>CM074593.1:3757500-5007500 GCA_037305975.1 Chrysolophus pictus | reverse complement strand
TGATTTACGCAGAGATGATGGACGACCTGCTCGTTCATCTGAGTTTGTGCCTAACACCGGAGCTGTGATTTCCCTGCAGGGAGAAGTGATGGCTCTGAGGAGGGGAGCATCCTCCCAGCTGAGCGCTGCCTGTTTCATTGTGTTGCAGGAGGAGAGTCAGCAGCACGTCCTGGCACCGCTTGCATGCTGGATGTTCCTTTTCTCCCTTTAAATGAGGTTTTTAAACAGCTTCCCAAATCGATCCCCAGCCTCCCATTTCCTGCCTCTGCCTTGGGTTAATGGCAGTGAACGGGTCCCCAGGCCCTCAGCAGAGCACAGGCTTTGCCCTTAGCAGTACCCCCATGTGAGCAGGGGGGCCCATAGTGTGTGTGTGTGTGTGTGTGTGTGTGTGTGTGTGTGTGTGAGCAGTGTGTGCACAGCCTCTGCACGCACGTGTGCCAGGCACACTGTGCATGTGTCTGCACATCCGTATTTCGGAGCGTGCACGCTTGCTCCCTCTCTCTAGATGGGTGTGCATAGCTTTATGACATCCGAAATGGAAAAGACAATTGGATGTCAAAACCTATCTGAGGAGCCCATTTATACCCACCGACTTTTATGGGATTCCCGCTGATTGATGCAGGCCCCATAAAACTTCCCGCTGCAGCTCCCACCCCTCGCAGCCTGCTCTGCCTCTCCGTGCAGCACTGCAGGGATGGGATGGGATGGGATGGGGAGTCCTCCCTGGCTGTGTGGCTGCTTCCCATCTCCTGATATGGGATGCGGTGCATGTGCGGCCGTGGCAGGGGTTCGCCCGCCACCATCCATCATGCTGTCAAAGCATCAATCAGGCGGCGGCCAGCTCTGCATGCAGCCCCCTCCGCGGGGAGCATGGTGCTCCGTTCGGAGCCACTTTCGTCTCCTTGCAGAGGTGAATCTCACACAGCTGACACTATCTGATTGACAACCCCACGTGCTATCCAGGAGACCGACGGCTTGGCACTGTCCTCAACAGCATGGTGGCTCTTGCCCCACGCTTGTGCTGCGGGGTGAGGTCCCCATCGAATCCCCATGCCCCCATGCTGTGTTATGGGGTCAAGGAGAGGTCTGTGGGGTGGCAGTGGGCTGTGGTGAGGCTTGTGGTGTGTGTGTGGGAGGGATGGGGAAGCTCTCGCCTGGGCCTCGCCAGCATCAATCACTGCAGCTGCTCTTGCCTAATGGGCACCAGGCAGATTGGGGAAGGCACTCCATCTCCATGTCGGCGCAGTTTGTCATCATCAAACTCTGGCAGCAGGGAGAGCAGCCTGGCCAGCAGGGAACAGGAGGGAAACGTGGAAACCTACATCCCTGCAGCACGGCTGGTACCCAGACTTTGGGTAGCACGAGGTTGTCCCTTCACCCTGGGACAGCTGAGAGACGTGGCACTCAGTCCCATTTATGTGCAAGAGCATCCAGCAGGTTTCTTATTAAGAACCAGTGTATGGCTGCAGAGATCCCCATTATCTGCGCACAGGCACACAGCACACAGGATCCATGTCTGTCGCTGGGGCGAGCACAGCCATGGGGCTGGTGCAGGTCTCCATGTGCCACATGCACACTGTGCAACCCATGCATAACTTGGTGCAGAGCCCTGCACACTGCGCTGTGGGGATGGGCCATGGAGCAGGGTGGTGACAGATGTCCCTGGAGCTGCTGGCACTCGTCAGAGCCACTGCCCGGCAGCTCTCCTTCCCGTGGCTGAGCACGATGACCTTTCCCTGTGTTCTGCGGCTCAGCCCCAGCCACTGTGCAGGGAGGGGCCGGGGGGTGATGCCCTCCCAGCCCTCTGCTCCCCAGCCCTCACCCGGCACCTATTAATATTTATACCTCCCGGTGTATGGTGAGAGCTTGGACACAATCAGGGCACTGCAATCACTGCACAGGGCAGGCAGCGGGCTGCTGCTGGGACTCCAAGGAGGGACGGCAGCAGAGTGAAAGGCAGAGCCTGATCTTTGTGCTCCGCAGAGGGGACAGAGGACAGCCCCAACACTCCCGAGATTCAGGCTGAAGAGGCACAGCTCAGTCTTTCAGGAGCAAAGCAGGAGGTTACCCAGCCCTCCTGTGCAGCTGCTGCATTGCCAATGCACCGCCGCTGCGCTGCTGTTGCATTGCTGTTGCAGAAAGTCTCCAACCCCCCCCTCAGTTCTTTGCAGCCCTGGTGCCTGCAGAGCCCCTCAGCAAGAGCTGCAGGAAGGGCAGGCTGTGGCATTGTCACCTCGCAGGGCAATGTGTTCCCACCCCCTTTTATAAAAAGCGTCGCTCCTGTAATAAAGAATTTAATAACCTGCTGTGCCTGTGTGGATAGAAAACTCATTTGTTTAATAGGCAGCAGTTTGGCTTTGTCATGTTCATTTAGTTTTTAATGACGCACAGTTGTGCCAATATTGATTTTAGCTTATAGGGACTCCAAAAATTTACTATCTGGAATTATCTGAAATGTAGCCGTTGGAGCTGGCAGCCAGGAAGACGGATCGCTCCCCCGCCTCACTGCCAGCACAGCTGCACGAGCTGCACATGATGGGCTCCTGTGAGCATCCCCTTGTTTTGCCCCTGTGCTGGAGGATGTGGGGCTGTGCTGGGCTGCAGCTCGGGGCCCCACAGCCACGTGCATGGGGAAACTGAGGCAAGGATGGTGGGGGGATGCCCTGCACAAAGCTATTTGCATTTCCTTTGCCCATTTTTAATGAGTCAGCAGTGGGTGCGCCAGCCTGGCCCGGCACGGGTGACAATTGACAGCTAATTGTATCGACAGGCACTCATTGAACGGAATTACTTGGCAGGAACCAGCTGGGATCTGTTTCCAGACTGTCTACGTGTATCTCCATGCCCGGCCCCAGGGGAATGGGGGGAGCACTCAGGGTGCAGCCCCTTGTCCACCCCCAGCCCCCTGCCCCATTCTATGGGCACAGGGCAGCATCCAGCCCAGAGTGTGCTGGGCACAGGGAGAGGGCTGTGCAGAGACCCCCCGCCCTGTGGTGCATGGAGAAATCCACTTTGAGGTTTTGCTGCTGCTAACAGGATTGATTGAGGGATGGATAGTTCTGTCTCCCTAAAATGCCTCCAGGGCTTTGCGGGCACACAGCACAGGATGAATGGCTGAGGTTTGGGGTGAGGAGGCTCTGGGAGAGCCACATAAACTCCATCCTCAGCTCCCACTTGTGCCCACTGTCCTTTGCCAGTTCAGCAGTGCTGTGACACCAGCGACTCGTGCTCAGCATTATTCATTATGCAAGCCTGTAAATATATTATTTACTATTCCTACTATTATTATCCATTATTTATCACTTAATCCTGTAGCGCTGAAAATCAGTGCAGCACCTGAAGTGCCCAGAAAGCACTCAGAAGGCACACACCACACACCAGGTGATGGAGAGCCAGCTGCAGTGCAGTGTGACCCACATTGCATCTGCACACCACCGCCCTGACGGCCAAGGGGAGCAGCTGCCTGTTTTGGGGGTTCCTCTGCTGTTCTACAGCTCCAGGCAGCGGCCCGTGCTCCAGTCAGACAGCCTTTAGGCAGGGATGGCAGCACCCAATAAAGTCCCAGACCTTGGCTACAATCTGTGCATCTATCACACGGTGGGTCAGGGCTTCCCCCCCATAGCAACCAGGGCAGGTGTATCACATCCACTGGCTAATGAAGAAGAATTAAATGGGACTGACCCAGGTCAGCTGTGGGGAATGTATTGCTTTGCAGTGCTGTGGTTCTCTGGGATGTCTGCAGGGGATTGCCAGCTCCATGGGGTTGGGAACCTGCAGAAGGCATGCTGGACCCTGCAGGGATAGAGAGGAACAGCTGAGCCTATCATGAAGGGTAAGTGTGCAAATCCCAGCAGGTAGGAAAAGTATTGGTCTCTTTCTTTTCTGCTTATGCTGCTTTTGTGGATTGGAGCAACCAGGGCTGTGGTGGGTCTGTGCTCACCTCAGTGTGGTGCAGTAGAAGCAAAGGCAAGGAGGGCTGTGATGAGTTTGAGGGCTTTGATACATGCTTTCCAAAGCAAACTGGTGTCCCACCAGGCTCTTTGCTTTCGAGTATGCAGTGCCCAGCAAAAAGTTGTTCTCTGAGCTTTGTATGCAGGTGTGGGGAACTGGGGCATATGGTGCTCAGCATCTCTACAGCCTCAACTTCTGGATGCTTGTGGTTGGAGAAGAGCACTGGAGCTGGCTCCCAGCATGTCCTGTTGCTTTTATGGAGAAGGACTCAGGAAGGCAGCCTTTAAATGTTAAGCAACCATGTTAAAATGAGCCAAAACCCTGTTTTAAATTTTTAATGCTCTGATGTAAAAGTCAGCTGTGTGGTTGGGGCTGCTGGCGGAGTGCGGTGCTGGGCGTTGTTTCCCCTGCACCTTCACCCCGCCTGCCCCACAGCCCATCCTGGCAGCTTCTCCTGATGTTCCGCAGATTGCAGAAACAGCAGAGCTCAGCTTTGGGATGGTGGAGGAGCGGTTGGTGTGTCCAACCTCAGCAGCAGATTTGGGGTGGGGAGCCAGCCCCATGCAGCCCGTGTGCAGGGTGCTTGTTAGAGCTAATAGCAGGGTCCTGTGGCTGTGGCTTTGGGATGTTGTGAGTGTGGGTATGTTTAGAAATGGTTCTGGTAGCTGCTCCAGAGGAGGAGCTGGAGAAGGGCTGAGCTACATGGAGCAGCAGGAGCAGCATTTCCCTGCTTTGCTCATGTCTTGCAGCAGCTCCAACCATTCAGCTCTGTTCCTGGGTGGGCTGCTGCTCGTATGTGGGCACAAGGGCTGGCTGGCATTGATGCCTCAACTCTCATCTCCTGTGTGGTAAGGATGGATGGCATGAGCTAGATCCTGCTTGGGAGTAGAATTCCTGTTGTCACTGCTGGAAAGATGTCCTTGCTTTGCCCTCTGCCTGCACTGAGCATGGGGATGCACAGATCAGTCTCACTTTGGGTTTGAAAGAAGATCTTAATTGGCTGAGATGCCCCAGGCAGCCGATGCTGGAGCAGAGCTCCTGGCTGGGCAGGGGAGCTTGCCATTCCTTCTCCCGGTGTTTTATTTTGAAGTCATCAAATATTAAAGATGTTTCTGTTCCCAGCTGCTTTGGATGCCCCTTGCACAGCATCCAGGGGCAGCGTGCAGCCCTGCTTTTGATGCCCTTCGATGCAAGGTAATGGGAGGCAGCTCCAGTCCTGCTGCAAGCAGAACATCTGCTGCATGCAGCCTCATGCCGAGCCAGGAGTGCATCCTGCAGCATGGGAGGGTGCCGGCTGCCTGCCCCACTGCCTGGCTCACTGTGGGGCAAAAACCTGCCCTCAGCCTGTGGGCAGCATCACCTTGAAATGACCCTTCTAGGAGAGCAGATGCTTCTGGAAAACAATGGAATAAGGGGAAAAAAAAAAAACCAACCAAAAACCCGAAAGACAAATCCCAATTTAAATTATGAACAGAATGGTACTGGGGAGTCTTGCTGCAGCCAGTCAGCTGTCCTTGCTGTGAAGTGCACACCTTATTGCTAGTCTGGCTATGTCTGGATTCGGTTTCTGCCAGTGGGAGCTTGTTATACCTCTATCTGTGAGGCTGCAGAGCCTCCATTATCCAATTTCTCTTTCCCGTGCTGGTGCCGACAGCCTGTGGTTACATCTGCTGCTCTACCCTCCGATGCAAAAAGGGGCTGAGGAGCTCCCAGCCCCTTCCCATGGTGTGTGGGGACAGGGGGTGGCACAGCGCCCTCCCACTCAGGAAACAGTTATGGGAGCCACATCCTTGTGCAAGGAGACACTGAGGGGAGCTCTGGGCTGTTGTCCTGTAGCCTTTGGGTAGTGCTGACTCCTGGTTCCCGAAGTGCCTGACATCCAAGCAAAAGACTTTTTACATTTCAAATAGAGCCTTGATCTTTTTTTGGAACTTGCCTTGGTTTCAAACAAGAGTTTTTAATTCAATCCCGGCGACGTATTTTTGGTTTGACTTTGATGCGCCCTCTTCAAGCAGGAGGCAAAATAACAGCTTTCAATTCTACAAATAGGCCTGAGGCTGCCTTCTGCTGCCTGTGGGGCTGCGTGGGGCCAAGTGCTCATTAGCAGCCCCCAAGCAGCAGCCGGTGGGCGTTGGGGGTTGGAGCCCCCCACCCTGTGGGAGCAGCAGGAGGAGAACTGGGGGGAGGAGGGGAGAGCTCAGAGCTCACCCCCTGATGCGCACTTGGAGACCTGTGCCTTTTCACCCCTTCCAGAAGCAGCTCAGAGAGGCAAAAGTCGTGCGGCACAGCTGGTGTGTGTGCATGCCTCATCGTAATTACAAGTGACACTGCCCCAAATCGTGGCTCAGAAGCTGGGATTCTTGGTAGGCTGTGGGGGATTGGGTTGACTGATGTGAGATGGAGCGATGGGGCAGGTGTGACCCAGAGCCTGGTGCCCTCCCTGCTGTGTTCCTGGCTTTTCCCACCACCCCTGGGAGCAGCAATGGGGCTGTGAGCGGGAACTTGCTGATGCTTAGGTAAATTTGGGCAGAGGAGAGCTGGCACGGAGCAGGCAGAGCTGGGTGAGAGCTCTGCTGTGAGATCAGAGCTCTTGCAGCCTGCCTGGGTGGCTGTGGGGAGCTGGGTACCTCTGCAAGCAGGTAATAAAGGGCTCACACCTTGGCAAGATTAATTGCAACAACCATAAATCAGTACTGGCAGCAGGGGCAGGTGCTGAATTTATGGCCCTGGAGACAGGAATTCCTGTTCTGCATGGAACAAAGCCCTGATCCCCCAGGGGGCTGGGAGAGTGCTGAGCACTACGTGGCTGTTCCCCGCTGCAGCACGTGTGAGTGCTGTGGGATTGGGGTCTGAGCCCTCCATGGGGGGCTTCCTCCCTGCTCATTGCAGCCCACGTTGTCAGGGAACACCGCCCTGAGAGGTGAGCCAAGCTCACAGCCTCCTACAGCACATCGATCCCCACTGGCTCAGTTGAGAATGCCAGCCACGGAGCTGATTAATGCTGGGGTGGGCAAGTGCTGGCTTATTGTTCAGCATCTCCTCAAGAGGTCGATGGGAAATTTGGCAGTAGCTCTCCAAATATGCAATGTGCACGCAGGCATTGTGCCTCTGAGCTCTGTGTGTGATTTACACGTGAGCATATATTGCATGGGGGGAAATACACTCCGGTGTCCAGGAGCTAACATTGCTGTATTGATGTTTGCGTGAGAATGCTCCCTCAATTCCCTGCCCTGATTTGAACCTTTGGTGCTGGGCTGAGCTTTAGACTAATCTGCTCGTGCTTTTGCCCTGATCCTTTCAGTCTCCTTTACTCTAAGGTGTTGTGTGCTCATGGGTCTGATTCATCCAGGTGTTTCCCCTCTGTGGACAGTTTAGGTCTGTTGGTGTTCAGTAGTAGCTCTGGCTGAGTTGCTCTCCCCCAGCAAGTGCAAGGCACTGTGCTGACATAAAGCATGGTCATCTCTGAAGGATGTGTGATTGTGACCAGATCCTGCTGGGAGATCTGGGCTCGAGAAATGGGCCTGAAGAGATGATATGAGATTTGGGAGGCACTGCTGGCTCATCTCTAGGGCTGGAGATTTTGTTTTTCCAGAACCCTGCACTGTTTGCTGTGATAACCTGGTGGCACTGAGTTCTGCTTGTGAGCTTCCCCTGGAGACTTGCCGTGTCCCCTCCCTGAGAAACGGGGAGATGAGGTGTGCAGACGCTCTGAGCGCTCAGTGTGGCTGGGGACAGTGAGGAGGGGGCCGCTCCAGGCGCGTGGTGATCCGAAAGCCGCAGAGAAGGCAGCTGCTGCTCCCCCCCGAGGGCTGCAGTGTCCGGGGTGGGGGGTAGGGAGGGGAAATCGTCCCATCCATTCCGTACGAAGCGTGGGCGGCCGAGGGGACGTGCCCGCCGCGCCCTCTCCCCCGCATCTCCGTGCGCGCCCGGCCGCGGCCGCTGGGTAGCGCTCGGAGCCGCGCCGACTCCCCGCCTCCCCGGCTCGGGCTGCCCCCGGCTCCGCCGAGCCCCGCCGCCGCAGCTCACTCCGCCGCCGCGCAGGAGGCAGCAGGCAGCCGGCCGGAGCGCCGAGAAGGGACGGCGCGGCGCTGCCAGCCCGCCTGCCGCGCACCGCCCGCGGCTCCGAGCGGGACCCCGCGCCGCCGCGCGTCACCGCCGCACTTTCTCCGTTTGCTGGGGTGCGACGCGAGGCGAGACCCTCCGCACACCATCCCGCCCCGTCGCCCGGAGCCGCCGGGGCGAGGATGTTCCCGGGCAGAAGCTGAGCGCCGGGGAGGGGCCGCCTCCCCGCCCCCGGACCCTAAACTTTTTTCTGCGGCTCCCCATGGTGCCCAGGCGGGCAGGAGGGGCCGGGGGCGGACGGCGCTGCGCTTCCTTTCCCCTTCCCTGACGCGGAGGGCAGCTCGTGGGGAGGGGCTCGGCTGCCGGCCCCGATCTGAATTTTCAGGGGTCCCGGCTCTGCGCGTCTCCGGGGAAGTTGGACACGGCGGAGAGCTGTCTGCGGCCCCCCCCACACCCCGCCGGGAGCTCTGCACATCGCCTCCGCCTCCCTCCGAGCAGCGCTGCCGCGGAGGTCCCTGCGCCGGGGGACCGGAGAGCAGCGAGGGCTGGAGCCGCCGCCGCTCGGATTATAAAGTCGGGGAAGTTGCCCCCGTGTCGGCGGAGCCATGGCCCGGCCCGGGAGTTGGGGGCTGCTGTGCGCCGTGGTGCTCGCCCTGCTCGGCCCCCCAGGAGCCGTTGCCCAAGGTAAGGGGTGCGAGGGGCCCGGGTGCGGCTTCTTCAGCCTCCGGCTCCTGCTTCGATGCTGGCGGTGAACCACCAGTGGGGGTGGGGGGGTTCTGTGTGCTCCCCCCACCCCCGACAGATGAACCCTGGGAGGTGGAGGACTCTGGGGGCTCTCATCCTGCCCGGGATGGCGAAGTTTGGGTCGCAGCCCCAGAGCTCGCGAAGGAAATAGAGGTGCTTAAGGAGACCCCCGGGTGCCCGGGGCCGAAAGGCGCAGAGCGTAGCGCGGTTCCCTGGGGGGGCGGGAGGGCTCAGCTCTGCGCTGCCTCCTGCTTCTCCTGCCCCGTAACAGCCTCTGCTCTGGGGATGGGAGGCGAACCGTTGCTTTGAGTGCGGGGTAGAAATGCGTCAGCCGTTTCTCGAGGACCGGACACCCTCCAAGGAGAGGGCACCCATTTCATCCCCTCCCTGAGGACCCCACATGTGCGCGGCACGAGTTGTAGGAGCGGCTCTTGCAGTGATTCTGGTCCCGTTGACCTCCAGCGGGTGAGGCAGTGGGGATCCGTAGCCCTGAGTCCCTGTGGGTACTCTGAGGCTTCATGTGCTGGGCAGTGTGAGCGCCTGTCTGCTCATCACCTCCGGGGCTGTGGCACAGCAGTGTGCTTTTGGCTGCTTGGAGAGAGGCAGGAATAGTTCCTGCCCCTTCAGGGTGCAGACATTCCCAGGGGGAACCCTCCTTGGGGTGCCGTCCCCTTCTCAGCAGACAGGCATCCCTGCAGGGATGTGGAGGAGGTGCTATCTGGCAGGACTGCAGCACGGTCTCCTCCATCCCTGTTGCTCGGACAGAGCAGATCCAGGTTGCAAAATGGGGAGCATACTGGGGTGCAGTGCTGTGCCTGAGGCTCCTCAACCCACGACATTTCTTGCCCTTGTTTGCGGCAGTGAGTGGAGCCAGAAGTCTCCATGCGCTCCCGTCCTCCTGCTCCCTCTGAGCCTCCCTTAGTTCTGCTATAATTTCTCAGTAATTAAGTTCAGAACATAACATCTAAAGCGGCAGTATATTATCCGGGCAGGCCCTGTGTGGGGAGCTGTGAAGGTCTCTTTGATTGATTCACTCCCTTGCCGAGTTTCTCTCCTCCTGCCTGGCGGCTCCAGCTCGCGGTCCCCCATGGTCCGTTTGTTCCTGGCTGTGGGATTCTCTCCTGCTGTGCCTGACTCCTGTTTGTCCGTGGGGCTGAGGAGCTCCCTGTGGGGCTCTGGAGCAGAGGAGAAAGGGCTTTGCTCCTTGCTCCTGGTGCACGATCTGAGCTGTGCATCCTGCAGCATGCTGTGCGTCCTGGCGGGTGGTGTGACATTACTGGGAGCCTGCATGGCTGAGTGCAAGCAGTGATGGAGCAGCATGGGGAGCATCGCCTGCCTGTCCCCTATGGCTGGCTCAGGGACACAGGAGGCAGGGTCACCTCCTGCTGCACGTGGGCTGACAGCAGTCATTGCTGCAACCCAAATGGACACAGGAGTGGAGGAGCTGCCCCGTGGGCACAGTGCCCACTGTGGCCTTTAGCTCAGCCCTGCTGCGGTGGGTTCTCAACAGGGACATCTCCATATGGGCACCTTGATGTAGGTCTGGTACCAGCCCCATTGCCAAGCCTGGAGCAGAGGCAGCAGTGTGCTTTGTGCCGGTGCTATTGATTCTAGCAGCCAAAGAAAATGGGATCAATAGAGATGGAGGGGAGGAGGGAGGAGGGCTTGAGACCCTCCCGGCTGGGCGCGGGCTCCCCAGGCGCAGGATGAAACACTTTTAATACCTGCAGTTGCTAAAACAAAGACTCCAGCACCACTGGGGAGAGATGGGATGGAAGTTTAATTACAGCCTGCCTGCACTGTGTAATTATTAATTACCCACGGCAAAAAATAACTTATTGATTAGGGGCCTCGCGCTAATTACCCTGAGGCGAATGCGGTGTGGGTTGGAGCTGTCGCAGTGCGACCCTCACCAAACAGTGAGACAACAGAGGGTTCCTTAGGAGCTGGGGGTGCTGTTCCCCTGCTTTGTTCTGCAGATTTTGTGCCCCTCAGAGGTATAATTTTCCCTCAGCTGAGGCTGGGGGCACAGCCTAGGACCCCCTGCACCAGCACAGTGCCGATAATGGGATTGAGGAGGCTGCATTCAGTCCCAGGAGGGATTTGGGAGGCTTAAGGTTCCAGACGGGATTTGGGGCAGGGGCCTGAGATGGGCAGCTTCAGCCAAAGAGGCTTATTAGGGGCTGGCGTGGGAGGTACAGAGCCTTCTGCGGACACGTGTGGTCCCTGGGCACATCTGCATGTGCTGTGGAGCAGGGCTGGAGGGGATGGGTCCCTGCCCCTTCCTGGGGATGTGACCAAGGGCAGTGGTTCCCTTGGCTTTGGGAAGGTGTCTTTACCCGTGAAAGCATCCCCGGGGCTGGTGTCCATCATCAAGCCTTGGGAATGCTGGAATGGCTTTTTCTGCCTCCCCCTTCCCCATGAGCTTGGCTGCCACGCTAGCTGCCGGCCTCGTGCAAAGCTCCGGCTCAGGAAGGAAAGTGGCTTTTAGGGGAGAGGAAAAGAGAGATTAAAATTTGATGCTCCTTTGGAAGCCATTAGTGGCCAGGCACAGTGATGAAATTTTGATGACCCAATATCTGTACGGGGGAGGGATGTGATCTGCTGCGCTCCATCCCTGTGCGTGGTGTGCTGGTGGTTCCCTCCAGGACCAGGGTGCCGGTGGGGGTGTGCCATCCTGTGCCGCATGGTATGGCACACACCAATGGGTGCCACTCCTGGGTGCCCTCCCTGAGCCCTGGCAGTTGCGCTGGGGTGGCAGCACCGAGTGCTGCTCATCCCTTGGTGGCAGGGGTGAGGCTGAGGTGGCACTTCTGCTCAGTGGGAGCAAAAGAAGGAGCTGGAGGAGAGAGGCAGGTGGGCAGATGCAGGTTGCTTGTGATCCTGGAAAAATGCTGATAATTAAAACTGGGAGGAGGAAGACAGGCTTACAGTGTACAGGTGTGATGAGGAATGACCCTGAATCTGTCTTCATGAGTCTTTACAAGTGGTAAAGACCACTTGTGTGGGGTGCAGGAGGCTGTGCTTGTGGGGTTGCGCAGTGCTGGTCCCATCTCTTCTCCATCAGCTCCCTGGGGCCACAAAGCCCCAGGTACTGCCTTGTCCCAGCCTGGAGCTGATCCTTGATGTGCCTGATTCCTGCCTTGAGATGAACTCTAACCATTCTGTTACTGTAGGTCCTACATAAACAGTGACTGGTGGCCACGTTGATGTTTTGCAGCAGTGGTGCAGGTTGTTGCCTGGGGGCAGTGCAGACTCGAAGGGGTGTGGGAGCAAAACCCTCACAATGCTGGGTCCCATCTGGGTGGGGGAGCAGCAGATGCCCTTGCCCCAGAGCCCTCGTTACCTCACTGAGCTCGTTAGCAGGTTGTGTGTCACTGGGTGAGAAATGGCAGTGCTGGGCCAGTAATAAATATGCTGCTGTCAGTGGTGATGTGATCGCACTAATGAAGGGTGAGCTGAGCCCTGTGGCACAGGGTGGCATGGAAGGGTTGTGTGGTCACCTGTAGGGATCCAACACCCAATGGGACTGGGGTTGAAGGGGTGTCCTATGAGTGTCTGGGAGAAGATGGATGGGGGTGGGTGTAGGGGAACATTGCATTTGCTCTGCTGGCAGCAGGAATGTGCAGGCAGTGGCTCTGCCGTGCTGCTCGTGCCTGGCATCCTGCGCATGCCAGCAATGCCAACTGCAAGGGCACAGCCCCGGGCACTGCTCAGTGAGCCAGAGCCTGCTGCTGGGAATGCGTCTCCTGATGATGCTTCGAGGTGCATCCCCCCACCCCATTCCCAGCGTGCTTTTGGGGTGCATCTCTCCATTCCCAGCGATGCCTCCCCTTACTGCCACCTCCCCCAGCCCCTGCAGACCACCTGCCTGTGGCCCCTCTCTTTGCCCCCAGCGCTGCAGGGTGCGGAATGCCTGTGCCTGGAACGCTCTGGTTGCCTGGGAACTGGGAAACCTGATCCCTGGGAACGGGGCCGAGGGCAGGGGACATTCCGGGCTGCAGCTGGTCCCTGGCCCCTTTGTCTCCCCTGCTCCGATGGGGTTGGTTGTGTCCCCACTCTCGGCCCCCAGGAATGGAGAATTCGGGTGCAGGGGGCTCCAGTGCTGTCCCCGGGGATGCAGTGAGTGGCGGCCACCGACTGCTCTGAGCTGTCACCTCCCTGTGCAGATCGGTGTCATCTCCTGGCTGGTGGCCACCGCGGGGCCCTGGGCACTGTGACCAGCTGTCACTTTGTGCCAGCAGCTGAGCGTCCCAACTGCGAGCGTGGACAGCGCATTGATGATTCCAGGAATGCCAGAATGCCTTTCCTGTGCCAAAGTCACTCTCCCTGTCAACCTTTTGCTGTCATTGTCCCCATTGCTCATCTCTCCTCGCACAACAGCTGGACTGAGCGTGCCGGGAGCCGTGCCCTGCTGGATCCTTTTGACAGCTGAAGGGAAACTGAGGCACAGGCTGTGGTGGGGTGCACTGCCTCGAGGCTGCTGGCCAGGCTGGTGTCCCGCTGCCTTGCTGCTGGGGATGGGCTGTGCTGCCCAACACGTGCACACGTGAGCAGCTCCGTCGCCTCTCATCAATCACTGCCACCCGCACAGCGATGCCGGGGCCCCCGGTGGAGGGAAACCTTGATGGGTTTGACCATTAACAGAAAGAAACCACTGAGCTAATTTTAGCCCTGTGAGCTAATTGCTTTGTGTGCTGCTGGGTGAGGCGAAAACCTGTGAGTCCTCAGCGATCACCTTGAGCCTTCCTGGCTGCAAGCTGATGGTGATGCCTGGCTTCTGATGTGGCCAGCTGTGGGGATGCTGATCCCTGCGGGGATGCTTGAGTAGATGCAGGAAGTCGGGTGCTGGGGGGCCTGGCAGGGTCCTGTCACCCCTGGTTTGCATGGGCACCGGTCCTTGGGCCTCCTGGGGAGGGCATGGGACACTCAGGATGTCCCGTGCAGACTGGGGAATCAGGGCTGCATGGCAGAGTGCCCAGCACTCAGCAGCATTACCGTATCCATGACTCACAACAGGTTGATGAAGGCAAATACTATTTTTAGAACCTTTTAATTGATTGGGGCATGCGTGCCGACTCCTGGGCATGCAAATTGTTCCAGCCAGCGGGCGTTTCCTCGGAGTGAGTTTGGGGCCAAGGGCACTCTTGTTCACCTGTCCCACATGTGTAGGGCTGGGCTGGTTGGAGGAGCCTGTCCCCTGCATCCCCTGTCCCCTGCCCATTGTGCCTCCATTTGTGTTCCTGGGGCCATCTCCTGGCTTGCTGAATGTAGGAAACTGGGCTGAATCTAGGCCAAGTGCTTTCCGTTAATGGGGTTTTATAGTGTCATTGACATCTCCTCATTTGTTGCCCTCCTTCCAGGAACTGCATTTTCCCAGCAGGGAATAATTGAGCATGGGGATGCTCTGGTGACATCCTTGGGTTATGGGGGGATCCCATGGTATTTCCTCTCCTCTTCTTCCTCAGCTGGACTTGGACCACAGAGTCCTTGGTGAAGGCAGAGGGGCACAGGTGCAGCTGGGTGCAGGGGATGATGGTGGGATGGAGACGGTGTGGGAATGCTGCCGGATGCGGGGCCGAGTGCTAGGCTGTGATGGATGGAGGGGGCTGGGGCAGCAGCAGGGATACAATAGCTCTGGTTTCAGCAACCCGCCTCCTGAATGCCTGAAAAACAGCTGATGGCCATGAAGGGGGATGAAATGGGATTAACTGCTGTTTCCAAAGGGAGCGTGTCCTGCCGAGCCAGACAATGTGCCCGCTGTCCCCTGCTGCGTGCCTCAGTGCTCCACCCTGGTGTGGACTCCCCAGGGCTGGGGTGGGTGTACCCAATGCCTTTGGGGTATCCCCCACAGCACTGTGCCCCAATGGGGTGGAGCAGGGTTGGGGTTCAGCCTGCCCAGAGCATCCCAGAGGAATGATGTCCTGTGGACCAGGGACCTTGCATTGTCTGTTTTGGGATGGCAGGAGTTGGGATGATCCCATTCCAACTATGGTGATGCTCGGTCCCCACAGTGGAGAAGCAAAGCCGGATACTTTGAGGATACTTTGTGAGACGCTTTGTGGGGCAGGTAGCTGCACATTCCCATGGCGTGGAGCTGCAGATGCCGTGGGGCTGGGTGCAGGGATGTGGGGCACAGAGGGCACCAGGGGCAGAGCTGCATGGCCCCATCTGCAGCGCTGCCGGGGCGCGTGTGTGCAACGCCGCGCTCGGTGGAGTGCACTGATGTTTATTTTGATAATGAGTTCTCAATGCACTCGTAAACTAATAAAATCAACTCATTAGGGTGGTATGTTTAATTCAAAGCTGTGCTGTTGGGAGGGCCCTCCCTGCTGGCTGCCAGGAGCACCTGACCCCTTTCTGCACAGAGTGGAAGGCGATGGGTGCCTTCATCTCCCCATGTTCTCCCTTTTGCTGGCTTGCAAAGGGCTGGGGGTGTGATGGCAGAGGGCTGAGCTGTGCAGTGGAGGGTGGAAATAAGGCTCGTGCTGCGCACAAGGGAAATAAGCACTCCACCTGGGGCGGTGGTGGAGATGCTCGCTTGGCTTCTCCCCATAAGCTGCATGTCAGGCTGGGCGCTGCTGGGATCGCTGGGCTGCCTGCAAAAGCCCCTCCAGCCAGGAGAGCCACAAGTGTGTAAATAAGTGCAATAAGCAGCATTCGCTTCCCTGCCCTGGAAATGCAGGGCAGTGGTGGGGGGGTGGCCGGGCTGTGGCCGTTCCTAACCATCATCTTTGAATGAAGTAGGAAAGCAAAGCTTTGGAGAAGCAAAGCTTTTTCCTAGGGGGAAAAAAGAAGTCTGTTTGCAGTCATGCTGCAGCTATTTGTGTTTAAAGTGAGCAATGCAATGACTAATTAATACTTAGGGGAAAAAAAAAAAAAAGAGGGCCAGGCAACACCCTAGTGCATCTGTGGCTGCTTGTCCCCTCTGTGCAGTGCCAATGGGGACAAAGATGGGGATGGGGCACTTTGGCCATCGTTGCTGTTGATATGGATTTCAGATGGCAATGTCCTGCTCCATGGGGTGCAGGGGGGCCAGGAGCTGGCACAGCGTTTTCCATCCTGTGAGGCTGTCGGCTGAATGACGTCAGTGCCCTGGGAAAGGCTGAGTGGGGCTTTTCTTGTGGTTTCTGCCTTCTGTTTTTCTTTCCCCCCTTGTATTTTTTCCGTTGGGAAATGCCACCTCGGTCAGATTCTCGTGGTGAGCCTACTGAGTGTCTGTCTGTCTGTCTGTCTGTGAGGGTGTTTGCAGGGCAAGCACTGCTGTGCATCCTGTATGGCTGGGGGGGTTGGGGACACCCCTTGTGGCAGTAACACTCCATACGCTGCAGAGCCCAGGGCTGTGGTTGCCCTCCAGAAACAGCCAGAGGATGCTCTCCCTGCGCCCCATGGGGCTGAATCTAGCCTGCAGCCATGCTGAGCTGCATTGTGTGCTGTCCGTCCCGTATGGGATGTGCCCATCCTCTTCTTCCTCACTGTTCTGGAGCTGTTCCTGGGGAGCTGGCCGTGCTGTGTTGAGTCACTCCCTGGGTGTCCGTGACTCACAGCACTGACCCAGATATGGAGGAGCTGTGCAATCACAGCGTCAGGAGGATTTGTGGCTTCTCAAGGAGTTTGCTGGGGAAGGAGTTTTGACCACTTTTGAGAGATCCCCAGCTAGGGACAAGGCTGTGTCATGCACAGGGGTGTGCTGTGCTCAGTGTCACAGCAGCTCGGTGCCATCCAGTTGTGCCCCAGCAGCTGGGCATCCCCAGCTTGAACCTCTGAGCTGGGGGGGCTGCAGTGTCCCCATCCCCTCACTGAGGTCCAGCACCTTGGGGACCATGGCAGGATGGCACCAATGTGCTGTAGTGACAGATGCAAAGGAATGTGCAGCCAAAGTGGGGAAGGGACACTTGGAGGTGACTCCTGTGCTGATGCAGGCTGACAGGGCAGCTGGATAGGAATGCTGACGTGACCATGGAGATGCAGGGGATGCTGGCACGTGCTGGGCACCTTGTGCTGGGATGCATGGGCACAGAGCGGTGTGCAGGGGGAAGGGGATGCTGCCGTCCAGTGGGGACCAGCGTGGCTCTGCCATGTGCAGGGGGACTGGCACCGGTGTGCTGTCCATTTTGGGTCCAAGCGCTGGAGTCCAAATGTTTGGTGCCGTGTGATGGGCTCCATGCTTTTGGGGCCAGGGTGTGCAGATTTGGGGCTGGGATCAGGGCCAAGCACTGGGGTTTGTGCACATGAAGTTGTGCAGGATTTTGGAGCACAAAGCTCTGTTTGTTACCCCCCAGGCTCATGGGCTGGGAGCACACAACGGTGCCGTGTGTGTGCTGTGTTTGGGGTTCCCGTGGGGGGAAATGTTGTTTTTTCCATCCAGAGCTGCCGGTCCGGGCGGGCAGAGGGTGGGTGTGTGAGGAGGGCAGGCAGGGACGGGCACACAGCCGTGCTCTGTTCCTCGCCGTGGGGCTGGATGACGTGCTGTGCTGCTCCCTGGGCAGGGCTCACAGCTCTGGGAACATTTGGGGCTTTACCTGAGCCACGCGTGCACTGAAGTTCTGGGTCCCCATTGCTGCAGGGGCACTGAGGGCTGTCCCCAGCTGCTGTCTGTGCACTGAGCGTGGGGAGCTGAGGGACAGTGGTGGCATTGGGCAGAGAGGTGGTGTGGGGAGGAGGGGGATGTGGACTGAGAGCAGTGTGGGGCTTGGAGAGGTGATCCTAAGGTGAGATGTGGCTTTGTCTCCAGCGCTGGTGCTGGAAGAAGAGGTGTTCTGAGCAGGCAGTGTGGTGCTGCAGGGCATGCTGTCCCTTGTCCCCATGTCCCTCATCCCCAAGGAGCCGTGCCCTGTCCCCAATGGGACTCGTGAGGCCACTGACCCCCTGCAGCCCACTGAGCCTGGCTGTGGAAGAGTAGCTTGTTATGGAGCCATCCTGCTTTTAATTAACAAATTAAAATCCTCGTTAACAATCCAGCCCCAGGGCTGTTGGAGGCTGGGAGAAGCTGGAGCGTTTGTTATGGAAACAGCAGTTAATTAACAAATAAATAAATAAGTGTGGGCCTGGAGACAGATGCAGGAGGGAGGGAGATGGGGGTGGCAGTGTGGTCAGGAGGTCCCCCTGGCATGGCTGGAGGTGGGCACCCATCCATCTGTCTGTCCTGGGGGTGCCGTGGCCCCTCTGGGCAGCACTGGAACTGCAGGAGCGAGGGGTTGGGTTGTGCCCTGTGCTGGCTGTGCCATACTGGCTCTGTTCAGTAGGACTCCACGGAGCCCTCCCTCACCATCACAGCCCCTCCCTGCCCCAGGGCTGAGTGTGTGAAGCTGCAGTGGAAACAGATGAAGGATGACGTGGGCACAACCGCTGTGCGCTTGCAGGTGCCACCAGTGCTGCTGTGGGATCGTGTGATGAAACCCCTTCGTGTGTCCCCAGGGGTGGCTGTGTGGGGTTGTGACCCCACTGCCTGCCTGTCCTGGGGCCCTGTGGGGATTCTGTGTGGGGAGAGGGGAGGTGGCAGAGCCTCTGGCCCTCCCGCAGCGTCACCTTTCCAAAGGCTTAAGGGAAGGAACCACTTTTAAAGCAAATCCTGCTGCCGATGTCACGCGGGTGGGAGCTGTGCTCTGCTCTGCAGCTGCTCCAGGTCTGCCTTGCACCTAATCCAGTTAGCACACCTCTGCAATCCGCTTATGGCATGTACAAAACCCCAAAATCTCCTTTGAGGGGATGCTCTGTCAGCTCCTGGCTGGGCCCAGGAGGTGGCACTGGGATGATTCCAGGTCGTGCTGGGCTGTGGTGTGGTTTTAGGGAGCAGGGTAATGGCAGCCAGTCTAGGAAAGAGTTGCAATTAGCAGTTCTAGAGTGGAAGAACAGCTGTTGGGTCCTCCCTCACTCGGCCATGCTCAAAGATACCTCCATAGGTACCTCTGAGTGAAGGGTAGGGCTGGGGGCTCGTTGGGACTCTTAGGGGGCACAGGGGAGATGTGGCCAGCGGGTAAGATCCTGACCTTCACCCTGTGCTTGCTGCTGTTTGGGGCTCCACGTGCAGAAGCAGCACCTTGGGGTGCAGTGAGAAAGGAAAGTCTAGGGAGAAAGTGTGGGACTTGGGGGGGGAGGAGACTTTGAGCAGTTTTGGGGGCCGGGGGACAGGAGGGATGAGGCTGTGCAGTGTGCTGCATGCTTGCAAGTGGCTGAGCTCCTGAGAAGTGGCTGTGCCACCTCCCCCATGTCCCCTTACCCCAGCAGAAGTTCCCTTGGCTCCTGCCACAGCCTTACACCACAGGGAGCTCTGAGCCCCTGCGCTCTCTAAATAATGCAGGTAGGTGAGTGCCATCCGCCGGGGCTGCAGATAAACACAGTAAATGGCTGAGAAATGGAGCGTGCCTTTGGGGAGCAACCTCTGCGCTCCGCTCAGCCGCCCCGTCCCTCCCTGCATCCCGCATGGCCTTGCAAAAGGATGGGGACATGGGGGGGAGGATGGAGCGGAGCTGCAGTTTCTGTTGGAGCATTGGAAATTGCATTTCACGGCCGAGTGGGCTGGGATACCAACTCCTGCACCGCACGCCGGGCGCTCGGAGAGGAGATAAGATTTGATTAAGAAGGCCGCTATTAATTTATGGCAAGTACACTCATGATAGCGGAGAGGTTGCTTTTAATTAATAGCCAGAAGGAGATTTATAAAGCTCTTGGTCTCAGCGGGGGGAGAAGGGGAGGGAGGGAGAACGCAGGAAAAGGAAAGGAACAAAGTGAGTCACGAGGATTAATGGACACATCTGCAATTATAAGGCGTTTTATTGGGAAAAAGGAAAAAAAAAAAAAAAAGACGTTAAAAACACCCCAAGGAGCTGCACTGGGGCTGAGATGGGTGGGGGTAGGGGACTCCGGGCATGGGGTTGTAGGACAGTGTGTGAACTAGCTGCTGCCTGGTGCTTTGGGGCACCCAGACCCTTTGCTGGTGGCTTTTGGGACAATTCTGTGTTCACTAGATGGGTGAAATGAAGGCTGTGCTGTGCCGGGGGTGGCACAGGGTCAGTGTCCCCGTGGGTGAGTGGTGCTCTGCGGGTGTGCATCCCCACTCCTGCATCAGAGCTGGTGTGAACCCATTGCCCCATCCCTGAATCTGGTGATTCAGTGGGAAAGCTGACAATGCGGGGTGGTGCTGTGGCACAGCTCAGTGAGGGGCCCATTCTGTCCCCACCCCTTCATCCTCAGCTCCATGGCACGGGCGCACCGAGCTCCGCATCTCCCCAGGTGCCGGCAGCGCTCGGCATTTCAATTCCATGTTTGCTTTTTATCAAGGGGAAGAGGCCTCGTCTCAGGAATACTAATGCTCCCGGCAGCACGGGGAGTGCTGCTCATCTACCAGCACCTGCTGGCACTGCGTGGTCACCATCACCATCCCGGGAGGGAGCTGCAGTGGGGACATGCGTTGGCAGGGATGGGCTCCATAGTGCACCCTATGGGGGCAGCTGGTGGGGCCACTGGGGATGGTGTGGACCGGTCCCATGGCTGGGAGCACTGCAGGACCCCACGCATGTCACCCGTGGGTGCTGTGCATTGGGGCAGTGGTGTTAACCCCTTCCCTGCCGCCTCAATCCATCCCCCCTGTATCCCCCAGCCCCAGATGCAGAGCGGCTGCTGGGAAGCTGCGCCGCCGATGCGTTACACAAATGAATAATAAAAACAAAGGAAAATTACCCTCTTTATTGAAACTCGTTTTATGAATAAAACAATTATTCTGGTAATTGAAAAAATGTGTCGTTAAATTAAATGCAGTGGTTCCTATTAAAATTTTAGTGGATTTCTTCTTCTCCGTTTCTTTTTTTTCCCCCTCTTCTCCTTTCCCCCTCCCTCCCCTGCCTCCGCTGGCGGCTAAAGGCTGGTAATTATAGCAGAGGGTTTTGCTTTCTCTTTATTGTTTTTTAATCTCCTCGTGCTGCGTAGCACCGGTGATAGTCTGATGCAGAAGAGATTGAGCTCCATCTCCCCTTACTTAGGGGGGAGCACTGGGGGATAGAAGGGACTGTACAGTGGCGCTGCCAGGCAGAGACACCCCAGGAGGAATTAGGGACCCCCAGGGCTTGGCTAGTGCCAGGGCTGGTGGTGTCAACCCTGCAAAAGGGGATGGGGATGCAGACCTTCCCACCCCCCTGCTATGGTTTTGGGGTGTCCCTATGGCTGTGTGATGAGCAAGGATGGGTTCAGGTGCACCCAGCTGTGCCTTACCCTGATTAATGGTAATTAGCAGGAAACAGGCGCTGAGCTGATCAGCTTCTGATTAATGTGCCGGGGAGGGGAACAGCTTGGTGTCCCCGAGGGGCAGCGGGGTGATGGCCCTGTGCTGAACCCAGGAATTGAGGGGGGCTGCAGTGCCCTTGGCAGGGCTTCAGGCTGGGTTCCCCTGGGCTTAAACCTCTCGTCCCTTCCCATCAAGAGGGATTTAGAGCTGGAAGAGATGCTCAGATCCCAGCTCTTCCATTACGCCCTGGTATTAGGATCCATTACTGCTCTTTTGGTGAAGCTGAGGGCCCCTGCCCTATATCCACAAGCCCTCCCCGTGTTAATGCACCGGCTGTGGGCTCAGACCCAGCTCCCAGCGGTCATTATGTAAATAAAGTGCAGGGGCAAAGATTTTGATCCCATTAGGTTGGATTAGTGCTTTGCGAGGCCTTGGCATTAAAATGTCAGCGGCAGCAAAGGGAGAGAGCAAGAAGAAGTGAGCTGGGTCACCTCCCTTCCCCTTCCTGCCCTCCTTCCCTGTTACCAGCACTTGGCATCCCATTATCCTGTCCATCACCACCGATGGTTCGGGTGGAGACAGTGTTGCCTATCTCCCTCCTCTGTGCTGCAGGATGGGAACGTGCAGTTAGGTGGAGCTCTCATTGTGGAAGGGACTGAGAGGGGCTGGCGTGGCATGGCACAGCATGGCATGGTGTGGCACCTCGGTGGTGGTCCCAGGGAGCTGAGTACGTGCCCATGCCACTGGCAGATGTGTGCAGATGTTCCCAGGGCCACCTCTCCCTCTCGCTGATGCCTGCGTTTGGAAAGTGATGAATTTCTGCACCAACTAATTAGTCTCTAATTAGCTAGTGGTGTGTAAACAGTCACAACAGATGGGGGAAAGAATGAATTAGCAGTAATGACCCTTTGGTCGGGGGGACGTGGCTGTCGTACCCCAGGAGTGCTCCACCATATCCTGGACCTAGCTGCCCCAGCTCTGTGCTGGTGTTGAGCTGTAGGTGCCCATGTGTCCCATGCTGGGACCTCACCACAGCTCATGCGTGGGAAATTTCCACTCCTCCTGCTGCCCCCGGTCCCTGTGCCAGGGCACAGCGGGCACTGTGGGCACGGATGCCCTTGTCATGCAGCAGGCAACAGGCAGGCAATGCGTGGCTGCTGGGGGTGACGGGAGCTGCTCTGTCCGAGGCGGTGGCGTTGACCTTCGTGGGTGGATAACGATTGCATGATCAATAGCAGAATTAGGAGACACCGCCTCCTCTGCACCGCTTTTCACCCTTTAATGCAGAACAGATGGCTCGGATGCTTCAAAGCGAGAGGAGACTTAGCTGCTTAAAATCAAATTAGGATCTATGCAAACAGCGCTTCGGCCCTGGGGAAGATGCACTGGGAGCACTGTGCTGTGCCTGGCTCTGCAACACCATCACATCAGGCATGGCACAGCACAGAGTTGGTGCTGTGGTGAGGGTGGGGGGGTACATGGCAGCACAGCCCCACTGCTGGGTGTTCCCATGAGGGCTGTGCCTGTAGGTTGGGTTCTATCGCTGTGGTCGTATAGCTGCAGTGATGCAGTGGGATCCAACGTGGGTGAGGCCCAGAGAAGCTGAGATTCTCTGCTGCTTGACCAGGACATGTGGGCACCCCCAGGTACATGCGGTGCACACCCTGCATGGACACAGCTCCTGCACCAAGGCACACATGTGTATCCCTGCAAGCCTGGCTCTGCCCCCTGCAATGTGTAGGGCAGGGTCGGGGCTGCTATGGAGTTCAGCTCTGATACACATCCAGAGGGCAGTGGGAAAGGAGCATCCCCTGCCAACTGAGCACTGCTGTGGGGGGTCAGGCAGGAGGGTGAAATGAAGGAGGAGAGGGAATGGATTGCCCCCAAGGAAAGCAATGGTGGGGTGTGGGGCCTCTGAGCTCCTGCAGAGCCCAACCCCATTGAGGGGAGGTGGGCTGAACCCCATATCCCACTCCTGGGCACCCTGGGGCCAGTGCTGCTGTGCTGCCAGCTCACGGTGTGCAGTGCCTGGGCTGGAATGCAGCCTGTGCACACAAGAAAGCAGAGCCCGGCCCCAAAGTAAAAACCCGAAGCTGTGATTGAAAGCGCACTTGAAAGCTGCTGGGGAATATGAATGTGTCTTTGAAGTAAAAGGGCCTCCATTTGTTAAGCAGAAAATGGAGCTGTGTGTTTCGATTTATAGTTTTACTTAGCAAATAAAACAGGAGACGAGTAAGTGTTTATGTCTTGCTCTGCTCCCAGCCCCTCCGCCCTGTCCCCCCCCCCCACCCTGAGTTAAAAGCTCCGTGCTTCTGAAGCGCTACAAAGGCAGCCAGGAATAAAGCAAAGAAAGCAGCTTAGACAAACCCTAGATGGGCTAAGCTGGTGTCGATAGGCTCGGGAAATGGCTGGGCTGGGCAGCGGCCAGGTGCAGGGGTCTCTGGGCTGGGAGCTGCACTGGGGGGGAGCACAGAGGGGGCACAAACTGGGCACATCGCTCAGGGCTGCTGGAATAATCCTACACCTGAGATGATGGGGTTGGGGTCCTGCTGCTGCACTGCTGTGGGGCAGTGAGCTGTGGGGCGGCTCTGACCCCTCTCCCTTCTCTCTCCCTGCAGATGATGTGTCCCCATATTTTAAGACGGAACCAGTGCGCAGCCAGGTCCACCTGGAGGGGAACCGCCTGGTGCTGACATGCATGGCGGAGGGCAGCTGGCCTCTGGAGTTCAAGTGGCTGCACAACAGCCGGGAGCTGACCAAGTTCTCCCTGGAGTACCGGTGAGTGCCACCCGGGGATGCTCTTGGCTGGGGGTGTGCGTGGGGACCATCCCACCCCTATGCTGGGGTCTCATCCTATGCCCTATGCCCTGCTGCATGGAGACGTGTTGGTGGCACAAGGGCAGCGCGGAGGCAGAAGCAGCAGATTAGCATGCCGGGAGCTGCCTGCTCTGTTTGGAAAGCAAACGGCAGCGGAGCCATGGATTTAAGCGGGTCAACATCGAGAGGAGGCATTTGTACAGCACAGGATTAATGCCGAGCACAGATCATGTCCCACCTGCCCCATCCAGCCCCAAGCACTGTCCGATTTCTCTGCCAACCCTGCACCACAGCCCACATCAGATTCGCCTTGAAATTGTGCTGGGCACCTCTCGCTGTCTCTTCTGAGTGTGTGTCATCCTCTCTGTTTTAATCAATAATTCAGTCCAAGACAAGCCATTCCCCATTTAAAGGCGTTGAATCCGAAGGCTTCGCGTTGCTGTAGCAACACGGGGCTGCTCCGGGATGCCAGGAATGCAGACAATGTGGCTGGGTGATATCCCCTCCTCAGAGCTGGGTGCCACACTGGAGACATTACTGTGGTAGCTGTGGGTCCTGGAGACCCCATGGGTGCCCCCGCTGAGTCCAGCAGCTGCTGCTCAGCAATGCCCCAACACCTTGGCTGACCCCATGGATGCTCACCCTGATGCTGGATGCCCAGTGGCACCGCAGACAGATCCCTTGTCCTTCACCCTGCTGAGCCCTGTGATGTCAGCAGCCCAGTGGGGGTGATGCAAGGCGTTATGGGGTTCAGTGGGGGTGTGGGAGTGGGGTGATGGAGATGCAGACCCCATGCAGGGAGTTGGCCCAGCGTGTACCCATGTCCCCACATTGCCCTGGGATGGCCCAGACCCTGCATCCCCCTGTCCCTGGGTCAAGGTGACTGCCATCCCCTGAGCCCTCTGCCTCCAGCTCACAGACAGAAAGGATTAACGAAGGAAGCGAGAAAACAAGCAAACACACGAGGAAAACCCAAACAAACCGAGCTGCTGATCTGCAGCTAATGAAGCAAATGGGCTCTATGCAAATCACTGCCTGGCTCTCACCCGGCTGTGCCGTGGCGGGGACGCAACCTGCCCGCATCGGCTTAACTCAGCACGGCGTGTGCTGCCCGTCCGTGGCTCTCTGAGGGGATTTCGTGTGTCGAGAGGAGACTTTGGATGCCTTGTCTGCAATTGAAGGCTGCCGGTGAGGAAGGCAAAGGACCAAAATTAGTTATGATGGGCATAAATTGAATTTTAATAGAGATGTAGGTGGCGCAGAGCCAGCCTGCTCAGGCAGTGGGAAGGTGGTAATTAAAAGTTAACGAGTTTAGAAACAGAGTAATCCTTGGAGAGGGGAGAGCTGGGGCTGATGGCTGGGAGTGCGGAAGGGATGCTGGGACTGGGGGTACCTTGGTGGTGTGGGGTGCAGCCAGCACCTTACATGGGACTGGCACATACCCACATGTCCCTGCTCCGTGGGACACCCTTAGGGCCCGTAGCAGCTCACACTTTCTTGCCAGCAAGGCCACTTGCCCAGGGAGCCACGCTTCCTGGCCAAGGCAGTGTCATTGAGCCTTTGGCCTCAGCATCCTCCCTGC
The DNA here is from genome assembly GCA_037305975.1 of Chrysolophus pictus. Lineage (NCBI taxonomy): Eukaryota > Metazoa > Chordata > Aves > Galliformes > Phasianidae > Chrysolophus > Chrysolophus pictus. Next base: position 4,982,124 of record CM074593.1, on the reverse strand, counting down.
TCCTCCCTGCGTCCCTTCCTGCAGCAGTGCATCCTGGCTGCACCTCCAGCTGCTCCCAGCCCTGCGCCTTTTACTTGTTTTACCATTTTGCCCCTTCTAGCCATTTTCTCAGGCGCTGGGGCTCATACCCCCTCAGCTGCCCCTGTCGGTCTGCTTGCCTGGACGAGCTTGCTCCCACGTTGTAAGGCGAGGAGCTGCTCTCTCCCAATTTGGCAGCGTGTTTCCATAGCAACTGCCCTTTCCTTCCCGCAGCAATTCAGCCGCCAGCTTGCGACGGAGCGACTCGTTGGCGTGCAGTGAAGGGCAGGTGGGGAATGGGCTCTGCAGGTCCCTGGTGCCGGGCCAGCAAAGGACAAGCACAGCCCTCTGCATGCGGGTGGAGCTGTCCTGCTGAGGAATATCCCGTGGGAACACGAGGGATCTGGGATCAGCCTGGTTCTGTGCATGCATGGAGCAGTCCCTCACTTGGGAGCATCCCTGGGGACCATGTGTGTGTGAAGCCGTGCTCTCTTGGGAGCATCTCTGGGGACTGCAAGCAGTTGGGGATTGCAGGGTGGTGGGGGCCAGGCTGGTTCTGTATGTGCATGGAGCCGTCTCCTTGGGAGCATCTCTGGAGACCACAGGCGGGAGGGGACCACAAGTAATGGGGACTTGCACACACAGAGCCATCCCCCCATGGGAACATTTCTGGGAGCTGTAGCGAGGCTGGGGACCCTCCTGGCTCCACGTGCAGGCAGATCTGCGTCCCCCTTGGGAGCACCCCCAGGGGACAGTGCGCATGCACAGAGCTGTCCCCTCCTTGGGAGCATCACTGGGGACTGGAGACCAGCAGTGCCATCCCCACTTACATCCTCCATCCATGGGATGTGTGGGGGTGGCTGTCCCATGGGACCCAAAGCCTGGGCACCATGGAGTGGGTCCGTCCCTTATGCTCTTCTCCCATGCCCTGGCACAGCAGTACTGCACTCTCCAGGGCCATCTCTGTTCTGCACCATTGCTCTGGTGCCGGGCTCTCCCATGAGCTCTCTCCACAGCCTGACTTCTTCTCGTACCAGGAATCATAACATGCAAATCAGGCAGCTCGATGCCTTTAATGAAATCCTCCGAAGGAAAGCGTTTCTCTGGTGAATTGAGGATATTTATTTCTCACAGCAGAAATTTAACATGCAGATTAGTTAGGTCTGGTAATTCATCACATGAGATTGTCCTATTAAGGACTGCATCGAGTCCTGCTGCCTTTGGAAATTGCCTTACACATAGATTACCTCTGGACAGACTCCCGTCCATGGAGAAGCATCTCCTATCTGCTCAATCAGCCCTTTTTCCTTTCCCCACATCCATCCATGCCCATGAGGAGCCCAGCAGCTCCAAACCCTTTGCCAGGAGCTCAGAGCCCAGGAAAGCAAAAATCCAGCTCTGACACATGCCAGCCTCAGCACAGCGCTGCTCACCTCACTTCTCCAGCAAAACAACATCTGCACCACCGATCCTCCCAGCGCTCCCCTTGGGCAAAGCGCAGCCTCACATCTCCTTGCCAGGATTCCCCCCCCCCAGCTCTGGGTTGGTTTGCATGGCGAGGGCTGACCCAGGAGGGACAGATTCATCCCTCTGCAGACAGATTTGTCCCTCCGCTCTGACCCTTTGCTGGGTTGGGGTGTGTGTCCCTCAGGGATGCAGGGAGCGCAGTGTGATACAAACCCAGCTCACTGCCAACTATATGGCCTTCAGAGGCTCCCAGTTATTTGAAAACTGTACTTTGTCCTCAGTTTTTGTAAAAGATAGAGCCAGGACCCCCCTAGAAAGACACAGCCTGGGGGCATGTAGGGTGCTCTACCCCTGCCCCCCCCGTGCTGTGACACTGCCCACCAGGAGCACGTTGCTGGCTGCTGGGTGAGCTCTGTGCCAGCCCAGGTGTGAAACACAGCCTGGGGCACTAATTGCCATTCATTAATATAATTAACAAGAGTTGATGAGCAGAGGGGGGAGGTTGCAGGCAGGCTAAGTGAGTGCTGTACCCTGCTGTGTGTTGGGGCTGCTTGTGGCTGTGTGACAGTGCAGCACTTCAGAATGGGTAGGGGCAGCGTGGGGGGGGCTTTGCTGGTGCCCCTGGATGCAGGAGCTCCTTGTTAATTGGCTCAGGGCTCCAGCAGGGCCCATGGAAGCAGCGATTTGTGGTGCCCTTGCAATTCCATCACCTGAAGGAATCCTTTCTGGTGTGCAGTGAGATGATGGCTCCAGCCACATGTGTCCAAACAGAGCCCTCTCCGATTGGGAGCTAATTGAGATTCAATAACGCACTTAATGGGGGCTGATGAAATACTGGGGGGTGTATTTAAGCTGTATTGAGCGGGAGCCCAGCGCAGGGTGAGGTGCTGGGGCACATGGCTCGGGCGCTGGGAGTCATTAAACCTCTACTAAGTGTGTTTAATGCTCACTTGACATTTCATTATCACACAGTAACTATTCAAATACATGTCCCCTCTAGAATTAATTAGTCGTTATACAGGATATTAATCAAAGGGGGCCGTGCCAGTGCGCTTCTATCCAAAATCTGATCCAGCTGTTGCTGTAACTGTGCTGCATTGGAGGAACTGCACAGATTTCTGTACTCTTCTGGCTTTAAATCTGATGGATCAAATCCTTTGGCTGGTGCTTTTCCCGGCCCCTTTCCACCCCCTCAATCTAATAATAATTCTGCAGTGTCAGCCCCACGCTTCTCAGCAACCCTACAATAATAGAGGCACAAGCATCAGCCAGGGCTGGGGCAGGGCTGTGCTGAAGTGTGGGGGCCCTGTTAGTGACACTCCGATAACAAAGCAGTGTGCTGGGGAGCAGAGCAGGGAGCATTTTGGGGGCCCTGTGCCTGTGTGTTGGTGCTGCCAATGCCTTGCCAGGATTGTGGATGAGAGGGGCAGTGGCTCGTCTCGGTGCTGTGCCATGTGGGCATCGCAGTGGGAAGATGAGGAGGGGTCCCTGCACAGGCACCCATGGGAGGTGGGGTGAGGGGGGGGTTCTTTGGGGTTGCTTTTCCTTTGGGGTGCCCAGTGGCATCCCCTCTGTGGTGAATGGGTGTGATTTCTGTGCCCCAGATTGAAAGCAGCTGCTTCTTTGGGATTGGGGTTAGGGCGTTTGCAGCTCTCATTCTGGCTGGAGCCCCATGGGGGTTGGGAAGCTTCCATGTGCACAGCTGAGCTGCTGACGGGAATGGGGCAGGCACCTCTGGGTTGCATAGATGGATGGAGAGGATGTGGTTTCTGATGTGATCCCATCCATCTGCCCCATCCTCCTCCTGCTGCTGGCAGCTCCGTGGAGCTGTGGTCCCCTGGCATGTGGCTTCTGGCTTCAGGGCCTCCGGTGTGAGCGTGGCACAGCCGCCTCCTGACTGAGCCTTGAGACTGTGGCTGTTTGCCATCTCGGCATGTTTTGATGCGTGGGTCATTTCTTGCTTCAGAAGTGCTTTTCCCCATGCACAATGCCTTGTCAACCTCTGTCCTTAAAAGCAAAACAAACAAACACTGAAACAGAAGCGTCAGCAGCCAGGGATGCTCTGGGAGTGGGGCAGGACCTCTATCCCAGCCTGAACCCGTGCAGCACATGCCTGTGGGCAGAGCAACTGGGTTAGGTCAGCTTTTGGGTGCTGCAGCCCCCAGCTGGAATCGGGGGGGCCGTGCACCGCACCCTTTGTGCCTCCCTGCTCCTCCCACCCCGTGAGCAGCACAAATTCAATCCCTGTCCTCCTGTGGCCACGCTCACGGAAATTGCATCGGAGCGTTGTGGGATGGAGGCTCTGCAGAAGCCAAGTGGCAGAGAACAAAGTCTCTGCTCACGTTGCTTAATAACTGCAGGCCAGACTGCGCCCGGTAATTGATTTCCTTTCTCTGGGCTATTTTCATCCGCTTAGGTGTGTGCAAAGCTGGTTGCTGTAATAGCTCCTCCAGCTCCAGCGGCACGGGGCCAGGGCTCTGCTAATTGGGCTCGTGGGGGCGAAGCCTCCCCGTGTCCATAGGGGGATGTGGTGCTGCAGAGGGGATGTGTCACATCGGGGGGTGCTCTGAGCATGGTGGGGGTGTGGAGGGAAGGCCAGGGGGTTCCGTACGTGGGGCTCACGTGAGCATTGGCTGCCGTCCGTCTGTCTGTCCGTCCGTGCGTGTGGTTGGGAGTCGCGGTGCGTGCGTGTGATTTATGGGGCGAGGACAACACAAGGAGAGCGTGCCCATTATTTCTGGTGTCCGCATCCGTTCCTGACAGCTCCCTGGAATTGAAATATCTTATTTAAAGCCTGCAGGGATCGTTTTAAATATCAGCCGTGACACTCAAGGACTCGTTCCCAAAGGGCATCCTCCCTTCCGGGTGGGGACGGGCAGTCCCTGGCACGCAGTGTGCCCTTTGCTGGGGCTGTGTGACCCCTCCTCCTCTCATGTCCCCTTTTTATGAGAAGATGGGACCCCTCCAAATCCTGCCCTGTCCATGCCCATGTGGGTGGCAGTGTTGTGCTGTGCTGGGGCTGCCACCACCACCATGCCTGGCAGTGGGGATACGGCTCTTCCCAGCAGGTTCACCCCTGAATGCCCACATCTTCCATTCCACACCCAGATCCCATAGGCACTATCTCTGTGTGCAAACCCAGCCTGGCCCTGCTCCACAGCACAGCTGTCAGGGCATCCCCAAAGCAGCCTGGGGCCAGACCCCAGAGCCCACAATTCCCATGTGCAATTCCTGCACATGGGGCAGGGGCTGAGCACCCACCCTGGCTCCAGGGCAGTCCCCATCCCAGCTCCCACACCAGGAGATCCCCAGCAGAGGAGACGTGTTCCTCATGCCTTATGAAAGTTTAATTTACGCTCTGTTATCAAAAGAACAAACAAAGCTCTGCTGCAACAGCCTGCGGCGTGTTTTAATGCAAGATTGGATTTCGGGCGAGGAGGGTTGGAGCTTTCTTATTTATTCCCTCTCCACTTTATCTCAGAGCACTCCCTGTTCAGGAGGCAGCGATGCAGAGCTGTCCCCCATGGGGCTGCTGTCTGTGAGACTGGGGGAGCTGCAGTCCATTCTGGGGGCCTGGAGCAGATGGGGGTGTCCACCCCAGGGACTGGGAATGACCCCTGGAGGTCTGGCGACGGTGGGGTGATGCTGGGTGGTGGTAGATGAGTGAAGATGTGGTTATTCTCTTTATCTGCTTATCAGCTTGCAGGTCTGGTGGCTGATAAGAGCAGCCACGAGGGCAGTGGGACTGATAAGGTGGCTCAGCTGCAAAGCGATGCTCAGACTCTGGGTGTGTATGGGGCTGGGGAAGGGCTTTGGGCAGCTGGGATGCTCAGAACCCCCAGGACAGCCCCGGTGTCCAGCATCTGTGCCCTGATGAGGCTATTGAAGCTGTGTGTGTGTGTGTGTGTGTGGGAAGGGGCATCCCAGGCAAAGTGTTCCCACGTTGGTTTCGTAGAGGAGGTGGCACCGTTTGCAGATCCCAGGTTACGTCTCTGCTTTTGGTGGCTCCAAACCATGCAGGTGGGAGGGGGATGGACAAGGAAGGAGCATGGCCATGTGCTTGGCAACATAACTGTGAGCCTCCTGGGAAAATGGGTTAGGGCTAGAGTTGTTCCTGCAGCATGCATGGCCTTGCCTGCATGCACAGAGGGGCGCATTGCACACACACACACACACCTCCAGCAGCCGCTTTTTGGGGAGGGTTTCAGCACCTGGCGCAGCAAGTGCAGTGCTGACCTGGGACTTGCAGCCTCTCTCGGGGGCAGCGTGCTGAGTGCCCCCCAATCCTGTAGGTACATGATCACCTCGTTGGACCGCACGCATGCTGGGTTCTACCGCTGCATCGTCCGCAACCGGATGGGAGCCCTGCTGCAGCGCCAGACCGAGGTGCAGGTGGCCTGTAAGTGACAGCCATGGGATGGCACACTGGGCAGCCCTGAGCTGGGAGGGGTGGGACCAGGAGGGGCTGCACCGGGTGGGGAGGAAGGGGGGCAGGGGATCATGTGGGGGTTATCGGGGTGCTGGGGATGGTGGCTCTGTGTCCCCTCTTTGCCATCCCTTCCCTGTGGGATGCCCCCAGTCCTATCCTCATCAACCTCTACACGACAAATCAGGGAGCTAATGGGAAATTAATAAGGCAGCTGCGCTAACAACTAATGATAATGGCAAAGTCGTTAAAAAGAGATTCTTTACATGTTTTTAATTACAGCAATTAAGGGAAGTCAATAAAAATCCCCCCACTTCCCATTCTCAATGCACCCTGCTTCGCTTCTGCTTTTCTCGGCTGTGCAGGGCAGCGGTGCCACTACCATGTGTGTGGAGCCAAGGTTATGCTTTGCTTTTCCCTGCAGGGATTGGCAAGTGGTGCCAGGGCTGAGCCCTCCTTGCTGAACCCACAGCACAGTCCCTGTGGGTGATGGGGCTAATCAGCTCCGGGTGCTGCAAGGATGGCTCTTGAGATGAGGGGAGAGCAGAACCCAGCATGGTCCTATTGCATCTTTGCGGGGAGCCCATCCTTGTTGCCTCCAGCCTGCTCCTTGCTGGAGATGGATCCTGCTGGGTCCCCATACTGCTGCTCACTGATGCTGCTCTCTCATGTGTTCTGCAGACATGGGGAGCTTTGAGGACAGTGAGACAGAGCAGAGTGTGTCCCATGGGGAGGCAGCTGTCATCCGGGCACCCCGCATCGCCAGCTTCCCCCAGCCCCAGGTCACCTGGTTCCGTGATGGGCGCAAGATCTCCCCCAGCAGCCGAATGTGAGTACCCACCAGTATACCCCAGTACCTCCTCAGTGTCCCCTCAATATCTCCCCAGTGCTCTTCCAGTATCTCCTCTGTGTCTTCCCTCTCCTTTCCCACTATATCCTGTGTATCCTTCCTACATCTTCCCAGTACTTTCCCAGTACTCCCCCCCTATACCCCCATACCTCCCCAGTATCCCCCCACTACCTCCCCAGTACTATCCCAGTATCTCCCCTGTATCTTCCCAGTACTCTGCCAGTACCCCCATCCCAGTATCCCCCCAGTATACCTCAGTATCCCCCTAGCATCCCCCCAGCATCCAGAGATAGTCCATTTCCCTCGGCTGCCGCCGTCCTTGTTCAACCAGCAGTGAGGATGTTTAACAGATGTCTTGAGATTGTTGCACTAAAACCCAGGGAGGGACTTGGCGACTGTTTGTCATTAGGGAAATAAATTTAACAAAAAAAAGAAAAGAAAATAGCCTTGGGGGAGGGAGGCAGGGGGGGCTCAGCACGTGCCGGGGCAGCAGCTGACGTGGAGGAGCGTGCACGGTGTGTGCATGTGGGGTGTCCCTATGGGGCTGCATGCTGAGCCCATTGCTGGCAGCGCGGCGTGCGGGAATTGAATTTGTAACCCACATTATGCAGGAATTGAACCGGTCTCTTTTCTATTTGCAAAGCAGGATTGAGGAGATAAAACTCCTTTATCTCATATTTAATGGTAAAATATATTCCACTCTCCCCTCTCCTCCCCCCCCCCAACCCCAAACCATTTTATGTTTCCAGCAGATTGGATCATTCCGTAAGAATAAATAAATAAATAAACTGGGCCCTATTAATCTACACTATTAATCTACACTGTGCTCCGTGGATGCTGTGCATGGGAGGGTGGGTGGGCAGTGTGGGGCTCAGTCTGTGGCTCATTTGTAGGGTCAGTGGCTGAGCTGTGCAACCCCACGTGATGGGCACATATTTGGGGTTGGGATGGTCTGATCCCATCTATACCCATGGGACGGGGAAATGAGGGTCCCAACACATCAGCTGTGTCCCCATTGGGTTTGGGATGGTCCGATCCCATCTCCCCCCGTGGGGTGGGGTAATGAGGAGGTCCTGATTGATCCTCTTTTGTTTCACATCCCCTATGCCATGCTCACCCCACAGAGCCATCACACTGGATAACACCCTCGTCATCCTCTCCACGGTGGCCCCGGATGCGGGACGTTACTACGTGCAGGCAGTGAACGACAAGAACGGGGACAACAAGACCAGCCAGCCCATCACGCTCACCGTGGCCAGTGAGTGCCCCGCTCCCCCGGCGCCTCCTGGCTGCCACCCACCTTTAATTTGCAGTAAATCTCTTTGGAGGCTCCACTTCTGCTGACTTAACGGTTTGGCTGCCTCCAAATTTATTTAGGCACTTTGGGCCGTGCTGCAGACGGCAGCCAGCGCTAATTGTAGCACCAGCAGAGCCCATCTTCCTGTGCCATCCTAATCGTGGTGCTGCTGGGGTGCCCTTAGGTGCTGGGATGGATCTGGGACAGGATGGTGCCAAGTAGCCCCTTTGCTGCCCTGCTGTTGCCCCTGTGCTGGCCACAGACCACTCTTGGTCCATGTTGCTCTAGATCAGCCTCAATCTGTAGGAGAACCATCTGCCTCCTGCCCTCTGGGTCCCCTCTCTGGTACCTGTCCAGGTGATGACCCCATCCTAAGGAACATGTCTCCAAGTGGCACCGGTCCTCTTGTCCCAGCTCCTGCTGTTCTCTCCATGGCTGCTGTTATGCCTTCCCAGGCTGTGCCTGTTCCCCTTTCCCTCCTGCCCCATTAATCAGCTGCTCCGTACCTTGGCATCCCAGTGCGTAATAAACAACTTAGAGCCCATGTTTATGGATTCAGCTATATCAGCAGCTTTCACGACGATCACATTTTTACAGCGTCTACATGAGGGTTTTTTATTGTTGCAATTATTTTGCTTTATATACTCCCTTCTCCTCCTTCCCTGCCAGCTGGTGCCGCGCAGGAGCTGCTGTATGGGGTGGAGGCTGTGGGGTCACAGGATCCTATGGGAGGAGAGGGTGAATGGGGAGCTGAGAAACTCCCAGATGCCACTGTGATGGGCTGGGTGTGCTGCAGGAGAGCAGAGCCCTGCGGTCCCTGCCCCCCATGGCATATAGAGGGGGGGTGCTGATGGCTGTCACTCTGGCCTGCTTCTCCCCAGACGTGGGTGGCCCCGCCGATCCCATCGCACCCACCATCATTGTCCCACCCAGGAACACCAGCGTGGTGGCCGGGACCTCAGAGGTGACCATGGAGTGCGTGGCCAACGCCAGGCGAGTAGCAGCGGGGATGGGATGGGGCTGGGGGACCCCCATCAGCTCTGCAAACCCAGGGGTGAGGTGTGCCATGGGGTAGAAGGAGGTGTGGGACACAGGGGGGCTGGCTCATGGCATCCTCCTGCACCCCCCCTCCCCAGGCCACTGATCAAGCTGCACATCATCTGGAAGAAGGACGGCGTGCCCATCTCCAGCGGCATCAGTGACTACAGCCGCCGGCTCACCATCCTCAACCCCACGCTGGGTGACAGTGGCTACTATGAGTGCGAGGCTGTGCTGCGCAGCAGCAGTGTGCCTGCTGTGGCTGAGGGTGCCTACCTGTCCGTGCTGGGTGAGGCACTGCCGTGCATGCAATGAGTGAGGCCGGGCTCAGCCCCTCAGGATGGGTGTGGAGAATCCCAGTGCTAACGCTGCCTGTCTCCATGTTTCCCTTTGCAGAGCCCCCGCAGTTTGTCAAGGAGCCAGAGAGGCACATCACAGCTGAGATGGAGAAGGTGGTGGCCATCCCGTGCCAAGCCAAAGGTAAACTGCACTCTGTGCCTGTCGTGATCTCGTACCTACCATGTCCCTGTGCCTGACACAACCCGGTCCTTGCAGGTGTGCCACCTCCCGACATGGCCTGGTACAAGGACGCATCCCTCATCCATCCGGAGCAGCTGTCCCGCTTCCAGCTGCTGGCAGATGGCAGCCTGCAGATCAGTGGGCTGCTCCCTGATGACACTGGCATGTTCCAGTGCTTCGCCCGCAACGCGGCCGGAGAGGTGCAGACCACCACGTACCTGGCTGTGACCAGTAGGTGTCAGCCCCCCTGTCCCGGAGCCCAGGATGCTCTGCATGGGATGGGACCCCCTAGACAGGGAAAGACCCCTTTGCCAAGACTAAGCACTGGGAAGGGCTTCAGGGATATCTGTGCATCTCTTTGCTCCATAGGCATCGCCCCCAACATCACGAGGGGTCCCCAGGACAGCACGGTGATCGATGGCATGTCTGTTATCCTCAACTGTGAGACCTCGGGGGCTCCACGCCCAGCCATCACCTGGCAGAAAGGTACAGGGCTGGTGCCCTGCCTGCATTGTCCAGGGGGTCGTTGGCAAGCTCGTTGCGCAGGGCTCAGTCAAACCTTCATCATCCTGGTTTGGTCCTGAGCACGTGGCCACCAGGCTTGGCTGATGGCTGTGAGTGACAGACCCCTCTGTGTCCCCCAGGGGAGCGGATCCTGGCCAGTGGCTCAGTGCAGCTCCCGCGCTTCACCCTGCTGGAGTCAGGCAGCCTACTCATCAGCCCCGCACACCTGGCTGATGCCGGCACCTACACCTGCCTGGCCACCAACTCCCGTGGTGTGGATGAAGCCTCCGCTGACCTGGTGGTCTGGGGTAAGGTGCCTGCATTGCAGGTCAGACCCTGCTGGGTGCAGTGCCAGGGATGGGCACTAGAACGTGGCTGCTCTGCTTGGAGGGATGCTAAGACTTGCACCCACGTGGCAGCCTGTGACACTGTCCCCAGTCCTATTAGCTGAGTGGCTCTACCCCTGCACCAGCGCCTTGCAGCCCCTCAGGCAGTGCCGTTCCCTCATCCTTTCCCCCACAGCACGGACACGCATCACCGACCCACCGCAGGACCAGAGTGTCATCAAGGGCACCAAGGCCTCCATGAGCTGCGGCGTCACCCATGATCCCAGTGTGGATGTCAGGTGGGGGTCGGGGCCGGGGGATGGAGCGGGATGCGCTCTGTGCTGGCACTCAGTGGTCCTGCAGTGCCACCTGGTGCCGTGTGCACGGGGATCCGGGCTCCGGGTCCCCCTTGCTGGGAGGCTGCAGGGTGCCAGGACCCCGTTGGGTTCCCACCTGGCACAGGTACGTCTGGGAGAAGGATGGTGCACCACTGGGCACGGAGAGCGGCCCCCGGCTGCGGCTGGACGAGGCGGGCACGCTGCACATCTCCCAGACCTGGTCGGGGGACATCGGCACCTACACCTGCAAGGTGCTCTCGGCTGGTGGCAATGACTCACGCAGTGCCCACCTTCGTGTTCGGTGAGACCCCCACCCCGTGGGTGCTGCGTGCCCTACTGTGCCCCCAGCCCTAACCGCCGTGTCCCCCGCCCCGTCCAGGCAGCTCCCCCATGCCCCCGAGAGCCCTGTGGCCATCTTGAGCCCCCTGGAGAAGCGGGCCATCAACCTGACTTGGGCCAAGCCCTTCGATGGCAACAGCCCCCTGCTGCGTTACCTCGTGGAGATCTCTGAGAACAGTAAGGGGCTGTGCCCACCTTCCAGACCCTGGCATTGTCCCCGTGGTGGTGGCTCAGCTGTCCCCATCTGGAGATGTGGGCTGAAGCCTGGTCTCTATCATCACACTGGGAAGGGAAGAGATGCTGCGTGGAGCTTGAGGACTGTGGGACTGCTCAGCCAGTGGGCAGGGGATGCAGGAACCTTGAGAGCTGTGTTCTCTACCTGCTTACCACTTTCTCCCCACAGATGCACCCTGGACAGTGCTGCTGGCCAGCGTTGACCCCGAGCTGACGTGGGTGGTGGTGCGGGGATTGGTGCCTGCACGTTCCTACCAGTTCCGCCTGTGTGCTGTCAACGATGTGGGCAGGAGCCAGTTCAGCAAGGACACAGAGAGGTGAGTGGCAGTGGGGGGACACGTGTCTGCGGGTGGGCTGAGTGCTCATCCTCACCTGATGCCCCTCAGAGTGTCTCTGCCCGAGGAGCCACCCTCTGCACCCCCCCAGAATGTCATTGCCAGCGGCCGCACCAACCAGTCCATCATGATCCAATGGCAGCCACCTCCTGAGAGCCACCAGAATGGTGTCCTCAAGGGCTACATCATCCGGTAGGCGCCTGTGGGGGAGCGTGGGCACCCTGTCCCCACTGTCCTGGGGTGCAGTGCTGATGGCAGCTGGTCCCTAGGTACTGCCTGGCCGGGCTGCCCGTGGGCTACCAGTTCAAGAACATCACCAATGCTGATGTCAACAACCTGCTCCTGGAGGACCTCATCATCTGGACCAACTATGAGATCGAGGTGGCGGCGTACAACAGCGCTGGCCTGGGGGTGTACAGCATGAAGGTGACAGAGTGGACGCTGCAGGGAGGTAAGCAGGGCTGGGCAGGGCTTGGTGGTTGCACCAGTGGGGTGAGGGCTTGGCTGGCCCTGCTGTGCCACAGGGGTGATGGGGATGGGCTTCAGGAGGATGGGTGGGGGATTCCAGGGATGAGCACAGGGACCACGCATTGGGCATGGCCCCAAAATGAGGTGCCTGGGTTCCCTATGCTGAGGGAGGAGACCCAGTAGAGCCAGAGCTGCTGCCAGCATGCCCTCCGTCCTTACAGTGCCCACTGTGCCCCCGGGCAACGTGCAGACTGAGGCCACCAATTCCACCACCATCCGCTTCACCTGGAACCCCCCCAGCCCCCAGTTCATCAACGGCATCAATCAGGGCTACAAGGTGAGGGGTTACTTGCAGATCTCCCTGAAAAGTGTGCAGCAGGAAGCCCCTTGGCCAACCCACATCATGCAGCGTGACTCCTCCTTGCAGCCCCCCCAGCTATTTTAATGGATTCCAGCCGAACTGTTAAAACAATATTTACTGAGATTTAACACTTGCATGGTCTTGGAGTCTCTGTAATTAATTGCAGTTTGCAATTAATTCAAATTTACGTTAATTAAATTGAATTGAAACATTAAACTTGTTTCTTAATCCACTCAAAAGAAGTTCAGGAATTTAATTGCCGCTGAATGAGATAACCAGAGCAAGTAGGATATTTAACATTCTTATTAAATGCCACTTAGTATTTTTGATTAGTATTTTTAGGGCCTAATTAGTATTTAATTAAGTTGCTATAGGCTATCTTGCACAATACCAATTAAATGCCCAAACATACTTCCTAAACGAAGGCAAGCTGGTGATTACGTGCTGTTATCAATGGGAGTTAATCACCAAGTGTGTGCTCCATATCGGCTTGTAAGGGTAAACACATACCGGTTAGACAGCACCAAGTGCTCCCTGCATCATTAATTGATATTTAATCAACGCTGAATAAATAAAGGGGGTTGGGGACGCTCGGAGGATGGCGCTGGTGTGGTGGGGACCATGGTGTCTGTCCAAGCACCTTCTTACCTTCCAACGTGGAAGGGTCATTTCCAACTTGGGATATTTTGTGATTCTGTGATTCCTGCAGCTTATCGCCTGGGAGCCGGAACATGAGGAAGAGGCGACGGTGGTGACGGTGCGACCCAACTTCCAGGACAGCGTCCACGTGGGTTATGTGGTGGGGCTGAAGAAGTTCACTGAGTATTTGACATCAGTGCTGTGCTTCACTACGCCGGGGGACGGCCCGCGCAGCCCGCCCCAGCTGGTGCGCACCCACGAGGACGGTACGGGGAGGCTCTGTGCGCCCCAGGGTGGCAGTGAGCAGCCCAGTGATTTGGGGCTGGTCCTGCTGGTGCTGGGGAGGATGTGGCACGGGGTGCCCATGAGCCCTGGGAAGCCCTATGCCTGGGGAACCCGCTCCGTGTGGGGTCCTGTGGGCTCCCGTGGGTGCGTGGCTGTGTGCTGAGCCCGGGTCTCTTTGGGCAGTGCCTGGCCCTGTGGGACACCTGAGCTTCAGTGAGATCTTGGACACATCCCTGAAGGTCAGCTGGCAGGAGCCCCTGGAGAAGAATGGTATTCTGACAGGTAGGAATGCTGAGCCCCAATTCTGCAGCATCTGCCTGCATCAACCTCACAGCATCTTCCTCCAATCCTTGACCTCACAGCAACTTGCCCTCCAACCCCACAACACCTCCCATGACCCAGCCCCACAGCATCTCCCTACACCCTGCTCAGCCCCATGGGGTGGGTGACTGGGGGCTGATGGCACGGGGTGTGCTTCAGGCTACCGGATCTCCTGGGAGGAATACAACCGCACCAACACACGGGTGACCCACTACCTGCCCAACGTCACGCTGGAGTACCGCGTCACCGGCCTCACCGCCCTCACCACCTACACCATCGAGGTGGCTGCCATGACCTCCAAGGGCCAGGGCCAGGTTTCTTCCTCCACCATCTCCTCGGGAGTGCCACCAGGTGAGCGTGGTGGTGTGGGAACATCGTGGGATGCAGCTGGTGTTGGGGACGAGCAGCTGGTGCCACCCACCCTGCACTGTCCCTGCAGAACTCCCCGGTGCCCCCACCAATTTGGGCATCTCCAACATCGGTCCCCGCTCCGTTACCCTCCAGTTTCGCCCAGGTTATGATGGCAAAACCTCCATCTCTCGCTGGCAGGTGGAGGCACAGGTATGGGATGGCTGTGGGGTGGCATAAGGGGTGCTGGGGGGTCAGCTCACCCCACTGCCTTCCTGCAGGTGGGCCAGAATGGTGAGGCTGAAGAGTGGGGGCTCGTCCATCAGCTGGCTAACGAGCCTGATGCCCGCTCCATGGAAGTGCCCAATCTGAATCCCTACACCTACTACAGGCAAGTGGCCAGGGCTGTGCCATCCTTCCCAGGGGACCAGAGCACCCCTCTCCCCGCTGTGACCCCGCTCTCCCCTCTCAGTTTCCGCATGCGGCAGGTTAACATCGTGGGCACCAGCCCCCCCAGCCAACCCTCCAGGAGGATCCAGACCCTGCAAGCCCCCCCGGATGTGGCACCTGCTAATGTCACCTTGCGGACAGCCAGTGAGACCAGCCTGTGGCTGCGATGGATGGTGAGGGTGGACCCTGAGGGTCTGCACCCACGGGCACAGTGCCCATTGGGGCAGCCTGGAGTGGCTGTAGGACATTGGGAATGATGGTGACTGTTTGTGCCAGCCCCTCCTGGAGCAGGAGTACAACGGGAACCCCGACTCGGTGGGCTACCGGATCCGCTACCTGCGCTCAGATGGGCGAGGGCGGGCAGTGATGCACACCATCCATGACCGTGTGGAGCGAGAGTACACCATCGAGGACCTGGAGGAGTGGACCGAGTACCGGGTGCAGGTCCAAGCCTTCAATGCCATTGGCTCAGGGCCCTGGAGCCATTTAGTGCTGGGACGAACGCGGGAGTCAGGTACCAGCAGCTCCCACCGGCCCAGTGCTGACCTGCACTCGTTCCTAGTGCTGACCTTTCATTGTCATCTCCCCCAGTGCCCTCCTCTGGCCCCAGCAATGTGTCAGCACAGGCCACGTCCTCCAGCAGCATGCTGGTGCGATGGAGCGACATCCCTGAGGCGGACTGCAACGGCCTCATCCTGGGCTACAAGGTGAGCAGCTACACCAGCCCCAGTGCCTGTGCCCTGCCCCAGGAGCCACAACTTGCCCGGGCTGTGCCACCTCTGAGAGCCTGTGCTGCTCCACCCTGGGGGACCCGGGAAGCCCTGCTGTGTCACATGCGTTTGTTTTAGGTGATGTACAAGGAGAAGGATTCAGAAGCACGTGCCCAGTTCTGGCTGGCAGAGGGCAATGCCTCCCGCAGCGCCCAGCTGACGGGGCTGGGCAAGTTCATGCTGTACGAGATCCACGTGTTGGCCTTCACCAGGATTGGGGACGGCGTGCCCAGCCGGCCCCCTGTCCTCGAGAGGACTCTGGATGATGGTGAGTGCCAGTGCACAGAAGGGCAGAGAGATCCCAAGAGGGTGAGGGGTATCCAGGGTGCCTAAGGTCATGCCATCCCATCTCTTCCTATCTCTGCTCCCTGGGGCTTCTCTAACCTGGACACGCAGGATGCCATCCCCAGAGGATGGGGACGGTTGTTATCTGCATAGGGCCGGGCATTTTGCACTCACTCGTGTGCTCCATGGTGAACCCCACCTCTCTCATTCCAGTACCTGGGCCTCCTGTGGGGATGCTGTTTCCTGAAGTGAGGACGACCTCTGTGCGGCTCATCTGGCAGCCGCCTGCAGCCCCCAATGGCATCATCCTGGGTAGGTGGGAGCTGCTGTGGCCATGCCATGATGCTCTGCGGAGGGATGCAGAGAGCCTGTGGGAGCCAGGAGCAATATGGGAGAGGCAGAGGCCAGCTCCCTGCTACCTTTGAGCATCTCAGAGCCCGTTGCCCGCCACATCAGCAAGCTCAGCCCCAAACATAGAAGGGAATAACCCCCTCACTGCTGGCTCGGAGTGGGGCAAGGATGAAGGGGAGGCAAAGGGGACTGCTGAGGGACTGTCCTCCATGGTGCCACCCCCATCCCTGCAGCGTACCAGCTCACCCACCGCCTTAACACCACCACGGCCAACGCGGCTGTCAGCGAGGTGCTGGGCCCCAGCACACGGCAGTACACGGCCACCGGCCTGCAGCCCGAGGCCACCTACCTCTTCCGCGTCGCGGCACAGACCCGCAAGGGCTGGGGAGAGGCAGCTGAAGCCCTCGTGGTGACCACAGAAAAGAGAGGTATGAGGGGGTCCAGCCTGCGGCTCGGCATGCCGGTGTTGTGCCCACAATGCTCCCAGCTCCCTGCCTCCCCCAGATCGCCCGCAGCCCCCCAGCAAGCCGCTGGTGCGGCAGGAGGATGTGCGTGCCCGCAGTGTTCTTCTGTCCTGGGAGCCGGGCAGTGATGGGCTCTCCCCCGTCCGCTTCTACACGGTGCAGACCCGTGAGCTGCCCAGCGGTGAGTGGGCACTGCACCCTGTATCCATCAGCCACAATGCCACGGCCTTCATCGTGGACAGGTGAGGCACGGAATGATGCCAAGTTGTGGTGGGGTTGCTGAGGGATGGGCTCGCCCAGTGCCTCGGTTTCCCCACCTGATGGGAAGCACTTGCAGTAGGGTTGTGAAGTACTGTGGGAGGGATGGAGCCCAAGGAGTGCCTACTGGCCTCACCGTCCCCATCCTGCTCTGTTCCCATGCAGGCTGAAGCCCTTCACCTCCTACAAGTTCCGTGTGAAAGCAACGAATGACATTGGGGACAGCGAGTACAGCGAGGAGTCAGAGTCACTCACCACCCTGCAGGCAGGTCGGTGTCCGTGAGGGCTGGGGGTGGTGCTGTGCCTTCCTACATGGCACTGACATGGTAGCATCAGGTGTCCTGCATGTCTCTGAAGCCTTACCGCCTGCTTCTGCCCCGCAGCCCCCGAAGAAGCCCCCACCATCCTCTCTGTCACCCCACACACTACCACATCCGTGCTCATCCGCTGGCAGGTATTGTCCCCGTGGAGGTGGCACCGAGGGGTGGCAGTGCCATGCAGCACTCCATGGCTCTCCAAGGCTGGGCACTGGGTACAAGGCACCCTACTGAGGCTAGGAACAGCCATCTCAGGGGGTGCTGGCTCAGAGCAGCCCCTCACCTTCCCCACTCTACAGCCCCCATCTGAGGACAAGATCAATGGGATCCTGCTGGGCTTCCGCCTCCGCTACCGTGAGCTGCTGTACGACAGCCTGCGTGGCTTCACCCTGCACAGCATTGGCAACCCTGGCGCCACGTGGGCTGAGCTCACCCGTGAGTGTTTGTGGCCTCGGGAAGCACAGGGACATGTGGGGCACAGTGGTGGTGGGTGGGGGACAGCAGGGCAGTGTCCTGCATCACACGCTTTGCACCAGTGTTCAGTGCTGGGTACCATTCCGGAGCCAAGCTGTGACCAGTAGAGCTGTCACCTCTGTGCCATCGAGTCAGACTGTCTCTAACGCGCTGTGCTGTGCTGTGCTGGCTGAGTCCTGCTGTGCTCAGACCCCTCTGTGCCTGTCAAACGGGTGTCCATACGTGTGCATGTAACACGGGTGTCTGTGTGATGTTCCTGCTGTGTGTGTCTGTGTGCTGCCATCCTCAGGCCCTGGAGGGAATGGGGTTGCAGCTGCTTTAGGAACAACGGGGACATGAGGGGTGAGGGTGGAGCCCAAGACTGCTCCCAGCAGCAGTTGATCCCCCATGGGGACCCTGATGCCCAGATCCTGCTTGTCCCACTCATGGGATGGGGGGACCGAAGGGCTCCTCAGTGCTGTGACAGCCCTCAGAGGTGATGGGCTCCTTATGGGGTACCGTGGATGGGAGGCAGTGCTGGGAGAAGGACTAACACTGCTTGCTTTCACCACTCCGTGCCACCCAGCTGTCTACACCGTGCACAACCTCAGCGAGGTGTCCCTCACCCAGTACGAACTGAACAGTAAGTCACTGCTCCCTGTCCCCCCACACTGCCACCCCCTGTGTCTCTCCCCTCTGTCTGCCTGTTCTATGAGGTGAATCCTCATGTTCTGTGTCCAGGGGACGCCTCTGCTTGTCTGCTGCCGCTGCCCCTTGGGAACACTCTCCTGTTTCCTGGAGAGGGGTTTTCTGTGGGGTCCCTTGGGAAGGTGGCCTTCTGCTCACCCCATCTCCTCTCTCCCCACAGACCTGAGCAAGCACCGGCGCTACGAGATTCGCATGAGTGTGTACAATGCAGTGGGTGAGGGACCCCCCAGCCCTCCCCAAGAGGTCTTTGTGGGTGAAGCAGGTGAGTTTGCCAGAGGGGGCTGGAACATCCTGGTACCCCATTCTGCCCTGTGTCCCTATGTCCTCCTTGCATCCCCTCTTTACAGCCTTAATGGGTCATTGCATGTCGAGGGGGGCTTTCCCCCCACCTTGGTCATAGCTGGGCTGTGACACTGCCCCCTCCTTCTGCACAGTGCCCACTGGAGCACCGCAGAACGTGGCCGTGAAAGCAGCCACTGCCACCCAGCTGGATGTCACCTGGGAGCCACCACCTGCCGAGACCCAGAACGGGGACATCCAGGGCTACAAGGTACCTGGTTCCATCACCTGAGAGTTGGCACTGAGCTGGGGCTGCGGGACACTGGGGTCACGGGGAGGGCGTGGGGAGAGGCTGTGCGAGTGTTGTCGGAGGGTGCTGGGTACCCTGGTGAGAAGCTGGGTACCTGGCTGGGATCCCAGGAAGATGCTATGCGTGCCGACGGGGAAGGGATCTGGGGACATGCCGGGTGGTGGCCCTGCCCGCCTCTGAGCACCAGAGGGCGCCTTCGGTCCTCGGATGCGCTCGGTCCCCGATGCGGGATGCTGCTGGGGATCTGATAGGGTCACTGATAGGGATGCAGCCGGGCTGCCCTGCCTTACGCTCTAGATCCACATCCATTATGATTCCTCCTTCCCAGCCTTGTCCTTTGAGATTTGGGCACAGCTCAGAGGTGATCTCAGCACTACTCATGTGCAGTGCAGTGATGCTTGTCCATGAGCCAGCTGCGAGCAGCGGTCTGTCTGATGCCTGGCATTGCCTGGAGCCATGCTGGAGGCATGCTGGAGGGAGACTGGGTTTTCCTTCTGGCATACCCAGAGCTTTAGCCACTCCAGGACGGGGGGCTTAAAGTAGGGCTGTGCCAGCTGGCTGAGCACCACAAGGCTTTGGTGGGGAAGAGGAATGAATTGGCATCACTCACACCAAGCTGGGGTGTCAGTACCACCTCTTCTAAACCTGCAGATCCACTTCTGGGAGGCACAGCGTCAGAATGAGAGTGCACGGGTGAAGACACTCTTCTTGCCCGAGACAGGGGTGAAGCTGAAGAACCTGACGGGATACACCTCCTACTGGGTCAGCATCGCTGCCTTCAATGCTGCTGGAGATGGACCCCGCAGCACCCCAGTTACGGCCCGGACGCAGCAGGCAGGTGGGGCCATGGCACAGCTCCACAGGGCAGTGCTGGGGGCTGATAACGGTGTTGGAGGGTCCTCAGGAGCACTGAGCTGTCCTCGCCCTCCCCCCCACGTTCCCTTGCAGCCCCCAGTGCCCCCGGCTCCATCCGATTCAGTGAGCTGACCACCACATCAGTGAACGTGTCCTGGGAGCCGCCACCGCTGCCCAATGGCATCCTGGAGGGTTACAGGCTGGTCTATGAGCCCTGCATGCCCGTGGACGGTGAGGGCACAGCGGGGGCATCCGAGGGGACTCGGGGGGGTCCCGGCTCAGCGTCCATCCCTGCAGGTGTCAGTAAGATTGTGACGGTGGATGTGAAGGGGAACAGCCCGCTGTGGATGAAGGTGAAGGACCTGGCTGAGGGCATCACCTACCGGTTCCGCATCAGGGCTAAAACCTTCGCCTATGGACCGGATGTTGAAGCAAACATCACCACAGGGCCAGGGGAAGGTAGTGGGGGGCTGTGGGAGTGCTGGGGTGACAGAGGAGCTGTGGCTGGGGACACTTCCCCGGTGCTCACCCCCATGTGGGTCCCATGTGGGTTGTCCCCTTGTGCCACCAGCTCTGCTCTGGGTCCCCAGGTGCCCCTGGCCCTCCTGGAGAGCCCTTCATCTCCCGCTACGGCTCAGCCATCACCATCCATTGGACGAGCGGAGACCCCGGCCAAGGACCCATCACAAGATACGTCATTGAAGCTCGGCCTTCAGGTACTGCAGCTCCACCAGTGGTGTTCTGGGCTTAGGGAAACTGAGGCAGGGAGCACCAGCTCTTTCTGGACATGCAGTGGGCTGGGTTAGGGGTTAGGAGCTGGTGTTGGCCATGTGTTTGCCCTGAGAATGCTAATAAGGGATAGATGGAAAGGGCCGAGTGAATCACCAAGCAGTTCAGATTTCACGGTCATAGAAGTCAAGGTGTCCCCTCAGCCAGTGGAATTGGATCAAAGAGCACTGAGGCCATCCTGAACTGGGGGGACTGCTGGACAAGAGTCCCCATTCCTGCAGCAGGGAGCTGGGGGCACAGCTGCTCTTTCTCCCCTATCCTGGCACTAATGACTTCTCCGTGCTGCGGATCACAGCACAGATGATCTGACCGATTGTTAATGGGGAGCCGGTGCTGTGTGGTTGTGTGCTCCCGAGGGAGCTGCCTTGCCCTTGACCACGAGGGGGGTGGTGATAGATCAGCTCTGTGGGATGCTACAGCATGTTAATGATGCTGCAGCGAGCGAGCTTGGCTCCAGATGGCAGAGGGCATGCTCCCAGTGTGGGTGTGGGGAGGGGAACGGGAAAGGGGCTGCACAGGGACATGTTCCCTGCCTGGGTTTTAAGCGGAAATCAATTTGCCCTCCCATCCCCTTCTCTCCTCCAGATGAGGGGCTCTGGGACATCCTCATCAAAGACATTCCCAAAGAAGTGACCTCCTACACCTTCAGCATGGACATCCTCAAGCAGGGGGTCAGCTACGACTTCCGTGTCATCGCTGTCAATGATTATGGCTATGGGACCCCCAGCACACCATCCCCCTCTGTCTCAGGTAGCCACAGTGGTACCCCCAGGGGATGCTGTCTTCTCCTGCTTATCCCCATTTCACGAGCTTGACCCTCCTGGGGTCCCCTTATCCATACCAGTTTGCCCACCCCTGCCAGTCCCTTTCTGATCCCCTCCCTTGCTGTGCCCCAGCCCAGAAAGCCAACCCCTTCTATGAGGAGTGGTGGTTCCTGGTGGTTATTGCCCTGGTGGGGCTCATCTTCATCCTCCTACTCGTCTTCGTGCTCATCATCCGCGGGCAGAGCAAGAAGTATGCCAAGAAGTCAGACTCGGGTGAGCGCTGGGGTTCTGCTGTCCTGGGGTGGTGACAGTGGTAGGGATCTGCTGGGGACATCAGAAGGGATGACATGCCTGTGTGATGGGGAGGCTGCGTGCTGGGCAGGGAGAAATTGTCTGGGGGCTGCAGAGCCCTGCCCCATATCAGAGTCTCTCTAGGGCATCCCCACTTGCTTTTGGGGTCTGAGTGGGGTGGTGAGCACCCAAAGCAGCACTCAGCCTGCCTCAGGGTGACTGCTCCAGGGCTCTTCTGATGTCCTAGGAAGTTGCTGCATGCTACATGGAGAGTGCTGGGAGCTGAGGATTAAATAAACGGCTTGTCTTGCTGTCAGCTGTGGAGTCAGGGCAGCTCAGGGGCTCGGCGGAGGTCACTGGGATTAGTCAAACACAGCCCTGTTTTCTTAGCTGTATCAAGGGCTCAAATTGTGGGGAAAATCCAGACCTCCTCGTTAAGCAAACAGCCGCTGAGCTGGAGGCAGCACAGCAGGGCAGAGTGTGAGCCAAAGCTTGGCTCTGCTGGGGGCACAGAGCATCTCATGGGTGTTCCCGAACTGCACTGTCCTCAGTGTGGGCATGGGTTGGGTAGGGGATGGGGCTGAATCACCCCATGCTGCTTCCCCATTTGGAGGGCTCAGGGAGCCTGAAGGATGCTGAGTCCCTGTCCTACAGGGAATGGCTCCAAGGCAAACGCCCTGACCCACGGTGAGATGGTGAGCCTGGATGAGAGCAGCTTCCCTGCCCTGGAGCTCAACAACCGGCGCCTTTCCGTCAAGAATTCCTTCTGCAGAAAGAATGGCATCTACACCCGGTAGGGGCCCATGCCATGGGGCAGGAGGGGGCTGGTCAGACATCGTGCCCATGGGCACAGTCCCGGGGGGGCTCTTGCTGTGTTCACGGGCATCCTGCTGTGTCCCTGAGCTGCTCCTGTCCCCAAGGTCCCCGCCGCGCCCCAGCCCCGGCAGCCTGCACTATTCGGATGAGGATGTGACAAAGTACAACGACCTGATCCCTGCAGAGAGCAGCAGCCTGACGGAGAAACCTTCCGAGGTCTCCGACTCCCAGGTACCACTGCACAGACAGGGCTGGGATGTGGGGGTTCAGGGGCTGGGAGAAAGATGAGCACTGCTGGAAGCTCTCCTTATGCATCTTCCCCACACCGTGCAGATCCTGGGGTGTGTTTGGGAACAGCACTGCCTGTCCCGTGCCCCATCCTGCCCTTAAGCAGTGCTTCCCCACGGCTTCACGGCACAGATCCAGTGGGAAGCTGGCACGGCCACCAATCCGTGTGCAGGGGATGTGGCACTGCAGGGGACAGCGCGGGGTTGGGGACTGTCCTGCTGCCCGGTCACTGATGGCAACGGCCGCAGCTCTGCCAAGCCCGCAGAATGGCACTGTTGTGTCCTCGCGGAGCAGCGGGCAGCTGTGGTCGGGCAGGAGCACAGCTCTCAGGGAGCACTGAGCATCCCCCCAGGGGCCGGATGCTGCAAAGCAGCGACAAAGGGGAGACCGAAGGCTGGGGGTCGGGAGGGAGGTCCCTGCGGTACAGCCCTGTCCTCAGGCAGGGTCAGCCCCGGACCCCCCTTTCTCCACCCACACCGATTCCTTTGGCGGATCCCAGCCCCGCTCCCTTCTGCGGGGATCGAGTGTCTTTGAGGAGCTGTGAAGAGCGGCGAGAGCCGAAAGCTGGCGCGGTGCTGCTTCCCCGCCGCCCCTCAATGGGCCCTTTGTGCGCGCCGAGGAGAAGCTGAATCCAATTACCGCGAGCAGGAGGCAGGCGGCCGCCCGCCAGCACCCCCGTCCTCACACCCCGGGGACAACGGGGCCCCAGGGCCACGCAGCCCTTTTGTGCGAGGTTTTATTTCGCTTTAGCAGAAAGCAGAACCGCCCCTGCGGTGCTGCAGCCATTCTCACCCCCTCCATCTTTTGGGAAAGCTCTCCCCATCTTTGATGATCGTGATGGGTCCCTTCCAGCTTGGGCATACTCTGTGATTCTGTGGCGATGAGCGGCTCTGCCCCACATTCACTCTTTGCACTGTCCCTTAGGGCAGCGACAGTGAGTACGAGGTGGATCCGGGTCACCAGAAAGCCCACTCCTTTGTCAACCACTACATCAGTGACCCCACCTACTACAACTCATGGAGGAGGCAGCAGAAGGGCATCTCACGGGCGCAGGCGTACAGCTACACCGAGAGCGACTCCGGGGAGCCCGACCACACACCCCTCTCCAACAGCACCTCCACACAGCAGGGCAGCCTCTTCCGGCCCAAAGCCAGCAGGACTCCCACCCCACAGACCCCCGGCAACCCCCCCAGCCAACCTGGCACCCTGTACCGCCCACCCAGCAGCCTGGCCCCCGGCTCCAGAGCCCCCATCGCTGGGTTTTCCTCTTTTGTTTGATATTTAAAGGGGAGCAGAAGAAAACTACACGAAACAAAGGAGCAAAAAAAAAAAAATAATACAAAAATACAAAAATATGAAAAAAAAAAGGAAAAAAAAAAAAGAAAAAAAAAGAATCCAAGAAATCAAGGAAATAAGCGTCAAGGTGGAGAAGAGGATGGAGATGCGGAGAGCCTGAGGAGGGGCTGCTCAGGTTCAGGCTTTGTCCTTTTCTTAGCAGGACTTGGAGCAGGATGCCAAGGAACAGCGCTGGGGCTGGGGGGCAGAACCCAGCTCCCCTTTTTGGCCAAAGCTTTCTGTGTTGAGGACTCTTTGGCTGGAGGCTGCAGAGGGGCCCTGGCTGTGCCACAGCCCAACTTATGGGTCCCACAACGATGCAGGAATGGGCGGTGATGCAGAGGAGACTGTGTGGGGAGAGGGGTTCTGTTTGTGTAACCCTCTGGGGGTGAAGCCCCCAGCCTGGACACTCTGAGAAATGGGGCCAGCAGCCATGTGGACAATGAATTGCCCTCTTTGTTTGCCCCTGGCCCAGCACAGCCCCCCAGCAGAGCCTCCAGGGGTGCAAGTGGTGCTGATGTCTCCTATGATTTGCACCCTGGAGAGGACTCGGTGGGGTGATGCAGTGACTGTGGCCGCTCCTCTGCCTCTCTGGCAGTGTGGAGGTGTTTTTATTTTAATTCTGTTTTGTGCAGAGGCCTGGGAGCCTAAGGGGCACACAGTGGTGGTGATGCCCGGGGTGCTCTGGGGCTGGAGAGGGGATGGTTTTGGTGCACTCTGCATAGCAAACCTCTCTCCCCTCTTCTATTGCCTATTGGTGAGCCAGGCACCAGCTGGTGGGGCTGCACCGAGAGATGCCAATAAACAGCCTGAGGATGATCCTGTCTCACCTGTCTGTCACCGTGCTGCGCTGGAGAAGGAGCCAGTATGATGTGTCTGTCCATCCTGCTGCACTGACAGTCAGCCCTATGGCACAGCTCAGCACACAGCTCCCTGGTTGGGGCTGCAGTCTCAATGGCTGGTGCCCAGTCTTTGCCTGGTTGCTGATGAGGAGTGTTTGTGCAAGCGCTGCTTCTGGGGACCGGTTGGAGCTGGGTGTGTGATGTGGTGCCCTCTCCACCTTTTCCCTGGGCTGGGGAAGAATGGGGGATGCTGCTCTCCAGCCATTGCCACGTGTGGGAGTGTTGTCCCTGCTTCATCTTGTAACCACGACCTGCAGCCAGCAGAGAGCAGGGGGCATTGCTAGCAGGTGACTCATCCAACCTACTTTGGAGCTGACACAGGCAGGGGCACAGGGGCAGAGGTGGTGTCTGTTCCATGGGCAGTGAGGAGGGAGATGTCTCCTCGCTTGAGTGCCGATGTTGGCAGGGGTGGGCTGGACAAATCCTGCTCCTTTTTTGTTGCCTGGCTTCAGTCCCAGCCTTGGGCAAGGGAATTCTTGCTCCCTGCAGGGTTGTGCTGAGAAGCCAAGCAAATCTGAACATCCCATGCAAGGGCTCCCTGGGAGCAGCTGTGAAGCAGCCAGCATCCAGAGCATGCTCCCATTGCAGGGCCAGAGGATGCACATCCTGGGGATGGAGATGGTCTCAGTTCCAGTGGTGTTAGTGGCACATCTTGCCCGTGCTGCCTCAGTTTCCCTGTGGCACAGACACAACTCAGCCAGCTGCTCTGTGCTGACCTTGACGTGTTCCCCAGTGTGCGCTTGGCTGGGTTCTGCAGTCTGCCAAGGGCAAGCACTGTGCTTATCAGGGCTGGAACAGCCAAGGGGGACAGAGGGGAGAATCTGAAACCCCAAACCTCTGTGCTGTGCAGACCCAGGTCTGTGCATCCTGCCTGCAGCTCTGGGTGCTGGCACTGCTGTGCTGGGCACTTGTCACACTGTATGGGCTCTGTCACCTGTGGTGGTGCCGGGAGCACTGGGGTGGCTGCTGTGGATTTCGGGTTGCTGGGTGGGTGGTGGGCCAGTCCTACAGCACTCCTGGTGAGGGAAGTGTGCTTGCTGGGAACGGTGGGGAAACCCTGCCTGTGCTAAGCTCTGGCCTGCATCTCCTGCAGGGTGTTGAGGTGCTGGTGGTGAGCACGCAGCACAATCCTGCTGGAGTGCATGGGTTGGCTGGTTAACTGGGTGGATGACACAAGGAAGGGGTGAGAGCCTATAGTTCTGGGCACAAGCTGATGCCTGTGGGGCTGGAGGGGGTGATTCGGAAAGTTTCTGGCCGTGGCCAGCATGCACACAGGCTCTGGGGCTGGGAGATTTGGGATACTTCCCACACCCTGCTGCAGCACTCGGGTTCAGAAGAAACCAGACGGTTCTCCCAGAAGCATCTCTTGCATGGCCAAGGCAGCACCATCAGCAGAGCTGGCAGGCACTGATGTGCTGGCTGGGCTTGCTGGGGAGGAGGGGACTGGCTGCTGGGAACCCATTTTCCTTGGCTTTTAAAAACGCTTTACAATCTTTTCTTCACACTGCTTTCAAAAGCTGCTGAGAAGCACTAAAAGGAGCCAGCGATGGGTTCAGGGAGGGTCAGAGCCATCCAGCCACCCGCTCCTGAGCCTCTGAGCATCTCCAACCCTGCTGCCATCTCCCCAGGGCCGGATCCTGTCCCGGGGGCTCTGCAGGAGGAGAACAGGAGTGGGGGCAGCTCTGATAGCAGTGTTTCGGGTTCACTGGGTGCCCGCTCTGCCCAGTCACAGCCCCACCAGCCCTCAGGTGCTGTCCCCAGCAGTGCTGTCTCGCTGGCAGCCGGCTGAGCTTAATTCCTTCTGACTGTGCTGTCTCACCCAGCATTGTGCTCCCATGACAGCATCAGGTGAGGCACGCATTGCTGGCAATGCAAGGCCTTCATCTGACATGAGCTGGCCTGGTAGCACTGATTTACCTGATAATGAGCCATGGAGGGGGGCTTGGTGCATGTAGGCAGAGCTCGAGGATGGAGCCTCCTCTTCCACAGCCACTCCAACGTGAAAAAGACAGGCCTGGTGCTTCGTGTTCTGCCTCAGTTTTCCCAATGCAAAGCAGGGAAAATCAAACTTGCTGACCAAACCGGCTATGAAAATGGCAGTGATGTGAACAGAGGGAGCAGCATAGCCCAGGAGGAGCCTGCAGGAACCAACAGCAGTGCTGAACACCCACACCAGTGCAGTTGTTTTGGCCTCGGTGTTCAGCCCCCAACTCTGGCATGCCAACCCCACAGCATTGCACGTTGCCCAGCCCTGCAGTGAGCAATATGGTTCTGGCTCATCCCATTCCCACGGATGGGCAGCATTAGGATGAACCATCAGAACGCCCAGCGCTGCCTGGTCCCAGATACAACCCTGTGGGTTGGTGCTGCTGAACCCGTGCAGCTGCATTTTGGGGAATGGAGCCACCCTGCACGTGGGATTCTCCTCTCGTTGGTGACACCAGAAACCTTTGTGCCCTGGCACCGTTGTGCCACAGCAATGAGCTCCCGAGCACGTACAGCCACGGCATCTGGAGCCGTATCTCCCACTCGCCACCCCTTTATCCCCCGGTCTGGCTTCACGCACAGAGGCGCCAGACGCTTTGGAATATGCAAGAAACGCCGCATTAGGCAGATTCGGGATAATCTTGTCTCTCCCGCCCCTTTTCTCCCACAAAGGTCTTGCCTTAATCTCCGGCGGAGGCTGCGCAGCCCTGAACCCTCAGCGCGGTGCCGCTGCCCCGCACCCATCGCGTGGGGCTGCCGAGGGGCTGGGGCTGCGGGGCTGGATGGGGACAGGCTGGGGACAGCAGAGGGCGAGTGGGGGCGACACGGCTGCGAGTGGTCAACGGTGCTCCACCAGGGCTGAGCCCATTGACTCCTGGCTGCTCAGTTCGGCTTTAATTCCCTTAATTAATTACAGCCTCCAGCCCCGGTTCCTACGCTGGGGGTGCGGGCTGCCCCCGCCCACTGCTGGGCCTGGAGGAGGGAGAACCGAGCTCCTGGCTGCCCCACGGGGGGAAGAGTCACACGTGTGGATCCCCGCACTGCACATAGAGGATCTCTCTCTGGGGTTGGGGTATCCCAAGGAGGACCCCCAAAAAGGCCGCATCCACGACAAGGGCTGACCACCCCCCAGCCCCACTCGGGTTTGAATGGAGGGAGTGGGGCAGCCCCGTGACGTTGCGCGGCTCCATTGGCCCGGGCGGGGCGATGACATCATTCGCGCCCGGCGGTAGTGGAGGGGGTGCGGTTTCTCTCCGGCTGGGCTCGGCTCGGCTCGGCTCGGCACCGGGCGGCACAGCCATGGGTCGGGCGCGGGACCCGGGCGCGCAGGTACGAGGGGGTCGGGCAGCTCTCCGGTACGGCTCAGCCCGGCACGGCTCGGAACGACACGGCACGGGGGTGGGATGGCCGGGCCTTGGCTTTGCTATTGTCCGAGGGAGGGACGGGGCGCGGCGGCACCGGGGCAGGCACCGCTCCGCTCCGAGGGCCGTTGGGAAGCTCCGGGCCGTGCGGTGCCGGCTTCGTCGTGCGGATAGAGCTCCGGTAGGCAGGGAGCCCCGCGGGAGGGGTTCGGTAATCGGGAGCGGACCCGGGCTGTGGGGGCTGGCAGCGCCGTGGCCCCCACCTTCTCCCCCCTTCGAACCGGGAGCAGCGTTCGGGCTGCAACCGGTGGTGGTTCAGGCGGGTGGGATGCGGGACCGGGGGGGTCCGGAGCCGCCACCACCGCGGGTGGGGTCCCAGGGCTTTTCCGAGCCCTGTCCCGGCTCCAGGCCGGGTGGGTGAAGGAGTTAACAGGATGCGGCGCCTCCGGAGCTCTATTTGCCCAGCCTGGGGCACCGGTTCGCCCCGCCCGAGCTGCAGGCTCCGGCCCCAGGGCTGTCCCGGCCCTGGCACGGCTCGACCCGAACGCGCTGTCCCGGCCCGGTTCGCAGAGCCCCGCGGCGCGGTGCCCAGGCCGGGCTCTGATTGCCCACCCCGTCGAAGTCCCGAACGCTGCGCTCATGCGGCCCTTCTCGGAAACGCCGATCCTTGGAGCGACTCCAGCTGCACCTCTGGACTCGCTGGGACGGGGCGAAGCGGGTGCTGAGTCACACAGAATGGCTTGAAATCCCCCTTCAGCTCTGCTTCCTGCAGTCGGGGATGGGTCAGGGTTTCCCAGCCGTCCCGTCCTACTCTCCTGTAGCGCTCAGCACTCCCGGGGGACGCATTCTGGGCATCCCGGGGGCTTTCTCAGCTCTGCAACTTGAGCGCGGGGCTCAGAAGCCTGCTGCGGTGTGGGAAGGCGCTGCCAGAGCCGAGCTGGGGGGGGTGGAAGCCGCTGGTGGGGAGAGGGATGCAGCCTGCGCTGCCCTGGCTTGACCCCAGCAGCCCCGGTGTCGGTATGGATGTTTCCAAGTGCCGATCTATAGGCTGTTAACGCGGGAGCTGAGATCGTTAGCTGTCTGGGGGGGAAGGGGGGGAAACTGAGGCAGGGAGAGGGGCAGGGAGCGACACACCGATCTCGGGACACGCAGTAAACAAATCTGTTTTGGACGCGGCTCCCTCGGAGACCGTGGAGCAAATCCAAGTGAGGTTTAATGCGGGGTGTGTTCGTGAGGTTGGGTGCTGGTGTGGGAGGTGGGGGGAAAAGACCCCTATAGCGGGGGGCGGCCACCCCCTCGGTGCCACGCTGTGGGGTGAGCTGTGAGCAGCCCGGCGGCGTTGTGCTGACCGCGGCCGTCTCTCCCTTTGTTCGCTGGGTTTTGTCTGAGCGCAGGCAGCGCGGGGCCCCGAGCCGGCCGGTGGGGTTTGGGCAGGTGGGGTGTCGGGGTGAGCCGTGGGAAGCCGGGCTGTTTACTTCCCGTCCACCCCAGCGAAACCGCAGGAATTTGGAGCCTGGAGGAGGTCAGGAGGGTTGTTTGGCCCCGGTATCCTGTCAGACCCTGGCCACCCCCCGTTGTTGCGAGTGACGGAGCGAGGAGATAACCTTTCCCCTCGGAAACGTCCCCTCCGTGGCTGCGGGCTGCTTCTTGGCCCTTCAGCAGGAGGGTTTTGCTCCCTTGCGTGTAATGGCGCGTCCTGCCCATAGCTCCCCGCTGAACTCTGGATGCAGCTCTTGGGCGTCAGCGCTCCCTGGGGGGAACGCCGCTTCGTTTTTTGGCACCGCCAGGCTGGCGCTTCCCCGGGTCAGCTCTGATTTACGCGCAGATAGCTGCAACCAGCGCCGAGCTGAGCCGTCCCGCTGACCCGAGCTCCGACCGCTGAAGCCGCCTCTGTGCATCTCCTGACTGAGCCGCGGCGGTGCCAGCAGACAGGACCAGACCTGTCACCCACAGCGGAGAGCAGCGCTCACCGGGCGCCTCCTCGTCCCACGCGAACAGGACCGGCCTCCCCAGGCCTGGCGGGGCTCACCGGGGTGTGATAGCGCTGGGACCGGAGGTGGCAGGGCGTCATCTGAGAGAGAAGCGTCTCCGGCAGCCGTCTGCCAGGCAGCGACATCAAAGGGCTGTGCGAGACGGCTGCCCGGGGCGGGGGGGGGGCAGCGCCCCGTGAGCGGGGCTGAGCGCGTCCTCCCTGCCCCGGAGCTGTACTGGGGATGGACCGGTCCTGTGCTGCCCCTGCCCCAGCGCCCGGCAGGGTGGGGAGCATCCTCTGATCTCGGGGCTGGAGGCTGCTGCCTGTGGCATGTGCGCAGCCCGGCTCGTTAGGATCCGGCTGGGCTGGCTGGGATGGCTCTCCCAGCCCGGGAGCGGGGTGAGCCGGAGGCAGGGTGTGTGGGAGCGTGGCTGGAGTGGTGTTTCCCTCGCGTGCACCCATGTGCCATCCATGTTCTTTTGCCCTGTGGTCCCCAGTGGGTGACTGGTGCTGAGTGGGATGAGATGGGGATGGAAGTGGCACCAGATTGAAGTGGTCCCCGCTGCCAACCCTGCATAGGGATGGCTGGGACTTGACTCTCCTCTGTCTGCAGGATCCAGGCTGAGCATTCATTTGCAGAGGAAATCAGGGATGCAAGGCTCTCGCTGTTTTGAGCTCAAGGTTCTTAAGTGTTGAGAAACAGGGATGAGGCAGAGTGTAAACCGCTGCTTTGCTTTCTCCCTGTTGCCTTAAACCCTGCTTGCAGGTCCCATCCTATCCACATCTCCAAAGCCCTGCCTGGACTCGCTGCCACCCGCTATGCCCAGAAATGGGCAGTGCTGCCAGCCCTGCTGCACCGCTCGGGTTTCACAGCCATGATCCCAGAGGCAGCAGGAGAGGCAGCTGTGGAACTGCTCTGGCCTGGTTTCCTTTGTGAAAGCATGCACAGCGTGAATGTCACAGGATCTGCTCCTCGCCCTGAGCGAGAGCAGGAGAAGAGGGCTCTGTGCCCCGTTCCCTCAGTGGGATGGGGCTGGTGGAGGTGGCTACTCCAGATTTGCCTTTATGAGAGGCTGGGGGCAAAGCTCTGAGGGAGATTTGGGCCACTATGAAATGGTTTTTTGGGCTGAAGCCTCAGGGATGGGGTGGGGGGGGCATGGTTTGTTTGGAGGCTGGTGGTGATGGAGGGTGGCTGGACAGAGAGGCTGCGCCAGTAATGCTTCAACTCCTGGCGGCCCCTTCACTGCAGCTTGCAAAGTATCTTGCAAATGCTCAACTTGGCCCCGAAATCTAAATACAAGGGAGGGACAGTCCCCAGATGGCCTAAATCAGCCAGCACGGTTGCGTGGCCCAGCTGGGGAGCTTGCCGGGAGTGTTTGTTTTATGTAAAACCAAAGGCTGCAGGAATGCTGGCCTGAAAGGAGAGCGTGCAGAGGGAAATGTCTGCACCGTGCACATGCAGGAGCTGCTGCTGGGAGTGGGGGGGCTCTGAGAAGCTGATGGACTGCATGGGGGCGTGGGGAGGAGCCCACCCAGCTCTGGGTTTGGGGTGGCTGCAGTGTATGGGAAGGGCCGGTGGGAAACAGAGCAGCTGTTGGGAAACAGAGCAATTTCATCCCTGCTGCTGCATCCCTTCAGCTCTGGGGCTGCCATGCAGCGTGCTGGCTCTGAGCAGGAGCTGTGTGAGTGAGGCAGGGAATGGGACTTTGCACCCTGTGGGATCAGAGTGCACCGTGCCCAGATGGAACGAGCTCGGCTGAGTGGTGAGAGACAGCCAGGTGTCTTGGGGCAGGTTTGGGGCATGTATGTGGTATGTGGCTGGGTTTTATTGGGACCTTGCTGCCATATCAACCTATGGGCTCTCTCCCCTCCTGTCCCACAGAGCTGGGCATGGCTGGGGGACACAGGGAAGAGTTATTGTCCCTTTCCCTGTGAGAATGGCTGTGTCGGCAACGCTGCGGTGCCCGAGTGGAGGAAGAGGGCGGCTGTGAGCTCTTCCTCTCTGGCTCTTCCTCACCCGGGACCACCTGGGGCTGCCTGACGCCACGGGATGCAATGATGTGATCGCTGTCCTTGTTCCCTCCTGCGTGGCCACCAGGGCTGGGCTGAATGGGGCTGGTGGTGGCACTGAGGATGGGGGTGGCCATAATGGTGCTGGGTGGTGGGAAAGAGGAAGGGAGAGGCCCTTGGTCATCTCTGCTGTGAGCTGTAACCCCTGAGTCACAGCAGTGACGATGAGGTGGCTGTGCAGGGGGGGTGGGATGGGGGTGCAGTGAGAGTGGCACAGGCACATGTGGGATCAGCATCAGGGCACAGCACGGATGGCTTTGGGGTCCCACATGTCCCCCACGTCCCCATCCTGCCACACGTGCCACCAGGTGCGCGAGGCTGCAGGAGCTGTCCCTGCTCTGCTCCCCTCAGCCTGGTGGTGCCTCCCGGGGGCTCCTTGCACACTTCCTGCCGTCTGTTTCCAATTCCTCCTGGCGGCTGCTCCTCCCCGCTTTCTTTCAATTAAAAAAAAATAAAATCCCAGGCATCCTCTCAGTGTGCAGCTCCTGGAAATTCAGTGCTGCCGTGCCCTACTCCGGTGGGCTGGGGCTGTGCAGGGAGGGGCAGTGGGTGCCCTCGTTGTCCCTCTTTGTGTGTGCCCCAAAGTGTGGTGGTGTCACCCGAGGAGCTCTGCTGCAGACCTGGCTGCTGTGGGGATCAGTTTGCCCTTCTGAGACTGTGGGGTGAGAGGGGTCTGTGGGATGGGGTGTGGTGATGCTGTGATGGTTCCCCAGGTTTGCCATCCTGGATCTGTCTCCAAAGCAGCAACAAAGTGCGAGTGTTCAGGGAGAAGAGACATCTGGAAGCCTTCAGCTTGGGGTCACCATGGGACAGGACAAGGGGACCATGGTGCCGTGCTCATTTCCATCAGGGACTTTCATGCTGCTTCTCCACGCTCAACTCTTTGTCTGCTTTGTGGATGGGGACTGGCACCACTCTTCTGAGAAGACAGAGCAGGGTGTGGGTGGCTCGGTGGGGTCTGAGGCCCCATCCCTCTTGCAATGCTCTGTGTGTGAGGGATGATGCTTTTTCATGCAGGATCAGAGTCATTTGTGGCCATGGCGTTGTGTTTTGCAGCCTGGTAGTATGAGGGTGTCAGCAGGGCTGTGTCTGTTGTTTTAGGATGAGAGGTGGTGGCCTCACGTTGCACCAGGGAGGTTCAGGTTGGATATTAGGAACAATTTCTTCTCAGGATGAGCGGTTGGGCACTGGCACAGCTGCCCAGGGGGTGGGGCAGTCACCATCCCTGGAGGTATTCCAGAACCATGGAGATGTGGCATTTGGGGACAGGGTCAGTAGGGCACAGTGGGGGTGGGTTGGGGGCTTAGAGGTCTTTTCAATCTTAATGATTCTATGATTCCATGGTGTCTTCACCTGACTGTGTCCCTGTCCTGTCCCCTAGCAGTGACCCACTGGTGATGCCGAGTGCGACCCTGTGTGTGGAGCAGCAGCTGTGAGCAGCAGCCGTGCCCGCTGGCCGTGCTGCCCACCACCAGCACCATGCCCATCCTCAAGCAGCTCGTCTCCAACTCAGCGCACTCCAAGCGGCGCTCGCGGGCCGACCTGACGGCAGAGATGATCAGCGCACCGCTGGGGGACTTCCGGCACACCATGCACGTGGGCCGGGCCGGGGATGCATTCGGGGACACCTCGTTCCTCACCAGCAAAGCTGGCGAGCCGGAGGTAGGTGAGGAACCGGGGGCCTCCAAGCCGGGGCTGCTGTCCCGCCGCTTCCGCAGCAGCAAACGCTCGCAGTCGGTGACGCGCGGTGACCGGCGGGACATGCTGGGCTCGCTGCGCGACTCGGCGCTCTTCGTGAAGAATGCCGTCTCCTTGCCGCAGCTCAATGAGAAGGAGGTGGACAGGAGCGCGGGGCAGCTGCCCAAGAGCCTCTCCTCCAGTCCCGTCAAGAAGATGCCGGAGGAGATGAGCCCTGAAGAGCAGCAGCGTCTCAACGGGGCGGCCGCCGGGCCGCTGAGCCCCGGTCTGGATGAGCGCGACTTCGGGGACATCACGGAGCTGCCCGTTGTGGTGGCCAAGAGCGGGGCTGGCATGAAGCACGCCGAATCCATCATGTCCTTCCACATCGACTTGGGGCCCTCCATGCTCGGCGATGTGCTGAGCATCATGGATAAGGAGCAGTGGGAGCAGGATGAAGACCTCGAGGCAGAGGAGAGCCGTGAGGAGGGGGATGTTGCTGTACCCGGTTCTCCAGTGGTCGCACAGAGCCAGAGTCCATCCCACAGCGCCGGCGGCCCCAGGGACAGCAGTGCAGCATCCAGCTGTGCCTCGGGGCCGGGGGAGCGCAGCCCCCTCCCAGTGGGGGCCCAGAGCCAGCGGGGCCCTCCAAAGCGCCCTGACAAGGAGTTCTCCTTCGCCGATGAAGATGATGATGAGATCAGGGTATAGGGCAGGCGGTGAGCTGAGGGGACTGGTTCTTATTTGTGATTGCTTGGACACAGGAATGGGTGACCCAGTGCTGGGGCTGGTAGCACCAGGAACACTTTGCTCCTTTCCCTCCCGGAGTGCCGGTGCCATCCCATGGTGATTGGATAGTGCTGCCCTGGGAAGCACCTAGTGCTCCAGCGCATCCCTGGACAAGGAACAGACTCAATCTTGATTCTTTCTGTTGGACTTTGGATGCTAGTGCTTTTTTTCCTTTTCTTTTTTTTTTCCCCTGCCCATGTAAAGCGTTATAGGATCAAACAAGATGAGGCTTTGAGGTTTTAGTCCCTCTAGTAATATATATATTTTTTTCCACCATAAGGTTTTTACTGCTCTCCGATTTGTACTTAACTTTCTTTACTCTTGCTTTTGTTTTTTTAACGGAGGGGAGATTTCCCATGAGGAAGGACTCAAACTCAGAGCGCTGGGACGGCTGGCAGCTCTGGGTTTCTTAGGGACTTTCTGCAGTCTGAGAGCCTCTGCCTTTGTGCTGCAGTGGGGACTTGCTCCTCACACTTCAGATGGATGCTCCATCCCAGCAGTGACACGCTCCGTATGGCCCTGGCACCAATTGTGCTAAGGACACCAATAGGACCGTAGGTCTGTGCCCTGGGGATGAATGCCTGGGACCCCCCCAGTCCAGCATGCTGGTGGCTGCTGCCGTGGGGCTGTGCTGGTGCAGGTGGGTGGAAGAAAAAGGTTTTATACCATGTATGTAAAAATGTGAAGAATAAAGGAAATGTTAGTGACAGCAGTGGCTTGAGTTCCTATGGGGTGAGATGTGGGTGGCTGCCTTCTTCTACATCAGGTCCAGTATGGGGATGGGGTTTCTCCGTGCTGCTTCCAGACCTCGTGCTGTTGCCTCCTCCCAGGCCCTGTGGTTGCTCCCTGGCTCAGTGTGAGGCTGTGCCAACCTGGCTTCGTGTTGGCACCTGTGGCTGTGCTCTATCTGCCCATCAGAGCGGAGCTGCCTGCCGTGGGGGAAGCGGGTGAGCTCCTGCTGGCCGGATCTGGCTCTCGGCTGTGCCCTTCCGGCCAGCCCTGCTCATGCCAAGGGGTGACCATGCCAAGTGGCCTCTCCTCCTGCAGCCTGCTTCCTTCAGCCAGTGAGAAGGGGAAGGTGGAAGGGCAGGACTGGCTGTCCCCACTCCCATGGGCTGGGGGTGCCCTGCTGTGAGCCCTGAGGTGGTGGATGGTGGGGCCGTGTCCAGCACAGCAGGTACTCCTACCCTACAGCAGGATTTCTGCTGCTCCCTGCCTGGCGATGGGATGAGATAAGATGGGGAGTGTGGTCCAGGAGCACTTCCTCATCCTCAAGCAGATGGCTTTGCAGGGCTGGAGCAGGAGGGAAGGGTTTGTCTGTTTTATTATTTTCCAGCCCTGGGAGGGTCTGGGCTGGGTGCCCACCACTCTGCACAAGAGGTTGGGAGGGTGATGCTGGTGGAAGCAGGCGCTGAGCTGCGGTGGAGACACAATGGGGTCCTGTGCCGACACAATGCCCCGCGGTGTGGGACATTGGGCTATTGTTCAGGATGGGAGAACAACAGCAGCTGCAGCTGGCAGCCGGGCCAGCGGCTGCTCTGAGCTCACCGGGATGCCTCTACCCTGCTCCCACCCTGCTCCATTGGGCTGGGACTGCTGCACTGGGCTCTGAGCATCCCTCTCTAAACTGATGGTGCTGGTCTCTGTGTCCTGAGAGGTCGTCAGGCTCCTACTGTCCCTTATTGTTGCCCTGACATGAAGCAGCATGCTGGGAAGGTCTCTGGGGTTTGCACCCCTTCCTGAACGGTGCTGTGGGGATGAGGAGCCCCAGGGCAGGTGCTGAGCAGCCCTGGCTCTGTCACAAAGCCATTCCCATTGCTGTGACGCCTGTCGGCTCCAGCCTCTGCTCCGCAGCACTGCACTGCTGCGAGCCGACGGGGCAGAAAGCACAGCGGCTCACTGAGTGCAAATGGGACACAGCTCTGCTCACTGGGATGGGACAACAGTCCCAGTGCAGGGCCACTGCAGAGTTAGGGCTAGTGGGGAGCAATGTTCTGGTGCCAGTGAGCGTCAGGGCCAGTGCGGGATGTGACATTGCATGGGATGCCATCAGGACAACTACTGGGTGCTGGTGGGTGCCCAGTGCAAGGCTGCAGCCCCGCTGGCAGTGCTCAGCAGGCGGGCAGCGCTGCTCCAGTGCATTTATAGCTAGTGACAGAATGGGAGCAGGTCTCCATCCCTGATGTGTCAGGCCATGTCACTCTGAGCACGTGATGGGGATGTGCGTGGCTGCAGGAACTGCATGATGGAAGAGGGACAGGGGTCTGCTTGGGGTGGCCCTGGGAGGCAGTGTGCCACCAGCGTTGTGTCTCACTCATGCTACTGCAACCTCGCACACGTACAAATCTCCAGCCTGGCAGTGAGGCCAAAGGGACTTCTCATGGAATACAAGGACTGAGCTGGCTGTCCCCACTGTGAGCCTGGAGATGTGGCACTGCAAAGTGGGACTGGGGACGGTGCAGCTCTGCATCACCAGCAATGTTCAAAGCATTACAAGATGCAACAAAAGGTTCCATCCCTTGCTATCTGGGTATTTAATTACAGCATGCAGACCACATTCATCTCTGATGTCAGGCTCTCCCTGCTGAGCGTGCAGCCTGGGGTGAGAGTCAGCTCCTGCAGACCCCACTGTGGGTCAGGGCCACTGCCAGCTGCTCTCCCAGCACTGGCAGAGAAGAAACATATGTTGATGCAAGGAGGCATCACCAGGGTTGGAGGACCTGGGCTGAGCTCCCTGCAGCTGGGCTGAGGTACCAGGCAATCACGGCTGCAAATTGAGAGCAGATGTGGGTAGCTTCTCCCCCTAAATGAAGGGCACTGCACTTCTGCTTCAGCTGGGTTTGCTTTGGGGGCAGGAAGAGGGGGGTTTCTGAGTGCATCTGGGGATTAGTGACTACAGAGTGATGGAGGAACTGGTAGCTGGTGTGGAGAGGGACAGGTTTGATGCGGAGGATGACATGGAGCAGCAACAAGAAGCCCAGCTCCTGCCCTTCCCAGGTAAAGACAGTAAGTTGAGGGTCCTGTGGCATCCTTGGAGAGCAGCAGAGTTGCAGAAGGTGTTGGGGTTCTCCTTGCTTTGCTGCAGCTGCCGTGGTATTTCTGCTGAGCTGGCCTCAGGCATTGCTTCCCTTGAGGATGCACGCAGTGCAGCTCTGTGGGAAGAGTTGTGGGCTCATCCCCTTTGAGAATGGTGGTCTTGGCACCAGGGACATGTGGGTTAAGCTCCTTCTCCCCTGATCTCCCTGCAGAGCTGGGGGTGCTGTCTGCAAGTTCTTCACCCGAGGGCTCTGCACCAGGGGTGTGTGTGTTCTGATGCTGTGAAGGGTTCAGGGTGAGTGGAACCAATGCCACTTTGCAGTCCCTTGGGGATGTCAGGGAGCTGGATAGGGCCTCTCTCTGCTCTGCCAACACACCATGACCATAGTGGGCTTCTCCACATCTGTATGACCCGCAAGATGCGGGTTTGGAGCACAGAAGGTTGACTATTCAGAGCCTATCATTTCTCCCCAGTGACACATTCCTTTGGACCAGAGCTGCACACAAAGCGGGGGGTCTGAATGCCTCAAAGTGAACACATGGGGTACTCAGGCACTGCCTGTATGAGCTGGGTGCGTTCTAGGGGTGATCCTACACAATGGAATGAAGTGGGTGGTGGTCTGTAAGCACTGCTTTTATGGAGCAGTGGCTGTGACTTCCTACATAAGCCCAACATGACTGTGATCACCGAGTGCTGCTCCCATTCCAAGCTTGGTAAGAGCAGAATGAGGACCCTGCAGCCTGTCCCACCCGAGCCCCCTGTGTCCTCCGGGTCTGGCCTCAAGCAATCGCCTGATGCCACCTCCTGTCTGTGGGAAGAAATGCCACCAATGTCTGCCCAAGGCTGCATGCCCCTGGGCACCTGTTTCTCCCATATTTCTGCTGTTTGGCTTGGGTGAGTGTTGTCCCAGCCTTCACCCCCTCCTCCCCCCGGTCCCACAGGTGAGTGCAGCAGTGAGGACTGGCTCTTCCCATATGTTGATGCCACAGCTGGCACCATGGGCTGTCCCTGGTATGACGGAGGCTTCTGCAGGCATGGTGAGTGCCCAGATAGTGGGACTGTGCTCCCTACCTGCTGGTAATGGGGGAAGCAGCTCCCTTCTGCTGGCTCCAAATCCTGCAAGGTGATGGAGCCAGAGGAGAGTGAGCTTTGGGGGCTGTGTGGGGCTGCTACTTGGTGCCTGGCAGAGGTCCAGGCTCAGTGCTGTGTCCCTGCTAACGGGGAGCTCTTCTGTGTGTGGCAGGTCTCCTGTGGAGGTACAAGCACACACAGAGAGGGTGATGTGTGCCAACTACCTTGTTGGTTTCTGCCCTGATGGACCTAAACGCAAATTTATGTAGTAAGTATGGGGTGGGATGAAGGGGAGCTTGGCGTGCAGCCAGATAAGGCTGGCGGGGGGATGTGAATTCTGGGACAGCATTGGAAGGCTGTGAGCCCCATGAGGGGGTACTTCTTGCTGTGTCCTGGGGGGTAACTGCTTGTCCTTGTGTCCCTACGCAGCCTCAAGGCTGGGTTGATGATGCACAGCACAGATCCAGCAAAGGTGATGCAGGGAAGGTCCCCACACTGATCTGTCTCAAACTGAAGCGTTCTTGCTCTGTGCCCCTGCCCCAGTGCTCTTGTAGGAGCTGGGGGCTGCTGAAGCTGACTGCCCCATGCTGCCCCCCCCTCACCCCCTGCCGGGAGCAGAGTGTCCTCAGAAGATAGGCACAACTAGGACCTGCTGCCAGGGGGGAAAGTGGATGCAAAGATGTGTCACCTGCAGAGCCCCTGCTGTTCGTCACCAGCACCACCCCGCCCATGGCATTTGCAGCCCAGGAACCCCAGCAATAGTTCCATCATCCTACAGTGCCCACCAGAATCGGGCATCTGCTTCAAGGTGGGAGATGTTGGGTTTGGGAGGTTTGGGAACAATTATCTCACCTTGGAGGAGTGAGAGAGAGGGACAAGCTGTGAGAAGGCTCTCTGAAAGTGGGTTTTGTGAAACTAGCCTTGCCTAGGGGCTGACTGACAGCAGTCCCTAGAAGATGAGGTACGAACTGTCTGGGAAGGACTGTAAGTGATAATGTGGAGACTTCTTTGATTGTAAACACTTGGCACACAGTAGAATAGCTGTGGAAAGCAGTCTTGAAGGTAGGGGGTTGTTGTAGTAATAAGCCTTAGGCTGTTTCTTATAGGCACAAGCTGTGTCAGATGAGGTATAGCTCCATTAGTCCACTCACTTGGAAATGATGGGACAAGAACACGTGGTAAAGCAGCACAGGGTTGATCTATCACAAAATTGATGCCTGCTTCACTCTGTTCCTTCCCCAGTGCAGACAGAAAGGTCACTATGCTGGCAAGTGTGGGAAGAATCAAATGGAAATCCTGCTGAGGAAATGAGTGCTCTCACAGGGAAAGCAGAAGGAAGACAGAGGGAGATGTACAACATAATGGAGCCACACAGGCCACTAGGACAGCTGCTGGACTAGAAAAGCCTGTTGGCTATGCTCAGCACTTGCTCTTACAGCTATGTGCCTGCGCAGCAAAAGAGAAATTACATCTTCCTTAATAGGACTCTTCACTATTCCCACCACAGTCACTGCCTCTGTCCCCTCCTGCACAGCTGGAATGTGGCTATGCTTGGACTGGTGCAGCAGGGAGATGGCACTAGGAGATTACCAGCCCACAGGTCTGAAGGAAGGTGGGAATGGCTTGTGCCTGGGTCAGAGGAAAGTGGTGGTATGCTGGTCACCTCAGAAGTAGGCAAGAAATCACCATGTTTAAGAATGCATAGGACCAAACAGGAAAGAAAAACTCACAAGGATTTTATTGCTGGTGAGAAGGGAGTTCTTTGTGAAACACCTCTGACACAGTTCTCCTGCACCCCACTTAGAATAAAGAGTTCACTTTTTTTTTTTTTTGCCTCCTTTTGTGCCTGTAACACGACCAAACCTTTTCCAGACATGTTTGAGAATGGCAGGCTACAACTAGCACTCTCATAACTGTCCTCATTTGTCTGATGTCGGTTTGCCCTTTGGGCACAACAGCTAATCCAATGGATTTTCTTCCTCCAGAAATAGGGCACTGTGTTCTCAGTGCTGCTGCTTTAAAACCTCCACAAAGATCCTTCCTGTAGCTGTCTCAGAGTCCAGGTAGACCCATAGGCAGTGTTTAAGGGAAGCAGGAGCCCCTTTGTAGAAGGGCTCTGCAGGGATCACTCTCCTTTCACAAGTTAACTACAAACGTAATCTTACTTATTGTGGCAAGAAAGTAGAAGGTGCCCAGTGCTAGGTACAGCTCTGATAACTTAAGGCAATGGTTATTCTGGTTACTTATTAACCCCTCTCTGCAATGATCTACCACATACTTTGCCAAATACCACAGGAAATCCACTGCATTCAGACCTCTGAGGAGCTGCCTTATCACCTTCTTGTCTTTCAGTACTAAACACCGACCCACAGAGCAGTGACTGCAGGCTGTCAGCAGTACCCCTCTATCTGCAGGAGGGTAGCTGAAAAGCATCCTCCCTCCCAACCAGTATCAACAATTTAAGAGCCTGTCTCTGACAGGAAATGGGCCTCTGCTGTTTCACTGAGGTGTCAAACCCTGATGGTCCCAGGAGCTTGTGCTGACTCTGTCAAACATTTACCAGTCTTTCCTGGGTGGTGTTGCAGCTTCTTCAGTGGTACTTACGCCAGCGATTACATTCTAGCAAAAAAGGGTAGGGGGAATAAAAAAAAAAAATAATGTTAGCACAGTCTTGTGCTCAGGGACTATATGACAAGAGTACTTTGCCCAGCAGTGATGAGCAGGAGTCTGAATACAGCCTTCATTGTTTATCTACTATAAAGCTGCACATGGGAGCAAGTCCTGGCGGAGAAACTACAGACACCAGTTAATCCTTTGTGTCATTTATGAGTAAATCCAGGGACGGAGCTGGAATATCTCAAGCCATGCACAGAGCAAAGGGAGAAGAACAGTGCTCCTGACTGTTCCTGGCTCTAGCTAGAGAGAAGCTGCAAATTGATAACTGTTTATCACCACTTTTACTAAATTCCTCTGCTTTCGTAAACCAAATCAGAATGCTGTTCCTTGAGCTCTAATACTAGTTTTACTGATGAAGTATTTAAATTACTTCTGAGCCTAAAAAACCATGACTATTAAATAATCATAGCAGCTTTTGCAAAAGGGGAATTACCTGCAATAAGACAGATACCAAGAAGGAAATCTTACTGATATGCTGATAGTTCCAGCTGTAGCTGAGGACACAGTATCCAGCGAGGAGCATGGAGATTCCAGCTGCTCCGCCCCTCTTCACATTGATGTATTTGTTGTAATAACTGCTCCAAACTGTTGGAATAGAAACACAAGGGTCAAACCGCATACTGGTCAGATGGAGTTGATTGATTGGTTTCCATGTGCCTTTCTAAGCTAGAAGGTTGGGTCTCTTAATTTACTTTTTTTACAGAGACCTAGAGTGGTCCCTTGGATCAGGCTGCAGCAGCACATTATCAGGTAAAGTGGGATGTTTCTGCCACAAGAGCTAGAAACTTAGCCTCACCTTTCTGCACGCCTTCAAGCAGCCCCCGGGGAGAAAAATCACAGGTGGTGAGCCACATGGGCAGCTCCCCCAGTCTTACATCCATCAGGTGCCTTTCTGAGAGAGGACCTGCAAAATGAGAAGTCAGAGTGGTCAGAGGGAAGAAACTGAGGCCAATACGTGCTGTGACTGTGCCTCCTGCAATGAGTGGTGAGCATGGAGCTGGTAACTTGTGTATCTGCGAGTGCCTTGACCTTGAGATTGCTTAGAAAGGAAGAGTGAATTGTCCCCCCACAAAGTGAACTGGCTCTACTGGCCCCAGTGTGCAAGAGTCAAACCTAAAAACACAAACCCTTGGTTTTCCAAGGTGAGAAAGTTGGATAGGTAACATCCATTCGTAGTGTTAGACCTGTTCAGATCTGATCCAGATCACTTGTTGAAAAAGCCCAGCAGCCCAGCATTTCCTACCCCTCCTCTTCCATTCACATTTTACAGTTCAGCCTGGCAGTATAGCAGATCTCAGCAGCAGACTTTTGTTTCTAACATTACCTTGATGTCCTTCTGAGAAATTGCCCTTTGGTGTCTTCGTTGTGATCCCCACATCATCCTGAAAAGACTTCCCAGGAAACATGCTCAGACTGTGGTAATTAGAATGTAAGTCTGGAAACCACTCCAAACCCATGGCACCTGACTGTGTGCTTCTGCCAGAGGCCTGGGGGAGACAGATGGGTTGGCTTTTGGAGGTGTGGAGCAAGGACTGGTCCAAAGCCAGCCTGCTGTCCCTCCCTGCATTCAGGATGGGCTCGGAAACGACAGCCATCTGCTTCTTGTTCACACTGAGCATTTGTA
Organism: Chrysolophus pictus; assembly: GCA_037305975.1. Lineage (NCBI taxonomy): Eukaryota > Metazoa > Chordata > Aves > Galliformes > Phasianidae > Chrysolophus > Chrysolophus pictus. The sequence continues at coordinate 4,939,063 of CM074593.1, read as the reverse complement.
TGCTGGTTAGGTAATTTTTGGATGTCCCTTCCTCGTGACCTCTCCAATCCTCTCTCGCTGACAGATGGAGGTTCTGGGCGTGCAAAACAGAAAGAGGGGCTTTGTATTCCACAGCAGCTTCCACGTACACCTTCTCTTCTGTCAGGGTTTTGTCTGTTCCCTCCTGCTGAGCGAGGTCACGGGGGCTCCTTCTGCTGTCAGCTTCAGGGTGACCGTGCAGCCCACGTGTTTTAACCGCATTTAAACCGGTGTCTTTTCCTCCCTTTGAGCCGGGAGCTCTGTGGCCAGGCACCTCCACGTGTGCTGCTTTTGGGGCGTTTCTTCCCTCGGGCCCGGCCGATCGCAGCACTTTAGGGCCATCCCCGCTCTGCCCCCCAGGGCCGCTCCTTTCCCTCACCACCTTGACGCGGTGATTTTCGATCACTATTTTCACCCCATCCCGAAGTTTCTCCGGGACTCCCGCCACCTCCTCAGGCAGCAGGTCGAGGGACTGCGCCACATCGCGGGCCTCGGCCTCCACTAGCGCCTGGGCCTCCACCCGAGGCTGGGCCGCGGCCTGCTGCTTCCTCCTCTTCCTCAGGGCCGCCTCTTCCCGCCGCCCGGCTGCCTCCGCTTCCAGGCCGGGCGCGGCCTTGCAGTGCGGGAGGTGCGCGCGGAGCCGCTTGAAGGGCCGCCGGCAGTGCGGGCAGCGCTCCGTGCCCGGCGGGGCCTCGGCCATGGTGGGGCCGCTTTTCCGTCAGGCAGCGCGGCGGACAGCCCTCAGCGAGGGGGCCTCGGGATGTGCGAAGTGCGCGTGCGCGCAGCGATCGGGGCGGGGCTAAAGCGAGCGTCGCGCATGCGCATAAGGATAAAGGCGGGGTTAAGGCGGGCGGTGCGCATGTGCGGGAGGTGGAGACGCCGGAAGCGGCGGTGGGAGTCGAGCGGCGCCGGATCACCTCAGCGGCGTCGGAGCGCACCGCGGCCGTCGGGCTGTGCCCGCCATGAGCTGCCGGCAGCCGCTGCCCAGCGAGCGGGGAGCCAGGCAGAGGTGGGAGCGCGGCCCGAGGGAGAGGAAGGGGAAAGGGAGCGCGGCCCGAGGCGGAGGCGGGCCTGAGAGGGTCTCGGCCTGCTGGCAACGCGGGTTTGTGGGGGGGGTGGGGGAGAGGATGGCGGGGGATGGCTGTGGGAGCGGAGGGGAGCGTTGGGGTCGGTGAGGATGGCCTGGCTGGGGGCTGCGCTGTGTGCCGGGACGGCAATTCTGTGTGGGGGGGGGGGGGAGAGGGGGGTGAGGCCGCAGCAGGAAGCTGGGGGGTGCAGTGGTAGAGTGGGGGTGGTGAGCGAGGCGTTGTGTGGGGGCGCAGCGTGTTTGCAGCGAGGTGGGGAATGGTTCTGCTCAGCGGGGCGGTGTGATGGTGTGGGATGCTGAGGTGGGCGTCAGGCAGCCGCGCTGTGGCCATCCCGAGGGAGGGAGAGGCAGGAGGCAGCTTCTGGTCTGCAGGCGTGGGCTGAGGCTGCTGCTGCTGTAGCTTTTCAGTCAGAAAGATTCAGTTATAAATATCTTGCCTGAATCTGTTTTGACTCATTTGAGTGTGTTTATGTGTGTTAATCCTCAGTTATCAAAGTGGTTTTCTCCCAGCGTTTGTATAACGCTCAGCATACTGAGGGTCTGGTAGACAGACTGTGTTTCTATGGTGGGGAAAATCACCGGACTTTAACAGCCAGGTTTTGCTGACACTGAGAGACAGCAGTTCACAGGGGTTCTAAGCTGCTGTTATTGCTAAGCTGCTATGGAGCAGCACTGATGTCATAAGAGGATGGCAAATAGATCCGAACAGGGGAAGGATTTGTCTTCTAGGATGTGCTTTCCACCTTAACAGCAAGCACACCTTTCTTTTAGAATGCAAAAAATAAACATGGTTCAGGAACATGATTTGATTTCAGATGCTGACTTGGGAGACTGAAGAAAGTCGTCACAGGCTCCAATTGTAGACTCACGTAAACAAGATGAAAGTAACTGGGTGTTTATTGAAAGTGTGATCACTGTTTTCTCCAGCTGCTCTTTTCAGCCTGTCAGATCTTTTCCAAAGTCCCAGGCTTATTTATAGATGTGCCTGAACACTGAGAGCAGTTACAAGGCTGAGAGTTGTCAAAGAAATTTGTTTAGAGAGATGCTTAGCACCGATTTTAATGGTCTTGACTGTTGAACTGGTACGAAACATCGACCTGACTAATAGCTGAGGAGGAGGGTTTTCTCCATAGAGAACAGCTAAAAAGAGAAAATGATGCCCACAGCACATCAGAGGTCTAGATGTGTCTGTCATTAATTTAATGAGTTTTCCTGTTTGTTTGGTTTTTTTTTTCCTGAAGAATCACCTTTGAAGGCCCAAACCAGCAGTACAGCAATAGGCTGATAATCCTTTTTCTCTTCTTTCTCCCTGAACTTTCTTCAGGAAGAGGAGGCGTAATGGCAATGAAGATGACAGTCATATTCCACAGACCAAACGTAGTACCAGGAATACTGTCCTTCAGGACTCTTGGGACACTGAGGTGAGAGCCTTGTTGGGCAGATTTAGTTTCCTTTAATGCTGAGTTGAATAGTTGGATTATTCGATGAAATTGTATTCATAGGGAGTTGTTAATGAAGGCCTGGGTTTCCTTTATGTATGATACAAACTCCGTTACGTATCAGAGTCTCAAATCTGTAAAATGCAGTTTGGATATCAGCATGTTTTCCAGTGAAAAGTGTTATGTTTGACCAGAAGGCTTTTGTCTGCTGTGGTCTCATCCCTCACACAGCAGGTGTTCTAGCATGGTGTCATTTGTTAGCATCTGAGATTTAAAAATATATATATAAATAAAAAGATGCTGATTTTCACGCTGCCACCAGACTTCCTGAATTGTTGCCTGTATTAATCATCTGCAGGTTCACTGTGTGCATTTCTAATTAGCAGTGTAGTTTTATTGCAAAGCATTAATGGAGAAGAGCGTGCACTGCAGTGAGTGCCTGTTAGTTTGTGTCCCTGGAAGTTATGAAATGGATTTCTTTTAAGATTTTTCAATTCTTTTTTTTAATGGAGCCCTCTCTCTCTGAAGACTGACCTTAATTAGTAATCACAAGATATTGTTATATTGAACTACTAAGTATGCTTTGCACGACATGTGATGTGCTCTGTACCTGAGCAGCTTATCTTTTATCACGTAGCAATGCCTTCAAATGCATACTTAAATTTAAAATGATATCAACCTCTCTATCCCACCATCACTTCTGCGAGGGAGGCTTTCTTTTAGCCAGCACAGTTTTACCAGTGGCTGCTGTGATACTGGGATTGCACAGCTGAGATGTCTGTCACGAGGGAGGTTGCTCTGATGGGAGGTGTTGCTGTTATCTGTATTGTTTTTGCCAAAAGTAGGATTTGCTGGGTTGGAGTTGGTTTTGCTTCTTGGGTATAACGGGTAGAAGCATTAATAGCTGCCTGCCACCTGACACAGAATCACTTGTCCAACAGGTGAAACACCTCTTCGTGTGTAGAGTAGTTAATGGCTAAACAAGCTTTGTGGCGGGAGGAGGAAGAATTTAGTGTGGAACAAGGGATTGAAATGGGAGTAATGAAATTGAGAATATCAGGAAAAACCTTCATGGTGAGTGGCAGAAGCACCTTTGCTTGTCCTATGAGCACTTGATGTTTGGCTGGGCGAAGCCACTAAAACACAGCAATGGGAACAGCCTCGGAGCAGATACATGGGAGCAGATGCCCTTACCTCTGTCCTTAACTGCTGTTTTGTTTGGGGTGCCTGTGAGTGAACAGCATGGGTATGAGCTGCCCGCCCTGCTGCTGGCAAAGTCAGAGCAGAGTTCAATTGCTGAAGCTAACATTAAGATTCCTGCTTCATGCATGCACTTGCGTTGCAGAAGTATGCTTTAACACATTAAACCCTGATGTGCAGGCAAGGAGATCTTTCTGGTGATGCTGGAACGGAGGAATGCGTGTGCTGGGCACAGTTTTACAGAAATCAATGTTCTCTTTCTCAAGGGAACAAAATTCACAATGTTTTTCACTGGTGAACAGAGCTCTTTTTTTTTTTTTTCCCCCCTGCTTGTTTTCCTGTAATGTTGACTCACTGAACTGAGCGTGCTCAGAGATTAAAGCTGTGAGATTAAATCAGTATTCAATGTTTCTTTGAGGACTTCCTGTACTAAGTGGAGACATTTTGGTGCTTGCAGTGTGCAAGTGCTTCCGATTGGTGTCACTTTGAAACTGTTGCCACTTCGTAATGCTTGTACTTAGTTTTCTGATATTTCATTTGCAAGGGGAGCTTTGGCTGATTCAAAGCCCCCAGCAGCTGTAGGAGAGGAATAGGAAAGACAGTGTGTTTCCATCTGAGGGCACACACACCTGCTTTCTGTGTCATGTTGGCTAGAGCTCTGATTCCTTTTGCCTCCATTCTTTGAAAGTTGGTTTTCCTTCTCACGCAGTGACTTGAACTTAACCTCGGTACAAAAACCAGGTGGCCATAGTCCTCAAACAGAAAGGCTCATGGCAGACCTTTCTGTGTTCTGCCTTGTTCTCTATAGCTGATAGCCAAGTGTTAGATGAAGGGAGGTTTTTTAGTGGCTGTTCACATGTGGGTAATTTGATGGCATCACTCAGTCCTTGCTTTCAGCCACACCACTCCTATGAGCTGTGTGTAATGGGAAAGGGGATTGCTGTTTTCATCTGGGGGTAGGCAGCATTTTTAACTTGAGCTGACTTATGCAGGTGGGAAACTGAGATGTTCTTCAGCACCCATCAGCACTGCCTCTTGGCAAATTGTTGTAATGATGTGCAGTTCCTTCTCTTCTCGGAACAAACCACTCCTGCACTCCCGGGTGACAACTGTGGGAAACTTCTGCTTTGCAGTTCAGTCCATAAACATACATGCAGTCATGTAACAAAGCAGAGCATTTGCCACTGCATTTTGTTTCCTGTTCATCCTGTCCTCTATCTTCTCCATTTACCAGCAGGTTTCTTGTCTACACGGATACTGCTGATTACTTTAGCAAAGCTCTGCTGTTTCGACTAGCCTGTATGTCAGGTTAGGCAGAGCTGCAGTGGATCTGCTGAGGAGCTGTTATGTGGGGAATCAGGGGAATGTAGCACTGTGCTCTGCAGCCTGGGAATCACTGGGGAAAGCCCTTTGCTCTGATTTTTCCCTTGGAAGGAAGAGAGCCTGCAGCATTCCAGCAACTCTTTTCCTTCCTGAACCTAATTTTTTAGGATTCCTTTCTGTTAGCCTGACTGATGATGGGATTCCTCAGATATTACTGTTGGAGTTTGCTGACACAAGGCAGCAGTTGCTTCTCTCAAATAGAAGCTTTTCTGTAGCACTGCAGCTATGCCACTCTACAGATACTACCATGGTGAGGAAGGGCTGGTCTAAATTCTAATAAAAAACAGATTAATTCTTTGTTAAATTCAGCTTAGATCATGCTGCTCTTGAGTTTTTGCTGTTAGTGATTGAGACACAACATCATAGATCAGCAGATTGATGCAGGTAAATAGTTTCCAAGCAAATGTCCAGATGATACTTGTGTTATGCTAAGGGGGGGCTGATGAGTTGGGTAAGCCATGGAGATGCCCTTCTGATGCTTCAGGTGCTCGTAAACTCTCACAGGGCTTTCTTCTGCCCTTTTGCTTAAACCTTTGTTTCATTGTGTAGATGCCTGTCATTGCTGCCATGATGACTTTAAGGATTCTTTTTTTGTCTAATTGTAGTCCAAATGCGTAACAGAATGTGCACCACAGCCTGGGGAAATGGTAGGTCCATGACATGATTTGGGCTATAAAGGGGCTTCGTGCTAGTGAATTTTTGCATTAGAGAAATGGAAATAAAGAGTCTGACAAATCAGAGCTGCCAACAGCCTTAGATGTAGGAAGCACGTCCCAGGACACAGTCTATGCTTTAAAAATAAAATTAGTAATGCGTAAAAATAATCATTACTAACAGCTCTAAAATGTTTTTGTTCTGATGAGATGCAAAACTTGGGCAGTAAGTGATGCTAGGTTCTCATTTTGACTTTTGCCTTGATTTTCAGAAGGTGGCTGTAACGAAAAACAGTAAGGAACACAGACTAAAAGGAAACAAAGTGTCCTGTGCGGTGGGTTTCTCTCCAAGGCTGCTGTGACTTGTTCAGCATAACAGCACTGCATTTCAGTATTCGTGCTTCTATGCAAAATGAGATGGCCCAGCAGGTGCCATTTCGCTGCTCCTCTCTGTCCTTCTGGTGTTCTCTCCCTCTCGAGTGTCAGTAGCAGTAGAAAGAGGAGTGGGTTGCTCATGTAGTTACATCTGCTGCTTCCTTAAGAATGACTTCATGTATTTTTTTGTTGTTTTCTCCTTGCTAGCTGAACCTAACACGCCAGCACGGGTGCAGCCTCACTACCATTGTCTTGCTTGATGTACTCTAACTGAACTGAAGCACAGAAGTGTTTTTAGTGCTTAGCAAAACAAGGAAACTTACATGGTTGAATTGTGACGATCACTTGTGGAATCAGTGCCATGGGGCTTCCAGCTGGCATCGTGATCCATCCCCAATTTGTACATGCCTTCCCAAGCCTTTCACAGATACAGTTTGCACTGTTCTTAGATTTACCCTTAAGTGAGACTTTCTGGATATGGTGCCAACTGTTAAATTGCAGTTGATTTCCTTAAATTTGTCCTCCTGTGCTGTCGCTGCCAAGCTCTGACTTCTGTGGTTTTAACTTAATGCTTACCAAAATGTTTTTTTTTTTTTAGCTGCTGTCATTTATGGTGGCTGCTTGTTTGAATTTCCTTCTTGCAGGATGGCATAGTAATGTCACCTGCTGATTCTTAAGCACCTAAATCTTTGCACTGTTGTCCTGAACAGCATATCATAGAATGGCCTGGGTTGAAAAAGGCCATAATTATCATCTAGTTTCAACCCCCCTGCTATGTGCAGGGTCGCCAACCACCAGACCAGGCTGCCCAGAGCCACATCTAGCCTGGCTTTCAAGTATTTCAGCTCTAGCTAATGGAGGCCCTTCATTAGCAGCCCCTAAAATGGTACAAACCAAACAGTTTTATGTCTTTGAAACGCTGACAATGATGGCTAATGCTCTTGCAGTTATTACCATGAAGTGTGTTTATCCCAAATGCTGGCAAACGAGCCTTGTCCTCCATGTGAGCTCAATTTTAAGTTCTCTCTCTTCTCTGTGTGTGGAAGTACTAGAAGGCTGTCATTCTTTCACTGCTGTGTCAAGTAAGTTGCTATGGAAAACTGACAGCTAACATTGCAGTCCCAATACTCCACTGGGAGAAGAGCTGTATGCATGTTGAGGTGTTCAAAGACCTACAATGGGTATCGTGTTGCCTTTAACAGTCTGTTGCTTTGGATGCTTCAGATCACATTTTAGAGAAAAAAACCTGACTTCTAGAAAAGTGCTTTGCATGGTGCTTACCTAAAACGTCTGCTGAACCAGAAGTGATTCATGTGAGGATGGTACAGCTTTTTCCCCATGCCCTGCCTGCCTTCACTGACACGTGCGGCTTCGTAGGGACGTTCTTTATTTTCCAGTTCTCGGATGAATTCAGCAAACTTCACTAGTGCTAAAATGTGGGTCATGGGGGCAGAGCTGATGGGCTTAAAGCACAAGGTTTGAACTGGAGGTCAGTGAAACTCTGGGTGAAAGCTTGCTCGTCCCTTCAGCTCTGTGATGCTTTTCATGTGTTGGCAATAACTGCAGCTATGAATGCCAAGAAAGCACTTGGTCGATTTCTTTTGTCCATCAGGCTGAATATGAGCCTAAAAATCTGGAAGGGAGGGACTTACTGTAAAGACTGCTTGCTTAACTGAGGCGTTTTGTTGTGGACAGGAGAGAAAAATGTGTCGTTTTGCTGTTAACATTCTCTTTGTCTCAGTCCTCCAGCAGCGATAGCGGCAGCAGCAGCAGCAGCTGTAGTAGCAGTAGCATCAACAGCCCTGACAGAGCGAGCGGCCCAGAACCCAGCCTGAACCCCATAGTTACGGGATCCAGCCCTGTCTCCTCTCAGTCCTTCCATGAGCAGTCTGCACTAAGTCAAGGTCCTTACTTCCACATCAACCAGATCCTGAAGGAGGCACACTTCCACAGCTTACAGAGTCGGGGACGCCCTCCTACATGATGAACCAGCAGTTCCTTGCCTTCTGTGAAGGGACAGCACTGTGTAGATTGGATATTTCAACTTAGTTTGTTAAAATGAAATTGCACAAAACGCCTGTTGCCTTTTCAGTCTATATTTGAAATGAAATAACAGGTTAACAGGAAATTGTTTACTTGTGGTTTGCTGCACTATTGCAATGCAAAAGGGGCTTTGAAGCAATTTTTATAGGATTCTTTTTGGGGTGGTTTTAAAGTACGTGTCAAGAGGAGACTGAGGAATCCACATCTGTGATATAGGATTGCATAACGTCCAATTCCAATTGACTGCCTAATCTGTTAGCAATTTGTTGCTCTGTGTAAAATTCTTTCCAGCGTTCATCTTCAGTTTTATAAGTCTTTTTTTTTTATTTCAATAAACCAGTAAAAAATGTATTTGGGAAAATAATTTTTTGAGCATTAGAGGTAATAAGACAGTAAAAGTAAATGCTGCCACAAGAGTGCTGTAGGACTGCTATAGCTGTAAGCTCTCCACCAGGTTTGGGGTGTGATGAGCCCTGTCTGCTTTATCTTTACAGTTGCAGTATTGAAAATAAATTGTGAAACTAGAACCAGGAAAGCTTAGGCAGCTGTAGCCAAAATACCAGATGCCTGCTGGTTTCATTTAGTGAACAGACACATGGTATCTGCTGAGGAAAGCATAGAGTAGCCTGGAGAGGAGCTTTTGAAGGAAAGAGGAATCTTACATTGCTCTAATACCAATTTCTAGCTGTGAAATGTTTTGTTTTCTGTTACATTGTGTAGTTTTATTTCTTTAACTCGACTTTAAGGTTAACAACTCTGAAGGAATAGGAAGTAAAAGAGTAGCTAGACCTCTGGTTCAGCAGCCAGAGTGCAAGGACTGTCCTGACCTGTTCCTGGTTTAAGTGGCATGCTACCATCTGGCTGAGGATGGAAAGTACTTCACTTCTGACAATACCTGTGGAGGTGTCACCAGTCCCTGCTGCAGGGAGAGTGTTTGCAGTGAAGACAAATATGGAGACAAACTCTTTTATTGAATCACTTGGTCATACCAGAAAGCCATCCCAGCTTGAAGAGAGAAGATGCAGCTGTGTCTTCTTCCTCAGTTACAAGTTGCCTGAACAAGGAGCCAGGGCGCAAGGCCTCGTCTTCTGCTCTTGTGAATGCAGGAGGTGGAACCTGTTTTTAAAGACAAGAGAGTGAGGAATGATAACAGCATACCTTTGACCAAACCCTCATCTACAGTAGCTGCAAGGGGGTACAGACTACAGCAGAAGAGCTGTTTCCAGACAACCTAACTGGCTTTGCAATGACAAGCAGTGAAAGGTTGTTCTGAGAGGTGGATGCACAGCTTCTTCGTGTTAGCAACTATACACAAGTCATTCAGTGCTCAAACACAGTAATTCTGCAGGAAGGAAAAGGCTGTTGTTGATCAGAACAATGGGGCAACAACAGTATAAGTACAGCTGTTGCTTTTGTAGAGAGCTGCTCTGGAGTAATTGCGGACTTCAACCTCTCTAGAACTGTTCTATGATAAAAGGAACAAGTGATTCTGCAGAGTGGAGTGAATGCAGAATGTCCCTGTACTCCATAGCCATTGCTGCCCCCTTAGCAGGGGAGTGGTGGAAGCAAGACAAACATCACTGCACACTTCTACACGCTACTACAGCTGAGGTGAAAGAGGTAAAGAATACATTTACTGTTAAGCTTTGGGCTTTTTAAATAACCCTGATATTGTATCTGTTTTTTAGTACTTCTAAATCACAGAGAACAAGAATTGCAGAGTAAATGCCAGCATCTCAAGTAACACTTGGCTTTGATAAAGCCAGATCTTCTTCCATCTCAACTGAAGAAACATCAATTTGATTGTTAGACTATCAATGGCTAAAGAAAATGGATCACTAATTCCTGCTTCCTGTAGCAGTAAGGTATCCCTTGGCTCTTTCAATCCTCAGCACAGGGAGCTCCACCTAAGCAAATGTTTTAAACTGGAGGAAGCGTGGCAGCATAATGTTTGTCTGCTAGTAAAACAGCAACAAGATGAGGTAGAGCCTTTGCAAGAGAAGCAAGCCACTCGATTCACACAGGCTGAAATACCCAGGCCAACTTCATCAGGAGTTAAAGGTCAGCATCGCACTGGAAGGGAGTTGAAATAATTAGATAATATCCTTTGACATTTCTTGCAGCCATACTTAAATGAAACCCTTTTATGCATTGATCTCAAAACACCTCATCTGTGCAAATCTTCACTGCGTTTTCATGATGGATATTGCTAATTTTTTACCATACAGCAAGCGGGCCCCAAAAATATCCAGGGGCCATCAGGTTTCTTTTGAGAGTCAAGGGGAAATCCAACCCATCTCATGCTGTGTTGCCGTAATGGTTCTCTCATTTTACAGAAAATAAAAATCAGGTAAAATATTAACTGTTTGGCTCCTTTCTTATTTCCCTGCAAGCTCTAGTGGTGGTGGGAGAATGAGCACTGGCAAGAAGTTAATATGGCTCTGTTTTACCAACCTGAACTCTTTCTGTGTTCCTGGTAGCAGACTTAGTCTTCCGTGAACTCGACATACTGAGTGGCAGAAGTCCAAACCTTAAGAGATGAAAGAAAAATGCAGTTGGTCATAGGAAACAGCGATGCTAGACCTATTTCCTGAAGAGATGCAGGAATGAATAGAAGAGCTGGGTAATTTACCTGATCTGGCTGGATGCTAAAGGCAAGATATTATGGAGCTCCTGGGAGCCGAGAGCACCACTTCTGCTTGTGTACTGGTTCTCTGTCCCAGTCAGCAAGCCAAAGAGAACCTACAAGGTATGAAAGAGCTGTTTGCAAGGAGGGCATCTGCAGAGCCGATCAGACAACATGCTGCTGCTGAGCCTACTGGCATAGCATTGCACGGTACTTGTGGTTGGTTTAAAGTCTGACTATAAACTGTCTCCCTTCTCTCCTTGTAACTCTTAATTGGTGCTGCTTGCTGTTACTATAGTTGAGTTCTAGGGCTGTTTCAGCACTACTTAACCCAATTAACATTGCACAGGCTTCAGCAAATCCTGTTAGATAAAGTTCTGCCAACTTCATGCATGATTATGTGCCATTCAGCCAGCTCAGCAAGCTCCTCTTCTTGTCACCTGGTATTAAATACCCTTCCCATTCCTGACTAAGTGGCAGTAGTTCTCTCTGGACATTAAGCAGTTTATAAAACACTGCAGCTACCCTTCAAATCATTTTTTTCAGCACTGCTTCCTGATGGATGCGTTACTTTCCACGTACTTACAGAGGTTCGCTGAACCAGGCGATTAAGGTTGCTGTTTAGGTGTGGTGTAAAAACATCCAAGTCAAATGGATCAATGTGTCCCTCCAGGAAGTCAGTCACCTTCTCAATCCTACAAGCAGAGCAGAGGAAGCCTGTCAGTATTTACGTCCTAGTGAACAAAGATGGCTGCTGATGTCCTTGGGATGGTTTCACTGAGTGCTCTGGAACTGCCAGGGACTCAACCTGCAGAAGTGACTGAACAAGTTGTGAACTACTAAGGAAAAAAAATCAGCTGAATGATTTCAGCTCTTACAGATGCTGCTGTAATACTTGCTGTTATTTCTCCTCAGTGTAGCTGAAGGTTTAAACTCAGGTGAGAGCTTATACCTCTTCGTTTTAGGAGCATCCTCTGAAGGTGTGCCTGCCACCACATGGACACACTGTGTATACAAAGCAGAGGGGACAAGCCTGCTGTCTGAACTGTCAGCTGCAGAATCCCACTCCTACATGTTGAGGATAAGCTGTGATTCATTGTAAGAAGCCAGTTCCTGTGACTGTGCACAGAGGTTGTACTGCCCTGCATGGCCCAGGCACCATTCCTGTGGGTGTTCTGGCAGACAGCAAGGCTGCAAGTTTAAACAGCTTTGGGGCTCCACAACATGTTGTAAGTCTCTAGCACTCAGAATTACGCTGCACCTGGAGTCATGCTTGATCCTGCTGGTTTTTGCCTCCTCGCTCTTCGCTGTCAAGATGACATTCAGGTACCGCAGATCGTAGAGTAGCTGCAGAGCTCTGTTCTGTGTCATGGGGAAGGTGCCTGCTTTCTGCAAATAGGAAAAGGGCTCTTCACTGACACTGAAAATGTCAGTCCCCCAAAAAACAGCCAGCACAACCAAACCACTCTGAGCACGCAGGCTGGTGTCAGATCCTTTTCTGCCTCATTTTGGAGGAGGCAGAGTGAACTCAGTTCTTTAGCTCTCCCAGGTGGATATTTCCTTTTCTAAGGGACCAGAGCACAGATACTGCCCAGTGATCCCCACATCCCATGCAAGCTGGAGCCAGGCCTGATCCTACTCACGTACCTTGTCCTGCTTCTCCTCCATGAGCTTTTCATAGGCAGCAAGCACTTCTGCCATGCAGGCCTTCAACAGCTCCTGCAGGGTGACCTTTGGCAGAGTGTGACCACCGACTCGGTTCACCTCTTGGCACAGGCTGAAGAGGAGGCACTGGACGTACCAGGATGGCTGTTTAACAAAACAGTGTTATTTTCATGTGGTCTGTAAGCTATGTTAGCTTTGTCAGCAGCATAACATCCTTCTTCTGAGCTCCCTGCACCCTCAGCAACAAAGTTGCTGCCACAAAGATCTACCCGCCCCCATAGAAGGGCTTGAATCTGAATTTCACAGGTTTTTAATCTGCTTTTGGTTACAGCAGTCCTGAAAGCTCAACAGGTGCAGTCCTGTCCTTCAGAGCAATCAGTTTCTGTGAAGTCTCTCTCCTGTGGGCTTCTATGTATAAACCAGTCATACATCCTTACTTGACTCAACTTTAAAGGACTGGGGCCAATCTTATTCATTTGAATACATAACAGCAACTACCTATTTTCCTTCCTTTGACCTCTGTCCTTAAGAGGTGAGTGTCTCAAAGAACAAGTAACAGCACCAGAGCGTGTCTGCCCGGTGCTTATAGCACTGGGCAAACTGCATGGTAGATTAGCAACCTTTGACAAAGCAGTGGTTCTGGAAAACATCAAACGTTTTCTCCTCCCATCAGATCATTTCTCTGCATTTATCAAGAGGATCTTTCTCATACCTGCATAGGCAGACGGATTTTTGATGTTACGCTGTTTCCAGACTCAGCCTCCTCCTGAATTTCAATCTCATCCCAATTGGTGGCTGTGGCCAAGACAGAACCAGCTGTGTCTAGCAGCAACGTTTGAGTAAAGCACTGAACTAGAGCCTGGAGTGCAAAACACAAAAGCATTGAGTCACAAGACTCTGGTGAGAGCAAACATGGACAGGCACCCTTCTCCTACAGAGAGGCTATCCTTCCTCACCCCCCCCCCCCCCCCCCCCCCCGAGCCTCCCACATGATCCAAGCCATCCCACCAGATGCCATCTCTGTCAGCTAGGGAGCAGCATCAACAATCACAGGGAGCTGAGCCAGTGAATCATAGAATGGCCTGGGTTGAAAAGGACAGCAATGACTATCAAGTTTCAACCCCCTGCTGTGTGCCAGCCACTAGACCAGGCTACCCAGAGCCACATCCAGCCTGGCCTTGAATGCCTCCAGTGATGGGGCATCCACAACCTCCTTGGGCAACCTGTTCCAGTGCGTCACCACCCTCTGCGTGAAAAACTTCCTCCTAAAACCCCACAGAAAGCAGCTGTGATGAGAGAAGCAGCTCCTTACTTTAGTGACAGCAGAGCTCCAGATCTGGTAAGCAGCCAGGCTCTGCTGCAGGAGTTCTGCCTTCACCTCCTGCCACTTGGCTTGCACAGGATTCACTTCTTGGACTTTTCCCTTCCCCAGTTTCTTGGTGGAGCGGGTTTCCTTCAGTGCCGTCTCCGCACTGCCTGACTGGCCCAGGATACACTGCTTGAGGTGAGGACAAAGCTCACTCAGGGACTGGCAGAGCCTGGCCATGAAGAGGACAGCATGGAGCCTGGTATCACTGGGAGCATCCGCCCGTGCACCCTGGAGCTCTTCACGCACACAGCCCAGCACGTGGTGGATGCAGGCAATGCAGTGGTCACGGAGCAGCCCTTCCACCATGCTGGTGTCAGCATAGCGGTCGAAGGCTGAGAGAGGCTGCACGGTGGGAGCGAGCTCCTTGGTGGCTGAAGACTCTGCAGGAAGGTAAGACAGGAGGTCATCCAACCTGGCTTTCAGCTTCGAGTCCAGAGCTGAGCAGAAGCTCTGCACACATGGTGTGAGCGCCTGGGCCTTCATGGACAGGCCGCTCTTGGTAAACTGGCTGCGGTTTGCCACGTTGACCCAAGCAGCATCTGAAGGCAGATCGCTGGAGCTCTCTGACCACAGGAACTGGGCCACGTTGTGTTCAAATTGGACGTGCTTGCTCAAGGCAGAGGTGTTGGATTTGGCCTCGAGTTCCTGCAGGGCTAAGATGAGAAGCTGTTTGGAGCTGCTTGAGATGGATTCAAACCCTTCTTTAGTCAGTATCTAGAAAGGCAGGAAAAAAGCAGCTTTTACAGGTGCTTCCTGTAAAACAGCACTTAAGATATGCACTTAGTGCTGCTAACAGGCACCGATGGCATGCTGGAGACAACAAAATGGGGAACAGAGCAAAGCTGCAGCAGAGTGCTCACCTCCAGCCTGTCCAGGAAGAGCTGCCGCAGCAGGTCCTCCCAAAAGGAAGCAGGCTTGTCCAAAAGGCGACGGCACAACGTGTCCCAGTTCTGGCTTACAGACTCACTTGTGAGCAGCTCCCACACTGCGTCACGAATCCCTGCAAGGCCTTTCAGGGTCTTCACGTAGACCAGCAGGTTGCTGACCCCAGCCCTGATATCCTCACTGCACCTGAAGGTGGAGTTTTACTTCAGACTTGCTCAGAAACAACCCCAGAGAACCCAGGAGAAAACACATGCTAATCAAGGCGAGGGGGGTTCTTTATCTGTCAGTAAGAAACTCTGCCTGCAAAGGCACCTGCAGGTCTCAGGGTACCTCTGGGTCTCAGTGAGACAGCTGCACCCTAAATCCCAGCAAGGAAGCCATGTGCCCTGCACTGAAAACCCAGGGCTATTGTGGACATTGAAGCCAGGTATACCCTAGGAACACCCCCACTATACTAAATGCCCGCATTATGAGCCTGGCAAGCAGGGGAAAACATCTCATGGCCAATAAGCACACCACAGGGGGCTACAGCCGATGCCAGGGACCAGCTGCCCAGCCCAGCAGCAGCTCTATGGGTTAATGACACAAGACTGACACCAATACATGAATAACGAGGCTGCTAAGGGGCTGGAAGAACTGTCCCCATCCACATGGTAGGAACTGGGAGCTGGGGAGGGAGCTGAATGCTCCTTAAAGGGGCTCTGTCTGCACTCACAGTCTGGAGAAGGGCAGTGAAGAGGAAGGAGGTGCTGGACCAAGAGCCAAAAGAGAAAGGTAAGGGATTTTGTTTTGATTTGCTTTCTTTGTTTGTTTGCTTTCTTTGTTTGTTTGCTGGTGATTTTGGCAGTATAAAGCAGCTTTAGATAAATATTATGAAGGGCTAACCAATGTGGTCTCCTGTAACACAGTGCTACAGTCTGATAAGACTGTACCCTGCTGTTTTGGCTGCTTAACTGCAGAGGTGAAGGAATACTGAGCAGGGAGTCACAGAGCTTTGTTTCATAGGGACATGTGACTTTGTTTTGTCCTTAGCAAGGAGACCTTGTAAGGTCTGAGAGAGTTCTGTGAAGGAGGAAAGCGTCACACTCACATAGTAATCCACTTCTGCAGTGTGTCTCTGAGATAGTCCTGGCTGATAGGGTGTGCCAGAGTCCGCAGAGTTGGCTGGAATTCCACTACAGACTCTGGAAGGTACCTGAACCAGCTGCTCAGCTTCACCTCGTCCTCCAGAACCCCACCTTTCCCTAAAAGCACATGGGATGGGGGAATCAGCTCAGCACAGGGGCAGTCTCCTGCCTGTAAACAGAGCTGCTGCTGGCTGTGTGCTCACCTGCTGGCTGTTGGCCTGTAGTGCTCTCCAGGGTGGAGAAGAGTAAGCCGCAGGGTAGGGCTGGATCTGGTGGCACCCCTTCAGGCATCACATAGAAGAGTGCATGAGCTTGGTACAGGGTAGTGGTTAGCAGCTCCATCAGTGAACACACCTGAGCTTTTATACCTGCACCTGCAAAAAAAGAAAAAGCCTTTTAGTGAAGGCAGCCCCTCTAACAGAAGTATGACAATGCTCTGTGGGTCCAGAGAAACCCTCCAGGAATGGGCTGGAGAGCATGTGTCTCAGCCACGTGCATCACCTGCTTCCTGGTTGAGGATAAGCTTGGCTTTAGTTCCTGATCTCTGTTAATTCAGCACTGTGGCAAAAAGCTGCCAGTGATATCCACTGTACCACTGCAATATAGCAACAGGGCTGAAACCCCACCACTTTGAGCTCTGCAGAGTTAAGCCACCCACTTTTCTGCTTGGGTACTACAGGGCAAAATGGAGAAGAAACAAAGCTGGTTACCCTAACTTCAAAAAGGAGGCAGCCCTGTTGTACTGACCGTGGTGTGGCTGGTTGAGAAGCTGTTGAATTGCCAGTTTCCTGGCCAGAAGGAAGTCTGCGAGGGCCTGGCGTGGGGAGCTATCCTCCAGAAGCATGATGGCACACAAGGCTTCTGCCACTGCCTGGTCTGACACGGTCTGGCACTTCAGCAGAGACTTGCTCTCCTGCAAGATGGTGGATCTGGCAAAAAAAGGAACCAGATAGTAACCAGGTTCTGGAGGGAGGAGGTCTGGTGTTTGACAGAAATGGAGGTTGTGTTTAGGAGATTCTGAGCAGAAGCTCTACTCAGTACTGCATTCCTCACAGCAGAAGCCTGCTGTAACTTATAATGGCTTCAGTTGACCTTAAAGATCATCTAGTGCCAATCCCTGCTGTGGGCTGGCTGCCACCCACCGGATCAGGTGGTCCATGGTCCCATCCAGCCTGGCCTTTGGCACCTCCAGGGATGGGATACCCACAGCTCTGGGCAGCAGTGCCAGGGCCTCGCCACCCTGTGCGTAAAGAATTTCTTCCTAACATCTAACCTAGATCTCCTTTTATTTAGTTTAAAGCCATTCTCCTTTGTCCTATCACTTACTGCCCGCATAAAACTCCCTTGCTCTCCCTTTTGTGAACAAGCTATCTGCGTATAAGCACTGGGATGCTGAAACGAGGTCTCTAGAGCCTTCTCAGTCTGAACACCCGCAGTTCCCCCAGCCTTTCCTCACAGCAACGGCCTGGACACGATCCTGAACGCGGGACCTCACGGGGCAGAGCAGAGGGGACAATCCCTCCCGTCAACCCAGCTCAGGGCGCCGCTGGCCTTCGGGCCCCAAGCACCCGCTGCCGGTTCACAACGCGTCCTCCTCCCTCCTCGTGCCGCCCACCTGAAGTGGCTGGCGGCGGCCACCTGGCGCAGCAGGATGGGGAAGCGGGCGAGGACGGGGCTGTAGCGGGCGCGGGGCGCGTCGAGCTGCAGCAGGCCGTGCAGGTGGCGGCACAGCAGGTAGAGGCGGGCGGCGGGCAGGTAACGCCCGGCCTCCATGGCGCTCCACGCCCGCTCGGGGATGTCCAGCAGCAACTTCAGCTGCGCAGCCGCCCGGTACAGCTTCTCCTGCACCTGCGGCGGGGCCTGCGGGCGAGAAAGCGGCGTGAAGGAAGGGCTCGGAGGGCATCTCACCATCATCTCATCTCACCGTCTCATCTCAGCCCCCCGCCCGCTCGTTGCTCACCGGCGGAGCGGGGCCGGGCCGCGTCACCCCGCCGCGCTGCAGCCCCCGCACGGAGCCCAGCAGCCGCTCGGCGCTCAGCCGCATCTCGGCGATGGTGTCGGCCGCCTCGATCAGGTCGCGGTAACGCTCGCCCACCATCTGCCGCAGCTCCTCCCGCTTCTGTTCGATGCCGGCCCGCAACCGCCGCTCCGCCTCGCGCAGCTCCGCCGCTGTGTGAGCCTCGAACAGAGCCTCGGCCTCCGCGCCCCGCGCCGCCGTGGCCGCCATCGCTGCGGGGCGGCAGTGACGTGGCAGCCGCCATCTTGGAGTCGGGCCGGGCTACTTCCGGCGGCGGACCGCCATCTTGGAATCGGGCAGGGCTACTTCCGGCGGCGGGCCGCCATCTTTGTGCCGCCCGGTTGCCATGGCAATAGAGATGCGGGGGAAACACTCTCTACCTGCGGGCCTGCTTCGGCCTCAGCACCGGGCCCGGGCCCCTCCTGGGTGCTGGCTACCGGGTCTCCCCTCCCGCCTGGCTCCCGGGTCAGACCCAGTCCTGTCCGCAGCGCCAGGCCGCGGAGCCGGGTCCCAACCCAGCCCCGAGGTCCGGCGGGCGTCGCTAGGGGGCGCCATTGGTTCGGCCGAGCGCTGCGCGTCTTCTGCTCTCGAGCTGCTTGGGGGCGCGGCTGCGCTGCAGCCGTCGGAAACAGAAAATGCCCTCTGATTATTTGTGCTCGTTTGTGTGTATTCCGCTTTAAGTGTAGCTCCAACCTAAAGCACACACGTTATCTCCTGTTTCCAGACTCTGGAGGCAGCAGGAAAGCGTGCAGATCCTTCTCAAGGCACTTATTCTGCCTGTGCTGTGTATGGGCTGAGTGCTTCTGATCCCCGCACGTGTGTGCACGCAGTTCTGTTTAGACCTGACAGGCACACAAATAGGGCGTTCTTCGCGATCTGAAGGGATTTATTTGCGTGGAAAGCACAGATAGCAAAGCTGCCCCGTGCACTGGTCGGCACTGCTGGCTGCGGGGCTCAACATTCAGAGTTTGTAGCAGAGCCCACGTCCGAACATCTGCAGCACAGACATCGTCGTTTCCCTGCCGATGCACCTCCAAGCACGCACAACCCTACCCAGTGTTGTCTGCAGTCGATTAAATCTCCAGCAGTGGCAATTAACAGGCTCTGATCCCTTCAGAAGCAGCACAGAGGTGTTGCCAGCCTGAAAAGACAACCTCCTGCCTTGGAGTTGTTCGTGCTGAGTTTCTGCAACCCTCGCGCCTGCAGCTTTTTGTGGTCACGCTTCACCTGTGACCCATCTCGTTTTGTGGCCGGTGCTCTGAGTCTGTGCTGTCTTGGAGCAATGTTGTGCTTTTGGGGCAGCCAGCTCTCCCATGGGGACCCTCTGAGCTGAGAACAACCCCACTGGGGATCCTCTGAGCTGAGACGGGAGGGGGAACAGTGGGACTCTGAAGGACACAAAGTGTGCACTGCCCATGGTGACACTCTGGGTTTGGTGCCTTTTCTCCTCCTGGGAGGAGTCCAAGCCTCTTCTATACTTACGCTGCTCTTGCCCAGCTCAGGCACATGCACAGAAAGTCAGAAATGGTAGGAAAACTTGTTTACTTTCCTCCCACCCCCATCTACATTTCCATCCCTGTGACACAGACAGCCGGGAGCCTTTGCTGCAGGAAGGCTCAGTCCAACACCGACACCGAGAAACATCATATTGCTACAGAGAGAAAGGCTTCAGGCAGAAATGCTCTCCATCATGTTCCAGTCACAATGTCTTACATCAGACCCACACACACTATACAGAGCACAGATACAGATACAGAGGGGTGTATGTACAGAACATGGCAATGTGGCACAGTGCTGCTTGAGGAACCCAAGCTTGGCTAGGAAAGAATCAGCACTTAGCAGCAGCCTAAGCTCTTCTCCCCTTGCCCTGCTCAAGTGCTTTTGTTGCCTGTCAGCACAGCAGTTGCTTCCAGGCTCATGCACGCCACAGTCAACCCCACATGGATGTTGAAGGGCACCCAAAGAGCTGGGTCTGACTGCTCCTGCACGCTGCTTGTGGGGTGCACAGCAAAACAGAGGGGTGCAGAGTGTCTCTACAGCATCAGGGATAATAAAACCTTCTGCTGGCATGTCTGCTATATACACATATGTACAACCACCCACCCCTTCCCTCCTGACCATGCAGTACAGTGTGGGGTACTTGGGCTTTGCGTCCCTTGTCTCCTTCTGGTCAGGGCACAGATCCAGACTGGCTCCCCTGATCCCAGCTGGAACCACGTCCTTGGTGCTCCTGGGTTTTGCTGTCCTAGTCCTGGAGCAAACAGCAGGATGAAATCTGACACGAGGAGCGTGCAGCTGGGGTTGCAGGCTGACAGGGAAGGGTAGATGTGTCCTCAGGCCAGAAAGCAGCAGTTTGCTTTTCAGATGTAGTGATGGCAAGGTCGACTTTGAGGTCTGCTGCACTCTTTGCCTGTGCCTTGATGATGATCTCCCCTCTGTACAGCCCTGGCAGGGTTGGCACCAGGAGGACGCAGGCTCTCCCTGAGAGGTTGGAAATCAGCTTGTTCACAGCAAGGGCTGAAACAACCCCAGAAGCACAGCACAAACTGCAGCTCTCAGGCTATGCACCCCAGTACTCCCAGCACAAACACCATTGGCACAGCAGAGCCCCAGTGCCCTTATCTTGCAGTCCCAGAGGGCTCAGCTCTTACATCTTTCTGAAGCTGTTTCGGGGAGCTACTGCTGTTAGTGTCCCCAGCGTGCTCCCTGTGAGCCCCTTGGTGTGACCATGGGCCCATATGCTGCTTGGAACTGCTCCAGCTGGGTGTAAGCAAGGCTCTGCAGGCAATGGTCTGATGCTGGCTCCTACTCTTCTATCTGCAGAGCAGGAACAAGGGTGCTGAGGGGAAGGGGAGGGATGTGGGAACCAAGCCTGAGCAGCGGTGTGGATTCAGAGCTTGGGAGGCTTTGGATCCTCCATCGAGGACAAGGGACAGAGACTTAGGGAAGCCCTCCAGAGATAGGACAGTGCAGTTTGTTAGGAAATTGTTATTTTAAAGAAGTCCAAGGCAGCTTTGGTGCTGATATCAGGAGCTATAGAGATGCAATCAGAAGGCTGCAGGGCCGAACCCAGCTTCTCACTGCCCAGCAGGCTTTGGCTGCCAAGAGCTGGGCAGAACCGGCCACCACAGCACCAGGAGCCAGGCTCTGTCCTAGGATGCAATGTTCCTCATCTGTGTGTGGGATCAAGTGATGGGATTGAGGACAATTAGTTTCTCATGGGTGTGGGGTCACCACACAGGTGCTGGCATACAGGATGGTTCTACGGGACACGGGACACTCTGCTTTCCATCACCTCCAAATTGGAATAAATCTGTTCCAGCCAGGGCAGGCGGGAGTTGTAATTAATCTTACTTGCCTGGGAATAGTCTGCATGTGAAGTGGCAGCAGAGCTGCTCCGGCACTTGCAAGATCAACCTATTTGCTCTGAAATGAACTAGGAGAGATATCTCATTATGCCGCTGGCAGCCCTGCGAGGCTTTTCTGAGCAGATCCAATATGAGGTCAAGTTCCAGCTAAAATCAAGTGGCTGAGAAGGAAAACTTTGTTGCTCACAGCAGCGACAGCACTGCTGTTTATTAGGCAGTGATGAGCCAGCCTGAAAGCAGCACACAGAGTTACCCACGGATAGAAATGGGAACACCCCATGTTCCCCTGCATGGTGGGGAGGTGGTGGCAGGACCAGAGTGCTGCCAGCAGCACTGCAGCACCTGCTGGGGGCTGCAAACATCAGGCTCTTACCCTCTCCCCTGCCTCCCTGACACCTCTCCTGCTGCAGGCTCTTTCCACACAAATAACTCTTCTCCCACCCACCAGATATTAAGCACCCGGAGCCCAGCTGACGCATCGCTGCAGCCCTGACACTGAAGCCTTACCCTGGCAGAGGGCTGCACCGGGCTGGCAATCACGCTCCAATATTTCACAGTAATGTGACAAGCTGCTCTTGTTTTAATTCCTGCGGCATCAATAGGCAGCCTGCGCTGCCGTCACTGCCTCTCGCCTTGGATTTACACCCCTTAATGAAGCTGTCGTGAGGACACGCTCAGCAAGTGGCTGCCAGCAGCTCAGTGCTGAGCCCCCGCAGAGGTAAATGGTTAAAAGCAAATAAATGCTGACAGTGCCCTACTTTGCCCCAGTAACCTAAGCCCCGTACCCAGAGGGGTGTTCTCGTGCTGGTGTCCAAGAGAACTGTGCCAGGGAGCAGGCACTGAGCCCAGCACTGAGCTCCTGTGGGGTTTTGGGACTGGTGGGATGCTGGGGTTGCAAAGTAGGACAGGGGTGATGTGCTGGGAGTGGGGGGGGGGGGAGGAACATCACTGCAGAACCACAGGAAAATAGGCACAAGCTTTGCCCTGCGCTTCCCCTCCTGCTCACACAGTGCTGCCAAAGAGGGACACTATGGTACAGGGTTTGGGTGCTGACCCTGAGGCTCGCTGGGGCACAGCAGATCGCTGCAAGACATTCTTGAGCAGCTAAACGCAGCGGGCACTGCAGCCACTGGGTTCTAATGGCTGCGTTTGGTGTCTGAGCAGAGCATGTCAGCTCCTGGGGTTATGCCATGGGAGGGCACGTGCTGGGCTGAGGTTTACTGTGCCCATGGTGGCTGGGCCAGACCCACCACCCCCTCACTGCATGACCTGCACCCCAGGGACCCCCTTACCCATGTTGGCTACAGGAGAGGCACTGGGGTTTGGATGCTCTTCTCTGCTCTTCTCTGCTCTTCCTCTTGGCTTTGTGCTGGAAGCTCCTGGGGAAAATGCTGTCCCCCTCTGCAGTTACCTGCAGGACGTGCACCCCAGCAGTGACAGGGGTGGCTTGCAGTGGTCACAGCCTTGCTGTTAGCAACAGGGCGTGGAGACATGAGCAGCTGCAGCCATCCCACAGAAGAGGCAGCCCGAGGACTCTCCTCCATTCATCTCAGAGGTTCCTCCTTCAGCTCAGGGTCCTCTGCTCCGCCCAGTCCTTTAGGCTCAGATGAGGGTCAAGCCCCATTGTGCCCCAACTTCCTGTCAACCATCTTCTCCATCACTCCTTCCTTTTTTATGACTTGCCTGGACAGAGCAGGGAGGTGTTCTTGGTAAGCAGGCGATGTTCGCTCATAGCAGCTCCAGCCCTGGTGATCCTCTGTGCCACCACAGGGACAGGACAAGCTCACATCTCACCTGGCTGTCAGCAGCTGGATGAGCAGCAACTGCACAGCTGTACTCCAAACCCCAATGCTACTGCTGAGTAAATGCTTCCAAGAATTTCCTACTGGATTGTACAGTGGCTGCTCAGCCAGCCTGGCCATGGCTCACTGGGGAGATCAGCCAGAGGCTGCTGTGAACAGATCCGAGAAGAAAAGAAGGAAAAAGGGGGAAAATCCTCCATCTGAAGAGAAAATCTATGGGAAGGTGATGTCATAGGAGGCAGGAGGGCAGGGGCTCTCCTGCAGCAGGGAGGCTGTGTGGCTGGCGGAGGCAGAACAGAAGCACGGACGGACCCAAAAGTGCTGGAGTGGGCTGTGTCCTCGGGGAGGCTGCCTCGGTCCTGCCGTGCCTCCTCCATGCAGGACACCTCTCTGCAAAGGAAGCAGTCAAACAGCAGTAGGGAAGCTTTAGGGGAAGGGTTGAGTAACTTACAGTCGGGCTGAATGTAACCCCTTGTCTCCCTGGGGAGGACGTGACTGAAGGAGCATGCTTGTGCTTGCAGGGAGCTCCCAGGTCTCGGCTCCCAGTCGGCACAGCTCTGCAGTAGCACAGGCAGTGTGTGCACCTGTGGTCTCAGTTCCTCCCAAGGCCACCCCATGTGCACTCAGGTCCCAGCCCAGCCAGGCTGCATTCTCCATCCATCAGTTCAATGTGAGCACCGTTCCGGGGCAGAGCACCCAAAGCCAATTTCAGCCCCATGGGTAATACCAGGAGAACCAGCAGAGCTGTCCCAGCAGTATCTGTTGCCCACAGCGGCACTTTGGTGTTTAAACATGTGCTGCCACGTGGGGATTCCTACAGAGTCTTTGTGTTCCTGGTGAGGCAGTTCCTCTTGAACCGTATCCTTCACAATGCTTGAAAGCCAACCCAGCAGCAGCTTGGGAACCAGCCCAGCTTAGGACACCCGGCCCACTGGGGTGTGCATCTCTGGCACTCCTGCCCGACTCCCTACGTACCAGTGCCATTGGGAGCAATGGGGAGAGGAGAGCGAGTGAAGGACAACCCCGCTGCCCTCTCAGATGCTTGTCTGCAGGTCACCATTGAGCAGGGTCCTTTGGGTTTCTGTGGTCTCGTTGAGCCTGGATTTGTCCTGCTTGCTGTCGCTTCGGTCCGCATCGTCCATGCCGCTGACCTTCACCAAGCAGAGGACGTTCTGAAAGCTCTTCTTGAAGTTATCAGACAAGAAGGCATAAAGGATGGGGTTGGCACAGCTGTTGGCATAACTGAGGACCACGACAAAGTCGAACATGCCCTTGAGGACGGGCGTGGGCACGATCAGGACAGAGACAGAGGAGACGTTGAAGATGTAGAAGGGGAGCCAGCAGAAGATGAAGACAGCAACCACGATGGAGACCATCCTGGTGACTTTTTTCTCAGACTTTTTCCTCTTGGAGGAGCCCACCCTGATGCCTGAGGACTTGACTTTGATAATGATGAACAAATAGCAAAGGCAGATAATGGTGAGAGGCACCAGGAAGCCCAGGATGAAGGCGTAGATGATGAAGCCCGTGTACCACGCACCTGATTCTCCTGGCCAGATGATGGTGCAGCTACTCCTGCCGTGATTCTGCTGCACCCCAGCATAAATCATGATGGGCATGATCACCAACAGGGAGACACCCCAAACGGCCACGTTGATCATTTTGGCTGTCCTGGGCCGTCTCCACTTGGCAGACTTAATGGGATGGACAACAGCCAGGTAGCGGTCAACGCTCATAACTGTCAAGCAGAAGATGCTGGTGAACTGATTGATCCCATCCACTGTCATGACAATCCTGCAGATGGCTTTGCCAAAGGGCCAGTGTACCAACGCAACCTGCATGGCCAGGAAGGGCAGTCCCAGCATGAACAGCTCATCAGCAATGGCCAGGTTCAGGATGTAGATGTTGGTGATGGTCTTCATCTTGGCATAACGAAGGATGACGTAAATCACCAGTGTGTTGCCGCACAGCCCTATGATGCAGACCACAAAGTAGATGAAGGTGAGGATGGCGTTGCTGGTTAGGTCGAAGTGCTGGCCAGTGGCATTCTGTGATGCATTGGTGGGGGCCTCTACAGAGAAGTTGTCGAATGGGGAAGCTGGAGAGAACCAGAAGGTGGTGGCGTTGGGCAGCTCGTATTCCAGATCCATGGCTCTGCTGGTTGTGGGGCACAGGTGGCTCAGAGAAGACAAGATGTCATCTCCCTTTGCTTTGGGGATGAAGGAGAAAATTCTAGAAATTGGAGAAAAATAGAAATGAAGGGATTCCTGGGGAGGATTTGCCCATCCTGCAGCCAAGCTCTGTAGAGAGATGCTCCCTAGAGGACTTTCCCCAGCCCACCTCCGCCACCTCCTTCCTCCCTGCACAGGGAGCACAGAGGAGTCTGCTCCGGACACATCACGGCGCCTCCTGCCTCCGGAGCTCCCACGACCCCCCGAACCGAGACCGATGAATAAATCCCCTCTGGGTGCGACTGACACTCGGAGCAGTGACAGCGGGGGAAAACCTCCCCACCCAGCACGCAGCCGGCGAGGAGCCAGCGCCCAGCTTGGGAAAGGGAAACCCCGAGGGGCTGCCGCTACAGTGGAAGATGCGGGGTAGCCGGTAGCCGTGCCCGTACCCCGAGCTCCTCCGCGCCCTCCCCGCTCCCAGCCGAGCTCCGCTCCCGCCGGCTCCCCGCGGCTGCAGCCCCCGGGTCGGGTAGGGACAGGCGGGCGGTGCCGGCCCCGCTCCTCTCACCTGCTCCCACCGCCGTGCCCTTGCCCGGCCCGGCCCGGCGGGCACCGGGGAGGCGCCGGCAGCGCCCTCCGTTCCGCACCGCTCCGTTCCGATCAGCTCCGCGCTGCCCGCTCCGCCGCCGGACCCAACGCACCGGCTGCGCTCCGCCCCGCTTGGGGCGGCTCTGCGGGGCCGGGGCGGGGACAGCCCTGCCCGTGCTGCTGTTCGGTGCCGCTCGGTCCAGCCCGGTCCTGTCCAACCTGTTCGGTGATGCCCTGCCCGCGATGCCCCGCATGTGCTGCCCACCGTGCCCGCACTGCTCTCCCGACGCTGCCCTGCCGTGCCCGCCCGGCTCTTTCAGAGGCTCGGATGAGGGATGTGGAGGTGTGTGCTGGAGCTGCTGTGCAGCGTGGGACCGGGGACCCTGCAGTGCCCCAGGGCGTGGGGGACTTCCCCATCTCCGTAGGGCTTCCAGCAGAAGATTCTTCATGCTTGGTTCCAACGATAGTGCAGAATGCTTGGTTTCTCCTGGTGCATCCAAGGTGTACAGGGAGGGGGGGGCAGGGCACGGTGATGGCTGCACCATGACCTCACTGGGGCTTGCACTGCACTAAGTGGTGTGTGGAATTCCCAGTCTTTCTTGGGATGCTGGGACTATCTTTACCCAAGGATTTTGCATCCTGTGACTAAAGGCAAGACAAGGCAGGTCTGTGCTGGGTTGGCACTGCCTGGGAATGGTGGAAAGGTGGTGTGATGGTCATCCACAGCTTTGAGATGTCTGCATGAAAGCTGGGATTCGTGCAATACAGGTGGCAGCTGCCGCAGCCTGTCCTGCTGCAGTTACCCAGTAACGGTGACTGGAGGAGGAAGACCAAAACCAGAGAGCTTTGGGTGAGATAACCTCTGCTCTGGTTTGTTTGAGATCTTGAATGCAATTAAATAGTAACTATTCCTCCCCCCTATCTTTCCACCAGTTATCAAAGAGACAACAGAAAGCAGGAAATTAAGAGTGGCTTGGAACAAAGAGCCAGGAGCGAGGCTGCTGATTACAGCAAGAGGGGCTGGGAGGTTCTCATTTGCACTTAGCCATTCACTTACAGAGGTGGATCCAAAGACACGGGGTCTTGGAGCAAGAACAAGAACCATTATCAGCCTCATAAATCTTTCTGGAGGATGGAAAAATCTGCCCCTAGAATAAATGATGTGGATATTAATATCCCAGTAAAAGCGGGAAAGAAGAGAGGATGTGGAGGATGAGAGCTTGGCAGGTGCAATGGGTGCTGCCCACTGGGGTTTGGGTCCCACTGCGTGTGTCACCAAGGGCAGCTCCTCACTGGCACGGCTGGCAGAGGAGGAGCAGGGCAGAGATGTTGCCTGGCAGGCAGGAAGAGGGAGTGCATCACTCTGGTGTGGCAGTGGAGAAGGGCTCGATGCCTTGTGACCTTTTCACAGTTGTTTTGTTTTCCCTCAGCTGCTCTGTGTGCCCAGGAGGGCTGTCCTGGCTGTGCCTTTCCCCAGGAAAGCCATGGGGTTTCCATAGACCATATCCTCAAAGGCACATCAGCAGTCATCCCTGCCAGCAGGACGGACAGCACAGAGCCTCGCTGTGTGTTTTGCAGTGCTGCCTCCTTGAATTTCCCCCCTGTTCAGGTGATGTTGCCACGTCTGTCCTTCATGTCCCGCAGGATGCAGTCTCTATGTGCCCTGGCCCCACCACCCTGCAATCAGCATGCAGCCTTGGTTACCCCCAGAGCACTGAGGACTTTTCCCACCATCTCTCTCCACCTTTCACCTCCAGGTCCCATATTCGGGTTGCTGTGCAGAGGCTCCAGGAGGGCTGTCCCCATCCCCTCCGCCTTGTGCTGTCCCAACCTGATGCTGAGCATCATCCCATCACCATCCTCCTTCCTCCCCATCTGAGCAAAGTGTGGCCACCTCTGGCCCCACAGCTCGGCCCCCCCTGCCCCACTCTGTGTGAACTCAGCCTCTGAGCTCACGTGGCTGAAACCAGATCTGATCATTGAAAAAAAAAAAGAGAGAAAAGAAACGAATGAAGTGAAGGGGCAGTGAAGGAGGGCTGATCCGAGCTGATGGCTGAATGGTGAGGGGTCAGCTGGCCGAGGCAGAGGGCTGTGCTTGAGCCTTTTGAAGGTTCTTTTTTTTTTTCAGTTTGATTAGATTTAGCATTGAATTTTGGCCTCATGTAGAGATCTGTTCCTCTGGGTGGTCCCTGGTTTGGTGAGACGCTGCCTTACCCCAGCAGCTGGTTTGGTGCTGGCAGATAAACTCCTCTTTGTCTTTTAGCTTGCCAAGTATCCACTCTGCTGAAAAGCCATTTACTGGCAGGCGTGGATTTGGGAGAAATGCATGGCCCCTTCCCACACAGCTCTGACTTCCATACAACCCATGGGAGAGGGGCAGGGGGATTACGTGACCACAAAGCAGCTTTCAAAGTCCCTCTGAGTCTCTTGCCATCCATTCCCAGCTGTTCTTCGAGGGTCATGGAAAAAAAAACAGCGTTTGTGACCCCTGTCCTGGAAATGAGTGTTACAAAGTGCTGGGACTGTGGTTGCCAATGGAGGGAGAGGGTGACCTGACCTTCCTCCCCAGTCAGGAAGGAGGGCAGGGGGCTCCCCTGGGTGCTGTGCAGGAAGGCAGGGGGCTTGGTGTGCTCCTGCTCAGCCCTTCTGCCCGTGGCTCCCATTATCCTTGTTCATAATGTCTTAGGGACGTGGTTAGTGGGCGGTGGGGATGGGTTGCTGGTTGGACTTGACAATCTTAGAGGTCTTTTCCAACCTTAATGATCTATATGATGTTCTTGAAGCCTGACGTGCTCCTGCTGGATGTAGCAATGGGACAGGTGGGGTCTGCAGAAGGATCAATGGGTCTGGTGGCATGCGGGTCCCTCTCAGCCCCTGCATGAGGCTGTCCTCCTCCTCCTCCTGCTGCCTCCCACTCCTGCAGCCCTTCCTGCAGCCGGCTCCTCGCCTCCCGCCTCTCTCATTCTCCCACTGCCATTATTTGCCTTCATAATGAGTTTATTGATCTCTGCCGAGAGTAGAAGGACTGGGCTGCACTGAAAGATGCTGCTCGCATCGGCCGTGAATCATAACGATAACTCCCGATGCTAATGAGCCTCTGGCAGCCACGGGCTGCAATCCCAGCTCCCGCCTGCGTCTCTCCCTGCTGCACTCTGTGCTCTGCAGGGCTGCATGCATTAAATTTAACAATGCATTTGGCAATAGAAATTCATGCAGCCACTCCGATTGTTGGGGTCAGCGACACCATGTGCTGCGTGACCCCGCTGTCCCAGCAGGACACCCGCACTCTCTGGCTGTACTCCCTCAGATTTGTACCGTGTCCTTTATGTCTCTCACAGTGAGCCTAAAGCTGGCAGGAAGGCATAAAGCTGTCACTCGGTGCTCTGTGATGGATGGGTGTCATCAGCTCTGGCTCATGCAATGGAGATGCCGTGCCCCTGTCTGGTCCTGCTTGGGGGGCAGCGCGCTGTGCCCCATCCCCAGGGGAGAGGGATGGAGCTCTCAGGAAGCTCTCATTCCTTTGGCTTACCAGTGGATCCAGGCTGGCTCCATGCACCGCTGCAGACACTGATGGATGTGTGCTGTGCAGCAGCCAGGCCACGAGGACACACCGCTGGCAGGACAGTAGCACAGGGGTAACAACAGGGACATCGAGGGCTCTGCAGATACACCCCAGGTGTGGGTGCTTGGGCCGTCGCTGTGCTACTGCCACACTGATCCCCACCGGGAGCTTTATCTGAACAAAGTGAAGGGGTTTCAGTGCTGGTTCCAGTGCTTCCTGCTGCCTCTTATTGAGAGACACTGCACAGAACTTGCTGCCCCTCCTGTTGTTTCAAATTTTAGGGTCTCATCCATTGCCAGCTCTGCCTACACACCGCCTGCACTGTCACAGTGGGGAGCAATGATGTCCCCATCCCTTACCAGCACTAGGCTGCAGGAAACAGGCATAGATGGATGTCAGGTGGGGTCAGCCCCATTATTTTAGGGAAGGGGACGTGGTGGTCTGTGCACGTCACTGGGAAAGGAAGGTGTGAGCTGATTTTATTGGTGCTTCTGCAGAGTCTGACTGTTCCCATTGCCTGGGTCTTCCTGCTTGTCCCCACACAGGGATAGCCCCGGTGTTGTCCCTTGGCCCTGCCAGCTGTCCCCACCCCATGAGCCCTCATCATGGCTTGCTGGGAACCTGGGGCTGTGGGCGGGAGCTTTGTGTACTCAGTCCTCGCATCCCTCCCAGCTGGCACCTCATGCTACATCTGCCTTGTTACGGCAGCTAATGAAGGATGCAGGCAATTATGGGGGAAATTGATTAAATCCTAAATCAGAGAGGTTTCAAATGGCCTCAACCTTCCCCAGCTGCAGCAGGGGAGGCTGATCAAAAACTGTTAAAAGATAAGCACTAATGAAGAAGGGTGGTGGTGCAGAACTCAGTGCATCCTGCTGCTACCTATGGTGCAGCACGCATTGCTGGCAGCGGGATGTGCTGAGCACAGAGGATGGGGTTCCTCTGCTTTTGGTGTAAATCCCAATCCCTGGGCTGCCAGAGCTTAATTGTTCCAAGGGAGGGATGCTCCTGAGGCTGCTCCAGCCCTGAGATGGGGATGGGGGGATGGATGACGGTGGATGGGGAGGTGCTTGCTGGGGTGTATTGCAGCAGGGGGAGGTGTGCTGGTCTCTGGGGTGCAGCCCCCGAGCGGGACGTCAGTGAGCAGGACGTTAGTTAGCGAACAGGTCGATAACAGCGGGATGGATGGGAGCTGCCCACCGTGCTGAGTGCAGGGTCTTGCTCAGGTGCTGCTCCTCCCTCGGTTTGAGGGGAGGGGACACAGCCTGGGGACACCCCGATGCAGGGACCGGGAGCCCTGCGTGGCATAGGGACACAGCACGTCGGTGGCATTCGGTTCGGGCTCACGAGGAGATGCAGACAGCTCCGGCCTCGGATGCTCCTAGTAGAACAGCCCCTGGTTGTTCAGCCTTTTTATTTTTCCCCCAAGAACCTGGTTAATTCTGGCTTCTCCCTCTGTCACCTCGGTGATCTCCCACGCCCGCCCGCGCCGCTCCACCCCCGCCTTGCCGCGCCCGTCCGCACCGCCGCTGACGGCCCTCCCCCGCCGCGCTCCCATTGGCGAAGAGCTCGGAGTAGGCGGGGCGCCGACGGCGACACGTGTGCCGGCACCAGGAAGTGGCGCGGGGCCGCAGCCGGGGTTCGGGGCCGGACGGTGTGAGTGGGGCCGGGCTGCGCGGGTCGGGCTGCGCGGGGAAGGGGCCTGGAGGTGCCGAAGAGGTTTAGGATTATGAGAAGTCCGTGGGGTTGGGGCCTGGGCGTGAGGGGCTGCGGGCTCCGGGCTTTGGGTCTGGGGGTTTCAGACCTCCGGCCTGGGCTGGCGGCTGTGGGCCTGGAGCGCGGAGGGCTGTTAGCGGGTCCGTGCGGTGTGGGGACGGTGTGGGGGCTGTGGGGGCTGTGGGGCTCCTCAGGCGCTGGGGACGCAGTTAGGGAGGTTGGGGATATCCCTCTGCTGGGGGCCAGGTAGTTGACCCTGCTGTTGGTGCTCCTGGGGCAAGGCTGGCACCTGCTGGGGGCTGGGAGGGCACTCCGAGCCCCCCGGGAGGGGAAAAAGAGGCAAAGGTATGTGTGTGGAAAGATATATTTATCCCTATATGCGTGTGTTCTTAGCAAGTCTGTCTGTTACAAAGCAGTGCTGCTCCCAGGTGTGTAATAATCCCCTCCTGGCTGCCTGTAGCCACCAGCTGTGGGTTTTGAGCCATGTTGTGGTGCCCATTCCATTGATAATTCCCCTCCTGCTGTACTTGCTGTGCCATAAAGACATTTGTCTTTTGTGCCCGTTGGATGGGTTTTTGGCACAAAGAAGTGGGGTGTGAGGCACGTGCCTGGGAGCTGCCAGGGGATGTGGGCCGAGCTGTGCTCAGTGAGGTGTAAGATTGATCCCTGTGTTCTTCCTGCTCCTCAGTGTGCACGTGAGGTCATGCTGGAAGAGCTTGCGTGGGAGCTGGACTCGTGTTTGCTCCAAGCAAAACACCCTCCAGACTTGGGAGATGCTCCAGCGGGTGGAGGATGCCATTCCCTGCCTGGATAGGGCTTCTGCTTGCAGTGTAGCCCATGGGTCTGAGTTGGCTGTGTGTGGGGTTGGACCTGCCTGTAATCTCTCCTCTATGATTGGGTTAAATTGCAACAAGAAGCAAGAAACAGAGAGAGAGGGCACACAGCTCAGTGAGCTCTGTCCCCTGAGTGAGGGGCTGAGCTCCCCCATCAGCCAGGCAGTGACACGTGGTTTGTCCCACATCTTTACACTGCAGGCTTCTCCTGATGCTCCTTGTCTCTCCTAGGCTGCCGCCCCGTGAGCACTCAGCATGATCCCAGGGCAGGGCCCGGTGCTGCAGGCGGTGCTGGGGACCCTCCTCACCTGGGGGCTGACAGCTGCTGGCTCAGCATTGGTGTTCATCTTCTCCAGCGGGCAGGTGAGTACTGGGCAGGGGCTGCACTCAGCTCACAGGCAGCTTTGGCTGTTGGAACCTGAGCAGAAGGGACTTTATTTTGGCCCTGAGTGGTCCTTGGGCTGGCAGGGAAAGAATCCAACTTGTTCCTCTCCTGTGTGCCAGCACAACAAAGGAGGAAATGAAATTCCCAACCCTGGGCTGTGGTGTGTGGGGCAGAGCAGTGGGCTTTTTCCCCTCTGCTGTGTAATGCTCAGAACAAGCAGAGCTCTAATCTTTAAGTTATTTCATATTCCGAAATTGGAGACCCCCCCCTCACCCCCCCGCTGTTGTGTTCAGAATTGCTGTGATGGATTTATTATTTATGTCTCTCTCTTGTGATGATTTATTCAGGAGTGCGCTGCAAAGTGAGATTCCTTTTGCAGCAGCATGCTGCTTTTCTTCTTGGGGGAGGGTGATGTGCTAAAGGAGAAAAACTGCTGTGGGTGAAGCAGGCAGGGTACGTGCTGGGCTACAGACTAATGGCTTTGTTTGTAGCAGCACGTTGTTAGAGGAATAAAAACCTTCAAGGGAGGAGAGATGAATGGCAGTGGTGTACACATGGCTTCTAGTTTGCCCCCTACATCCTTGCGGTGATCATAGGGCAGCATTGGTGAGTTGGCACATGAAGTTGTAGCCAGGACAGCACTCAGGCTGTGGGTGACACTGGAGGAGACACCTCTGCTCCAGGAGGGTGGCTGCAGTGCTGGATATTGAAGCACTGCAATTGCTTGGGTTGCAAAAATGGGAAGAAGAAAGTCACCTTAGTGTGACACCAACACAGCTGCCACCTCTCCATGTGTCTCTGTGGTGTGGCTGCACTCTGCCTGTTGTGCCCTTAGTAAATGCTGTGCTTGGTGTTCATTTTGTTGTTTCAGAGGCGGATCCTGGATGGGAGCCTGGGCTTTGCTGCAGGGGTAAGTGCTGCATCCTCCTCCTGCTCACTGCCTCCATGTGCTTTCTCATGCTGACATCTGCTGCTTCTCTGAACATCATTTGGTTGCTTGCTGCTGTTAGCATCCCCTGGTGCTTACCTGCTGCTCTGGTGTGGCAGCAGAGGGGCATGGTGCAGTGCTGGCTGGGGGCACGAGGGTGCCAGCTTTGGGGTTATGCTCTTCTCACCTCCTTGGGCTCCTGAATTCCTTGTCCTGGAGCAGTTCAGATGGACTGGAGAGCTCTTGTCCTGCAGGCTAGTGTGCATAGCTCGCTTCTTGCTGTCCTGCTGAGCTAGGGTGCTTAAAATCCTGGAGAATAAAGGCAGTGAAGCCTAAATCAAGGGCATGCAGTAAATGTAGTGCTCACTAGGTCTTGAAGGAAGAGGTAAAACTGGCATCAATTGTGGTTTGAGGTTGTGCTGGGGCTTGCAAATGTAGAATGTCTCCCACTGCCCAGACTCTGGGGTGTTTATGAGCAAGTGGAGGCTCATTCAGACTCAATAAATCACATTTGTTTTCTATGTCTGAGAACTGTAGATGTTCTTTGGCTGCTGGCGCTTGGTGGACGGCGCTGCTTTTCCCTGCAGTACTGGTGTGTCTTGGCGACCTGCTGCAATACCAGACACCAACCTGTCAGCACCTGAAGGCTTTAGGAAGGCCCATCAACCCTAGTAGGAAGCTCTGAGGAATGCTCTTGGCATCGCTGCCTTGTGTGTTGGGATGTGCTGTGGGAGCTGGCTGTAAAGAAGGATTTCAGGAGTGGTTTGGCTGTGGGTGTCTGGACTTCCCACGTGCTGTCGGATCCATTGCTGTGTTAGCAGAGGTTGGATGCAGCTCCTTGCTGCCCAGTCCAGTGCTGCCTCCCTCTGCCCTGTGCATTCCTAGTGCCCCTGGACACACAGCAAAGGGCTCAGCCAGAGCCCTCTCACTGTGTCCTGGCTCTGTATCTGGCATCTGGAGCATGGAAGAAGCTGCCAGGATTCAGGATGAAGCAGGAGCCTGTCTGTTGTACAGCATGTAACTGCTAGCACTGATGCCGTGTGTCAAGCAGGGCTCCTTGCTATGTGTGTATTCCCAACCACTGCAGCCCTATTGATCAAGGTGAAGTTTGTTTACAGCCCTGGAGATCACAAGTCTTCCTCTGTTCCAAATGCTTGAGTCAAACCCAGCTGCGCTGGGGTCAGGAGGGGCTACACCGGTGCCCAGGCAGGTAAGGTGAAGCTCTGCAGAACTTGGTTTGCTTCTTAGCAAGTTTTTCTGGAACATATCAGTAACCTGTTAGTGATGTGAATAATTCAGATAGTCTGTTGCAATAAATTCTTGGGTCATCTTTTATAAATTAATCACTTGTTTTAGGAATTGCCTGTTTTGGAGCTTGGCTCCAGTGCTTGATTTCTGAGCTGCCTTTCTGCCAGAGACAACCTTGTTCCTACGAGCAGCTCATCTGCAAGTCAGGGAGATGCTGCCAGGTGCTTCGTACTGTCTCCATCCCGTTCAGCTGTGGCACTTCTGTCCCCATCAGAGGAGGTACCAGGATGTGCTATGGGTGCTGCTGCCTTCTGACAGCTGCTGCGTTAGCTCCAGTGCTGTCACTGAGTCATCCCTGCGTGGCAGAGGTGTGGCTCGGCCACAGAGCAGATGTCCTACAAACACTGGCTTTTCCATGGCTTTCTTGCATTTGCTGTGCTGGGAGCAGGGAAGGGAAGCCTTCCTGAGATCACTGCAGTGTCTGGAGGGAACACCATCAGGATGACTCGTGGCTGTTTATGGGTTGTGCTGGTTCTGGTGAACTGCTCATGCCAAGCACGAACTGTGCAGCCCTGCTCTGATGCCAGCAGCCTCTAGGGAGGAGGTGATGGTACCACTGCACCTTCTGGGAGCTGCTCTGCACCCTGGGGCTGAGTGCTTGGGCAGCACTGACGTGGCAGAAGCACTGGAGCTTGGAACTTTGTCCTTTCTGCTAGATTTGTTCCAGATGTGCCCGTAGCACTCTGCCTTTTGCCTGCTAATGGACCAAAGTGCCTCCCTCCAAAGGCTGCATTCAACCCCGCGCCTTTAAACTGCCCCTGTACCAGTGGGGGGTTACCCCAAGTAACAGAACCCATCCGTGTTCCAGCCAGGCTTTGCTCCCTGCAGCTGGGCAGTGCTGCAAGCCCCTTCCTGGCCACGCTGGTGCCCTTCCAGCAGAAGACAGCAGGCAGTCCGTGGGTGCTCTGTGTGCTCTGACTGTGGGGAGGGAGAGCAGGATGTGAGCAGCCTGTTCTGAAAGCTGTTTGTGCCGTTCTCTCTCTCTTCTGCCCTGAAAAAATGTTTCTTCAGACAGTGATCGGGGACTACTTCTCCTGTTGTAAGGAATTTCTGCTAAACGCCGTCTCTTTGATGTAAATCTCTTGCCAATGTATACAGGCTATGTCTCCGAGTGCTGGAATAGAGACAGAACTGAATTTCTCTTTATCTGTGGTGCGAGCTCTGAAATCTGGGCTGTTGGGTTTCTCTGCATTCCCCTGTGCTCTGCTGGAGCCAGCAAACCTCCTCGCCCCGTGTGCTGCACAGCTTCTAACTGCACCGCTTTGGTGCTCAGCTCTGTGTCCCTGGAGCCACAGATAGGGCTGCTGGGGAGTGTGCCATGCTCTCCTGGGCCAGGTTTGCTTGTGAGATGGGTCACAGCAGTAATTCTATCCTGCTGGTAACAATTTCCCTGCTTGTGTCTTGGGAGCCTGCATTGTGAAATATTGAGAATGAACTCAAGACTTCTCTGCCACCCCTGACTGAGCTGGGAGGTCAGGGATGGGGGCACTCGAGTGACTCGAGGTGGATGATCCAGTGTGGTTGGGGACGTGGAGAGCCACAGCTCGCCCTGCGGGTCCACCTTTGCTCTGGGGGAGTGGGTGCAAGCTGGAGCCTGTGCTCACATTACTGATGCCCCGAGCTGGGGCACAGCCACAAAGTGAAGCGTATTTGCTTCGCCCCTTTGGTGTGGCTGTGTGTGCTGGATGGCACGTGTGGAGGTGCAGTGAAGGGGATGCTCGGCTGCTTCCACCCCATTGCATGCTGAGCACCTGGCTGTTTGTCTGCCTCAGTTCCCTCTGTGCAAACCATGGATAACAGCGGGTTGGGCACGCAGAGGCGGTGAGTTTCCATGGAGACCAGGCTTTGCTTACTGGGGCAGCTGATGTGGAATTCTGGTTTTTCTCTTAAATCTGATATTCTTCAATAAGACCTTTTTTTCTGAAACGCTCCCTGTTATCTTAGCGTTGTCCTGGAGGTGCTGTGCTATCTGAACATCAAGGGGCTGATGCCCATATGAGCGCTTGCAGTCCTCATTCCCTGCGTGGCTGTTCCTTTTATTGGACTGCAGTTTGATTTCTTTTGTCCCAGGTGAAGCAGAAAAATCATGAAGACATGCTCTTTACGCTGTACCAGATGAGTCTGGCAATGAATATTCCCTTTCAGTGCTGCTTAAAACAGCATGGGTAATTTACACAGGTCTGCTGAGGCTGGTTCTTGTTGCTGGAGCCTTAATGAAGTCAGGCACAGAAGTCCACTGGGGAAGCGTCCTGCCAGTCTCTTGCCTTGCAGTTCTCTTTCCTGTTTTGTTGGGGGGAATCTCCCTTCGGGTCCTCCCATCCGTGTGCCATTCATGGGGCTGCTTCCTCTGAAGCTGTGCTCCCACTACAGAAGCACGATGCCAAGAAGGGTCCAGCAGAGAATGCATTGTGCATGGAGAAGGCTTTGACACGAGTGTGGTTTCAGGTGGCTGTGCCCAGCTGTGGCACTGTGCCACCCTGCTTGGGGTGGGGAAGGGAAGTGCAGAGCTGGGGCTGCAGTGTTCTGGGGAGCTTTGGGTGCTGAGTCCTCCCCTTGATGGAGATGCTGGTGGGTACCTGGGCAGTGTTGTTGTGGTTGTGGACTGGCACGTTTTGGGCTATTTCCCATCAGTAGGAGGAAAGAGGTCTGGCTTCACTCATTTTCCATGGTGCCAGGCTGTCCTGGTGCGAGGCAATCAGGTTCTGAGCCCACGGGAGCCCCCTGCTTTTCAGAGCTTAATCTTGTGTGAGCTCAATCTCAGCTGTGGAAAAGTCTTGCACTGCTGCTATGGAGGTACAAAGCAAGGGAACGAAACCAAACCCACCCTGCACATGTGTTCCATGCTCCTGGCTGAGAAGACCTGCTGTGTCTGGATGCGCTGACTGCTGTAAGGAAAAGCTGGGCTCCCTGCAGCCTTGGGGTGCTTTGGGTGCACAACTGCCTTCTGCTGGGCCTCCTCCTCCCCATCCTCCCTTTGTTTTCCCAAAGCTGGTGGATTTATGGTGTTGTTGCAGCTCAGTTCCAGAGCAAGAAGGCTCTGCTGAGGGTTTGGCAGGAGCAGTGTGTGCCCGTGCCAGCCTAGTGCTGGGCTCCTGCTCTGGTGGAGCTGAGCAGACCGCTATGCACTGCCAGCAAATGCAGTGGGAAGGCTTTGTGCAGAACTTGTCCTCTGTGGGAATGGCTTCGTGCTCTATTGATCCGAGCAGGATGCAGGCAGGGCTTTCTCTTGAGTGCATGGTGCATGCTGGAAGGGGAGATCAAACTCCCTTGTTTTTGCTTTGGACACCTCTTGTCCTGTGATGCTGTGGTGTTTGTATCCTGTCTCTATGGGGGGATCCTGGGCTCTGTGTGGCCTTAACCACTGTGTGATTCTGTGAAGAGGCTTGGTGACCCTGGGAGTAGGATGGGAGGTCATCTGAATGTCCCACAACTGAACTACCATTGCCATTCTTTCCAGGGTGGCTGTAGAGGTTCACTGTCATGCTGACAACCTGGGCACAGAAATGAATCCCTTCTCTTTCCTGAGCAAACCCAACCTCTCAGTGCAGCCCAGCACTGCTCCTTGAGCTGGTGAGGTTTGGGCAGCCTGAAGTTGTGCCTTGCTCCTCTGGGGGCTGCATGTAGCGAAGCTGGGGGAGCTCTGATGCTGACTTCAGTGGTAATGGGATCTGGAGGCTGAGCTGTGTCAGCCCTCTGCTTCACGTGGGAAATGATATCTTAACATAAGACGACAATATAATTCTGCAAAGCCTTTCCCAGTGTTTCCATGTTGGGGTGTGTTGTTGTTTTTTTAAAGGAGGTGGCATTTGAAATATGAAGTTTGACAGCTGTGGTTAAGTCTGACATGACAGCCTGCTTTCTTCTTACTCATAGAGAGCTGAGATTTACACAATCCCTCAGGGACTGGTATCTACAGCAATAGGCATTTGACTCCTTCTATAAAAATGATTTAATGTGGGGTAGTTCATTACACATCTCTGTTCTGCAGGAGGATGCTCATACAGCAAGAGCGAGCTGGGCAGGACCTCCTCTGAGCACCTTGCAGCTGGCCGAGCATCCCATGCACCCTGTGGGGTGGAGAGCAGCATCCCCACTGGTGGGGATGGAGACCCTGAAAAGATTGCTCCCCCATGGTCTCTGTCCTCATCCCAGTGTCACAGACCCATCTGTGCTGTGGGAACAGTGGGTATTCAGCTGCTGCCTTCGCTACCTCTGCTTCACGTCTCTTCCCTCCCCTCTGTATTAAGCCTGGCTTTTGGATAGAGACTAAATAATCATTGAGCCCAATGGGGTCATTCCCCAGAGCTGGTCCCAGGTGAGCTGCAGCGTTGTTGCTGGGGCTGGGCTGGTGATTTCCAATTAACCCAGCCCAGTGCGTCACGCAGCAAAGCAGAGGAAGAGATAAGGGGATAAAATACACATTGGTGATAGGTTCTTTAGTATGAGCTGGTGGAAGCAGTGCCTTGCTTGGCTTTCTGTTCTCTAATCTGGGAAACATCCAGAGCAAACAGCTGCATCAGAACCTGCCCTGCTCTGGGCTTGGTTGGAAAAACCCCACAGGTCCCAAATTTTGTTTTTCTGGGATAGTTCCTTCTCCTTCCCAGGTGTTGCTGGGCACTAAGCCCAGCACTAAGCAATGCACAGAGCTCTGCTGGGATCTGTGCCCAGAGCGGGCAGTGCCTGGGTGCTCCCCAGGGATAAGGGAGGTTTTCATTCTCTGCAGCTGCTCCATCTGAAGGACTGCTGAATTCCCCAGAAAATTCCCCTAACCATCTCATGTGCTTCGCTCACTGCTTTAGGCTTGAGCCAGGAAAAACACTTTTGGTTCAAACTGGTGGAAAATCCTTCCTTCTCCATCCTTGAGTGATGCATTTGGGCTGGGAGCTGGGTATGGTGGTGGGGCTGGGTTACAGTGGCCACGCTGCTTGTGTAGCCGAGCACATCAATGCCCATGGGGACTTTGGCTCTCAGCCTAAAGGAGCAGAGCAGCGTGCTCCCCATGCTCTCACCACTCACCTTCTGTCTCCTAGGTCATGCTGGCTGCCTCCTACTGGTCCCTCCTGGCCCCGGCTATTGAGATGGCCGAGCAGTCTGGCAGCTTTGGAGCCTTCGCTTTCGTCCCCGTGGCCGTGGGCTTTGCTCTGGGAGCAGCTTTTGTTTTCTTTGCTGACCTGCTCATCCCGGTGCTGGTAAGTGCACTCCCAAGGTTCTGCCTGCTGCACACCATGGGGCTGACCCAGTACTGCAACCACAGCTGGTGCCAGTGTGCTCTGGGCTGCTGTTTGGGATAGAAACGTGTTCCTAACCTCAGTGTAACATTCCTGTTTCCTGCAGTGTGGGGTTCATGGAGCTGAGTGGGGCACTGCTCGCAGCAGGCTGTGGGGTGGGTGCAGGAGCTGTGCATGGACAGCAGTGGAGCAATGCTGCTGGGTCTGCTGGTAGTCCCAAGCCACGAAAACTCATGTACTTTGTGCATCCTCTGTGCTTCCTTTGGATTCTGCTGTGACAGAAGCCAGATATAGACTGTTTTCTATCACAGATCTAATGAAACTCTCTTTTCCCCAAGACTCTGTGGCTCTGCCTGAGCTGAATGCAGCTTTAGGCTGTCTGTGCTCTTTCCTTTTTGCTTCCTTTATTTTCCACGCTTCTGCTTTTGTTCTTTTCACTGGCAACACTTCACAAACAGCTCAGGTGTGACCTTCTGTTTCAGCCCAGAGGTTTAATTTGCAGAGCTGCCAGCCCTCTGAGCATCTCAGAATTGAATGAACCACCCTACTGTCTAAGAGTATTATTAAAAAAATAAATAAATCAGAAGCTCTGTTGGACTTCGACGGCTGAAAACCTACAAATGACTTCATCTGTAAGGATGTTATCAAAACCCTCCGAACAGATTTAAAAAAAAAAATCAATTATTTTTGTGCAAGTAGGATTATTTGTGATGAGGAGCATGAGATGTTCCCTTTTGAGAAGTGGCAGGGCTGGTGGTTGTGGCTGTGTCAGTGCTCCCCACGCCTTTGCATTTCAAGCCTCCCTTAGCAGACACAGGCAGATGCACCAGATCTCTCCCTGCCTCCTCTTGGTGCTCTCAGAAATGGTGCTTTGCTCTGGGGCTGTGTGCCTTTGCTCAGCACCTCTCAGCAGCAGCACTGTGCAGAGCTGAGGGTGCTGGCCCTGCCGTGCAGCTATGGGGGACTGTCAGCAGCAGGGCTGTGCCTTTTGTGTCTGCTCCGTGCAACCTGAAGTCTCCAGCACTGGTTTGCCTTGGTTGCATAGTGCTGCTGGGGCTGTGTGTTTGATCAGCTGCCTGATGCTGGTG
This sequence comes from Chrysolophus pictus, assembly GCA_037305975.1. NCBI lineage: Eukaryota > Metazoa > Chordata > Aves > Galliformes > Phasianidae > Chrysolophus > Chrysolophus pictus. Next base: position 4,898,199 of record CM074593.1, on the reverse strand, counting down.
TTTCTCAACAGAGCAGACAAACAGTTGCATCATGAAGCCTGCTCTTTCCCGGTGGCTGATGCTTTGTGCTGGTGTGCGTTTTGAAATAGGAGTGTGTGTAGGGGGGAAGAGCACTGGGGCATGAAATTCTTGTGTTGTAAAGAGCAGGATGACCAGGGACAGTGCCAAGCGTGCTAGAAACACGTTGGTCTTGCTGGGGCTCAACATCCAGCCCAGTCCCAATGGGAGAAGAGCTGCTGTTCCTGTTCAGCTCTTTTTGCTGTTGTGAGCTCTTCACCTTCACCAAGCCTTGCTTCTTTCTACATCAGTTAACGTCTGCAGTCTTGACTCTTATTTATTCTTTTCTCCCTCCTCTTGGAATCAGGAGATAGAGGCATGTCAGTGAGAGCACTGGGCACGCCAGCCCTGGGCAGGAGGAGCCGTTTCCATATGCAGCTCTGGCAGAGAGCCCTGCCCATCCCTGGCACCCCTCCCTCATTGCCGTGCTGTATAGCAACGGGTCCTAAAAGCTTTTAATGACTCCTTATCACCCCAGAGCTGCTTCTAGGTGGGAAGCACAGCCTTGCTCCCCCCGCAGCAGCTCTGTTGGTACCTGGCTGTTTGCTCAGCAGCAGTGCTGGGAAGGGGGGGAGGGTTAAGCCAAGACAAAGTGGTTAATGATGCTGAACAGCTGTAGTCATTAAATTCCCTACAAAAGACAGATTTAATCTATTACATCTTTATTGTTCACGGCTTCCCTGTGGGAAGGCTTTAGCATGTTTGCTTGTCTGTTAGCTGAGTCTGTAGAGCTGGCAGAGGACAGCAAGGTGTAACACGGTGTTTGGGTGTGCTTGGGGACCTTTGCAGAACAGACCTCAGAACCCTGAACAGTGGGCATCTCCTTTATGCTATTAACCACCTCCTTCCACGTCGTATTCAGCAGAGCTGATTCTGCAACAGGGTGGTATTGTACCTTCAGGGAATACCTTACCCTTACTAAGTGACCTGCCTGCTGCTTTCTTCCTCTAGCCCTGGTGAAGCTGCAGCAGCTCCCTCCTTCCTGTGCTGAATTCTAACATTATTCCCACTTGGTGATGTTTTGAGGGGCAGGGGGTGGGGGTGAGGAGCTTTCCCCTCTGTGCAGAAAGCACTGGGGCTGAGGGTAACAATCAGAGCCTTTGAAGGAGGACTGGCTTAATAATAGCTGTGTGTTGGCACAGCACTCTGCACAAAGGGTCCCCAAGGCTGAGTGGCTGCCTTTGGTCTACGGTAGCACATAAGAACACTGGAATTAAGGAATATTATTCTCATCCTTCAAATCTGTCTTGCAGCCCTGCTGACTTTGCTGCCTTCTGGTGTGTGTGATGTGTTGTGCTTCCACCTTTGGGTTCTTGCTCTGGCCTTAGTCTTACAAAAGGATTTCTACAGGAGTCTGAAAAACGCAGCCAGCTCTGCCCCTGATCTTCAAACACTCCCTGGCTGCTTTTGCTTCTAGATCTTTGCACGCATGCATGCGTTTTGCTTTCATCTTCAAGCTGCTGGACCCTGAACAGCCTCTTACAGCCAGGTCAGCAAGCCTCAGGCAGGGGCTGCAGGCAGTGCCTACTACTGCTCTTGTGTGCAGGTGGGTGTATTTGGAGCACAACCTGTGTTAGAGCTGTGGCTTGGAGGAGCTCTGTTGCTTCTTCCTTTTCTGGATCACTGCCCTTAAAAGGCTCCTTTGAGGGAGCGAAATTTGGTGCTGGTGGAACAGGGAAAACGGTACAAGTCAGGGAAGGGAGAGAAAATGCATCTGAAGATAAATCAGTGCAGGGCTCAGACCCTCATGGGCTGCGTCCCCCCGATGTGCCGCTGCGTCCGCCCTTCCCATTAACCACATCATTCCTTCCGCCGCCCGGCTGCATGACATCCTCTCTGCTTTGGGGTCATCATGCTAAATAGGATAATGATGCTTAATCACCTTCGTCTCCTCTACCTCAAGGCTTGTGGGGCTGGAAATGTCAGGCGGGCTCCTGCGTTATGCTGGGGTCTGGGTGTGTGAAGGGGATGTGAGGTGGGCAGCAGCTCGGGGGTCCCCAGCCATAGCTGGAGCAGTGTTTGGGTAAAGGATGAGTGGAGAGAGGCTGTAATTCCACCCTGGAAATATCTCCTTGATCGAATTTTTTATTTTCTTGCCAGCTAGATACAGGGTTTGTTTTTTCTGACTGCAGAGTAAATCAATAAAGCTGCATGTGATGGGTGGAGCATTCCTTAGATTTACAGCAAATAGTATCTAAAGTGCCTTTTAAAAGCCTTTCTCTTGGGTTGGCAGGTGCTCTGAGAGAGGAAACTGCATGGCAGAATTGTGCTCAGCACCTGGATGATGTCTCTTACCTGACCTGGGGCTTCTCACACTGCTGTTTGCAGCTGTGTGATGGCTTGATGGGCAGGTGGGAGTCTGAGGAGCTTGGCCTGGGGTCAGTGAGGGAGGAGTGAGTGTGTGCATGGTGTAGCAAGGGCCAGACATCATTAACTCCCCTCGTAGCAGAGCAGTGCTGTGCTCCTGCCCCTCATCCACGTGTTTGTGAGCACTGCAGTGGGGTCTTGGTGTGTGCTGGCCTGGGTGAGCAGAGCAAAACCAATGATGCATGTGAGCTTTTTTTAGAGTCCGTTCTGGGATCGAGTACTTTGCATGGTGAATTTTAGGCTATTTTTGGGAGCACTCTTGAGAAGGACTGGAGAATTCAGTAAACAGACATCCCAGGGACATCGTCCCACGTAGTAATGATGGTATCTGCAGTTTGGCTCAGGATGTGCCTGGAAGAGGTATGCATTGCTTCCCAAATCCCTGCCAGCCCCACATTTAAGGCAGCAACAGTGCAGTTCTGCTGTGGGATCTGCGTGGGGCTGGAGCTGATGGCTTTGTTATTCCGTGGGGTGGTAGGGGTGTGTTGGGGCTCATCACCAGCATCAATTTATAAACAGAATAAAAATTCCTCTGATGCAATTTGTTAATTCCCCTGAGACGTGCCCATCATGAGTTCCCATTCTTAATGTGCTTTTTCCTGTTCATCTGCGACTCCTAGAAAGTTAATTAGCTGCACATCCTCATTGCTGTAGTAGGTGGAGGCTTTGTTGTGAGTGTTAACCAAAGGGTGTGTGTGTGTGTGTGTGTGTGCAGTGTGTTTTCTGGCTTATTGAGTTCCTGGCCATGGGACTGAAGCTGCCCAAGGCCTGGGAACACAGAGCTGAGCTGTGTTGGGTGAGGACCTGGAGCAGGGGATTGCTGACTCTGGTTCCTGGGGAACTGGAAGAGCTGTGCAGTAAAAAGAGATGATGCATTTCATCTGCAGCTCGTTTTCTGGTCAGCTCCTGCTTGGGGAGCTCTGGTTGTTGGGCAGGGTGGTGATGGTTCAACCAAAATACTTCTGCAGAAGGTGGGAACTGGCAGGACTGTAAATGCATTGTTACAAAACTCGTGTATCTGTGAGCTGTGCTTGCTGCTGGGGTTTCAGTCTTGCTCCAGATCTCAGCTGAGCTTGTGTTCTGTGTGTGCAGGGACTGCAGGATTGGAGCCTTTGCCTCATAGCAGGGATGGGATGAGCTGGAGGGATGGGGTTGGTGAGCTGCAGCCTGACTGCATTCCTGCTCTGATCCGACTTCCTTTGCTTCAGGGAAAACAAACAGCAGCCCTTCTGCTTGGGCTGCTCCACGTCCTGCTGGCTCAGGCAGGGGGATCCTACTCTGGTCGCTGAGGAAGGGGACCATCTTCAGGAGTGGGGAGTATGGGGAAGGTGCTTCTGCTTCCCTGAACCCACCTATGGGATCCTTGGTGGATACCAGTTCTCCTCTGACAGCATCTTGCTGGTCCTGCTCCCCAGGGCAAGCCTCCATTTAAGTAAATGATATTTCTTGAGTGCTTTGACAGCAGATGGACCCCGTGGTGCTGAGAGCTGCTGACAGCAGGAGGTGTACAGTCCTGCAGAAGTCAGGGCTGGGGGATCCTGGCTTAATTCAATGAGCTGTCAGCACTGTGCCAGCCATGCTTCTCCCCCATTACCTCTATGCTGTGCATCTCTGCCCACGATAATGTGCCCATTTCCCTCTGGTTACCCTGAACGCGGGGTGTTACCTGCTGATAAGGCTCCAGTCAAAGTGGGGGTGCTCTCTGCCCTGCTGCATTTCAGTCACTGCAAAGGGGCTGGCTGAGATTTGTAAAGGAGAATAAATTTTGGAAGAGAAAAAAAAAAAAAAAAGAAAAAAACAAAACCATAGTAAATGGGAATGACAGATCTCCCCCATATCTGCTGGGTGCATCTGAATGGTAACATGGGGGGTTGTTGCTGTCAGGGGCAGTTCTGCTGGATCCTGGGCAGTGTGAGCTCTCTGCTGACTGAATTGGAGCATGCATTGCTGGTTGCTTTGGAAGACCTCTGGATTGAGCTGCTGTGGGGCTGAGTGGGGGTGGCAGTGGGGACTGCAGCACGTGGGGACACTGCTGTCCTTGCACCTTAGGGATGGACTCAGTGATCCTTATGAGTCCCTTCCAACTTGGGATATGCAGTGATTCAGTGGAGAGCTCAGGGCTGGTCCCTGTTTAGGAATCGTGGTGCCAGTTCACAGTAGGTAGAAACATCTTCAGCTGTAGGATGAGCCCCAGCAGTGTTTATACACTCATTTTGGGTACCTGCAAGAGGCGCTGTGCACCTGAGATACAATGAGTGCTATTGATGGCTCCTCATCTGTTCCTTCATCTTCAAATCCGCCTTAGAATTTGTTCCTGGCATCACCCAAATGAATGCCCCCACTGCGAAATGTAAACCTGCCATTAAGAGAGTCAAGCTCCAATTGCTTGGGTGGTGAACTGTCAAGGAGAGGAAGCCTGCTTTCATGTAAAGCACAGAAAATCTATCTGCATCCATCTAGAAATGCAGCGCGATGTCAGCCTGCTCTCGAGGTAAGCTGTGACTCACCCAGATCTGCTCGACACGCTGCCTGCTCTGCGGATGGGCTGCGAGGAGCTGATGATGTGCCTCGTGGTGAGGACAGCAGTGCCCATGTTAGGACGTACAGCCCTCCCAGCATGGCAGGGAGCAGCTTGTGAAAAGGTTTTGTGTAGGTTTTTCATCCTTGAGGCTCTTCTCATGGTGCTGTGCCCACCTGGCTGTCCCTCCCCCTCTAGCAGGGCAGAGGGGGGCACTGGGTGCTGTCTCAGGATGTCACAGTTCAGGTGTGAAAGCCTTTGCGATGCATTTTCCTGCTTCTTGCCCTGCTCTAATTATCAACAAGACAGTGAAGACAAGGTTATGTTAATGTGGTGATCTCAGGCTTCACAGCCAATGCAAAATGAGGAGCTGTCTGTGTGAGCCCTTCCTTAGCTGCAGGCTGGAAAGGCATCTTGTGCTTGCTTTACATTTCTCACATGCTGCTTTTTATTTTAAGGCCTGTCAGGACTTTTATAGGTGAGGTAAATGCAGCACATATAAGTAAGTGATATTTCATGGGTGCTTGAGGGAGAATGAGATGCAGCCAGGAGGGGAGCAGCGCTGTGCAGCTTTACAGCCACCGACGGAGCTGAGCTGTGAAAACCCAGAGTGTGTTTTTTGCAGGTGTTGGTAGAATAAGCGAGGAGGGGAGGTGTGCTCCTCTGTGCACGTGGGTGCTGCCCTATTTACCAACAGGGAGCATGAGAAGGGGAGAGATGCTGAACCCTGCTGGGTTCTCTCCATGCTGGTGCAGCAGAGCTGGGTTCCTCTGCTGGAAGCTGTGTTGAAATCCAGAATGTGAGCAAAGTGTCCTTGAATGCAGAGCATGAGTGCAGGCTGTGTGGCTGCTTAAGGGCAGGCCCCAAATCCAGCTGTGTCCCCTGGGGCAGCCTTGCTACCTTGCACTCCTGAAGCAGGAGAAATTGGTTAGCTTCTCATTGGTGGTAATTAGGAAGTGCCTTGTTCCTCATTACATCTCTCTCTTGTAATGAATTAACAAACTAATTGGGCTGGCTGGGGAGATGGAAGAGCCTCTCCTGATGAGTGCTGGGAAGGCACAGGGCTCCCTTGCTTCCTGCAGACACCTCGAGAAGCTTGCATCTCCTTTGTGAGAAAGAAAAAGGAGCAGAGCCTTGAGCTGGGGAGTGAGTTTGCTGCAGGCTCTGTCTTGGGATGATGCTCTGTTGCTGCTGGCTCAGGGGCTCTGCTGCAGGGGAAGGGGCCGTGGCTGAGGAGCAGCATTCTGCCAGCCTTTCCTGGGCTTGCTGTTCCCTTTTTCCCCATCAATTCAATCTGCACCGATAGCAAATAATTCCTGAGAATTATACAATGTGAAAATAAGCTGTTAATTAAAGTTCCCTTGGCTTTTTTTCTTACTGTTGCAAAAAGCTTTGTGTGATAGAAGCTGCAAAAATACACACTGCCACATTCTGAATATGCAAAGTGAGGAGGAGGCAAAGATTGGGGCAGGACGCAGAGCTGCTCCTTTAGGCTTCAGTAAGCATGAGGAGCAAAAGCTTTGCTTAATCCCGTTGGTGGCTTAAAGGCTTATTGCTCACAATTAAAACCTCATCTCGCAGCACCGGCTCAGTGCTGCTGTGCCAAGTGATGGCAATGGGTTGAGCCATCCCTGGGGGAATTCTTCCAACTTGTTGCAGCTGGAGGACAGCAGGGTGGCTGCGTTCCACGTGTGTGCTTCTGGGTGTTGCCACCCCTAACCCTGCTGTCCTCGCTCAGCAGCAGTGCCTTCCAGAGGTGGATTTAGATGATTGCTCAGCAAAGGGCTGCTTGGGTTCAAAGTTCCTCCAAGCATTCTCGGAGAAGGAGATTGGTGACATCAATTTGTCTTCTCCTTTTGCCGAGGAGGTCTGGTTTGTTTAACGAGTTGTTCTCAGCTGGATCGCAGGGAAAAAGCAAAGCTCTATTTGCATGCCTTTGTTTTTTGGAATGGCAGAGGTTACAAAAACTTCCTTCCCCTCTGCCATGTTAAATATTGCTCTTTACAAAACATCACGTTGTGTAACAAACCCCCTGGGCTTCCTCGGGGGCTTGGGAACGGCGTGCCAGCAACATTCCTGTGGTGTTTGTGCTCCCTCCTGGAAAGGCAAAGCCCCAAACACGCAGATGAGAAAAAACAATATATTTGGCTTTGACCAAAAATATCTCTTTTACTATCTTGTCTGCCTTCGTGGGACACCCAGCCGGGGTGCTCCGGGTTGCTCGTGGGACCGTCCCCATCCCCTGGGAGATGTGGGAGGAGGATTGATTTATTCTCGCAGCTCGTCAGTGGGGAGCGATGATTAGAGCTGCTGTTTGCAATTTGGAAGAATTATGAGTTATCAAAGCGGCTGATAATTAGCAGTGAATAAAATGTACTTGCAATAGTATTACATTAGTTACAGATAAACTGATACCAGGCTTCCTTAATGTTCACTTAAGCTCTCTTGCTCCCGGTTCTTAGGGGGAAGTTTTGCAACAGGAGAACCCTTCCAGTTTGCTGTTGTCTTCTTGCAAGATGCTGTTGGAGCAAAAACCTGATGAACAAATGCTGATTTCTTTTCTATCCAGGGATGAACCTTCCCTTCCCCATTCCTGCTGCCATAGCTACAGGCTGTGTGGACGTGGGAGGATGCAGTGTGGCAGGAGGCAGATGGGAGATGCTCAGTGTGGGCACTGGGAGCCCCAGACCCCTGCTACCCCCCTCTCCACAATGGCTGTCCTGGATCCGGGGTGCATTTGGGTTGAACGTAGTGCAGGATGTGGGGCTGGGGGTGGTGGGCTGAGCCCCCTGGGAAAGCTGTGGGGTAGAGGTGTGGTCCTGCTGGGCTGAATGATTATGGGATTGATTGTTTTATTGGAGGCTGAAAATGTGGCTGTGCTCTGATTCAGACCCTGTGGGTTGGTGCTGATAGGGCTCCAAAGGGCTCGTGGTGTGATGCCTGGGAAAGGTTACCCCCACCCACTGGATAGAGCTCAGTCCTGGGGCTTCAGTAGGATGAGAGATCGTGGCCTCATGTTGCACCAGGGGATGTTCAGGTTGGATGTTAGGAAACATTTAATCCCCAAAAGAGCAGTCAGGGACTGGCACAGGGAGTGTTGTGGTCACCATCCCTGGAGGTGTTCCATAACTATGGGGATGTGGCACTGAGAGATGTGGTCAGTGGGCACAGTGGGATGGGTTGGGGTTGAGCTTGGACATCTTGGAGGCCTTTTCCAACCTTAACAATCCTGTGATTCTGCAGGGATGGGGAGCAGGGGTCTAGCTGGGAGCTGTCTGTTGGGATTAGGGTTTGGGCTGGGTTTGTAGACCCCAAGATCTTTGCGTAACCACCAGGACCATGCAAGCTCATGCTGTGCATCCCATGCATTTATTTTTTCCATGCGTCATCTTTTCTAGCATGGTTTGTGCTCTCCTGGCAGTGCAGCTGGCAGCTCTCTGCGGGTGGCTCTGATTGCTGCCTCTGGTTGTGCCTGCTCTGGTTCAGGCGTTATGAAACCTCAGCCAGCTGACCTCTAGGGGGAAAGTGCAAGAAATCCTGAGACACCTCCATGTCTTGCAGTGCAGTAGCAGAGCTGACCTGGCTCTCATTAGCAAGCCTGAGAAGTATTGGCTTTGAAGTGCTTTTCTGTTGCCCTGCCTGTTATTGCTGGTCTGTTATTAGCGGTCTCCAAATTAAAATGCAAAACAAGATGTACCTGAAATACTTGAAGACCCACAAGCTTGCATATGAAAACAAATTTGGCTTTCTCCTCCTTACAGAGTACTGTGTGGCCGTGCTGGGAGCTGGGGCCGTGCAGGGCTTGGGGCTGCCTTGCTCTGTCCCTCACAGCTCTGCTCTCTGTCTCCACTGCTGCCCACCCCTCCTGGTGCTTTTCCTTTCTGTTACCACTTTCTCTCTTTTAATAAGCACGAACTGAGTGCCTCTGGGCACTATCAAGACCTCGCTTATTACCCTCTCTTATTTGTTCCTCTGTGTTAGCTCCTGGACAAGTTAGAAACGTTTATTTAGTTTTAAAATCACATCATAAAATCCATCTCATTTCTTTTTCCCCTCAAAATGCTTTCTGCTGCTGGCTGATGGATGGCAGTCTGTGTCCGTGGAGCTGCTGAGGCATTGGCTGGGCAGCATCCAGCATGGCAATGGGTTGGCAGCACCCTCAGGTTCCCGTACTGACTGATCCCCACCAAGCTGGAGCACTGTTTTGTCATCCTGATTTCTTCATTAATTTGTTCTCCTTTATTGGTTGCGTGGGGAAGGAGCAGGTTGTTTCTTAAAGGCATCGCTCCGTTGTGTTGCTGTTAAACTTGGCTCTGCTGGCAGCTGGTGCAGGAGGGCAGCTGGTGCAGATTGGCAGCATGGGGGCATCTGAGATGCTGTGGTTCAGGGCCTGACCCTGCTGTGTGGTGAGAGCTCTCCTTCAGCCACCATACAGCTCTGTGCTGATCCCTTCTTTATGATCTCTTTGCCTTGCAAGGACACGGGGAAGAAGAAAAGCCTGTCCCATGCAGCAGAGCCAGGGGGCTGTTCTGCCCATCTGTGGTGTGGGTCCCTCTGGGGAGCTGGACTGGGACTGTGGGTGCTGCTGCTGATCTGCTCCTTCCCCACACTGTGGCTGCTGCAGGTGAGGGTTTCACACCCCAAATGGGATTTCTCTGTTGTGGGGCATGAGCTGCTGGCACTGCTTCTATGCTCTTGGGCATCTCCTTGGCTTTTCATTGCGTATACAGGTGGAAATTGACTGTTCTCTGCTGCCTGTAAGGATGCATATTTCCTTTGAACACAATCGGCCATGAAATCCTAACAACTTTTCTGCTGCAGCTCTGCAAACAGAAGCGAGGGCCGTGGGGATTCCTGTGCCCAGAATAGTTTCCTGCCAGCTCCGCAGGTCTTCCTGTGCCTGTCTCCCGTTGCATTTGGGCTTTTGGAAAGTAATCAGCCCCCGTGGTTATTTCAGTTAACGCTAATTAGTGGCACAAGCTAATTAATGTGGGTTGACTTCCCTCTTCTCTTTCTAATGCTTTTTTAACCCATTGACACATTCCAATTAAGGGACTCATGCGGGGACCAGACTGAAATGACTCACAGCGATCGCAGTTGGAAGAACCGTGTGCTTTCCTGAAGGTCACTCATATTTTTTCCAATTGATGGAGTTGTGTGTTTGTGCTGCCAGCAGGGAGGTGACCCGACCTTACAATAAGCATCTTGAAATACCTTCGAGTTTGCGTTTCCTCGCATGGAAGCGGAGCTGCGGGTACCGTGTTGATAATCATTGGCTGTGCAGCAAATAGCTGTGGGATGCTGCTCTGCAGGACTGCAGATGTGGAGGCAAGCGGTCTGACCTCAGGAGGACTGTGTTGGTGGAACCTCTTTAACTTGAGCTGCAGTTGTTTGGATGGTTTGGTAGCTCTGTGCATGGGCAGGGAGAGCATGCTGAAGGCAAGCCCGTTGAACTTCCATTCTTGTTCTCTCCCCATCATAGTGCTGAAGCTGTGCCACGTCTCCTGGTCACCAGCCATCCAGGGGTTGCTGCAAATCACTTCTATTGTTGTAGAATCATTAAGGTTAGAAAAGCCAAGATCCCCCAGCCCAGCCATCCCTCAGTGCCACAACCCCACAGTTCTGAACACCTCCAGGAATGATAACCCCCCACTCCTTGCACACTTGTGCCAGCTGCTCTTTTGGGGAAGAAATTGTTCCTGCTCAAGCAGAGCAGCAGCCCCCCCCTACAACAACCTGCTTCCAGGTGCTGGGTTAGAGGAGGTGAGTGCACCCTGATTAAACTGCAAGAGAAGGCCGGTAGCGAGTGTGTGATTAGTATTAATAGCCCAGGTCAGACAGTATTATGCAAATACTGGGAGAAGAGACGACTGAGTTATTCATCTTTAACCTTTACTTTTGTTTAACACGACCTTACCCAGCGAGGCTCCCATTACTGCTGCGGGCTGTTCAGTGCACGTCCCTTCCTTCTGCTGCCACCAGCACAGAGTTCAGCCCGTGCTCCTGCCTGGTGACATCCATCCCTGTGCGTGCCACTGCTGCTGGCTGGGAACCATGAAGCTCCAGGGGGAATGAGCAGCCTGGGGCAGAGCCTGGTGCCACGTGTCCCAGAGCACAAACAGGACTGTTAGGATTCCTTTGGCTGATGCTCTGGCACGTCCCCAGTCGCAGCAGGTTTGTGTGAGCCTTGCATGGGTTGGCAGGGCTCAGGGTCCCTCTCGCTGTGTGCTCGGCTCCCTGCAGACTTTGCACGTAGCTGGATGTGTTGGTTTTGGCCATCTCATGCTGTTTTTTTGGAGATTACAAGTGCTATAGGGATATACTCCAGCTGAGTCTGGAGTCTCACAGGGCCTTCTGGCTCTGGAAATAACACTGGGTGGTTGTGAACGTGACATCTCACTTAAATGCTGAGGAAACGGGTTCATTTTGGAACATACTGTTTCCCTTGCAAACCCAATGCAAGCTGAAGAAATGAGACCCCAGTGCCAACCCGTTGTTGGGGTCAGCAGGACTGGGTCACCAACCCCTGGACACGTATGAGCTCGTTGTCTCCCAGGCATTCCCAGCCATGCAGATGCTGGAGCAGTCCCTGGGGACAGGGCTGGGAGAAAGCCAATGGGAAGACATAGGAAAAGCCTAAATTTGCTTCTTGCATTGCAGGGTTTCAGCGGACCCCCCTCCACCATGTTTGCCTTGAGCTGCGACCCGCGAGCGGCGAAAGAGAAGTGTGAGCAGGATCCTGCCAGCTGGCCAGACCACGAGAGCGAGCTGTCCATCCGGATAGGTAGAGCTGGGCACCATCCAGGCAAGCATCCTGTCATATACCACCCGCAGAGCGTTTGGGATTGCCCCTCTTAAGCTGGCACCCAGGCTGTAACGTATGTGATTGACATTGGCTCGGTTTTGACACGTGCGTGCGAAGTGCACCTCTTCTTCCCTTTCTGGGTCTGTCTTTGTGCTGGCTTTCATTCCAAGAATCATTATTTCTGTTTCTACTTCACTTCTCAAAACCACTTGCACGTCTGCCTGTGGCTATGAATTATTGATAATTAGATATCTAATTCACCGGGGAAATGAAATCATCGGCTCAGCCTGACATGAGTTTACTCTGAGCGTGGGCACAGCCAGCACTGCCCTGCCCTTGGTGCTCAGTGCCATACGGAGGTTCCTCCTCCGCTGACCCTCGGTGCCCTCCCTAATTACAGATGAGAGCCGACGGTCGTGCTGTCACTCCTCATTTTGGAGGCTAATAGGATTTCAGCTGCCAAAGCGAGGAGTGAAGTGTCTCCTTGGCAGCTCTTTTCCCTTTGGAGAGCTTTTAAAGAAGGAACTCCCAGTTCGGAGTGGTGGAAGCTCGCCAGGTTTCCAACGTTCGTGGTGTGTGTGTGTGGGGAGGGGGTGCTGTGCCCTACGTAAATTCTCTGTGCAGCACAGCTTGCTGTTCTGCTGCACTTCAGCTTTTCTCTAGGCAAAGGAAACATAATTTAGGGAATTAATCTTATTGCCCCTCTGCTTTCTCTTGGCTGGAGATAGGGTGAAATGCTGTTTTAGTTGTCTGTAATTGGGTGCGGGCTGAGATGAGGAAACGATGCTTTTTACAAAGAATAGCACTATCCTCATACACCAGGCTCTGTTATTTAACAGCATTGCTTAATTGCATGTTTCATAAAATGTTTCAAATCTGTGGATTCTTCAGGATTTGAAATGCCAGCTTGCATTTCCCCAAAGGGAAGGAGGGAGGGAAGCCCTGCGCTGGGCGCAGTGTGCTGGGGGGCTCCCAGAACAGCCTGAGGGCTGCTCCAGCATCCCCTCTGTGGGGCTGCTGTGGGGGTTTGATGTTCAGTGGGGTGGAAACTCCATCCCAGGGACAGAGGAGAAAGCCCAGAAATAGTCACAAACCTAAACCACTACGGTTTGATGTTTTCATCTTCTTTCATAGTTACAAATAGTGCAAACGGTTTTGAGAATTGAAAATTTCCAACAGGCTCCGTGTTTTTTTCTCTCTCTGGGGGAACAGCATTAAGAATCTACAATGCATTAATTCTTCTGTTTGTTTCTTGCTGCTTTTTTGCCTGCTCAGTGTGCTCACGAGGTACGTGGAGCCTTCTGAGGAGGCAGCTCTCCCCAAGTACTGCTTGGCTGGGCTCCTGGGAACACTTTGGAAACATAATGGGTATTTTTGAAGTCTAATGGGTACGAGCTGCAACATTTCAGCCTTAATCGCTGTTGAATCATTGACCCTTACTTCATATTTACATGCTTGAAAATCGCTAAAGCTGTGAAAACAACAACAGCAGCAAAATCCCAAAGCGCAGCGCTGCGTTGTTCTGCAGTTGTCTTTGCTGGCTGTAGGGTGTGGAGGTGCACGGACCCACCAGGCTGGGCTCTGTGGACGTGGGGCTGGGAACCCCTGGCCTCAATTCCTCCCCATCCAGCTGCTGACTGCTCAATAGCTCCCTAGGATGGGGGCTGCCCTGGAGGTGTAGCAGGTGTTGATGTGGCTCCAAATGAGATTTGATGGCAGTTGATAGAGAGTTCCTCCTGCATGCATGAAGTGGGACGTGAGTACCTGCATGTCGATGTGCAATGGAGTATAGGGAGATTTGTGTGAACTGCAGAGAAATATGTGTCTAGACTCAGTGTTTGGTGAGTGAGATAATCTCTGGGCTTCAGTTACTATAAATCTAGCCTTGTCTTTGCTTTCTCAGGGTGGGAAATGGTGGTAAGCTGTTTCTCCCCCTCCCTGGGATCAGGTTGCGATAAGAATGAGGTTTTTTCGGCTTTGCTCTGCACAGACAAAGCCCTTCAGAGTGCTGCCCCCACCCCACAACCACCCCAGCTCTGTGGGTCCTCGTGCTTCCAAAGCACAGGAACACTTCCAGCAGATCACTGTGGGCTGTGCTCCCTTCTGCAGGTTGAGAAGTCCGGGTTTGACCCCTTGCATCACAGTTACGTGCGCGGTGTTCTTGGGCAGTTCTCAGAAAGGATTTACATAGGGCATGGCATCCTGCAACCCGAGCTGTGACTCACACTCCTGCAAGCTGTGCCTATGGAGCAGCAAGGCGTGCTGATCCTTCCCCATGTCCTGGGTGCAGAGCCATTCATCTGATGGCGGATGGTGACGTTCACAAGCAGCCTCCTTCATTCCTGCTCTGATGTTCCCATTGCTGTATCATAGTGAAGGTTCTGTGTCCAAGGAAATGCTTGGATGTTGCCAATGTGTGCATCCAGCAGTGTGTTGCCAACGTGGAGTCATCCCTATGAAGGGGCACCAGGCTTTATGGTAGTGGCTCTGCTGGCTTTCAGAAGGGGTAATGATAGGACAAGGGGGAATGGTGTTAAACTGAGACAGGGGAGGTTTAGATTAGATATGAGGAGGCAGTTTTCCTCACAGAGGTGGTGATGCACTGGAACAGGTTGCCCAAGGAGGCTATGGATGCCCCATCCCTGGAGGCATCCAAGCCCAGGCTGGATGTGGCTCTGGGCAGCCTGGTCTGCTGGTTGGTGACCCTGCACATAGCAGGGGGTTGGAACTGCATGAGCATTGTGGTCCTTTGCAACCCAGGCCATTCTATGAAATGGCACCGTGGCATTCTTGCACAGTTCAGTGAGCGAATCCACAGGGGAAGAGCAGTTGGGGAAAAGTACTGGTGTGTGAAATAGCGTGCTTACGAAATGAAATTTCATTAAATGTGTTACTTATATGAGCCACGGGACTTGGGGACATTGTAGACAAATCTTGTTAGATGAAAATTGTATTCTTTTTTTTTTTTTTTCTCTTAAATTTGAGCTGCTGCAGCAAACCAGCTGCACTGCCAGCGCCAGCCCCGGAGCTGCCCGAGACTCATCAGAGCCTCTCTAATTCTCTACTTCTTTTCTGAGGGTCATTCTGTCCCTTTCTGCTTCATTTTTTTTTTTCCTTCAAAGGCAATTATTGTGTATCAGAGTTGCTGCTGCGGACTGTGCAGAGAGGAAGCAGACCTCGTTCATGCAGCGCAGCTTTCATCAGCACGCGGGCAGTTAAAATCCTGTAATGATGTAATAAACCTCTGATGAAAGGAAGGAAAGTGGCTGCGGAGATGAAAGAGGGCCCCAAACCCCTTAGAGAGTGATTAAAAAGAGAGGGCAGAGGGTGGAGCGTGGGCTTTGTACACCAGGCACAACGTACGTATTGCTCGCCTGTCACCTGGCTGTGTCCCTGCAGCTGGGAAATCCCTTCCTGGCCCCATTTCTCATGGATTTTGGGGCTGGTGTGTGCTGTGCTCACTGGGATGACTGGAGCTAGTGGGGTTCCTCCTGTCTTGGTGTTCCCCAAGACAGGGAAGGAGCTGGCCCTGCTTAATATCTTAATATCTTCATTGATGATCTGGGTGAGGGGATTGAGTGTACCCTCAGTATATTTGGCATCAAGCTGGGAGGAAATGTTGGTCTGCCTGAGGGTAAAAAAGCCCTGTGGAAGGATTGGGATAGGCTGGATCGATGGTCTGAGGCCGGTGTATGAGTTTCAGTGAGACCAAGTGCCAGGTCCTGCACTTTGATCACAGTGTGTCCCTGCCAGCTTGGGGCAGAGCAACTGGAGCACTTATGGAGTCTTATGGAGGGCAGCTGAGGGAATGGGGTTGTTCATTCTGGAGAAGAGGAGGCTCAGGGGAGAGCTTCTCTCTCTTCACAGCTCCCTGTGTGGAGCTTGTGGTGGGGTGAAGGTCAGCATCTGCTCCCAGGTAACAGATGGGATGAGAGGGAATGGCCTTATGTTACATCAGGGGAGGTTTAGATCGGATATTAGGAACAATTTCTTCTCCAAAAGGGTGGTTGGGCACTGGCACAGCTGCCCAGGGGTGTGGGGGTGTCACCATCCCTGGAGGTGTTCCAGAACCATGGGGATGTGGCACTGAGGGATGTGGTTATGGGCATGGTGGGATGGTTGGGGTTGGACTTGGGGAACTTGGAGGTCTTTTCCAACCTCAGTGATTCTGTGCTTCAGTGTCTTTAGGGCTGCTCTCTATAGTTAGTGTGGAAGACTGCGTTCTCTTCTTTGGGATGTAAAGAAGTATTTCAAAAACCTGAGGTTTGTAAGCTCTGCGTGGCTTTTGGGTACAGCATTCCAGCAGGAGTTTGGTGGATATAAGAATAAAATGGGTCTCTGAGGGCCCTAAGGACCCTCTGCTCCCTGGTCCAGCTGCCAAGGGGGAAAACTCCTCTGTGGCAGTGACCTGTGCCCATTGCAGGGCTGTACCCCCCTCTTCACTCCCCAAGCAGCAGCAGAGCTGTGAGCAGTGATGCTGCACGGTGCCTCAGCAGCCATGCGACCCGCAGTGATTCATGGCAGCAATATCCAGCCAGAGCCCCGTGTGTGTGTCAGGAAGGTTCATTAAACCATTACAACGTATGCAACACGCAGATCCTCCTGCAGAACGGGATGCTCACTGCTTTTTGTTGGTCCCACTGCATTTGTAACAGCGTCGACACGCTCATGCCATGCTTGGCCTGGAGAGCTGCTGCACTCCGAAGGCATCAATTCATTTTGAATTTTAATAGCCAGCTTGATGATGAAAGCCTCTGGCTATGGCTGTATTGATTTAAAAACAGTCTAATGCCCCTTTCTTGAGCATTTCAAATGGTTATTGACCGTCCTTGTCAAGCTGGGTGCTGGCGGTGGGTTTTATGGCCATGACTAAGTGTGAATTTATATACACAGAGCTTCAAAAAATAAACATAAAAAATCAGAGCATGTAATCCCTCAGCAACTGATAAAAAGCTGCCTTCAGATGAAGCCTTGTGCCCCTGTTCTGGTCAGAACCTGAAGTTCTGAGTCTAGGGTGGTTTGTTCTCCTTCACCCTTGGCACAGTGTGAGCAACTCCTTGTGTGTCAGTGCACCTTGGCAGGCAAAAAGTGTTTGGGAATATTTCTGTGGGCTCAATTCTGGCTCCCTGTGCTCCTCCAGGTCTGCAGTCAATAACTCCAGGTGTGCATCAGTCGGGTTTCCAACCACATTCAGCCCTGAGCCTGCGACCTCTGGGGGCAGCTCTGGTGTGTTGTGGGGCAGAGTCCTTGTGTCTGTGCCCCAGCTGGTGGCTGCTGCTCCCTACAGCCTTGTGCTACTCATACTGCTCCCAGGAGGAGAGCTGCCTGCTGCCCAGCCTTTGGAGAGGACATTTGTGCGTGCCATGAGCTCCTGGCACTGCTCCCCACTGGCTCTGCCTTCCGTAGCTTCTTGGTAACACATCCTTCGTTCCTTCAGTGTTCTCCCAAATGGAACTTGGCCAGAAGGGCTCAGCTTTGCTTCTGGCTTCTCCATCTTCGTCTGTTCGGCTCTTGGAGATGCGTCATTTCCATTGCTTCCATTCCCTTTTTGGAAATGCAGGCTCGTTTCCATCAGCCCTCGGAGATGGTGACATTTTGTTCTCCCTGAATGTTCCAGGGATGTGGTGCAGGTGGAGGGAGGGATGGCACAGAATTACCTTTACATTGTAGAATGGTTTGGGTTGGGAAGGAACCTCAGAGCTCATCTTGTTCCAACACCTGCTAAGGGGTTCCAGCCCCACCAGCCTTGTTAGTCTTTGGGGTTTGTGCCCTGCAGGAATCCTATGGATGGTGCAGTAACGCCTCGTGCATCCTGTGCTGTGTGTGTGGCAGGGAGGGGACAGATGCCACCTGAGAATGGAGAGGCTGTTGTCTTTGAAGTGGCTTTTCCTGTGAGCCTCTTACCTGTTGTGTCAACAAAGGCACAGATTTAACAGCACAGGACGTGGCTTTCTGCTCTCCTGTTTGCTGTGTGCGGCCGTCCCTTTACTCCAAAGCAAAGCTAGCAAGCCAGGTGGGCTGGGTGGGTTCCCAGGTGCTGCAGCCTGCACACCCACCTGCAGAGCCCTTTGCTCTGCTCTGTGCTTGCTTTGTGTAACCACAATCTGTTGTCTTTGGGGCTTATTGAGGTCTGCTGAGTGACATGCTGTCAGGACACGCTCTGAAATCAGTGCTATCAGCAGGCTTGGAGGCTGCCGAGATGCTTTCTGCAGTGCTTATGGCCCTTAATCAGAGAAGTCATTTCCCAAATTGAGTCTCGTTAACTCTGTGCAATATTAGCAAGGAGCTTTAATTTCCTGGCTACGCCCGGCAATCTGTTACCTCTTTTCACTCAGTTTTTAACTCAGGTTATGCAGCCTCGGTTCCACCCTCAGCCCGTTGGTTGGGGCAGCTCTGTTGGCGCTGCACGATGGTGCAGGATCAGATGGAGTGGGAGAGCAGTGAGAGGTGGACTCCTCTGCTATCCTTGGTCCTACAGGAGCATCCACTGGAGCATCCCTTGGGGGCATCTCCAGGGCTGCATTGTGCTTTGGAAGCTGTGCAGAGGGCTGGGATCCATCCTCAGCCCGTTATAGACTGCAAGGGGATAGCACAGGGGAACCATTCCACTGCAGCTGCCTTCAAGAAACCCTTAAATCTCAAGGTTTATTAAATTGAGCTGAACTGGCAATCAGTGTTATTGCTTCTGGAATGGATGTTGCTGTGTTGTTGTTGTTTTTTTTTCCTTTTGGCTTCATTCAATAAACACAATAATTCATTTATTTTCTTGGTATGGCTCTTCAGTTGAGTGGGGACAGGCATAATTGTGATTTGCCCTAAGGATGCTTTGGGGGAGCGAAATGATCGTTGGGACCTCTTGCAGTCATCAGGTATGACAGCAATGATAGTAGCTGGGGATGCATACAGGACGTGGAGCATGAAGTGCATAAAGGAAAGGGAATGAATTGCATCAGGAAATGGGTTGTTCCCCCACATTGAAACTAAACAGACATTAAGTATAACAGTATATGAAAGCAGACAGGGTTGATGTGGCTTCAAGTGAGTGAGGTGCATGCTGTGGGGCTGGGAAGTGATGGGGTGGGAATTTGGGCAATCCTGAGCTGGAGCAAGGGGAATGGTCTCCTGCCCCATATATATGTATATGTGTGTATATATACATATATATAATGTAAATATATATATATTTTTTATGTTTATATATATAGTGTCTGTTGCCACGCAGGTGCAGTGCCCTGCTCACTTTGCAATGTGACCATGGAGGGCTCTGCTTACACAGCCGTGTGCTGCTTTGGGATTTCTGATTGTTGCTGGGGCTCTCCTGCCTCTGCTTTGCTTTATGCTAACTCTGAGCAAGTGCAAACCTCCCAAGTGCTGCAGTGATCCTCTGGGTGCAGGGGAGGCCGGGAGGCTCGGGAAGCTGTGTTCCTTCTGACAGCAGCTGACTGGTTTTTCCTATTGGTGGGAGTCCTCCTGTGATCTGTGGCACTGATTCTTTCCCATCTGATTTCAATTCCAGTCACGTTTCCACGTCTGTCCACAATGGCCTGGGGCAGTGGTTGCTGCCCTGATCCTCTGCACGCAGCCTGCTCCGTGGTATATGGCACAGGATGATGAATATGCCTCTGCACTAAAATCCATGCTTTCTTTCCACCCCCTCAGGAAGCTTCCTCAGCTCTGAGCATCGATGGCACTGACAAATGCTGCATTCACAGCACTATTGCTCCTGGAACTGGTGGGACCAGAGCTTTGCTGGGGTCAGGGCTTCGGGCTGGTAGGCAGCCTCAAAAGGAGCTCTTAAAAAAGCAAGGGGGGTGATGGTGGAGCTGTGCAGGCAATGGGATCTGGATGAGGTGCTGGGATGTTGTACTGCTGACATAACACCTGGTGTGTGCAGAACGCAAGCACACAGCACAGTGTTTTGCCTTCAGCTTGTAGCTTGCAGAGCCTTCAAAGGAACTTAATTTTTAACCTGTCTGTATCTATTTTCATGCACTTGCTTCTTAAATTTAAATATTAATTGCTACGTAAGGTATGCAAGAATTGGATGAATATGTTAGATGGAGGTTTAGCAACTGAAGTGCAAGCAGAAGTTTTGCTTCCAAAAAGCCTCTGTGGCTGTGAAACAGGGCTAACAGGGCTGCTTCCCCCCAACTCCCCAGGCACAGGGAAGGTTTTGTGCCCATATTGTGCTGCCAGCAGCCCTGGTTGCAGGGATGCCATCACCAGGAGCTTTCCCAGCTGCTTGGGCACTGCTGTTTAGAGATGTCTTCTGAGTACTTTTGAAGGATTTGAGTGCTTGAATATTATTTTTGGAGAAGTCTCCAATGATGGCTGTGCTGTGACAGCTCTGGATTTTGCATTGCATGCCTAGGGCTGAGTGTATGACTGTCCTTGGTGCCATGGGGGGACTTATCAGTGGCTTCATTTCATTTTGATATCCTGGTGTCTGCAGAGTGAGCTCCCGCTGGTGCTGTGCCAAGGGAGCCCTGCCAGCAGAGCTTCCCCTCTGTAGCCCTGCTGCAACCTTGCTGGCACCCAATGACCCACCCGAGAGCCATTTGGATGGTGCTGGGGACCCAGGTGACCTCGTGTTCATGCACCAGCCTTGTGCTCAGCCTCTGCCTTCGGAGGCTGCACCTTGACTTCATCTTCATCATGCAAAACAGCTGCAGTGTATAAGCAGAGGGCAAGCAGGGCTTTTTCTCTTATATTTTTATATATACGTCCATGTATTTTATATTTTTCAGGAGGCTATGGGGCAGGAGCAACCCCAGCACATGGAGCTGATGGCAATCTGTACAGTGCTGCTGGGGAGGTGCAGGATGTGTCCCCTCAGGGTCCCTGCACCACCTCCTCCCCCCTCTGCTGGTGATGATGGTGATTTTTCCTTTTTTAAGATTAGGTGGTTTCTCATCACATTTCCTCCCATGCTCCACTCAAGCCTCTATTTTTGGAGCCCTATCTCCCTGTGAGTCCCAGTGCTGCAGCACGCTCGCTGCCATCTGTCTGCACGCATGCAGCACGCTCCTCACCCCCCGTTTTGCTGCTCCCACCCCACACGTGCTGCATCCCACAGGGTGTCTGCAGGGCTGCACCGGGTCTGTGGCAGCAGATGGTGCAAGCTGCCTTCGAGCAGTGCAATTGCACTGAATCTACAATTCCTCAGATTGAAATGCTGCTTATTTATTTATTTTGCTGCTCCTCCGGGTGGCTCTTCTTTGTTAGCGAGGGGATCTGCCTGCGTGCTGCAGTGTGGCTGTTCCCTGCAATTGGAATGCAGGTGCTGACAGCATCCATGAGCCATGCCTGGATTGTAAAAGAATCATTACAATACTTTCTAGGCTCTTTCAGCCCTTTCTAGTGTGTAAATGGGGCTGTCCCTGTGTCCTGTTCTCATTATTTTTTTTTTTGTGCTGACAGCCAGTGCTGCCCCTGCCTTGCTGCAGCGAATGCAATTTGTAGGATTTATAGAATGAATTTTTTTCAAGCTGCACTTCGTTTTCTAGAAGCTTTGTGAGAGCATGGCAAGGCATCCAACCAGACTGGTAACGTTCTGATAGCAATGGATGTTTGGGCAAGTGAGTGCTGTGCTTGGAGCAGGGCAGCTGATGCCTGTGGATGGGTGCTGGCACTGCTGGTCATCCTCTGTGCAATGTGGAATGTCAATGGGCTGCGCTGGGCACAGCCCTGCAGTGCAGTTTCTGTGGCTGTTTGGACCTCTGGTCCCTCATGCATTTATTCATCAATTCCTATTTTCCAACAAATTGAATTAATTTGCAAAGAGAAGATCTGTAGCCGAAGCCGCAATGTCCTTCTGGGATAAAAACAAGAAGACTAAAAGACTTTGAATGAAGGCATGTGAGGCTGAAATTATGGAAATAATGGAGAAGAATAGAGCCGCTTCTCTGGGCTGGTTTTAGGCTGGCGTCTTGGGAGTGCTGCGAAGAAGTCTGCACAAAGAGCAGATGGATGGAGCCCTGCTGAGGGGCTCTGTGGCACAGTGGTGGCCATGAAGACGTGATGCCGAGCATCCGGAGCACCATGGTGGCACTGTGGGTGGTACCACTCCTGCTGATCCCATCCTATGTCCCAACAAGAGCTCACTTTCCTTATAATCAACTAAAGAGATTTATTTGTTGTTCTTCCCTTACTTCAGGAATGCAATGCATCCCATCTCGCTAAGATCGGGTGCTGTTCCCTGCCAGGGATCAGATCTGAATACAGCGTAGTGCTCCGAAATGAAGCAATTAAGTTATCTCAGATGTGTAAATTTTCAGCATAAAATGATTCAGCAGTACACTTTATCTACTGGGAGCTCTTTGAAGAGCTCTTGGAAGTTAGCAGGAATTAGTTTGCTTAAAAGGACCTGGTGCATGTAATTACATTTAATGTTGTGCTGCTGCTCTTGCCCGAGAAATTAATCATTAAATGCTGCAGAC
Organism: Chrysolophus pictus; assembly: GCA_037305975.1. Lineage (NCBI taxonomy): Eukaryota > Metazoa > Chordata > Aves > Galliformes > Phasianidae > Chrysolophus > Chrysolophus pictus. The sequence goes on along the minus strand of CM074593.1, from coordinate 4,876,013 downwards.
ACGAGGAGGTGAGCTTTGGGCAGCCATCCTCCTCCTCTTTGGCACAATGTCACCTATGTCACCCTGAGGGATGCTTTGGCCTCAGTGTTACTGCAGTGCTGCTGTGTGTTGGGTTGGGGCTCTGTCACTGCTGCCATTGCTCTGTCCTTCACCCAACCACAGCTCAGTGGCACGGCCATGCAAGGTCCTGATCTTGGAAAGGTCTCCTCTGTGTCTCTGTGCCTTGCACTGCTGGTTTTGGGGTGGGGGTCAGGCTGCTCTCATGCCAGGTGCTCACTCTCTGCCCATCCCCAGTCGGTCCCTGCTCTGGGAACTGCCCTGGGCCACCAGCATCGCTGCTGGAGGCAGCTCCCAAGGCACTGGCTTTGCTGCAAGCAGAGGCTTGAGGGTTGTGGAAGTGAATTTGTGCAGCTCTGGAAAAGGAAAAGGAAGGTGCTGCTTTGTTGCACATTGTGGAGATTTCCAGAGGCTTGGCTTGCCCAGCACAAAGTTGGGCAAGCTGTGCTGTTTCTTCTCCTTTTCATTGCTTTTTCAAGTGCCTCTTTGTCTGAATTAACAGCTGTGTTACGCACTCGTTTTCCCATCCTGGAGTGCACCTCTGAGCACAGCAACAGCTCCCTGGGACACCTGGAGCCTTTCCCAGCCTGGATGTTGCTGGCAGCTCAGAGCATCACCTGCAGCGGGAGAGAGATCATAGAAAATATGGGAAGATAAAGGGAAGCAGCAGTAAGGCCCGTGTGTTGCATGCCTGCCGTGCGTGACTTCTCAGCTGCTGTAGGTGAAGGAAGGTGCTGAGGGCTGGAGCAGTAATTTCATCAAATTTCACCCATGCTTGATGATGGATTACAGGGAGGAAGGAGAAGTTCTTGTGTTAGCATCAGGGCTGTGTGGGTGGAGGTAGTACTTGTGAAGCTGGGGAGGGCTGCTCTGGGGCTGCAGGTGTCCCCCCTTGCTGAGATTGCCCAGGGTGGGGAAGGTGTGGGGCAGGGAGGGCAGCCCTGGCTCCAGGAGTCCCCCAGCTCTTCTTTCCCTTTTTGGCCATTAATTCTGGGCAGGTTGCAGGCTGTGTTGTTCTCATGCAGTGGTTGTGTTGGGAGCTGGGCTCCAGGAACCGTTTTGCTCATTGTCTGATGCACTCTGGAGCAGGGGATGGCTGCTGCCTCCTCCTGGCTCCAAACTTCAGATGGATCCCAGCAATAACCACGTGTCTGAGAGCCAGTGGTAGTCAGTCATGCTGAATTAAACAACCTTTTATGAGAGCTCCTGTGCACGCTTGGATAAATGAAGGCGCCTAATAGACAGTGAGTCATGACACTCTCTATTTATCTTCTGTGCTGAAAGCCCCAGCAGATGCAGAGACCTCTTTTATCTGCCAGAAATGTTGGAAATGAATTTGTTCCTTGGTGGGGGGGGGAGCAAAGTGCTGAGCTTGTGCCAGCGGGCTGGGACTGTGGTCACGCAGCGTGTAAATGGTGTCACAGGTGTCCCCTGGTGCTCATCTCTGCTGGTCTGTGGGTTTGATCCCTGAGCTCCTCACTGCTGCTTTTGCTGGTGCTGAATAAGCAATGTGTTTTAAAAGCACCATTATTTGGCTATAGTTGGGCAACTCCACGGAGCTCCCCATTCAGCAGCTTTGTTGCATGAGCAGCCTTTCTATCAGCTTCTCTTTGGGGACTCATTCCTTGAAACAGGGAAGGGAAAAGGCTGTCTTTCATTTCCATTCCCTCTGATCTCACTGTGGGCTCTGAGCAGAGCAGACCCAGCTTGGGGCCCTGCAGTGCCTCTCCCATCACAGGTGCTGTGCTTAATTACTCACAGTAATTAAAATCTGTTAAAGAGCAGCATGCGATGGGGAGCAGGTGCTCGCCAGCACCCATCTGCTGCTGCTTGCTCTGCTCCCTGAAATTCCTACAGAATGTAGTGAGGGAATGGCTGTGGCCAAGGGGTCCCCTGACCCCTTCCATTGAGTGTCTGTGCCTGTCAGATCAATGCTGCACAGTCAGAGGCTGTCAGCACCTGAGCAGAGCCTTAAAACAACAGCAGGAAAAAGATATGAAGAAAGATTGATGGTGTTGTCCTGGAAAGGCTGAGTGTGCTGCTGTGGAGCTGCGTGGGTGCTGCTGTGAGAGCTTGTCTGGCTTGGCTTCCCGGGGGCTGTGGCTGTTAATTTCGAAGCACTTTCTCTTCTGGGGTTTCCTTATGATCAGAGAATGAAGAAAGATGGATGGGAGGCAGGGAGCAAGGGCAGGGCTGTGCTGGGTGCTGCTGGGTGCAGTGTGAGGTTCAGTCCTGCTGTGGGGTCTGCAGTTCCCATAGAGCTGCTCCTGCTGCTGTGCTTTGCATTGCACGAGATGAGTTCAGGGTTGGTTTTGCAGCATGCTTTCATCCCAGATCCTTTTTCCATCCCGATTTGATGCACTGAGATATGATAGAGTCTAGAACCATTAAGGTTGGAGATCTCTGAGTTCCCCAAGTCCAGCCCCAGCCCACCCCTGCCATGCCCACTGACCACATCTCTCAGTGCCACATCCCCATGGCACTGGAACACCTCCTGGGATGGTGATACCCCCATCTCCCTGGGCAGCTGTGCCACTGCATCACTGTTCTTTCTGAGAACAACTGTTTCCTCATATCCAACCTGAACCTCCCCTGGAGCAATGTGAGGCCATCACCTCTCATCCTATTTCTATTAAACAGAGCAAATTCAGGGAGCTGTGGAAAGAGAGCACCTTACCCCTGAGCTTCCTATTATCTAGAATGAACCATCCTCTTCCCATTAGACTCGTGCTACAGTCCCTTCACAGCTTCATTTCCAGGCTCTCAGCTCAGCCTGTCTCTGCTAATTGCTAATGAGCTGCTGACACCTGATGGGCAGCTCTGGGAGCACTGTAGCTCAGCACTTAGAATGAATTCTTCCCCTGTCTCCCTCTGGCCTGTGCTGCCTGAGCAGAGCAGGCAGTGAACCAACTCCTCGCAGGAGTAGTGGTGATGGAGCCCATATGGTGTGGGATCAAACAGGAGCATTTGTTATGTGTGCTTAAGGTTAATGGAGCATCTCAGGCTTATGGAGGGTGGAAGGGGCAGTGCTTGGGTGTGTGTTACGAGCTGCATGCCCTCAGCGTGTGTTCTATAAGGGGCTTGGGGAACCTTAGGCGTTTCCCATATAATTTGATCTCAGTCATGAGGGGAGAGAATTGGACATGCTGTTATTTTCTGCACCTCAGGAGGGGACGGCAGCTCCTTGCGTTGTCATTTTCCCTAGCAGATTGTTCTCTTCCCCACCCCACCCCCAGACAAGGGTCAGTGCACACTGGCTTATCTCTCACGTTTTTAATAGAGCCACCGTAGCATTTAGTGCACGTTTCCACCTTGTGCAAAAGACTGAGTGCCAATACAGTGCGGTGTTGGGCAGAATGGGTGCATGTCCATCTTAAAGGCTTCTGAAATGAGAGTATTCCCTGTGAGAGCTGACAAAGAACAGCTTTTTTGAACGCCTTGTGCATGGCATTTAGTCACATCTTTGTAAGTGTTGTTCTTCATGCTCAGCACTCCCTCTCCTTCCCTTCTCCCACAGGTTGGGGATGGGAGCTGATAAATGTTTATCAGTAGGCTGCTAATTTATCTCATGCAAGTTTGGCCAAGGGCAGAACCTCCACATTGCTCTGTGATGGATGTGCTGTGCTGTGCAGTGATTTCCTCCTGTCTGCAGTGCTTCGGATGCTGGCAGTAAAATTCCTTCCCAGCAGGGCAGATGGTCTTGTTGCAAGAATTTGATGGGGAAATCAATGGGGAAAAGATTGAACAGCATTCTGGTGCCGTGAATGATTTTCATTCCAGCACCTTCAGGCAGGGAGGCACTGAGTGCTGTGGGTTATCCCACCCCGTCCCAAAGGGATGAAGGCACACGAATCCCAGCCCTGTGTTATGTGGGCATCTGGACAAGACCTTGGTGCTGCTGTTGGACAAAGGCATGGCCAAAGCCATCCCTGAATGGGGAAGGCTCTGAAGCAGTCGTAAAGAGCTCTGTTGCCTCCATAGGGTTTGATAGTAATTCAGGAGGTAGAGTTGTGAAGAGTTTTTTGGGTGCAGATAGCAAATAGTGTATTCATCTGTTTGTGTGTGCTTGCAAGTGCAGCAGAGCTGAACTCCGGCTCATGCAAGCCGTTTTCATTAAGAAATAATAAGAAAATAAAAAGCTGTTTCACGTGCTGATAAGGAGTTGGCTTTTATGTTTTGCAGCAGTTTAAGCCATACTCAAAGCCATTTATCTTTTTCAAGGGCTGGCTGCAGAGGATATGAAAAATGCAGCAGGCTGCACATATGTAATTAAACTTTTGGCAGAGTCTTTGCCCTGCAGCTTTATGAAGAAATTCAATAATGATAAATTGAGGAGAATATATAGAGGAGTTTTTGTGAACAGGATTCAAAGTAATGCATGTGGCACAGATAATTATTTGCTATATAATTGTCTTGGCAGCATCCTTGCGAGCAGCCCATCTGATCGCAGCAGCTACTCTCTGAAAGCCACCCCCTGCTCCACTCTTAGCACTGCTCCAATTTGTTCTTGAGGCTCTTCCAGCCCTGTTTAGCTTTTGCTTTTGTTTTGTTCCCTGCTCTGTGCCCTGGTTGGAGCTCTGGGTGCTGTTGTGTGTTGCAGTGCTGTATCTCTGCCCATCAGCTGCTGCTGTTACTCCTTTATTCCCCACCACGCTTGGAAGCCAACCACAGTTTTCCCCCCTGTGTAGCCCTGCTGCTACATGTGAGTAGGGAATGATGCTCGGGTTGTCTCCCTGGTGGGGATGCTGCTGCCTTTCCTTCTGCTAAGGCACAGATAATTTACATGAGAGTCATTTTGCTGTTTAAATCACGAATCTAAATTGCCCTCTGTGCTTCTGCAGAAGCTGTGCCTGCTCTGTTTATTCCCATAAACTGCCCTCGTGTGCTGCTGTGCTCTGTGGGACTGCAGCCTCGTTACAGGTGCGGTTCTATTGCACTTTGGGCAGCTTCCTCCTTACCCCTGCAATCCCGGAGGTAATAGTGCATGAAAAGTGCATGGGAGAAGCGTATTTACAAGCAGAGGAGGTGCCAAAGCGAAGCTGCTTTGTTCAGACCCCAGAAGTTATATTTTAGAAATGCTGATGACATTTGTTTTATCACTTCTGCTAAGTGCCAAGCGAAAGCAGCTGGAAGGCTTTGATTCTGGTCTCGTTCTGCACAAGCTTTGTTACAGCACTGCCCAGTGCTTGTTCCTCCCTTCACAGCCGTCCCTGGGGCTTGGATTTAGGTGCCTGTGTTTGAATAGGGCTGGTGGTCATTGTGCTGCTGGGAGCAGAGCTCTGGGAACCCAGCACCCCCAGAGACGTTAACAGATGGCAGCAACGAGTCGTGCTGGGTGTTTTTCCTTCTCCCTTCATTCTCCTTCGGAGAGGAAAGGTGGGAGGTGTCCACCTCCTGTCCCCTCTGGCTGACCCTGCTCTGTCCTTCTGTCCCCTCAGATAAGGCTGAGAACGGGGAGCCCTACCAGCGGAGGAGAGGTGTGGGGACCCCCCTGCCTGACAGCCCCCCAGCATTCCCCATGGCCAGGGATGCTGCCCTGACAGCCAGCAGCAGCAGCTGGAGGCGGATCCTGCTGATGATCCTTGCTATAACCATCCACAACATCCCAGGTAAGGCCCAGCTGTCTGCCTGGCCATCCATCTATCTGTCTATCCCTCTGTCTGTCCATCCCTGTACCCTTCCCAGAGATGATGCTGAGCTGGACGCAGCCCAAGAGGATTTTCTGGGGCTGCCTTCTCTTCTCCCTTCCTCCTTTTCACTGCTGCTTGCAGATGGCACCTGCCAAGTGGGATTTGTCACATTGCATTGCGCTGTTTGCATGGGGCTGAACCAAAGGAAGGTTTTGGCAGCAAAACCCTCATACAGGGAGGGGAAATTGCAGGCTCACTGGTGTGTCTTTAACATCTGCAGCCTCACTTTGTTGCCAGCCTGTCGTGGGCAAAAATTGTAAGTCTGAGAGGAGATTGGGAAAGACGGCACTGTAAAGACAATGGAATTCTGGTCTCTTGTTATTCCTTTTTTGGTTTGTGTGCAGCAAGAGGTGCATTTTAAAGCAATTATTATCTGCAGGAACAAGTACGATTATGACTTTCTTATTCAAGGGATGGAGTGTGCCAATAGATGGGAAACTGCAGGGCCAAGAATCTTGGACTGCGTTGTTCCAGGAGCTGGGCTTTGAGGGTACCAGAAATGATGCAAGATGAGAGAAAGTGCTAACAGCTGAAGACACTCAGCTGCTTTGCAGATCTTAGTGATGTTGAAAATAACATAAGGCGGTTTTCCTGACTCCCATCTCCCGTCTTTCCTCTTCTGCTCCTTCCCGTCTGCTCCCTCCCCTTTCTTTCTCCTTCCCCAGCTTCCTTTCTATCTCTCAGGCTGTTGCCTGAATGAAGGTGAGGGGTTTAAGAAATGGCTTTTCTGCATAACTGGGTCTGTAAGCATGGGGAGGATGGTGAGTGCCCTTTAGAGAGCCGTGGTGTGAGCACAGGGCTTGTGGCTGCTATGAGTGCAAGGGCCACCTCATGCTATAGCTGCAGGCACTGGTCCCAGGGCTGCTCCTGTTTGTAGCCTGCAGGGTGCACAGTCTCTTTACAAACTCCCAGCCCTGCTGTGCACTTGCAGGAGGCGAGCAGAGAGCTTTGAATTAGCCACGTGTGTACACAGAAAGGAGGAAGCCGTTGCTCGGAGTGAGCGGTAATTGGATTGCATCCTGCAAATGAAGTGCCAGGGAGCCTGGAGTGAGGAGCTGGGTTGTGTGAGCAGCTCACTGCCTCGGGCTGTGTTGGTGGGGGATTCCTTTCACTGTCATTGCAAAAAGCGAGTTTTGTAGAGGAATGAACAAAGCATCACCCACAGGACTGAGTTAATGACTGCGCACCCCAGGTTGCTGTAGAGATGCAAAGCCAACATTTCATTGCTTCAGCAAGAGCACAAAGCCACCTTTGGGCAGCTGTGGGAGCTCACACATTCTTTTGCATCTTAAAGGTCACAATATTAAAGCTTGATATTTGGGGAGCTGTGCCAGTGGGGGCCCTGAACCCAGTCTGTTGCCTGCTGCTGCTTTGTGTCCAGCCCATGGGTTGGGGCTCAGCGCAGTGAGGTCAGGCTCGTGGTTTCTGGACAGTCTGCAGGATGCTGCTGGGTTTTGTTTTCCCCAGAGCTATTCTGCTTTACATCCCCACGCTGCCAGTGTCACCAGTGCCTGGTGGCACTCCCAGATGTGCTGAGCTCTCCGCCTGCTGCACAGGGTTTGGAAACACTGTAATGCTCTACCTCAATTATCATCCCTGCCGGCGGAAAGGCTGACACTGTAATTAGCGCAGACTCCTGCAGTGGAATGTCACTGTGCTTAATGCTGTGCTGGAGAAGGAGCAGGGAGGGTTTGGGACTGAGCTGCTCTGTGTAAGCTGAAAAGCCGGGATGCCCCAGAAGCTGAGATGCTGATGGTTGGCAGCATCGCTCCCAGGGCTTGCCATCCTTCCCTGCTCTATTTGAAGCACATCCCTGGGATGAGGGATAGGCTGGGTACTGCAGGGAGGTGAATGCAATTGGGAAGGGGCTGCTTGCAGCAACTGCTGGCGTTCTGTTCTGGCCTCCTGTGGGCTAAGAACTTAAAGGCCGGAAGGGAGAAGAGGAGCACCGTGGCTTTGCAGGTGTGAAATTTGCACCTCAGCTCCGGGCAGCAGCTGCTCTTTTGCTTCTGGTGCAGCAGCACTTTGCCAGAGGGGAACCAGAGGTAGGGCTGGGGGGCAGAGCTGAGCCCGCTGCTTCACAGCCTTTTGCTCTGACTGCCAGCAGAGTGCTGGGCTTGTTTACTCTGAGCCCTGCTCAGGGATGAGCACATTTCAGCCTTGGCAGTGTGTCTATCTTTCCTTCCAGGCTTGTTGCTGTGTGTGCTGAGATAATTGAATGTAGGGACCATCCTCCTGAATTTGCTGTGTTCTGCAGGCGAGAAAAGCTTTGCTAATTCCTTCCAAAGCTGGGGCTGGCAATGTAAAGAATAAATTGATAATGACAGGAGATGCCGAACAGCAGAATATCCCCACTAATTAATATTCATATATGCCGGCTTTAGTAGAACATTAATTATGTATTTAATCAAGCCCTGTTTATTCTGCTTCATCTTTGTACCTTGGGTGGTTGTTATGCTGAAGACTTGAAATTAATTAAAATGTTACTGGTGTATCACAAATAACAATTAGCGAGGTGTGAGCTTAAAGTCCTTCCTCTGTGCACACATCCCTGAGGGAGGAGGGAGCGCTGTGGGATGGAGCTGTGAGTCTGGCATGTGCTCCCTGTTTTGCTCTATGCTGCCCCATTGCAGACACACCATTCAATGGCAGGTATTTGGGACTGCAAGTTTTTGGGATGGCTGTTCCAACTGGCTCTGCTGGCTGCACTCTCTTCTCCTTCCTGCAACCCCTGCTGTGTGCAGGCACTAAGAACAGTGTGCAGTGATGCTCGCACCTTGTGCTGGTCTTGGGGTGCCACGGGAGTCCCTGCAGCCCACACCAGGGGATGCTTCCAGCCAGGGTGATGTTGCCAAGGAAACCCAGCCTGAATTTTCCTTATGTTTCTATGATGCTGTGGGGCTGGAGTGGCTGCAGGCACTGCGCTGGGGGCACCCACAGGAGCCCACTTACTCCCAGCCTCATTGCCCCATCCCTTCTGCAGTAAGATACCCTGTGTTTCTGTGTGTGGCCCTATTGCTCTGTGTTTGCTCCCTGGTAAGATTTCTGCACTATTTCTGCCTCAGGTGTCTGAGTGAAGTGGGGGTGTGAGGGAGAAAGCCAGTAGGAGGTGGTGGTGATGTTGGCATCCCTGCTGTGCCCCAAACCCAAAGAGCTCCACACAGAGCCTTTTCTCCATTTCCCATTTCCAGAAGCTGACCAACGTGCCGCATTGCTCTTGTTTTTTCCTGAGAAGGAACAAAGCAAGCACAGAAGTGTGAGGATCGTAAAGTGTGTGGGCTAAATATGGAACAAAGTCATCCTTGGCTGTGAAGCACCGAGGAGAGGAGGGAGAGGAGTGTTGCAGTGACACAGTGAAGCACCACTATGGACAAGAGAGAAAAGATCTGAAATGGAAAAACTTTCAGCTGGTGACATCTAAAAGGACAAAGGACACTGCTTTCTTTCTCGTTTCCTGCAGCTTTAACCATTTTGAATGCCTCTCAATGTGTCTCCTGTATGGCCATCAGGGGTGAGGTGCTCTGCTGAGGGGCACTTTGCTGTGGCACCTGCACAGATGTTCACTGTGCTTCAAGCAGAGCACGAGGACAGGAGCTGAGTGCTGTGCTGCTCAGTGCTGTGCTGCTCAGTGCTGTGCTGCTCAGTGCTGTGCTGCTCAGTGCTGTGCTGCTCAGTGCTGTGCTGCTCAGTGCTGTGCTGCTCAGTGCTGTGCTGCTCAGTGCTGTGCTGCTCAGTGTGTGTCTCACCTGCACGCACGCTCCCCTCTTCAGTGACACCTGAGTGCCTTCTGCTGTTGGTTCCACTGGCATCGGGTTGAACAATTGCACTCAGTCACTCCTGGAGCATCTCTGATTGCTGCTGTGAGGATTTGTTTGTAGAGAAAGGAGAAGATGTGCTTGTGCTTGAATTCCTGAGAACGGGGTGGGAAAGAGAGAAGGTGCCCCTATGTTTGGTGCATCGTGCATGCTTTGCTTGTGCAGCAGCTCCATGGAACCAAACTGCTGCAGAAGGAGCACCGTGCTCACCAGGTTGTGCTTGCTGCTTGGAGGGAGGGATGGTTGTGTCATGGTGTGGATCTGATGGATGGCAACTGGTTGGGAGCAGAGGGAGCCATCAGTTGCGACTCAGTTGCAATCAGTTGCTTGCTCTGAAAAAGGTTGCGCTACCCTTTCATTAAACCTCCCACTAATTGCAGCCTCATCAGCACATATTTTGACATTTGCACGGATGAAGTGCCTTGATGGATCGAAGCGACTCACGCAGAGCTGTTGGGTTTCTGCAAAGGGGGAAAGCATGGAGAGGCACGGGGATTCCCTGCTGTGCCCTGCGTGGGGCCATGCCAGCAGTATGAGGCTCAGCAGGCAGCATATGGGGGATTGCCCTGCTCCCATGCAGTGCTGTGTGTCACACAGACATGTGCTTTGGCTGCAGCTCTGCTGTCAGTCGCAGCTCTGAGGGCAGTTCTGGGTTGTCATTGTGGGAAAGGGATTTGCTCACCCACCGATGCATTTCCATGGTGGCAGTCTCAGGGTGTGGGCAGTGAGTTGTTTAACACCAGGTGCCTCGTTTGGGTGCATAAGGCTGTGTGCAGCTCAGCTCTGCTGTGCTCAGTGGTTGGAAGCAGGGATTTGTGCCCAGTTGTGCTTTGGTGATAGAGGTGAAAAGAGGAATAGAATGGCACGCTGGTGGTTTGGCTCCTGGGGTGAATCAAGAGGAATATAAGGGAATTGCCTGGTCTTCCTAAGTCCACCCTATTGGATGACAAAGATCCCAAAGCAAGGCCTCGTGGTTCCCAGGCTGTATTTCCCTGTGTCTGCTGGCACCATACACCCACAGCTGCCGTGGTGCACACCACCAGTTTGGCTCAGCATTCTTGTCCTCTTGTTCTGCTGCTGCAAACTGACCTCTCCGATTGCTTATACATGGGTGGGCAGCTGTGCTCCAGAACATCCCATCCTGCAGCCCTTCTGTGGAATCACCTGGCATCCCCCTAGAGAGTACATTGTGACCTAGCATTCCCTCTGATGAAGTTTGACCCTGTTGTGTTGCACACAGCAATAGGGCTATTTCCTCTGTGCTGAGCACCTGAAAGGGGGTGGCTGTTTGTTTTTGCAGGCTTCAGCCTGCCTCTAGCTGCTGTTTGCTATCGACACATGCACAGCATTGCTTGGACCTGTCCTCAGATCTCTGGAAAACTGGAGGCAAAAATTAATCTTGCTAAAGTTACCTCAATCTCTTGCTTGCTATTCTAATGGCAGATACTTGGAGATGTGAAATTCACAGAAATCATTGGTAATCTCTGCACTTTCTTGCACTGTAATGGCAAAAAGATGTTGTCTGATGGTAACTGGAATTCAACCTTTGGGAAAAACTGACGAGTTTGAATAGTGGAGACAGGGACATGCTTAAACTCTTAGAAATACAAACCTCATTAGAGTCAGATTAATTTTCCACGAGGAACTTACAGTTCTTCAAAGAGGGAGATGAATAATTGATGGTATGTTGGCATCCCCAGCCCCTTTCTGGAGGAAGAGGGTTTGTTTGCTGACCCAGGAGAGCTGCCTTTGCCCTAACAGGAGGAGCAGTTAGCTCAGCACCATGCTGCTTCTGCCAGCGTGGAGATGCTCAGAGCTGCAGGTGCATCATGGCTTGCACAGCGGTCATTGCAGTGCACAGTTAGAAAGGATGTGGGCAGCAGTCTGCTTGCCCAAAGGTGCTGGTTTTATTTAACCAAAAACTCTGGAAGCAGCTCATTGCTGCTCCTGGTTAGTGCTGCTGGGCAGGGTGGACCCAGAGGGAGCCCTTGCACTGAGCTAGCACGTGCTTTGCATCAGCTGCGCATTAGCTAATGCAGAGGGTGTTGTCCAAATTGCAGGCTCTTTCCATTGCTCCCAAGGAAGGGCTGGCACATCTTTAATTCTTTCCATTCTTTCAGATGCAGTGCTCCAACATGCTGCAGCTCTCTTTATCTCCCCAAGAAATCCAATATCCCTCAGGCCGTGCAGCAGCATCTCCCTTGTAGGCAGAAGCCACTGACAGCCCCTTATTTCCCCTTGCCTTCAGTCTCTCTCCATGCCCTGGCTTCTGCCCCTGCTCAACTGTGTGCTGTGCATGGTTCATGGTCCTATGGAAGGAGCCTGAGTCCCCATCCTGCCAGTGCTGCATCCTCCTGTGTTCCTGCAGGAGTGTTAGGGGGGGTCTGAGCTCCAGGGTGTGAGAGCATCTTGTTCTTTGTTTCTGAAATTGAGCTGTGTTATTACAAACCAGGAGGCAAAGAGGAACAAAAATACTACTTTTATCCTTTTTCTTTGTTTGGTTACTTTTGTTATTTGTTTTTAATCATTGCAGTGCTGTTCTCTGCCTGCAGCCTGTGCTCGTTTTTCTGCTCTTTAAGCCATGTAACACAATAGCTGGGGTTAATTTACTTGCCAGTGTGATTTCTAAAGGCTCGGTGAGCAAGGCTTGCTGCTTATTAGTTTCTTCTGGAGAATCGGGAGGGCTTTGAGTTCTGGGTGCTCTTTGCATTGCATCTGGCTCCCACAAGGCTGCAGAGCTCATTGCATGCTGAGAGCACTGCTGGAAGCAGTGAGGGCCAGGTGAGTGCATGGCGTGTCCCTGGAACAGGGGAGCTCTGTGGCTCAGCACTCCTGGCCCAGCCACATAAGCTGCAGCGAACAGGATTTAGAAGAGCAGTGGGTTTTATTTCACCTGGTTCTTTCAGCTGGCCGAGCTCTTACTGACTTGTGCAACGGATGGTAAGGGAAAGGTCTGCTGGGATGCAGTCAGCCATTCTGCCTGCAGGTTAATCCTCTGAACCATGCATGGGGCTGAGCTCTGCATGGCCGTGTGCATTGCAGCAGCTCCTGCAGTGCTGTGCATGGGTTTGTGGGGAGGTTTGATGGAGCTGCTTTCATCGCTGCTCCTCCCTTTCTGGGTGAGCCCTTCACTGTGCACCATCAGTTGATTCTAATTTCCTATAATTTGTTCCCATGTATCCGTAATTTGTACTTCCATTAATTGTGCTGCTGAGTTTCTTATTGCATGCGATTTGCTTTACAGCAGGGAAAAGCGGTGTGTTGTTTCCCCTCCCAAAACTCTTTTTGTTATTTGCACAATTGGGCACTTTTACCCCTTGACTGCTGCTCTCTGGGTGAGTTACACTTAAAAAGAGATCTTTCAGAGGAGCAGAGCCAGAGCTGTTTGTGCAGAGCTGTGCCCTCACCACACTCAGCATCACCATGAATGCATTGGTAGAGCTCCCTCCTCTCTCCCCAGGGTGCTGTTGGGTAACATGAGAGCTTTGCATGGGGGCTTTGCACCAGTGCTTTGCCCAGGGACTTGGCATGTGGGTTTTGCAGGAAGGCTTTGCACAAGTGCTTTATACGGGGACTTTGCACAAGCACTTTGTACGGGGACTTTGTGCCAGGTCTTGCACCACTGCCTTGCACTTTTGTCTTAGGAATAGTAAGGAGTTTCCTCACCCTGTATGTAGGACTGATTCCTGATGTTGTTTTCACTGTCTCCACCCTAAGCCAAAACTCAGATCAAGGCTCTGGGTTTTTTTTTTTTTTTGTGATGCGTTTCAACTTCTACACACTCAGCCTGTAGCAGGGGACACCATGCTGATAGTAAATCAGTGCTGCTTCTTATGCTGTGTTTCCAAGGCAACTGGAAATCCAAGGGGCCACAAACGTACACAGTTCTGTTCCTCTGAGACCTCACCCTCACAGGCACATGTAACACCTTCCATCTGTTTGAATGGCTTCTGAACGGTCTCCTGCATGGCTGTCACACAGCCTGGGTGGGGAACTGCCTCCTCGAAGGCTGCAGAACGTGCACTGGCATTGGGCTGCAAACCAGCACCGTTGCTGTGCATTGGATGGCTTCCCCCTGCTGTGCTTGGAGTCGCATTGAAGCTGCTGGGGGTTGTGGCCTTTCCCCTGCCATGTGCTCATTACAGGTGTAGAAGTCTCCCTGTGTTTGGCTGCAGTGCATTAGGCTCAGGTCAGGGAGCCACGAAGGAGGCCAGCAGGCAGCACCTCTGCACCCAATGCTGCTCAGTGTCACCCCTTGCCCTCCTTGTACAGATTTGCACAGAATTTAGGTTAAAATGAGAAAAAGCAACACCTTGACCTGCAGCCCTGCTTCCTTGGGTGCGCTGAAGGAAGGGCAGCCCCAGGGATGCTGCAGGATCTGACCTTAATTCTCTCTTCTTCCCGTTGCAGAGGGGCTAGCAGTGGGAGTTGGATTCGGGGCTATTGGAAAATCGGTGTCAGCCACCTTCCAGAGCGCCAGGTAAGGCAGAGTGCGGTGCTGCTGTGGGGTTTGGGGCAACTCTCCCTGCCACAGTTTGTCCCCTGTCCCAGACTGGGCATGCACCATTGCTGTTGGGTATTTCAAGGCTTGTCAGGTGGAAAAAGAGCTTCTTTTGGTGATGCTGGTTCCTGAAGTGGTTCTGTCCCAGCACTGCTGGGCTGCTAAGTGGGGCTGCGGGAGCTGCACTGTGCCTGGTGCAGTGGTGGGATGGAGTAGTGGTGGGATGAGGTAGTGGTGGCTCAGTTTTTGCAAGCAGTGACTCGGGGACATTATCACTGCTCCCAGCACAGGGGGCTGTCAATGGCTTTGCAAAGCAGCAGCTGAGGTGCACCTCAATGTGCTCACACCAAATGCTTTTATTTTTCTGTTTGAATTGCATACCTGAATTTTACCTTTTGATTACCAGACCCATTTATAACAAAGGTGTTGTGGAGGGAAAGCAGCAAAGTTCAGGCTTTGCAGTGCCCTTCCCAGCCCCTCCAGGTGGTAGAATAAGGCACGCTGCATCTCAGCCACTCCACTGGTGGTCTATGGGGCCCCAGCACTGGGTGAGAGCTGCATGCAGCCCCCAGGCTTTACGCCTGGACCTGCTATTGGCCTGAGTGTTGCCCATATCACACAGCTTTCATGACATCCATGTCACGTCCCCTGCGGCCAAGGGCTTGTGCTCACTGCTCTGCCCTGGGCACTTGGGTTGCAGCAGATACAATCCAGATTTGTGGTGAGCACAGCACAATAGAGCAGCTATAAACAGCTTTTCTCCAACCTTTTGCAATAAAAGGCTCTTCATAAAGCCTGCAGAGACTCCAGGGATTCTCTTACAAAAGGATGTGTGTGGGTTTTTTTTTTGTCAGCTGCTCAGTAAAAGCTGAGAAACCAGAAGCAGCTGCTTCTTTCTCTGTATTTACAATGGCATTAATCATGTTAGATAAAAGGTGGAGTCTGCACCAGGGAAATACCAATGCAAATGTTGTCAGCTGCAGAAGGAGACAAAATGACTTCGTTGCCATCAATCTGTCTATCGTTGTCATCTGCGGGCTGAACAAAAAGCTCTTCGTGTGGCCGCTGCCCCATGAAAATGATTGGGGATATCCAGGAGTGAAACGCTGTGCTGTTGCCAATTCCTCTCCACGCAGCATCTCTGGGGAGGACGGGCAGCCCCTGTCTGCTCTGCAGGGCCAGAGCAAAGCGTGGCTGTGCTGGGCATGGGGAAGGGATGCAGCTTGCATGGAATATTAGGAAAGAAAATTGCTGCTGCTGGAAGTTTTTGTGAAGAGGAAAAGATGGGGACAGCTCTCGCAAGGGCTTTGCAGGAGCCCTTCGTGTCAGAAAGTGGCAGTGGAGTTATATATATAAGGTGATGAAATAGAGTTAAATCTTTTGACACATTTGAAGGGAAAATTGCTCTGGGTCAACCCCAGCGCTTCGGGGATGTGACAGCTATGATCTCCTCCGTCTCCATGATTTGAAAATAGCATTTCAATGGAACAGCTGCATGACTCAGTTTACCCCTTTATCCCCCTGGCTGTGACTGTGCATTCCCACCGTGCTGTGAGCTGATTGGCAGCAGGGCTGAGCAGCTCCAAACCGAATTGTGTGACAGTGCTTCTAAGACGGCTCCCACGCTCCGATGCAAACACCCAGGGCTGCATTGCATACGGGTGGGTGCTTGCGGAGCCTGCTGACCCCTGCTCACTTCTGCCTGCTGCTGGCACCGTGCAGATGCTGATCGATGCATTTCACTTCCCCCATCGGACCGCGACCTGTGCAGGAGCTCACTGTAGGACCCTGGGGAAGCTCCGTCCCAAAGGGCTGTTCCAACTTTGCGTATAGGAAATGAGTATCAGCGAATTATGAAAACCGGGAAAGCCCCAGCTTGCCCTGCAGAGGGCGGCAGGAGGAGGCCGGGCCGTGTTGGCTGCTGTTGTTCTCCGGTCGGTGCATTGGGGTCCCCTGGGTGCCGCTCCCCATCGCCCCGCTCCGGCCCCGCGGTTCGCGGTGCGCGGCTCCGCGCTCCTCTGCTGCCCCCGGGCGTGCGCATCCCGCTCCTGCTGCCCGGCCCGGCCCTGAGGAGGCTCTGCTGACGATGTCACCGTGCACAAACAGCAGAGATCTCAGCAGTCGAGCTGCTTTTTTTTTTCCTTCTGATGTTAGGCAGGGATTGCTCAACCAGTTCAAGATCTTGTGTGCGTTGTGCTGCCCTCCGGAGAGGGCTGAGGATACAAAGGAGCCTGCCCTGAATTTGGGGAGCAGAGAGGGTTTGAGTCCCTCTGTGCCAGATCGGTCTGCTTGCATCCCTCTGCTTGCCATGGGGCAGCCAGCACAGCGCTGGGAGCAGGATGGCTGTGCCCCACTGCTCGAAGTGATTGCATGAAGGGAGGAGGAAAAAGCAATAGTTTGACCAAGCCTCCCCGCTTTGCGTGGCTGATTTCAAAGGAACCAGATGGGGCTGGAGCCGCCCGGTGTGGTTTTGGAGGAGAAAAAAACCTCACTGAAGTGGCTGTCAGTTTTTTTCTTTAAGCCTGTGGACTCTGGGGGGCTCTCAGCATCCCCATTCCATGGGGGTTTTGCTTGCAGCAGTGTCAGGGAGGGGAGCCAGGAAGGTGCTGCCCACACGAAATGCACCACATCTCCGTTCCTTCATCTCACTCCCCATCCCCTCATTCCTGTCCCCACATCCCTTTCCCTGTTTCCTTGTCCCATTGCCCATCCCCACATCCTTCATCCCTGTCCCCACATCCCCCACGTGCAGGGCAGCTCTCCCTCCACGTCCCTGTCTTTTATGGGCGCTGTGGGTGTAACCTCTGGGTGATTCATCTTGCAGCCCTGGTGTTATTCTATTGTCATTCTGTACAGAATTTTAAAAACACGCTGAAAGATTATTATTAAGGATGGAAAACCAAGCCTGGAGCCACTAGGAAATGCTGGGGACAGGACTGCCTGTGCAATTCTGACAGTGCATAAACATGGTAAGAAAGCAGCCTTTGTCACAGCCTTTGTCACAGCCCATGGCTAAGTCCAGTCACAAGGGATAGTTGGTGCCAGAAAATAAAGTTGGTTTTTTTTTTTTTCTTTAAAAAAAAAAGAGAGAAGTTCACCATGGCAATTTTTCAGTGGTCTGCAGCAAGGTGTGAGCGTGATAAAGGGATTGTTTCATTTCAGAGTCAGTGCTGTGTGTGGCCATGCTCTGTCCTTCATTCAGCTGAGGGCAGTGATGCCTGGCTGGTACCTGATCAAAGGAGAGAAGTGGGAAGCGTCAGCACAGTAGGCTTGGTCTGCACATAGGTGGAATTTTCCTGCACTTTTCTTCCCTAAAAGCACGCAGTGTACACTTCTGCTTTTTTAATCTGCCCTGTTGCAGAGGTGGGAAGCTGCTGTTCCTGCTGGCTGCTGCACAGGAGATCAAGGAGATCCCAGATTGGGCACCAAAAAAGAGCATCCCTGTCCCCATCCCCACTCCTGTCCCCATCCCCACTGCTCCTCTCCCACCTGGCACTGTGTGGTAACATCCCTGCTCCCATTGCCTGCTCACAGCAGCACTGGGCATGCTAGGTGCCTTTGCACAGCTCTCCTAGAAGCTCTGGCCCTGCTGGGTGTCTCCCTGGCAAAACACAGAGCAGGAGCTGCTCTTTTGCTCTTTTAGGTGCGCCAGAAAGTTGAAAGAAGTGAAAGTGGTACAAAAGCCAAACGCAGAAATTTACTTAGAGTGCATAAAGGTCTAAAAGTTGGAAAAACGATGTGCAATCTTGCATTGTGCGTGGTGCAGACAGCAGGTCCCGATAGGACACCTGCCCCGTGCTGAATGAAGGCTCCTGTTCAGTGCAACGTGTGTGTGGCAGCGACGCAAACAGATCTGTTTCCCCGCTGGTGCTGGGGAGGTTCCTCACTGCAGCACAATGGCCCCCATTCACAGCCCTGTGCGGGGAGTGCTGGCCCTGTTGTGCCCACAGATTGTTTCCTGTCCAGCTCTGCTGAGACAGAAAGAGGCTTCGGGCTGACGGGCGGACTTTGACGATGGCTTGGAAAATATTATTTCATGGGACAGCCTGTGCCTCCCACACTGCTGGAAAAGAGAAAGAAATAGGCTGAGGCTTGATTAATGCATGGAGATTGAAACCAGGCAATACCTTTATGCTGTGTTTTCTTGGAATGAATGGGAATCATTGTGGTGTGAGGCAGCAGAAGACGCGCTGGGTTCATCTCTCCCATTTGCACACACCAGCTCTGTCTCTTTGCAATCACGGAGGAGCCAATATGGTTCGGGTGGGATGGAGATGCGGGGGCTGAATCGTCTTTCCTTTATCAGATCCAGGGATGTGCATGGGAGCATTGAATGGAGACACCTCCTACTGCTGCGCGGTGGGGCTGGAGGGGAATTCCGTGCCCTGAGCTCTGTGTGTTCCTCAGCCACTGCTCCTTCCTGCAGTGCAGCCTCTGGTTACAAAACAAAGCTGTTGCAAGATGCTTATTAAGCACCTCTTAATTAACCTGTCCTGGAGGTATATGTTTATTATTCAGTGATGGTTATTGAGCTGGGAGCTTCTCCCTTCTGGTTGCTGTATGTTTTCCCCGTGCACTGAATGCCTGGCTTTGTGTCCCTCAAGCAAGTGCGGGTGGGTTTTGGCTCCTTGGGTGCTGCATTTCTCATCACGGCTCATTAATTAATCTCAGGGCTTCTGCTCTGTTCCTTGAGCAGCGTTGGGAAGGCCCTGGGCATAGCAGTGTGTAGATGGAGGCATGGATGCCCTGCCAAGTAGGTGCACATGGCCCAAGGCAGCCTGCACTGAACGCTTCTGCTTCCCAGCTCGTTGCAATGCCAGGAGGGTGAATGTGGGGTCTTCCTGTGCCTTGCTGCTCAGTCTGTGATAAGGAGAGGTGCAGCAGGGAGCAGAGACCTCTTGAGTGGGGTCTGCTGTGACAGGGCATGGGGAAATGGTTTCCTGTGCCATCCCTCCTGGGTCTGTGCACACCAGCTTTGATCTGCGCTGCAATTCCCATTAAAATAAAAGAAAGAGGGCAAATAAAAGAGCAGAGAAAGAAAAAGCCATTATCCCTATTTATCTTATCAAGATAAGGCCAAACAAGGCTCACTTTGAGCAAGGGGCTGGCTCTGCACTGCAGCCCGTGCCTCTCTGTAGCAGCGTGGATTGAAAATAAACCTTCCTAGGAGGGGAAGCAGTTTGAATGAAGACATTGTTACCGTACAAGATGTGATAATGGGGCTTTTTATAGCTACATCTGTTAGTAAATTGTTTAGTTCCAGGTCTGGGGCTGCATAAAGGCGCTGCTGCGGTGCTTTTTCACACTCTCTCCAGGCGCATTTTAGCAGCGATGTTGCAGGACAGGGAAGGGAGGAACCATTTCTGTGCTTTTCATTCTATTCTTACCTACTGGCACAGGTCCCCAGCAGCGTGCAGTGCACATGGCAATCACTTAAAGCCCCCCCAGCCCATTGGGGCACCCGTGGGTTCATCAACCCTGGGACCTATCCTGAGTCCTATGGGGATGGTGTGTGCATCCATTGGCTCTTTGGGGATGTCACTTCATTTGTTCAAGAGACACGGGGGAAGAGCACACGTGTGTCTATCTATGGAATCATAGAATCATTAAGGCTGGAAAAGACCTCCAAGATCCCCAACTCATCCCGCTGTGCCCATAGCCAAGTCCCTTAGTGCCACATCCTTGCAGTTCTGCAGCACCTCCAGGGATGGTGACCCTACTGCTCCCTGGGCAGCCGTGCCAGTGCCCAACCACTTTTTCCAAGAAGCTTCTCCTGTATCCTCACGAACATCCCCTGGTACAACTTCAGGCCATCGCCTCTCATCCTGTCATTCTCATGTAATGTAATTTTCTATGTGAAACGTGCTTGTCACACAAAGGGAGAAGGTTGGTGTTTTGGGTGAAGCTATAAATGTTAACGGGCAGCTTGTATTGGGGTTTATAGGTGGGCCGCAATCCCAGCCCTGCTTTTAGACCACCCAGCCTGTCTGTGTGTTTAATTTCTAAAAAATATTTTAATAACCTTTATAGGGTTCTGTATCTGCTTCCAGCTCAAGCCCTACCCACGATCAATGCAGCCACATCATTAAAATCACCTTATTTATGGGCGTGCCTATATGAATATGTAAAAATTTCGATTTGGGTGTAGCAAAAAGAAGAAATGGGCTCAGTGCTGTGCTCAGGGCATCGCTTGCGGTGAGGCTGTCCTTGTGCATCTCTGCAGTTTTGGAGTTGTTGTGCATCCAGGGGTGCAGGTGGTGCTTTTTTTTTGCTCTGGGTCCTCTCTGCAAAGCTTTAGTTCTGCAGTGTGATCGTAAAATGAAGCATCCCCTGGTGCTTGCCTGCCTCAAGCCTTCCTCTGCCCTTCTTGGGGCTAAATTTCCTTTATCACACTTTTCCTTCAATCCTGAAAGGCCATTTTAGAGAAGAACATCATCAGGAACAGATTGTTCCCTTTGAAGTTGGCACGTGGGGCCTTTTGTGCGTGTGTATTTTTGCTCTGAGCACCCAGCACACGAAAAGCACAGCTTCAAACATCCCTGGGCGCTCCCTGCTGCAGTGAGAGCAGAGGGATGAAACTCAGCATTGTGCCCTGTGGGCAGGGGGTGATGCAGACCATGCATGAGGCTGATAGAGAAAATCAAACAGTTCTGGAAGTAATAGGGCAGATAAGAATATGGATTTTTAACTCCCCCCTCTCCCAAAAATAATCCCACACAGTGGGCAGCTCTGCTCTGGCTCTGAGCACATGAGGACATCCCTGAGCCCTCTGTGAGCTGATGTCCTATCAAGAGGGGGACTCTGGTGGCATCCATGTCCCCTCTGTGTCACTGTTTCCCCTCCCCACAGCCCATGCTCCTTCACCTGCCTCCTCCCTTTGCCTGGAAGCGACGGCAAAGCACTGTGAGAGCTGGGGGATTTTGTGCTCTCCAGCTGAAGTTCACGTCCCGGTTGCTGCGGGCAGAGGAGAGAGCAGGTTTTATGATGTTCAACTTTGCTCATGTGCCTTTGGGATAAATTAAGGGTAAAATTTCCTAAAATTGTAAATGTTTACTGCATGTGGACTCAGGGCTGTGTATGTTTAAGGCTGGCAAGGGGCCAGGCGAGCAGATGGGACGCAGACCGCACGGCACGCTATGCGCAGCGGGGCGGGCGCATTTGGGGAGGTGAGAAAAAGCAGCACCAAAAGAGGCATGGAGCAGCCAGGCTGTGCCACCACTGCTCAAGGATGCACGTGTAGTTTGCTGAAACCCCTGCAGCTGGGCATTTGCCAGTTTTAGACTTGTGCGTTTGTGGTGTTGGTTTGAGATGTTTGCCTGTGCGGCTCTGAGCTCTGCGTCTTTTCTACTGCGTGGTGCCCCATGTTATTTCCTTCTCTTGTGCCTTTTGCTTCCTTCCAGTTTTACTGATGCCACTTGGAAAGCCCTCGCTCTTTGTAGAGGTTGGGTGGGAGCCTGGCTGTTGGCTTCCCAATGGACTCAACTCGGACTTGATGACCTCCAGAGGTCTCTTCCAACCCCTATGATTCTATGAAAACAAGGCGCTTGCTTTATTTCGCCTTAAAACTCCCACCTTGTCCCTATGCCTGCTCCCAGCCTGCTTGTTGCTGCAGGGAGGACAGCTGCTCTCAGGACGAGAGCACTCCACAGCCCAACCTTGCGTGAGAGGCACCGTCAGTGCTGCACAGAGCTTGGCGTGCCGAGGCAGCTGTGCTGAACAGGTAGGGCAGGTATGGGGAAACGCTCAGGGCCCCGTGCTCACCGCAGGGCTCCTTCCCACCTGTGAGCCCTGATCAAACACCTCGCCAGGCA
This sequence comes from Chrysolophus pictus, assembly GCA_037305975.1. Taxonomy (NCBI): domain Eukaryota; kingdom Metazoa; phylum Chordata; class Aves; order Galliformes; family Phasianidae; genus Chrysolophus; species Chrysolophus pictus. Next base: position 4,854,139 of record CM074593.1, on the reverse strand, counting down.
GCCCGAGTGGGAAGCCATGATGTAATCTTGGGAACCCAAAACAATCGGCCCTTTCATGGCAAGACGATAACAATCAAAACAGTATGTAAGGGCCTGCCATGCAAGAATACACATGCACATTATACACTGGAGGGAATTGAAAGCCGTAGTGAAAAGGGGCTTGTTAAGAATATGTAGCCTGCTTTCATAATCAGTTTGTAAAAGAATAGGCCCTTGAAAACAAGGGTTTAGGCTTATAGAAGGCTTTCTGTGCCTTGACCTTGCAAATATGCAGAGATGCCAACTTTTTTCTGAAAGTGAACTTGGAGTCTCCCAGCGTGATGCCGCGGCGGTTGGCAGTGAGCTGGGGAGCACTCCTGGGGTACTGGTGCTCCCCATCGGGTCTCAGCCACAGCTTCACCTCTTCTCCCTTGGAATGCTGCAGGAGTGATCATCCCAATGCAATCTGGACCCCTCCGTGGGACTCGTGGTGTGCCCAGGTGGAAAAGGTGCCAGAGCACAGCACTGTGCTGTGCTCATTTTACAGATGGGAAGCTGAGGTTGAGCACTGGGAAAGGAAATATTTCCTCTTTCTATGTATCAGTGCCTGTCTGTACATTGGGGTTGACCTGAAGCTTAACCTAATGTCTTTTAGGTGGACATGGGTGACCCATTGGACAACACAGGCTTTGCTTCGAACACTTTGTCACTTGCACAGTTATTCCCCACCTTTCCCAATGTAGATGCCAATGTCTCTGGATATTTTGCCATTGCCCCGTTGGCCAAACCATCCTGTAGGACTCAAAGATCTGTGTCCCTTCCAGCTTGGGTTATGCTGTGATTCTATTCTATCCCATCTCTGTGTCCTGCAGCCTTTGGGTCAGCCTGCTCTACGCTGTCTTTGTGCATCTGTTTTACAATGTGTTTCTTTGCAGCAGGGGGAAACCTTCCAAGAATCCCCACCTATTTCCGTAATAAGGAAGCCTTTGTTTTCCTGGTGCACAATGCAGCTTTATGTGATTTGGTTGCTTTCTGACTGACCTCAGTACCATCAGCTCGACTCCGAGGTGTGAGGTGTGCACAAGTTGGCAGCCAAGGGAGGAGGAACATCTCCTGGGACTGTTTTGTTCCCAGTTTGGGTGCCAGAGCTCAATGTTCTCTGCCTGAGCATCTGGGCATCTCCCATATGCAGGGAACCAAGGCAGGATGGACAGGGAGGTTGGAGTGTTCCTGGCCTCTGTGTTACCCAGGATTCATTCTGATCCTGCTGAGATGCTGAGCCCCATAATCCAAGTGTGCTCAGGCAGAGCTGCGTGATAGGAAGCACTGAAGGAACAAGTGGCCCCATTGGGTGATGGAGAGTGGTTTCAGCAAGTGAGAGCCCTTTGGAGGGCCCTGAAGCCATGAGGTAGCAGAGGAATAATGCCACCCTGCAACTGAGACCCTTTCCCTATCCCACATTCCAGGGTGCTTGAGCCTCGTGCCAGTGTGATACCTGCACCTACATCCTTGGGAAAACCCTAACCCAAAACCTGACCTGCAGTGGGGGGCACACTGCTGTTGCCTCCCCCCCCAAGGGAGCCCTGAAGGGTTTGCTATAGGGGCAGAGGGCAGGGAAAGGGCAGGGGCCAGCCCACCCGTCCAGGCTTCTCCTGCTGGGTCCCTCCCTGGCTTAAATTCCCTTCCCTGTGCCCCTCAGGGCTGCCTCTGTGCATGGGCAGCCCTGCAGCGAGGGGTCAGCGAGGGGGGAGCGCGCTGCTGCTTCCCGTACAGACCCCTCCATTCACACTTCCCTCTCCCACCCCATTAATTTGTTGTGGTTGGGGCTAGTAATAGCTGCTTTGTGCGAAGGCGAGGGAAGGAGGAAAAAAAACCCAGCACACAGACAGCGGCTCCAGTGTTTTCTAAAAGGGATGTTTTTCCCCCTCCGTTCTCTCTCTCTTTCCCTTGAATAATGTTTTTGATTGTAATAGCCTGTCCTGGTTAGGGAAACCCACAGCCTCTCCCCCCTTCCCCTCCCCTCTTCTGTAAACCATGGTTGAAGTTTAAACAACCCGGAGAGATTTTTCTCACCAGTCTTATTTTACTAATAGGAAACAAGTGTTTAAAGGGAGCTTTCAGCTGCTGGCCAAGAACCCCTGACTCTGCCTGCAGAGCTGGGAGTCCCAGTAATCCTTGGGACATTGCACACTGCTATGGTGGTAGTGGGGAGCAGCCTCTGCTTAATGAGGTGCCTGGTGGAGGGGCTCAGGGTGCAACCACAGATGAGATCAGACAGACCCCACAAGTGCAAATCTTTGTTTCTTGGCCGTCAGCTGTTTCCATGTTGGATGAGCGGTTGTGCTGGAGAAGGTGCTGGCTCAGGGAGTGTGGGGTGCTCTGAGGGTGGATGCTGTGCTGGCTGCCAGCACGCAGCTGGGGCTGAATTTTGGAGGGGAGATAGAAAGAGGAGAAACCTCACCTGGTTTTCTGCCCTTGAATATATTTCCAAACCTCTCCTGCCTGTCCTTGAGCTTTAAGCTCTAAAAGAGCTGTATTTTCTGCCACTGGGGATATAGGGCTTTAATTGGAGCAGCTCAAATTTACCGTGCCTTCCTGTTATAACCCCCTTTATCAAGCCTTTTATCTTTTGTGCTTGAAGAAATGGTCCTCACAGCAGTCTGCATTCTCCTTCATTACTTTACCAATGGACAGATCTCTTCTCCCTTCCCTTCCCTTCCCTTCCCTTCCCTTCCCTTCCCTTCCCTTCCCTTCCCTTCCCTTCCCTTCCCTTCCCTTCCCTTCCCTTCCCTTCCCTTCCCTTCCCTTCCCTTCCCTTCCCTTCCCTTCCCTTCCCTTCCCTTCCCTTCCCTTCCCTTCCCTTCCCTTCCCTTCCCTTCCCTTCCCTTCCCTTCCCTTCCCTTCCCTTCCCTTCCTTCTCCTTTCCCTTCCCTTCCCTTCCCTTCCTTCTCCTTTTCCTTTCTCTTTTTCTCCTTCCCAGCCTGTCCTTTCCACCCAATACAGATATAGATATCTACATGTTCTTTTCTCTTTGTAGGAACTTAGCTATTGGGATTGGCATTCAGAACTTCCCCGAAGGCCTTGCTGTCAGCCTGCCTTTGCGTGGTGCAGGATTCTCCACGTGGAAAGCATTCTGGTAAGCAAAGCTCTGCCAGAGCAGGGACCCCTGATCTACATCTCCTATAAGCAGGCTGACCCAAAGGCTGCAGGACTTGCTGCCCTGTACCCATTTGCATTGCCTGCCCAGGGGTCACCGTCCCTGGAGTTGGGCCCTGAAGGACGTTGTTTAACGGGCACGGTGGGGGTAGGTTGGGATGAGGCTTGGTGATCTTGGAGGTCTTTTCCAACCTTAATGATTCTTTGATTCAGTTGTTCCATTCTGTGATTCTATTGGGCTGCCTTTGGGATGGACTTGTGCTGGCCAAGGGCCACGTGCCACGGTCTCCATGAAATGCTCAGCCTGCAAAGTTTTGCTGGAGCTGTGCTGTAGACCAGCAGCTCTTGCAGCCAGCACTGCCCACAGCTGAGGGGCTGCTTTCCAGCTCCCTGCAGTGGGTGCTGCCCCAGTGCCCTGAGCTCAGAGCAGGGCTCAGCCCCGAGCCCTGTGGTTCGCCCCATCATGGCTCAGTGTCTGTGGTTAGCTCCCGGATCCTGCACCAAAAGGGGATTTTTACTTTGTTTTCCATTTTTTTTTTAAATTCTCTCACTTCACTCTGGGCTGCATTTCAAACCCACTTTGTTTTTTTCCTTTTCCCTGAGGTGAAAAAGCCAAGGCCATGAACTCTGCAGGCACAGGGCTGCGTTCCTGCCTGTGCACGTGTGCTGCGCTTGGGTGATGGATGGGAGGGCGGGGGGGCTCGCAGGCTGCTCCCTCCAAAGCTTTGTTTTCTTATCCTCCCACCCATCTCCATTGCAGCGAGTGCTGGGACTGCATCAGGGCTGCTGAGGAATGAGTTCCCATGGTCTCATTAAAACAGTCTCAGAAGTAAAGAGAACTGGGGAAAAGAGTGGGGAGGTTGTGGCCAGATGTCCCTTTTGAGACTGGTTGGAAATATTTCCTCTCTTACCTGTACCTGGATTCCCAGATCTCACAAGGGGACGGCATTGGATCGTGTTTGAATTCCCTTCCTGGACAAATCAATATGGTTTGATCCTATCTCCTTTGCTGCCCAGTGCTTGCTGTGTGTGGGGTGAGCTGTGTGGCCCTGGCCCGAGCCCTGGAGGATTCAGGGGATGCCCAGTGACTTTCAGTCCCACTGTCCCACAGGTATGGGCAGCTGAGCGGCATGGTGGAGCCCCTGGCTGGTGTCCTAGGAGCCTTCGCTGTGGTGATGGCAGAGCCTCTCCTCCCCTATGCCTTGAGCTTCGCTGCTGGAGCCATGGTCTACGTGGTCATGGATGATATCATCCCCGAGGCACAGACCAGGTGAGACCCCCAACTGGCCCTAAATTCAAGTTAAATATTACAAGTTTGTTCTCAGAAAGAGCAATCAGGCACTGGCACAGGCTGCCCAGTGAAGTGGTGGAGTCACCATCCCTGGAGGTGTTCGAGAATGGTGGAGACGTGGCACTGAGGTCAGTGGGCACGGTGGGATGGGTTGGCACAACTCACACCCTCCCCTTTCTCCCTGCAGTGGCAATGGGAAGCTGGCTTCCTGGACCTCGATACTTGGATTCGTGGTGATGATGTCCTTGGATGTTGGCCTTGGGTAGGCAGCTCGCTGCTCCCCAGGAGAAGACTTCACAGCAATTCCCAGGGTGGCATTTGGAACTGGACATGTGTTATGCTTTAGACTTTTTTGGTATATATATTTTTTTGATCTGGTTGGTGTTAATTTCCTATAATTTTATCTATCTCTTCCTCATAACATCAAGTCGATGGTTTTCAAAGCACAATTACGGATGGTTCCTTGCAGGTCCTGGTTTCCTTTCGCCACCAGATTTTTTTTCTCCAAGGTTATTGCGAGACGTGCTGGCCAGGTTGCAGATTTTGCTGCAGTTCTGGGGAGGTTTCATTGATTCAGGTCTCTCTTGGTTTTGATCATCCTTGTAGAAGATTAGAAATTCACTGTCGCGTGCTTAAGCTGGTCTGAGGTTAAGGACCAAAGTATTTGAATGCAGTAAACTCCTTAAGAGTCTCAGTTTCCACTCCAGGCTTTGAATGGTGGAGGTGTTAGGGCTGGGATGACACGTGCAGCACCCTGGGGGCAGCAGGCCTGGTGGATCCTGCAGTGCTAGGAGTGTGTCACGGTGTTTGTTGGCTGTTTGAGAAGGCAGTGTGTGTTCATCCACGTTGCTGCTACATGGTTGTTGTATGGCACAATCCATTTCCACCTGGGCTCGTGGCCCAGCACTACCAAGCAGCTGCCATTCTCCAGCTGCTGTGTTGGGTTGTTTGTCACTGAGCATAGTGCTGTGTTGCCTTGAGCCTGGACCAGCTCTCGTCCTGCTGAGCAGCATTGGGATGAAATAACTCATCAGTGTGTGTTAATTATCCACCCATGCACCACGTTTGTCTGCCTCTTCATCCCCTTCCTTTCAAGCATCTCCTATCCAACAACCTCAGGGTGGTTGAACCCATGCTTAAGTGGGGAGCAGAATGCAGGTGTGGGGAGGTCCACACTCTAGGGCTGCTCTGTTTTTCAGGAAGGCTAATGAGGCCCTCCAGCAGGAGTAACTGGATGGCCTGGCAGCATCTCAGCTGTACCTGCACCCAACAGGGCTGCAGAAAGGCAGCAGGGGGATGGGTTGGGTGAGCTAAGGGAGAGCCATGCACTTTTGTTTGGTTTGTTATTTTGGTTGGATTCCATTTGTACTTCATTTGTATGTCACTCTGGATGATACAAAACTACTGTTTGCCAATGGATTTGACCTTTTAACTGTGATTGGTTTCAATAAATGGGAAATTCAGCGTTTGCACTGATTTATTTTAAGGCAGTAAATCCGTACCTTTCCTTCTCCTCCCTCTGTTTTACTGCATTTCTTTTTTAATGGTTTGGTGGTTCTCAGCTTGACAAATGTCCTGCCTCTCAACCAGGAAGGCAGCGAGCTTGGGGAAAGGGAAATAACAAAATAAGAGCCAAGGAAAGGCATCTGCAGTGCATGGCACCCACGAGTTTGTTTCACTGGGTGTACTGCAGCAGCCCAGCTCGCCCTGGCTCCAACCCCTGACACTGGCTCATGCTTTATGACTCATTAAAAACCAACCAAAACAAATCGCTCAGGAAAAAGAAAGCAGCCCTTGGGGACTCCTTCTCTTCAGCTGAGCTGTGATGGCCATGTCCCTGGGGTCACAAGGAGCCTGGACAATGGCTCTTTGTCCATGAGCTGCAGGTAGGTGAGCCCACTTCAATCCTCGTGGGCTCTAAAGTCTTCCCATGGAACGTGGGCTCCAAAGCCTTCCCATGGAACGTGGCAGCCCTGGAGGTGCCCACAGGTTGGGTTTTCTCGCAGGCTGCAAGTCGTGTTTGCTTGTTTGATTTCTGGCGTGCGGTGTAAGTTGGTACAAAAAAACACATTATGCATTTAAAGGCAACCTCGTAATCAGATTGCTGAGAGATAATATCACATAATGCACTTAATCCTGCTTAGATGTAGCCAGCCGAGATAATTATGTACATTGGACCTGGAGGGGAGGGCAGGAGGGTGATGCAGAAAACACAGATGAAAATCCTTCTTTTCTGTTTCTACCCTGGAGGTGAATGAAATTATGCATCTATGTCTTGCCACGATTGAAGAGCTGGCTGAGGGCCAAGCCTGGAGTGACGTGTGGAAACAATAGCTGCCAATTAAAAGGTGGAGCTGGGAGCAAAGGCGATGCAGCAGCAGCCAAGTGTGGGGCAGTGCTGGGCTGCAGGCACTGAGTGGGGGGGAGAGGAGCATTAGGGATGGGGGAATTGTCCCACGTCGGCTCTGTCCCACATCATGCAGCTGGGGATGGAGAGCAGTGGGATGGTCCCTGCCCACCATAGGGTTGCTGTGGTCAATGGCTGCATCTCTGCTTCACAGCAGTGTGAAATGGCAGCATCAGAGCTGGGGATTTCCCCTTCTCTAGTTCTTTGATAAAGCTCCGCACAGACAGAAATGTTGGATTGCTGGGTTTTATCCTAAAGTATTAAGGGCTTCTTGTGCTGGCTGGAGATAAATTTCAGACGTGGCCCTATTCCATCCAGAAGCCTCAAAGCCCAAAAGGTAAAGATCTGTTCCTAAATGGCACGTGCTCTTGCTGTTGGATTTAACAGCAACCCCAAATGTAACTCTGTGGACTGCTTTCTGATAGCAGTACGTGTGGTTTTTGGGTTTTGCAAACTGTGCTGATGGAGGAGAGGTGTGATGACACCTGAATTCTTCCCAGCCCCAGGGGGATGTGTTTATCAGCAGGTGGGCTCCCAGCATTAAGATGGTGGGGGTGTGAGCCCAGCTGAAGCCCAGGTGCCCCACTGGGAGCTCTGGGACCTCTGCTGAGCAGTGCTGCTGCAGAAAAGCAATGCTGTATTTTGCTGCTTTTCTTTCAACCAAGAGCAGGTTCTGCCTGCAGGATGCCCATGGCACGGTGTACAATGATGCCAGCGAGCAGCTTGCAACAAGATGGTCTGTGAGTTCATGTGGAAGCTCTCCTGCAAAGAGGAGCTCTGCTGGGGGCATTGCTTGGGGCTGAGTGGGGCACAGAGGGGCTGCTGGTGTTCAGGTGTGTGGCATTACACGTGTCTTGGGATTGGGGCTTTGAGGTGGTGTTGTATGGGGTTGTGAGTGCAAATCTGCTGCTTCAGGCACTCAGAGCTGTGCCAAATATTGCTGGCAATTTGTCCTGTGGTGGCAGGAACTACTGTGGAAATTCATGGATTTTCCTTGGGTTTGGCATGGCAGAACCTCCCACCTGTTGTGCTGTGCGTGGCGTTGGGCTTCTCCTCTTTGCTCCAGCTGCTTCACACCCTGCCCGAAGTTGGGGTGCTCAGGGGGATCCCACCTCGCTCTGTACTGCTCCGAGCAGTTTGGGGGGGCTTTCCCCATCAGTGAGCAGTAGGGAAAGCTGTGGGAAACACGGGTTTGCCTCCTCTCGTTGGTCTTCAGATGGGATACGGCGATGGTTGTGCAAGAGGGGCAGGGGCTGCTACGCTCACCCGGTGCCGTGTGGCTGAGTCAGGGAGCAGGAATGCTGCGCCGGGCGCTCGCCGGGCGCTGGGGACGTTGAAGGCGATGGCGGCTGCGGTTTGCAGGGCTGGGCGGGGACAGCAAACCCCGAGTCGAGAGCTTTGCACGCAACCGAACAATAATCCCATTATTAGAGCCCCGTGCCGTAAAACAAAACACGGTGCAAAACGCTCCTCGGGCTTGCAGGGATGCGCGCCCAGGGGAGATGGCAGCACCTGAGTCATTGCTTAGAAAGGAATGGATTTCACCTCCCTCCTCCCCACCCCCGAGGAGAGAAACAATTCAACCCTTAAAACAAAATGACTTCTATTCTTTGTGTGTGCGTTTTGTTGTACTTGGCAACGGAGCTGCAATTAAAACTGAGACTCTCTCATGTGTGCATACATGCAGCTCCCATCCCCGAGCTCCAGAGTGCACACGCAGCCATTCCTCTGCTTCCACCAGCTCAGGTGCTCTGACCCATCCAGCCACATCCACCCCCGAGCCCCAGCAGCCGGCCTGTTTTGAGGAGATGAGAGGAAAGAGGAGAAATTCCAGCCCGGCTGCCCCTTTCCTGGGGGAGATGCTGTGGGGCCATTGAGTTTCTTGCTGAGATTTACTACCAGTCCCTTTAAAAATGTATATATTGGTGCTCTAAGCATGCATTTAGTCTTGCATGGTCAGCCAACTCTTGAGAACTGTGCCATCGAGTGCTGGGCTGTGGCTCCTGAATGTTCCCCTGGCTGCAATACAAGTGCTGCAAGCAATGATGGGGGGTGTATGGAATGGCCCCTGTGCCACACGTGTTCCCCATGCTGCTGTGTGTCCTGTGAGGTTCCATGGGTTGAGGTTAGGGTAAAGCAATGTCCATCAGCATTGTTTCTATTGTAAATTCTTCTGACTGAAGAGCAATTCCAAATGGGGAAGGAGAGGAAATGGAGCAGTGTGGGGTCTGTGCATGGCACCGTTCTGTTCTTAGTGCCTCTTTCCTTATTTCAGGGCTCTTATAGCAGGGAGGGGAAGGCAGTTGCACGGGGAGAGGGTATTCCTTAGGCTCTCAGATGTCCTGAGTTAAGATTTTTGGGATGCATTTCTATGCTTTGTAATCCAACAAGGAGGGGTTCGTGAGAGCAGGAAACTGAGCCTGTGGGTTTATTTTAATACAATCTTACAAATTGCTGATGATAACTAAAAAGCTTTTGTGTCCAGAGCTGGTTTCCATGCGGGAATTGCTTAAATCTCTCTCGGCCTATTGCATTCTCATGTTCTTATGCAAACAATGAAACCATTACAGAGCCCAACACATGCTCTCTCCTCATCTCATCCTGTAAAATCCTTCTGCTGTGCCTCAAGCAGAAAAGAGAACTTCTGCTCCAAAAGCCATGTGAAAATCTGGGGGAAGAGGATGGCCTGGATCTGCTTTCCTTTTCCTGCAAAATAATTTCTCTGCCATAAATTTGTCATTGAGAGCCAAGGGAAGATTTGCTCATGTGGAAAAATGCGTGCTGGGAAACAATGGAGGGAGAGACTGGAAAGGGCTGAGTGGACAAAAGGACCAATGGATGGACAGATAGGTTGGTGGAATGGATAGTTGGATGGACAGGTAGACAGATGAGTGGATGGATGGACAGTTGGATGGATAGATGGACAGATGGATGAACGGTCGGATGGACAGACAGATGTGTGGATGGATGGACAGGTGAGTGGAGGAAAGGCTGGATGGATGGACGGATGGATGGATAGACAGACAAATGGACCTACTTCAGGAGCTGGGGTCTTTCCCATGGAACAGCCTTGGGACCAAGGAGGAGCTTTGGGAGTGATGCTGATCACCTGTCTGCCCTCTGCTGCCCGTAGTTCCTGGGCAGTGGCTGCTGTGCTGCTGTGAAAAAACCTTTCTGAGAGCAAGGAAATGTATCCAGACACCAAGGGGGCTCCAGGGCTTCTCAAGTCATTAAACAAATTAAGTTATTTAGAACATGGAGGCCCCAGATGACTGGGTGTGAAAACCCCGGGGGCCTCTGTAATTGCTGTGCAGAGGCAGTCCTGGTGGGTGGGAGGATGTCAGGGGATTTTGCCTTCTCCTGGAATAGTCCCAGCAAGGTTTGGCTCCCCAGGGCTCTTGGGGACTTGGTGGCAGCAGCACCCTATGCTGGGAGGCCTGAAGTGATGCTGTGGTCCAGCAGGTGCTGCTGTCCCTGGTGTGCTGCACCTTCAGCTGGGCTCCAATCCCACAGGGACTTGCTCCTTCTGACACCTGACACCAGCTTTCCAAGGAAAGATGCAGAATTCCTGAACTTAGCTGCTTCTTCCTTTGCAGTGTTAGACATGCTCTGTGTTTAGACAAGATGACAAGCTGATAAGGCACCGTGCTGCAATCTCCTTTGGTGAGCTGTGAGCAGGAGCCTCCTCTAGGCTGGGATTGCACCGGGTCCTCTGGATGCGTTCTGGACAGACAGAAGCATCCCCAAATGTGTCCCCGGGTGTGTCCTCACACTGTGCCACCGTGCTTTGATGGCACCTTCACCTCTCCCATCTTCTGCCCCCAGGATTTGGGACAGATGCTTCTCACATCGCTGCAGCCCGTTGATCTCACTGGTTCTCAGCGGGTGACTGGAGGTGCTCTGAAAAGTGCCACCATCTCCTTGAAGCCATCAGCCCTTCCTGTCCTGCTGGTCACGACATCTCCCAGTTGCGTGCGCTCATTTTTCCTATGGGGCTGTGCTGTGGGAGCTCAGCACCCTAAGTGCAACCCAGCAATGTGTCCTGCGAGTTGTGCTTTGCCAAAGGTTAAGGCCCAGGGGATGGGGTTTGGCAGTGTCTTGGCCACAGCATTCTGCCCACACCTTGGGCAGCGTGGAAAACCCCCGTGAGAGCAGAAGTTCCTCTTCCACGGGGGTGGCTTCTCTCTTTTTCTTTCTCCCTCCCCCTCTCCTTGAAGCTCTCAGAAACAAGTGCTGTTTTATGGCAGATAGTTTACCAGCTGCACAAAGGCGGCCTTGTGAGGCTGAGCTCCAGATGTTTAGCATTTCACAAAAATCTCATCGTCAGGAACCTGCTTTGCTGGCGCACCAGCTGAGCCGCCTGGGAAGAGCTGAATCTCAGAACCACAGCCCTGCAGCCTTCTCCTCTCCTTCCTCTGCAGCTGTTGGCAGATCCTGGCCTCGTGGTCCAGATGGACCGGGTGCATCCTTGCTGATGGGCAGCTCTGGGTGGGAGATGATGCAGGAGATAGGGGTTCACATATAGGGGTGAGAGGTGCAGGTCTGGGTGCTGAGCTGGGTGCTGTAGGAGAGCAATTGGCACTGCTCCATCCCCACCCCATTCCTTTCCCTGCAATCCCTTAATTGTTTTTGGGGGAGAGAAAAAAAAAAAAAATCACATGACAAAATACAGGGAGATAATTACAGTCAATTGCCTTCCTCTTATCTCCAGGGAGAGCACGTATGGCAAATAAAGCCCAGGGAATTAATGCTGGTGTTGACCGAAGCTTCCCGGTCCAGGCAGTGAATGGCAGGAGGGGCTGATTTACTGCCACTCTTTGCAGCTATATTCGGTGTTTTATTGCAACTCTAATTACTGCTCCTGTCAGGATCTCGCAGTTCCCTTTGCCACATGCAGAGGATGGAGCAGCCCTGCTCACAGCAATGCTCTGCGCTCTCCCTGTCCTGCCCTGCCATGGTGCCATGCCCACAGGAATGTGTGGCTGGTTGGGTTCGCTTGGCTGCTTCCCCAGAAAGTGGGAGCTGGGGGAAACGAGGCTGCAAGGTGCATCTTTGGGTGCAGATATCCCAAGGACACTGTGCTTTCAGCTCCCCCAGAGCAGGGCTGGGGGAGATGGTGATGTGCGGAAAGGTGCCTGTCTCACCTGGGCAGGGCAAAACCCACCCCAGGGCTGGGTAGGACGTTCCATCTTTGGGATCCAGCATGAAGATGTTGGAGCGTGGGGACAACTGGAGAGTGCATGCCAACCCTAGCAGCCCAATGTCCCCAGGCAGCCCCATATCCCCAGCATCCCCTGGTCCCCAGCAGCCACTCATTCTCATGCAAAGCCTGTAAGGAGGAGAGAAGGCACCCAGCCATTGGGGAGCAAAGACGGGCAATGAAGTAATCCTCCCCCAGCACTCGGAGCATATAAAGCACCGTGGAGCACAAGTGCCTCTCTGTCCCCTCTCTTTCTTCTCTTTCCCTTTAATACTCTCGCTCCTTTGTCCCCATGCATTTGCTCCTGGTCCTGCTGGTCCCTTTGGGCTTCTCTCTGGCTGCCCATCCCCACAGGACCCTCCGTGTCCGCCCACTGAAGTGCTCCTGGTGCCACCTGTTTTCTCCCTTTCCTTTTCCAGGACACCTGATTTATTTATTTTCTTTATTACTATTATTATTATTTTGCCACTGGTTTAGGGTCTATTAAGTTTACTCCGTCTTCCTCTTGCCCTGGGAGACCTGGTTAATGAGTAACCATAGCGTGCTTGGAGGCAGCTGTCTCAGACAAACTGACGGAGACTTTTTTGGAGCTGCATAAGGGAACGTTTGTTCTGCAGCTTCTCAATAGATCCTTGTGCAGGAGGCAAAAAGTGTGGGGAGAGAAAGAAAGAGACACTAAATCACGGGGCTCCTTGAAAATCTCGCTCAGTGTGTGTGTGTGTGGTTTTATTCCTCGTTATAATGGATGTTCAATGAGTCACCTTTTCGAGCTCAAATCATGAATTTCTGTGGCAGAGAGCGCAATGTACTTCTAACAGCATTTCAGCCTTAAAGTTTTTATACATTAACTTAAAAACACAGCCCATAGATACACTGGCACGGGGTCAGCATCTCATGGGTTGGTGTTCCTTCCCCCACTCCCTGTGCAGATTTGGCCTCGTGTTCCACCCAGACCCTCCCATCACCTCCATATGGGGACACCTGGAGGCTGAGGTTGTTGGGGTCTCTCAGACCCTCATCATCCCTGTGTTGGGATGCCCAGGTGGGAGGTGGAGGTTTGCTGTGCCACAGGGCTGCTGCGTGCCCTTGGGAACAGCATTTAAACAGCTCTTCCCTGCCTGGGCTTTGTCACTGTGCAAACAGGTGACGGCTGTGTCCTTTGTCCTACAGCCTTTCTTGGAGGTGGAAGGGATGTTGAGTGTGCAGAACTCACAGCAGCTGCTCTGGCATCGCTCCCTCTTCCAATGGCTCCTTCATTTCCCAGATACCCACGTTTGCTATCAGCAATGGTTTTCTCCCTCTCCCCTCCAGGAACAGCTCTGTGCACAGAACCCTTTGATGCTCCTCTTGTGGTCACCCAGAAACAGGGAGAAAACCAAACCCGTGTCACAGCACTTTGTTACAAAACCTCAAGTTGTTTATTTTATTATTTTATTTTATTTTATTTTATTTTATTTTATTTTATTTTATTTTATTTTATTTTATTTTATTTTATTTTTTGAACTTTGGGGTTGGTTCAAGTTTTGAGCAACAATTCAGGTTGCTTTTGTTTTACCTGAAATGCAGCTCACTGTTCCGTGGAGCAACAGTTCTTTATTGGCCTTCGTGGACATTTGGCATTCTCAGCGAATGAAATAAAAAGCTTTTTGTTCCCATATTTCAATATATCACTATATATAGTTAGCCCATGTGGGGAGGGTATCTGGAGGGCAGAGGACTTGCAGAGGTTTCAGAAAGCGTGTCTGATGGGAGCTCATTCCCACATCTCCCTCCCATTTCCCTTCCATTTTATCCATGCTGTGCCCATCTCTAACTGCTCTCCCCATGTGATGCTGGTGCTGTGTCAGCCCTGTAGTGCTGCAGCCCCAAAGCCAGGCTGAGAGCACAGAGCACCATATGCATCCCCAGTCAAAATCCCTCCTCTCCCCATCTGCAGGGAGGATTTCCTGCTCTTAAAAGCTCTCACAAACAACTCCGAGCCCCATGGCTGGAGGCTGCAGGTTGCACTGATCCATGTTCTGCAGCTGTGGGGCCAAACCCCTCCCTCCTTCCTCAGGTGCCCTACAAGGATAAAGGATGCTTTCAGCTGGGAAAGCACTGATCTGCTGTGACTTGGGAACATCTGGCTGACATTCTGAAGTCTGCAGGCTCTCATGTAATGATCCTCATTCCCCGACCTGCAGCACTTTATCTCTCTTTATGGTGACTCTGCTCCCTGCCCACACCACCCATGCAGGGCACTGTTCTAATTAAAACTCAAGGCTTTGCTCCCTTCTCCCCTCCCCATCCCAGCAGCGGCTGAGGAATGCGGGGCAGGAATGCTGTCCTCTCACAAGGAGCTGGGAAGGGGAGGTGGTGGCTCTCCCATAAAACAATGTCTTTGTGTTTGCAGGATCACAGGCACGCAGGGCCCTGTTTCGTGCTCCAGCCCTGGTGGGTGCTGGCTCACCTGGCAGCAACACACAGCATCTCCCAAACCTTTTGCACTCACTTCACACTCAGTAAAACTGCAGTTGAGATCCTCCAGTAAATCAAAGCCAAGCTCTGCTGGGATTGAGTTGCTCACCTCTATGCCAGCCCTGTGCTTAGAGCTGCATGGAGCTGGGTGGGCTGTGAGCAGAGCCTTGCCAATGTTTTACAGTGCATTGCTCCATTAGACTGCATCACTGTGTGGCAGTGCATCACCCTACTACAGTGCTTTGCCCTGTTACAGCATATTGCTTTATTCCAGTGCTTCACCCTATTTCAGTGCATCGTGTGTCCCGTATGCGTGTTGTTCTGGAGGCAAGCAATGCTTCCCAATGAAACTACCAAAATGGTAACTTGCCTGGAGAAATCCAAAGCCATCTGAGCAGGTGGTTCTGTGCCACCAAGCTCTTGGTCTTCCTGCTGATGTTGGCCCTTCAAAGACATAACTCCAGTCGAGAAGCCTTCTCATGGACTCCAGTGGACGTTGGGTCTCATCCTACCTGTGGGCACCGTATGGATGCTCCCAGCACATCCTGCCCAGCGGGATGTTACTTTGCTCCACTTCTAGGTCTGTCTTTCTGTGCATATAGGACCAGGGCTGCTCCCTGGTAGGGCTGCCCCATGAGCAGGGCTGGGCAGGACAACAGGAAGGGACACCTGGGGGCTGCAGGGGCTGCTGCAGTGCCACGCGTAGGAGCTTTTCCCAGCACAGCTCCTTGCTGCTGGTTGCACTCTGCTGCTTGCCAAACAGGTTTTAATTTAGAGAATGCGAGGATGAAAAAGCAGCACAACTCCTCCTCCACAGCATTAAAATTTATATATATTTTCCTTTTAATATACCATAAACGATGACCTTTTACCTCCCTCCGAACGCAGCCAACACAAGCACAACAATGTGATTTGTGCAGCATTTCGGCTGCGGTTTCTTCAAGAAATTCATCTGGTCTCCAAGCAATTAAGGGAAGGGAAGCATTTCCACTCCAGTTTTGGGCCCTGAAAGCCTGCCAGGAGATTTTCCCCCTCCCTTTTCTCTCCCTCTTTCTCCCTCAGCCCCTTGCTCACTTGTCCTACAACACTCCTGCGGTTTCACTGCTGTGGTTTTCCCTCCTGCAGCAGAGGATGCAGCCCTTTGCAGTGCAGGTGGGACGTTGGCTCCCAGCCCCTGTGCAGCCACTGGCTGGGAGATGGCTCACCCAGACCGAGCCTAATGGGATTTGGGGCAGCATGTGGCCACCCTCCCGACCAACACCTTCTGTACCATTCACCCTCTCCATTGCCTAAAATTTGTCTGCAAAGGGGCTGTGCAGAGCTGTTTGTCCTCCCATTGCCACCTGCCTTCTTGAGGTCTCCTTTGGGGTATTTTCCTGCGCCGTACAAAAATGGGGATTGAATTAAAAGTGCGTGGGGGAGCACAGAGCAGAGGGGAGACGCGTGGGGAAGGATCCGTCCCATGAGGGCATAGAGGGCAGGCTTTGCCTGCATGGAGCCTGCTCGCAAGGATGGGCTTTAAATCAACCCGCACAACAGTACAGTTAATTGCTCATTCATCCCACAGATGGGTTAATCATTAATTTAAATTAATAATTGGGCCAATCATTAAACTAAACAATAACTAATACACGGGACAATTGAAACGATCGCTCTCGGTGCTGAGTGCTCGCTGGCGTTACTCATTGACCCGCAGTTTATGGGATGGATCCGCCGGGGGACGGACCGAGGTTCCACCCCCCCCCCCCCCGACGCACGCATAGACGGAGGAAAGGAGGGAGGGAGGGACGGGGGGAGGTGGCTCCCGGCCCGGGGGAGGAACTACAAGTCCCGTGAAGCAGCGCCGCCCGCCCGCCCGTCGCCAGCGGGGCTTTATAAGCGGGGAAATGGCCCAAACGCCGCAGTCGGAGCATCTCTGTGTGCGGTGGTACGGGCTCTGTTCGGGCAGGGAGCGGTAGCGATGCCGGACCGATCCCCCTCCACTCGTATCTCCCCCCCTCGAGCATCTCGGGGTCGTCCCCGCCGGGAGATGTGAGCACGGATGGTTGTGGTGGTGGGGTGATACGGCGGCTGGGAGGCGGCCCGCTGAGGTAGGCTTCTCGCTTGGGGGTCGGGGACAGTGGGGTATCGGAAGGGTCCCGGGCATCTCCTCGCAGGGCCCGCTGTGCCTCCGATGGATTCCGGCCCTGGTTCAACCGCCTTTGTGTTCGGGTGGCTTCGGGGGCTGCGGTTGGGGGATGCTCCGAGGTTGGGAGCCAAGGGGCTGGGCTGGCAAGGATCTCTGTAAGAAAAACCATGAAGGTGTTATCTCTTTTTTAATCGTTTTTAAAAGACTTTATAATTTTTATCTTATGACTTTTCCCTTTCCCCCCCGTGGGAAAACCTCTGTAGAAAGGCTCTATGCTACAGAGGGACTGCGGTGAGCTGTGGGCAGGTGCCTGGCTGGGGTGAGGGGAGGCCCTGGGGATCCTCAATTCCCCATTTCCCCCATCTACTGAGGGCCCGGGGCTCTTCCCACCTTCTTGTGCTATATACATGGAGCTGGGAACACTTGATGAGGGTGGGTGATGCGAGGTATCTGTGATGCACAAGAGCACTTTTGTGTGAATGCTGGAAAAACATGAATGAGTCCCTTCTTTTGCTCACTACAACAAAAAGACCACACCGGTCTAGACCTGCAACCAATAACACACAAATTAGTGCTGTCTGCTCCTGGGGATGCAGTGCACTGAGGACAACACCAACCCTTCCAGTTTGAGCCCACTGATCCATATGGAAAGTGATGGATGCTTGTTTGGGGAGAGGATTTTTGAGGTTACTTTGATATAAACAAGAGGAGCTTTTATTGCCCGGACATTGTTAGTGTGGCTCTCTGCTGGATTGGAATGCATTTCCTCTGAAGGGTTTTGAGATGGGAGGAATTGCTCAGCTCTCCAGCTAATTGAGACATCTTTTTATAATCACAGTCCCAGCTGGTGGGATGGAAGCAGGGGGGAGAGGGGGTTGCTGAGTAGTGACTCAGGCATGGGGAAATGCTGCCTGTTTTTAGAAGGGCAGCTTTCGGTTTAGAGGTGTATGTGAGGGCACCTTCCTCCTCCCCAATTCGTTCTGTGCTGTCAGACAGGTGATGAGATCATTGATGTCCCAAAGCCATCACGTAAAATTATGGATGGGTGGGAAAATCTGCACACCTCAATCCTCCCACAGATGTGGGGTCACACCTATGCTAATAGGGTGGCAGTGTGGGGCACACAGGGTGTTGCAGTGCTTGGGCTCTCCTTTCTCAAAGGCTTCGGTGCTAATACTGCTTGGACTTGTCTTTCTTATTGTGCTGCTTGTTTGCTGGTTGCTTTCCACGTGCAGATCTCTAAACCAACCCCTCAGGTTTCATTCCATGGGTTGGCAGTAACCTTTCCTGGGGTGCTGTTGAATGGTTGGACCTTAGCAGCCCCCTGACAGCTGGGAGATAACTTCTTGATGAGAAGAGGGCCTGTAACCCAAAGTGTGAAGTCCCTTTGCAAGCATAGCACTCCCCCCTCCCCCCTTCATTGGCAGGGGGAAGTTATAGCTACTGTTACAGCCATGGGCATTCCCTTCATGGTGTCTCCTGAGCAGGGAGGGCTGTGCTGCAGGAGTTGAGTCTCTGCAAGGCATGGGGAAGCTGCTGGGCATGGGATGTGCTGTGCTGCTGGCAGACACAGGTGGGTTTGGTGGTGATTGGGATGTTGGTGCCTCTGTTGCCAGCACTGATTTACTGGCTCAGATATTCCTACCTGCAGCAAAGGGGAGGTAGAAGCCATGGTGGAAGTGACCTAAATGGTTTAAACCCACAAATCTCCTGGGCTTTGCTAGTACCAAGCTCCCAAGGTTCACCCTGCAGCCTGGGGAAGGCAGCTTCACCTTTTGGGTATGGAAGAAGAGAGCTGCCCTGAACCAGAGGGGATTGGTGGTCACAGTCACTTGTAGGGGATGTAAGCAGCTGGATGATTAGCTATAAATTAAACTGTGGGTTTAGTATTTAGAGCAGCTCACGTGTACCTGACTGCCTCAGTGTAATGCAGCTCTGTGGGCTGCAGAATAGAGAGGGCTCAGAGGACACTGGGACCTGAGATGAATGCCTCTGAATGTAGTGAAGAACAGCAATGAAATATGGGAGCCTGGGCTCTGAGATGCTCTGAGGGCTGGGCATGGCCGTGTGTTCCTCTTGTGTTTGGTTTCAAACACATTTAATATAGGAG
Organism: Chrysolophus pictus; assembly: GCA_037305975.1. Taxonomy (NCBI): domain Eukaryota; kingdom Metazoa; phylum Chordata; class Aves; order Galliformes; family Phasianidae; genus Chrysolophus; species Chrysolophus pictus. The sequence goes on along the minus strand of CM074593.1, from coordinate 4,835,411 downwards.
CATTGCTTCTCCTCAGTGGGATGGGTGTTTCCTAACAGCAATTGGCTCATCTTTACCAGAGGGTTTGAGATGGGCTCTTCTATCCAGGAACTCTTCTCTATACGAAGTGATCCAAGTGCCTTCAGTGCTGGGAGATCAGATGTCTCAGGCCCCAGACAATGGGGGGATAAGGCAGCAGCACAATGCAGCTCACTGGGGGCTCTTCTGTTTGACCTTCGAGTAGAAGGGAAAAGCAACAAAAGGGAGGGTAAGGAAAGCAGGGTGCTTTGCCAGTTACCAAGGCTGGCCAGAAAGTTATAATGGCATTACAAAGGGCAGCCTTGTTCAGAGTGGCTTATTTCATCAGAAAGATGAATTTAAAATAATAAAAGGGCAAATGCTGGCGTAAAGTCCCCTCTGTTAGTGTAAACACTGCAGGAAAACCCTTTTATTAGGGACTTAAAGGAGGTAGTAAATACTGTTGGGTTTTGATGAGAACTCTTAACACAGGATTAGGGTTTACGGGGCGTTACCATATTAGCCCCTGGGGACAGAGCTGGGTTTCGTGTGGCTTCGTGTCCTGCTCTGCATTTAGTGCTTTGTTTTCCCCCCTTTTCCTGCTGGTTTTCCCTTCCTGTGGCAGCAGGCAATGCAGCTGGAGTGTTAAAACCCAAGCCTTGAAATAAATGTTTGATTCCCTGGGTGGTTATGCAGCTTTCCAGCAGAAATAGAGCCCAACCCAGGATGGGTTTCAAATTGGGACAAGCTCTCTGAAGGCCCTTCTTGCCCCTGGAGCTGTCAATGGGCTGGTATAGCTGCAGCAGAACTGCCCGTGCTCTCACAGAAGGCAATGCCCAGTGATGGCTCTCAGTGGAGCTCAGCCTAAGACAACTTCTAATGCACTGTGACAGCAGGTTGCTGCGTGGTGCGTGCTGCTGCATGGAGGCTTTGGGTTGGGAAGAGTGCTGCAGGGAACATTCCTTTGGGATATGTGTTAAATACTGTTTTTTGGCAGGTGGAACTCTCCTGCTCATCTTCCCATGCAGATGAGCTCAGTGCTGGGGTTGGCTCATCCCTGGGTAGGCAGCACCTATGGGAGGGAGATGAGCAGCACCTGGGTGCTGCTGACACCAAGAGGCAGCTTGGCTCACTCAGAGCTCTGTGCCCAATTGGTGGCAAATAGGCTTAAGGAATGAAGCTGGCAGTGGCTTTTCTGTGTTTCCAAGACAGGAAAACCCTGCTTGGCTGCTCCTGGGAGCCCCCCAGCAGAGCCTGTGGCTGAGTGCTGGCACCTCAATGAACAGCAGGAAAGGCTGGTGGCTATGGACAGATCTTGCTTGCAGGAGGGGTTGTTCTCCATCAGCCTGCTTTGTGGCCAGCTGCAGCTTTGTAACATATGCTTTATTTGCAGCCATGGTGCCAGCATCTCCTCTTTCCTGCATGTGAAGGAGGGCATGGTGTCACCCTCTGGGGGGACAGTGATGAGCAGGGCTAATTTTGGGGTGGAAAAGCAGCCACATTTGGGTTGTGGGTGGTGCTGCAGTGCAGCCTGCAGGTGTGTGCACTGAGCATCCTGCTCAGACACAGGGCAGAAAGAGCTGGATGTGGGCACTGCAAGTGTTTGGCATACGTGTGTTTGATGCAAACACTGAATTTTGCTGTGTACAGAATTACCTGGAGCTCACCAGCCAAGCTGCAGTGGCATCACAGCTCCCTTGGAAAAAAGGAACCGGGTGGTGACGGTGGCCCCGGGTCCTGTGTGTCCCAATGGCAAACATCACATCTGCCCAGCTGAGGGGGAGGGAGGGCTTCCAGTTCAACAGCCTAGATGGGAAATAATGATCCCTTTTCTATAGCTTCTCCAATTGTTCCCAAAAATCCTTTTTAAAGGGAGGAAAGTTCCTTCCTTCCTTTCAGCTCCCGGTATCTTTAAGAATTCACTCTATTGTGGCCCAGGACAGAGACCCTTCTATGAGGGCTGCATAGGCAACTCTTCAGAGGCCCCCTCCCCTGTGCCCCCCCGCCCCATCCCAACAAACCCCCATTCTCCTCTGAAGAGGGTCCCTCTGTCTAACGCCAAGTAACTCTTAAGGGTAGCATTTATCCTCGGGCACTCAGTGCACAAAGAGTGCTGGAGTGTCAAATAAACTCACTCCAGCCTGCAAAGAGAAGAGGAAGAAAATACAAAACCCCCTTTATTTCCACCCCTGCAGGGAAACAAATACGGACTTTGTGCTGGAGAGCAGCAGCGCCCTAAAGAAGCGGGGCAGTCCCAGTGTATCCCCATAAAGTGCTGTGCATGCACACATGCTGTAGTGCTTGTGAGCGTGGAGCCATCAATCAGACAAGTGCTAAATCAAAATCCCTCCTATGGAATCCTGTGTGCTGCAGTGACAGCGTTCCAGTGACTTCTGTTTGCTTTTGAGGGAGGAAGATGCTGCGTCCCCTGCCAAGGGACAGTGGGTTCTGTGTGATTTCCAGCTGAGCAGACCCACAGGAGGGCTCAGCACATCTGCTGCAGTGCTCATTTCGTCAGGGCATCCTTGCAGTGGGGGAATTCTGCTCCCTGCCCCACTGCAGGGTGCTTGGCTGTTTTGTCCTGCTGAGAAATTGTCCTCCTCCTGTGGCCAGGTTGTTTCCTGTGTGTCAGACCTGCTGCAGGTCACTGCTGTTCCTTCATCCTGACACGTGTTTCTCTGCAGGTTTTGGTAACTGCCATCGCCGATGGGCAGATGGATGTGATGGCTGTTGGAGTGTCCTTTGTACCTGGAAGAGAGAAGGCACAATCAGCCTGACCGTGTGTGGGTTTGGGACTTTTCCCCCTTGGCCAAGCAAGGAGGATTTATCTTGATGTCTTCTGTCTGCTGGGATCTCACATCTGGAGCCCTCTTGGACTGCTGTGGGTTTTGGATGCACCCTTCTGCCCGTAGCTGGAAATGCGCGCTGCTGCCAGGTGGCCACAGACACCTGCTCCTCTAAATCTGCTGGATTATTTCTTTTGGCATCGCTCAGCCAGCATGGCAGCTTTTCCTCAGCTCGTGCGACTGCCTTTGGTGTTTGAGATCACCTGACTTACAAATGTAGAAAGCTGCAGTTGCAGCTCAGCGCTGCAGACACCTCTCCTTTTTGGGCTACTATTTCTCAGCATTGCAGCACTCTGGGAGAAGACCATATCCATACACACGTGTGGGAATGTCCTGCTCTGAGGTGAGTCAAGGATTTGATTTCCTTCTTTTTTAAGATATTTCCCCAAAATGGAGGAAAAAATGATGTGAGATCTAGTTACCTCTACTCCAGGAGCAATGGAGTAGGTAGAGGTTTGCTTTGGAAAGCTAACATGGCTTTCATCTCCTACTTCAGTGATCTTTTTAGCACTGTCTGAGCCTGAAATCTCGTGCTTTCTTTCTGAGGTTACTGCAGAATAATGGACAAAGGAGTGGGAGTGTAGCATCCCGCAGGCAGGTTTCTCTTCCTTTCCCTGGAAAGGAGGAACCCTGCTGGCTTGCTGTGCTTGTAAGTGTGTCATAGCGGGTGGTGGGAGCTGTGGGGTGGGCAGGGGGGCTCCCACTTGTGAGGCTTATTGGGAACAGTGTGGGGCTCATCTCAAGGGGGGGAGCGAGTGCAGGGAGGTGAGCTGTGAGTGAGTGGGCAGAGGGAGGTGAGCTGTAAGCCTCCCTGAAACAGCAAATCCACTTTGGGGAAGGCAGGGGAATGCTGGAAAATGATGCCAGGCCTTTGGTGTGTGTTTTGATTTTTTCCTATGGGCGGGTTTGTGTCGGCAGTGACATCAGCAGGATGCTGAGATGTGCCCAAGGGGCTCTGCGGGAGGAGCTGGGGAATTAACACAGGGATTCTGGCTTGGGTGAGCTGGTGACTGTTGTGCTGGGGGAGAGGGGCTTCTCCTGCTGTCCTGGAGAGCGTTTCCTGGGGCTCTGTGCCCCAAAGCACCTCAGGCTCCTGTGCCATCTCTCATGGTCCTTTGCTTGGCCCTGGTTCAGCCTTCTGTGCTGCCCATTGCCAAGAGGGGAATGCAGTTGTCTTGTTTTGGCTTTTCTCTGAGACCGACCCACTGATAGAACATAATTTTCATAGTCCACATGTGCTCTGGGGAGGATGTTCCCCTTTAATCCCTGTTTACGGCACAGGCTTTAAGCATGCAGGTGCTCTGTTGCTTTGAGCTGAGATGGATCCCATTTATTTATGGGGCATAGAGCAGAAATGGCTTTCTTGAGACGATGCTGTGGTTCACTCTGCCTAGGCTGCTTTCTGTCATGTGTTTTCCTGTAGTGAGCTTTGGTGTGGGAGAATAAAGCTGAGAAATGTGATGAACAAAGGGAAAATTGCTGCTGTGAAAAACTTCTTAAAATAAAGTACACTTCTGTTTTGGGTTAGAGCTCATCTGTTGTTGCTTGTTGGTGCTCAGTCAGGCCAGAAGTCTGATGCAGGCTGGTGGGAGTGAGGTCTGTGCTGGTGTCCATTCAGGGGCAGTGCAGCTGTGTGTTCTGCAGCAGCTGAGCGGTTTTCTGCACCAGTGTGGATGAAGGGAAACAGGAGATATAAAGATGCTGTTCTTTTTTGCCTGAATGCAAATACAGAAGAGGATGTGGTGTGTCCTCCCCAGAGACAGCTCTGCCAGCTGGATGCTTTTCAGTATGGATGGAGAAGGCAAATGCAAACCTGAAGAGGCATCTGGGCTCATGCTCACTTTGCACTGCTCACACCCAGCTATCTGAGCAGAGCTGGGATGTTCCCAGCTCAGATGTTTCCAATTCCTCTGTTGGCATCTGACTGGTGCTGTTATGTAGCTCTGTCTCTTCCCAGAGCCTTGTGGTTGTGGTTTTCCCAATGAGCATCTGAATGTACCAAGCACTTGAGTTTATCTCCTTGCAACATGAGTCCTTTGGCTTCCTGTCCCTGAACTACAGGGAGAGGGGATGATATCACACATTTCTGTTTGTTGGTATTACAGCAGCTTGAGACTAGAGCTCCTTGGGTAAGGCAAGGCAGAGACTCCACCCCAAACAAGTGTAATGCAGCTTGGCTCTCTAACAGCTTGTCCAGGGCCCAGGCTGGTATTTCTGGCTTTGTTTTGCTATCTTCAGCTGTTTGAGAGGTGAACTGTAAATGAGGATCTCCACTAGCGGCTTGGCTGCTCTCTCCACTTGTGTAAAAGCGATGCACCAAGCCCTGCTTTCTCCCTGGGGTGTCACTCTCTTGAGACACTGCATGTCTCGATGGCTGTCAGTTCTGTCTGGTATTGCACTCCCTGGGAATTGCAGGAAGACTTAACTGGGATCTCCCTACAGAGAACCTTACCTCCGCTTGCAAGCAGTGAAAACTCGTAGACGTTGCTTAAGTCGCAAAACCCCATCACTCTCTCCGGTCTGCTAACGACTCCTTGCGGCGGAGGTAACTCGGAACCTTTCCCAGCTACCGTCGTTCAGATCCGTCCCCGGGCGGAGCGGCACAACGGGGTCGATCCGGGGCCGCGCTGCCACCTGGCGGCCGCGTTGGGCCGGGCTGCGCCGCGCTGTGCGCCCGGCGGTGGGGCGATGGACGCTGGTTGGCAAGGTTTGCCAGACCTTCTGCGCAAGGCTAAGAAAAAAACGAATTCTGCAGTTCCTTCCGGCAGAATGGCTCTGAGTGTGGGCTGCTGGGCTCCAGCGTCCTCAGCTGTGCCTCTGTCTGCTGGGACTACGAGGACCAAAGTGGGCATCCTTTTGTGTGCTGTAAGCTGTGGTGTGGCTTCTAGGATGGACTGGGAGGAATGGAGAAGAGAGAGTAAGTGGGGGGTGTGTGTGTGTTCACCCAGAATAATAATCTGTGGTGACTGTTGTGGGGGGATCTGTGTAGGTTTAGGTTGCCAGAGCATTTTTGGGTGCTTCACATAGTGAAAGAGAAGAGAGTGGCTGTGGAAAGGATGCTGTAGCTGCAGAATGCAATTGTGACCATGGCAAGGGAAGGGCAGAAAAGAAATGTGTTTAGATGTGCATCTTAGAAATGTGTTTGGACAAAACTGAATCTCCGTTCACAACAAACACTTCTGCTCCACTTCCCTCAACAGAACTAAGTCCAAACAAATAAAAAGTTAGGAGTAAATAAACAACTTTTTCTGATGCTCATCGGTGCTTTGGGTGTGACAGATGGGAGGATTTCTCTCTGTTTCTCTTCATCAGATATCTCCTCTTGGCTTTAATTGGGAAGTTTGGTGCTGCTATTGCTGAAGCACAGCTGTTAGCTTTGCAAGGAGCTGCTGTTGCTGCAGATTCAGGTGGTGATTGCCCAGATTCAGGGAGGGGCAGGACATGGATCCCAGCAGGGCAGTCCCTACCCTGTGCCTGAGCATTTGGAGAACATCCCTGGAGCACTCTTGGTCCTTTCTTTTCCGCTTCTCCTGTAAATACCTGCAGGAAGTGGTGGGGGCCCTTGGCTGCCCATGAGGAGCACGGATTGGTGCAACAACACGGAGCTGTCACTGCAGGAGGAGCCTTGCTCTCCTCCAAGATGCTCACTGGCAAAGCAACAGGGAGATGGATAATTACAAGAAGGGGGGAAAAAAATACTCGCGAACCTCGTGTCGTCTGCTCCCTGCAAATGCCAATGATGCCCTCCTCCCAGCTGGAGGAGAACACATGCCGGGCGATATGAGCGGTGCAGAGCAGCGGTGACCGCTGGGTGGCGCTGTGACTCAGGCCGCTGGGTGGCGCTGCGGTGTCGCCGCTTGGTGGCGCTGTGGCTCCGCCGGTGGCGGACTCCGCTGTCCTCGGGCTCGGAGCCGCGGGGTGGATCGCAGCGCTTTGGGTGTCTGCCCTCCTGCTCCCCGAAGTGCTGCGAAGCTGTTCTGGCAATTGGATACAGACAGAGAAGAGGTGGCAAACGGCTTGTTGCAGTGCAGGAGAGGCTGGATAGGACTGGGAACGTCGTTGTGCCCCGTGCTGGCTCAGGCATAGTGTATGGCACGGTGGCTCCCAGGGAGTGCTGGGCTGGTGGCTGACCCGGTGCTGGGTGGTGTTTTGGGATTTGAACTGAATCCCTCACGAGTTTGCTGAGTGTCTGCAGGTACCCAAACGGGCTGTGCAAGGCCCACGTCTCTGCTTCCTTTGCCCAGGTTTTTGGGGCAGCCAAATTCACAGGCAGTGAATTTGATGGCAGTGCAGGATGGGGCTGGGGAGCGATCAGATTTGGGGGGAGGGTTATAAGTGTGACCTCTATGGATCTGGCTTCAGCCAAAACCAATTGACATGTACAGCTTAATAGATTTATCTGAAAAGCTTCAGCAGAGCCATTCCTTTGGTGTCTTCTTGAGCGTGCACTGAGCAGGCCCCCACCTCCAGCACTTCTGGAGCTGACGCAGGGAGGGTTTGATGTGTTGCTTCCCACCTCCCCAAAAATACATTAGGAAAGCTGCTGCTCTGCTGTCCCTAACTTCTGTGGCCTGACTTCCTCAGGTGAAGAAGGGCTGGGAGTGCTGACTGGCTCAGCATTTCCACATTGTGCTGTCTGGAAGCGGGTGAATAATTACAGGATAAAGCAGCGTGTTTGGCTGCCTCAAAAAGCACTACCAGATCAGTTCCAGACTGCTTGGTCGGCACCATTCACATTGAAAGATTTTACTGTCCAGGCTGCCTCCTCCATAGCTGGAGCCAATGGCAGATTCCACCGGGGCTACCAGCCTGGAGCTGGGTTTCCATGGTAAATGCATTTGGGTAATGCGCTGCTTCCCAAAAACTCTGGGCTTTTTGTGCCATGAGTGTCACAGCTTATCCATGGTGGCTGCAGGAGGGCTGCCTGGGGGGATGGCTGCTGAGCTGGGATGCTCTAAAAGCCACCAAAAGCTGGGAGCTGTACACTCAAGTCAATGAGTGGCCGTGTCCTGCTTTGCATGGCAGCGATGGGAGCCCTGTGCTGGGCACCCCCTGGCACTCTGTCCTCACATCTATCCATTGCCTTGTGGGGAAACTTATGCAAGGGAACACAGTGAGCTAGATGCTTTCCTAAGGCAAAGGAGGTTCTGAGGTGTTCACCTGCCCCACAAAGACACCTCAATGTCTGGGAGCTGTGCTGCACCGTGCTCCTTTGGAATTCTCTTCTCACTGATATGCTCAGCAAACAAAACCGCCTGCTTTGTATCCTCCTCTGCTTTCCTTCCCCACGCAGAAGGGGAGGGAGAAAAATGACTAAAATATTTTCTTGCAACAAAAGGCTGAGGGTGAATCTGGATCAGCCGTTTGGATCCATCTGAGGCCAAATCTCCAGGGTTCTCAGCGGAGGAATTAAAACACTGAGGCTTTCTCTTTTCTTCAGAAGAACAAACAGGAGCGGTTACCACTTCCTCTCGCTCATAAACAAAACCAGTCCGACGTCTCCAGGAGAAACCCTGCCAAGAGACTTTCCTTCCTAATTGTTTGATATTTCTTCAGCTCTGATTAGTATTCACAAGTGCCTGGTGCACGTGGGAGGTTCCAGCAGCAGGTTGGGGATTTTGCTTCAGTCGGAACCCGCTCTCTTTTTCCATCCCATGCCCTCCTCATCCGTTCCTCTCCCTCCCTCTGTTCTTTCTGTTGTTTCCCTTCACCTGCCATACTTGACTTCATCCAGGGCTTTTGTTGTTGTTGTCTCTTGGCCACCGACCTCCATGGTTTTGTCCTTTTGAAGTTTTTCTGGATCTGCAGCAACTGCACCAATGCCCCATCTTCAGCAGCTCCTTTTCTTCCCTTTCAGTCCTTTCTCTGCCCTGAGGAAGGAGCTCTGCATGGAGCTGCTGCAGGAGCAGTCACCTTTCATTGGGGGAAAGGGCACGTTGGGGTTTGCACTAAACTTTGGTAAACACCAAATAAATGTGAAGAGGGTGTAACTGACCAATGCTTGGCTGATGTCTGGAGTCTGAGGCTGCAGCAGCAGAGCTGCCCACCTGCAATGCCTCCTCCTTTAACCTTAGGTGAAGCCCTTCCCATGGAAGGATGGGGCTCCAGGTGTCCTTGGAGGTCCCTGCAGGGGTTCTCGCTGGCAATTGGCAGCACCTGATGGAGACACCCTGGGGGGAGCAGGGAGAAGCAGTTCACACTTTACCTCCAACCATGGGCTACGCCTGCTGCCAATGCTCTGGTTGGAGGAGGAGGACTTGCTGCTCTGGTGCTGTTTTTCCAAGTTAGTTATTGTGCAGAGCTTTCCCAAATCTCCGCTTTGTGGCTGGGTTTTAATATGTGACATTGTTCCGAGTTCTGTTCTTGCATCATGTGCTGGAGATTAGGAAATCAGTAGCGATAATAAATATCGCTGAATGAGTGGGTGTGGGCAAAAGGAACGGAGAAGAAAATGATTTAAAGGGGAAGGAGAACTCTGAGCACCCTCTGCAGAGCTTTCTGCAGGGATGAGCTGAGCTTTTACAACCTCTTCTGCAGGAGTTGTGGCAAAGCGACTTGTTTTGAGTATATGTGTTTGGAAATGCCCATCTGGGATGCAGATATGGTTCACTTGAGCATCCCTGCAAGGGATGGTCCCAGCCTGGTGGAGGTGTGATGATAAAACCTCGAGGTACCCAGCCCTTGTGCTGCTGCTTTGGGAAGTGGTTTGGTGCCTGGTGTGAGCTTTGGGAACACGCAGCTCTGACTCTGTGACTCAGCTTGAATTTCTTGATTGCCAAAGCGGCTCCATGTTGTGGTGTTCTCACGCTTTCTGTGCCGTGGGATTGAAGTGTTGTGCAAAGCACTGGTGGATGCAGCCTCCTTTGTGGGCATAGCAGTGGCCCCTTTTTGTTTCTCAAGAGGGGAAACTGAGGCTCTGTGAGATGAAGCTATTTGTCCAAAGTCATGGAGGAAAGTGATGGCTGAGCACAGGGCCTGAGGAGCTGCACCTTTGGTGTCCTAGGAGCTCTGGGCTTCCTCAGCTGGGATGCTTGGTCTGCGTTTCCATCCGTGCAGTAGAAGCTGAAGCACACCCCTTTATTTCTCATGGCAAACAAAAATGAAATGATGATAAACACGCAAAATGCCCATAGGAGGCAGTGGATGCAGTTTTCTCCAGTAGCTTCAGCTTGCTTGGCTGCCTGTTCTGCCCCTTGTCTGCCTGATGCCATGACCTTGGCTGCTGCTCTTGCTCTGGGTGCTGCCAATATCCCTGGGTGCAGTGTTCCCCTCTGAAGAGCCATGCACCCCTTATTGCTGGGGTAGAGGACAGCAAAGGAGCTCAGCTGGGGCGGTTTGGGTGCAGTTCCTTGCACAGCTCCATGCTTGGTTCATTCCAAGCTCTCATTGCTAGGGCTAGCAATGTTCCCGTGGAGCAGGAAGGTATGATCGCCTTTTTGCAGAAGGAAGGGCAGCTCGTACAGCACGGAAGGATTAGGAATGGGATTTCCTAAAGCCTCCTGATTAAGAACACTGGGACTTGCAAGTCACTTAAGTTACTCAAGAGTCCATGTGCAAAATCTCTGGCTGGAGCAAAGCATCGTGTCGTGTCTTATGACAGTCCAGTGCATCCAAGCTCTTCAGCAGAACAGTGAGGCACTGTGATGATTATGAAGCCATTAAGGTGCTTGTTTTTGGAGCACCACTTTTTCCTCTCTGATTTCCACCTGGCAGGGTTTCCTGTCTCTTTTTTCCCCTCTGTTTTTCCTGCTGCTTGCCCAGAGACTGAGCTGGGAAGAGGTGATGGGACGTGATAAGCAAATGTCTGAAAATAAGTTCAGGCACAGGTATAGCTGAATGGGGAGCAGGTTCCCTCCCTGTAGCATCTGGGAAGTGCTTTGCCTTTGGGGCACTGAGCACATCTGGGTGGCCCAGTCTGTCACTTCAGGTTTAGCTTTTTGTCCTGTAGACTTGATGGGACTGTTCAAGAGGAAGCAGCTGCTGCTGGCAGCACTGGAATGGAGTACCTGGCAAATAACTGCAGTCTGTATGGCTATACCAAAGCAGATGGACAGCTGAGAGCAGTGCTGCTGGGGCATCTCCCATCCGATGCTCAGGTTGGCTGCATAAGGGCTGCGTTTTGTTTCTATGTTCTTTGGCATCCCTTGCAGCACTTGGAAAAGGGATGCCGTGATGTCAGTACAGGTAGAATGAGCTCTGTTCTGACCTCCCCTTCTTGGCCCAGCCTCATCCGGATGCTCATAAAACCTGCTTTCTGCAGCTCCTGAAACTTGTTCCAAAGAGGTTTTGGCTGGTTTGGGGAGCTGTGAGCATTTGCAGGATGACAGGGTGTAATGGCTGCAGGGTGAGAGCTGCAGGGAGCTTCCCACCCTCTGTGCAAAGCCCTCTCAGTGCCCTTCTGCTGCAGCCCTGCCCAGCTGCTTGCTCAGCCCCTGCCCTGTTTACAGAAAGGAGTTCAGCTGCTTGCTGCTTCCCGGCAGCCCAAAGTGAGGGCAAAGAGCTTTTATAATGGATCTGAATAGAGATGCCTTGCTCTCCAAACATGCTGAGACCAGCCGAGAGCATCCTTGATAGGATGCAGGTGGAAGAGGATGGGACCAGCTGCTGGGAAGGAGCTGGGTGAGCACTGGGATCCCACCAGGAGCCCCCTTGGAGCACAACCTGGTGCTGTGGGTTCTTCCAGTGGGAGCTGTGTGAGCCACATCTGATGGGGTTGCTGTGTTTTCTGCTCTTCCTGAACACCTCTGCAGAGCTGATGGCTGCCCTGCAGCAGGGAGCCCTGCTTGTGCAGTGGTGCTAACAGAGGATTAATGGTTAATCGCTTGTTCATGGAGGGTTATAAACAACCTGTCGGGCTCTTTAACACCTTTTGCTGATGTGCTCATTGCCCTTCATAACACATTCCTGTCTGTCTGATGCAACCTTGTAACCTCTATTAATCACTCGTTAGCTCCTGCCGCCCAACACGACTTGGGTGGTGCTCAGCAGCCCGTGCTCCTCACCTGTGGGTCAGGATTTCCAAAGTGTTTGTGGGACCCAGCAAGGGAGGGGGGAAGGTGGACCTGAGAGGCTCACACTCAATGCTGCATCATGGATGGAGCCTGCCGGGGATGCAGGAGCTGCTGAAAGAGGTTTCTGGGCAGGTGTGGAGGAAGCCTTCTGTGTTGGCCCCATTGAGTTAATGAGGATGCAGTGCTGGAGGTCTGTGAAGTAGCTGAGAGAGGTTGGCTGCTGTGCTCTGCCCTGCTGCTGTTTGGGATGTGGCACTGCCTGTCCTGCCTGGCTGAGCAAACACTGCTGGGATATTACCTGTCTGTTAACCTGTCAGCTTTGGTTTGTAGCTCCGTTTAATCTTTGCTGGTGGAATTTCCCCTGCAGTTTCTGCCCCTTCCCACGATTGGGGCAATTAAATATTGTCTGAGTCCTGTCACTTAATGGCCCACTTGTTTGCTAACGAGAGATAACCTGATGTTTGCTCTCTGCAGACCAAGGACGTGGGCAGCTCGTGCCCAGACAGGGCATGTGACCGAGCCCTGGGGTGACACCACAGCGGGTTGGTCCCTGGGGATGGATGGCAGAGTTCTTCCCACGGGTCCCAGTCAGCACCTGCTGCTGGCATTGGGAAGGGATGTGCCTGTAGCAGCCTGTCCTGTCAGATGGGGCTCTGTTACTGTGGGGCACTGCCACAGCTGCCCAGTGAGTGGTGGGATCACCGTCCCTGGAGGTGCTCCAGAACCGTGGGGATGTGACACTAAGGGATGTGGTTATGGGCACGGTAGGATGGGTTGAGGTTGGGCTTGGGGATCTTAAAGGTCTTTTTCAACCTTATTGATCCTATGATTCTAAGCTGTATTATTTGGTTGAAGCATGAGGCTGTTGGGGAGCTGCTGTGCTCCTGGGGCTGTTTAAAGTGCTCTGTGCTTGGGCAGCATGGAGAGGTCTGCAGAGCTGCTGCTTTGAGCTAAAGGAAAGGGAGTCTGAAGTCCTGGAGGCCCAGGCTCAGCCTGCCCAGGAGGTGGGGTTTCCCTTGCAGAGGGTTTGGGATCTTGCTGGCACGATGATCCATATATGTGTTGGATTCGGTACTTATTTAAAGCTGTCTGTGGAAGCCAACCTTCTTAAGCCAGAAACAAAGTTTTCTAGTGGAAAAGCTCAGAAGGAAGAAAACTCCCAAACTGTGTTTTCTGGATACTCTTTAATTTTAGAGCTTAGAAGTCCAATTCCTGCATTTCTCCAAGGTTACCGTGAGCACGGTTATAAATTAAAATTGCTGCAGAACGGAGTGCTGCTGCCAGAGCTCTCCAAGTCTGGATGACGCTTGGCTGCAGATGTCCTTGCTTCACCTTTCTGCAGAAAAGAGAGGAAAGCGTTCGCACTTGGCTGGAGAAAAGCATGTAAAGAAGTGAAGGAGGGCTGCCCTGCAAAACCCATCACGTAGGCGTGAGTGCGGCGCTGGGGCTGAGCTCAGTAAGAGGCAGTGATGGCACTGAGGCACCATTTGGCATGCAGCATCCCGGTGTGTCCCAGCGTGGATGTGGCTGGGGGAAGCTTTGCTTTGGCTGGGATCTTGGTTCCAAAGTCTTCCCAGGTCCTGCGCCCATAGGATGATGTCACTGCTGTGTGATGGTCACGCTACTCTGTGTCTCTCTAAGCCAGAGTGATGCCAATTTCTGCTACTTGGTGTTTAGCACCTGGCTGGGAATGTGAAGAGCAGAGGTGCTGCCTGTCCTGGAGGAAGGTGACATCCCCTCAGAGGTGACATCTGGCCATCAAAGGTGTCCAGAACCTCTTAGCCACCCCCAGCAGCAGCTGTCAGGCTGGGCAATGCTGGCTGCATGGCTGCTCTGATGTACTGTGCTCTTGCCCTCCCTCCCCAAATCTCTGAAGTTTTCTTAGTGTTTTTAAGCAGCAAGTTCTGTCTGGGGCTGGTTTAGAGGATTAAGGTCCCTGAGTACATGCTGCTCTGGTGTGGTATGGGGTATGGGAAGGCTGCACGCCAGGCTGCCTGCCCTATAGCAGCTCATGACTGGGGACAGAGAGCTGTGGGGCTGCTCCTGCCCTCGGCCACGTGAGTAGCCTGGCTGGCACTGTAAGATTAAATTAGTTTCTAGGAGAACAAATCCAGGATTAGAGGAGCCATTTGCTGTGCTGAAAGCGGAGCCCTGCTAATTAGGTTTATGTAAGTGATTCACATGGCGTTCTGCGCGGTCCTGCTCGGGAGGTGTGCTGTGGTCTGGGGAGAGCTGAGCTTCCGTGCATGAGAACTTGGTAACATTGCAAAGCTTACCAAGAAATGTGTGCTGTGCTATCAAACCATGCTGTTCTCCACTTCTGGGTGTGACTGGAGGTGTTCCAACTCCTTGCCTCGTGGCACTGATGCTTGGCCTTGGGGAGAGCTGATGCTGAAGCTGCTGCTGGCTGTGTGTTCCCTGCTCAGTGCCACTGAGCAGCCCCTGTCCCTCTGCAGGTGGGCAGGGAGGTTGGCATCCCATCAGCATCTCCTCCTCTCACTGGGTTAATATGAGCATCCCTGGCAGTGTGTACAAGGTGCCCATGAGCAGCAGCTGGGCACGGTGGGACCCCCTTCAGTTATTCAGCCTTTGGACTGGGTGAGCTCCCATGAGCTCTGCCTGACCCCAGCAGTGGGCACTTTTCTGCAGGAGATGCTTTGTTTGGTTACAGTTTCCTGGCTGGGTTGGTAGCTTGCAGCATCTGGATGGTGCAGCCAGCCCGCTCCCTCCTGCTGAACAAACCCCAGTAAAAACTGCCCACTGAACCTCAGTAAAAATTAATGGAGTAGTCAAAGGCTAATCCATCCCAGGGAAACGGCAGACTAAATCCCTGCAGCGATGGGAGGCTTTCCTTCCAGCTGTGGCTGAGCTGTGTATTTTTCCGCTTGGTTCTTTGGCTTTTCCCCCCTCCTCTGCAGCTGGATGGTGGTAGGAAGGGACACCACGTGTATCACAGTGGTGGGAAAGCTGACCCTGTATCTTGGAGGGATCTCTAGCACGAAGTTGGGACTGATGGAGCAGGAGGTGGTACTGCTGGAGCTGTATCCCACACAGGGGCAGTCCTGGTGGGCAGTGGGTGTCCCAGGGGAACACTGAGGCTTCTCCTGCTCCCTATGCTCCCGTATGCATTCATCCTCTGAATTATCCTCGTGTGTCGGTGCATCACCAACAGCACTGCACAGCTTTGATCTGCTCCGAGTGATTAAATTCATATCATCCCCACTGACAGCTTAATACACCTCAGCGAGGCCGGGCTAAATTGGTTGTGTCTGTCTTGCCCAAAGCTGGAGAAATGTTTTCTGACAGCTGCAGGCGCTCGATACACTTCTTTTTTTTTTTTTTTCTTCCCCTTTGTACGCAGTCAGGGCTGCCTTTGCACTCTTCAATGAATTTTGTGTGAACTGCTCTACTGTTGCTGGAGCTGCACGGCCACAGGTATGTGGTGTCTGCATGGGAGTGGGCTCAGTGTATGCATGCAGAACGCATTTGTTAGATTTACATGCATGCTGTCATCATATTTTTTAGCTTTATATGCGTATGTGTGGATATATGACTGAAGAAGATTGGCTTGAAGTTTTGCTTTGGGAACCAATTGCTGGTGGAGTCCCAGTCAGATGCATCTAAACCATCCCTGTGCCCACAGCTCTCCTGGGCATCAGTGCTGGGGCTCCACTGTGCACTGAGCCACCATAGGGTTATGTGAGCAGCACTGCACTGAGGTGTTGTATTCAGCACTGACAGCTGCTCTCCTCCATCACCACCACTGGCTCTGTGTCTGCAGGTGGATGTTCCCATCCTTTGTGCAAAGTGCTGCTGGGGATGTGCTCAGAAGGGGAAAATAAGGCCGGGATCCTCGTTTAACTGAACTGTTTGAGCCAACCTGGAGAAAATGTTTTTCTTGCCAAGAGCTTAAAGGGAAGGGAAAAAAAAAAAAAACAACCACCCTTCATAATTGCCACATTTAGAGGAAAGAATTCTAAATAAAAAGTTAATCTCCTCCGAGGATTAGCAAAGCATGCGGCGTCTTGTCAGATGTGGAAGTAGAGCTGAAGCCTTAATTTCTTAAGACAAGGGCGACGTTGCTGTTGGAGCCTGTCTGCATCGTGTGCTGCCCAAGTGACCTGTGCAGGAACTGTGGCTGAGGAAGAGGAGTCGCTGCTGGGGTCGTGGCAATGGGATGAAGGCTTCCTCCAGGTGGCTGATCCACCTCCTTGGTCTCCTTCTGGCTCAGTGCAAATAACTCCTGTTGGCAGGGGGTCCCTCCTGTGGAGGTTGGATGCTGCTGTGTGTGTGCTGTCCCTGTGACCTTTAGGAGGGGGTGGGTGCAGCACTGTGTCATCCTTAGGAAAGAGGAGCTTCGTGCATCAGCTCCAAACTTTAAAGAAGTGACCACTGGCTTTGGGAGCTGCTTTTTTATTTTGGCAGCTGGGCTTTGAAGACACTCGTATGGTTTGGCTTTAGCCTGAGTGCACAGTTATTGCTTAATGTTAATTGTAGTGGGAGGTTTAGGAGCTGAGCACGTTTGGATGCCTGGATGTGGATGCTTGGAATTAAGCTTCCAAATGTGGGAGCCCTGGTGTGAGAATCTGGTGTGGCATGAGAGCTGCTGGGTGACTGCTAATGCTTCCTTTCTAAAAAGCAGCACTCGGCCTTAGGTCTGGCACCTTCCTTCCCTTGGTCTTTGTGTCCATTCCCTTCCTGTTTGCAGGATGATTTGTTTGCAGTTTGTTGATTATCTGCTGGATCTCAGCTTCAGCGCTAAGGGCACATGCAAACCCCAGGCTTAGCTTTGAGAACACCAATAATGCAAATGGAATGCAGCTGATGGGAACACACCGCCTCCAGGACTCGTCCTAAAAGTTGGACCCAGTGCTTTCCAGCATGGCTGGGCATGACTGCCCAGTGCCAACTTCCCATGCAGTTTCCCATTGCACTGCATGCTGCCTTTGTGCGTTGGCTGAGCACTGCTGAGATGATGCTCCAGCACTGCCCCATCCCTACTGCTGGCTGCAGAGTGGGATGGAGCAGAGGAAGTGTAAGAAGAGGGGTTGCTTTGCTGCTGGTCATTTATGCCTGAGCCCGCCTCGGTGGGGAGAAGCTCTGCGACTGCAAGAGGTTAAAACTCTGCCCCTGTGTTTACTTTAGTTGGCTGCCACACTGCGTAATAACCTGTCAGCACTTCAGGTGGGGATTTATTTGTGCATTAAAAATTGCCTGGGGCGGGCGGATGCAGACACTCTGCAGCATGCTGGAAAATGTGCCTCCAGCGTAAAAACAGCCTCTCCAAATATTTCACCCTTTTAATAAGTGCATTTAATTAAAGTCATATAACTTTTTTTTTTTATTATTATTATTAAAAAGGAGGGAGGGGAGGGAAAAAGAAGTGGGGCCTGCTGAGGCTGCGAGCAAAGGCTGGAATACAAAGAGGGGGTTTAAATGTTCGTATTTAATGGAAAAGTCATCAACAACATGTTGTGTTTCTCTTTATTTCCCAGCCTCGCTTTTGATTGTGGATAGAAAGTTGAAGGGAGTTCCTGGATTTCCACGCTGCCTTTTCTCTCCCTCTTCCCCCCTCCATCCACTTCCATTCTCTTAAAATGTTGCAGAAGTATTAATTTTTCCAAACAAAGTTGCCAGATGATGTTGCTCTTGGACCGGCTCTCCATTGCTTTCCCTTTTCTCATTTAACCTTCTGTTTCTCTAAGTCGGGTCCTTGTGAATCTGTGCTCAGTGTGAGCGTGGAGGTGGGGAGCGGGTGTGAGTGTGAGCAGGAGCAGCTTCTCTGTGATGTGCAGCCCCAAACCCAGGCTCTGTGCAGCGCTGCCCTGGCCGTCCAGCTGAGATCAGGCTGGATATGATAGAAGGGCATTGCTCAGCCCATCCCATGCCTGGATGCCAGCACCCTTCACGTCACAGCTGACATCCGTGGTCAGAGGGGTGGAGGATTTCAAAGCTCCGCTCCGATAAGTCCGAGGTGATCAAATTCCATATGGGAACGTGCTGAGAGATCGGTGTTACACAAAGCTCCTTTATCCTGGTGCAGATGGCACTTATGGGAGGTGTGCTGCAGTGTGGCTGAGGGTAGGGAGAGCGTTCTGCACTGGGTTCACCTCCACTGCTGTCAGCATCGCTGAGATGGGTGAGCAGGGTCAGGGCAAAGATGCCAGTGCATCCCAAGTCATGATGGGATGTGATGCACGCTTTCTTCCTCCCTCTGAGGAGGATAAGGCTTACAAAAGCCCCCAAACAACCAAAAAAAAACCCAACCCCAAAGGCTGTATTCACCACAGGGCAGCCTGGTTCTAAAGGTTTCAAATGCTCTGGAGCTCTTCTGTGCTGTGTGGTGGCTGCATGCTGCGTTTCCAACCCTACAGAGTGTTTGCAGTGCGTGGCTTTGCATTGCAGATCTGTGGGATTTTGGTGCCGCTGTCTTGTGTGCTTCTCCCTCCCTCCCCCCTCCGTGGTGCAAATTTGTCCTTGCTCTTTGAAGACTGTTTTTTCCCTAAAGGAAAAAGGTGGATCGGAAACTTAAGGAAGGGGTTGCAGGACTGGGTGTCCCCACGCACTGTCTCCCAGCATGGGCACTTGGGAGCAGCGTGGCTGTGATGCTCCCCTCCCACAGTGCTGTGCTGATGCACAGAGCTGCTGACCCAACAGGGATATGTGATGGGTTCAGGGCTTTTGGCTGAGCTGTGGAGATGGGCTGAGAGTCTGCACCCACTCCAGTCCTCAGGTAGATCTTGTCCCAGCCCCAAATCCAGGTCATATGAATCTTTTCTTTTCTCTTTCCTCTCCCACCCAAAGTTCACTCTATTCACTTTTGTTTTGAGCAAATGAACGCGCTGTGAAGGAGACTTGCATTCCTCTGGATAATCTTAGGCAAACATGGCCTGGCTGTGGTTTTTCAATTAATCAGAGTTTTTCTTGCCTTTCATCCCCTTTCCCCGGCATCCCAACTGGAGGCTCTGCATCCTGCTCAGCAGTGGGACATGGTATGGACACAATGGGGACGCAGTGGGGACAGGGGTGGCTTCAGTGCAGGCTGTGCTGCTCGCCCCAGGGTTCCTTTCAGCACTGGGAAGGTGCTCAGTGCGTGCCAAGTCCTGGCTGCTGGGCTCATTTCAGTCCCATTGGCTTCACCCAAGTTCTCCTCCCAAGGGGAGCATAGGGAGCCTGTGCTGCTGCTGTGCTTTGGGTAGCATTACACCTGGTTGAGCCCTTGCAATTTGGATAGGAGACTTCTGCAGGGCCTGATTGTGCTTAATAATAACAGGGTCTGTTCGTTCCCTTGGCAGCTCTGGTGGAGGGACTCAGCAAAGTTTATAGGACTTCTTAAATTTCACCCAGACCTTCTTCTTCCCCTTCTTCCCTCATTTTATTTTTCCCCTTCTTTTCTGCTAAACAGAATTTCAAGTTGGAGCCACCAAAAATAGTCAGTCCTTTTAAAACTCAGCTTTGCTATGGTGCTAAAATAAACATGGGGGAACTGCTTCGTGCATGAAACCACTCTCAGCAGCCATGTAAAGTGTATAGAAAATGTAGTGTCAGGCCTTTGGGTGCCTGGGGGTGCAACAGTATGGCTTGCAAGGGGCATCTGTCCAAGCACACGGATGGCAGGTCCCCCATCACCCGCAGGTGTTTGCTTTGTAGCAGTCTCTCGCAGCCCATCAGTGTTCTGCCTCGGAGCTTTTGGGTTGGTACCAATCTTTTATGGTTTTTTAAAATGTTTTTTCACACCAGCAGTTTGTAGCCCCAGTCGTGTTGTCTCCATGGTGGGGGTCTTGGTGCCAAAACACTGCGCTGAGCTGCTGCTGGTGGAGAGCAGTGGGGCAGAGGGAGGTTATAGGGCTGCTTTGCAGTGCAGGAGGGGACAGCAAATCCACTCTGGGCCCTTCTGAAGGGATGGGGCTGTACTTGTAGCATGCATTATCTCACATGGGCATTTTCCTTCCTAATGCGATCCCCAAGGGACTCCAAATTCCTCATGGCTTCTCAGATTCTGGGGAGGGACAGCGGGTGTTTGATGTCAGCACATTGGATGTGGGCTTGGGGAGTGCATGAGGGGAGAGGGGACCTCTGCAATTCAGCTTTTTTGTGCCCCGGAGCAGAGATCATAGAGTCATTAAGGTTGGAAAAGACCTCTAAGGTCCCCAACCCCACCATGCCCATAACCACGTCCCTCAGTGCCACATCTCTGCAGTTCTGGAGCACCTCCGGGAACAGGGACTCCCCCACTCCCTGGGCAGCTGTGCCAGTGCCCAACCACTCTTGTGGAGAAGAAATGTTTCCTAATACCAAGCTGAAGATGAAGTGATGTGTGTGCATGATGGAGCAGGAGGTGGGTGGGGAGGACAAAAGGGCTGGGAAGTTTTAATGCGGTTCTTGGGCTGTGATGCAGGGAATGGGGGTGGCAAAGTGGTGTAGGGCATTTGTTGTAAAGTTTTCTTGAAGGATATGAAGATTGGAAAACCTCTGCAGAAAGGAATGGTGTTGGGATGTGTCTGGATTAGATGAAGGAGTGCAGCTTGCAGTTGTGAAGTCCTGCCTTCCCCTGCACCCTGCTGGGCTCTGCAGGGAGATACAGGGTTCAGATGGGGCTGTGGTGCAGGGAAGAGTAGGAGAGTTCAGCCCTGAACTCCAGATGGGTCTGGAATGGGCCACTGAACCTCTGTATGGTGCTGCTGTGCAGTCCCAGTGGTGTTTGCGGGGCTGTGCACAGATCACTGGATGTGTGGGTTTGGGATCTGCCTTCCCCGCCATCCCACATACCCAGCACACCACTAACAGGGGTTTATTATTCCTCCTGCAGATGCCAGGTAAGCTTGGCCCTGCCATAAAACTCCGGTATGCGCTGGGAAAACGGCGCTGCCAGGTCTGTTTGCCATGGGTGACGGCAGCTGTTTCTTCTCCTTCACCCCATCCAGGCCCCTTTCCCATCAGCACCTCTGCAGGGAGCTTTTTCCCACCTAGAAAGCTGCTGAAGCTCTTGGAGATGGGGGAGGAGGAGCAGGACGGAGGGCAGGCTCCCATGGAGAGCAGAGTGCTTCCCAGGTGTGTCAGCAGGTGACTTGGAGAGCCCTTGTCCATCACACTATGAAGTGCTCAGGATGGGGTTTGTGGTATTTTCCAGATTTGCTTGGGAAAATCCATGATCTGACTGGAGCAGGAACCGTAAGCATCCCACCAGGATGACTCGTGGGATGTTTGTTGAGGCTGCATCCATCTGCTGTGCATCTGCAATGCTTGCATTCCTCAGTAGTGATCAGGGGGTGATGCTCATATTTTCACTAATTATGGACCTAGAGAGAACAAGATCCGTTCAGGTGATGGGAAGAAAAAGCATGCGTGTGCCCCCTCCTGCTGCTCCAGATGTTTGCTCTCTGTTTTAGGGGGCACGGTGGCTAGGACTTAGCTAATTGATTTAATTGCCAAAGGGGGCTGGTTGGGAACAGGATGCTGCAGCAGCCAGGTGGGCAGCGTGTGGTGTATGGGAGGGTTTGCTGCCTGAGCCAGGTGAGGAGTGCATCCCACACCACAGGTACGGACATGCAGCTGTGGGGCTGGGCGAGAGGCACGTGCAGATGTTCCTGGAATTCCCAAGCCAAGCAGGGAACAGGATGCATCTGGAGGAGCTTGCCAAGGGGCTGAGAGGATGACAGCTGTGGGTTCTGCCCTTTAGATGGTGCTGGGGCTCTCCGTGGGGTGGCTCTGGCAGATGCTGGTGGCAGTGATGCAGTGGATGTGCTCCTGCGGGTTGTTGCCTGGGAGGTTCTGTGCTGCTGAGTGTGGCTCAGCGTGGTTGCCAGATCCCGGAGGTGATGCTGTGGCTCAGCGTCATCCCTGCTCGTGTGGGACCAGCACCAAGGCCATCAGGATGCGTTCACCTTTGGAAAACCAAGTGTGGCAAGATGGAAATCCCACTGGTGGAAAAGAGCCTGCTTTGTCCAGGGGGTTGCTCGTATGCATGGCTTCGCTTACAGGGACTGTGTTGGAAGCCTATTGTGTGGTTATAGGGCTTCAGAAACGTGTTCAGCCAGAGCCTGTGCTCTGGAGAGATTTCCTTATGACCTCAGGGAGCACACGCATGGTCCCTGCCAAGAACTCAACATCTGCACAATTGATACTTGGCAGGAAGCTTTAAAATCCATGCGTGTTCCCTGAGGTGAGGAGGGAAAGTGCCTGGATCTGCAGCTCCATCTCTGCACTGTCTCCAAGCCAGGAAGGAGCAGAACCAAAATCCAGACCCCTGAGGGCAGTGGGATATTTTGGGTCCCCAGTGCCCCATACTGTGTGTGCAGGGAGCTGGGGAGCCTCTCGTGGGTCCTCCTGCCTCCCAGGCTGGAGTTTCCTCTGAGTTCAGAGTGATGACAGCTAGTTGGGCAGATGCTCGTGTCTGAAGGGCAGCAGATCTCACTGTACATCACCAGCTCAGGGGGCTTGCTGTGCTTCTGCAGGGATGGAGAGGACTCTGGGGACATGTGGGACAGTGTTGACACTGCAGTGGTGCTGGTGCTGGGGAACTGTGGGTCTGCTCCGAGCGATGCAGTGCCTTTAAGAACCTCTGTGCTCCCAGCTTGAAGTTGGCAGCCAAATTGGGCTCCTGGGTGTTACAAAGCAGATGTTTGCAGACTGTAGAGCTGTCCCCTCTGTCTGGTGCAGCAACTTTTGTTTCCCAGCTCATCGGTTCCAGAGACTTGAAATGCAACAAGCAGCTCGTTCTGCTGCTCTCTTGCCCTTAGAAAAGCCTCTGACTTCAGCAAGTGGGTGAATGCCCTCTATAGGCAAGAGGTTTGCTTTATTCCTCATTGGTCCTGCGTGGGACTGGGGCAGCTGCGTGGTCCCCTTGCAGAGAGGAGCGGTGTGGGGGGAGGAGGGTGGGATTTCTGTCACGCTGTCACCTGGAGATCTCCGTAGTGATAATCCTCGCAGAAACAAAAATATGGAGGAGAACCTGTTGGACAGAAAGTGGAGGGTTGGACAGAGAGTGCAGCTGCGTTGGGGAGCAGGAGCGTGGCCAAGGGCACACGGCTATGCATGGGGCTGCTGCAGCTCTCAGGCAGGTTGTAGCATTTAATTAATGAGTCGTTATTGTTGCTCTCACGTGAGGCATTGGGCTGTGTGCTCTGGTGAGCAGAGCTGTCTGACTGCTTGGGGTTGGGCTCAGGTAAATCCATTACTTGGGGACAACACAGCCACAGCATGCAGGGCTGTTGAGCTGCCACTGCGTCCCACATCCATGGCAGAGCTCAGCCTCTCTGTGCCTGCCTCAGTTTTCCCCATCTGAGTAACACTGCATTGGATACTGCTGCTTCATACAGCAGGGAGAAGAGCTGGAGATTTATCCCTTGCTCCAGTGAAGACATGGGGAATTTGGTGACAGGAGCATTGGTGTGAGGGGACACAGCTGCCCCATGGCACAGGTGGGCTGTGCTGTGCAGTGTTGCAGGGTCCCTGTGCCTCATGTTCTGCCCATGGCAGGCTCCATGGTGGCCCCAGCCACTTTCCCCCTTGCCAGAATAAACAGAGGTGAATGGCTCTGCAGGCTCTGCCGATGGCTTTTCCAGCAGTAATTAACTGGGCTGCAATAAAAGTCTGAAGGTTTCTGGGCCATGTGGCTGCTGCCCTGTTCACCAACCTGATGTATCACGGTGCAGTGGTATTGTGGCTGCAGGGCATGTAGCTGCTGTCACCTTCCCAAATCTATCCATCCCAGAGCCTGGGGGTGTGGATGGCTCTCCCAAAGAGGAGAAAACACATTAGGGCTGCTTGGTCCATGAAGCCACGTGTCCTCAGGAGGCACCTCGCTGTCCTCACGCTGCACTGGGGCATTGGAGGCATTTGCTGGGCAGGGCTTGGAGCATCTCACAAGGGCATGTGCCAGGGTTTGTCCCTGTTTCTCTCTTTAGCCTTTTTTGGAGAGGAGAAAAAGGGGGAATGAGGGACACAGTCACCTTTGTCCACCTCATGCGTCTCTGAAGATGTGAACAGAGTCGTATAATCCAGGAAAAATCCTCTTCCCCATCATGGAGCCACGGCTCGTGACTTGGATGGTGCAGAGGGGCTTGTGGGTTTTCTTCCTCTCCCTCCTGGTTGCCTTCCCAGCGTCTGTCTGTCCTGGCTGGCTGGGATTTTGGGCCAACCCCAAGAACACTGAGTTTACTTTGAGGAACGTCCCCCTGGGTGGACCCTGCGGGAGGAGGATGGTGGTGGAGAGAACTGTGCCTCTCCTGTTCCCAGAGCTTGTTTGAAGGTTGCTGTGGTCAGCACGGAGGCTGCCTGCGAGGACCTGAGGATGTTTGGTGTGAGCTCATCTGGAGGCTTATTTAGGGACCACCAGTGAGCTGCTGCGTACCGCAGGAATTGGGCTGCGGACACCTTTTGATATGGCAAAGGCAAATATTGAGAAACCCTTCTGCACGGGGAGGGGACTGGTGGGCACCGCCTGCAGGCTGCAGCTGGGATGGAATGTGTGATGGATGGCAGTGGGGTGGCACATGAAAGGTGCACAGAGGTTGTTAAAGCAGGGACCCAGAGCCCCCAGCTGCCTTTGGGAGACCACCAGAGCTTTGTGGGGTTGGGACAGAGCAGCGTGTATTCCTTCTCCTCCCTTCATCTTTAAATACCACCCCGCAGATCGAAAGGAAAAAATAAATGCACTCAAAATGGCATCGTTTTGCGGTGCCTCTAGGCCTATTTATATTTTTACTGCTCCCACCGTTTTTAGATAATAACTTTCTTCATGAAAGCGTTGGTGTGTGTGTGCAATTAATCCGTGCATCATCTTCAGAAGGCAATTTTATAGCTGGGCGTAGGGTAGGGGCTGCGGGTTCCTGGCTGCTATAGGGCTGATCTCGAGGTTTTCAGCCCATTTGGGGCCAATCTGACCTCCTGTTCCCGAGGCTGGGAGCTCTCCTGGTTGAGTTATTATGGAGCACGGTTGCTTCGTGCCCACTGTGTTGTGTGAAAATACATTTCCCAGCAGTGAAATGAGTCAAACATCCCCAAAAGTTGGTGTGCGGAGGGCTGAATCAGGCTGACATCAGGCAGAGCCCTGGGATAGGGTTGGTTGCTCCTCCCCCTGGCAGCTCAGCTCTCCCATTCCCGGTGGAAAATGAACCAAATCTTTTGACTTCCGACCGAAACGTAAGATGTGAGATAAGTGTTTACTGGAAGGCTCCTGCTGCCAAATAGCCTGGAGACCCTTTCCTTCCTTCTCTCTGAACGAGAGTCCAGGTGTTAACTGCCTCTCTGAGATATGTTTCTTAGCACATCCTGATCTGAAAGGAGATTTTTGTGTTTGTCAGAATGATTCGGAGCCTTTGAACAGCACACAAACCACAGGCTCTGATCAGATGTCACCGTCCCCGGAGGTGTTCCATCCATGGAGATGTGGCACATGGTTATGGGTATGGTGGGGATGGGTTGGGGTTGGACTTGGGGATCTTAGTGATCTTCTCCAGCCCCGGTGTTGGTATAATTTCTGTGCTCTCAGTTCACCCCAAACCATCCGTTACAGATCCATTGCAAAGCTGGCACTTTGTGCATGGGAGGATGTGGGGTTGTAACGCTGCTGCAGGATGGGGTGGGCACAGTGTGAGCCTGCCTGCTGCTGCTTCCTATCTGTGGTCAAAGTGCAAATGGAGCAAGCTCCAGCCCCACAATGTTTGTCTTGGAGATTAAATTTGGAGAGCCCATGGTCTCCAAATCCATGCTGGGAGGAGTGGGGAGGGGAGCTGAGCCCCGCAGTGCATGCACCTCTTTAACCCTGCCTTACAAATGAGGGGTTAGAAGGAGAAAGGGTGAAGAGGTGCAGGGCTTTAAAATAACTGGAGGCAAAAAGATGAGCGGCCTGAATTGTTCCACCTGTGTGTGGGTTTTGTGTTTTCTCTTGGGGAAGAAAACACATAACTCAGTGATGCTGAAGCTGGAAATGTCTGTCCCACAAGTAAGGACGCAGAGCATCTGCTCCTCGTGCATGGCCAGCATCTCCCATAGCTCTGGGCCATATCAGAGCTTTTTCTGCATCTCTTCCCCTCCTCAGAGTTCTGAGTCTGCCTGTTCCACTGCATCCCAGCTCTGTATCTCCTCAGCATGACTTGTACCATGCACCCCTGCCCTGGTAAATGTGATCCTGAGCTGCAGTGTAGCATCCTCTGGGCACTGAGCATCACTCTTGTAGCCAGCAGGAAGATGCTGCTCCAAGCCTTTAAGGCTGGTGCATGGGGCAGGAGAGGGGGGGAAGCATCTACCTCTGGGATACGTTGCAGCAGTGTTCCCAAACACTTCATCTCGTGTACAGTGCGTACTACAAGTGTTCCTACAGTGCTCAGGGCTGTTTTTGCAGTGCTGTTTGTATAAGAGATCACGCATGGTGCCTACATGCTTCTGGCACTTATAAACCCAGGTAGGCTGTGTTTATCCTGGGGATTGGCCCTGGTTGCAGTCATCTGGGGCCTAGCCAGCAGCATAGCTAGCCTGAATATATATATATCAGCTAGCTAGACTGAATTTTATATATGTGTATATATATATATATATATATATATATATGTATATATATATGTGTGTATATATATATTTATGTATGTATAATTTAAAAGAGCCCTAGTTGTTGAGAGGCCAAGCCTGCTTGCTGTGCTGTTGAAAAACGTGGCTGCAAGCAGCTCTACTCTGTCTGAGCTGGTATAGTTGTGCCAGTGGGCAAGGGGAGCACATGTGGGGTGCAGCAGTGTGACAGACTGCCTGGTGCAGATCTAGGCTTGGGACTATGAGGTCTGTCCCACGTGTGACTTGTTTCATTAAGTCCTTCCCCATGGGATGGGTTACTGGGTTGTGGATCAGCACCAGTAAAGCACGTGGACCCAAAGTTCTCAGTCTTGTCCAAGAGCCCTACTGGAAATTGGGTCAACCTCCAGCATCTGTGTCCTCCCTGGGAGTCCAAACCCAGTATGCTGGGGCTGGGCTGAGTGCTCTTTACTTGATCTAGAAGGCAGAATTTAATTAAATGAGATGTTGATCTCATCTGCTGGGAGTTCTCCTCATGGGCGCTGTGCCCTGGATCATGCCCAGGGCATGGGAGGTAGGAAATAGGAAGGAGGAAGACTGGGCAGATGGGGGTACCCAAGGGCTGTAATTGGTTGTTGGGGGATGATTGCTTGTGATGGTCTCATGCTTTGAATCATAACATCAAACTCAGCTCCACGTGGCTGTGCATAGGACAAAGTGAGTGTGATGTTGTGGCACGTTCAGTGGGGTTTGTCGTGATGCTTGTGAACGTAGGGTGAAGATCAACCCTTGGTTTCTTGGAGCATTATGGGTGCAGATCACCTGTTTAGGTTCCTTGGAGCACTGGTGCTATTTCCTCTCTGAGCAAAGAGGATGGATTTTAAAACAACGCCAAAGTGAGTGTGGCTTTAAAAATGAAATCATATGTAGTGCCTGTGATCCTCCCAGTATTACATGAAAATATCTTTCTTGGAAACTTGACATCTGCCCGCACTGTGAGCTGAGAACTGGAGAAGAGACTGGGAGCTGCCCGCCAGGCAGGGATGTGCAGGGCTGGGGATGGGTTGGAGCTGCAGGACTGGGGTTGTGCTGGTGCTCCGGCAAGGAGAGCCTATTAAACACGAATGGGCCGATTAATAAATCAAGACACCTGAAAAATGAAACCAGGGGGTTGAAAGAGGGTTTTTTGTTGTTTTTTTTTTTCTTCTCTTTTTTCAGACTATTTTTTTTTTTCTTTTCCCTCACTCCTTTCTCAATTAAAGCAAACAAACATAAAGCTGCAGAGCGTGGCCGTGTTGCGCTGCGGTGAGCTCAGTGCCTGG
Organism: Chrysolophus pictus; assembly: GCA_037305975.1. NCBI lineage: Eukaryota > Metazoa > Chordata > Aves > Galliformes > Phasianidae > Chrysolophus > Chrysolophus pictus. Next base: position 4,807,730 of record CM074593.1, on the reverse strand, counting down.
TGCGGGTGCCTGCGTGGTGGGCGCTGAGCACAGCACTGAAATGAGCCCCATAAATTACTGCTACAGTGCTGGGAGGTGTTGAAAAGGGATCAGTGGTTCCCTGGCTCCGGTGGGCAGCAGCGGGGAGAGGGTTGGGGGCAGCCTGAGCTCTTTTCATGGGTAAATCATCCATTCTGGAAGGTGGATTTTCTCTAGAAATCCGTCTTTGTGCATCTATGGTGTTGAGCAGCAATGAAAGGAAGATGTTGATGCTTAGGTTCCATTGGTACCCAGCCATACGTGTATGGAAATCAGCTGGAATCACTGGGATATACATAGAAATGGTACAGAGCCCTGTGTCCAACAGCAAGCCGGGGTGCTGGGGAGAGTGAGTTACAAGGAGCTTTTCACTTGGCCAATTTCTTCCTGACCTACATTTCTATAATCCTGCATAAAGTTGAAGTTTCAACCAATTGGCATTTTCCAAGCGAGAAACAATTTAAATAAAATAAAATTCCTTCCTGGTTGTAGGAATGGCTCTGCTGGGAGGTCACCAGTGCAGCCCCATCCCTGTGCTTTGCCTTCTGTGGGAATGCTCTGTGGGGCCGTGCAAAGTCCTCGGGGTCATCAAATGTGCTGTAATCATTCCCAGTCCCATAAGCGTTCCCAGTCCTGGGGCTGAGTTTTGGAGCACTAAAAGAAAGAAGACCACAGCCACTGCAGGGCCAGTGCAGGGCTGGCTGTGTCCATCACCACCTCGCATTGCCTTGGAGAGATGTGATGCTGTGTGTCAGGGCTGTGCTAAACCTGGATAGCTGGGTTAAAAGCAAGATGCAGAGAGCAAAAGGGATCTGAGAAATGCCAGAAGTTGACCTGGTAAGGGGTTGGGTGATGCCTTTTGCTGGCTGCTGCCTGAGTTGATCCCTGCACTCTGCAGCACTGTGGGTGCGATGCTGCAGCGGTTTTTTGACAGCAGAGGTGACCATTGCTCCCAGTGGGGATTCTCAGCTGAGAACTGCAGGGCTCCATTGTTTTATGGCCATTTTTTGTTCCTCTTACAGGGAAGTTTTATTTAAATTTATTAATTAAAAAAAAAAAAAAATCTTTTCCAAAGGCCAACAGAGGATTGAGGGCAGCTCTGCAGCATCCCACCCTGTGTCAGCAGCAAACCTAATCCTGACCTGGGATACCATCTCACTGCAGCTCGGAGGTAATTTTACCCCTTGATCCAGAGTTGAAGCCCACTGTGTGAATTACGCAGCGTTCTGCCATGCTGATTTACTGCTGCAAGTTGTATAATTACCAGTTTATAGGGATGTGTGCGTGGTGGGTTTCCCTGTTGCCCTGCAGGAGCCCTGGGGGTCCCCAAGAGCCGCAGTTTTGCAGCCTGCTCAGTTTCTCCCTCAAAGCACAGCCCTGATGCTCAGCATACTGCTTGCTGCTGTGACTGGTGGTGCCTGGGAGAGGGCTGCATTGTGCCAGGGCTCTCGGATGAGGCTCTGTTCTGGGCTGTGGTCCCGCTGTGCCCACCCTGTCACACTTTGTCGGTGCCTGATATCCTTGTATTTTCTTGCAGAAAGAAGGAGAACGCAGAAAACTAATCAGCTTTGGGTCAGCACAGGAAAAAACGCTGCTTATGTTGATAATCTCTGGGGGTAGGGATCAGCTCAAGGTTGCAAAACGAACATGCAGCGTGGTCACACTGTCAGGGAAATGGGGCTGGTGGGACAGATCCTGTCTCTGGCACAGGCTGGGCTCAGTGTGGGTGCTTTGCCACCTGTGTCTGGGGATGCTCCCTGGTGCAAAGCTTTGCAGAAAGCAGCCTGACCCCGGTGTGAGGACTGGGACTGCTCTGGCTGAGCCCAAGCAAGCAGGATTTGCTGCACCTTTCCTACTCGTATCTCCACTCACAGGGTGAGGAGCAGGCTGAGGGTGTGAGGAGAAGAATGGATACTCCTTTAATCCTTTTATCCTGGGAACACATCCCTGTTCGCCTTTGCTTGCAGGCAGGAGGTGCTGCAGAACTGGAGGACGTTTGCAGGTATGGAGAGCTCAGCTCTCCACTCTCCTTCATGCAGAGCCAATAACCCTGATAAACCCCAATCTGCTTTGGGAATGGCATTAATGCACCTGGGCTGGTTTTGCTGTACTGTCCTGTTTGAGCTAGCCTGGCCAGCAGCCCCTCTGCATCTTCCTGTGTTTCTGAGCCTCCAGCTCATTGGGTAGAACCCAGGAGTTGGGTGGGATCATCGGGGAAAGGAAGAAAGAAAAGGCAGCTGCTTGGTTCCTGCCTGCAGTGGGGGAATTCTGGAGTCCCAGCAGCAGAAGCAAAAATGCAGGGAGGCAAACAAAGTTCATGCCCCGGTAACACCGTGCTGCTGCTGTCAGTCTGTCTGTCAGAGGGTTATCACTTTGGGGATGCTTTTAATAAAGGAGTCAGAGCTGTCATCGGGTGCCAGAGCCTGCAGGAAACCTCCAGCCCCTCCTGGGAGCGTGTTTTCCAAGCTTCAATTTTGCTTACCACCAAAAATGAAGGAGGATAGGACTTTCTTCATTCTTTCATCTGCCTGTCAGTCTTAATGTGACACTTTAAAGAGTGTCATTGCTTGAAAGAATTACCAGGGACAGCCAGAGATGGAGGCCCCCTCATCCCACACACGCAGCAGGTGGAGGTGGGTGCACTGAAGGAATTTCTATTGGGGGTGGTCGAAGGGATGTGTCCAGTCTCACTTGTTTTAGGGGTGAGTGCCTATGGCTTGGTGATATTTGGGCTGTGGTGCTCCCAGTGGCACTGAGAGCATCCCCCCTCGAGGATCTGTACTCTGTGGGACACACTGCAGCCATAGCCATTCCCTTTCATTCCTTGAACTTGAGACCAGCAGTTTGCTGCCACGCTGGGAACAGATGCAGGTGCTTTCTGCAACTTGTGGCTGCTGCATCTGAATGCTGTGAGTAGTTTGGGTGTGCTGGATCTTACACCAAGCTCTTGATGTAAACAGTGAACACCTTTTGCTCTCTTTGGGGTGCCCAGCCCTGGAGCAAGGGGCTCTCGTGCATCCTGACCCCTGCAGTGCGGTGCTGAGCATCCTGCTCTGTTCAGCCCCGGGTTAGGGAGGAGCACCCTGCAGCCATGAGCGTATGTGAGCATATGTTTGGTTCCAGGCACTGTCTGCTTATGATTCATGGCTATCTGCACTGTGTCAGGTCAGTGACTCAGTGCCAGCCCAGCAGCAGCTCTGCGGCAAGGCTGACAGCACCTGTCTGGGATGCTGTTATTTATTAACGCGTTACCAGAAAGGGAGGTATGGGAACAGAATGGCTTCACTTCCTTTAGCTGAAGGAGTTTTAATGGCATCTGAGGCCGTCTGGGATTTTGGTAAGGTTTTGGTGTCTGATGCTTTGGTCAGTAAATGAAGGCAATCTCTCTGGACAGAAACTGAGATTGAGATTGGCTCTTACAACGGAGTCTGGTGCTTAACAAGAGCATGCATTTGCTTTGCAGCATTGTCAAAAAGCTGCTCCAATGGAGTTGACAGCAAAGCCAGAGGGAAATGAGAGATGCTCCAAAGAGATGTGTGAGGAGGTGGGGTGGGAGGTGGATGGATGTCCAGCAGGGGAAGCACGTGGCCAGACAGAGCTGCGGTTATCCCCTCTCCAGATGGAACGCATGCAAATGAGCAGAGAACACAGGATACGTTCCTTGGCAGCTCCAGGGAGTGATGGGGTTTCATCCTTCTACAATGTTCTGTGGGGTTGCTGGTGCTGGGGACACGGGGTGGCAGGCTGTGCTGTCACCAGTGCTGGCAGAGCCTGGGAGGGCACCATGTGCTGGCGGAGCCGTGACTCACCGGCTCTGTTTCATCTCTCAGATCTTTTGCTTTTTTTCCTTTAATCCACTTGCCGCAACGACTTTATTTTACAATCCATTGCTGGGTTCACTGAAGAGCACTTTGGTCATTAAGCACGTTGGGGCATGTGAATAAATCTGCATCTCTCAACTGCGGATTGCTTTCAGGCTGGTATCAAATCGCCTTCCGCTGGGCTGCGGGAGTTACAGCACAAGCTCCCTGCACTGCTCCACGTCCACCACCTCCATGCTTTGAAGGCCAGCTGTGTGTGCAGGTCTGATTGGCACAACCCCAGCTTTTTGCAGCTCCTTTCCCATGCCAAAGCTCTGTTCCCCTCTGCAGATCCACAAACTGTTGATCTTTCCTTTCTCTTTGCAGAGGCTTGGGTTCAGGCTGAGCTCTGCCTGGGTGTGCGTGCAGGACCCAGTGCGAGGAGGTGCTGGGAGTGCTGGGACCAGTTGCTGCAAACAGGATCTAGCTCTCCAGCTGCATTTTTCTAAGTCCAACCCATAGGATGGGAAGCGTTTCTGTAATAAAAGCAGAATTGGGGCATGTCTGAGCAGGGCAAGGGGTCTGCAGGAGGGACAGGCGGAGGGAGCAGCACGGAGGTATTTCCAGCTGATGAGAGCTGAGTGAGCCATAACGCGAGTGCTGCCAGAATCGTTTCCCTGTCTGTTGGTTTCCTTTCCTGTTTGGCTTTGCTGCCTACACAGTTTGTGCTCAAGATGTCTGTAGACGCGATGCTCTCATCCTCTGTAGCCAAAAGCCTCATTTTTATTCCTACGCTTTGCTCGGCTCCTTGCAAGCCCGTGGCAGGGGGTACAGGGCAGGAGGCAGCTCCCCATGCAGAAATGCGCATCTGATTGTCATCAAACTGCACTCTCAGTGTCTCCTGTTTGCTCTGGATGGATGCGCTGCCTTCCCCGGGTGGCTGCTGAGTGCGGAGGCAGCCCCGTGCCCTTGCTCAGTGCCGGACATCTCTGCTCTCTGGGGTTTTAGTGGGCTCACAGAGAGGAGAAAAACAAGGCGGGGGCTGGAGGAGCGCAGGGCTCGCGGTGGGTGGCCAGTGTGTGCTGCTGTGTGTCCTCCTGTGGCTGGAACAGCGCGGGCTGGGGAAGCAGATGCTGCTGGGTTGGGGAGCGTGGGGGCTGTGGGAGGCAGCGGTTTGGGGTAAGGGAAACTGCACCTGGAATGTGGTCCTCTGTGGGGTTCATGCTAGAGTATGTGCAGATGGTGGGGACAGGGGGAGGTGAGTTGTGGGTGGGTTTGGTCATATCCCTGAGGTATGGGGAGGATGGATGGGCCTTCAGCAGAGGGCGTCGCTGGGACAAAGTGAAGCACTGTCCTACTGTGCATAGTGAAATGAGGGCACCTGTGGGGTGGCAGCTGGGCTGCATTACCAAGGGTGCCAGCAGTTTGCATGGGGAGGACAAACTGAAATCCCAATGGGCCAGGGAACAGGATAGGAGGACATCCTACAGCAGCAACCAGGGCAGAAAATGTAATCTGCAGTGTCCCCATGCCACAGGGTCTCCATCCTGCAATGTCTCCATCCCTCAGTGTCCCCATCCTGCAGTGTCTTCATCCTGCAGTGTCCCCAGCAGTGCTGGCCGGTGCCCTTGCAGGGAAGTGGAGCGCATCAGGAAGTGCCTTTGATCTCGGGTGCTAACACCTTTTCAAATGAGCCGCACAAACAAGTGCCCTCCTCCCCTGTCCTGGCCGGGGCCAGGCTGATAACACATCAGAGCGTGCGCACACAGCTGCGATAGCGCTGTTTTATGATGCTTTGATTGCTGCCAACCACGCCGCTCGCTCGCGGGAACTTCAAAAGCAGCGCTCCATCCCTGCAACGCCCTGTGCAAAGAGTGCAGCGCCGGGCTGTGCGCACACAACATCGATGTGTGTGCCTGTGTGTCTACGCCCAAATCTTTTTGCCCCGTCACATCTTTGCTATGGCAGCAAGGTGGGTTTGGGAAACCTATGGGGCTTACAGAGCTGGATGTGTACGTTGAGGTTGGATCTTTGGGCATGCACTGAGGTGCATGGATGTGAGAGCTCCTGGAGGTGCAGGGAGGGATTTGCAGCCACTAGCCATGTGTTTGCCAGCAGCGTGGGAGTTAACATTGCAATGGGGGCAAAGAGGAGGAGAAGGGCTCGGACCTCTCCCCCCCCAACCCCCCCCCGGCTGCTGTGATTTCATTGAGGCTGTGTATTGGCCTCCCGAGAGTCAAGCAGGGTAACACCACAACATAAACAGAACATCTGGAAGCTCTTAAAGGGTTTTATTTTTTAACACATTTACAAGAGCCAGGGACTCTTTGCAAACTTGGAGATGCTGCACTGCTCCTTTCCCCCCGAAGTTGACTGTCAGTGAGTGTGGGGCCGTTCCCCATCTCCGTGCAGTATTTCTGGGGGCTCAGTGCTTGGCTGGGAGGTGCCAATCTGGCTGGCATATTCCTTGCGAAGTCCAAAGCAAACAGATGATAAGTGTGGTGTGATAAGCGAGCATAAACCTATTCCCGTCTTTCTGCGTGCTCCTGGCTCATGTTAGAGCAGGATGGGGACTTGAGCAGGGTTTGCTGGATGGAAAACCTGCTTCACGGAGCAGGGGGGCTGAGCCACATGGGAGCTGGTGGTGTTGCACGTAGCAATGGGGTTTGGATCCTCCATATGGTGCTGCTGGGCTGAGGGACCTATAGGGGAAGACCATTGGCAACAAAGCCAAATGGGATGATGCATTGCCATGCTGGTGACAGCATCTGCTGTCAGACTGTTTTTCTCTCCCCATCTCCATCCAAGTGGCTGCAAGAAAAGGTTTAAAAAAAAAAAAAGAAATGCTGGGAAAGTTGTCAATCTGCAAAGCAGCTCTTTGGGGTTGGGTGATGTTTCCAGCTTGTGCCAGCCTTGTGGCTGTACTGCATCCTGCTCTGCACAGTACTGCAACATGCTGCTCTCCCTTCATCCCTTGTGCATCCCTTGCATGAATACAAGCAAAATGAGCTGGTTCCCCTTCCTGTGCACTCTCACGTGTAGTGGTTTTGTCTCTTCTATGGAAACAGCCATTTGATTTCCTCTTGCCAGCCTCCAGCCATGTCTCCTGCTCACCTTCATGCTGGGTATGGGTGTTGGGCTGCAGTGGGTCCCCGCTGGCCTTGGTGTCAGGGCTTGGAGATGACACTGAGAGCTGCTGCTGTGCCTCTCTCATCCATCACCCCAGAGGGCAACAAAGAGGAATGACAATTTCCTCCATCACAACCCACTAACGCTGGATTTTTCCTTTGCAGGGCCAGTAGTGGAGGCTCGAGGTGCACCTGAGAGGAGAGCTGATGCACTGCAGCAGGAGCAGCCACCAGGACCTCACCGTGGATGGGAGGGAGGAAGGACAGAGGCAGCACAGTGCCCGGCATCCTCAGGGATTGGGATGCACCCAGCGTCGTGCTGTGCTCCTTCCCCCAGCACTGATGTGGGAATGGCCCCAGTGCAGCCACCCACCGCCGCTCACTGTGATCCAGGGTCCTGAGCTGACCTCTCTCTCCTGCACCCACGCAGGGCAGGGATGGCCGTATTACTGCTCCCTGCTGTTCTCTGCACATCCTCCTCCTGGCCGGGTGGCCTCAGGATCTGTGGGGCTGGATGGTTGCGTGCTCTTGGGTCAAACAGTAGCTCCATTTTTTCCCTTGCGAAGCACCAAGAGCTTGCCCGGTTCCAAGGAAGTAGCTGTGGATTTTTATTTTATTTTATTTTTTCCCTCCTCCGTTCTTCTTTCTGAATCTTTTGGGGGTTTCGGGCTCTTACTGAGGATGCCCGGACCAGCACTGGGTGCAGCCCCATGCAGAGGGGTGAACGCCTCTGGAGAAGCAATGGGAGCAGCACACCAAGAACTGAAAACTGCAGTGCCTTGGGTCTGAGACTGTCTGGGAGCTGTGTCCCTTCACATTGCATGGCTGAATCCTCCCCAACACATCCCATAGGGGTGAGGTGGGGTTCTGGGGGGGCACAAGGCCAAACCACAGCGAGGGGGACGTCAAGAAGGGGAAAAATGTCACCCTCAGAAACAATTAAACTGCTTAATAAAATCCGTTGCCTCTCGGAGTGCTCGCTGTTCTTTTCCGTTTGCCTTGGCTCAGCCACACTTACATCATGGCCCTATCGCGGGGCTGCCGAGTGGACGGGTTTGATTGCACAGGAAACCGGCGCTTTGGCAAACTTTTCTGCCCCGGTAAAGCCAGGCCAAGAGCTTAATGCCTTTGCTTTGCAGAAAAATTCTTCCCTATCCTTTCCCTCTTTCCTTTCTGCAACCCCTTAACCATCACCCGCCAACTAGGCGGCCGCCCCTCGCATGCCTCCTGCTCCAAGAGCGCCTGAGATGCAGATTAAATCCCCTTAAATCATGTTGTTTCATGTCCATGGACTGTGTGTTCCCTCCCACCCTGTAGAGCCGAAGCACTAGAAGGTGCTGTGTGGAAATGTAACATAAAAAAAGGATGTTTATGTAATGGAAATGTCCTTTGATTTTTTTCTTTTTTAAGAGTTATGTCTTCAATTACAAAAAAAAAAAAAAAAAAAAGATGTCCTTTCATCTAAAAAGCACTGTAGCCTTAGGCACGTGTATGAATGTGTTGGGTGTTCAGCTGTGGTGGAATGACTTGTGGTCTCGATATTGAGCTGGTGGTGTGACTGCTGTGCTCCACTGGAACAGCAGGACCTTGGTCAGGAACGTGGAGTCCTGGGCCCTTTCCTTTGAAAATATTACTTGAGTGTTTTAAGAACCATGTTTTGTCCTTGGGAAAGCTATGGCAGAAAAAGCAAAGCCCAGAAATATGTGGACATCGCTCGGTGTTTGGTTTGGTGATGATGGGTGATGGTGATGTCAAATCCATTGTCATTGATCAATTGTCATGGGAGGCAGAAGCCAACCAAGGTGATGCTCAGCCTTTTGCCACTGCTCATGTTTGAGGTGGGACTGATGCTCTTTTCTCCTCCTGGTGGAGTAGAGCCATGCCTCATGGAGCAGTGAGCAGATGCTTGGGCAAATCACAGCATTCCCATCCATAAGCCAAACCTGATGGCACACCAGAGACACCGCTCTTCCTTGGCCAAGGAGATCTGCACCATGGGATGGCCAACATATGTCCACGTTTCTCTGCAGTAGGATGCAAACCATTGGCACTGCTGCTGGAGAATATCTGCTTTCGGGATCCTTTCTCACTGCTCTTCCCTGCCAAATCTGCCCCCAAGACTGAACGGGTTCTGCCTTCCTTCCGCCCTGCTCTGGGGATGGATGGCAGCTCCCAGGACCCTTCCGACTTCATAACTAATATTGACTTCAAAGGCTGTTTGCCTTCAGTGTCGGTCAGTCGTGTAATCCCGGCTTGTTTAGAGATGGTGAGCAAACAGAAAGCCAGGCCGTTAAAAGGGGAAGGGCGTGGGAGATGTATTGCTATTTACCTGTGGAACCGGGAGGAAAACTTGCCTGTCATTCTCGCTAATAAATACAAACTGGAAGCATGGATAAACCCAAGGGGATTTATTAGTTTGCTTTACCAAAGGCAAACATTAAGACGAGCTGGCTCAGCCCCAGGGCTGCCTTGGGCCTTTTGTGTGCTGCAGCCTGGCGCCTATGGGTGCCGATAAGGACGCGCTCTGTGCTCAGCCACTTGAGCTGAAGGCATTTCTTCTGCAATATTTCTGTCTCCGTTTGGCTCGGGTCCTGAATGGAAATAGGCACTTGCATAGCCCTGCCTGGACTTTGGAGCCACCCCGGTGCCAAATTACTGCTTCCTTCCCCAGGAGCTGCGGGACACGGTGGTAGTGGGTTGGTGGTTGGACCTAGTGAACTTAGTGGCCTTTTCCAACCCTAATGATTCTATGATTCCATCTATCCCCTTCTTAGCACTCCTTGTTCACCCCAGGGCTTGGTGTGTGCAATGCTGCTCAGGGCACATAGACGTGAATGATGGACAAGGGGAAATGGATTTGCGTTTTCTAATGTGGGATCCCCTTTTGGAGAAGGCTTAGGGGCTGGGAAGTTTTCTATCCTGCTTGGAAAAGGGGGGAGCAGAGCGCAGCCGGGATGCAAAAGGCTCGGACGTGGTGTGAGCTTAATTCTGTTTGCTTCAGTTTGAACAAAACCACACTAGAAGCCATGAGCCATTGCAGGGGGAGGAGGAAAGGCTTTCCTTCACCCCAACCAACCATCCATCCATTCGCAGTTTTCCCTTCTCATCACTATACTTCTGCCCCAATTCATCCATCCCTGCAGCATCTGGTGCATGTTTACAGGCAGCTCAAAATGCTCCTATAACTGTGATTTTTCCTCTGGGCCTCATAAATCCCTTCTGCTGGAGCTGGGGGTGTCCAGGACCTCTCCAGTCCCAGTAGTGGAAGTGGGCAGGTTGGGAATGGGCTGCAACTGCATGCAGGATGCATTGGGTTGTGCTGGGTGCTGCATTGCTCCTGCAGAGCAGCAGTGCTGGAGATACATTTCCCATCAGTCACCATCTACAAAACTGTTTGGTTTGTTTTATTTTCTAAAGGGGGCACAAATGTTACATCTCTATCAGAAAACAAGGCTTTAATAGGCAGATCCAAAGCCTACGAAAGGAGAATCATTCCATCAACTCATTTGGTGTTAGGGTAAAATTTCTCCCCTCTTTCCTCAATCCATTATTTGGGACCTTTCCCCTCTATGCTCTTCACCATCTCTCTCACACTGCTGTTTGTCTGATTTAGAGCAGACAAGAGCAAGACAAGCACAATGAAAACCCTTTAGAGATTGTTTGGGCAGGATATCAGGACAGCACAGCTCACCTCTTCAAGGAGGCACAGGTGCTCTTCATCAGCCTGCACAGCAGGGGGGAGGACTGGGGCACTTCTCTCTTTGGACCTCTTGCCCTGCTCAGGTGCATCTCGTTGGTGCCTGGAGCAGGTGGGGTTGTTCTTTAAATAGGGCAGGGAGGAGGTGGTTCAGTTCTTTGGGGGGTTTGCTTGGAGAGGAGAAGCTGTTAGTCGTGTTCTGCTGTCTGGTGAGTTGGTTGAATTTATTTTATTCTTCTAAAATACCAAACTTTGCAGTTTTCTCTTCTGTAAGTGGGAGGGGGATGTGGTTGGCTTTGGTTTCTTGTTGCAGCTGAAAGAAAGTGATGGTGAGCTCCACCATGGGATGTAGGCTGGGCTCAGACTTGGTCTGGAGCCACCTAGAAGGTGAGATTTGTAGGTGAGCCTGTGGGCACTGGTATCTCCATGCTGAGATTTTCTCTTTATCTCCTTAGAGGGGAAACTGTTGTGTCTGGCCAACTGGTGCGTGGGCTTGTGTGCTCTGGCTGCTGCTGTGTAAGAGCTTAAAAAAGTTGGTTTTATCTTTACTAACGTGAAAAACAGTAGTGTATGGTATTTCATCACCTGTGAGAAGGGTAAAGAAGGCTCCTTGCTTGTTTTGTGTTTTAAAGCTCTTTCTCCTTTCAAGAGTAGCTGGGGGGCATGTGAAAGTACCTGGGGACAGCCTGCTCTGGATAGACCTGCTGCTTATAGAGCTCCCTGTGGTCATGTTGTAGAAATGGCTGTGATTAATGAGTATTACTTCTGATTACCAAATCAGCCTGAAACAAGCTGTACTTACAAGGGCTTTCTGTGGAAGAGCAGCTCTGGTCTCTGCAAGATGCATTTTTTTGTTGTTGTGTAGAGCTTTACTGGTTTGGTTCTTATGGTAGCAAGGCTGAGCACCTGGGGGTGATTTTATCCTCTTGATTTCCCAGTTGTCCTGGCCATTTTCAAAGCCCCTTTGCAGGTGTTCCTTGCCTTCAATCACTGACCTGCTCCCTGCAGAAGCTGTGCTGGGCCTTTGCAGGAGCTGAGCTCACCTCTGTGCTAGAAAGCATCGATGGGAGGTATGTGGTGTTGAACCTCTCCTGGCTGTTGCATGGTGCTCTGGGCTCCTGGACTTGACTGATATCCATGCAGATAAGCAGGGCTGGTGTTGCATGCCTCAGCTATTGTGTTGGTGTGATGCTGCCAAGAGATTTAGTGTGTGGAGAGGGCTGAACCCAGGAAAGAAATAGTTGATTATTGTTTTCTGTTCTTCAGACAATACAGCTGAGCAAATCCAAGCTTGCTGACTGTTCATTAAGGGCCTAATCCTTTGCTTTCCCCTGGAAAAATCCTTTCCAGGCATCCTGAGATTTTTTTAAGAAGGGCCAATATGGGAAAACAGAGGCAAATATATCTATCTCCCATTGCATCAGGTATTTCTCAGCTATTTCTTCAACTCTTCCCCTTCTTGCTTATCCTCATAAGCTCTCTGCCTCTTTCCTACCTTCTGCACAGAAACTTACTTGGGGAAGCCTTCATTGAGAGCAGTGGTGATGCTGTCCTGCCAGGGCCAGGCTCATGTTTTAGCTGCCCCTCAGGCAGATCTGTCTCCTCTGGCTTGCTTGTGACTTTCCTCAAACCCATAATCGCAGCTTTATGAAATCAGAAAGTAGAAATGGGCTGCTAAAAGCTCCCTGCCCAGGTTGGAGCCACCCCGAAGGGCTGAGAATGGGAAGGATGCTCTGTTCCCACTCACCTCCTCAGCTTTGGGGGATGCTTTGGGAGTGCATTCTGTGTGGTTCATGTGGGGACTCAGTGCATGCATTGCATCCTGGTAAATCCATGGGAGGAGCAGCAACATCAGGGTGCTGCCAACCCCAATCCTGTAGGAATGCTGATTAGCTCCAAAGCTGCTTGGGAGCAAATGCTCAGAGCTAAGCTAGTTTTCCCCTCTAAGCCTTCATGTTTCAGTTGCCTTCAAGGAGAGGAAATTCTCCTGCAGGAAATACCTCCCTCTGCTTGCTTCTGGTGAACAGAAGTCAAACCTTCCTGTCACAGACAGGGCATGGTGGCCTTCAGGTCATGCAGGCTGCTCCTGGGGGGGCCTGATCCCTGTGCAGTGCTGGTGGATACCAGCTGGGTATTGTAATGGCCAAACCTTCCTGAAGTGTGGTCTGGTGTCCTCCCCCCTCCTCTTTAAATTAATGTGCCAGCCGTCTTTCACCCTAATTAAAACCAGCGAAGAGAGCTGGACCAGGACGTAGCTTGGGAGGCTGTAAAATTCTAGGACAGTTTTATGTAGAGCAATTAAAAGGAAGGTAAAAAAAAAAAATTGTTAAGAAATTAAACACTAATTACTTTTTTTTGCCAGCTGAACTGCTTTGGCAGCAGGGCTGAAAGTGGGATGCAAAGACTGGGGAAGGCTGGTTCTCTGCTGCCATAAATCAAATTGATCAAATGCTCCTTTGCTCTTTAGCAGTGTAACTCATCTGCTGTCAATTAGCCTAAATCACATTTTTTCAATTAAACAGGCTTAGAGGCCTGATAGCAGAGTCTGGTGGGGAGGGGAAGGGAAAGGCACAGCCTGGCTGTAGGCAGTGAGGTGGAAATACCTTTTTTTTAAGATGTGATTCCATTTTACTGTTTTCCATATAAAAAACAATATTATTGTCTGTGCTGTAGGGAGCACTAGAAGATGGAAAGCCAGCTGAGCTGGGGAGGGGATGGGGCAGGGTGATCTGTGGGGATCAGATGGGGCAATCCCAGCTGCAGGGATGCTGCAGGCAACAAAACTCCTTTGGGATGAGTTCCAGATACTCTTTAAAAACTCATGCCCCATGATAGGGTGGAGGTTTGCAAGATCAGTGATGGGCAGAGAGGTTGCCCCTGGGGCTGTGGTATGACTGCATGTTTGTGCTCAAGGGAAGGTGAAGTCACCTTATCCCTGTGCAGGCAGCAGTGGGAGGAGGTGGTTGTGTGATAAGTGGCATAGCTTGCCTTGGATGCTGGGGTAAATTGTTATGTCCGCTTATACACAGTCTTTTTCCTTGTGTGTTTTCTTGACTGGACAAGAAAAACAGGCTGAAGAATTGGGAAGGACAGGGCTTGGAGCAGGCAGATCCTTTATAAACCTTCACCCTGTGCCTTAAAAACACCACCAACAAACAAAAAAGTCATATCGAACTCCTTGGGCTGTGGGAAGCAGCTGGAGTGGAAGGGTCAGTGATCCCAGGAGGAGGCAGAAATGGAGGTGCGTGCAGCCTGATAGTCAGTGAGTTGGAAGAACACGGGGGCAAGATGTAGGCAGGATTCCTGAGAGCATCTGCCTGTGGCCAAGCAAGCTTCCAGCTCTCCAGCTTGCTTGTTCAAGGCTTTGCAGGAGATGATGCTCTGGGGCAGGTGAGGACACTGGCCCCATCCACTGCCCTGCACTGGGGCAGGAGGTGTGTTGGGTTCCTCCTGGAGTCCCCATGGCCTCATCCCCCAAATGCTGGCAGTCTGAGAAGGGACCAGGCCTCCCAACAAGCCCCTGCAGGTTACTCTTTGGGAAAACCAGACTCATTTATTAATACACATCATGTTAATTACTGTAATTGGAAGGCTGGCTTCCCTCTCCTGGGGATGTGGGTGTGTGCTGTGGTGTGGAAATGTGCAGAAGAATGTGAGGGGGGAATTGCTCCTGTGGTTGTGGTGGTGATGACTGGTTTGTGTTGTGTTTGGGTTCATGTGCTCACAGAACAATGGGAAAGTCAACCATATCTCCCCATCTTTGCTACATCATTATTGCAGGATAAAAATACAGCCAGATGGATGTTTAAAAGTTGATAGCGTAATTCCCACCGCCACCTCTGCAGGCGAGCCCTGATTCTGAGTGTGCTTCCTTCCTCCTGACTTCCCTCTGCACTTCAGTCTCCCATGATAGCTTTGCCCACCTGGAGCAGCTTGGGTTGGGGCTGGGGAGAGATGCAGGTTGGCAGTAATGTAACTGTGCCATCAGCACCAAAGGACCTGGAGATGCCTGACCCAGACACCCTTCAAGGTTCTTGGGCTTTACTGGTAAGAAGCAGAGGGAAGGAGAAGATCTGGCTCTTGGTTCTCAGCAGGACTGGTGTTTTCTGATCTATCTGTGAGGTTGTGGAATGGGTCAGGGCAATGCATTGTCTCTCTTGCAAGAGGTGTTGATCAACTCCATCTGTATCCAGGCAGCTGTAGCATCAGCAACAGGATTCTGCTGGAGGTAGATAGGCAGCAGGGCCATGGATTGCTGAGGTCCTGGAGGAGTTTGTCTTAGCTCAGGAAAGAAAAAAACCCATCTTTTATGGCTGTGTGGCAGTGGCATTAGAAAGCTTGCTTTGGGGCTTCTGCTCCTGCAAAGCAGTGGAGTGAGGTCCCAGGGTGCAGCCTGGAGCTGTGCTGTGCTCTGCCAGCAGCGCGTGTGTCCTCATGAGCTGGGTCTGCTGCTCCAGCTCTCCTGCCCTGTACCAACATTTGCTTTGGAAAAGCAGCACTGGTGGTTTCTGGAACGTGAGCCATCTCACCCGCCATCAGAAAACAACAAAACCAAACCTGTAATTGCCTTTGGTCTTGAGCAATTTGAGCTGGGTGTGAATTGGCCACGGAGGCTTGAAAAGTGCAATGTGCTGCTGGGTTGCAGAGCTGTGCAGGGATGGGAGTTCTGCTGGCAGTGTGGCAGGAATAAGAGGATGGAATATGCAGATGGGCACCTTGCTTTTGCTTAGCAGCCTCCTTCAGTAGTGTTATCCCAAAGTGAAGCCTCCAGTGCTGGCAACAAACTCAATGTGATTCCCTGGCTTGGCTCCTGCCTGCCATGCTGGGTGAGCAATGCCATGAGCCCTGCACCCAGCTGGGTGTTTGGAGCTCCTGTGGAGGATTACCAGAAATAGAGAATTAAGCATTGCATTTCCTGATTTCCCTCCTGTCAGCAGTCCTGTGTGATGCTTGTAGCCCTTCCCCCTGCCTGGCTTTCTGCAGTCATTAGAATTCCTTCTGGAAAGGGGGAGAAAGCGGTGAGGGGAGTAAATCTGATTTAATTAATGCTGCAACCTGCATGGCCCCGGTGGCTTGGTGGGTTTAATCTGATTTGGAGCAGGGAGGTGGTGCAGTGGCTGCTGCTGGCATGAGTGTCTGCTGCACATGATGGGCTTAGGGCAGAGCCAGGTGTGGACTGCCTCAGGGCTGGGATGGGGATGGAGGGCTCTGCTATCATTTCTTGATGCTCTGGAGGCAGCAGGGTCCTGGCAAGGAGGGGTTTCATTGCAGGTTTTCTGGTTTGAATGTGTGCTCTGGTGTTCTTCCAGCTATGGAGCTGCTCTGCATAAGCACGTCCTTTGGGATTCTTGATCCTGAAGCTCAGCAGACAGCCTTGGGCTTTCAGTGCAGATGTTGTAATCCACTTTGCTGTGTCCTCAGCATGGAGGAAGGATCCACTGCTTTCTTGGGCTCTGGCATCTGCCCACCTCTGTCACCTCTCCTGGATCACAGTATTATAGGGGTTGGAAGGGACCTCTGGAGATCATCAAGCCCACAAGCAGGGAAAACACATGGAAAATCACATACAGTGGAGGAACCAGAGTGAAAGAGGTGGAGATTTCTCAACATGAAGAAAAGAACAGGTTTTCCATCAGGATCCAGAGGTTGCAGGAGGAACTTTGAGGGACATCACAACAAAAAGTCAAGGCACCTACAGGGATGTGAAGAGCCAACAGCAAGTGTGGCTGCAGATCTCCTGTCTTTCTCTGTGTAGCTGCCTTTGGGTGGTTTAAAGGGGACAAAAAGGGACAGGGTTCAGTGGAATCAGTGACAAAAGGGATAGAGTTGAGATGAGGTAAAGAGCCTTGTGTGGCTGGAATGCAGTTCACCTGGTGTGGTCTATGGTGATGCACAGTGCGTGGTCCCAGCTCTCCATGTAACATAGGATGTTCAGGGCTGGTGGAGAGAATAAGATGTCTCATCTCAGCACCACATGGTGACCTGCTGGGTACCTGGCTGACGAACTCCACCTTCTCCCTATTCAGTTGTGGGAAGCTTTGAGCTTCCCCTTCTGCACGGGCCATCAGGATGTGTTGTGTGGTGGCACTGCTGGTGCACAGGGATGTCCTCCTCAGTGGCATCAGTGTCTCTCAGGATGTCAGGAGTTAACAGGCCTCTGTCTGTGATGCTCTCCCACCGAATTCCCACCCCTCTGAGCCTCCTGGGGCTGGGAGCAGGGCGGAAATGTCACCTCCCACCATGTCTGAGGCTTTGGCACAGCGGATGGGGAGGACACACCCGGTTGGAGGCGGAGAAGAGGCCAGGGCCAGATCCTGCAAAAAGTAAGAGGCTGGCAAGAGGATTTTGGATAAGGGCAGGAGTGCGTGGGAGGGGACTATAAATCCTGCAGAAGGATCTGGTGAAAGGTGATGGTTTGACAGCTCTGGAGCCCTGAATCCGCTTGGCCCATATGGTGCTGGCAGGGGCAGAGCCTTCTTCCAGGGCTGTGGTTTGCTTGGGCACCGGAGTGCTTTGCTTCCAGTGCATGCTTTGGTCCTTAAAGGCTTTTCCTCAAGACTAGAACAACTGCTTTATGTAGTGACTGGAAAAGCAGCTTGCTGCAGTGAGTTGTGTAGGAGAAGAAATGTCCTGAATCCCTCCTTTCTGAGCTCATCTTTCAAGGAGTGAGAGCTTCCTGGTGTTACTCTGCTATTGTGCACTTCCAGGGATGGTACTGTGAAGATGGGGTCTGCAGGGATGGCATGGCATGGCAATGGCTGCTGAGAGCTGAGCACTGCAGGAGCATCCCTGCAGGATGCATTGTGTTGCTGTCCTGTTTGCTGGCCAGGATGCACTTGGGAGGAAACAGCAAATTGTATGTGAGAGCTGCAAGTGCCCTGCAGGTGCATTGGCTTCTTGCTGTGATGTATCTCAGAAGTTTCTCTTACACCTGCTGGGAAAAGCCATGTTCTCCTTCGCTGCTGTGAAATCTCCATTGCTTTCACTGTGGCTCCTCTGTTAGACGGGCTGTTCTGTGAGCCTGCCATGTGCTGGCTGTGACTTCCAAAGCTGGACTGTCACTGTGTGGGGACAGCCTGGGGACATGTGATGGAGAGGGGTTTTCTGAGCAGCTCTTTAGGTCTCCACTGGAGCAGCTGTGGGAGTGCTGCCAGGTTCAAGGACATGGAAATCACAAACTGAGCACTCCAAACCATGCGGTTTGAAGGAAAAAACCCATATAACCCAATAATATAGTTTGAGGTTCTTTTTGTTTAACTTCTGGGTTTTGAGCTTAAAGTGGAGATGCTTTCTTTTCCGTGCAGTCAGGAGGTCTGGAGCCTTTCTGCTGAAGGGAAAAGGAAAATAACTGTGTATTTGTGTGAATTCTGCAGAAGCATTTGGAGAAATGGGGGTGGGCAGCACTTCCAGGGTCTGTGGGCATGATTTCAAGGAAGGAAATGGTATTTTATCTTCTTGATCAGTTGAGATTTGTAAAGTGATGGAGGAAACACCGTGACCCAAAGTGAGCCTGGTTTCCTCAGGTTAAAGTTCTACATTTCTGCTTCAAAACAACCTTTCACAGTATGCCCTCCTGAGGGGCACCAGCCTTATCCATCACCTCCTGCAGTGTGCTGCAGGCTGGGAAATGTCCTGTGCTCTTTGGCTGGGACCAATGCAGCTTCAAGCAAGCTTTCTTTTTCTGCTGATACAACCACTGTCTGCTTCAATTGCAGACTATCAAGAACTGCTTTCATTTTAAGAACCTGGCCCCTTGCTGCAGCGCAAGTCCCCAGCCCTTTTCCTGCAGCAGCATGCTGTGCCTTTTACCTGCTGGCAGCATGCAATTGAATTTCAGCACACAGCCCTTGCTGGGCAGTGCTGGGGTGGGGGGAGCTTTCAGAGCACTCTCACTCAATAACTCAGCCCAGCCTACAGTGCTAGTGAGGTATTTTACACTCCACCAAGGCAGATAATTAATCGTTCTTGAGGAATGAAGAAATGCTTCTGGATGTCCCCCCAGCCTCCTTTTTTAAGACAAATAGGGATTTCAGAAACCCGATGCCCTTCTGATGTAGAGCTTTGGGATGAGAGTGTGAGGGCTGGTTGGTTTTTGGGGAAGCAGTGTGATGGTTTGGGGTATGGGTGTTACATGGTGCCCACTGGACTTGCTAGACTGAATATAGATGCTGCTGTATCCCATGGTTGGGAGTCCCAGTTGTCTGTCAGATTTCCAGGGTCCTTTCGCAGTGGAGATGTGGCAGTGTCTTGGAGCTCAGCTCAGTAATGCCAAGTGATGCTGACAACCCTCTTTGGTCACACTCAGGCTTCCAAAGGGTGATTCAGAGCAGGCTGGGGGATGTGGGCAGTGAGGAGAAGTCTCTTGGAGGAGTCCCCTGCCAGGTCTGCAGAGAGATTTCTCCAGCATCACCACCTGGCGGGGAGGTGGATGCCACATGTCAGCACTGCTGAGAGTGAGCCAGCCCTTTGTTTGGCTGTCTCCTTGAAATGTTATTGTGGTTTACTTAATTAAAAGCACAGAGTGTTGTTATGAGAATGACAATGAATTAAAAAGATTAAATCTAGGAGAAAACTTATCTGGCCATCTAATCCAGCCCAATTCTGCTGTTCTGAGGTATCCTTCTTTTGTGCAGTTTGAGCTGCCTCAGGTGATGTGTTTGTTCCCTGTTCCCCATGGAAAGCTTTCCATGGCCTATTAGAGCCCTTTGTAGAAGTGAGCAGCCTGGTTTCCCATTCACCTCCCAGCTGTGTTTCCAGCCAGCAGCAGTTTACTAACAAGCCTGGCAGAGGGCTCAGCTCCTCCCAGTGTTGGTGCTCTTGGGCAACCTGGGAGTGTGTGTCAAACCTTCCCTCTCCAGCTGCTTTTCTCAAAGCTCTGTGCTGGCAAGAGTTTGGGTTGAAGTGGGGAGCGCTGGCTGGTGAGCTGAGCAGCTCTTCCTGTGCATGCAGGATGTTGGGCTTCCTGCTGGGCACAGAGAACTTGCATTTTGTGGCAGCTTTTAGGCTGTTGGTTTTGGGTTTTTTTTTGCCTACTTCAGTCCAGTTGTTCTGGAGCAGAACAGAACCTTTGGGCTCAAAGGTTGTGGTGGAGCATCTGGAAACCAGGAGGAAATCCTTGAAGAGCCTTCCCCTTTTCTGCCAGAGAGAACCTACAGCTTCTGCAAGCCCAAACCATTCTGTGAAAAGTGGATATCTGAGTGCTGAGCATGGGAGGGATGGGGAATCCACCTGCTCTGCAGCTGGGCTGGGGTAAAGAGAGAAGCACTGTATTAATTCAGGTGAACAACCAACATGCCAATCATTGCTCCCAGTGCAAATGGAACAGGGAGAACCTCAGCTGGCACATGGCTGCTGTGAGCAGGCAGTGGGTGCTGGCTGTGTCACAGGAGGTGCAGCTCCCCACTGAAACGCACCCTTTGCAAACACCACTGCTGTGTTGGGTGCTTGCTCAGCAGCAGGAGCAAACAGCTCCCAGAGCTCTCCAACTCCCTGTGCTTTCATAGCTTTCATGTATAAGCAATGGGCATATAAAAGCAATGCAATTCCTTTTCAAAGAGATCTCTGGGACTTTTCAATTTGCGTTGAAGCATTAGTCTTTGGGGGTGCACTCCGGTCACCCAGAAACAAATCTTCCTGGCAGCCTGTTGCAACAGAACTGTCATTTCCAAAACACAAACCATGAAGCTGAGATTGTTTACTGCCACGGCTCTGGAGGCTGAAGCTTTATGCAGAGCTGCTAGTTTTTGACAGCCCTGTATTAGTCATGGGAACTGGCAGTGGAGAACTGAAATTAATATTTGCAGAACCCCCCCTCCCTGCTCCTGCTTTCTCCTGAATGCAAAGAAAACTTTCAATTCCAGCCCAATTTCCCAGTACGTGATTGAGAACATGTGAATCCACAGTGATTGAACTGCCAGTGACCTCCGGGGAGTAAGTGGGTTAATCAAAGCTGCACTCTTCCCTGCACTTCAGTCGCTAAAGCTCCTGCATTTCCTCCTGATGGCTGATAAGGAGGGATTGAATTTATGAAAGAGATGAAGATGTTTGGATAAGTAGCAGCACCACAGCAAGCCTGTCTGACAAGTCAGGGCCTGAAGGAAGCCAGTGGAGGGTTTGGTGGTGTTTTCCCAGGTCCCTTCCCCCAGCTGTTGCTCTTGGTGGGGATGCAGCTGTGCATGGTGCTATGCAGGTGTCATGATGCATTTGCACACTGCAGTGAGCTCCTCAGCTGCATGGCAGCTTGCAGACCCTGGGACTGCAATGTAAGTGGTGATCACTGTCACTGCTGCAAAACTGATGTCACTGTAATGCGCTGCTCCCATGGAGGTACTGCTGTGGCAGTGACTGTGCCATGAGGCCTAAGGGATTTGCTGTCCACAAAGGGATAAGTGTCCTAGAAATGCTTCTGAGCTCTTTCTCACCCCCAGCTGAGTGTGTGGCTTTGAGTTGTGTTGGTGCTGTTGACTATGAGCAGTCTGCTGCTGGCAGAGCCCATTGTGAGAGCACTGTGGCATCTACCTTTGTTTCCATGCCCTCGTCCTAAATAAAAAATGTAGGCATGTGTTATTGAATGCATGTTTGATCATTTCCGTGCTCTTTGGGCCATGTTTTGCTATGCCAGAAAGGCCAACAACTGCGTCTCGGAGATCACTGTCTTCCCATATATTTTTAGACATCCCTTATCAATGCTGGAAGAAGGTGAATCATATGCATTGAAGGGAGCTGCTTCTGTTCCAGGTGTGTTTTGGAAAACACGGGGGGGGGGGGAGGAATGATGGCAGAGCAGGGAATGACGGCATAGGATGAGGCATTCCCTTGGCTGCTGTCCCAGTGGGATGAGCTGAGGGCTGATTGGGGGCTGCTGAGCCCCTTTGCAATGCTTTTGGGTTTCTACCCAAAGAGTGCTCTCTGTGGGAGAAGTCTAGCAGTGAGCAAGCAATGGGCTGTGCTCCCGCTGAAGCATCCAGCATTTGTTTTTCTCACCCCCTTCTTCCCCCCCCCCCCCAAGAAGATGGAGAACCTGCATTTTGCTTCTAAACTTGGAAAAATCCTCTGAAGGCTTCTTGCCTTGCAGATGGCATTGGGAAGGTTAAAGCTCTGGAGCTCTGGGTGCAATCATTTGTTATCCCCCCCACCTGTGCAGGAAAAAGCAATTTCGGGTGATGTCTCCATTAAAAAGCTGCAGGGCTGGAGTGGCTGTTTGTGCTAAGAGGGGAATGCCCACAGGTAATTTATCTTGACGTTTATAGAAAGCATAAGGGTTTACTCATTCATAAACGAAGGAACAGAGTGTTTTTCGGCATTGGCTGAGCTCTGGGGCTGCTCCAGCATTATTGTAGCTGATTGTAATCGTTTCCGGACGTGCCCCAATATGCCTACAGGGGGGTTGCATGGGAACAGTAACAACGTGAGACAGGAGAGAAAACCTGTTGGGCAGGAACAGCCCGAGGAGGGCTGACAGCTCCTCTTCCTCCCCTGCTTTTCTGAATGGCAGTGGAAGGAGAGCCTGGGGAGGTGCTGGCACCTGGTGTGATGCGCAGTGGGTGCGTGGTTGTTGTAGCTGTCAGCTGCTGTGTGGACAGCAAACAGTGGGGCTGTGCTGCCAGGCAGTACCTGGGTTTGCTGTCAGCGTGCTCTGGAGCAGTGAAGGTCTTCCGTGCAAATGCAGTGGCTTGCAGAGCTTCTTGTCAATGGTGCATCCGTTGGCAGCTCTTGGCAAACCTTGTCTAGCAGATGAGAAGACTGGAGGAGCTCTCCGGTCTTTGCTACTGAGATGTTCAAATCTGTTCTTGGCAATGAACCAGGTTCTATTGGATTATCCTGAAGTCTGCAGTGATACTCTGTGTTTTGTGGCTAACCTTATGGTATAGGACTGCTGAGCAGCCGAAGTATCAGTATCATCAGGATCTTGGTAAACTAGCTCGTTAATGAGCTCAGTCTTCCTCCTGTTAAATAAGCAATTATGGCAAAACTACATGTGAATGAGCAGCAGGTGAGATGCATTGAACAAGAGCTGTGGATCTTGCTTTGGGTTCCCAGGCTCCATTCCTGGTTGCTGCCAGCAATGTATTCAACGTTTGGGATTAGTGTTAGGAACCTGGTGCTTCCTGATCCACTGTAGACCTCAGAAAAATGTGGAAAGGAAAATAAAGAACATTTCCTTCCATCCATCTGATGCTCACTCCTCACCACCACCAGGATGTGGGCTGCTGCAGGTTCCATCACTCTGTCCCCAGGGCTGGTGGCAGCAGCAAATTCCTCGTGCCCCATCCTCTGTCCCCAGCCAAGTTTTCCTCCCATCTCTTGGGAGCGGCCAAGCCTCCGTTTTGGCAACAGTGCCTCTGGGGAGTGACGTGCCCGGGTGTTTGAGCAGGTGAGCTGTGACTCAGTGTACCCAGCTGCCACATGCACTGTGCCAGTGGGCCACTGGGGTTGCTGGGAGGGGGGTGGGGGGGCTGCTCCTGGGCTGGGGGCTGCAGCAGGGTCCTGAGCTCAGTGTAGGGAACACTGCATGCACACACACACACTGCTTCTGGGGAGCTTGGGTTAATCTCAAGTGCACACAGTGCCTCATCCCTGGCGCGGGGTGAGAGGGGTGAGTCACCCGTTGAGTCACGCGGTTCCCATGCCAGGCGGGGGACCAGACAGGGGACACTGCCTGCACTCAGATGTGTCCAAGCTGCTCAGTCCAGACCTCTGTGCTTCTCTCGTGTTAATCCTGTGTGCTCCTGGTGCTGCCACCTGTGCTGACTGGTAGTGCAGTCCCTGTCCCCCTTCTTTCCCCTGTGGCTGTTTTCTCGGCAATGATTTCATGAGCAATAAATCACAACCCAGCATCGTGGCGCAGCCCTGCCTGCACAGTGGCTGTTCTCACTGTGTCACTGAGACTTTCCATGCTGATGCTATCACAAAGTGGAGGTCCCAGTGCAGTGTGTGACCACTGTCCACCTACTTAGGAGTTCTCATCTGCTGACCTGACAGAAATGCTCTAGACTTGGGGTGAAAATCCTAAATTCTAGGAATGTGGATCAGCTTGGTGTTAACTCCAGCAAACTTCAAACTGATGATGCTCACGTGAAGCAAACGTGCAGCAGACCTCCGCTGATGGGATGTGATGGCAGACTCAATGGCAAAGTTTCTGGAGAGCTGCCCTGTGCTGCTGGCCCTTGCAGCAGGTGAATGCCTCACTCGTGGTTGTTTCTCCACTTTACTGAGTCTACAAATGAGTTTAGTACAATGCACTTCTCCTGTGGGGGTGCTCAGGCTGCAGGGTCACCCTGCGGTCCCTGCTGTGGGGCTGGGGGTGAGGCCATGACATCACCTCCACCGCTGCCCATTGGCTGCCCAATGGTGATGTCACAGCTTTCTTCACTGCCCATCCCTTGGTTTTCTTCCTTGCTGGGATGTGGTGTTGCCATGGAGATGTGACCCACCCGCACTGTGCTCGTACAGCATTGGGTGATGAGCGTGCTGGAATGGGAACACTTGGAAGCAAGTTTGCTTTTTCAGATAAAATAAAGCCTTGCGTGCAGATGCTCGGTGCAGGATGGGATGCTTGCCTGGATGCTGAAACTCAGATCTGATGCTTTGGGTCAGATTGCTGCCTGTAGGAAGCTGTTGTCTTTTGCTAAACAAGCTGAGTGCAGCTCATTGCCTGCCTGAAGGCTTGAAAATCTTTCACGAGCCCTGAAAATAATGCATACTGAGGAGTTGGAGGAAGTTAAAGACAGAGTACAGGTTTCAGGGGCACAGCGGTTGGAAATGTGCACTTTGTGAAGTGAGATAAAGCCTTTCCATGATAAAGTGAGACTCAGCCTTTCCAAAGCAGCATCCAGGGAGCGCATCCTGCACTCACCCAACAACAGCCATGCTGCAAACCCCTTCTAAGGGCAGAGCAAAACCCTTTGCCCCCGAGTTCAACTTTGCCCTTTCCTTGGCAGGATTAGCATCTCATGAAGATGGACAGTCTGACTGCAAAGAGTTAATTCCCACCCCGCCCCCTTTCTCCTCCCCTCTGTTTTTTGCCTCTTTTCTTTCCAACTGGCCTGGTTTGCTGCTGAGAAATTGGGAAAACAAACAGAAAATTGATCTCGGCCTTGTGGGTGCTGGCTGGAGGATGACGCAGGTGACCCAGCACTGCTGTGGCCATGGGAGGGATGTGCAATTGGGGCTTTATCTCCTTCCTGCTGTGCTGTGTCTCCAGGCTCTGCAGTCCCTGTTTACTTCTTGGTTTCGGAGCATCCCTCAGGAAGTTGGTTTTAGAGAGTCCAGTGTGTAGGTGCGAAGATAGAATGCACCAGCTGTGCCAGGCAGGGCTATGATCCTGTGGGGCATCCCTGGCACTGACCTCTTAACCAAGGGAGCAGTGTTTTTCCCTTCTCTAAGACACTTACCTTTATCCTATCCAGCCTTATTCCCTCACCATAAAAAGCAATGCTAAAGCCTTGCTCAGCTCAGGCTCCTTGCCCCAGTTGCCCATTGCACTGCTGCTGTGGTGGTCAGCACTGAGGATGCTTCTGACACCTTTGCAAAGCAGCTGAGCACTGCTTTGTTCTGGAGAGAAAGATGTTTCCTAACCCTGGGCGAAGTAACACATGGTCAAATGTTAAATAGAGTATTAAGAGGCTGAAATAAGTGAAAGATTGCTTTGATCTTCTAGAACCCTGTCTGTGCTGTGAGGCAGCACCTGTTCTCCAACAGTTGGAGGGACTTGCACCTTTGCTGCTGGTGGGGTATGACCCTTTGCAGGAAGTTGGATGGCACAGCTTTGCTTGTTCTGAGCCCTGGCTCCTGGCAGTCCCCTCTTCTGACACCCAGGCAAATGCATTTTTCACCTATTATATAACAGCTGAGTGAGACTGGCATAATTAGTGAGGAGCTGGAGAAAGCCTCCAGCAGCCTCCTGGGAGGAGGGAGATGCCCTAAACAGCCCTCAGTCCCTCTGCCAGCCACAGGCTGGTGCCTGCCGTGGCTCAGGGACACAGTGCTTGCAGTGCTGGCATGGTCACAGCCCCCATGCAGGCCTTGGGGATGGGTGGAAGCAGCTGTGTGTTCTCCAGGAGGGCTGCAGGCAGCACCAGCACTGCCCAGACTGTGCGTCTCGGGTGATGCTGTGAAGTCAGGGCCAGATGGACTTAGGCGCCTTGCTCCTATTCAAGTCAGTGGGATCTGGACTTGGGGAGCTGAGGCTGTGCCAGACCATGCACTGAAAGGCTCCTGACCCCTTTAAGGCTGAGCTGAGGAGGATTGTTTGCCTAGGAGCAGACTGCCAGCAGCTCTTTGGGATGCGGCACTGGTGCTCTCCCTGCGGGTGCTGCTGGGAGCCCATGGCACACAGGGACTTCTTGGCTGTGTTCTCCTGGGCTATGAGCTCCCTGCCATTCAAGTAGGGCATACAAAAAGACTTCTTTTGCTCCTTGTTTATGCCACTGGGAAAGCAAAGCTCATGCAAACCTATACTCTCCCCAGTGGTTGTGCACCATGATGCAGTGCCCTTGGTGAGCCTCCCTCCACTGCTCCATGGCTTTTTTGCAAGGAGTACAGAGGATGCTGAGGGACGTGGGGAGATGACTGAGCACTTCTGTAGTGTGCACTTCCATCCTCCTCACTGCATTGTGGGGGTGGTGGAAGGTACTGGAAGAGACTGTTCCATGGGAAGGGGTAGAGCTGCTGTTCCATGGCATTGGTTCAAAGCGTGCAGCTTTCAGGGGAAGCATCACTGTTGGAAGCCAGTGTGGCTACTGCAATGGCACAAGTGTGCCCAGGGAAACCAGAAGTTGTGGAAATAGAGGCAGCATGGAGATGTCACTACAGCACTGCTCTCAGAGGAGGGGTCCTGGGAGTGTGGGGCTTCTGTTGTGGTCCTCAGCATTAGAAACTTTGGGGAGCGTTGCTGAGGGTTTGGCGTGGAAGGGAGGATGTGTGGTGGAATTGAGATCTTGGTGTCAGGGCTGAAAGCACACACGGAGCTGCATGTGAATCTGAACTGCTGGGTGCAGAACTCCACTCGGAGCAGGAGTTGCTATGATGTAAATCAGCTCTGCCCTGCCTTTGGCTTTTGCTAGTCATTTAATTTTTTTCTAATAAACTCAGTGCTGTCCTCTGAGGGCTGGGGAAGGCGATAGAGGAGTGCGAAGCTCCTGGTTTCCAGCCTGCTATTACTAAGCAACCGTGTCCTGAAATTCACAGCCCAATGGAGAGAACTTTGTTTACCAGGAAGAAAACACTTGAAAAGGGGAATCTTTGGCGGAAGCATGATGGGATTAGTGCTGGGGTTTCTTTAGGCAGTTTTGTTGTTTTTCAGGGCCTGACCTTAGTGCTCCAATTCGCTTTTGCCAAGCGACTCTTTCCCTGCCTAATTTAGATGGTGGCATTGTGTTGGGGTGGGAAGGGGGAGGCGGAGGGAGCGAGGCTTGGCAGCACAAATAGGAGCCTGAGATTATCTGGTTTAGAGCAGAGAGAGTCGATCATTAGATGCCGTGCTTCTGAAAATCCTGCTGTAATTAATTTTCTCCTGAATTCATTAGAGGAATCTGGGCTGGCAAAGCATGGGGGAAGTTTTTCAGAGTGATATATGTGTTGCTGGCAGGGCAGGGATGAAGCAGCCTGGCTGTGTGGGGCAGAGCTGTCAGCTGCAGTGCTGGGAGCTCCTGTGGGCATCGTCTCTGGATGGATTTTTCTCCTTGGGATGGCTTTGAGTGCTGATTTAGGGCATTGATGCTGAGTTTTTTGCCCAACCTGGGAGAGTGATCAGCGATATTGTGGTTTCCAACATCTTTGTTACCCTACGAGAGGGGGGAGGAAGGTGTAGTATGGGGAGCTGTGCCTCAGGTTGCTGTGTTCCAGCATCACCTTGCTTGATTTCTTGCATCCCATCACCCTGTGGCATCAGGCAGCAGGGATTCCTGTGCTGGTGAGTGTGTGATAAGAAAATGGCTCTGGCACCCACATCTGAAAGTAGGATTTGGGGGATCTACCTTTGAAAAGTGCCCTCTATCTCTGAATAAGCAATGCACATAGACCTCAGAGGAGGCAGTTATGGGAAATGGAAGAAATCAGAATAATTTGCAGCATCTCCAACCCACTGGGAACTCCTCCCCCAAAGGCATTCAGTAAGCGCTGGCCATTCCATTTCAGGATACTCTTGGAGTTGGCATCAAGGATGCTGGACCCAATGTTTTGTGGGAGGAGTGAGTTGTGGCCCTTGAAACAGCACTGCTATTTTGTCCGTGAGCTCTGCTTATCACCTGGCAAAGGGTTTGCTCCTACCCTCGTCTCAACTTCCCAAACAAGTATCAGATGTTTCTTACCTTTAAATAAAAGCTCTGCTTAAATTTATCAGAGGTTTAGGTATATCCTTTCTGCAAGATTACCAGTAAAAGCTATGCCTCGAGGTTGGATCCAGCCTCTAACAAGCTGTGGCGCATCGCTTGGCTCTAGCACTATCTCCAGGTATCCAAATGCAACCGACGCTATGGGGACTGGAGCTTGTTTCTGCAGCTCATTTTGGGAGCTGGCAGCATCCTGTGGCTGTGAGCAAAGGGCTCCTTGCTTCCCTCCTGCCTCCTAAATCCAGGGGATGCTGCAAGGTTGCATTTAGCAGGTATTTGAGTTGCATCTCCCAGGGCTGGACCTGCTGTGTCCTGTCCCATCCCATCCTGTGCTGCCCCAGGTGCCCCACAGGGAGCAGAACCTGCTTCCATCCATCCCTGCTGCTGTGTCTTCAGGGCCACAACACGTGGGTAATAAAACCCTGAGGTCCCTCTCCCCTGCTCTGAATGGAAGCTTTGTCTGTGCACAGAAATGACTTGAAACCGATCCGGGGGAAGGCGATTGTTATCGGAGGGCTCCTGAACTGTTTGGATCCTGACTTTGTTAGAGATCTTGTAATTTAAACTTCAACCTGCTTATTAGAAATTTGAGATAATAGTTTAATAATAAAAAGCAGATTTTTTTTCCTGAGTTCCTGTGTTCCTGTCCTCTTCTTTCTCTCAGCTGCCATGGATATTTAATCGTGTGATATGCCCCCTCCTGCTTTGCTTTTATTTTTTATTTTTTTTTAAATAGTGAGATGAAATGGTGAAATGTTTCTTTTTGAGGGCTGCCAAAGGCAGATCATGTCGGCCTGTCCCTGCGGTCCCTGTGCATGCATTTTGGAGCATGCCACTGTGAGCTGAAAGGAGCTGGAAGCAGTGCCAGCATCTGAATTGTCCTCAGCTCCTGGGGGTCCCCTGCCCTGTGTGGGTTCCCCCCACCTGCTTAGTGCCTATACTGCACTCTGGGGATATTGGGATGGGATAAGGGAGCTCATTCCATGAGCTGTCACCAGCTAGATTCCCCCCCAGCAGGGCAGCAGCTCCCTGGCCCCACAGATCCCATAGGGAATGTTTGGATGAAGGTAAGTGTGTGAGTGGTCCCTGCCTTGATGGAGTTGGGGTGGATGGAGAGGCTGGCATATCCTGCAGGGCCCTGTTGGGGTTGGTGCGTGCTCACGGGTGGGTGAGCACAGGGCACTTATGCTCTGTCCTGCTCCCCCCTTTTCTCTCCCCAGTACACAAATCCCATAGCACAGCTGGGAGCACAGTGCTGGAGCGGCTCCTGGGGCGCGGGAATGCGGGAGCACCATGAGTGCCCTGCGTGGGTGTGGGACTTGCCATGGCCTCTCGTGTTCCTTGCTTCTGTGGCCACCTCCCATGGGAATAAATGCTAATTGCTGTGGTTTGGGGTGGCCATGGGGCAGGCTTGGGCTGCTGCTGTCTGAGATGTTTTGTCTCCGCTCACTGCTGTGTGTCTCAGGATGCAGGGATGCTCTGAGTGGCCTTCATGGGTGCAGAAAGGCAACGGTATCCCAGGAGCTGCAGCAGCATGATGCTCTCTAGTTCTGCATATTGCAGAGAAAATGCCATTATGGATGGGCAGAATGTGACAATCCCATCTGGGGTGTGAGGTGGGCAGTGGGATGTGATCCTTGGTTGTGCCCCTGTGCTGGTGATGGGCAGCAGCACAGAGAAACAAGTTTTGTTTGTTGGGGTTGCTGGTGCTTGTGAGCTATTTCCTGCTGGGCACAAGCTATGTTGGCTCATATTGGCTCCTGCTCTGGATGCCACTTCCATGACATCATTTGGCTCTTGAAGAGCAGAGGTGAGACACTTCTGAATGACTATCTAGTGCAAATAGCCTATGGTAAACAGACTCAGTGAAGTATTGACACTGAGACTGTTTCTATTCCTAATTTCCTGCTCTCAGTGAGTTTGCTTAGTAGCCAAAACTGAAAGGTGCGGGGAGGGGGGACCCAAACCCTTCAATTCCAGCCTCAAACCAAGGCTGCAGATTTCAAGTCAGGGCATAGAGCTACTGCCATCCAGGTAATTGTATTAGCTGTTAATGACATAACTTCCACCCAACTCATTGGAGAGTAAGATCGAGGCTGGCAGTGATGTGAGGGCTGAATGAAGAAACATGGCTGTGAGCAGTTGGTGGTTACAGGGTTGGCAGAGCTGTGAGGTCCCTATCTCCTGGGTCTTCATCTTGGCCTGGGACTAATTTTTTGGTAAGGAGTCTCTTGTTTGCCTCTTTGCATTAGCTAGGGGGTCTTTCTTGTGAAGCACTGCCCTGATATGCTCACGCTTGTGTTGTCAAATCAATGGTCTATGTCCTGAATGGTGCTAATGCTCATGTGACAGAAATCATTCTCAAAACCCCAATAAAGTGAATGCCCATTGATGTGCTCCCTGATTGCCTCTTCCCTGCACAGCAGCCACGGTGGATGACTTTCATTGAACACAGTGCCCCTTTTGATGGCAGAACTGGGGACACAGCAGGGCCTGGGGACCAGGCACAGCTCTGCACATGTGGATTCTCAGGGTATCAGAGTCCCAGTAGCTGTGATGGCAGAGTCTTCTCCATCCTTTAGGTCTGTGGTGGAATGGGGTCAGCTGCCATTTCCTCACTGAAGGTCCATCTCCCTGCCCAAGCCCTGTGCTCCCACCAGCTTCCCTTGCTCCTGGGGGCTGTAAGCACTTGGTGCCCTGGTGCTAGCAAACTTTAACCAGCAGAGCCCGTTTTTTATTAACCTGCATTTCCGCTTGGTTCCAACATTACCTCTGCAGAAAAGAATCTGACCCTTTGCTCTTAGCATCACCTTCACTTTTTTTTTCCCCCCCCTTGTTTCTTTGCTGTTTGGTGGTTTAGGTGGAACCATCCAAAGCCCCTCTCGGTGTCCCTGCGTGGTGACACCGCTCCCTCCTCCCTTTGTGCAAGGCTCTTGAAAGAGCTTTCGGGCTGGCACAGCAGTGGAGTTAAGCCTGTCAGAGGTCCCTCTTAATTAAATTTGAAAACTGCACGGATAAGAGGGCTTTCTGAGCGGGTCAGGTGCTGAGCCATAGGCCTGAACAACTGCCACAGACTAGCACTACCACCCACAGCCCTGATCCCCATGACATGTGTACAGATTACAGAGAAATCCCTCAGCAATGAGGTTGCTTTAACTCCTTCATGCTCTGGGGCTGCACAGTGCAGCTCCAGGGTATCCCCAGCTCCATTGCGTTTGGGACATGCTCCTATTGCTGCCAGAGATTGCAGCAGACATTGCTGGGGTACGTGCAGCCTGTCCAGGCAATGCACAATCTAAATATTTTCTTTGGATGAGGCGTGCAATGAAAGAAGGAACATCTCAAGGCTGCTCCGCTTGGCCAGAGATGGAGAGGCTTTGGGTCACTGCTTTGCTGAAGAGCAAACTGGAGAAGGGGGTGGATGTAGAGGGAGTCCCGAAAGGGTCTCTGCAACGTGGCACTGACCTGTTGTCCTCTGCAAAATGCTGTGCTCACCTCACCTGAGCTCACAGTGGGATGTGGGATCTGGCTCTATTGAGCCTGCCCAGCCTCCTAACAGAACTGTGCTGCCTGGGAAATAGGGAATGGAAATAAAGTCCTGAGTGGTGCTTTTCCCCCACCCTGCTCAGAGCAGAAGCCAGCTTCTGGAAGCTGGGATGTGCTGCATTGCAGCTCTGAGCATATCACCTGCATTTGCATCTTATTTGCTGCTGGTATATCCCTGGTGGAGCTGGCTGCGTGGTTGTTAGAGTCCTTGGGCTGTGTTATATTAAAAAAAAAAAAAAAAAAGCAAAACCTTTCTTCTACCTCTACTAGGAGGACAAAAAACACAAAACCAACAATCCCACCCTCCAGTCACCCAGTCCCCATTCTTTGGGTATCTGTGATCTGCCTGGGAGGTTTTATAGGGGCATTTTGCAAACTGGTGCTCGGTGGTGAAGCTGCAGGGCTTGTGTTGCCCCAGATGCGTGCTGGTTTGCAAAGCTCACCCTTCCCTGATGGGTGATAGCTGCAGGAAGCCCAGCAGGGCTGTGCACAGAGAGGTGGGTGCGTGGCTCTGCAGAAATGCCTTTGCTTTTATCGCATCTTACCCAGTGCTTTGGTGTGAGGGGAGCAGGCATTTAAAGCAGAGGTGGTTCAGAAGGAATATTAAAAAGCAATAATGCTGCTTGTTGAAGTACATTGAAGCCTCCTTCCAGCCTGGGATTTTGCTGGAGTCAGGGTTTCTTGTCTCCTATTAAATCACACACTTCCAAAGAGCCCTTGAGCCTGGCGCAATGGGCACATTGCAGAGCCCAGCCAAAACCAACAATTATCTCCAGTTTCAGGAAATTTGAAGCTGTGGTTAATGGTGTCTTCTTGAGGACTGACAGATGCCACAGGTGCTCAGCGTGCAGCCAGCACTAACCCTGTGCTGCGGTGACATCCATCATCTCAATGGGTCACGGTGGGGTGAATGGCTCGAGGTGGGGCTCTCCTAGTTTTGGGATGCAGGAGTGCTGCCCCACAGAGGGATGGAGTGGACACAGAGGATGGCTGTGACCTGCGCAGCTCTGTCTCTGAGTGTGGCTTGCCACTGTTATTTCCCCAGGCGGTGGATGCTGAGCAGAAACCACTCGACTGCTTCCCACAAAGAAACAGAGCTAGGAATTTTTTATAGGCTGTTACTACATCTTGGCCATTAAGTAAGAGCTGAGGGAATAGCTCACTTGTGGAACAGTTTGCTTTCATGTTTGCTGAAGCTGTTTTGATCAAATGCATTGAAAACTCGTGGCTCCAGCTGCCCTCCTGCTTCCATCCTCCCTCGTTCCACTTGTGTTGCATTTGAGCCCTGCTGGGGTTTGGCTCCTGAGGAGCAAAGGGAATTGTTCCAGCTCAGAGCCAGACAGAAGTCAGCAGCTCTCTGGGTTCTGTGGAGGCTTCCTGGGAACTGTGAGCCCCAAACAGTGCTCTGTGTGACTGGAAAATCCCCTTCTTTCCTGTTCTGGGGAACACTGAAGGATGGGGACCACGAGCTGCCAGGAGCTCCTACCCTAATGCCCGCGGTGAGGAGGAAGGATATGTTTTATCAAAGTGAGTCCCTGCTGTTTGAGTTCCTGGTTAGGAGCTTGATAGCATCTAAAAACCAACACAGGGAAGTAAACAATGACTCTGGTTTTATTTTAGTCCTCTTTTCCTTTCTCCAATTTTTTTTTAACCTTTTAATTACTTCGAGTGACCGAAACCTTGAATCCCAGTGGGTGCAGTGAGATGTTTGTTGGGGAGTTGCTGCCACTGGACCCTTCCTGGGGAAATATTTTTCTAAGGCAGTTGAAACTAGTCCTCCTTTGACTGGTAACACTGCAATTACTAATAATAGTAAGTACTTATGAACAGATGTGATTCAGGGCTAATAATGATCTGAGAACCTTAGATCATGCAGATCAATGATTCATCTGCTGATTATGGCTTCTTTGCATATCGAGCTGCGTAGGTAGAACCAATGCTATTTTTATGGTGTTGCCTGGTGGCAGTGGGGTCATGGTCATTGACCAAACCTGACGTGTTCCCAAAAGGGAGAGGGACCAGGCTGCTTCCTATAGCAGGAAAGAAACTCGACTCGAGAGCAAACACTACTTAGTGCTGTCTGTGGAATTGATGAGAAAAGTCATATTTCTGTTGAGCCGTGCAGAGAAAACAAACACCACCCTCAGCAGCTGCCTTCAAAGAAGGAAGCTTCCTGCCCCTTGGTTGTGCCAGCTGCTGGGTGGTGATATCTGCTCACCTTTGTGTTGCATCCTCTGCATCTGACCAGGCAGTCAAGCTGGCTGCTGCTGTTCCACAGAGCCTTCAGTGCTGCTTGTCAGCCCCTCTGCAGTTCTACTCCTGTGCTTCCCACTTCCCTCTTTTGCTCTCCCTCAATTGCAATTCAAGGAAAACACGCATGATCTCCCCAGGAGAACGTTTTGGCATAGGTAGAACTTGTTAAATACCGCAATTAAAATATTTTTCATATTAACTTGGAAATAATATTTCTTCCGAAATGATACCTGTGGATTTTTGCTACTTAAGTTTCCAGTTTCAACAAAATGGCTTCAGAAAATCCTGCTGTTATGAGCCTGGCCCTGCTGGCTCTCAGGAGTTGGGATCCATGATCCTCAGGGGTCCTTCCAGCTTGGGGTGCTCTGTGATTCTGCTCTGCTTGATGCTGGCTGGAGCATCTCCTAGACTTGCCTGAACTCCTCGAAGCTCTCTTGTTCATTACCCCATCTTCATCCTTTCCTTATGGAAGGGGCTGTTGGCTGAGCAAGGGTCTGTATGGGTAGCATTGAGGGAAGCTGCTTTTCATCCCAACAAAACCCCAAACTGACCCCGTTCTGTTCTTCTGACATTCACCTGTCCCCCCCCCCACTGCTGTGTGCTGGGCTGCTGACTGCGGTTCAGAGCAAGGACAGAGTTATGTACACATCACTGTGGCAACGTTTAGGTAAAAGCCTCTTGAGAAGCACTGCATATTATGGGCTGTTGCCTTCCTGTATGTGTGTGCATGTGGGTTCTTTCCTGACACTAGCCTGAGGTGCAGGGAACACCTGAGCTGCTTTAATTAGCTTTCCTGCCTCAAGCTTTGGAAATCTCTACCCTGTGTAGGGTTTTTTTTTTAATTTTTTTTTTTAACTTGCATCTGCTCCAAGCCCTGCTGCAGATCTGTGGCCCCAAAGTCCCATAGACACAGTACCACGTGCATGAGTTAATTCAGGGTCGCACACGTGAGCAGTTCTGCTAAAGCTCCAAGCGTGATGAAAAGTTCACAAAAGTATCGCTTTGACCTAAACTGGATGGTTTTGAATCTTTGAGGATCCTGGTTTTATTCTGAAATGGGAGGGAGAAGGATTTAGCAAGCCAGCATTTTCCAGGCAGCTGCCTTTGGATGGGGCAGGAGATGGTGATGGCTCTGCCCAGGGTATGGTGACCACTAATTGCAGTAGGGCTCTGCAGCAACTGCATCACGTGTATTAAATGTTGGATGGAGTAAGGTCGAGCTTGTGGAGTGCTCCAGTTGGGCTAGGGGGTGTTTCAATGACCTGCTGTTATTTGAGAATTCTCAAATAACCTCCTTAAGAAACGTTAATCTGAGCACAGCCATGGGATCATTCACTTCAAGGCTATCCTTGTGCGCTGCTTTCTGAAGCTAATCTAAATTTTGTATCATTCTCAGGCTTCTGTCTTAAAAAGTATGATGCTGTGCTACACTTCAGCAGTGCTGACAGGAGATAGTGCTGGAATGCAGACTGCCAGTTTTCACTTTGCTACTGGTGGTTTTGGGAACCTTGGGCTGGTGGCTTTGTCCCTTTGTAGCTGCATTTCCCCCTTGTTCAGCATAGGGACAGAGCCTCGCTCCTGCCAGAACAGGGTGCAAAGCATGCTTGATTTTAATTCCGTGCTTTAGAAGTGAGAAAATCCGTTTGTGTTTTCATTATCTTGGGCAGTTTGAATAAAGGCTTTCTCCAAAGAAGTGCTTTTTGGAATCCTATTGCACTGTAAAGAGGAAACAACATGTCTCATCCTGTCTCACCCATGGCACTTCTCAGTGCAGCCACTGTGTGTGCCTGGAGCCATGGGCACATGGAGAGCTGTGGGGATGATAAAGAGGGAGGAAGAAAATGGCCCAATCCATGCTTATTTGTCTTGTAACTCATTGCATTATCCCTGCATCCTGCAGGGCAGCTTGCAATAAAATCCACATTCGGTTTTCCTCCTTCCAAAGCATCTAGCAGGGTATGACTTCAATGAGTTCTCCCACCGCTGACGCTTTCTATG
The DNA here is from genome assembly GCA_037305975.1 of Chrysolophus pictus. Classification (NCBI taxonomy): domain Eukaryota; kingdom Metazoa; phylum Chordata; class Aves; order Galliformes; family Phasianidae; genus Chrysolophus; species Chrysolophus pictus. The sequence continues at coordinate 4,771,960 of CM074593.1, read as the reverse complement.
GAGCATCTCTATCCAGCAGTGCTTTTGTGGGTGGCAACGTCAGATGAACTGATGGCATTTATTCGCTCTGGTGGAACCCTTTTTAGGCAAGATGTTTTCACAAACCATATTTCATTATAAAATGCTGCTGTCAATCACCTCCAGGCAAATGACTCTCAAAAACCCAACCCTAGATTGAAGGAAATGATAAGTAGCTCTGCTTGTCCTGAAAGCTTTTTTTTTTCCCCTCTTCTTGTTTAATATTTTGCTGGGTAAATAATTACTGGCCTCACGTACTGCGAAGTGGGTGTGGAGGGTCAGCAAGCGGCTCGAAAATGGTTTCAGTTCTGTTTGATAGTCAAGGCAGAGGTTTTCACAGGCAAACAGGACTGACTGCGCTACATTCCTCCAGCCTGGCTGAGGGGTGGGTGCAGCAAAAATGTGCCCGAGCAGCTGCATGGTGCTGCTGGACCTGCTGGAATGGCTCTAGCTGGGAGTGGTGCTGGTTTGCAGGGAGAAATGCTGAAAAAAGGTGGATTTTTTTTTTCTTTTTTTGCATTGTGGAGACCAGAAGTGAACTGCAAGCTGGGAACGCTCCACCTTGGCAGTGCTGGAGTAACAGGAGATTAAGAAGCCTTTAATTGGGTACAAGCATCAAGACTTAAATGCTAATTTACATGCCTGACACATGGATGGCAAATATTTTAAGTATTGACTCAGTACAGGAGCAGTGCCCAGCTGGGCTGAGTGGCAGGAGGTGAGGTGATGTACCATCCCACAAAAGTGTTTGATACATGAGCAGTCCCAGTGCTGGGAAGCAGAGACCCAGGGTTGGGAAACATCCACCACCAAAGTTTGCACTGGAAAATCACTGCCCCGTTATGCAGTGCCATCCCTCCAGGATCAGAGCTGGCAGCATCTGTTCATCTCCAGCTCCTTTCACCACCTCAATTGGTGAACCCTGCTGTCACTTTTTTCACCTGCTTGTTTTCAGTGTTTTTTTTCCTGACAGTTTCTTTTTATAATTGTGATTGCTGTTTTTTTTTCTTTTTTTTTCCCCCCCCTTCTCTGTTGCTACCTGTTGGAGCCCTCAGGCCATGAGCTCGGAAATGCATTTGCTGGGGTTTGCCCTGGCCTGCCGCATACATCATCCCACAGAGGATGGTGTGCATCTGTTTGGCATTTATTAATTGCAGCAGTTTGACAGAGTTCCTTCTCCTCCTTGCCTTTTCTATTCTGAAGTTCTCTGCTTAAAATAGAGCAGCAATCGGAGGGGGGGGGGGGGGGATTATCTCCTTGCACCCTTATGTAGGTTTTTGTGGGTACGTGTCCTAAATGTGCTGTTTATGAATTTCTGAAGGACGCAGGCAGTGCCTGCTCCATCACAAAGCGAGGAGTGGGGTCTATCCAAGGATGGCTTTTGCCTTTGGGCATCAGCTGAAAAGGAAGCTAAGCTTGAAAGTGACCAAAGCTTGCTGCTGCTCCATAGCTCCCCGTGCACATTATCATCCCAATTTACCACTGGGTAAAAATCAGCTTTTGCCACTGTCTGCTCCATGTGATGCTCTGGAAGCTCCCATCTCATCCCCTTTGGCTTCCCAGCACTGCAGCCACAGCTGCAAAGAGTGCAGCCCCCAGGGTCCCCCTGCTCAGGGGCTACTTTTCTCTGAGCAGTTCTGGCTCCCAGCTCTCTGTTCCAGTGTTGCACAACGTGGCTCTCACCATTTAAATGGAGGCTTCCCACCTTTCCTCTTTGCTGGATCTATTTATCTATCAGCCAGCTAAAGGCAGCAGGAACTTGTTTCAAGGAGGATGTTTTTTTCCATCTGCACATAATAATGTCTTTAGCTGCGTGTAATTAACTCAGAAGTGATAGGCTTGTAATTACCCAGCTGAAGCCTGTGAAATGGATTGCGTTAGTCTTTATCTCAGAAGCTTTATTAACAAAGATGTTCTGGGCCATTTTGGGATGTGCCAAAACATCTGAAGCAGCTGGGGCCACGCAGAGCCTGGGAGACTGGTGGGGCTGCCATGGTGGCACATGGCTGGAGATGGGGCCAGGCCTTGGGGTGCTGCTGCTCTCCCTCCCTGAGGTTCTGGGACAACAGAAATCTGCCTGCTTGGACTTCGGGTTGGAGCTGTTTCCTCTTGGCTGTCTGCATTGGGCATCTCTTGGAGAGGTGGGGAGGAGGTGGCACGTGGTTGAGTTGTGGATGCTCTGTGCTATAGGAAAGGGCTCTTAAAGTAACCATGAGGCATGAGCTGGCTGTGTAGCTGTGAAAATACTTAAGGCTGACACAAATTTAGCTGTACGTGCTGTAAGAATGCTGTTAAAGAAATGTGTTTTCTCAGTGCGTGGTTCTCTCAACGGCGGAATGAACTTGGTGTCCCTCCTTCGTGCTGCTCCACTTTGTCTCCATTATCTCTGTGATGGGGGAAGACAAACAGAATTGGCCCGATGGAGATGACTCAGAGCTTAAAAACAAAAGTTGGAGCCCTCTTCAGAAGTCCTGAGATAAAATCATGCATTGTGCCCCTGTGGTTTAGACACTGAATTGACATCAGAAGTTGGTGTTATTGGAAGGAAAGCTGCTCTTGTTTTGCCCTGCAGCCTGTGCCTGGGCAGTGCCATGAGTAATACCCTGCAGTGGGGTAATTTTGCATTTTGGCTCCTTGGGATTAGCTAGAAAAGCAAAAAACAAAACCAACCAACCAAACACATTTGAACAAAGAGGAAAAACCAAGCTGACTAATGGGGTAATTAATATTTTTTTTCATGTCACTTGAGGGATTATTGGAAGAAGAGTAGTTCACTGGTTAAGGAACTGGTGTACATTTGGGAAAATGAGTTTGTTCACTGCTATGGGTGCCTTGTAGGAACACAGACAAGTCATTTCCTCTCTCTGTGTGTAACTTCTGTATATTCTGTTGGGGGAAAATAAAAAGTTACACTCAAAGCCAAAACTGCTCATGTTACTGGTGAATGTACAGCAGGAGTAGCACGAACTACAGTAACAAGGTTTTGGTTAAATTGGTGTTTTGAATAATGACACTTAAGAAGCTTCAAGCATCTATTAACTAATTTGTACGACACGCCTGCACAGGAGGTGTGAGGACAGGCAGCAATGCTCTCATCTGGAATAGGGAAAGTGGATGCAAGCTATCTTGAGCTATCAGAAAGCGTGCAATGAGCTTGAATAGGTCCAAGCTAGAGATGGGCATGAGTTTGATGTGGACTTTGACTGGAGTGATTGACCCTTGGAATGGGCTCCTTGCTCCTTTCTGTCTCTTGATGTCTCCCAGTCCTTCCTGGGCCATCTTCCTGAGAGGGAAAACGCAGTTTGGAATTGTATGGGAAACGAAGCCATTTGGGACAAAGTTCTAGCAGGACTCTGATACGTTCACTCCTATTGCCTGAATGGGCTGGGTGAAATTCTTCTCTTCTGCACCCTTTAATTTTAGCCCATCCGATTCTTTATTTTCGGTCCCGGAATCGTGAGAACTCCCAGTCCCTTGGCACATCCCTCTGAATCACTGACGTTCAGTGGCCATCTCCACCCATGCCTGTCCCCTGCCTGCTCCCTCGCCGGGTGTCAGTTCTCGAGCCTACGTGCTGAGAAGAAAAGTTAAAAAGGTAAAAGTCTGTAATCTGATTCCACGGTGACCTGTCTAATCCTGTTCCCTGGTACAGTGAGAGCTGAAATACTTGTACTGCAAAACAATGGCTTTGGAAGGAAGGAAGATGAGAATCTGCGGGGATTTATTTATTTATTTATTTATTTTCCCCCTGTCTTCTGTCTCTTTCTGACAGAAGTGTGTCAGCATGAAAGCAGGGGAGGCAAGGGATGATTGCCTCGAGGTGAGGTGCATGGGTGGCAGTATGGGTTCCCCCCTTTAGACAAAAGTAGGGATGTGGCTTCAGGCTGCCCTGAGTAAAGCCGTGCTTGGAAGCAGCTGCACTGAGTTGTCCTGGAGGTGCAGAGTTCAAAAACAAAGAGCAAAACGGTGCAGCGCTCCACTGAAATACCTGCCTGCAACAGGGTATTTTGGGAAAGCAGCCCTTCCAGATGAGAAACAAGCTTGTTTTAATCAGCTCTGCCCTGCTGAGAGCACAGCGCAGAGCTGTGTGAGGTCTGGATTACAGATGTTGTGTTTTGAGCTTGCTGTTGTGACAGAGAGGTGCTCTCATAAGCCCTTCTCTCTTCTTTCCTGGAGATTTTCCTCATCTCAGGGCTCTGTGTTCTCCCTACCTCCAGCTTGTCGGTGCACTGAACCGAGCCATGCTTTGAGAACAATTTCCAGCTGGGAACCTGAATGCTCGGTTCCTCAGACTTCGTTTTTCTTAGCTCTTTGGCTGGGTTGCAATACATCCTTCCTTATTTTTTTAGGCATAATACCCTTCAATCCATGCGGTGTTGCCAGCGCTGTTGATGCAAGGGCTGCAGTGTTAGAGAAGGGGAAAGCTGGGAGAGGTGTGAAATTAGCCTGGGGTCAATGAGAATGAGGTGCTCAGAGGGCAATGAGATGGGTTGGAGGGCTGCTTTGGGGCGAAAAACTGAGAGTGGGGTTGTCTGCTGCAGAGCTGCATCCAGGAGAAAACGTTTCTCATGGAATTCTTGCAACCAGGGTTCTGTAATGGAAAATTTGCCACACCTTAAATGCTATCGTATTACTCATGAGCGCAATACAGGTAATTAACCGAGTTAAAAAACAGATTTATTGCATGTCAATTATCACCTAACAAGTTGGCATATCTGAGGGATGCATCAGAGGCCGGATGTGCTGGTTTCCCACCTAAGGTAAGGGAGGTCACCTCCTCGCCACCAGCGCAGATTTAATGGATCTTGCCATGTTTAAATACAATCTTACTCATTCTCATGTACAAGAACGTGTTTAACACTGATGTACTGCAAAGTTACAATGTGAAGCCCTCCAGTGCATTGAGGTGCAAAACATCCAGTCGTTTCATCACTCATTTTATCCCTGTGGAACCTCCTCGCATCTCCTGATCCCTTCTGCCATCAGAAATGTTCTCAGGCTTCACCTCCCCACTCTGATCCCGAACAGCACCGTGTAAATGTTGTGCTGAATTTGAGCTCCTCTTACCGACCTGCAGAGAGAAGGCTGTGGGAACTGATGGATTTGCTGATTCAGCTCCTTTAAGAGGAAACGTAGAGGCACCATATGTGTTCAAGGCAGACAGGCAACTCAATTGCAACACCTGGGCTTAAGCTTGCAAATCTCCTTCAGCTTTGTTGTTTCAGTTCAAATCTTACTCTTCGTTGTAGACTCTGCACTTAAAATCTTATTCCAAGCTGCGTATTTCTTCCTTCTTATTTTGGAGGCTGTTGCATAGCTGAGGTGCCTGCATGTGCTGAAACACCACATCCAAATTGGCTAAAGAATTCCTGAACACATGCACTGGTAGCAAAAATTAAGAATTTAAAATCTTCAAGAGCACGCTTACTGCTTTCTTGGTGCATGTTAGGAAAAGTCTAAAGTTTAGGTAGATATCAGCATGCAGAAAAGTACCAGGGAGTATGTGTTTGGTTTTATCCTTATTCCATACCTGCTCCAAATAATTTGCTTGCTCAAACCCCACAGAAAGCAGACAGAGTTGTGACATCTCCTACATCAGCCTGATGATCCGAGATCTCCACGTGGGAGAAGACCCTGTGTGCCATGGAGCTGTAGAGATGTGAGGGAGGGCTGTTTTGGGGAGCTGGATCCTTTGTCAGCTAGGAGATGCCACTGGGACAAGTGGTGGAGAGGGAATCCAACCAGATGTGCTAAACCCACATCATGTGTTCTCTGTAATAAAGTTGGGAATGGAAGAAGGCGAGATTGCTGGGATTTCAAGACACCGAAAGTGGATCAGTCTATGTTGAGTCTCCCTCCTCCTTTTTCTTCCTGCACTTTGGCTGCTGCAGCCTCACCTGTTTGACCAGGAAGCCTTCCTGCCTGCAGGATAATCCGCTTGCACTGAGCTGATGAGGAGATGTGCCAACAGGGGTGGCACAGGTCAGTGCTTGAGCCAGCCCGACTCTGCTCTTGTGTCTCTTAAGCTGCTTTTCTATTTCACAACATCGTGCTCAACTTCTCTGACACCAGTCCCAGGCTGAAGTGCTGGCTGGGAAAGGCAGTTCCTTTGCTTTCAAGCAGATAACTGCCTTTCAGCCTGGGGAGTGTTTTTCAGTTGGTGCTATGGTGGATCATTCCCACGGGGAGGGTGGATCCCACACCTTCATTTCCTGCACAGAGCCCTCACAGCACCATCCCTGCAGCCAGGGGAGGTTTCCTGATGTCTGCAGAGCAGGGAGGGCTGATGCCCTCAGGCCGTGTGGGTTCTTCTATTTTGGGATTCCAGAGCACCTCTGTCAAGGTGCCCAGAACTTAACCTAGATACTGAATGCAAGGAAGTGCTCGTTCTGGATGTTTGTTCTGGATGTATTTGGTGTATTTCTAAAAGTAAAAGGACACTTTGGTTATACCCATTTTCATTTTTTTCCTGCTTGAGAACGCCTCTTACCTGCTGCAGGTGCTGCATTGCACTGATGCTCGTTTATGTTGTGCTGTCCCTGAAGAGCTCTGACCTCTGCACTGCTGTATGAGCACAGAGAAATGTTCCATGGAAAGCTTGGATCAGAAGTAACTTGTTTTCTCAGGATGCGGTAATCAGTGTTTTTTGCAGAGCTTTTTGCTCTGTGCCTGCCACAGTTGAGGTGTTGGGTATTGAATGGAGGTCAGCTGTGCTAACTGGAAGCCTGGAGCTTTCTCATCTCTTGGGCAGTGCTTGGCTGCCTTTGCAGTAAGCTACAGAGAGGGAATTGCTTCTTTTGTGAAAGACTTCAGAGGGAACGCTGTGTCTCATGATATAAAGTTCAGGTAAATGGTACTCAATTAAATTCCAATTCTTGGGCCACCAGATTCCTCTGATCAATGTACTTCCATCTGAGATGCCTCCTCCTCTCCTTTCCAGGTGGTGATCTGCTGCGTGGCTGCTTTGCACTGCTCCTCTTTTGTTTCTTTTTTTTTTCTTCCCCTGGTAAGATAATAAATCATGTTCTGCATTCTTCAAACACGGGGAGGAGAGCCCAACAAGGCTGATGACAGAGGAGGATCAGTAACATTTCCCTGCACACAAAATATTTTTGTTCTGTGCAAAGCACCGAAGCTATTTCCTAGCAGGGCTGTGTGGGACTTCCCACCACAGCCTGCCCTGGAAATGTGAGGTTGCAGGTGGGAGGGAATTCACACCAGACTTTGCATGCTGGAGTTGCTGCTGGTGCGTGACTTACGCTGTCATAAATGGAGTTCTCCTCAAACCATCTCCTTGTCACTCATGCCAAAACACCTCTGCCTAGCCCAGGGCAGCTCTATGGTAGACCTACATGCAAGTGATATTATGAGGGAGATGGCAAGGGGGGGTTTGGGATGCCTGGGGGGTGGGAGAGATGAAGGGGTACGTTGTGCTGTGCAGGATTTTGGAGGATGCTGATCTGGAAGGTGTGGGAGGGTCAGCAGTCATTTAAAGCAGTGCAACAAAAAAAGGGGTGAGGGGCAGGAAAATACTGTTGGAATTTCTTTTTTGTCAGTCTCCTGCAGGTAACGGAGTGTTTCGTATGCACCCAGTCTGTGCTCCCTGCATGCAGCTGGCGAGGTGTCCTGCCCCACAGGTAGAACTCCTGCAGAAACACCAGCTGCATTTCATTCCCCCTCTGCTTCATTGTGCTTCCCAGATGCTGCTCCTTTTCCTCGGGCAGCCTCTGATGCTGAAGTAAGGAAGGGAAGGATAAGTGCAGGTGAAGCCCACATTGTCCCTGTGCCGGGATGTGGGACCCCAGGCTGTTCCCATCCCCGTCCCTTCCCGCTCCCTCTTCTCCCCCACAGCCCTGCCTTGCCCTTTTGTGGAGATTTATAGAGCTGAGTGGGCTGAGAACAAATGAGCAGACATTAAGGCGATGTGTTCTGCATACTAATGACAAGATACTTCTTCTGCACCTCGGGGCAATACTGGGTCAGGCCAGTTTAGCTGTAAACTTTATTTATGTGCTTATTACATTGCAGCTGCGTTCTGCCGGCCTGGGCTGAGGGTTTGGAGATGTGTCCGGCAGTAAATTTTGTTTGTTTATTTGAAACAAGGTGCCCCTTCACCCAAGCCTTTCTCTCTTTCCTTTTTGGAGGAAAAAAAAAAAAATCCTGCCTTTGCCATTGCAGATTTGAGAGTGAAGTAGGAAGGAGATGTGAGAATGTGGGGGGTGGGGAGGATTCATTTCCGTGGGGAGCAGTGGGGTTTATTTAAGCCTCGCTGGCGTGCAGAGCACTTTGCCCTGCTCTGTGGGTGCTGAGCTCCCCGTGCTGTTGATGGCAGATCCCAGATCTCTCCTTGTAGGAGGGGAGGGCTGTTTGGATGACAACTTTGGGAGCTGGGCAGGGATGACCAAGTCCCTTTGCTTCCACCCCCATCTGTTCATCACCCAGGAGTTGGATGCCCTTTTTCCTCTCCTTTACACCAGTTTTGCTGGTTGGAGTCTGTGCTGGCACTGGGGAAGTGGGTTTGGTTCGACTGTGCTGGGAGAGGACTTGCTCTGTGCTGCTGAGATCTGTGGGGAGATCAGCAGTGATTTATGCCCACAGCAAAGACTCTCTAAACCACCCTATTTTTATGGTATCCCCTCCTGCCTCCAGCCTGCTTCCTCCTCGTGTTACATCTTGTCTTGGTGGTTTATAGGCGCTCCGGGGGCAGGCATTGCCGTTTTCTCTTGTCTGGGCTTCTGGCTGCTCCTCGCCTCACTCCATCACTCACAACAGGAAAACCCATGGAGGGCACGATAACGTTGGAGCAGGAGCTTTGCCTGCTGCTCTCGTGCAGGGCTGAATGAATTCCTGTGCATTTTTATAAAGCCTCCGTCAAGATCCCCAGCCTGGCTGAGTGCTGCTGTGATGCAAATGAAGGATGCCCTCTCTGGGCTGGTGCTGGGACTTTACGTGGTGAGCCCTTGTGAGGACAAGGAGTTATTTCACTATTGGCCCCTATGGTCTCTGGGGCAGAGCTGGATGTGGTCGCCCAGAGCAGGGGGATGTCAGTGCTGGGAGCCAGCTGTGCCAGGGTCAGCTTGTAGCAGTGGTGGGATGGAAGAGGCTTTATGGAACCTCTGTCACTTGGCTGGGAAATCCACCTCCAGCCCTTCCTGCTGGTGCCCAGCTCCAGGATGTGCCTGTGTGCTGTATTATCTGTTGTCAGCTAAGCCTGGCTGGGCAAAGGTTCAACCCTACAAGCAAGCAAAGACTCTCTGTACCTCTGTGTTGACAGAGATTTCAACAACTGTGTTAAGCATCCAGCCCCGCTCATCCTTGAGGGTCAGAGAGAGTTTAGCAGCTTGTGATGGGGTGCAATAGGGTACCAACAACTGCACAGTGCTGGGGCGATGCACAGGGATGGAGGCTGCGGTGAGGCCCTGGCTCACAGCCTGCTCTCTCAGCCGGAGGTAACAGGCTGGTCACAAATGCTGAAGAGGAGATCGACAGGGGGTGGAGAAGGGATGAAAGAAAACAACCTTCAAAAGAACATGCTCTGCTTTTTTTTTTTTTTTTTTTTTTTTAAACTGAGAGGAAAGGTACTGGAGTGGTGAGGATTTCTAATGAGCCTTCCTCTGGGAAAGCCTGTCTTTTACATTGAGTTCAGCGAGCAAGAGGGATCTGTTTGTGTGTGTATGTGTGTTGCTACATATTGCTTCCTCTTCTTTGCCATTCATGCTCACTGCAGCTTGTGGGCACGTTTTCAGCCCTCCATTTTGGTCTCTGGCCATTGTGTCCCCACTTTGCTCCCAGCCTGCTCCTTCTCATTGCATCTCTATTGCAAAATTTAGCAGCTGAAGCTAAGGTTCTAGATGTGGAAGTAGGAAGGAATCCCTGCACTAAGAGCTCTTTGCATGCGTCATTTTCAGCAGTTACCTGTTTTGGAGAGCATTGCTGTGTGTTTTGTGCTGTGACTGTTCCCTGGGAGGGAGAGGAACGAGTAAGGAGGCATCTCCTCACCACTGTGGTGTCCTGGGGTGAAGACTGGTAGCGTGACTATTGACTTAACTCAACAGCGAATCCCTCAGCACTTGGAGGGTGACTTACTGCATCGTTACGCTAAATTACCTGACAAACCATTGGCTCAAGCAGCCCATTGTCCCGCCATCAGTTGTGCTGACACAAACGTCTCAAGTCTGTCATCTTCTCCCTCGTGGTGGCTCAGACAAAAGTATCATCCCCTGTGTAACAGGCGTGACCGCGTGCTGGATTCCATGGAGTGGAGGAACATCACCCTTCACTCTCAGCTAGATGTGGACTTCTGCTGGGAGACCTCAGCTCTGACACCTTTTTGAAATGGGCTGTCTGGTGATTTCATGCCTTTCTTGACTGTGCCTCTGAAAATGAGTTGGTTGGATGTCCAGGGTGGCTACTTTGCACAGCTGCCTTCAAGTGCAAAGAGCTCCGTTTCTCATGCAGCCTGTCATTTATGTGTTGTATCCATTCATTCAAACACAAGTTGGGTAGAATTCTATTTTTGCATCCCTTCTTTGCTCTCAGAATGCCTCCAGATAGGTTACTTCTCCATGAGCTCTCAGAGCTCAGAGTGCTTTGAGAGACCTCTGGAGGGTTGTTTTATATGCTAGGCGTGGACACGAGCCCTGTGCACGCATGGAAATGACACAGAGCTCAAGTCAGGGAGTTACCTGATTTTATGGCAGGAAGAGGAGTCTCACCAGCACGGCAGCTGTGAGCAGGATTAGAGCATCAAGGGGCTGTGGTGCTGCTGGATAAAGACAGCTAATGAGATTGTAATGGGGAAACGGTGGTGGGGATGTGAGTCGATCTGGACCTGGCAGTGGGGAGGGAAAGTTTTGATGATGTGGCAAAAATGTGTCCTGAGATAATAGTGGACACCAGATCCAGAAGGGGAGGCTCATGAGAATGTAGGGGGAAGTCCAGCTGGAATAGGGGGAAGGGACCAAACCAGCTCTGGAGTGCACAGTATGTTCTGTGCCCATGCAAGGGTTGGTATTCTCAGATCCCAGTGACTCTGGGATGCACTCTGAGTTCCTGTGGATAATCCTCTAGAAGAACCCTGGTCAGGGGGTTGCAAACCTCTAACTAGAGCTTGCAATTTGCTTCTCTGCTCGAGGCTTTTGCTCAGACCCTCCCATCAGTTCATGTTTTGAGCACAAAGCTGTGTTTTCGGGTGAAATCCTACCCCAGCAGCAGCGCGCTGCTTCTCACGCTTCCTCCCTCCCAACCAAAGGTTCTGCATGCACTTTCAGAACGGATGTAGGAGTTTCCTCCTCATGGCCTTCAGGTAACTTGCCCACCTGCAACCTCTGAATCAAACTCAAACCTGTTATTGCGACAGCAATTGCAGAACTGGAACACGTTTGCTGGAACACCACTTTCCAGCAAATCCGCCCCATTCAGAGAAACTTCTCGACAAAACCCCACAGGCTGTGCTGCGATGGGGATGGCTGAGCATGCCTTAACCCTTGCAGCTTTGCTCAGCAGTGAGCCCTGGGTGTCTGTGCCAGGGCCACGTCCCAGACGTTCGGTGCAGGGGGGCTGTGGTTGCATCCTGCAGTCTTTGGGGTGCAAACAGGGCGGAGGGATGTGACACCAGGGTTAATATATTTTTTTGGAGGGAGAAGCGTTCTGCTTTGTTGTTGGACACAGCCTCTCAGCACCGCTGACGGGAGCTTTTAGCATGCAAATGCACTTTGTCTCATGCTTTTTAATGTTTTACTTCTTGTAATTGCCGAGACCGGTTGTAATTTTTGGACGTGGCCAGGTTTCTGAAAGCAGCTTCCCCTTGGAAGCGGTTCCCATTACTGATGAGATTTGATTCCTGCCCCCTCCCTTTGCTCGGTCTATCAGGTTGAACGAAGCATAATAGTCACTAACATTAATGCAGGAAAGTCCTGAGGCGTAATAGTGAAAAATAACTCTTGTTAACCTTTGAATGTTGCTGTATTTGCTGTTGTGCTTCTAGCATCACTTTGCTGGGAAACAAGGAACATTTTGGGCCAGCACAGCTCATTGACTGAGTAAGCTGCTGGAGCAGGTCCCTCCAGCCCCGGGTGCCCACTGGACGTGCTGCCTCTCCATCACGCTTCTCCTAGAGATGAGCTTTCCAGAACTCCAGCTTTTAACCCTCAGCCTGGATTGCAACACCGCAGCTCTCCAAAACACCAGAAGAAAAATACTGGTGTAAGCTGTCAAGATGTTATCGTGCTTGTTGCACAATGCACTATTCCATAGAGGGCTTTCCTGGGGGGAACAGTGTTTGAGACGTGTTGTCCATCCCTATGTCTCCCCATTGAGAGAACTTAATCTGTTAGAACAGCATCAGCAAAACTTACCAGTATGTCAGAGGTATCCAGTACATCCAATTCCAGCAAGTTGTGTGGACAGTGGTAAAGAGAAGGCCAAATCTGACCTCTTGCTGTAGGGAAGTTGGGAGCCTTGTTTCAGCTCACAGCCCTACTGGGCATCAGAGAATCTAAGTGTGATGCGCCATACTGCAGAAAGCCAGTGAGTTGCCCTGTTCTCACTGTCTGCTTTCTCTCTGAAAGCTTTGGCTCCAGAACTTGGAGAATCTCAGCTTTCATAAAAACTCAAGCTCTGACAATGTTACAGAGAGAAGCATGAAAATGCGACTCTCCGAGGACTTGAAGCTTGCAAAACTCAGCGATGCTTGCAGGAAATTTGGCTCAAATTTGGTCTTTGGCAGTCAGGCGAGATAGACATGGTGTCAGAGTTTGTTAGGAAATTTGCACTTGAGTGTTATGTGGATGGATATTTTGTCTGTCCTTGGTCTACGTGAGCCTATGACAGCACTGGCACTGTGCAAAGGGAGTCACATCAGGCAAGTGGCTTCTGACAGTGCCTTGCAGGGCAGGTGAAGCCAACCCTTCTCAGCTGAAATGTGCCCTTTTCCAGTTGTTTCTCTGAGTGGAGCTCCAGGCTGAGAGGGTCCATCCAGCTCCTTCACTTCAGTGCAGTTTGCAAGCTGAGGGAAGAGGCAAAGGGATGTGCTTGTAATCCTGGTGCTCATCCCAGGGATGAGATGTCAGGGACTCGTGGTGCTGAGCTCCCTGAGATTTGGGGCCGTCTGCTGGGTGCTTGTGCTGGAGGTGGCTGTGCTCTCAACTGTATTACCAATTTCCTCCTCTTTACAGTTATTGGCTGCACCATCTCCACGCTGACTTTGTTCTTGTTTAACTTGGCTTTTGCTGCAGCTGCTGTGTGTTCCCGAGTGATGGATTTTACCTTCGTGCCAGTTGGTTTGGGGGGAAAGGACGTAGCTTCACTGACTTGTATGGGCTGTGGGGCTCTCTTCTAAGGCCCTGAAAAAATCCTGGAGTGCTCTCACCCTATAAAATAAACCCCAGGCAGATATTTTCTGGTGGTAAGATGTTAGTGAGCCAGCACTAAGTAAGTTGGAATTCTGTACGTGGGCAATATGGGTCCCAGTGCCTCTCAGTGTGGGCGTTTAGTGGAGGCACACAGAGGAGTGGTTTTCCTCCTCTGTAAGAAGTGCAGTCCTAAGTTGTCTGGGACCCATTTGGAGCTGCTATCCCTGAGGAGATGAGGGAGAAAGCATCTATATCTGCTAGGCAAGCTGCTAGGGATGGCTCAGGAGAGGATGAAAGGAGTGAGCTGCCCTCTCAGTGTTGATCCTAGGCAGCCTGAGCAGCTGTGTGGTCACCCAGGTGATGCAAGCAGTGAATGGTACCCCCAGGATGCTCCCTCGTCCTGGTCCATATTGAATCTCCAGTTCACAGCTCAGTAGAAGGAGGGTAGAGAAAGCACCTGTGGGGCTGAAATGAAGAGAGATGACGTGCTTAAGAAGATATAGAGTAAAAAATGTAGGGGCAATGGGACCGAAAAGACCAAATTCACATGACCGTATAGCTGATGGGTGGTGGTGTTCACCACAGCCCTGGAATGAAATGTGTGAGGCTGGAGCATCCTTCCATGCCTGGACAGCAAGAGTTGGTATTTCAGAGCTATCACCTTATGGCTATCAGCTCGCTGTGCCCAGACACCACCAAACCCCGGCAGCCCATCCCCAGGGGCGGTCACTGTTCCGTGCCATCACATCGTGCCGCACAGGGGTCCCTACAGACCAGGTGCAGAGCTGGGCACGCCGCCGCTCCCCCCACCTCCTCCTCCTCTCCCTGAGCCCTTTAACTTGTTTCCTTTCCGCCGAGGAAACATGACTTTCCCATTGATGGAATTCAGCCTCCAACAATGCCGAGTGACACAATTTCCCACTCCGAGCATGCCTTCGTGCTGCGGCCGGTGGGCGATGCTGGGTAGCCCTTTTGGGAGCCATCTGCATGACAATGCAATGGTCTGTGCTACCATTAGCTGCCCTTTTGCTATTAGTACCTAATGAAAATGTAACCATGTTTAACCCCCCACAGTCCTAGATTAGCGAGAAAGGAGCCTAAGTGGATTTAATTCTTTTGTATGGTGAGCATCAAACTCTCCATTTTGATTGCTCTGTCCCCTCTTCCCCTCTCCAGCGGGAGAGGGAGGCAGGAAAGCTGTGTAAGGCTAACTCTATCCTCTCAGCTGTCCGCGGCACAATGGGCAAAGTATCTTTTGTGGCATTAACGGCTTTGGCTGGGGGTGGGGGGAGCCGGGGAGAACAATGTGTGAGAAGCTGAGCCTGTGGGTTTCCCACACGGCCCAATATGTCTCCCCGCACCCCCCTCTGGGACAGGCAGACCTGCAGCAGCCCAGCCCACAGCTGATCCCTGCTTGATTGGCTTTTTTTTTTCTATTTTTTTTTTTTTTCTTCCTTCCCCGCTCATTGTGCTCTCGAGAGATGAAAATCCTTTCCTGGCGTGAAAGGAGAGGCGTGCCTTAAATCCCCTCCCTCGGACTGACTGGGCATGTCATATGACGGCCAAATCCACCGGATTAGTGTGTGTGTGTGTCTGCGTGCGTGTAGTGTGGGGCAGGAGGCGGGGGGTGGGATGCCCGATATCTATATTCCTTCCCTGCCCCCTCTGTCCATATTGATTTCTGCAGGGATATTTATTCATTGCACCTGCTGGCCACCGGCTTCCCGCTGCTTGGGGGCTTTTCTTCGTGGTTTTGAAGATCCAACTTCAGGGCAGGGGAATAAAGTAAATTCCCGACTCTTTTCCCATCTCCTCTTTTCCAGTTGCCTTGAGTTTCACCAGACCCAAAGGAGGGGATAAAAGGAGCCATCTCTTTGGCTCTGTGTGCTGGAAGCTCCCAAAGGGAGGGCTGTGGGCTTGTGGAGATTGATTTGGGTCTGGGTTGGCATAGGGTTTGGGTTTGGCTGCCTTCCCACCCACCTGGCCCCAAACATTGCCAAGTACCTTTGGGTGCTCTTCTCCTTGTGGCTCTGGACCTGCTGGAGGGGATGCTTCCACTGTGGTTGTCACTGCTTATGGGACCCTTGATGTTAAAGGTTTGTGCTGGTGGGAACCGATCCTCATAGGGTCACCTCCTCTTTCTACGTGGGAAGAATTGAGGCAGATCACTCCAAATTGACAAAGCCAACGTCATGAGCAAAGTCAGAGTTGGAGCCAAGAATAGCATTTGCTACCATTTAATTCTTGCCTCTGTGTATTTAATGTCCCAAATCCTCAACTGTCTTGGTTTTCCTTCAGGTTTTTTCAGTGGTGCTGCGTCATTTTGTGCTGACATTCCCACTTTTTCCAAGGAAACTTTTACAGACCCCTCCAGCCAAGCCAACACCTCCCGCCCGCCCGCAGCGTGAGAACTGCTGTGCTCATATAGGAAGCCCATCCTGGGTGCCGTGAGTTTAGCAATTGGGTCTGCAGCCTCCAGCTGGTCTCTGTGTGCACAAAGGATTGGTTAGTGGGAAAGGAAAACCTCTGTGGGGTGAGGGTGTGGGTGATGCTCTGGATCAGTGTGTGGGGGCTCTCTGGCAGTGTCACTCCGTAATGAAGGGACAGCAGTGCAACAGGCTAGGGCAGTATGCAATGACAAGTCCTTGCATGTAGTTGGGTCCTGTTGCAGTATAGTTCAGAAAATGCCTTATTTTGGAAGGAAGAATAATCAGTGTGCAGCTGCCAGCCTGCTGGTTGGTCTGTGGTGAGTACTGGGACACGATGTGACTGAGTGTTCCTCAGGTGGTGACACCAAGGGGTAGGTTTGGAGGACAGTGAGTTGTTCTGGTGGCCGCCACTACCACGGCTAGTAGCCAAGAGGAGGCTGATGGGGATGGTGCTTTGGCCACCAGCTGGATCAGCTCCTCTGTTGGCAGGATAGGGCTATGCCAGCATACTCCCTAGGGCTGCCTCCTGCTGCACTGGGCTCCACAAGGTTGGTGACTGCAGGAGTTGGTCTCAGTGATCCTTATGGGTCCCTTCCAACTTGGGCTGCCCTATTGCTCCAGGGACAGCAAGTTCCCAGCAAGGTGATGCTCAACCACAAGGACCTAAAGGCTCCCAAAGCTGAGGGTGGGCAGAGATGGGGATTAGCAGGCGTTGTTCCCACTGCATGAGGAGCGGGGAGGCTGCAATCCCAGCAGGGCAGGGGGTGAAGTGCTGCAGGGTCCGGGCGGGAGCAGAAGCGTGCGAGGGGATGGGGAGGGCGGGGGGATGGAGGGGGCTGCCGCTTGTGTGAATGTGCCCCACTCATTGTTCTGTGCCTTTATTCTCCGGGCCTCGATGGGACTGATTTAGAAATCCTAATCAGGGAGCAGTCTCTGCGCCTCCCGAGTGTGACACAACTCGAGCTGCTCGGGGCGCCTTTGTTCCCTAATGACAGCTGACTTCATGCGGCAGTGGGAACAGTTTGAGCATAACTCCGCACCGAGGGCTGGCAGCTGCAGCCTTAACTCTTTCTTGCCCACCTGCATGGAGGGATGGGAGGGGGCCAGGCGGGGAGCACGGCTGAAATGCACGTAGCTTGGGTGAGGATGCTCAGAGGCAATCTGGAGCAAGTGCAGCTTAGGGAACAAAGCTACAGGTGTGCGTATCTCTTGCAAAAGAAGCGAACTATTTTCCAGGGGTTGTCGCTGCTGCGTGGCATTCATGGGTGTCTGCTGCAGGTATCGATGGGGAGAAATAATCAGATGTGCCTGTGGTGTGGAGGAGGGAGGCTGCGTATCAGGAGCTGTGCGTCCACCTCTGCTGGTGCTTCAGGTGCTGGAGAATGTCTGCAGCCCTGAGTGAGCTCAGAGCATTTCCATGCTGGCTGTGGGGTGTTTGCATTACTTGCATTGAAAGTAAAAGGCATTGAGTCACTCCAAGATATTCCCGGAAGAGATTTCTGGCTCTGTCAGCAAAGAGCTTGAAAGCAAGCGTCGTTCTCCCTCTCTTGGCCTCAGTTTCATCCCTAGCAAAACGGGGCTTGTGATACAAAGTCCAGCGCAGAGCTGTGTTGTTTGACATTGGAGCTGTGCTTGGTGACGCTTGGCCCAGCGCTAGCAATGGTTAAACCCTTTTCTCTCTCTGTTTGTTGTCAAACCACTGCTCTGACCTGGGAAAAATACTTCTGGAAAATTACCCTTATTAAAGGGGACGGCCTCAGAGGGGCAGAACCGTCCTCTCCCCCCTCACCGGGCTTGGGGGCTCGGCTCCCTGTGGGCCCACAGCCCTTCCCTCACTGCCTGCAATTAGCACGGCGCTCCGCACCGCCTTCCCAGCACCTGTGTCCCCTCCACCGTCCCCAAATCGCAGCGTCCCTCACGGCCGCCCATGCTTGGCCGGGGTCTCCCTGGCGACGGGGCCACGGGATGCTGTGCAGTCCATTTGTCACCAATTGTCACTGTTTTGTTCTGCCTTGTATGCGCACTCGATTGTGTCACGGGGGAGGTGAGGAGAAGCAATCAGGCCTTGTCTAATGGGCCGCGGTCTCCCGTGGTGGGGAAAAAGCTGAGGGGCTGATTTTGGGAGGGAGGGGAATGAGGCAATGCTGCAGTGCTGCTGCACATGCAGAAGGGTGAGGGTGGGAGTTCATAGAATCACCGAATGGTTTGGGTTTGGAGGGAACTTAAAGCCCATCTGGTTCCAACCCCTGCTGTGGGCTGTTGGCACCAGATGAAGTTGCCCAAGGGCCCCATCCAGTCTGATGATGGGTACCTCCAGAGATGGGATTTCTTCCAGAGCATCCCAGACATGGCGTGGGGATGGCTCCTGCTCTGGGCAAGCAAAACTCCTTACCTTGATTAAGCAAGAATTTAGGTTCAGGATGAATGTGGCCCTACGCTGTGTGCTGTACGATGCAGGTGAGGTAAAGCCTGGATGTCATCCCTCCTCCCCATGGTGTTGGTGACCACAGCCACGTGTTATTTTCCACAATTACTTTCACACCCCACCCTGTCAGTGCGTGGCTTTGGGATGGGGCCAGGCACTGTCCCTGGGTCTCCCGTTGTCCCAAAGGGAAGGAGGTTTCCTGCAGACCCACCCCAGGTGCAGCTGACCGGCGAGGCGTGGGAGCTGCAGCTCCTCGGGGTGAGGCTGCTGTAGGCTTCGGGCTGCAAAGGGATTAACACCTCCTTCAGCCCCCAGCTTCTGAGCAATTGTTATTCCCTGAAGTGTGCTGCTGAAAGGGATTTAATGCATCACGGATTTTGGTATTCCTCTGTCAGCATATGTCAGTTTTTGGCTGAAGGTGTGACTTTCTACTAAACCATATATTTTCCTGTCTCCATTTTTTTTTTTCTTTTTCTGCTCCATCATTCCCAGCCTTCCCAAAATGCCGTGATTCATCTCTCCCCCTGCTTGGCTTCACCAGCCCCATGTTTTTCTTTTTTTCTTTTCAATCTTCCAGCTCTCAGAGCCACCGGGACTGGCTCAAAGCAAAGCTGTGGCCAGCTCTGAGCCTCAGCACCCATTAAAAACCATTAATTCAGAGCAGGCTGGCCACAACCTTTACGGGAATTCAGGGAAGCTGCTCAGCAGAGCTGCGAGGAGGTCGGGAAAACTGAGCTGTGCCGTCAACCCCAAAGCAGGCAAGCTGAGGCTGTTCCAGTTTGGCTTTCAGACCTGGAGCTCAGCGTGAAATACCGCAGAGGGAAGGGAAAAGAGGGTGTCTCTGGCAAGGAGTCAGTCGAGGCAACTGAAAGCACTGAGCTTTTGCAGCATGTGGTATTTGGCAGGCTTCTCTCCATGCTCCATGGTGGTCATGGGTCTGCATCTCCAAACCACAGTGGTGCTACGTGGGTTGGGGTGGGCTCGGAGTGTGGCTGTGTGGTGGTACCATGGGTCTGCCTGTTGCTTTGTGGCTTCTGCTGGGTGCTGTGCCACTCGCCCACCCAGGCTGTGCCATCTCCAAGCCTGGCAGGGAGCTGCTCCAACGGCCCTTGGTGGTGGTGGTGGCTGCATCCAGCTGAACTGCAGCCAGCAGAGCAGGTCCTGGTCTGGAAAATAAACACTGGTCCATTGATGAGGGAGAAAAGGTATAGGAAAGGGTAGGAGGCTGAGGTGAGGTCAGCTGAAGGATAGGGGGAGCGATGTGAGGTTTTGTGACCTTCCAGTCTCACCGCCCAGCATCCCTGTGGTCAGACAGGGATTTGAGGGAGAACGGAGCTCATTGAGGCCACCCCTGATAGATGTTGAAGAAATCACTGAAGGGAACAGGAAGCTGAGCTTGGAAGTGTGAGTTGTCATTGAGCACAGTGATATCTGAGGGGTAAGCAGATTCCTGAGCTGCACCCCACTGCTGTTGCATCAACCACAGATTTCAGCATCCTATGGTCCATCAGGTTGGAAACTGCCCCATTGTGTTGTGCTGTGGCACAGCGCAATGTGGTTTTGGGATATATTGGGCCACGTTCTTTTTCTGGAAACCTCAGCGTTTTGGGAAGATCCACCTGCTGGACACACGTGGTCCTCAGCTGGCACCATGTGCCCTGGGCTGGTTCCTGTGGGGCTGGGGGCTCTTTCTGGGAGCAGGAGGCACCCAGAGCCTTGCACTGCTGCAGAACTCAGAGTGTGAGGAAAGGGGGTTCAGATATTGAGTTCAGAAGGGAGGAAATAGGATTTATGTGGGAACTTTTTTTTTTTTTTTCCCTGTAAGTAACAACACTGATGTTGAACAGTGCCAGCCTGGCAGTCCGAGCTGAGATTTATAGCAGGCAGCTCTCCTTTCTCAGCCCTGCTTTTCACCAGGTGCAGCCCTAGGAAAGTTGCTTTCTACCCCGGCCAAGCTGCTCCCATTGCCCTGTGCCAAGCCTGGGTCGGGCTGCCTGGCTCGGCTGCTTTTCAGGATCTCCATAAGCCTTGGGTGTTACCTGCCCTGGTGCCATCCTGGCTCTCCATCCCTTTGGGCTTTTCTGCTTCTGCCAAAGACTGCTGTTTCTCAATTCTCAAATTCCTCCTCAGCCCATGGGTGGGTCTGTTCTCGCAATGCCCCATCTGCGAGAGGAAGCGTCAGAGATAATGAAAATGGTATTCGTCAAAATATTTTTGGGGAGAATAAAAATAACTCTTGGAGCAGAATCTGTTTCTGTTCCCGGGAAGGAGCGCTTGTTTCGACGGAGAGTTTCCTGCAGGTGCTGTCAGAACAGGGCTGCAAACTGGAAGTGCTCTGGTATGCGCCTTGCTTTTTGGGTGAAAATCAGTGCGTTTTGCGCAATGGCTGAGGAAGTGTTGGAAGAAGATCTTTCTCCATGTGCGTGGCTCCCTGGGATGTGCCTGAAGCTCTGCTTTTTTTTGCTGTTTCTCACTTGACTTTCCTAATATTGTCCCTTCTCTAGGGGTTGATTGGTTTCTGTTCTGGCTCAGCCCTGTTGGCCAACTCTACGGGCAGCGTTCCACTGCATGATGTGCTGGGGTGGTTACCTCCTAGGACAGTGCTGTTGTCCCTGTGGGTGTCAGGAGCTTTCCTGGTGGTCACCTGTGCACGTGCATCCTTGTGAGTACCAGCTGGAAGCCATGCCTGGTGCACCTGCCCATAAGGATGTGCTACGTAAGGATATTGCTGAGGACAAATAGCTGCCTGCATCTGAACCTTCCCATTGTAAAGTGGGTTGTTTTTTTTTTTTTCCACTCACTTTATTTTTATTTTTCTTGGGAATATTGTTGTGCATGCTTAGCACGTAGGAAGGGTTCTCCATGTAGATGGATTCAGAACCTACAGCTTGGCTGATGTTCAGAGTGTGGCTGTAGTCCCAGCTCCATAACGTTGCAGATGGTGGGTGGACAGGCTGGGAGCTGCCAGTTCAAGGCTGGGATTGGCTGTTTAGTGTTGCCCATATCTCACTGGGGAAATGATGGGCAACAGCTGGCCTGGCCTGAAGCCTGAGAATGGTTTGTATAAAATGTTTTACCCTGAACTATTGATGCTGCGGGAAACGGATTTGCATTTCCAGCCGTGGAAACGCAGGCCTGGCTGTGGCTTTATGTGCCCGTGGATGGGGCGGGGAGAGCCTTCTGCTCACACACGTGGCCAATGGGGGATGATGACAATGAGGAGGTCCCAAAAGAGGTGGGCTGCCAGCTTTGTGCAGCTGCTTGCTGCAGAGCCGGCTCCAGGAATCTGTGTTTGCTTTGGCTGCATGTGCTGTGCAGGAATGGCAATCTTGCAATGCTCTGAGAGGAAGGAGGGGAGAGAGGAGAAAGCTTGTGAGTTTCCAAACATGACACTGTGCCTCGGCCACGTGGAGCCCTGCAGGGCTGTGCCTGGGGTGGGTCTCTGCAGGGTGCTGGATTGGGGGGGTCCCCCATGGGACATCTCATGGAGTGTTGTGCTTGTCCTCATTGGAAAGCTTCAGCCAAAGCTTGCTGCTCTCTTTTCCTGAAACGTCATTACTTTTCTCGTGGAAAAAAAGTGAGTTCAGATCTGGAATTTTCTGATTTTCAGATATGAAAATTATTTTTCCTCTGTCTTTTCTCTATCCATGTGGCTTTCATTTCGCTGCATCCTTTTTCCTCCCTCTTTCATCTTACTAAACAAGAAAATTAATAGATTTTTTTTTTTTTTTTTAAGGAAGGAAAAGTGATCCAAAACCAAAAAAGCAAAAACCTTTCTTAAATTTTCATTTTGGTTTCTTACTAACGATGAGCAGCATCCCTTCATTAGAGGGCTTGGCAGAGCAATTCCTCCCAGGAAAACCACGCCGACCTGCTGTGTTTCCTGGTTCTGCTTAGCAGGGCAAATTGATGGCCGGAGGTAGCCTGGATAGGAGCTGTTCTTGTAGGTAGCTGCTTGGAGACCTTGTGGGAGTGATGCACATGATGCTTGGAAGCCACAGGGCTGGGGACTTCTTTGCGCATCCCTTGCTCACACTGAGCTCTCCCTATGGGTGATTCAGGGAAGTGGGGGCAGCTGAGCTGAAGCAATACGAGCTGGGATAAATGTGGTCAGGGGAATCTGCACATCTCAGTCCCAGTAATGGGAAATGGGCACAGATTTCTTGATTCTCAGCCTTCTGCCTCCTCTGTGGCACTGCTCAGGAGGCTGCTGCCCACTCTGGTCATTTCCCTTGCTCAGTGCCAGGCACTGGGAGCAAAAAAGGAGCAGAAACAGTCAATGAGAAAGGGAAAGCTTTTGTGCTGCTCATTTTTCAATGGCATTTTTATGTCCGGCGCCCTGTATGAGCAAAGAAAACGGTGGCCCATCTGTTTCCAGCACCATTAAAGGCATCTGACTGCATGTGGCCCTCAAAAATAAAATAAAAATCGGACCCTTTGCTCTGAAAATGTCAAACGCTCTTTCATCTTAGACGACCCCCAGCCGGGCCCATATCCTCCCAAACTGAGACATGGGAGTGGGTTCCCACCAGTGCTCATCCCTGTGCAAGGCAGCTGCCCCCTTCCCCTCCCCGTTTTTCTGTAACAGAAGGAAGTGAGGGGCTGCAGGCTCACGCTGACTGCTGACCCCACAGTGCTGCTCCCCTGCACCTCTTCCCCCACTCCATTCCCCTGCAGACTTCTTCGTGCCTCAGGCCTGAAGAGGTTAAAGCCCCATTAACAAGTGCTGGGAGGAGGGAAGTGTGTCTGACATGCTTTAGGAGCAGACTGTGAGAGGGCTGCGCCAGCAGGATGCAATTAATGACTGGGAAGAGAAGATTGTTACAATATGGGACTGCTTTCTCCTCATCCCTGTCTTTTTCTCCACTTGAAGCCACGGGCTGTGTTGTGTCCTGCTGGGAACCCATGTAGACTGATGGAGGTTCCCCTCCTCTAGGATGTGCCATAAAAAAATCACAGTTCCCTCTGCTCATATGGCAGCGGTGCACCAATATGAGGAAAATGTGGGTGTGACTTCAGGCTTTGGAAACTTTTGCTTAATTAAAAGAACATTTTAAAGGTTGCTTGAGATACCTGCATCAATACATAGTTTTTAACATGAAAGCTATTTTTAAAAATTCATCTGATTCAGGGATAGCATTAAGTCCTGCTGTGGTGGAAAGGGGAAGAAAAGGATTTTAATTTAGGAGAAAAAGGCTCGTTAATTCCTTCATAAAATCTTTGAAGTTTTTTTTTTTCCTATAACACAGCATTTCTTTGCCACTGCATAGGTTATTCCTGATGTGATGTACTTTGGCACATGCTGGCACTGGGGAAGACAAAGGAATGCAGGGTGTATGGTGTTGGTGCCATCCGCAGGGTCCCCATCCAACATGGAAGGAGCAGAGGATGGGTGGCTCCAAGCACCCTCTGTGATACCACAGGTGCTTGTGGGAGTGTTTCATGCATCTCTGACCTGCAGAGGATAAAGGACTCTTCCCCATATCCTGGGTAGAGCTATTTGGTAGCGTTCACTGTGTATCCAGTTTAGTGCTTGGTTCGTTGACCAAGGTGATGTTGCTGTGGCCTGGCATTCCTGCCGAGGAGTGGTGACACTCATTGCCCACAGTGGCAAACCGTAAACCCAGAAAGCCAGTTCTGGTATTTTCCCATCCACAAAGGCATTGGTTTGTTGGGTGAGGTGCTAGTTGGGGCTGCCGTTGGCTTGCTTGCTGTGCATGAAGACCATCAGAAGGCACGCCTGTGGGTATCTGCATTTCTCCAACCTGATTTTTTAAGTAGAAAGGGTATCGCCTGCTTTAAGTATAAAGGAAATACATTGTAAATTAGTTCTTCTGACATACGATGTTCTAAGGGCTCGTTAAGTTGAAGGGAGCCTTGTCCAGCCCTGCCTACAACCTGGGCGTGCATCTTCCTGCTGCTTTGTCCCCTCCAGCAGCTGTTCCTTCTGGATGCTCCATCTATTGAAAGCATCCCCTTATGCTGGGCACCATGTTCTTGTACTTCAGGCTCTCAGGACTTGAGAAATTTAGATCCACGGCCTCATTGTATGGTATTGAGTGACTTCTTTACTTTCCCTGATGGCTGTCCTTCCTCCTCCTCGCTCTGGGCTGGCAGCCTGCATTCCTGTGGCAGGGTGGCTCCTCTCTCTCCATGTGGGGTTGGTATGCCGAGGGCCTGATCTTGGTAAGAATCCCTCGGTGCTTATGGGGATATATAAATAAGTGAAAAAACCACTTGATCTCCCTGGAGATGTGTTAGTGTAGGGTATTTTTTTTTTTTTAAGGCTAACCAGGCCTACACAACAGCTGTTGAGCAATCATCCGTCCTCTAAAAACAAATAAGGAGCAAGTCTGGTGGCCAAATGTTGCAGGCACGTTGTAATAATTGTTAGCAAATTGCATTTGCGGTGTGGGGCTGCTTAAGAAAACAGCTGCTGGCTTTGCCTCCCCTTCTCCTGTGTAACATTCGTTGTTTGGAGCCAGATCACTGGCGTGGTTGAGGGGGGGGACCACTGCAGAGCTGGCTGCTGTCCCCATAGGATGACATTTGCGGTGCAAAGAAAATTGGCCATGGTGTTCTTGCAGCATTAATGGTTTGGGGTTTTGTATCCCACAAGCGGAGGCTGTTTGCCTCCCACCTCATCTTCATGCAGCCTGAGTGCTCTTGGGGTTTGTGCATCTGGCTGGGAGAGGGACACGGTGCTCCGTCCCAGCCCTCAAGCTGGGGAAACACAGCATGTCCCTTCTCCTGCTCTTCCTCCTCCTCACTTTCAGCTCCCAGCTCACCTGAGGTTGGCCAAAGGTTGGATGTTGCATAGGACTGCCATGAAACGTCTCTCTCTGCTGCTGGTTCACTCAGAAAGAGACCTTGAGAACTGAGAAGCCAGGATTCGTGGTGGAACATTTGACATCTGGGTTGAGAGAGTCTTTCCCAAGATAACTGGTGCACATGGTTGTAAAAAAAAATATCCTTGGCTGCTTCCTCTTGATTATTTTAATCATTATTGTTATTATGATTTGCTGATGTTTTTTTCAGCCTGGATAATGGAGAAAAGCTGAACTGGTTTCACTCTTTCAATTTCTGGCCCAACGTGCTCCTTTAGTTCAATGTGTTAATGAGGTGCTGCACGGGTCTGCAGATCTGTGGGAGGTATTTCATGGTAGGGAAAAGAGTTTCTGATATTTTAGAGATGCTGGATGCATTTTTCAGTTGTGAAAACTGCTTGAAATGTCAGCGTTTACAAACATTTCTTGTCTTTTAGGTCTTGAGCTTCTTATGCCCATAGTTCACTTACTGGTGTTTATGCATACGAGTGCATTGTTTCTGACGCTGATATTTCAGCATCTTTCTGATTGGCCTTTAGGCACCTAAAAATGATGTGAATTCATGTTGGATTTGGATGTAGTCAGTGGTGGGGAGAGGAGCCCATTGCCTTTGGTCTTGCCATGTGCCAGCATCAGCGAGTGTGATGGCTGCAGGGACAGCCCCATTATTTCCTCAGAGAAGAAACTGCCTTCGTAAATGCAGGATTTCATAAATGCAAAAGCTCCCTGAGCTGCACGTATCTTGGTTGGGCAAGACTATAACAAGGGCCTGAGTACATCAAATCCCGTGAGATGGAAACATCACTTGCAGAGCAAAAGGCACCGGCTGGAGGTGTCTGCTGGCTTTTTCCTTCTTGTTTCCTTGTTCTGCTGCACTGTGTCACATGCAAGGCGTGGGGGTGGCTGCATGTTTCCTGTCCTGCTCCAGAAGCCTTGCCTGAATGTCTGCCATCTCCAGACAGGTCCTGGGGTCAGCTGGGAGCTGTGCTGAGCTGCTGTGGTGATGTTTGGTGGGAGCTTGCTGGGGGATGGATTAAAGCTGCAGTTGGATCTGCCTTCGCTTAGAATAGTTCCTGACTGTAAGGGAAGTGGCATGTGAAGGGGTTTGGGATTAAACTGAGGTGGGAGCTAGGAATCTACCATCCAGTCCCTGCTTTGTGGTGGGGGTAAATCCCTTAAGCTTTCTGAATCTGTGTTGTCTGCCTGTAGTTTTTTCTGATGCCCTTTATCCATTTTGCTTATTTAAACTGGAAGATACTTCAGGTAGAAACTTGCGTTCCTTTGGTGGTGGCACGGCCTCAGTCTGTGTATAATGACTTGCTCCAGAGCCTCTGAAAATCCACAGGAATCTGTGTCAGTATCATTAAAATAGTTTTAACCTTTCATTTCGCTGGAGTACCCAGCCATAGGGGTGGGAGATGAGTTCTCCTCCTGCGCTGATGCTCGAGGATGAGCAGCGTCCCCAGGATCCAGTCCAAGTCTGTCAATAGATATTCCTCTTCTGGATCACAGTTCATTTCCCTTATAATGATGCTGCGCATGAGCCTCCCATGTGATGCTAATTAGTGCCAAGCCTGCCTCTGTATAAGCAGCATTATAGGTAATAATGATTGCAGCCACTTGTAATTACTCAGCCCTGAGCAGCAATGCGATTCGGAACTAGCAGTCTCCTTCATCCCTTCTTGCAAAGAGACAGGGGAGAATTGGCAGAGTCGGGTCTGGTGTTGGGCTTTTCCCTCAAGAAAGAGAACTGCAGTGGTGAATGGGACGGGGGTCCTGGTGAGAGCTGTGTGCACAGCAGGGGCTGTCACTGCTCAGAGCTTGTCTGTCTCTTTGCTGAGATGCTTTCTTCCAGCCCTGTGGCCTGCGTTCAAACCAGTGATGCAGTCTTATGTTTACACTGTCAAACAACACAACTCCGTCTCCAAACACTTGTCTTACGCAATAAGGCTTTCCGCCCTGGCCTGAAGCAGCTCTGCCAAGGGCTGACCTAACAGCAGCAGTCCCAGCAGTGGGGACACTGAGACGTGCCCCACTCTGAGCAAGGCCAGGGCCATTTAACGCTGTCCGTGCTGCATCCAGCACAGAGGGGTCCCACAGCACCGAGCTCACCGCCTGCCTTCTTCTGGAGGGGTCAGTGAGGGTGCAGTGATTCAGTGCTGCAGTGAAAGAGAGCATCACAGCAGCAATTTGTTTGGGATTGTGCTGCTCGTGATTCCCTTTATTATTTTTAAATTGGGACAGCAAATTTGGGTTTTTGCAAATCGTGCCCTTCGAAGTTCTGCTGCTGGCTGCCCAATGTTAACCACAGCATTTGATGTGCTGCAACGAAAGGCTGTAGCCAGGTGCCCATCACTTCAAGACTGGTGCAATTTTTTTCCAAGCTTAACGTGAAGCTTGCATAAGGCTCTTAAAATTAGTGTTGCCTTTTAAGCCAAAGGGCCGGAATAAGGTTTACAAGCCATAAAAGCCTCTTATCAAAGTTGATTTCCTCCAACGCACCTTTCATCTTTTATAGTATTTGCTTTCCAAATCCTTGAACTTAAAAGGATTAAACAGGTTAAAAGGAAAAAAGGAGGAGGAAAGAGAAAACAAATAAGAAGGAAGATGGATGGAGTATGGATTATGAGAGGCCCGTATAAAATATGAATTAGGAGAAAGTCTGAACAGAGTGCTGTCGTTTTCCAAACTGCTGGAAGTCAAAGTATGCTGGAAGTTTAACGTCAGTTAATACTTGATTTCTCTGGGTTATTTTTAATTCTTTCCAAAAATAATGGAGAAACCGAACAAGGAGATATGAGGACTTATATATGTATACTTATATATATGCTGTTCTGTTCCATCTTCCATCCTGCAGCAGGATCATCCCTATCATTATCTCCCCATGGGGCAGGGCTGCCACATTTGCTGGATTGTACTTAGCAGTGCAATGGGATTTGGAGCCAGCAACTCTGTACTCTGCTCTTTCTCACCCAGCAGTGCAGGAGGATCCCACCCAGCCAACCCTGCAGAGCAGAGGGAAGAGCCACCAGCCGCTCCTCTCTCTCTGTGCTTGTAGTCAAGAGGATCACATTAACTGCCAGAAGGTTGCAATCAGGGGCTCGGCCATGCTGGTTATGGGTCAGCAGACAGGTCAGCCCTGCTGCCAGCCCGGTGTGTCTGGGGGCAGGCAAAGCAAACATAGTGCAAGCTGCAGCTGGGAATCAGTGCGACCTCCCCAACCCACAGCATCCGCCGGGTGCTGCAGCACTGGGATTTGTGCTGCTGCTTCCATGTGGATGCAGAGCTCTGGGGGTGGCAGAGCAAAGTGGTGTTGCTGTGGTTCCTGCACCAGCATGCACAGATTTTGGCTCTGCCACTGGGTATTAGGGTGGTAGCAGTCACCCTTTGGCTGAGCTTGTCAATTTAGAGAAGGTAGGAGCAGAACAGGACTCAGGGTTTGAAGCAGTCTCTCCCCTGTGGTTTTTCCCTCTGCTCTCCTGCAGGAAGGATAATGCAGTGGGAGGCTGCACCGGCACATAAGGCCCTGCAGGACTGTTAATGAGTGTCAGATCCTTCAGTGACCCACTGATGTATGAGGTGGCCCTCGCGGGTGGGTTAATGATTGCTCTTTGGACCAGAGCGGCTCTGCAGGGTTGGCTCTCTCAGCCTCAGAGCAATGGCATAGGATGGGGATGGGGCCATCCCTCACCTCCACCCTCTCTCCTGCCTCATGCCTGGATGCTTTGGAAGTCACTTTTTAAATGCCACTGCTTGTGGCTGATGTGAGAGTGGGTGAAATCCCAAGGTGAAACCATAGAGTGGAGCTCAGTGATTAATGATTAAACCTGGGGCACCTCTGAAACTTCCCAGCTACCTCCCCGAGAGTGCAAACGCTGTGAGTCACCGTGCTGCAAGGATCCTGCCCTGAGGGATGCCTGTGAGGTTCAAAGAAGCTGTGGGCATCGTGAGAAGTGCTTGGGGAGCTCAGGCACAGTGTGATCCTGGACACTGGGAGCCTCCCCTGAGTACACGTGGTGCTTGCAGTGAGCATCCTTCAGTGAGCAGGGTGCTGTTGGCCAGGGCTGGGGGGCTGTGGTGGGGAAGAGATGCAGCAGAAGAGATGCTAGAGGTGGGATCTTCTTCTGGGCTGTCCCAGGCCAAGCTCTCCACCTTTTCTCCAACCGTCATTGCGCTTTGTGAGCCTTTTTGGCAACTAGGATGAGCAGAGAGGCAGAGCACGGCAGAGATGCCGATTTAGCACTGATGATGTAGAAAACCGTTCAGTGGCTGTTCAGAGAGGGGTTTGGAATTCATTGTAATGAGCAGAAAGTATCAGAGAGCAACGTGAAGGCCGGGGGGCACGCGGGTGGCTGGGAGCTTTCCTCGTCGAGCTGTAAGGGCAGCCCAGCACCCATCCAATAATTAAAATCTCAAACCCGTGCACAGTCCGGTTTGCCTTGGCTAAAACCAGTGTGAGAAACTTCCTCGCTGCATTTCTGTGTCGTCCGGGCTGAAGTGTTGTCATCCGAGGCTGCTTTGCATGACAATGCGCTGGGCTCTAATTATGCACAAGGATGCTAATAGGCACAGAGCGTGCTGGATCTCCATGGGAAAACTATCTGTTTGCGAGGGGCTGGGAGGGGGAGGAAAGAAAAAGAAAATCCACCCAAACAAAATAAACCATGACAGTTTGGGAAGGGAGGAGGAATGGGGGCGAGGAGAGGGGATGGGGGGAGGCGAGTATGGAGCTAATAAGGCTCAGTTTGGGCTTTTAATTTGGTCTTTTTCTCCCTGCTAAGAGACACTCCCATGGTGCTTTATAATCTGCCATGATCTTGCGTTGGTTGAAGCTGGATCTCTTATTTGCAATTATCAAACAGGAGCAGCTCTACAGTGCCTGCAGTGATCTCAGATAGCAAGCAGGGGAAACTGAGGCATAGAAGGGTTCAGCCTTGCCCGGCTGCCAGATGTGTGGCTGCACAGGTTTTGTATCCTTGAGTTCCAGCACCTGTTGGTCCCACTTGTTGTACTGCAGTAGCAGAGAAATCGCTGCTTCACAGCTGAAGAAAAGGCAGCTGGAAATTCAGGTCTATATCCAGGGCTGTCTTAGAAGTTGCTCTTCCCGAGGGGAATGGCATTCTTTTTCTGGATGCCATATTGATTTTTTCTTCCTACATTAGCTGTAAGAGTGCTTTGCAAAGAGAGGGCTATGGGAGCAGGGCAACATCGTCCTCCGTGTCCTCCTGAGTCCTCAGGGCATCATGTCCACTTGTTTGAGAAGGCTGAGGTAGCACTGGAATGGGGAGTGTTTGGAATGGTCATGGGTAGAGCAGCCTGAGCTTCCCAGGTCCATAACGTGACAGAAGGGGTGACTCTGGGAATGTAAACCAAGGCAAGGAGGGTGCTGAGCCCTAGAAACCCAGCAGGGTGGATCTCAAGGCATTAGGTTGGCCATCTTTAGAAAAGCAGATAAAATCTGGGGCTGTGTGGAGCTGTGGAAGGAGGCTGCTGACCACACACTTGACACCTGCTATGGTGTGAAAATGTGTGACAGATGCCTGGATAGAGGCTGCTAAGTGCAGTGCTGCTATTAACCCTCATTAAAATGCTCCCTCACTTAGTGAATGCAAAGAGCATTAAGGAGCCAGGTGCAGTAGTCTGAAGAGCTCAGACCTTTCACTCTCGGTTGGTGTTGATGGAGTCATCTGGCTTTAATGATACTGGCATTACCTGCTCTGTTGGTGTTTAAAACAGGAGGTGGATGTTAATGTCCAGCTTAAAGGGTTTATTTCTGCCTTTTCTTTCTCAACTCCCTGCATGCTGCAGAAGTCCTGGGTGAGTGTGTGTCTGTGGGTAGGGCACATTGTCACTGTGCTGGGTGGATGGAAGCTGCTGGGTAACCACTGGGAAGGCTCTGGAGATCCTATCAGTGAAGGACATCAGCAGAAGTCTGGTCTGAACCCTGATGATCTTTCCAGTTGGGTCATAGTTGAGCACCTGAAGATTTGGATAGCTTCATCTCAAGCCTTTCTTTGCTGTTATTCCTGTTTAAGAGATACAGAGTTTGTCTTTCTGTTCTTCCAGGAGAAGTTTGGTCTCCAAATGGTGTCAGTGCTGGTGCTCTATGTTGCCATGAAACATCTCACCAAGCAAGAGATGAGAGATGGGATTGCCCTGGTGCTGGGCCAGTAGGACCAGTAGGATCTACTGGGCTGGGAGTCCCTCTGGGCTAAGCTTCCCCATGCCATGGTAGGGATGCTGGGCTGAGAGGAGCCAGCAGTTCCCTGGAAAGCACGCTCCTACTACCTGAGCACCATTGCAGAACCTTCCCCCTAAACATAATGTGTGCCATCACAGTGCCAATGAGCTCAGTGGCTTTACGTGGCACGAAGGAGAGGAAAACTTGAGTCTGATTTGCTCTAAATTCTTGGGGACTGGGGGAGGGAAGGGAGGACGTAAACATCCAAGGTTGGAAAAATAATTATCTGCGAATGAAAAACTCTGGGTTTTACCCTGAGAAAAAGGGGATAGACAGCCTGACAGACCTGATGACAGACTGAGTTCGAAAGCACCCTGGCCCCACAGTGCGGAGAGATGCCTTATTGTTTGATCTGGCTGTGAGACAGATTAGCAGCCCCAGGTGGAAAGTCATAATCTGCATTTAAATGGGCCGGTTATAAAAGGTAGGGAGCCCAGGAGCCCACAGCATTATGCTGTGTCTTTAGGACTCCGTAATCTCTCTTTATTTTCTCCGCAGTCTGACCTGGGGGCACAGTTTCTAATTACCAGGTCACCCTGCTAATATTGTCATTTCCAGCCAGTGGGTGTGAAACCATAGCAACACCACATTTGCTTCCAAGTTTCTAGAGGAATAAAATTTGCCTTTTAATCACAGAAAATGACTGGTTGTCTCCCCAGCCCCCCAACTTACTCCTCACTAAGGCAATTCACTATTGGGGCTTTTTCCAAGATATTCCAGAACGGTTCCTTTGGAAGCTTCACCTTGGGGCTGTGGGCCAAACCAGTGACCAAAGCTTTGGTCCATGGGTCTATGGGCTGCTGGGCTTCCAGTGAGCTGGTCTGGATCATGGAATCATTAAGGTTGGAAAGATCGTCAAGTCCAACTGTCAACCCATCAACCCATATCTGGATGCCAAAGCCTCACACGATGCAATTGCTCTTCACCAGAGAAATCCCAAATTTTGTTTGTAGGGTGACGTTTTGCCTTCAAAGTGTTGCAGGTGAGCTGACAAGAGAGAGGAGAGAGAAGAGCTGTGTTTGGTTTACAACAGTGCAACTGGGAGTTGGACTCAACTTCCAACTGGGGTTATTCTATGGTTCTAATCCTTCTCTCTCAATAACCAGAGCAATGCCCACATGGGATTGTTAAGAGCCGGGATTGCTTTGTCCCCTCAGAGCAGATAATTAAACTGAACTGGGATGAGTCAGCATCGGAATGTGGGGATGTCCCCAAGGATGCTCTGGAGGCTGCCCACTGAGAATGGGGGTCAGGATGGAGTGGAGCTCTGCCCCTCAGCACCTGGTGCTGCAGCTCTGTGCTGCACACTGCCTGGGTTTCAGAAGCAGATTGTGACTCAAAGCGAATCAGACATGAACTGGAATCACATTGTAAGGTGATTTTCCAGCTGACAGGAGTAGGTTAATTGTAAACTGTCTACTGAAGCTTTAAAACTCCTGTCCAACCGTATTATTAGCAGTTTAAAATTTATGGAGTGAGACTTTTGCTTGGTGATAGTTGGTTTGTGCCCAGACAACGTGTGTAATTAATCCCCACATTGGGGGAAGGAAAATCGAATTTCAGCCTTTTTTTTCTTTTCCTTTGGTTCCTCTCAGGGTGTGCAAGGGATCCGGCTGGGCTGCAGGAGCACAAGGGGAGCAGCCAGGTCTCAGGAGTGAGAAATGTCACTTTGCAATGAGAGGAACTCTAGGCTGGAGAGTGAGAGAGTCTCCTGAAATAGTTGGTGAGCCGGAGCTGGGATCTGGGCTCAGATGCTGTTCTTTGGGTTTGACTGGAGCTGGAGCCCACTCACTGCAGGGGATGGGACCAGGACCCCTGTGCTGCCCCTTCTCTCTGCAGCTTTGGCTCCAGGTGACTCGTGGGACAGCCCCGTGTTCTGCAACCTATGGGTTGCCCCAGGTCAGAGCTATGGCCTTGTTAAAAGTGCCCTTATTCCCAGGCTGAACGCCACATCTATCTGGCTGCAGCAGCCCGGGTTCCCCTCTCTATTACCACATTTGCTCCCCATGCAGTGGCTCATGAGCTCATGGACTTAACCCTCAGACCTTCCCACTGTAAACTGTTTTACTCTCTGAAAGCCAAGAGCAGCTCCCAGGCAGGTAATTAATTAGAAATGTGGATTCGGAGGCTTGTTTCCCTTCCCTCTGTGTAGCTGCTGTTATTTCTTATTTCAAATGACTTTTTTATTGAGCGTCTTATAAACATGACTCTGTTTTAATGGAGAAATCGCTCCCCTCCCACCCTGGGCTTTACAAACAGCATGTCTCCAAGCTCTGCTGTCCTCGCTGATGCTGTCAGCCTCTACGTGTGTATGTGTGTGTGCACACAGCCGCGTGCATCCAAGCACACACACATGCAGAACTAAAACAGGAGTTTGACAGCCGTGGGTTTGCTGAGCAGCTTGGATCCAGCCAAACTCCAGTTGACTTCAATACAACCCTGCCTGGTTTATGAGCCTTCGGAGCACAGCCTGAGCAGGGGCAGCTTGTATAACGGCCGTGCATGATTAGTGCTTGTATTACAATAGCACTTCAGGACCCCAATTGCGGCTCAGCGCCCCATTAGAGTAGTCCTTGTACAAACACGTCATAAAGACGTGGGCTCTGACCCAAGCAGCTAACAATTGAGGTCTTTATAGCCCCCGAGGCACCTTAGGATCAATTATTTCTATTACAGTAGCACTTACGGCATGTCTGTGCCCACGCTGCGCTGTCTGTGGGCTGTGCTGGGAATTTGGGGGGCTGCAGGCTTTGCTGGTGGAGCTGTGAGTGATGTTTAGTACTGAGGAAAATTGCTGGGGGAGCAGCAGGAGAGGGTAAGGGGACCTTGTGCTGTTAGCATGGCCCTGGGTGCAATGGGTGCTGCTCACACCATTGCTCTGGTACCAGGCTGATGCTGCAAGCCTGGTGCACATGGGTGCAGGAGAAACCCTTACAGGCAGGTACAGCACCTGCTGAGGCTGAACAGTGGGATAGGGAGCACAGCAGTGGCTCTGTGTCCTGCAGCACTGTGTGGTTCAGGCTGCATCCCCAGCACCTGCTCTCTGAGCAGTGAGCTGCTCCAGTTCTACCTGCATCGCCATCCTCACCTGCGTCATGCCCATGTCGGTGTAAGCCTGGGCTTCTGCTGAGATGTTGAAAGGGTATTTCTTACATTTTCCCTGACTCCTTGGACCCGTTTATGCTTTGTGCTTTACCTGTTGGGTTTATCATTGCAGCAATGACTCCAAGCATCCCAGCCAACTTCGGCTGCTGTTGGGATGGACCACGGGCTTCGTTTGTGCCCTCCAGGGTGGGCGCAACTCCTTTCCTAAGGCTGGGATGCAGGAGGAACCCAGCTTGCTGCTTTCCCTTTGACGTATAAATCTCCACCTCATTTAACTGCCTGCTCCCTGGAATTGGGCCCCAAAAAAGGAAAAGAGAAACCCCAGCAAACCTCACTTGCCCAGCGCCGCTGTGATATATCACTGCATCCCAAGTGCTGCAGCTGGGCAGGAGCCGTGGCTGCCGGCGGGATCCCGGCTCACAGCTGGCTGTGATCTCTCCTCCTCTCTGGGAGAAAGCCCCGGCTTTAATTCGATGTCAACATGAACAGCTGGCTGAGGAAATGCAAATTGCAGCTCTGCTTCTCAGCAGCTGATACCGCTGCAGGCGGGCGGGCTGCTGGGCTCAGGGAGCTGCATGTGGCTGGATGGGCGCAGAGCCCGGTGTGATGGGTGCTACAGGGAGCTGCGCTCCAAAAATTCCTAAGAAAAATCCTTATGCGTTCGTAAAAGTATGGAGAATTTCTTAAAAATGCTTAAAATTTGGCTTGTTTTTTTTGCAAGCATGCAGCTGAACCACCAGTGCACATCTCAGCCCCGTGCTGCCCACTGCAGCCGCAGTGCTGTGCAGGAGCCGGGGGGCCTCTGGGGGTGCCCCCACCCTGCCCTGCCCTGCAGCTGCGCCGCTCCCTGCCCTGCTGCCTCTGAACCCGCCGCGCAGCATTGCACATCTGTCCTGCACCCGGCTCTGTTATCTGCTGCGGCTCAAACCTGCCCTGCAGCATTGTAAGAGTTCCCTTGAATTCATTCCCCCCCCCAACCCCTCCTCCTGCTCTGCTTTCTAGCACAAAGTGCCCTGAAGCGGTGCAGCTTTTGCAGCATTTTCTTTCTTTTTTTTTTTTTTGCTGTGGGTGTCCCCAGCTCCCACCTAGGGAGATATGGGGGGGGTAGGGGGAAGGGGTGTCAGGAGCTCAGTGCTGCACAGCGACCCGGCTCTGGCTCTGCTCTGAGCACGTTGCAGCCCACACCATAAGTAAACAGAGCCCAAGTTATAGGTCCGGGGTTGGGTCATGAGCTTTGCTCTTTGGTTTGGTGCAAGGAGGATTTCCCCGAGGTGTTTCTGGCTGGAAGGTGGGGTCCCACCCCCTGTCCCCCCTCTGGAGCTGTGCACCTTTAGGGATGGTTCTCAGCTTCTTGCTGGGCTGCATCCCAATACACTTATATGGGAAGGTAATGGTTGTGTCAATGACCCAACTTTCAGACTCCAGCAGGTGAGGGGGAACCCATCGTGTGCCCCCCCAGTGCGGGGTTTGAGTGACACTGACCCCAAAGAACACACATAGTCAATCAGTCTCTTTTGGTTAATTGGCTTAAGGGCTGCTCCTAGCAGGAGTCAGGACCGTAGGACACGCAGAGGCTTTGCTGTTCAGGGCTGTGCAGAGTCCCTTTGGGACGGGGGGAGGGACAGCAGCGGATGCCATCACATTGCACTGCGCCGTTCAGGGGGTGTTAATGCAGTCCTCCCTCTGCTGTTCCCAAAAATGCATCCCAAACGCTGCAGGGTGGAGATGTGGGGTTTGGAACTGTGCGTGCTTGGAGAGGTGATGTATCCCATTTGGGGAGAATTTCAACTTTTTGGGGGTAAATAGCCCAGATCTAAGCATTGGCCAAAGGGGGGTTGCTCCCCTCCTGCCTCGGAGCTGCAGGGAATGCAGGGTGGGGAAAAGTGCAAAGTGATGCTCGTGTGCAGCAGGGCTGGGGCAGAATGCAACCCCACGTCCCGTGCTGCTCCCAGCACAGCCCAGCATCCCACTGAGTTACACGAAACCACTCGCCCTCCCTGGGAGGCTGTTAATAAATCAGACACCCGTGGGTTGTTGTTTTTTTTTTTTAACTTTTAATACAATGTATATTTATTGCAAACAATAATATACAAAAAAAAAAAAAAAAAAGGTAAGTTTCACAAAGAGAAGGATCTTGCAACCAAAACCAAACTTACCTAAAGACAAAAATATGATTTAAGTGACAGGTCTTTTAAGTTACAGAAATACTTTAAAAAAAAAAAAAAAAGATCTGCTTTTATACAGAAATAGAGAGATGCCATATTATAAGAGTGCTTTCAGATTTCTCCTACTGAATCCCTATTAAAAAAAAAAAAAAGTTAACAAATATATCTTTTTTTTTTTTTTTTTTAAATTAAAAAACAAAGTTGGCTGTCTTTTTTAAAAAGCAATCCTTAACCGTTCAGCCACAGCTTCATCAAAGTCCATGAAACCCCCCTAGAGCTGCGCTGGGGTTTGGAAGGCAGAGATGGGGTCTGGTTGTGTCCCATAGAGCTGAGGCAGGAAACAAAGGCAAATGATTCAGTGATGCGCTACATTTGCAATCTTCAGTTTGTCCGACATTTTATATAGGTTTGGAGGTTCTTCTTTTTTTTTTTTTTTTTAATTATTATTATTTTTTTATTTTTTTTCCAGTTTCCCCTTAGGAAAGAAAAAAAAAAAGGGGGGGGAAGAGCGCGAGTTTGTACAAACCCAGGACACAGAAAACCAAACCAAACAAACAAACGAAAAAAAAAGAATAATAATAATAATAATAAAAGAATTAAAAGAGATAAATAAAAGGACTGGTTACAGTTCTGACCATAATTTAACAGGCACCGTTACCTTCCCAACAACGCTCCCATAATGTCATCGCTCTTCGAAGGGACTTAAAATATAGAAAGGGAGATTTTTTTTTTCCTTTTTTTTTTTCTTATTAAATGGCAATTAAAAATTGCTCTTCTCAGGGAACAAACACAGTCTCTGTTAACCCCCCCTGGGGCTGGGGACTCTCACTGTGAGCCCCGGGCTGTGTGCGCAGAGCTGGGCCAACTGATCAGCACAGGGCTGCTTTAAGGCTTATCCAGAGCGTCGTTTTTTTTTTTTTTTTTGCTGGTTTCTTTTTTTTTTAAGGCTCAAGGTTGTGAAAAAATAACGATACAAAATCTCCTCCCGGCTGCTCTTTTTTAGTTATTTCATTTCTTTCTTTTTACTTTTGCTCTACTCTCGAGTTAGAAAAATAGAAAACCTCTTCTTCCCCACGCCCATCCCTGCTGAGCTGACCCTATGCAGCACCGATGGCAGCGAGAAGCACGCGGCCCTGCTTTGCTTTCCTCTTTATTTTTTTTCCTTTTATTAATTTCTTAGAGAAAAAAAGACCCCGAGCTATACAAAAATACCTCTGACCGCACAAAAAACCCCGAGCGCTGCCCCCGCTAAGCGTTCGCTTTTCAGCTGTTGGAAAAATAAAGAGCATTTTACAAAAAAAAAAAAAAAAAAAAAAAAAAAAATCTCTACAAAATAGGTATAAATCCCCTCAAATTGGTAACGAATCATACACAGTACATACTAAAAAATATTTAAAATAGAGAATATTTCCTCACAGAGGACTGAGCTTTCTCTTTTTCTCCCCCCCACCCCTCCCACCCCTATTTTTTTTTTTTCTCCTTTTTTTAATTACTGCTAAAAAAAAGCAACAAAAAAAACCCCTCAAGAAACCCAACTCGTAACCAAAGTCCAGCAAACAGAGGACACCTCCAGCCCATGCCCATGCATTGGGTCCTTTGGGGCTGGCACTGAGTTCCGGGCACTGTGGGCACTTCCCAGCTTGAACTTGAGCATGTTTTATTTTTTTAACATTTTTTTTTTCTCTTAAATCATTTTGATTTGCAAGAAAGGAAAAGTCTGCCGGAAGTCCTCTGCTTTCACTGCCTTCTTTTATTCTTTTTCCTTTCTTTTTTTTTTTTTCTTTCTTTCTTTTTTTTTCTCTCTTTATTCTCCTTTCCTTTCTGATTGGTTGGTTTGTTTATTTATTTATTTGTCTTCACGTGGCTTTAAGGCCGGGTGAGCTGCGTGTAGACGGGCTGTTCCCAGTGCTGTGGGCTGTGGGTCTGCGGGATGGAGGGCACCCCCGACGTGTCTGCGATGGGGGTGTACATGGGGCGCTGCGTGGGGTTCATGTAGGTGAAGGTGGAGTAGAGCCCTCCGCTCTGCCCGGCGGCGTGGCTGTAGTAGGAGCCGGAGTTCTGGTGCTCGGTGTAATCGTACTGCGAGCGGGTGATGGGGGGATACGAGGAGCCGTAGTGCTGCAGGTTGAAGGAGCCGTAGCCCAGCTGCTGCTGTTGCTGCTGCTGCTGTTGTTGCTGCTGCGGGGAGTGCTGCTGCTGCTCGCTGTAGTGACTGGGACTCAGCTGCTCTGTTTTGATGTGCGGCCGCTGCTGTGCCGGGCCCTGCTCACCGCTCAGTGCCGGCAGTGCGTGCTGCGCCGGGGGCTGCGCTGGGGGCTGTGGGGGTTGCGGCTGCTGCTTGGCCATCCAGGCGTGCCCTGCACCTGCCGGAGAGCTGGCTGAGCTGCTGATGCCGTAGGTACCGCTGTAGGTGGTCACCTGGCCGTGGGTGGCCGGGACCCCCGGGTGGCCGTTGGGGGGCAGATATTGGTCGAACTCATTGACGTCGAAGGTTTCGATGTTGGAGATGACGTCGCTGCTGAGCTCGCCGATGTCCACGTCTCGGAAATCGATGTGGGGAGGTTGGCGGCCGCCTTCTGCCAAAGGGCGGCCCTCGCGCTTCAGGTCCTGCTTGCCCGGCTGCTGAGTGTCCGTCTTGGGGGTGGTGGGGGGCGTGGGGGGGCCCTGTGACTGTCCTGCAAGGGAAGGAGAGAGTGTGAGTGTGACGGGGGCATCGCACCGGGCACCTCGCGCCCAACGTGATAATGGTGTTAATGGTTAACCTCATCCCTAAGGCTTGGGCAGATGCATAGGGGAACTCAAATATCTTCAGGTGCAAGGAATGAGAATGCTGGTGCTATGGGTGCCCATCTGTTGCACCAAGAAAAAAGAATCACAGCTTTGCGTTTCTCATGGGCAGAGCAGGGTGGAAGCGGCACCAGGGCTGGCATGCATGGGTCAGCATTTGTGGCAATGCTATGGGCAAGCCTGGTGGGCCCCTTCTCACTGTGCTCGTGGCTCCGTATTTCCCCTTACTTTCCTTATTTCCCCCATACCCGCCCCCAATCTCAGCCTGCTATGCTGACCCCAGAGCTGGGTATGGGATGTGACACCTACCTGAATGCTCCCCGGGGGAGTGCACCTCGCTGATGCTGGAGGATGACTGTGGGGAGTCTGCCTGCAGCGCCTTGAAGATGGCGTTGGGGGAGATGTGGGTCTGCTCGGAGCCCTCCTCCTGCTCCGACTGCCCGTTCTTCACTGACTTCCTCCTGCGTGGTTGGTACTTGTAGTCAGGGTGGTCCTTCTTGTGCTGTACCCGCAGCCGCTCAGCCTCCTCCACAAAGGGACGCTTCTCGCTCTCGTTCAGCAGCCTGAGGAGGACGGGGAAGGAG
The DNA here is from genome assembly GCA_037305975.1 of Chrysolophus pictus. NCBI lineage: Eukaryota > Metazoa > Chordata > Aves > Galliformes > Phasianidae > Chrysolophus > Chrysolophus pictus. The sequence continues at coordinate 4,732,027 of CM074593.1, read as the reverse complement.
GGGGTTGGGGGACAGACAGTGAGGGGTCAGCTGCAGCTCACGGCAAGTGTTTCCCTCCACGCTGGTATTAACATCAGCCCCACACCTCTCCCAGTCCCTACGAACAACGATGCAACCCCCCCCAGCACTGAACCCCCAGTTCGGGGCAGATACTGGTTGTCACCCCACATTTCAATGACCAAACGAGAGGTGTGAGAGCGCCAGTGCTCCCCCACCCCCCCATCCCTGGGCACTCTGGGTGACGGCTCTTGTGCCTGCTGCCAGGACCAGAGTTGCTCACCACTTTCTCCTCCTGCTATGAATTTAGGATTCCCCTCCGCTCCTCCTTTCTGCAGTCACACTCATTGGCAGCCAGGTGACTCACTTGCTTTCTGGTTTTCACCCCTCCCTGCCTTATTTTGGAAGGCGGAGGGCACCCAGCCACCCCTGGGCACCCCCCTGGGGTTGGCAGCTTTCACCCCCTCCCCTCGCTCTGCACAGAGCTGATGCAATCTAGGCCCATCGCTTCCCCTGCACATCACCAAGTGCTCCCCTGGCTGCAGCACGCACAGGGCATGGATAAGTCAGAATAAAACCTTTGCAGGAGCAGAGGGCAGCCCCGGGACTCTCTCTGCCCTGCTTTTCCCCCTCTCCATTCCCCTGCTTTCCTCTCACACTCTGCCGAACAACTTTGCCAGCACATGCAAAACTTTGCGGCAACTTTTCCAAGCTTCCCACCATCCTCTCCCTCCTTTTTCTCTCTCCTCCTCATGCTGTCACAACCGGAGCAAACTCTGCAGGCTGCATCCCCATTCCAGCATCCCCCCACCCACCCCAGGGCATCGCTCCCAGCCCCCGCTCACCTCCACAGCTTGCCCAGCGTCTTGCTGAGCTCGGCGTTGTGCAGATGAGGGTACTGGTCAGCCAGCTTCCTTCGAGCCGCCTGGGCCCACACCATGAAGGCGTTCATGGGACGCTTCACGTGGGGTTTGTTCTTGCTGGATCCGTTCACCCGCACGGGCATGGGCACCAGGGTCCAATCGTAGCCCTTGAGCACCTGGCTCACAGCCTCGCGGATGCACACGGGGAATTTGTCCTCGTCGTTCTCCTTCTTCAGGTCCGGGTCGCCTTTGGGGAAGGTGTTCTCTTGGGGTCGGGTGTTCTCCGTGTCCGAGCCGGATCCGGAGGGGCAGGGAGACCCGGCGGAATCATCCGACATGGTGGGGCTGGGGGCGTCGGAGATGCATTTGTCCTGTTCTTCTGTCATTTTCATGAAGGGGTCTAGGAGATTCATGCGAGAAAGCGGCAGAAGGGGGATCAGGGGAGGAAAAAAATGGAAAGAAAAGAATAACCGGGCGGTTGAGGGGCGGGGAAGGGTTAAAAACAAAAAGCAAAACCGGGAGAGACGGAGTCTCCACCAGCGCGCAGCCCGGCTGCGAGAGGAGGGAAGAAGCTGGAAAAGTTTGCAAAAGTTTTTAACGTTCTCTTTCTCTTTCCCAACTCCTCCAAGCCAAAAAAATCAGAAGAGCGGCGAACTTTTTGCAAGCCGAGGGAGAGAAAAGCGCGGGGCCGTGGATGGCGGCGTGGGGCCCGGCGCGCCCCGCGGCTCTGCAGCGCGGCTCTGCGGCCCGCTCCGCGCCGCGGGAATAAATACTCTCCGTGGCGATTTCGGCTCGGCAGCGCTCCGCCAATAGGCGGCCGGCCCCCGGGGGCTGGCGCGCACGCGATTGGTCGAGACGCCGCCGAGGGGCGGGGCCGGCGGGCGCGCAACTCCGCGCAGAGCCGCGCAGGGGGGCGGCCGCGCGAAGTTTTGCGGGAGCGCCGGGGTGGGGCGCGGGGCGGTGGGAGCCGTTCAGCTTCGTTTCGCTCCGCCCCGCGGCGGATTCGGGCTTCCCGGGCGCCGAGCTCCGTGCGCTGCGTGCCGGAGGGGTTCCCGCGGATCGGCGCGGAGCGGTCCGAGCTCTGCCCGCGGCGTGGGGAGCGGAGCCGCGGGCGGTGCGCGCCGCCGTCCGGAGGGGGCGCCAAAAGCCCAGGAACGGCGCGCGGGGCCGCGCGGGGGCGGGGAGCGCTGCGCGCCCCGCGGGGGGGGGGGGGGGGGGAGGGGCTGCGCGAACCGAGCGCGGCGCCGCCCCCGCTGCGGCCGTGCGTGGGACAGCGGCGGGTGCGGGGAGCGCCCGAAATCATCTTTTTTTTTTTAAATTATTAAAAGTCTCCCAATCCTTTTTTTTTTTTTTTTTAACGGACCAAACTCTACTTTTTTTTTTTTTTTTTCCTAATACTCTAATTCGGCGTTTAAAGTCAATTTTTATTTTATTTATTGATTTCCCCATAACGTTCTCTTCTCTCCACCCGTTCCCCACGGAGCGGCTCCGTTCTGCTGCGGGCATTCGGGAGCCGAAGGGGCTCATCGACCCGCAAAGTTTTGCTAAGTTGTCCAACTCTGATCATCGGAACTAAACAGCAGAAAGTGACCAAATAAGCGCCGGAGCTCTTCGGCTTGTGTCTCTGTTGCAGGGTTATGTGTTGAAATACAACGATGTTCCCTTACGGTGAATCATGCGACACGCGAGTAAACTTATTAGGGGATGCTGGAGGGGGAGAGAAGCTGTTACCTGGATGGAGCTCAGTGCAGGACTCGCCTCGCTGGGTGTCAGCGAGGGGGTGGCGATGCGCTGCAGCGCAGATGGGCGCTGGGAGCTGCAGGAGCTGCCCTCCTCCCGTCCGACCCGCTCGGGGCAGCGGTGGCTCTCCGCGCACCCCACGCAGTTGTTGGTGTCAGGCCGATCCTTAAGGCTGGGGGCTTCGAGAACGCCGCTGCCATTGGCAGCTTTTGTCCTTCAGGGCAGGATCCGGCTCAGCCGGTGCGCATCCCTCTTCCCTGTTCGTAAGGGGATTTTCGAAGCGCTGGAAATGGCACGTGAAAAAGAAGTTTAAAAAAAAAAAAAAAAGTTTTTAAAAAAATGCTTAAAAAAAATAAAAAAAAAAGCAAAAGGCAGCGAGGGAAGGAGCTCTGAATAAACGCATCTGCAAGCAATCTCCCCAGTGCACCCTGCTTGTCTTTTGCTATCTTGCCCTGAGACTTTTTTGCTTGCAAACTCTGGGGGAGTAGTTATCTGTGGGGGAGCTGGAAGGTAAGTGCTGTCCTGCTAGTGCTGTCCTGTAAGTGCTGTTCCTATTTCCAGACCTTTGTCTGCAAGAGCAAGGACGGAGCGCGGGTGCTGGGTTTGGGTTTCCTTTGGGAGCTTTTGGGGTTTCTTACACTTCTCTGCAGCACAGAAGACCGTGTCATGCGCTCCGTGTCGTTGCTTTGTGTCCCAGAGATGTGCTGAGTTTTATGTCATTATTTTACAAAATTAAACTCATAGCAAATGTTCAAGGGGAGGATTTAGAAATCTTTTCCTTTGGTGATTTCAGCTCTCGGTCAGTGTGTGAGCGGAGCTGAGCCCTGCAGGTCTCCTTTGCTGTGTGTGTTTGTGATGGGAGCATCCCGGATTGCTCGGGAAGGGCACTGCACTGAGCCCACAGCTGGAGCTGGGCAGCAAAACCCCAACCAGCAGCGTACCTGAAGGGGAAAAACGCGGTGACAGCAGATTAATTAGCAGCTCTGCTGCTGATAAATACCAGAGCAGCTTTGATGGAGTGAAAAGCATAAGAATGAGAGCGTTTCTCGTTCCGAAAGTCCGTCTGCTGGAAGCGCCGCCGCCTTTTCGTTACCAAAGGATCTGCTTTAACAAAAGAAAGCAGTTCGACAAGTTTGAGCTATAAGCAAAAGTGAAATGTAAAGGAGCTTCCCAGTTCTGTTATCGTATGTAATTTTATCATTTGGGAATGATTGTTTTTAATTCCTGCTTTTTGGGCAATAGGGGCACTCTGGTTAATCACAGCGCGTTGTGAGCTTGTGAGTGTCCTTTGTAGGTCAGGATGGAAGTTCCCTTTTCTTTTTGTAGAATTTACATTGTTTTATCATAAGCGGTGAACTCAGAAGTCAGGAAGGATTTTTAGCAAGGAGCCCACGGATTATGGACCTCATTGCATGATTTTCCTCCCTCGTGCTCAACCAAATCATTGTATTTTAGGCAACGATCCCTTCAAGGCTCTGGGCAGGGAGAGAGGCAGCAGCTTTAGCAGCAAAGGGAACAGCAGCAGCCGTGTGGGTGCGCAGGGAGCGTTTCTCTCCAGCCATACAAATGCCCCATAGTAATGATGTGCAACAGAGCGGTTGGGTTTTGCTTTTGCTCCAAAATGAGCTTTGTTTTGCAGGTGGTTTTTTTTGGGGGGGGGCTTCATCCACCTCGCTGTGCCAAGGTTGCTGCTGCCCAAAGCCTGCTGGTGTGATGGGCACCGATGTTGTGGGGCGGGTGGTGTTGTCACCTGGCTCTTTTGACCTCATAGGGCTGGTGTTGATGTCGCCCGGCCCCTCTGCAAGCTTTGGGTTGTAGTGGCAGTCCCTAAGAACAGGTAGCCGGGATGCACCAGTGTCTCTTTGTGTTGATAACAGAACTGCATCGCCCACTGCTTGGTGGCACAAAACGCAGTGCCAGATAGGGTTGTGCCATGGAAGCAGCCTGGGGGGCTGCTGTTGTGTTTTGGGGCAGCTTTCAGCTGCACTTAATTGCAGTGTAATTATCGCTCTCCCCTATGAGAGCCTCTCCCTCCTCAGCAACGACGCTTTATTAAAAATGGGGGTTCTGCAGCACCCCACCCTGCACAGAGCAGCTCCTCAATGAGTGTTTTTGCTCCGTTACCGAGCAAAGCGAGGAATATTTCTTCTCCATTGCAAAAGCTGCAGCTGGGGAGGAACAACACAGCTCCAGGCCACGGGTGGGTGGCACAGCCCTGCCTGGTGGCACTCGCTGCCCTTTGGCACAGCACTCACTGATCTTTCAATTTCCCAAGCATTTCTCGGGCAGGGGTTGGAGTGTCCTCATCAGGAGGTCATTGTGCCGAACGAAGGGCTTTAGCAAATTGGTGGTGAAATTATCGATTCATTTTGCAGACGTAGCTCAGAATTGCTTGACGTGGTGCGTTTGCATTCTTGTTTTCAATGCTTAGAAATCTGTCCCAGTAATGCACAGCTGCTCCGGGCTGAGCTGCAGGCAACGCAGTGCTGTGATTGAACACCAGACCGGGTTTGGGTGAGCTGCAGCTCGGGCTGGGTTCCCCCCTTCTTGGTGTGTAAAATTTTGCACTGAGTGCCTGAAGATATTTGCTTTTACAGCCTTTATAATTCGTGCCCGAAAATCCCATCTCGCCGCCCCGGTGGATTAGATAAAGCAAAAGAATTTCAAAATTCGGGAGTGGAGAATCTCAGTGCTGCAGGGAAGTGCTTGTGATTATTTCTATGGAGGGAGTGGGGTGGCAGTGGTTGTTTGCCCACCTCTGTTGGCTGTGGCTGTGAAATCACTGCACCTTCATTGAAGCCATGAAACGGCACCGGGGAAAATGCTGAAGGCTTTTGGATCAGAGAAACGCTTTTTCCTCTGGAAAATACTCCGAGTGTGACAATCTGAGAAAAGGAAGGGGAAAGTGGGGGTTTCTTCCCTCCTTTTGGAGCCCAGAGCTGAGCACAGGGCAGCGCGGGATGAGGTTAATGCTCCTTGGCTCCCATGTGAGCACGCAGAACCCCGCAGTGGTGTTCTCCTTCTGCTGCAGCCAGAAAGCACCGTGCGCAGAGTTGTGCCTCACAAGTGCTCGTTTCTGGAGATGAAAGCAACGCGTTTCTTGCTTATTTATTTATTTGCTCGCAGCGCTTGTCTCCAAATGTCGGCAAATGGAAAATTTATCAGGCTCGGTTAGAGGGGAATGGAAACATGCGAAAAGTGCTGAGTGTTTCTTCTTGTTGAGAAGGAGGATATTTTTTGTTGTTATTATTGTTATTTCTCCTCAAGATACACCTTTATCTTGCATGCAAGCCTTCGTCCCCATTTGGGTATTGCTGTTGAATGCTGTGGGTTTGCCATGTTTTGGGGCTCCAAGGAGCGGCTGTGCCCCACCTCTGGTCCCTATGGGGCTGATGCCCAGCTGGGGGGGCTCTGGGCTCTCTCCCTATCCACCCCAGCGCTGCGCACAGTCCCCAATGGGACGCCGAGATAAGTCAGTCTGATTTGAATGACTTTGGGTGAAGCGATCAAAGCCAGAATCAAAGCTCAGGTATAACGAGCATAAAAGGTGCAGCTTTCATTTACAGCACCGAGTTCTTCTGTAAAGGACAAACGACCCTGAGCAAACGGTGGCTATGAGTGATCAGCATTGTGTTCTCCCTCTGTTTTTTCTTCCCATAAAGGAGCAGTGTCCCATATCACAGCCGCTGTCACTGCTGTCTGTGCTCAGTGTCCTCCCGGGGTCCATGCAGCCACAGAGACGCGGTGTCCTCAGCACGGCATCCCCAAGACCCCCTCTCTTAAAGCAGTTAAAAGAAAGTTTGCTTTGAAAGACAGAAAACCCGATTATAGAAATTAAAAGGAATTCTCCCAACCCAGCCATAAATATCCTGGTGGATTCTGGTTAATGCATCTATTTTTTAAGTTTATTTGAGCTTGGCACGGCTCGCTCCCATAAGCGGCTGTTCGTTAACGCGCTGTGCAAATTGTACACCATGTTTCATAGTCACATACAGATAAATACATGGCAGTAATTTTAAACCGGCCCTATTATGTTTTCCAAGCAATAGTTCAAATTACGCAGCCCGGCAACAGCTTACAAGAAATCCATCAGAATTGGAAGGGGGAATAAAACTGCCATTCTCTCTACCTGTTTGTGCAGCTCCTTGCTAATGCAGGGAGAGCCCGACTGTTTATTTGGAGAAGTAAAGTTGTGGAAATATACTTGGAGGGTGTAATGTGGACAGCACGTGTTTCTGGGAGCTACCTGAAGTCTGCATCCTAATCGCTTGCAGATGTCCCTGGGTCACTGGTTTCCTATGGGCCAGCGCCCACCCCTCCCGAAAGGAGAGAAAAAAGGGGGCGGTGAGGATGGGGGCACCCGGCTTCTGGAACTTGTAAAGTTGTTTGTTTGGGCTGCTTCCAGCTCCCATCCCAGCACTGCTCCTGAGTGATTTGGAAATCCAAGCTGCCAGGTCCATGTTGAGGTGGAACGATGATTTATTTGAAAAATAGAGAAATCTGCGACGGGATCGCGTTGAGTTTGCTCAGGGTGGGGAGTTTATTTGCATTGGGGTTATTTATGTAAAAAAATGGCAGTTTTCTCTGCTGAGCAATAAACAGGGATTTGTTTTAAATATACGTATCTATCTAAACACAGGCTCACGTATGCATGCACTCGCATGTACCGAAAATACGTCCGTGTCTTGCTGTTCCTCCCCTATGCCAAGTGCGTAGCTGTGTGCCTGAGCACTATATAAATATTTTATTTCACATATAACATAAATCTTTGGCCATGTCTGAGAATTTCGATGAGTTTCCCCCTTTTGCTGCCCACGTTGAGGTTCCCTATGGGCGGGCTGGGGACACCGTGCTCTCATTCCCCAGTGGTTTTGTGCCCGTCACCGCTCCCTCCCTGCTCTGCCTTTGGGCACGGAGGCACCAAAACCAGGTTCCAGGTGCCCAATTTTGGGCACATGCTTGCCCTGTTGGATGTGCCCAGCAATGAGGGGCAGGAGAAAGCAGCGAGCAGTTTGCTAACTCTCATACAGGACATTGTTTTTCTGTTGGTGCTGAGGGTGCTCTATCCTGGAATAGGGAGATGTGGACCTGGGCAGCTCGTGGGCTCCTTTCCTAAAGGGAAACCCATCTGAAGGCATTATGAAGCTGCTCGCAGGGCTGGCGGGATGCACGCTGCTCTGAGATCTTCCCCTTTGCCTGTCCTATTTTGCCCCATGCTGATAATTCACAGTGTTTCCCTGAATAATAACGGTGCTAAAGGGTCCGGGTGGGATCTGCAGGGCTGCCCCCAAGGCACAAAATCCAGAGCTGGTTTCTTCATGCCTATCCCAGGGCCAGAGAGAGGAGTGGGGTGTGCTGATTTATCTCAGCATCGCTATTTACTCCATAAACAGCAATTACTTTGTCGAATTTGCTTTTGTTCAACGCTGCTAATTTATTCCGTTTCCCTTCTGTTTTCATTTGCTTTATTCACCTTCCAAACCCGAAGGAAGGGCCGTAGCTTACAGTTAAAAGAAAACACAGCATAACACTCATCACGTTAAAATTATTACAGCAAAGCAGACTACGATAGAAAAACAGCAATCGGGAGGGCAGGGAACGCTGGTTTTTCTGCCTACCTGTCTCTCCTATCTGTGACAGATGAGAAATATGCGCTGGCCATTTAGCTTGGCAAAAAACCATACTTTTTTTGCACGAACACGAGAAAAAATTCATCCTGCTGCTAAGTGGGGAAAGCTTATTCTGAGAAGAACGCCATCCAGCTCGCAGTTTTTTACCTAGAAATGTTTGCTATGTCTTAATAATAACACAGAAAGTCTCAGACTCCACGACAGAATATCATTATATTTTTCTGGTTTTAGGGGAAAAAACCCTCTTATAAATACGTCTCCGAATGGTGTATATATACCTTGGCTTGCACTTTAATTTGCTGTCAGTCTGAAACCGCTCTTTATCGTAATCCCGAGTTCCTACTCACAACACAAGGAGCGATTTTTGACTTTGAAGGCAGGGATGAGGACAGGTGCTCCTGCAGGACAGAGACAAAGCGCTGCTGTGCGATGGCAGCGCTGTCTGGGAGACCCCGACCAAAAGACATCCCCCAATTTTTAGGGGGGATTTTTTCATTTTTAACATTTAATTCTGAAACCCGCGATGGAGAATTTAGGGCCTCCAAAAGTTGGGCTTGGAGCCGCACTTATCCAAAATAAACTCTGGCTGAAGAATAATATTTTAGCGGAGTAAATGAAAAGGCCGCAAAAGAAGCATCACGAAAACATACCTCCAAGTGGAGCACACTGTCCTGGCTCAGCGCTGCCTTTACAGCCACTTATGCTGGAGAGCATGTCCTGGGAATTCAGGGGTAGGGGGGGGATCTGGGAGGGAGAGGACTTTTAATGTGGTGTTTTCCAACATAGCCCAGGTGCTCGCAGCCGCCCGTTGGGATCCCCCACCTGGGCTGTCCTCAGGTGGTTAACATTCACCAAAATATTGATGGCAGTTACCTTTCCTGCCAGGTCTTATCGGAGTGGGCTTGAGTAGGGCTTTGGCAGAGCCTGAAAGGATGTATTGTTACCTTAAAAAAAAAAAAAGAGAGAGAAAAAGAAAAGAAAAAGGAAAGAAAAAGAAAAGGGGTGGAGGGGAGGGAAGAAGAGCGAATGAGCCAAGTTTGGGAACAAAGGGAGGTTTGGATCCTCTGCCTGGGTCCCGCTTGGCCTCGGGGCTGTGCACTGCAGCCTGGGCTCACAGTGAGAACAGAAAGTGGGTGTGAGGTTTTGACAGTGTCAAAGGTATCAGTTCTTTGGGGGTGTGTGGAGGTACGATGCAATACGTTGCTGAGAAAAAGAATGGTAATGTGAGCTTCACCTGTATGAGACCTCAGAGAATCCACAGGGTTGAGGGTAAGCCGTGGGATGCAGCTCCGGTTTTCTGCTGCCCACACAACTTATTTGGTCATTTACTGAGCTCTGAGCTTATCATTTGCTTCAAGTGGCTCCAAGATTAGTTTTCAGGTCCAGTTCCATTCCAACTCACACCAAGGTGTGCCCCTTGGAAACGAGAATCAGCCCCCAAGAACCAGAGAATCATTGAGATTGGAGAAGACCACTAAGATCCCCAAGCCCAACTCCAGCCCATCCCCACCATGCCCATATCACATCCCTCAGTGCCACATCCCCACGCTTCTGGAACACCTCTGGGGATGGTGACATCCCCACTCCCTGGGCAGCTGTGCCACTGCATCACTGCTCCTTTGGAGATCAAATCTTTCTTAGCAGAAAGTGACAAATCTGAGGTCTCCCAGAGCACCCGAAACCACACAGATAACGCCCACTTTTTTTTTTTTTTTTCTTTTTTCTTCCTGTGTTGCTGCAGTAGGAGGTTTGTATTTTTTGTATTTTGGGGTAGGAAAAAAATCCCCTGAAGAAAATCCAATCCAGTTTGACTGGTCACGCAGCATTTGTGAATGCAAGAGCTGGGAGTGTGAGACTAGAGGGGACCTCTGCCTGGATATGGCTCTTGAGCCAGATATCATCATTTGTAGGGCTGTCTGGGGGATCAGTTCCCCATCAGCTTCAGATGCTGATTAACTTTGAATATCTTGTGCCTGGCTTTGCAGAGCTGGACAAAAACGGACAGAGAGAATGCACAGCACTTTGCTGGAGTGCCCATGCCCTCCTTGTGCCACGTTCAGCGGAAGGCTGTTCTTACACAGCCACTCTAATGCCCTTCCAGAATGCACAGAGCTGGTGATGTGTGATTAAATATTTCCACGCTGTGTCCTCCTCCTATTTCCTTTTGCGTAATTTCCTTCTATTTCCATGTGATTCTCTGCTTCCTTGTTCTCAGTGGAACAGGTCTGGTGCAGCCATGTGCATGCAGGTGGGATGGATCTGTGCTGGTGCTGGAACAGAGAGCGGGCATTTCTGTATTATGATTTAAGTGAGGCAGAGATATCAAAGTGACCCAGAATCTTTTCCCCAACCCAACTGCCAATACCCGGGGATGGATGGGAGGTCCCTGTTTGACCTGATGCAGAGAAGGACTGGAGGAAAAAAAAAAGCATCCAAGGTTTCTGTGTTTGTGAACTTGGCCTTGGCTGGATGAATTGGAGGTAAGCAAGTCACTGCTGTAATTGTGCAGTGTTTAGAAAGGGATACTGCATTTCCACAGTAATTCCAGTTACTGCTCCTCTGTCCCTCCTGCCACCTCCAGATTAAATTTCTAAGTGATCTGGGACATTAGGGTGAAATCAGTAGCTGATTAGCCAGCCTGCTTGGCTGCAATCACACCTTTCAGTACTAATTATCCACTCCTTGAATCTGATGCTATTGAGCACCTGCAGCGAGTGTTGCTCAGTGCTTTGCACTGGTGGCTGTGGGCAATGATTTAAAGAGACAAAGTGCCCATGAGCACACCCAGCAAGCAGGAAATGAGCACTCGTTTGCAAATACTATTGAGGAACAGGATCTGTTGGTGCGGTGGTCTCAGCCTGCAGATGCCTGATCTGCTAGCACCCATCTGTGCACATCCAAGATCATGGGGGAGGATTTGCATTGCATGGAAAACAGCAAAACCCGGAGCTCTGTGCTTACCATGCAGCCAGTGCTTTGCTTTTCTGGATGTGCTCCTGGTGAGTACAGAGGGGTTTGTGGGTGTGAAGATGTGCAGCCTAAAGGTTCTTGGGAATCTGCTGGCAGCCAGCTGGGAAGAGATGCTCCAAGGCCTCCTCTCCAGGCTCTAGTCCTCATTAGTTCTTTTGTAGGCGGAAGCAACATTTTCTTTTGCAGTGTTGGTTCTTCCACTAAACAAACTCCAAAACAGGCCTGGTACAACAACTAGAAAACCCTATTCACAAAACTTTTCCCTCAAGCCCAACAAACTTACTGCGTGCAGTCCTGAGCTAGCGTGGCTTACGTGGAACTGATGTGGAGCCTGGCATTCCCAGCTCCTGCCTGCTGAAATGCGTTCCATGGAGGCTGGTGGCCAGTGCTGAGCTGGGAGCAGCTCTAGCCCTTACCCTGGTCATTGATGCTTGTGGTGGACCTGCAGTGAACCTTCCTATCTCAGTGCAGGCAGGGCTTGGTCCCATTACTGCAGACAATGCAAATCCCACCTGCATGCACCAGCTGCACGCCTTGCCCCTGCTCTAACCACTTGTCTGCATATCACAATGAACCTCAGGGCTCCTGCATAAAGTAACCCTTTATTATTAATAATAATAATAAATGGAGGTAATTTGTGATTCTTGAAATTGGCCCAAGCCACCAAATTCAGATCAAGATCTGACTTCAAACTCTTGAATGTGGGACTTTGGGCAAGTCCCTATTTATACATGGGACCAGTTGTGAAATTTGGAGATCAGTTCCTAAATCCCTTCCTCCTGAACTTTCAGGTTGGCTCCAGGCCAGCATTCAACCATGACGAAAATATCTCTAGTTAAGGGTGTGCCCCCTGTCTTTTTTTTTTTTTAATTGTGATGATCTTCAAGAGGATGAATTGCATGACTGAGATCTGCAGGTAGCAGGCGATCAGTAGGGTTTGCTTGCAGTAGTGGGGTTCGGTATGATCATAGAATCATTAAGGTTGGAAAAGACCTCTAAGATGATCAAGTCCAACCCCAATCTATCCCCACCATGCCCACTAACCATGTTCCTTTCTATGTTCCTTTTACAGTCCCCACCTCCATTGGCTCCCTTCCTCTCCCTGACTGCTTTCTGTCACAGAGCTCCATTCTTTAGGAGTTCTGTCCTTTCCCATGCAGGCACAAAACCACCCCAAGTGTCAATTTGTCCTAATAATGAAGTCCTCAGATTGACAGATCCGTGTCACTGTCCCTGGAGGTGTTCCAGAACTGTGGAGATGTGGCACACTGGGACATGGTCAGTGGGCACAGTGGGGATGGGTTGGGGTTGGAATTGGTGATCTGAGAGGTCTTTTCCAATCCTAATTATTCTATGATTGTATGATTCTGTGACACAGAGAAATTGCACAGCTGTCCTTTGGAAATACAGGCAAGAGTAAGAGAAGATAAAGTTGCATTTTTCCATGTGGCAGCTTTCAGCTTGGGCACCCAGCATACCCGTTGGCTCGTCTGGAGTTGTTCAGGTCCAGCAAACAGTGTGGGGGTGAGTGAGAGCCACTGCATGCGTGTGGGAGATGTTGGGTGGGGTCTGCCCTGGTGCAGGCTGCCAGCAGCCTCTTTGGTGCCCACTGAGCGCGAGTCTCTTTGCAGAAAGCAAACTCCACCATTTGCAAATCTGCATTCAACAGGTTTTTGCAATACTGGAGGGTTTGTGCCATTTAAAACCATATAATAATAATTTAAAAAACACCCTCTGTCCAACTGATTGACGTTTTTATTAATAATTTTTCAAGACTGCAAGCATACAGCCTCTCTCTTGTTCCCACAAGTGTGGGTGGGAGTGGGTTTGCAGCCCAGACTGCACACTGGGTGCGGAGGTGGGATTCAGGCTGGCTCAGGCCGTGCTTGGCTGCAGCACAGCTCAGCTTCCAGGGCTAAGGAGGAGCCAAGCCAGTGGGAGCATTCTCCAGCATCATTTTCTGCCATTCACAGCAATTTTTATTTATATGTTTGCTTTTTCACATGCAGATGGCCAGCATCAGTGGCTCAGCCTGTGGTTTGCAACCCACGGCCAATCAGGTCCTTGTGCTGCCTTGCCCACATCTACCTGGGCTGCTGCTATCACTGCGCAGTGGGCAGCTCATTCCACAAGCTTCCAGCGGTAGGTTACTGGCTGTTTGCATCATAAACTAGTGTTTATGATGGTTATGGTCAGAGAGCAACTGCAAAAGGACATCCTAGGGTTTGTTTTATCTTGGGTGTTTTTTTTTTTTTTTTTTTTTTTTTTTTTTTTTTCATATTTATCCCTTGTTGTGTAGCCATTTGGTGTGTCAGTAGCCATGTTGGGTTTTCCTGCCATGCCCTGTCTCCATTTACAAGGGCTGAGCCACTGGGAGGATGTTGTCTGCATGCGGGCTCCCTCTTCCATCCCACATGGGTTTGGGCTGTGAGCTTGGGGGTAGGGCCCCGGAGGAAGACTTCAACCCACAGAATGCTGGCAGCCGAGCCTTGTGCATTGAGTTTGCTCAGATGGCTCAGCCCAAGAGGGCTCTGCTGTGGGGGCTGCGGCATGGAGCGATGGAGACCTGGCCTCCGCTCACCGTCAATGGGTTTTATTGTCCTACCAGGTTTTGCTGCAGAACTTAATTCAGCAGCTCCACTCATTTTGATGGGTACGTACATATATACCTTGGCACCTGGCTGCCGGCACAGGCCAAACGGCGCTGCGCGACCCCAGCCAAAAAGCACAGGGCGAGGTAGGGAGGATGCTGAAAAATTCCTGCTTTGCTCGGGTGAAGTTCCTAGAATCTGTGGGGAGGTACAGGGTGAGCGCTGGCACTGCGCAGCCCTTGCTTTGGCCAGGGGCTTGAGAAACTTCTCAGCTTGACTTCGAACCACTCCGTAAAAATTCAGGACAAACGTTGGAGGTAAACTGCTAAATCAGGTCTGAAATCCCTTCCTCTGGAGTCAGATTCCACTCTCAGTCGCGTACCCGGAACATCTGGAGGGGGACGGCTGAGGGCGCAGGGGGGATGCAGCACCGATGCGCAGCAGAACGCTGAGCATGGGGTGGGTTTGGTGCCTGCTTTGGAGAAACGTGGTCCAAAAATCTGCCGTAAAGAAACCAGCTTGGCGTTTGGTGATGGCTGGGACAAAAACGAGGCTGGAGATGCTGCTTGCAGTGGTGAAACCTTGTCTGTGGTGCAAGCTGGTTTTGATGGTTGTGTAGCAGCGCTGGGCTCTGGGGCACCCAAGCACCTTGGAGTCATCTTGCTGTAGGTTGGGGCCCAAACACAAGGCCAGCTGGAACAGGGCCAGCCTGGCCCCTCTGCTGCATGCCATACCCTGACAGGTGAGAACCAGCTCTCAGAGAGTCCCCAGAGGTTCCCTGGAGGTGCCCATGACCATGGATGGGACCCTGAGCAGCCTGAGTTGGTGGGGAGCACCCAGCCCATGGCAGCTTGAAACTGGATGATCTTTAAGATCCCTTCCAACATAAACCATTCTGTTATTCTACAAAACCATGTTAGAAAAGCAACTCTCTGAGGGGCTTGCAATGGCTTTGATGAATGGTGCTCAGAAATCCCAGGGATTTCTCTTATCTCTTGAGAAAATGGAACTGGTAGTGTTGTCTTGGCTCCACGTGATGCAGTTTGGAAAGGCCTGCCAGCAGCTTCGAGACAGACAAGAGGAGTTCCAGCTATTGCATTTCTCTGCGGGGAAAGAGCAGATGGGCGAAGCGTTTTCTGCAGGTTTTTGCCTGTGACTGTAAAGAGAAAGTGGTTAGTCGTTGCAGGTCTGCAAAAAATTAAATCTGTCATATTTCCTAGTCTGCCTGAAGCTCTAAAGTCACAAATTAATTTCAGTTTGGCGTGGGTCGAGTTGTTGGCCCCCAGGGGCTCCCTTTGGCTAGGCTACTGATGGGGACAGTAACCAAAGATGACAGGGCTGCATGCTGCATTGCCATTTACTTTACAGAGCTCCGCTTCCTTAAAATTAGGTAGGATTTATGGTTTCTTCTTTGACATGCCTGCCAATAAGGGAAAGTACCTTTAGCCTAGCTTAACAAACAATGAAAAATATTGGTGTGGGTTTTTTTTTAAGTGAGATGTTCCACTTTTTATGGTGTTCCTGTCCTAAGCATGCACTGAGAGTGTGGTGGAGCCTGGGGAGGGTCAAACCAGGAAGAGATGTGAGGATCTTGCTTGAAAATCTGCATCCTGCTGACCCGCTCTCTCTGCGTTCAATGGAATACTTGTATTTCAAAGGTGGATTCCTCATTGCTGAACAAACAGGAACAAGGCATATTCTGAACAGTCCTTTCCCAAAGTTTCCTTTCAAAGGCTCTCCATCATGTTTGCTTTGGTGACTTGACTTTTCAGCTTGTGGCTCCCATCCCAAAGCGAGGGCTTTGTTGCCCAGGGTTTGGGCTGTTGGATCTCAGCGTCCCCCTTTGGAAATGGACGTTTATCCAAGTGCAGAACAGTATTCACATGAGCTTTTTGGAAGCAGATGGGGCAGTTTGGGGTCTGTTTTGCAGGAGCTGGTCCTGGCGTGTTGGGTGGGAACAGGAATGCTGTCAACTCTGGGGTTCTGGTGGAGGATTTTGCTCCCATGGACAATGCTGAGGGGTATCCATGTGCCGTATGCACTCTGAGAGCAGGAAAAGTCTGCGGGAGGAGTGAGAGGAATCTCTGGGCTGCAGGTGGGTGGGTGGGGAATGACGCCTCTGTTGGAGTCAAAGATCAGAGCTTTGTCACCTTCTGCAGAGCTGGTTGTTGGAAAATGGAAAATGGAAGCACTCCTTATCACCTGCTACTGAAAAGTAGTTTTGTTTCTAAGCCTGAGATACGTCCCGGTCTGGAATGATCTGTTTATCCATGTGAACCCATTTTCATTCCTTTATTTCTACTTAATGAGCAATTTAATTAAAAAGCAACTGTTCTCCGAAAGCTGGAGACACCTCTTGCTTGCAGCATGGGGTGTGCATTGTCTCCAACCCTGCAGCACTGGAGCTGATGACATTGCTGCTTCGTGCATCTGCACTCCAAGGGTATTAGAATGGAGATGCTCAAGGTAGTCTTGGGGCTGCTCGTAAGGCA
This sequence comes from Chrysolophus pictus, assembly GCA_037305975.1. Classification (NCBI taxonomy): domain Eukaryota; kingdom Metazoa; phylum Chordata; class Aves; order Galliformes; family Phasianidae; genus Chrysolophus; species Chrysolophus pictus. The sequence continues at coordinate 4,715,744 of CM074593.1, read as the reverse complement.
CTTCAGCCCTGGAAAAATCCTGTGTTTTGTTGGTGTGGATGCTTTGGTATCAGCCTGCTCCTGGGAGCTGGTTTCTATTTACTGATTTGTGTCCAAGATGTGCTACTTTACACCAGACAGCTGCTGATGTTCTTTAGAGCACTGCCTGCTGGCCCAGGCTAGGCAGCCCCTGGCAGGACAGAGCCTGAAGCAGCTGTTGGGCATTGGCAGTGTCTGGGGAGGGACGGGGATGCTGTGGGCACAGCTTGGCTGTCCCATGTCCCCTCTGTCTCTGATTTTAGCATGTTAGCTCCTCCTTGCCAGACTTTGCCTGCTCCTTTTGTTGTAACTGTGCTCACGCGGAAACCTTCAAAGGCTCCCTCCTATCAATTTTCCCCGCCATATGTTCTCATTAAGGAATTTATTGTGCACTTTATCTTAGGATTATTTGCCATCAATTAATAAAACATGTTGCAAGCTTCAAATGAACATTCTCCCCTGCCCGCTTCTCTTTAACGAGGGAAGGAGAAATATGAAAATAAATCACCATGACAGATGGTGTTTTTTAACCTTCCTTTTGCCCAATCTGGGGAAAAAGAAATTCTTAGGATATTGACATGGGTTTTTAATTATGAGTTACGTCACTCAAAGAGCCGATCCGGAGCTCACTGAGCTCACAGCCTGGATGCTGTTCACATTGTAACATATCAGGACGCTGACAGAGGGAACCGAGGGCTGCAGGGTGATGGTGTCGGTGCAACCATTGCAAAACCCGTTTGGAAAAGCAAACGGTGCCACTGCTGCAGGGAATGACCTCCAGATGCGTTTGTTGTCGCGTTGCGTTGTGCTGGGCGGTGCTCTTGTAGGTGACGGTATGCTGTGATGGTGGCTGTAGAAAGTGGTGATATTTGGGGTTATTTAATGAGTTCCCAAAGGAGGAACACCTCCCTGCTGTCCCCCTTCGTGTGGAGAATGAAACCCCCAAATTAGCCCCCGCCAGCCCTTCCAGCTCCGTTCCCACTTGGGGCAGTAGGAGCTGCTCCTGCCCTCCTCCTGTTTGCATTTTGCGGCCGCTTCCCAAGCTGCTGGTAGGGAGAGGGGTGGGAGGAACAGCAAACAGCAGCTCCAATCTCAGCAGCGCCCGCGGATGCTGCGGGGACAGCCTGTACCCTGCCTAGCAGTGCCGTTGTGCCTACCAGGGAAAGCAAACACAAAAATAATGCACACAGATGGGTTCCTTATACAAATAAATGTCTGAAGGGAGCGACCTGGCTGCGGGCAACCTGCTGGGAAAGTCCTGCTCCGGTGGGAATCGTGGCGTTACGCAGCGCCTGGATGCGTCTGGGCTGTGATTTATGCCCCCAATTGGATGCGTGCCTGGGCAGTGTGTGTTGACACTCAGTGCTCAGCTCCAGGTAAAGTTTAAACAGGACTTATCGTGGCTCTGACACCTCAGGAAGGCTTCCCTGCCCTAACAGCGTGCCTCGTGCCATCTCTTGTGTAGGTTTGTGCTGCTGCTGTCCTTGATATTAAAAGAGAAGAACAGTTGGCTTGCAGAATACGTTCCTGAAACAGCTTTCTCAAATACACTTCTAATTTTAAATCAACCCATTGCCAGTGGGTCCTGTGGCTGTTTCTTTGCTCGATGGGCTGCACACAGTCTGTGCTTCACCCAATGCCCCCAATCTGGGCTCAATACAGGGAGTGCTGTGAGCGCAGTTTGACCCCAGGTTCCCTGCAGGTTCCTGTCTGTCTGTCTGTCCTGCTGGCACTACACCAGCTCTGGGCAGACCCTTCTTCCCAGCAAAAATAACCGTAGAGTGTTTGTCAATCAGTTGGGTGTCCTTGGATGGCACCCAGCTTCGCACACTCACTCCCAGCTCGCTCTAAACAACGTTGAACTCATTCAGTTTTATGCTTTGTTTTCTTATGGGTAACAATTAAGAACAAAAGCAGCGGAACATAATTACAGCACCTTGAAGTGTAGCTTTACTGGGCCAAAGGCTGAAATGAGGTTACGACGTGACAGCCTTTTATCTCGGATCTGATAGGTGTGTTATTCATTGTATTAAAAGTTTGCCAAGAAAGGCTTCACTGAAAATTAACCTGTGTTATCGCAGTGAGTAATATCCTGGTTTTATCATGTGGAATAAACAAACAGGGCAGACTTTATGCTTTTGCTTAATGAGGTTAACTCTGAGTGCAGAGCAGGGAAGCGGCGTTAGCTCCGATGTGCATCCACACTGACTGTGAAACTGGAACAGAAAGTGCCCCCAGATTTCTTGCATAACAGCAGAGCTTGGATTACTATTAATTACATTATGCAACTGAGATAGGATGGAAGTTGGCTCTATCTAACAACAGACCAGGGTGCAAAACTCTTTGCAGTCATTTCTGTGATTTCCCAGGAAAATTCCACATCCATGCTGTCTTGATTCTGCTTTCTTGCCTTCTTTGCCCTATGGGGACTGCACAACTCTCCAGCTTTGTGCCTCCCAGCCCAAGCAGCACACTTATTTCAGCCTTTGCCATTTGCTCCTTTTAGTGCTTTTCGCTCCTCAGTCCCCACCTGTGTGCAAAATTCTGCAAATTCTGGCAAAATTCAGAATGATGAAGTGATGTGGAGCATTGGGAGCACTGATGGAGAAAGACCCCAGAACTGGCATGTGAGATCAGCTCTGTTACAGTGTGTGATTTGTCTCACCTGAGCACACACAATGAGTGCTGGGACGTGGATGGGCACTGGCATGGGGCTGACAGCAGTTCTGCAGGAGAGCAGTCGAACCCTACAGAAGATGCTCGTGGTATTGGCTCTGGTGCAAACATCCCAACCTGCGGTGCTGCTGCAGGCAGGGATGGCTTTGGGAATCGATGGGCTTGATTCAGTTGCTGGGATTTTGATTTGGCAGCGCATGGAGATGCAGAGCCCAACCCTGGAGTTCAGCAGCTGGGAGCTTGAAGTTGTTTCATGTGAACAAAGGGATCGTCCGGGTCATTAATCCCTTGCACCTGTTGCGCTTTGTTCCCAGTTTGCTCTGCCCTATTGCATCAGCAGTGGTGACACTGTGGGCAAGCAGGGCTGGCAGCAGGGTGGCATTAACAGTGCCCTCACCCAGCAGAGCATCACATTGGGTGGGTTCAGCTCAGAGCTGGCATGGGGCGGCCCATGGTGCCGGGTGGTGCAGAGCAGGGCTTGGGGTGGCTGTGTCAGCAGGACCCTCATCCCAGCATGGGGGGACCCATCCTGGCCCCATCTGCACCCTTCCCAAGAACTTTTTCCACCCCCGCCAAAATTATTGCACCAAAGAGCTTTAAACCCCAAATCCAGCACCTGTCCCTTTGTGCCAGTGGATGTGGTAATACCAGGAGTATATTATCCTCTGGGCTATCAGCAGCTGTAATACCTCCAGGAATTGCTCGGGTAGCTTTCATTATGCTCATGCCTTTCTTTCAGCCCTCGTTATCTTTGAGTTCCTCCAAGCTGGGGGTGGGGGCACTGCACCGATGTTGCTTCTCTGAAGCACCTTTGTTTTCCCTGCTCAGGTATTAAGCTGATGGCACAACAGTTACTGGGTGCTGCTTTTTCTTACCTGCCAACCCCCCCCCCCCCAATGCAGACCTCGGCAGGCAGCAAGCAGGGCTGGCAGGAATGCACAGACAGAGGCAGCTTGTTCCTGCAGGGAGCAGGGAAGGGAGAAGGAGAGAAAGGGAAAGCAGAGGGGGGAGAGGAGGAAGGGCTGGGTGAAAGAGAGAAGAATCCATCTGTACACGGAGGGATTTATCAGGAGGTGTTTGTTAAAAGGATGTAATGCTTAGAAAAATAATAAAGAATCCTCCCTCCCACACATGCCCATAAGAGGTTTTTGTCAGCGCAGTGCCCTACATGGGAAGGTGACATTTGAGAGAACAATTGCCGGGCTGTTATGCCATGCCTGCACTATGAATGGGGCTTAAGAAAAGGTGTCCTTGGACTCCCATCATCTCCTCCATCCCCTGCCTCCTGACACGGGCCAGCAGCGTGCAAACAGAGCAGCGTGGGAGATGAGAGGGGAGCACACTCCAAGTTCATTGCCTTAGTGTGCAGCCAGCTTGTCCCAGTGCCGCACGGGGATGCTGGGGATGCTGCTGGAGAATGCACAGACAAGGAAGGACAGCGGGGAGGGGGAAGCTCGGGGGCTTTCTGCAGCTTTGTCCTTTGGGCTGAGCTGGGTGTGAGTTGTGTTTTGGCCATGCACCTGCTGCAGATGTTGGAATGGCTTTCTTTGCACAAACACCTGGATGCGTAGGTACGTATATGCCTGTTTATGTGTGTACATGTACAGCATCTCTCCTCAGTGCAAAGGCTCTTAGCACTGTCTTTCTCCAGGGAAACAAATCAAGACTTTTGCTGCTGAGAGCTGGACTTGTTGGGGTGGTTGTATGGGATCTCAGCAGCAGGACTGCTCCCTGCAGGCGCCCTGTCCCAGTGCAGGAGGCATTGGGGGGACATGGTGATGCCTGAGCACCCCCTGGCACTGCCCAGTGTTTGACTAAGATTTTAAGTTGATGCGAGCATCGGGGACATCAGGATTTGTTAAATATTTCCTGCTAGATTTGGAATGCCTTTTCTCTTCCCTTCTGACACATCTTGGCATCTAGCCTGTGATAATGCCTCTCAAAGCTGTGTTTCTTTGGGATATCTGTTTCTGCAACATGGATATTTTTGCCTTTGGCAAGCCACGTAGGTTGTCTCTGTGCCTCAGTTTCCCATCTCTGTGCCTCAGTTTCCCATCTCTGTGCCTCAGGTTTCCCATCTCTGTGACAAGAATGATGCTGGTTGTGGATGCTCCACTAGTGATGAGGGGCAGTGTGGGGCTGTCATTGGAAGCTGTTAGGGAAAAGCCTCCTGTCAGCTTTATTAAAAAAAAAAAGAAGACAAAGAGAAGCAGATGTAAAGGGCATCTCTAACACCATATCTGATGAAATCTCACATGCAGCACTAAGCTGAGAAATAGCCTGTCATCACACTCCCGTGCATAGAATCTACTCAGGCCGTGAGCTCTTCAGGGCAGGAATCTGTTATCTTCTTGGTGCTGCTTCCTGAGTGCAGTGCATCACAATTGTTTTGGGGATCACATGCAGGAGAAACGGGGAGGGCAGAAATTGCAGCGTTGTCTCTGAGCACCTTTACTTGTGTTTGGGGTGTTGGGGGGGAGGAGGGGGCAGTTCTGGGACAGCTGCTGGCACTTTGCCTTGTCCTAACTGATACCTTACAGCCTCAGTGGATTTGTTTTATTTTCCACTGAAGAACAGGGAAATGACATGACTGGGCAGTGCTGAGAGAGGGCTGGGGGTGCTATGGGTTGGGCTAGGCGGTGTGGGGAGGGGGCTGCCGGGCAGCCTGAGGCTGTCATAAAGGAAACTGCACTGGGAGTGTTAATGCTTGAGCCAAGTTATGGAGAAAAAGGTTTATTGTTTGAAATAAAGTGTGAAAATAAGACATCTGGGAGCACGCTGCAGTGCTTTGGAAGCTTGAGGACAAGCAGGGGGCTGGGAGGGCTCCTCCTGGCCCTGTGCTCTCAGAGGTTAAATGATGTGATGGGAAAGGCAGTCCTTCCCTGCACTTGCATCTATAAACTGGATGTTAGATGGACATCTTTTGCTCAGAGGTTGTGAGGCGTTGGCGGAGCTGTGGATGCCCATTCCCTGAGGTACCCTGGGCAGTCTGAGCTGGGGGAGCACCCAGCCCATGGCAGAAAGTGGTTGGGAGGTGGGGGGGGGCTGGGAGGTCCCTTCCAACCCATTCTGTGATTCTGTGATGTGATATTCTATGCTCATCTGCATCAGGCCATATGAAGGAGGAAAGGAGGTGGCCTCTGGCTTAGCGTTCTGCATACATGTGATTGCTTTGCTGGTGCTGCACTACAGACATGGGCTCAAGGTGTCAGTCGGGTGCTCTGGTCTTGTCCCATTCTGGTGTTATCAGGCCCTCCAAATGGCACAAGGCAGATTAACTCCACTGAAAGCCCCTAGAACAACAATCTGCTGGGAGTTATGGATAAATGAAAATAGCGTTTGTTTGATTTACTTTTCAGGTCTGGCCAGGAAACCTTCAAGTAGGAGCACTTTCCCTTCTAAGCAGGTAAGTGCTTTTTTAAAACATACACGGGACCGTCTGTGCCGCTCTGTTTATCTCTATAAATCTTTCTGTGCCTGGGTGTCTGAGCAGCGATTCCCGTGATAAATTCAAAGCACTGAGGAGTGCTGATGGGCTGGGAGGCTTCTGCAGTCCTGGCTGGGAGAGGGGAGAGGAACCGTGGGGCTGCGGGAGGTGGGGATGTGGGGGAGATGCGTTGCATCCGCGACACGTGGTCTGTTGGGGTGAGTGGGACTGTAAGCATAACAAATCACCACCAGCACCACCAACAACAAAAAAAACATGGCAGCCTTTCGCCGTGGATGGCTAGTTGGTCGGTCAGGGTGTTTTTCCTTTGGACCTTGGCCACCCCAAGCACACACAGGGCTCTGTGTGCTCCTTACCTCGCCCTCCGAGGAGGAGCGGGAGGGAAAAGCTGGCCGTGCTTTGGGGAGCTGGGCAGGGGAGCGCGAGGCGTCGCTTGGAGCCGAGTTCCTTTTTCTATTTTATTTAGATTAGGTTCTGCTCAGCGGGGTGATTTCTTAATTAGAGCAACCCGCGCTCGCAGGCCGGCCGTTCCAGACCCCTGCTCTGCCTTCTTAGGTTTCACGAGGGAAGTTGTCGTGCCTGATTTCCTGAGCTCTAATATTCGAGCGGTGCGCGGTGATTTCAATGGGAGGAAAGGACATGTAATTCAATCATCTTTATTGGATGCTGGGTGAGGGAGGGGGCAGAGCGGTGGGAAGCGTGTCCTCTGCTTGTCTCTCGATTCTCCCCTCTGCTGCCAGTGGTCAGAGCTGAGATTTCAAGGATGGGGAATCAGGAAAACGCAGATCCTGAGTGCTGTGATCCACATGGTGAAGGGCTTTTTGTCCTCGGTTGGGCAGCTCTGCTCAAGCACAGCCGTGTCCCTTCATTAGGGGTTTATTAGGGATCGGCGGTGATTAAAATTTGGGTGTTTCATCCCCATGGTGATAGGAAGGGGAGCTCTGTGCATCCAACACGTTTTGCCTGAGCAGAGTTAGAGGCTGATGGAGCCGTCCTGGCCGAGCTAACAGTGTGCAGAGTGCAGAAATCTGCAGCTCTCACCTGGGTTTTGGGAATCTGCTGAAGGAAGGCAGTGTGCTCCTGGGTCTGCTTCCCAGGCACTGCTCAGCTCCAGCTCCAGCATGAGCTTCCCCCTTTGGGCCAAGGTGGGAAGAGTGATAAGAGAAAGAATAAGGGAATTGGTCCTCCGTGGATGCTGGATTTGAGGTGTCACTCCCATAGGTGCTCAGTTTGGGGTGTAATCCCCAGAAGTGCTGGAATCTGGGGTTTCTTCCTCAAAAGGGTGATAGAATTTGGGCTCCCCAAGTAAATAAGTGCTGAGCTATTGCTGCCAATAATTCCGGGATGCTCCTTTGAGCTTTGGGCCTTCTGTGTTGCATGCAGTCAGCTGTGACTTTGTAGCTTACAAGGCATTAAGTAACACCCAGCAGGGCACTCTTACATTTAATTCAAATTAAATCAGACTTTCCTTTTTAATAAATCCATTTTACGGCCAGAACAATAGAGAGAGAAGCAAATACTTGTTACCTGGAGACACTGTATTCTCTCCATCTCACCACATGGGCTTGAGTTATTATTTTCCTATCTGGCCCTATGAGAGGCGGAGGATGGGAGAGGTTTATAACTCAGTAATAGGCTTCTCACCTCAAAGTGCTTCCAGTTGCTCTTTGCTGCATTCGGTTGGGATGGTTTTGATTATGCAAAACCCTGCTTTGGTTGCACGCAGCCCTCGCAGCAAGCAGCGTGTGGGTGCAAATGGGGCAATGCTGAGCCACAGAGGGGCTGCACAGGTACTGCTCACACTCTCCAGGTGCAGGTGATGGTCCTTGCCCGAGTTTGGCTGTTGCTATCAAGAAATGCTCTTTTTTTCCCTAAGAGATCATTTTGCTCTTGCAGAAGTAACTGCATGGCTGCAGCTGTGACTATATTAGGTTGAGAGGTTTAAAGTGTTGCATTTAATGGGTTGCTTGAGGACTGAAACACTGCCAGCTCATGGGGGTTTAGCAGCTGTTTTTCTGCTTTTGCTGCATCTCCATGTCCAGGATTGCAGCTCTGCTGTGCAGCGGTGCCTTGATCACCTGTCCTGCTGCTGGTGAGAGCAAAATAGTAAAGGAAAGTTCTTTTGTGGGGACAGTGGCATGAGTTGGGAGTATCACTTAGAGGCACGGAGGGTCTGTGGCTCTGGGGAGCGGGATGCTGCAAGCCACAGCATTCCTATCAGATGAGGTGGGTGGTGATGGCAGTGAGCTGGGAAAGGGGTTTTTACCAGTTGTGGAGACAGCTGTCAGGGCTGCAGGAAGACCTTGTACAAATGCTGGAGGGCACATCTCCAGGATAAGTGCCAGGTGGGATAGCATTGACCCCATGCACATCCACAGAGCCCCACAGCACAGGGATGCTTTGGTACAGGGTGTGCCTGGAAAGCCCGCAGCACTGTCCCTGGGCAGATGGGCTGTGAAAGCAGCTGCAGGTGCCAGGGAAAACTTCTGTGGGTACGTGCTACCTGCGTGTCTGTGTCACGGAGGGACCAAACAACCCTGGTGCTGCTGGCAAACCGCATCGCTGCCGTGCTGGGAGGGGGGAGGCTGCAGCAGCCTGCGTTCTGGAAAGCAGCTTGCCTTGCGAGAGAGGGGGAAAGAAATGACAAATTAAAACCAGAAAGACCCCTTTTCCCTCCATCTCTTGATGTCTTGATTCAGGTATGCATAATTACAATCATTATTTTTCAGGGCAGCCCCTCCACCCCTTGGGCTCTGTGACATCCCTGCAGCCGCCCCCCCGGCTCTGCACTGCAGGAACGACACCAGAGCCCTCATCTGCTGGGGGGGGGAGCAAGTCCCTGCCTTAGCTGTGGGGGTAGGAAAGGAAGAGGAAGGAGGGATGAAGGTCACCTTCCGCTGCCCCGGGATGGTAACGAACCCCACGCAAAGGCCCAGGTCGAGCTCTCCAGAGTCATTATCGCAACAGGCTGCGAAAGGTTAGGGAGGAAGGAGCTTTTCGGAAGTCTTTGCCCACTAATTGATTGTGAAGAGCGGAAGGAAGGATGTATCAAAAAAAGCAAAAGCCCCGCGCCATGTGTAACCCCCCCCCTCCTCCCCACCCCGAGTTCTGAGAGGAGGCAGCAGGTTGGAGCTGGGGCTGTAATGGTGCACTGGGAAATGAGATCCAACAGGAGAAGGGTCTTCTTTCAGCCTAATGGCAGATCTGGAAAATGTTTTCTAGCATCATTAGAGAGGATGAAAAGCATGAAGGTCTGGATTGCACCCCATCCCTGCCTGGTGAGGGGTGCAGGGAATGGCTGCGCCTGCTTGGTGTTGCTCCATGTGCTGTGGGCAGCTCTTGGTGATCAGCATGGCATGCTGCCCTCTCGCTCCCTGCTCCCCTTGGCCACCAACATTCATAGCAGCTGCCTGGAAATGTGCTCCAAACCATGCATGCGGATCTTCTGGGGCTGCAGCTGCCCCACTGTGAGCAGTGCATGGGCTTTGGGCTGCTCTGTGCAAGCAGTGCAGCACTGATTGAATTTGCATCGATTTGTAGAACCAGTGTCTGAAGTCCCCCAAGCATGGGCTGCATTGCATAGACCAAGCAGAGGCTGGGGAGGTGATATCTCCCAGTTCAGTCCCAGAGGAACTGCTGGCTGCATGCAGCATGGGGACTGTTTGGGAAGGAAGTCCTTGAAATGGTTGTGGCTTTCTGGCCCCAGTGAGGCAGTGCCCAGAAATGAAAGGCAGCTGCAGAATTTGCCTCCTCCCATGACTGGATGAAACCAAAGCCCTCTAAGATGACACAGTGCAAGAATTAATCCACTCAGGTGGCACCGAGGTATTGTTTAAGTATGACAAGAATCCCCTGGAACAACAATGTGTTCATATCTACACCAAGCAGTCCAATTGCGTATTTCCCAATCAAATATTTGCCAAGAAAACAGACAATTCATGCCATCCTCTAACCTCTACCTCTCCTTAACCTTTCAGTCTGTCTTCCAGACCAAGGAGAAAATGCAGTGGGAGAGAAGATCCACTCTTCTGAGGACAGAGTACTTGGCCAACGTTGAGTGAATCCTGGTGCACCGTAGGACAGTAGTCATTATCATCATTGTTATACTGGTAAGGAAGAAAATAATTTACAAAAGGATTTTTAGAGCTGGTGGGATTTGCCCAAATCACCTGGATAAAATTGGGAACACTCCCTGACCGATCAGGAACAGACTGAGACTGGAAACCAGTTGCCTTGATGCCTTGCTCTAACCACTAGACGACCCACCCTGTATGAGCAAACGGAATAAAATTTGAAAGAAAACAAAAATCTGACTTGAAAAATGTGTTCCGCATAGAACCAGAATGTTCAGCGGAGAAAAAAGGATGCAGTCCAAAGTTTTACTTCCAGGCAAACATTTCAAAATGGACTTATAATGTACCCTTTCATTTAGATTTTATATGAAGGTTTTACTTGAACTTGTAATGAAGATGGAAAAATCCGAGGTTGCCATGGCTACTGGCACTTTGCCTAATACACTCAAATCTTTTTCCCCTAATAAAATAGATTTCAGAAATCCCCCTGTAGAAAGGGAAGAGTTAAAGACCCCATAAACAACTGTAGGATGAAGATAATTATTCCATGTAAAGAAAGTTCTGATGAATTACGTTCATTTTTTCTCATCAATTAGGCCTCCAAAACCCAGAGTTCTGCTCTAGATGGTTCTGCTACTAAGAAGGACAATGCAAGGATGGAGAAAATTGGGTGTTGGTGAGCGAAGTGCGTAGTACTCCTCCTGGGATGTTCTCCTGTTGGTTGGAAACACATCCAACTTGTCAGGTAGGAGGAATCCTGGTTACTTCAGATGCTCTGGTAGTCTGCAGCCATAATGGACCCTTTTGGGCAAGCACTTCAGCTGGGCTAGGTCGTGCCTATCACTCATACCTGCAAAATTCAAGATAGCTCAGGGAACCCAGTACTGGATCGCTGCTTTTGTTCATACTGCATATTGGACTGAAATTTAGGACCAGACTTGAGATCTTGTTTGTTTAGCATGTGTGTTTTCATGGCCTGTGAGGCTCAGAGATGGGTTGGTCCCAGCCCTGATGCAGACCTTAAGCACTGCAAGCAGCACAAGGCTAGAAGAGGCAGCAGGTAGCCATCTCCTCCTGACTGCTGGCAGCTCCCTGGCTGGGCTGAAGATTTACTCTCTTCTTCACCTTCACCTTCATTTTTTCTTCTTCCTCCTCTTTTTCCTCATCACCTCCCTGTTGGGCAGATCCTTCATCCACAGGCTCTGCCCATTCCCTGGGAAGGGTTGCTGTCTCTTTTGCCTGAAGAATTCAGCCAATGATCTGGCTTCAGCTCAGAGTTGGTAGCTTTTTTTCCTCCTGATTTCCCCAGATCTCGGTGGGAGCAGATTTGGCCTTGAATTTGGGCTTTGAAATCTTATGGGGAGCTCAAGTTTGGGGGATGGATAGACAAGAGTAGACACACTTCAAAATCAACAGGGTTGCCCAAAAAATGGTCGTGGCATTGGAGACAGCACAAACGATGATGACGAGCATCAAAACCCCATGAAGTAATCCCAGCCCTGGCTGTGCTGCTGACGCTCCTGTTCTCCTCGGGCATTCAGGAGATCCTTTAATGCAGCGGCTCTTTGGCTTTTAGGAGTGGTGGCTGTCCGCCAGCCCGATTTATTTTAAACATGTGTTTTTGATTTGAAAATGTCCAGATCTCCGAATCTTTAATCTTCTCACACCTAGGGATTTTTTGTTGTGTTTTGCTTTTGTAAAGGGCTGAACCACGTGCGCAGGATAATGGTTAAAAAGCAGCACAGACAGCTTTAAAAAAAAAAAAAAAACATAAAAAGAGAGAAAAACAGTAAAGAAATTAAAATAAAAGGTCCAGCTGGCATTCTTCTGTTATCAAAGCAAGACACAGCGCGGAGATCCATGTACCCTGTCTCAGTGCTGTAATACTGAATCCTAGTGAACCTCCCTCAGTTTTATCCTGAGAAACACCCTCAGAGATCCCTCCCAGAAGGAAAAAGAACAGAGAAGTGGTCAGGCTGAAACAGGTTGCCTTCCCCACAGCTTAAATCTCATATTGTTTTCTGGTGTGAAAGTGGAAGAATTGGGTCCCGCTGCTCTGTGCTGGGATGGGGAAGGCTGGGAGGAGGTGTGGGGGAGATGGGGTATCCTTGGGATGGGGCAGGAAGGAGCGGGATGCTCAGCATCAGCACTGGGTGATGCAAATCAAAACTGACAGATTTAAAACGTGCAAGGGGAAAAAGGTTTTTTTTTTATAGCAGCCTACAATTAACGTGTGGCTCAGAGGAGCTATATATGCAAACAGGCTGGTGTCTGACCAAAGACACTTGCTGCAGGAAGATGTGTTTTCCAGGTGTAGGGCTTTTTTAAGATATAAACAAGTGATTAAGCTTTTAGCTCTGCATCACTTGCCAAACTGCTCCGACTTCAGCGGGACCAGAGGCAGCAACGTGAGTTGGCTGAGCACTGTGGCAGCCCACCCAGTGGGATTTCACAGCTTGTGCTCTGCTCCTTTTGCTGCTGGGGCCTTAGGTCTGGGCAGAGCATGTTGGATAGACAGTGTTGGCTGCACTGCCTGGAAGCATCCCCTGCAGTTGGTGTATAGGTACAGACAGGACAAGCACACGAGGTGCTGATGTCCCTTTGCACGAGGGGTTGATGTCCTTCGGTGTCCAAATGTGCAACCCACATTAACACAGCATCTTCCTGTACATCTGCTGGTGATGCTGTGCCAGCAGAGCTGGCGGTGGGAGGACAGAATGATGTCCCTTGGCCTCCCTACAATGCAGTAGATTGGAGGTGGTCCTCTGCCCAACCGTGTCACTGCTGATCTCCTTGGAACAGAAGGGCTGAAATGTCTCCCCGTGCACTAAGAGTTAAGGGGTTCGTGAAGCTCTGAAGATAAGAAACAGATGATAAAGGTTAGGGAAGGGATCGCATTTCCATTATGCAGCCTGTAAATGTGAACTAATTAGAATGCAGCCTTCTTTCTGAGAAAATGCAAAGAAGGAAGAAAGCAAAAAAAAAAAAAAAAAAAAAAAACACCAAAAACCCATCTCTTTCTTCCCAGGCAAAAAAGCCATTTGAGTGCTGAAGACCTGAGATTATATGGAATAACTCAGCTTTGCTGCTTAGGTGTGCCTAGAGCTGGAAATACACATCAGCCATGCTGTGCGTGTGGCTGAAGAGGTGCTGGGCTGCCCTGGCCCTCTCCTGGCCCCACCAGGATTTGAGGTTTTCACCCATTCTGGCTGCAGGGAGCTGATGCCTGCTGAGCTGGACCTTGTTCTGCACTGTGTTGGTCTGACACACAGGACAGAAATTAAAGCAAAGCCAGTGGTTTGGGTCTGTCAGGAGCTTCCTGGAGTTCAGAGCAGCAGCTGATGGCTTTAGCACAGCTTCAGGGGAGCCACTGCCAGTTAAGCGGAAAACATTTGTGTTTGTGCTTAAAGTGAGGCATCTCTGTTTGCAATGACACCTTCACCTGCTGGGCTCTGGCCTTCCTCAGGCAGTCTCACCGAGCTGGGAGCTGGGGATTTTGGCAACAAGGGCTGAAATGGTGGTTATTCCCGGGGCTGGAACGCCACCTACCCTTAACCACTTCCCAGGGAAGGTGCTGCAGAGACACACTGCAGGTTTCCTCTGCACATCATCTGGAGGAGGATGTGTGTTTAGCAGGGTTTGATTTTTCTTTTTCTTTTTCTTTTTTTTATTTTCTTTTCAACTTTATTTTTTCTCTCCTCTGCAGTTCATTAGCATCTTCCCTTTGCTTGCTTACTTTTTTTGCCCCTTGCTTTCTTCTGGAACCTAAAAGTATTTCACTGCAGCTTGCCAAATGATTTCTATCTCAGTGAAAAAGAACTTGCTATTTCCTGAAAACCTACCACTGTTTTTTCTCTCTCTCTCTTTTTAATACATTCTGAGCATTGAAACAAATCCAGGTAACTCGATAAGAGGTTAATGAAAATGAATTCTGTTTTACGAAGGTGCATTGAGGAGAAGGGAGAAGGGAGGCAGTGTTTGGCATAGAGGGAATTGTCTGTGCTGAAAAAAGAGGATTTTAGGAGATACCTTGTTCAAAATCCTCCCACTGCCAAATTTGTGGGTGAGAAATGGCAAAAAAAAAAAAGAGAAGTCTCCATAGTTTTCTACTTGTGTGGTTTTTGTAACTGTCAGTGCTGTTGGTGAGATGGCATGGTCTGATCAACACCACTGGGTTTGATTCCAGTGCTGACCACTCTCACACTGGGGAGGTTGCATTGGGCTGTTTGCCACCTCCATCACCCAGGTCCAATCGTGGGATCACCCGTGGCACCCACTTATTGCAGCCATCCTTCACACCCAACCATCGCACCTATCCATTCCATCCCCTACATCTACCCATCACACCCACCCATGATCACCATCCATTGCACCCATTTGCATCTACACACCCTGACCACCCATCACACCAATCCTCCTCGCCCAACCATTGCACCCATCCATTCCATTTACTCCCAGCACCCATCCGCTGTGTTCACCCATTGCATCCATCCACCCATTCACCCACCCATCACGTCCAAGGGGCATTTTGGTTTGGTTTCATGCACTGGACCACGTTGGGCAAAAAAAAAAAAATATATAGGCTTTGTTTAATGAGCTGATTCTTTTATTGGGCTGATTTTCAGCTGCATTTTACTTTTCAGCACACGGGAAGTTTAGTTTTTAAGAAGTTTATTTCTTTATCGTGCATTCATTTCCGAAGGCTTCGCTGTACTTCTGGGTCGGTTTCTGTTTGGTTTGGGACACGGAGAAATGAGCCTTTGAGCAGATCAGTTGCGGGATAAGGCACTCTGTTTGTGAGATGGTTTTCTGTGTTGCGTAACTCACAAATATCATCCGGCACTTAAGAAAATGGATGATCTTTTTTTTTAATGCACCCTCTCCCTCCCTCTGCTCCCCCATCTATGTGATTTTTTATGGGCCGTGATTGGAAGCAAAAGGTCTAAAAGAAAGAGGAAATCAAACCCGTCAATAAATGCTAAAAATATTTAGTGTGGCAGCCTCTGTATTTTCTTTTTTGTGAAACACTGATTAATATTCAGTGGTTGAAGGTTAATACCCCATTCATTTTATTCCCTTTACATCCTCTGCACAGCAGTTGCTGCTCCAATTTCGACTTCTAATTCATGCAAATCTGGTTCCAATCAGGATATTAGTAACTCACTGCATAAGCAGGAGGAAAGGAAAGAAACAGGAGTCACACAATTGTTCAACTCATCTTTTGGTAGAAACCTACACACAGACACCCCAAGTCCATCAGGTTGCTGTAAGGAAAAGGTGTTTATTGGTGTTTATTGTGCATTTCTCTCCTTTAAAATACAGAGAGAACATCCGCATAGAAGTTTTTTGGCAGGCTTAACCAGAAGTTATTGCTTTGGTACAGCAGTGCAAGTCTCTAGCCTGTGTCACAAAGGAGATGGATGATAATAATGGCTCATGCTGAGCTTAAAATCTAAGCTTCAGTGCAGGGACAGACAATCCCTTCTCAGGTCAGATTATCAAGCCCAGATCGGTGCCTAAATTGTCTGGGTGCCTGAATGATATAGAAAAGCTGGGAATCTTTTTTCCAAATGTGCAAGGCAGTCTCCATCAGGGAAGTGGCTGTTCCTCAGTCCTCTGTGTCTGACTCTTGGTGCCGGTGCCCGGCGTTTACCTCCTCTTAGGTGAGCAAAGGGTTTCTGTTCTGCATTGCCACCACCCTGTGCTGGCTCTGAGCACCATGGGGACGAATGCCAGGCAATGGGGTGCTCGGCTCCTGCCAATGGATCCTGGGTTCACCCAGTGTTGCCTCCCCATCGTCCCCCATGGGACATCCCAGGGATGTCCCCTTGGCTCTGCTGGGGTCTCTGCATGGACCGCAGCCCCAGAGGCTTTCAGGAGGAGGTTGATGTCTACTTGAGCTGCAGCACTTCCAGCATCTGGTCAGAGCAGACAGGCTGCAGCAAAGAGCCTCCACGGAGTAGACTGCCTAAAGCCTGGTGTATTTACCTTGGAGGAGGCGCAGGGCTCAGCCCTCCTTACCAGGAATCCCAGGCGAGGCCGGCAGCCAGGCTGGGGATGTCCAGGACGAGGACCAGGGCTGGATCCTGCACCCCACATCCTCGGGGATGGGGATGGCTTTGTGTTGGGTGACTGTTCTTAGATGTAGGGGATGTGTGCCTGTCCTTGCACGTGGGTGCCACAGCCCTGCCACCCCTCCACAACACACCAACGGGGAAAAGCCCAGGCTTGTAATATCAGCATGTGAACATCCTCAAGCACCACTGCAAAGCAACAGGAGTGCAGTTATGGAAGCTCAAGCCCCAAAACAGGAGGTTTCACTCCAAGAACTGGTCTTCACCCATGCTTTGTTGGACCAGGAGGAATAGATGCATAGAATGGCCCCCCCCAGACCTTTCCCCTCCAGGAAATGTTGCTCCTATGGCATCTTCCTCAAAGGAAAAAGCATTTTCTCCCTTCACAGATCACCGGTGACTTCAACTTTTAAAAATAAGCAAAGGCTCCAGCACAGCCCTGCACGCGATGTCTAGCCAAAATGCAAAACTTTACCACAGTGCACAAGTGGGCTGTGTTTTTCAGACCAGGGAACAACGTTAGGGCCCTTTCATCACCTTTCTTTTGCACTTCTTTTAAAAATGATTTAAATTGGAGGCAATAGTATTGAACCTCTGACACTCAGACAAGACTCTCTGAATCACGCTTAAGCTTGCAGCCATTTTCTATAACCACTTTGCTCGCAGTCCTTGTGGTTTGTTGTTTTTTTTTTTCTTTTTTTCCTAAGCATTTGTTCTTTCCACTTTGTTTGCTATTTTTGCCACCTCCGTGAAGTTTCATTGCATTTTCTGCTTTGCTGTAGGATGGAACCGGTGACCACCCGGGCTTCACTTCTCATCTCTGCTGATGCGCTCTAAAATCGGGCTCCCCTCCAGCGCGTTTGGAGCAGCAGTGCTGAGAACGTTGCGCTGAACCCTCCATCCACCACTGAGGAAAACGCACAGCGGAGGAAAGTCAGGTTCCAGATTGCTCAGCAGAAAGGAAAAACCAGCTTGGAAGCCCCTCTGGAAGAGGGCCAGGCAGTAATCTCACGGCGTGTGGGTGAGAATGGCAGCATCTCCTTTGGCCTCTGACGGAGCTGCTCACGCTCAGCATCCAACCTCCTCCGTTTATAGCCCCGATTTCCAACCAGCTAAATGAAAATACTTGTGGGCAGCAAAAATAGCCGGTGCTGAAAACCTGTGTCTACCGAGGGTGGAAATTGCTGGGAGTTCCTCTGTGTCCACAGCCGATCATTAGGAGCGGTGGCATAAATCCGGCGGTTGCGCGGCGTGCCGCGGGCGGGCTCCCTGCAGAGACCCAGGGCTGAGTGCCCACCGCAGCCCATGGGATGCTCTGAAGATGCTGCTGAGGAATTGGCTTTTTGGGGGGAAGGAGGAAAAAGCAGCACGCATTTTTCCCTTGCATCAGCACGGTATGCAGTGGGGTGGAGTTTGCCATCATGAGAGTTAAGCTCGTTTCTGCTCCCTCTGTGGGACAGGGGATGTGGTGCTGGGATGAGAGTGGGGTTGCATGGAGCTGCTGAGGTTGCTCCATCTATGGTGGTGTGTTCACAGTGCAGAATTTATCGCCGTAAGTATGCAAATGTGCCATGCAAACATATGCAAATCCTGATCTTTTATCAGCTGGCAAGATACAGTTAAACACTATAACTGGGAGGCCCAGCAGCCAGCAGAGGAGCGCTGCAGGGCAGTGCCAGGGCTCAGCTGCCAGCAGCACAGGCTGGGAATGCTGTAGGTTGCTGTTGTGTTATAGCAGCAGCAAGGAAGTGTTTTGCTTCATCATTTAGCAAAGGCAGTCATGCAGTGAGGCAATGCCACCATTGGTACTTTGGTTGACTCTCCTTGCAGCTCCAGGTGTGAGTGGGGGTGCACTGACCATCAGCTCATATTGCTCCTGTACTGACTCATTTATCTTTTGGTGCTCATTCTCCAACACCACATGGAAATGCTTGAGCAGCCACTCTAACCTTGGGGCTGCAATAATGAGCCTCACATGGCATCTGATTGGCAACATGTGGTCTGGGTCATTGCTTTGCTTCAGCTGCTTGTTAGGCCCTGATCTCCATTTGATTTCAAGGTGAAACTAATGGGATTTTGTTGAGGCTCCTCTGGTTCAGCGTGGATCTCACAGCTAAGCATCCTGCTGGAGGCAGGGAGGAGTCAGAGCTGAACTGACTTCTTCTGATACAACTTCAGCGCTGCAGGGAATGGAGGCAATGTTCTGCTACGTGTGGACTCTGCTGGTGCACCTCTGGACTCAGTTGGA
Organism: Chrysolophus pictus; assembly: GCA_037305975.1. NCBI lineage: Eukaryota > Metazoa > Chordata > Aves > Galliformes > Phasianidae > Chrysolophus > Chrysolophus pictus. Next base: position 4,697,207 of record CM074593.1, on the reverse strand, counting down.
AGCAGGTGAGTCAATGCATACCTTGAGACAATGTTTTGTGTCCTGGCTGTATGCTCCTACGTTGCAGATTAGCCACTTGCAGATGGCTGAAGCTTTCCAGGTCAGCTTTGCATTTGGTTTTCCTCTGCCCTAATTGAGACCAGAAATCCAATTAGACAATCATGCTGTCGTTTTTGAAGTCCCTGGTTGCAGTGTCGTGTCATTTGGGATGGTGGATGTTGTGCTGGTGATGGGACCAACTGGCAGCAGTGAGATTCTGCCCTGCTGTTGATTATGAGGCACAATTTTAAGACTCATCCATTGCAACCCATGTCAGTGCGCCGTGCTTTTCTGTTCCTATTAGAGACAGCAGATGTTCAAACAAGGGCTGCAGCACGTGCAGCCTCCTTGCTGCTCCCCATTAGGCAGGACTCATGCTGGAGGGACGGCTGCTGCTTGAAGGGGCTCCTGTTGGTTTGCACAGATGCTGTGGGTGAGGGGAGGAGACAGATTGAAGCAGCTCCCCAGCAGCAGCAGCTCCTTTGGAAATGGTGTTTCCTTGATTCAGAGACCTCGGGGCCAGTGATGAGCAACCCCTGCTTAAGGAATTGAGATTTGCTGCATCTCTTTTCTTTCCTCCTGTCTGGCCATAGCAAAACAGGAAATGGCACCAAATTAGCTTGACATCTGAGCCTTCCAAAAGCCACAGCATGGCAATTGTAGGCACCACTTGTTGCTTTTTTCCTACCTTGCAGCTGCTGAATGGTAGGGCAGCGGTTTGATTTGGTGTCTCAGCCTGCTTGCTATGGGAGAAAGCAAGAAGGGAAGAAAAACAAGGAAAGAGGTTTTAAGCTCAGGGCCTCCCATACATTGTTTTTATCCTTTTTCCATCCTGGAAAAAGAATCAGAAATAGCTCAAAACCTTTTATTTTATTTTATTTTTTTTTCCTGCACAATTTAATTAAGGCTGAAAAAATGATGGAAATTGCACTGTCCAGCTTTCAATGCTTTTTCACCTCATTGGGCAGGACAGATTTGTTACGTTTGTGAGTGTAACTGTTCTGCTGGGAATGAGCTCCAGCCACAGCTGCAGGGGGTTAAGGATGAGGTCTGGGCCCCTCATTACAAAAAAGACATTTGAGGCCCTGGAGTGCATCAGGACCCCCAAGTCCTTCTCTGTAGCACTGCTCTCAGTGAGTTCCCCCAGTCTGTACTCATATCTGGGACTGCCTGACCCAAATGCAACACGCTGCACTTGGCCTTGTTGAATCTCATTAGATTCTCACGTGCCCACTTCTTGAGCGTGTCCAGGTCCCTCCCTTCTACTGTATCAACTGTACTACTCAGCTTAGTGCCAGAGAACTTGCTGAGGGTACGCTCAACCCCACTGCCTGTGCCATCGATAAAGATGCTGAAGAGCACCAGTCCCAAGGGGGGACACTGCCTGTGACCTTGGGCCTCCGCCTGGACATACAGCTGTTGACTATAACCCTCTTACTGTGACCATCCGACCAATTCTTTATCCATTCTTTCAGCCTTGCCTTACAGCCAGCAAAATTCCCCTTGCCCCTGCAATCTGACCCAGTGCTTGTTTGCTTTTGGTTGTTCTCCAAACACGCCTTGCTCCCAGATGCCTCCATTTATGGATGCTTCCTATTGAAAGCTAACGATGAGCGTTACATGTAAATACAGTTTAATTTAAATATAACCTCAGCATTTATTTGGGGGGGGAAGGGAGGGATAGAGGAGGGCTACTGTGATGGCATGGGGACTTAAGCCTCTCCATGGGACCTGCCTGCTCCCAGCCGCTGCTGTGAGCTCTCTGTGCAGCTCTGGGCAGCTTGCACCGAGCGGAAGGACCGAATTCTTCCTCAGCCTTTCAATTAGCTTCTAATCCCTTCACTCTCATAAAATCTCAGCTGCTGGCTGCTCCTCTTTGTGTGTCTGCAGCAGCCACGAAAGCCGCCTCCCTAAGCATCTGTCTGTGTGGCTGAGGCTGAAACCAATCCCCGAGCCAATGGCCACACCTCTCTGCAAAGAACATGTAATTGCAAACTTCTTTTTTTTTTTTTTTTCCTTCTTTTTCTTCTTTCTCCTTTCCTCTCATTTAACACGCAACAAGCAGATACCCGTCACCATCCTCAGCTTTGCTCTGATGCAAGCTTTTTCCACCTGGCCAAGTTGGGTGTTCAAAAATTACAAATAAATGCAAAAGAGAAAAAAAAGAAGGGGTGGGGGGAAAGGCTGTCGGGAGGGATATTTTTAAACACATGACACAGAGGAGTGTGACACACTCGGTGTTCTCAGTGGGTGGGTGCAGTGTTACTGCATGTTGTTCTTGTCGCTGGGCCCAGCATTACAGGGAGGTGTGTTTGTAGCTGTGCCTGGTGACAGCGTGTGGCACTGCTGCATGGTCCCAGCGAGGGGTGGGGGCTGTGTGAGCACTGTGAGGATGCTGAGCATCTGAATACAGATGCTTTACTGCTTTGGTGTGTCCTGCTTCGCTTGGGAGCGTTCAACCCAAGGTAGCTGGGATTGGCGTTGTGGCATTGTTTGTTGGTGAGCACGGTCAGGTTGCTGAGCATCTATATATGGGTGCTTTCCTGCCTTGACGTGTTTCCACGTGGGCACATTTACCCAAGTTATCTGTGGCTCTGTATGTCCATCTGTCCGTGTCTGCTTGTCCATCTGTGCGGCTGTTGGCTGGGCACCGGGAGGTGGCTCTGGGGACCGTGCACAGCAGTGATGCTGAAGGTGGCAGAGGCTGATGCCGGCCAACGTCTGCCCATGAGCTGTCGGTTTTATAGCCCTATAAAAGGCAGCTGGCAGCAGAGGTTCCGATTTTGGAGGCTCCAGCAGAGCTGGGAGGAGCTGTGTTGGTGCTGAGCCTTAGTGTGACGTCAGGAGGCAGAGCTGGGCTGGGATTCCCAGCGTGCCAGGGGCAGAGGCTCGCTGCTTGCTTGCCTCTCCCTCCTGGGCACCACACGCAGTGCCAGCCCAGGCCCCAGGGCTCCGTGTGCTGCAGCACAGCGTGCGGAGCAAACAGCACAGCTCCGTACTCTGCTCTGCAGCTCTCCTCCCTAAGCGTGGCCTCTCTTTTGCTTTTGTTTGCTTTCTCTTCCATGCACGTTTCTTGCCATGTCCACTCGTGTGTTTCGTTTTGGTAGGGATGTGCGCGTTTCTCTGGAGGTCGGCCAGGAGCTTTGGCTCAGGCTGTGCTCACGCTCAGTTTTCTCATGGGCAGTGCCAGAGGTGGGCAGGGTGGCACAGCGGGGGCTGTGGGGCAGCAGCAGCAGAATCCCTTACTTGAAGCCTGGCTGGGGCAGAGCTGGGGATGCACCATCCCTTCCTGGCTGTGCGTGGCACCGTTACTCTCATGCTTGTGGGAAATCTGAGCAATGGGCTTAGGGGTGCTTAATCTTAGGCAGACTCAGCCTGAGTTATGAGCTCAGAAACAGAGATACCCTCATTCTGGAGCAGGGCAAAGGCACGCAGGAGAAGCTGGGGATCCAGGCAGAGGAGAATCAATCTTTTGGGGAAGTTGAGCTCCTTGGATAGGTGCTTCCAAAGCTGGGAATTACAGGCGACTTGTCCTGTGGCCCATCTCCACGTGTAAGAAGGGGGATCCTACTGTAGAACTCAGCACATGGGACGTGGCTCCATCGCTCGATCCCTGCACGTAGCCCAGCTGGGTGCTGTGTGCTGCAAACAGCTATGAGAGCAAAAGGCAGCGCCTGCTGCAGGCCCTCCTGCTCAGAACTCCCTGTGGAGCTCCTGCGCCTGGGTCCCCCACCACGACCAAGGGATCCTGGCTCTTTTTTTATGGAGACTCCCCACCGAGGTAGACGCTAGTTAAAAGGTTACTGCCCAGCTGTGAAATATGTAGACAGGGTAACAGCTAAATGGCGGGGTGACCTCATATCTCATATTTATTGACTAAATGTGGCTTGAACTAGTCACCACCAGTAAAATAAACCACAGCCCCGAGTGCTGCAGGAATATTCCACGGCAGACAGACTCCTGACTCCTTGTCACACTCTTTCTTTCATTTGATTAAAAAAAAAAAAAAAAAATCTTTTTTTTTTTTTTAACTAATCTTGCTTCATTTACAACATAGGGCCTGTAGAAACCCTTTCAGTGCAGGCTGATGTTTTCCAATGAGAAGAAGCTGGGAATCCCTCTGGTTTTACACTGGAAGAGAGGGAGAGAACCATGCCTGTGGTTTTTGCTTTTTCCAGCACCCCCTTCAGCATGGATGCGCGAGGGCTGATGTGTGAGGCTGTATGAGGGAGTGCTGGGGATGGGGGCTGGGTTTTGTGACCTCTACATCACACTGCTGTCACAGAGATGAGTAATAGATCTGAAAAATCAGAAGACAGTTCTCAGGTTCTATCTGTACAAAGACATTGTGGTATAAAGGCAAAGTGAGAGGAGAACTGAACTCGTTTGGCACCAGTTATATCTTTCTAAGCATCTCTGCTTGTGTTTTCCAATTCTGGTGAACTATTTCTCATCACTTCAGAACAAAAATCCTGCGAAGTGTCTGCACTGTGCTCATTAGCTCACGGTCATCTGTGGTGCCCCGAGGGGCTGGCAGTGCCACGATCACAGTGCTCTCAGCTGGAAAAGTCAGAGCACATTGCAGGTGTTGCTATAATGTCCTGTCTGGGATTACCGTGCCGGTCAACAGTTGTGCTGTAGTGTTTCCCTTTGGATATTTACATGTGCATGGAGGGATGCTGAGTATTGGAAAAAGGATGGGCTTGGCACCAGGTTGGGATGCAGATGTTAAATCACCAACCCACGTCAGCTCAGGCTGCGCAGTAGCATCTCAGCTGAGCCATGGAGCTGCAGATGCATGGGATGGCTGTGGGGTAGGGATTGGCTGCAGGTTTCTAGGGATGTGCTGATACAGGGATGGGGCAAAAGCCCTTCTGGTCACGGCACTGGGACCTTCTGCTGATTGCTGTTAGCTTTTCAATATGCAGATGGCTAATGAAAGTCAGAAGGGAGAGGACATTCATTCTTCTCTAGAAAACCACTGAGAGGTTTGTTGTTGTTGTTGTTTTTTTGTAGAAGAAATGTGGGTTTTCTACTAGTAACATTTTGAAAGTGAAACACATATTATAAAGCATTATAAATGTCCTGACAAACATAGCACTGCCGCATTTAGAGAAGCACTGTTGCAAATGCTGGAGTTTGTTGACTGCTACTTTTAATCAGAAAAAACGCCTCTATTGGTTGCTTGCTGCTATTACTTTCTTTTTTTTTTTAATATATTTTTTTAATTCCCTCTGTCCCTGTGGAGGAGGTTGTTGTGATTTATCAGTAGTGCTTACTCTGCCCATGATGCACAGAGGTTGAAGGTGTTGCTGTGATGTGTTTGTGCTGTTCAGTTTCATCCATGCCTCTTGCAGCCCCGATTCTTCAGCGCCGTAACACAACACCTTAGGGCTGGGGCAGCTGAACGTCCCCTGGCTTGGGCTGAGGCCATCGTGCTTCATGGTTTCCACCTGAGGCCATAAATCATGCTGGAGCTGGATTAAAACTTCGGTTAGATCCACTGGCAGTTTTGCTGTTTTCACTGAACCTTGCGATGATTTGGACGTGAGCTGAAGATTTATGCGTATTTGCAGAGCCCACGGTTCCAGGTCAGAGCTTGGACTGAGGCGCTACCAGGGAATCATTGCTTCCCTGAACGTCTTTGGTGGCCTCTCTGAAGCGAGACGTTGCTAGGAAAATGCATCCAGAGCTCATCTCCCCGCTGAGTCTCCTCTGAGAAGTGCGAGACTCGATAAAAGGAGCCTGAAAATGCTGATACAAACATTGCTTGGGGAAACGTGCTCTGCTCTCATTCTTAACAAAGGCAATGTTGGAGCCCGCTTGTAATAATGCCAGGAGAAGTGTATGGGCAGGAGCAGAAAGTTGAAAGTGGAACAGAATGTAGGTTTTATTTTCCTTTTTCTCATGCGTTTAGGAGTGCTAGATGGCTGAGATGGCAGGAGAAGCCGAGCTCCCTGTCCCTGACACCAGGACCAATGGGTTGACATGATACCAGTGCTTGCACAAGGGTGGTGTCCCTCAGGTTGTTCTTTCCTAGGGCATCTTAAGTCTCAGGAAAGGTTCCTTGGGTAACCTGGTCCCTCTGTTCCCTCTGGACTTTGCTGTATGAGCCCTCAATGCGATACGCATCACCCATCATCCATCCAACTGTCCATTTTCCATCAGGGTTCCTTTCTGTATTTACTCAGATATTGCTGTCAGAGCTCAGACCATGGGTGAGGTCATGTTTTGGTGCATGGGCAAGAGGATCAGGGCTGGACCCTTGGGGTGCTATGATCACAGACAATGCATCTCCCATGCAGTGCCCCATGGCTCTCATGTGCCGACCTGCATACACACACTCCAGCACCAACAGATCCCCAGAGCTGCTCAGGAGGAATCAGAACTGTAACAATATGGCAGTAAAAATTAATGAAAAGCCATCATTAAAAAAAAAAAAAAAACACACACACACAAAAAAAAAACCCATGGAAAAGCAGTTATTTATTTATACCTAGGGAACTAGGAATAATACACCTGCTTCGTAGGGATGGCTGGCATAAAGCTGGCATTGCATAGTGGTACTTAATAATTTTTTACCACACTTTATAGGCTCTTTCCTGCAATTAATGCTAAATAAAATCAACATTTCTCCAACTTGCATTTCTGGCTCTCATTAACTCCCTTCATGCCATTCACCATCTTTTTCCCTCCTGATATCCTTAATTCTTTTGTGTTTTTCTTCTAAATGTTTCCTCACTTCTTCATTGTGTCTGTATTCTTACCTGTTTGCCTCATCTTTTCTCTGTGACACTCCTGAGCATTCCACCTGTGAGCAGAGATCCAGGAGCACCAGACAGGACTGGGCATCCGTGGATGCAGCACCCCAGGTTGGGCTGGATGCAATGGAGAGGTGGGGAGATCATGCAGCACCCTGGGATAAGGCTGCTCTGAGCTTTTGCAAGGGCTGTGGTATTTCATCCAGCAGTTATGTGAAGGGCTGAGTGCATTGCCACAATATGTCTGGCAGCAGTGTCCTGCCCAGGACCTGCTTCCTTGCTGTGAGCCTGCTCATAGCCTCCACACATCCATATCAGAGGTGGGAGCAGTTAGTTATTGTATGTCTCTGGAATCTGACTAATCTCAACTTCAACATAATATTAATAATTTAATATTCCCTTGCATCTAACATTTTCTTGCCTCCCACATAGCCTGATTAAAGGGTTAGACATTTGCCTCAAATAATATTATCTTATTGGTTTTCAACTCTGTGCTTTAACCTTTCCAGGTGTTCCTGTTAGAGATCGTGGAGCGGACAAATGCAGCAAGCTCTTGTCAGAAAACAGGAACCTGTGATGGTCAGCCCTTGATTGGAAGGGTATCCCTCAGTGCTGGATCTGGAATGTAAGTGGTTGCAGTGGCCTGAGTCTGTCATTACTGGAAGTCCTCTTCCTATCTCTGTTGTTTAGTGTGAGTCAGTCTGTCTTTGCTGCTTTCCTCTTGTCTGTCCAACCTGAGAGTCACTGCTAGCTACGTGAAATGCTTTTCATGCATCCCTGATGTCTTCAAGAGGCTGTAGTTCTCGTTTGTCAAGATGAAGCAAAAGGTCTAACTTTGGCACTGTTCTTTAATAGTTGTCTTGTTTGGACTCTGAGTTTCTCCATCTTCAAAATAAGGCTGACACTAATTGCCTATTTGCAGTGTATTTCCAGACGCGTGGCTGTAAAGTGCTGTATGAAAAAAACAGGCATTGTTATTATGAAACTTTCAGGAAAAAAAATTAATAGATTCATATAACTCCACAGTCATTAAAACAAACCGTATGTGGATGGAAGAGACCAGAGCTGAATAAACCTTGAGCAAACACAGCCTTTCACAATGAAACACAAACTGGTTTTAATCAGTGGTACCAAATAAGTTTTGTTTTCCAGGGTTTCATTTTCCACCATCTCCCTCCTTCTGTATTACCAACTGCAGAAGATGATCGCGCCTGACTTCTGCTCTTAATGAGTATCAGTTTTAAACAACAACAACGTGCTCTGCTTGGGCTGGCCAGGTCTCAAGTTGCCTTCAGCACCGCTAGGATCTCAGCCACCCTGTGTGAGTACATCAATTTGTCCATGGATCTTAGACAAAACTGAGTCTAGGCTCTGTCAGATGGGATAAAGGGCTGCTAACCACCATCTTGCATTTCCCTTCTCTAGGGAAGCCATGAAGCTCTTTCTGTTTTGCTTCAACCAAGGTTTTTCTTGTGCTTGTCTGGGAGGCAGAAATGGCTTTCTGCTGGGAGGGTGATGAGGTTACACAGACTGAGCTGAGCAGCCTGGAGGAAGAGCTGGGAGGAAATGGCCAAGCCACCTTCTTTCTGATGCTCCCATTTTTTTAGAAAAAGCTGTAATGCCTGCTTGCCCGTTGGTTTGTAGGCAGTAAATTCAGTGAGATGTCTTGCAACAAGATATGTGGAGGGGGGGGGGGCTTCTGGGTGACACATGCATCAACCTTATTCTTGTCTGGGAAGCCTCCAGTCTGTGCTACTTTCCCTGGCTGGAACACATGAGCACTTTCCTGGTGATGCCATCAGACCATGTGAGCTAGGGTCAGGGATGATGTGCAGGTTGCTGGTAGCTGTAGGAGTGAAAGATTGTGTAAAAATGGCAGGTGTGTGTATGTATATCTATTTGCAATCTTGTCCCCTGCTAAGAAGTCTGGTTCCAGATCAGTAATGGTATTTTTTCACCTCCCTCTTTGTAAGTTCATTGGGATGTAAGAATATTTTGTTCCCAGTTAAGCTAAGTCCATCAGTCTGCATTTGTTGCTGGCAAAGGCTATGCACAGATGCACGTTAACTTTAAAGCAACTGCCAGCTTCTGGTGACGCTGAATTCTCCATTTTTTCAGCCCAGCTGGCCAATGTATATGTGCTAAAAGTGGTGATCTGAGGTTCAAACCTAGCCCAGCCTGAGGTTTGTAACAGTAGCACAGACATTTGCTGTCAACAAATACTCACAAACGGTGATGACAGTGCCCTAAGGCAATTTCCTTCTAATACTGCTTGAGATGATGAGTGACTCATACAAGCTTAGAAGCTTCTCTGGGTTCTTTGGCTGGGTGGGATGTCCTAGTGATGCTCTGAGGTTCTTGCATTTAGGCAGGACTTGGTGTCCTGTGAGCCCAGAGGATGAGCAGTGGGTCATGGCTGAGCAGGAGACAAGGGAATGGCTGAGACAAAGATCTGTGCTGATGACAGAGCAGTGGGATGAGTTCTAAATCTTGCGACAAAAACTATATTCCTCTCCTCTGAATTTGTGCTTTTTAAAAAAAATTATATCACTTCTATAGACAAAATCTGCCAAAAACAATATATCCTGGGGGATATATGGGAAAGGGAGCAAGGCAGGCAGTGAGGAGCAGCGTAACCAAGCCCCATACCTAATGCTTGCCTGCCAGGAGATCCAGCAGCTCTTGAACCAGTGGCCAACAGTGTCGCTTGCAGATACTTCTCCCTTTGAGCTCATGCATCAGCAGCATGTCACCAGGGATGGTTCCTTGTGGCAGATAGGCCGTCTGCCACTGACTGAATGTGTCAGCAATCAGTTTGTTATGTGCCCCATCCAATGTGACTCCAGTGTCGCTCATTGCCTTTACTCCTTTCATCCAACTCAGTGCTCCTGCACTGAGAACTCCTCAGAACCAGCCATGCCAGCCAACAAAAGCCATCTAAATGGCATGGAATGGCCTTCTAGTGTGCTAGATAATTAAGTCATAGAGTCATTAAGGTTGGAAAGGACCACTAAAATCATCTAGTCCAACTGTGCAACCATTCTGCACTCCCACTCTGCTGCTTGCAGCCCATTCCCATTTGCTTGCTGCAGCCCAGCAGCTTGTGGTCTTCTGCCATGAAATGTTACTGGGGGGAAAATACTCTGCTCTTTGCAAAATTACTTTTGCCATCAATATATTCTGTTAAAAATATCGGTCTCTCCAAACTGAAAATATTTTGCTTTTTCCATTGCTGCAGCTTTCTCCAATTTTTCCGTGGTATAAATAGAAATGGGATGCTGATTTTTTTTTTAATTTATTTTTTAACTTTGGATTCTTGTTTTGTGAAAAGACAAACATTTGCCAAGAGGTAAACACATCTGGCAAAACCTTCACTTGCTAAGAAGTCATCTGACTTGGAAGGAGATTTCCGAGAGAATATGGGAACATATCAGATCAACTCTGCGAAGGAATGGCCTTCTTCACTCAGTAAGTGGCAGAAAGGAAACGATTGTTCCTGTTTAACACAGCTCCAAATCTGCAGCTTATAATATTCCCGTTGATCTCCTCTCTTTTTTATTTATTTAGCTTAGCATATTCAAATCCAATTTGTTTTTTTCCCTTTCATTCTCATGCTTGACTCCTTACCGTCTCATTGAGGTCAGCTTTGCAAAACTGTTCTTGTGCCATCTTACACCCAGAATGGTTGGAAAGGTGATCAGCACCAGTAATTTTCCACTTTCTGTCAGGCTCTATAATAAATAATTAAGAAAAATCATAAATAGCAGTAGCATTAGTTCACATGAAGTAGCTGTAGTTTAAAGTTTGGTGTAGAAAAGAGCTGTGGGTTATTTTTTCTTTCGATGATGCATCCTTAAGACTGTGTCTGTGTTATGCTTTTGCCATAATTAAATTATTGCTTATAAGAACTTTTGCTTGGTCAGAAAGAGAAAAAAAACCCACAATTATAATAATTCCATTTCAGTGTTTTCCATAAGATCCTGGCCAACTTGGCCAATAACTAAGGCAAGGAACAGGGGAAAAAAAAGGTATGTATTGTATACTCACTTAAAACTTGGCTAGAAATGACCTTTTATTGTCTAATTTTTTTTTCCATGCCCAACTTGGCTACTGGAGACAAACTCAGTGCCAAGTTTCTATAGCACATTATTTTCCTATGTATGATGTTTTCAAAAACACTTTCAAAAGCTTACCTCCAAGTGTCCTACAAGGGTTTTGCATGGGTTTGGTGATGTGGATGCTGGTGTTTCAAAGCTAGATATGTTTTGCCTGTGTTTTCCCCCCCTTTCGTCCCTTGTGTGGCCCAACATGGAACACTCTCCAAATGGGCTGAGCTAGGAAATGAGGTGAAGGCAGTGCTGTGATGGTAATGTAAACCTCTCTTTGGAGTGGCCCCAGGCATCGTGTGGGCCCCTGCCTGGGGCACGGTGACACTGGTTAGGGGCATTCAGTCCCCACCTGGGTCATGGCAGCGTGCCCTGTGTTGGGTCTGAGCACCTCAATGGCTTTAAAGGCAAAATACAAGGGAGTGATGCTGAGCTTGAGCTTAAAGTGGGCTCTTGAAGAGAGAAAACCAAAGCCCCCAACCAGCTGTGGTCATTCTGCCTCATCCGTAATGACCTGCCTGTGACATAAGTAACGCTTCAGTCATGATAAAAATAAGAACTATTTTTTATGTATATATTTGATTTCATTTCTGGTCTTTTTGAAGTCCCATGATGGTTGTTGGTTTTTTTTTTTGGTGGTGTTTCCAGTGCATCTGAATTACTACAGACAGAAAGGCAGCTGCTTGAAATCAGTAACGAGGGTGAGACTTTCATGGCTTTGATTTCCTAAATGTATTTTGTCTTCTGTAAGCTATACAAAGGTAGAACTTTCAGAGATCTTGATCACACAACTGCCTCTGCACATATTTAATTTCACAATCCACTGGCACAAGCTGAAGACAACTACAGTACAGAGCCCTTATCTCTGGCTTTTGAGCAGTTATGTAAGCAGAAATAAAAGTGCAGTTTGCTCTCTGCATTTTGGGACACCAAAGTTCTTTTACAGGCCTACCTGAAATGACTTTAGAGAAAAATCTCCATAGCTGAGAGGGGAACCCAGACCAATGAAATGTGAAAGAAGGTGACGAAGTTCATGATGGGTTCCTTTCCCTTTTCTGATCGTTCATATGCTGGTTCTTGCTCTCATGTAGATGGACTGACTCTTCATTTGCATGCTGGTACTGGGTTGCATATTTAACTCTGTGCTCAGCTGGGACTCATTTGGTATTTTAAATATAGGTCAAAAAAGAGATGACTTGAAAGAAAAGAGAGGGAGTAGAAATGGGGAGAGGAAAGGTCGTGTGCAGTGTGCTGCACACAGATGGCTCCTTATGGCTAGGACATGTGGCAGAATCCAAGCTCAGCTGACAGTTTGTTTGCATGATGCAAAGCTCCTTCAGGGACTGCTGAGCCTCTGAAAGTATCTGGGTGCATTCTGCAGGATGTTCACGCTTTGCTGACCTTGCAGAAGCCTTGAACGAACTGCAATTTCTCATCTACTTTTGCAAACTAGGAGGTTTAGTGCAATGCTGTGAGGGGATGGAGATATAGCCAAACATTTTGCTGTTTGCCAGGTGTCTAAAACCTGACACCCCAGCTTGCCAAGGGGCATTTTGAGATCCCACCTCGCCTGGCATCTCAGCAGGGGCAACGAAACTCAACAGAAGATCCCTGTGGATCAGCTTGTACCTTTTTCCTGCTGAAAGGCTGTGGTGCAGAGAGCAAGGATGAAGCAACTGCAAGATTTATGTTGGAACTGGATCCCCATGGATCAGAATGTGAATAACACCTCCATCCCCTCCCAAACCTTCCAGACCTGACCTTTCACAATCACCATTTCCTGACCAGTGACTCCAAAGAAAATAGAGCTGCTAGTTGGTATTTAATGGAAATCTGCACAAAACTTGTCAAAATACACCACCGTGCCTGTCAGATGCCTGGGACAAGACCTCTACAGTAGTTTCCAGAAACCCGGTGCAATTACTTACATTTTAAATTATCTTTAATTGTGGCGTGTGAGCTACAGAAACATTTCTTCCCCCCTCTGAAGCAAGACCTCGCTATTAAGAGTCACCCCCTAATTGCAGCTCTAATGGGGAGCTGGGGCAGGTCAGCACCAGGGTTAGCACAGGGTGAAGCGAGAGCGGCCACAGAGCACTGGGAAGTGGAGATGACACAGCACAACACTCATGGAGGGGCAGCTTGGAGTGTCAGCTTCTTAGCACATTTAATTACCCCACCAGATGTTCTAATCCAATCTTCCTGCCCATCCCCTGCCAGCAAATGTGACATTTTGTTGTGTTTCTGACTGTGGACTCATAGGGGATGGCTTGGATTGGGGATCATCCTTAAGGATCATCCAATTGCCCTGGAGTTTGTCTAGAATAAACTCAGTGAGTTGCTTCTTGGGCTTTTCCCTTGAAGGAACTGAGCATTCTTTTGCTACCCAAGTGATTGCTCAGGTCTGAGTGCGGCTGCACACACACTTGGTATGGGTAGGACTGAACTGAATCAGACTGAACTCATGGATTGACATGGATGTCACAGAGGGTGCAAGACTGATGAAAAATAGATGAGGTGGTGGTGCAAATCTGCTCAAGAGCTGAATGACAACTGTTAGCCTGGCAATGCTGAATTCAAGCAGTCCCTGTCAATAGTGTGAGAGATGCTGCACCAGATTTTCTGGGGCTGCTTGCAAATTGACCCAGTGTTCCTGTTGACACAAAACCTTGGAAGCGCAGCTAAGAGCGGCATTGCTGAACACGCCTGATTTGCTCACAGATTGTGGTCAGATGTGAGCATGAAAGCAAATACTTGCCTATGCATCGAGGAGAGGGGAAAACAGTGAATTAACCATAGATACAGATGCATGACATTACCTTCCAGGAGCAGATGTGCAGCATGGGGAATGAACCAACATGGGGAGGAGTTTCCTCAGTCAGTGAATGCAGACATGCAACGTGTTGACTGCATGGAAAAATCTCCTTCTCTCTTCTTCTTTCCTTAACATGAAAAAGAAAACTCAAAAATCAGAAGTCTCAAACTGTTCTTTGTTAAAGCACCACTTGAACAATTTGCTTAATTTTCACCACTTACTGCATTAATTGCTGCTTTTCTTCCCTTCAGCCTCATCCTGTTCCCCAGACGGAGAGCATTCAGACTTGTCCCAAGTACAGCTTCAGCCACACACCTGCAGGATGGAAACAGGCAGAGCAAACAATGAAACGAGGCTGTTTATAAAGCCTTCAACACGTCAGGCAGGGAGAAGAGCCCAAGTTTCCACGTCAAGGCCTAAACGGACCAGAATGACGCAAAACACGTGGAAAATATGGAAAATGTGGAATAAGTAATAAAATTATAAATAAAACAAATACAATAAATTGGGAATGCAGTTTTACTCATAATGATTTGTGTTCCTAGTAACCCAAGACTCCCTTACCTTTGAAAATGAGCATGTTTTTCCAGCAGGGAGCAGAGTGCAGGTGATGGGGCTGCACAGGGCACTGGACCAACCAGAAGCAGAGGTGGGCAGCAGGGAACCAGGGCTGCAGCGTGTCCATGTGAGCCCTTTCTGTGACAATGACTTGCATCAGGATCTCAGGAAAGTCACGTAATCAGATGGTGGTTAGCAGTAGTGCAGGAATTTTGGCCAGAAATGAATCTTGGCTTGTTCTGGGCTGAGAAATTTGTACTGGTGTTGTTACTCAGCTGCTGTTCTCTTGGGTTGCTTTGTCTCCTGTGCTTGTCTGGGTGTTGGGGACAGCAGTCAGCGTGCCCTCTGAATGGGGTCTCCTGGTGATACGCAGCTCTGGTGGAATGAGGCTTCTGGGCAGTCCTTGCTATAACGCTGATCCTTGGGCTGTGGGATTGCACTGCTCTCATTAAACACTTTTAACGAGGCTCTCTGTGATGACTTTATGTTCTTTCAGCTCCAAGAAGGAACGCTCAAAAGCTGACTCTGGAAGAAAACAAAAAAAGTAATAAAGCGTGGCCCGCTTTAACCACTGCTGCTGTCCTGTTGTCTGGTTAACAAGTGCTGGAGTTACAAAATAAATAGGCTTATCAGCCACATGAAACATCCCTTGCGTTCAGAACAGCTCAATTGTTCAAAGCTCTGTTGGTGACCATGGCTAAGGGCACCTGTAGGGAAAGCCAAGATAGAAGGAGTGATGGGGCTGGACACAGCTGCCTCCACCTCAATTAATTAGGCACCAATTTAGATATATTCCATTGGGAATGACTTTGGCAAAAATCAAGAATAAGGTTTAAATTCATGACTGGCAGCCTGAAGAACTTCTTATACTCAAAGGGGCAGCAGAAGAGTGAAGCAACATGCCCAGAGTCCTTCTGAGAACGAAAGCCTGCACATAAAGCAAGCTAGAGCCCTGCTGCAGACACCATGCCATGATCCCAAATGATTAAATGCTGAATCTTCCCTTTGCTGTACTGTCAACACCTTGGAAAAATTTACTTTGATAGCACTGTGATGAGTTGGTTTGCTGTGCTGGCACCAAGGAGTGCTATGAACAGAGTATGAATTGCAGCTATTCTTCAAGGCAAAAGATCTGAGTTTCTATTTCCCACTGCCACTGGGACCAATATGGGTCTGACTGGCCACTATATGGTGAAAAAGTCCCTCAGTGTGCCAGTATTGAAAACTGTTTGTGCATTAGCTGGAACCTTTGCCAGAGAAATAATATCATCCTCTTTGTTTATTATACTGAAACTTGATAAAAGAAAGCATCAGAGGGGGAAAAAAAAAATCCATCTGTGGTGTGAAATGAATGTTCTCGTCTGGACTCCAGGATGCAGCCGTGAGCACCAGCATCCTATGGCAGAACCACAGCATAGGGCTGCAGAGGGACCTCAGCCCCACAGTGCCAGTGGGGCAGTCCTCTCTGGGGCAATCCCCTTCGGGGCACTGCCTCTTGGAGCCCAACTGGCCATGCTGCACACTGGTTTTCCCAGCAAGGCAGGCTCGGTTCTAAGTCCCACAGCATTTGAAATACTCCCACCACCTCCAGTGTTTTTCTGGAAAAGCGACCATGCATTGGCAGCTATTTCTGGCTCCAAGGTAGCATTGCAAATTAACACGTTTTCTGTTGAGAAAAGACCCCGAACCAAGCAAAGCAACCTTCTCAAATGAGAAAAGCAGCTTGTGTGCGTTGTTAACAGGCTTGCAAAAGTTGATAGAACCACTTTACAAGAAGTATTAAAAAAAAATCACAGTAAAGCAAAACCAAGAACAAACAAAAACCCCAAGCTCAACACAGCTCCTGCACAAGAAAAGGATATAAAGCAACACACATGGCTGAAATACTAAGATTCCAGAAGTATCAAGCAGCAAAGGAGAGGAGGAAGCATTAGTTAGTCTGTGGGGGCTTTGGGACAGTCCTCCCCATTTTATTTCACATTAGGAAGTGGTAGCACAGAGGGCTTGTATGTTATGACAGGGATCTATATGTTAATGCAATAGAAATTATAATAAGGGCAATAACAACACTAACAGCAACAGAAACAAAGGCAAAAATTCAGCACAATGTGGCTTATATGACTCAAGGAAACAGCCAGTGCCTGGGGATGCCCTTGTGCTGCTCTGGGTGCTGCAGTTACACCACCAGCAAGCAGCAGGACCCTGCCCAGTCCAGGACCCCACTGCAACCCTGGTGGGGGCTCTCAGGGACCTCCATAGCACCAGTGGGAGCTGTGTAGTATTCTTGTGCTAGCCATCCCATCACTCACATTTACTCCTTTTGGCCCCATTTGCTGCTCGAATAAACGTGCAGCTGCAGATGCTGAGCTCGAGCAGAAAGCTGAAGGATTTACATCCAGCTGGGGAAAGGTTTATAGCAGAGCAGAAGATCCTGCTGCTGGGGATGCATCCTCCTCTACTTCCTCCCTCCAACGCTGTGAAGCTAACAATGCTAAAGTCACCAAGGAGCAAAAGATGCTATTGTTTGGGGGACCCATTTCAGCTCTTCAGCCAAACCCCACCTAGGCCAAGGCTGCAGGCATAGCCCACCTGGGATGCCAATGCCAGTAGTGGGTCCAGGCTAAGTGTAATGCTATAATGTGATGTAAAGTATAGCAGTAATAGCAGAGCAGCACAACCCTAGGCTGCAGCAAATAAGAACAAGCCCAAATACAGCAGTTGTAGACACAGAAACAATGGAAGAAAAACTGCTCACCTTTGAAAGGCCTTCATTGTGTAGGAACCTCCAGTGAGATGCCCTCCCCTCCACTGCCAACCCTTAAATGAGGGCTGGGAAGGGGTGGATCCTGGCTCCACCTCTTCTGGTCACTCAGGGGCATTGCATGCACCTGAGCTCCCTTGGTTGGCCCTGCCTTCCCACCAGGTGCTCTACCACTGCTTCAGGCTGTGACTTAGCATTTCCACTACACTGAGGATGTGCATTGCTCCATATTTCATTCCCTGACATCTCTGCTCCATTAACTCAGACAGGCCCCAACACTGTGGCAATAAATACACATCCATGGGGGTGCTTGCCTGCTGCAGCAGTGTGCTCTGAAGTGCTTCTATTTGGCTGAACAGAGTGATTATGTACAACTTCTGAATTCAAAAAAGGTTAATTATGGCTGCATTGTTCTGTGCTTAATTTATAATGGACAGGGAGAGGCTATGCTTAGGCTCTTAGCTGAAGCATGAAGAACCGTCCCATTCCCAATCCTAACTGGTCCCTGGGATGAGGCAGAGCCCTCTCTGCAGATCCACTGCTGATGCACTGCCTGATAGGCATTAAAAATAAAACACCCACCAAGCCCAGAGATCAGTAACAAAGCGCAGAAATCCACAACAGCAGCAACGCTCAGAGGCTGCCCTATGCCTGCTGTGCTGGATGCTGGATGCTCTCCCATTCCCCAGCCATCAGCCCTCACTCAAGCTGCCTTTATTTAAGTGGTTGGTGTTTTGCAGATTACTTCCAGGCCCCTCAAGGGTAGAAAGTCTTTTTACCTCCTCCGGCCCCAAGACCGTTCCAACAGCTGTAACTATTTCATTTTTAATTTACTTGATACAACTTGTCTCTGCTTAATCCATCAGGACAACGTTGAGGGTTCCTGACCCATAAATTCAGGGTGGGAGGGTAAGGGGGTGCTGGGGGAAAGGGAAAAAAATAAAGAAGGGAAAGGATTTTGAAAAATTGTGTCTAGATTGCAGCCAAATGTGTTCTCCTAACTCACTGCAAAGTGCAGGGCTGGGACCTGGGGGTGAGGAGGGACCTCAGCTTTTATCACGGTGACACACATACACCCCCAGCCTGAGATGTTTCATCAACTTAAACCTCTGAAAATTTTCTGGAATAGATTTAATTCCCTTTTCCCTGCTAACCAATTCCTCTTATTTAACGCAGACACTAAAATGAAAAAAAAAAAGCACCTCACTGCATCTGTATGGAAATATGAACAAATACATTTTACATCCTGAATTCCTGAAGGCAACACATCCCATCCTCCAGGTACCACTTCCTCTCCACTGCCCATTGCCAAATGCTCTCTGCTTTGCATTGCAGATGGCACTGCTCTAAACCAATCAGCTGACATTGAGCTGATTAGCTATGGGTGGGCATGTGCTTTGATTACAGGAAGAACCCTGGGCAATGATGTGTGTTTTGAGGCCCACTTCTACATATGCCCATCATCACACATTGAGCAGGAGGGACAGAAAATAAGCCACAATGAACAAAATAATTACACTCTAAAATATTAATGCTTACACAGAATCATTGAGTCATTAAGGTTGGAAAAGGTCTCAGAGATCCCCAACCCCAACCCATCCCACCGTGCCCATAACCACGTCCCTCAGTGCCACATCCCCACAGTTCTTCAACACCTCCAGGAATGGTGACTCCCTGGGCAGCTGTGCCAGTGCACAACTGCTTTTTCTGAGAAGAAATCTTTCCTAATAACCAACCTGAACCTCCCCTGGTGCAGTATAAAGCCATCACCTGCCATCCTATTGCTGGTAGCCATGAGCAGAGACCGACCACCACCAACATGAGAGTGTGCATAACCACATGGCCACGCTGTGATCACTCCTGAAACAAAGAACACATGCATTAAGAACAAGACTTAGCTTTGGAAATCTCACTTCTTTGCAGTTGCCCTTGTCCTTTAGCAGCTCCCCACGTGTGGACAGCAGCACCACAGGGATAGAGCTGATGCGAAGTGAGAAAATTTCGAGTTGGAGAATTTTTCGCCCTCACAAAAGGCAAAAAAACCCAAAAAACACCCAAAACCCTTCTTCAAAATCCCACGTCTCCATTTCTCACTTTGTTTCACTGCAGTCTGCGTAACAATGCCTCAGTTTATTGGGAAAGACAAGAGGGATTTTTTTCAGAATTACACGTAGATATAGAAACCATATAGGAAAGGTTCTAATTATAACTATTAAACTCAGAGAATAAAGGGATACAGTATTCCTGGCTCACTTGGTGGTTAGGAGTTATGCAGCGCGTTCTCTGCTTTAAAATGTGTGGCAAACTATGTAATTTTTTAAAGGAAGAATTACTTTCATTTTATTAAAGTCACCTTCAACATTGTTCTGCGTTGGGTGATTGACTTTGCCCCTTTTCCTGCCACTCTCGATGCAGAGCAGATGGGGAAGAGGTTTCCGTGAGACGTGCTGGAGGCATGCTTTAAAAAATAATAATACTGGTAAGGCTAATACTAATAAAACATAATAATAAGAGCCCTCTGATGTGTGGACTCTTTTTGGTTGGCTCCTCTTGCAATTCTCGGAGACCACGTTTTAAAATTGCTGGGTGATGATTATTGGGGGATTAGGGATTAGCGTGGTGGTTTGACTGCTTGTCAAAAGCCTTACAAGGATACACAGATTAAAATAATTCCCTTTTCTTTCCCCCTTCTCATCAATAATGAAGCAGATGATTTTAAGCTCCACGTAACCTCCAGTGGGCAATGAGATTTTCCGAGTGATCTCATGATATCTGGCTCAATTTTGCTCTGGTTTGAGAGCTGCGGAGGGATTTTGTAGTAACTGTAGGGCTCAATTAGATGTCAGGAGCTCCACAGGCTGGCAGTCTCATTTAGATTGTTGGGCAATAAGAGAGAAATGCAAAAACTAAATGGAATACAGCTGCCGATTGCAAGAAAGGAGGTTGCAGGAAATAAAAAGGGAAATAAACTGCTAACACAGATCACCCAAAAGATGTGCAGGACACAAGCAGCGCTCCTCTCAGCCTATTCTGGTCCATATTTCTGGCTGGGATAGCACTTTATTACTGACTGATTGTAATGGAATTGTTTTCTTCTGCACGTGCTCCAGAAAATTCCCACTGTTCTTTTGAAATTGCTTGGATACATCCATGTTTTCACCTATTCTATTCTATTCTATTCTATTCTATTCTATTCTATTCTATTCTATTCTATTCTATTCTATTCTATTCTACTCTACTCTACTCTACTCTACTCTACTCTACTCTACTCTACTCTGACCTGTCTTGTCATACCCTATTATACCCTATTCTATCCCAACCCAGCCCAACCCACCTCACCCTACTGTATCCTTTCCTTTCTGGATCCAATCATTAATTAGGCACAGAGTCATTACTCAGTACCGCTGGAAGCCCAATGCCTTAAGAAAGCTCCAGAAGGAGGTGAGGAGTGCTGGGAGTCACCACAGAGGTGAATTGTGGCATGGGACTACAGCTCCTGGCTGCATTCTGTGCATCCCCATCCCTGAGAGCTTCTAATGCTGAAGCATTTACTGAAGTCCTGTGTTCCCTTGCTGCACCCTTTTCCTCTCAAGCTGTTAATAACGAAGCCTACAGAATCAAAAGCAAAACACACTCGGGGCTTTCAGTGTGGCACGACTCTGATTTGTGCTGCAGAAAGCCCAGGTCATGGCTTTATTTACCCTCCCAGATCTCATGCTTGCCCACTAATTAGAGCTAGTTGCAGGAGATTAGATGACTTATTAATGTTTCCCATGCAACAAGAGCACAAAGCGAGTTGTTTTTTTCCCTCTGTAAATGGAAAAGCAAAGTGAACTTTGTCACTTCCACGCAGCTATTTTTTAATTTTCTTCTGCAGAATGTTGCCAGTCCCTAGAAGTGTCCAATTCTACCAAGCAGGGGAACGGTGCTGCTTTTTAGCTGGTAACAGTCTGTGCTTTTGTGGCTGTGGGGGAGTTTTTAACATATTTCTTCATTCTTTCAAGAGATGAGATGGCATTTTAACATTGAGAACCCATAAAGAAAGAGCAACTTTCTTATCCTCAGTGACCATGCAGACAACGGTTCCTTAGCAATCAATAATAATTACACAACTGGGATTTTTGCATATAAACCTCTATGTTCATTAACAACCAGAAACTGATGCTGCTGCTCTGTGACATCCTCAGCATTGGGTTGGAAGGGACCTCATGGATCATGAATCTCCAACCTCCCCTGCTGCATGCAGGGTCACCAACCTCTCCATTTAATGCTAGACCAGGCTGCCCAGGGCCCCATCCAACCTGGCCTTGAACACCTCCAGGGATGGACAGGCCATCCACAACCTCTCTGGGCAGCTGTTCCAGCACCTCACCACTCTCATAATGAAGAACTTCCCCCTGACATCCAACCTAAATTTTCCCTCCTTCAACTTAGAACCGTTTCCCCTCGTCCTGCAGTTATCTACCCTTTCAAAGAGTTGACTCCCCTCCTGTTTGTAGGCTCCCTTTAGGTACTGAAAGGCTGCAATGAGCTCACCCTGCAGCCTTCTCTTCTCTAGGCTGCACAAGCCCAGCTCCCACAGCCTGCCCTTATAGGGTCACTCAACGTGACCATGGCCATTCTTGCTCCCACTGCACCTATAGACAAACCTCTTGGGGCAGTTTCCTTCTGGGAGAAAACCCTCATTTTTCACCACATAACATTTTATAAGTTTCAAGCAAACGGAAAATGGATTTTATTATTGTATTTCTTTTTTATCTCTATTTTTTGGGGGGGAGGGAAGGGGCTGAATGTTTTATGGCTGCAAAAACAAAATTTGTGGTTTGAACTGTTAAGGTTTGATGCAGAGGGCTATGGAACCTTTTATGTAACCCGCTGGCCTGAATAATAATCAAAATATTTTGCTTTCCACTCTTTCTAAGCCTCTGCATCAGGAAAAAAAAAAAAATAGTGTGTGCAACCTTTTGACCACAGAATTCGAATACCAAGAAAACCCCTTCAGATGGCAGCAGCTCGTGGGATGCTGGGCTGGGACAGGACCCTGTAGGGGACATGGGATGGGATGGAGCTGAGCTGGGAGGATGCGAAGCAGGAGGCACAGGTAGAGCTGTGAGCATCACAAGGCACAGCACTGCCTACTGACCAACCCCAGGGATGCTCTGCCTGCTCTACAGACAGGTGCTCTACACCTACTGCTGACCTACTCCACAGCTTTCTGTCCAATCTCACAAGCTGCATCCATGGCATTTTGGACAAGAAGTCATCAGGAATGGCTAAGTTATTCCTATTCCTATCCCGTTATCTCCTGGCCTACAGCAGAGTGGGAGGAGCTCAGCTTTTCCTCGATGTAAATCAGTGCATTTCACCCAAATTTGCAGCACTGCAGCCATTTGGATGAGATCTTACCAGAACGTTCTGTCCCAGTTTCTTCAAGACTGGATTCCACCCTTGCACCCAGAGCCCCAGCTTGGCCTTTCTTTGCCTTACAGTGCTAATCAGATTGTGCTGGAAAGGAGAGGTGGTGCACAAGGTGGGGATAACAGGGAATTTGTCACTGACCTCATTCTTGTGAGCACCAGGAGCACAATGGGGATGGGAAGAAGTCCCAATGAGGTGGCTAATTTAGCTCCTTGAGCAGATTTTAGCCTTTGCCCTGAAGTCAGAAGAAGCACTTACTGCTTCTGGTCGTGTCATGCTTGGCTGGTTATTGAGTAATTGAGGCTTTTCACCCCAAGTGCCTGGAAACACCGTGGCACTGCCGTTCCTTACCTCCCAGCAGGTGAGAAGAGCTGAGGATAAAAGGGGGAAAAGCCCCATGCTCTGGCCAGGGGAAGTGAAGAGATTTCAAAAGTGATGGTAGTGGGATGCTCTGTCCCTTACACTGTCCATAGGGCACAGCCAGAGAGACCCACTCAATTACACATCAATAAGAGCACTAAATTGAGGTGCTGGAGGTTGACATCCCCACTCCCCACTGTTTACACAGCCCCCAAAGCAGGCTCCCAGGTCACAGCCAGCCTTGCCTCCATCCTCCCTCCCCTTTCCCTGCAGGTCAGCAGCACACAGTTGCTGCCCTGAAGCGCTTTTCCACTTTTGCTGAATCATATGAAAAATTCACTTCGAGTTCCAATCATTCATCACAAAATAAGCTGATGGTTAGACATGCTATTTTAAAGCAGATATTAAAATAAAGAAAACAGTCACTCTCCCTTGAAAGAGAAATACAGCTGGTTTTCCTTTAATTCCATTCTGGTTTCGCCTGATTTTTCCCCCTCTCATTGCAAACTCCTGGAGTTGCCAGAGCACTCACACAGAGTGCAGAGCAGAGCGCAGAGCATTGCACTCTGCAGATCTGCAGTGCTGCCCTAACAATCCAACACTGCTGAGAGCTGCTTTGAAAACATCACCTTGCAGCATCCCTGGGCAACAGTATTCTCTTCTCTTTTCTATAGGAAACCTACAGAAAGGACTGGTTACATTTTCCCTGGAGTTCAATTACAGAACCCTGTGCCTTCCCTTCGTTTGCTGCCCAAGTCAGTCTAATACTTAAAGAGTTTCTTGCTGCAATGGCAGAAATGCATTATGTCTTGGGCAATGTCCAGAATAAGAGCATTTGCCTCATTTACAGCACTAATTGAGAGGTTTATTGGCCTACAAAAATATTCCATAGCTCTTAGGGCTTCCTATAATGCGGCACACGTTGAAGGCCTGTTTTCTGAAAGCACTGCATCATGCCATGAGTCACTGCACAGCAGGGCTGAGGTGTGGGGATAGGGAGGGGATGGGACCCTCTCCCAGACTGACCCAACGTGGCCACGTGGGGCTTTGTCCCAAGGGGACCAGCAAAACTGTTTACCTTTATCATGAGAAAAGATGATATACCAGATGTTTCAGGTTGGATATTAGGAATAATTCCCTGGAGGTGTTCAAAAATGCGGGGATGTGGCACATGAGGACATGGTCAGTGGGTATGGTGGGATAGGCTGGGGATCCCAGGGGTCTTAACCATTCTATGATTCTATGACTCCACGTGAAGAAAGGCTACATTTCATCTTCAGCCCCCAAAATGATTGAGTGTCCCCTAAATAAAGATTTTTGAACATCATGCAATTGCTGTCCATGTGTCACGTTTCTCTATGCAGACATGAATAATGACTTTTAGATGACTGGCACTGATTTTCTTCCGCTCAAAAAGGAACTAGTTGTATTCGGTGGTAAATTTCAACCCTGAACAATGCTGCATATTTGTAGGGATGCTGAAAAAAGTCAGCTTTTTGAGAATATGGAGCCCTCGGAGCTCTTCGTTACTCTGCATCTTTGTGAGCGTCAAGATTTTGGTTCCATTTTTCATCGTTATGAAGACAATAAATGTGTCTTCTTTTCATAAGGAAAGCAAAAAACCTTTCCACTATTACTTATCTTTGGAGCAGGGACTTCCAATCATAACTTCATGTGCTGGAAGCTCACCATCAACAGCAAGTGCTGGGACTGAGGTGCTCCCTCCTCTTCCTCACGTCAGTTCAGGGACCATCCTCAAGTGTCCAGCCATTTTTAGCATGGACCTCAGAACAAAGTAACCTCACAAGAGCAGAGCAAAGCAAGCTCTGCCCCACAGACCCATGCTGTAATTTTATTTAGCCTGATCAGTGTTTTTTTTCACCGGCGCAACTGGATTTCATCCCTACACAGCACTGCCCCAGTTATAAGTGGGTTGCTAAAATACCAACTTTTGCCAAGATATCCTAAACACCATTTTTATAGGTAGTATATGCAATCCAGACCCTCAGCTGGTGGAATTTGGCACAGCTCCACCAGCACCAGTGTGGGGACACTGATTTACACCAGTGTGGGAGCCAGACCCGGAATGCTCTCAGCCTATCTTGGTTTTACTCCACCACAGCATTTGTTTGGGTTGGTCTCAGCCCCGCTAGAGGCACTGAGTTGGTTTGGGCCACCAAATCAAAGCACCCCATCGCCTTGCCTGGGAACATGAGGATACTTCTGCTTCCTATTTCAAAGGGACAGCAACCCCAGGGTGCTGGCAGTGCAAAACTAGCCTTGCTCTTCCACATCTTTCCTGCACTTGCTGCTCATTTTTTAAGAAGAGACTTCGCAGTCTTTCAGGAAATAATTACCTCGGTGAGACCCAGCCCTTGCTGACTTGATGGACAGCTTCTGCAGCAGGCAGGGAGGTGCCAGAGCTGGGAACCCAGAGAGAATAAGGCCTTCAATTACCGCAGTGATATAATTAATGAATTTATGACGGCAGCCAGACGGCAGCGACAGCAACACTGACTTACTTCACTGCAATCTACCCTGCTGACTAACGCTCATATCAACACCTCTAGCGACCAACCAGCCACCAGCCCCTTTGCTGGCTGAGATTTCACGTGATTTCTCCAGAGAGAACCTTTCCAGATCATTTGAACTAATTGAGGTAATGGAGAAATTGTTCTCATGCCAAAACACTTGTTGTTTTTTTTTTTTTTTTCTTTCCCTCCCCCTCTTCTTTTGGTAAGATGATAATATTTGGAAGGCTTCTGGCTACTGCTTAAAGGAACAAAGCAGCAACGCTGAGAAGCCGAGAGGTTGGACCAGCTGCAAATTGTCTTCCTTGCAGTGCTGGAAGCCAAACTGCACCCCAACATCTGCTAAAACCCATGGTGAGCAGCAACACCCCTGCAGCAGGAGCACGCTGTGCACTGATTGCAGCATCCATTGTGTCCCAGGAATGAGGAAAATCCAAAAGAAAAACTGAAAGCGGACAATTCTGGGACTGTTCCCAACAGAGCAGATCCCTGTGACCAGGCAGGGAGTGGTGTGAAGGGCTTACCATAAAATGGAGCTGGAAGGGCAAGGAGGGAAATCTTCCCCTTCCCATCGGGAAATTCAGCCTGAAGTCTCCACGAGAAATGCTGGGATGCAAAACAAAGCCTGGGCTGCTCTAGACAGGAATGTGCCAAAGTCTTTTGCCTTCAAGATGTGTGGGCTTGTGAAGGACAGAAATGCAGCACTGGGTGGGCCAGTGCAGGCTTTAATTTTTTTTAATTTTTATTTTATTTTATTTTTTTGCTATAACGCAGACATAAAATGCTCATTTTCATGTTTCATAACATTCTTCCTAAAGCACATTTTTGGGTTTTGTCCAAAGACACAGCAACCCCCCTGACAGCCCGCTGCCTGGGTTTGCACATGCACTGACCGTCTGAGAGCAATGAATCCTGCTGCACCCTCAGCTCCCCCAGCCCACGCCTCCTGCAGCGCCTATCCCACGTTGCACCAATGCTTGGAGAGGGGAATAAAACCAGCTGGGTGCCACCAGTCCTGCTGCCCTGCTCCCAGTGGCTGCTAATTGCACAGAGCTGCCACAACTGGTTAATCATAGCACAGCATCTAGAGGCCTCTAGTGTCCAGAAGGTACAAGAACTCGGCCAATAGGTGGCTTGCCCAGAAAAAAAAAAAATCAAGAATAAATGCTTTTTGCAGTATTTGCACGCAATAAAGAAATGGTTTCACAACTAGCTCTACAGTCCACAATTGATCATCAGTGCCAACACAAAACCTGCAGTGCTCATCACTGAGTGGGTGACCTGTGCCATGCACAGCATCCAGCAATAACCAAATGTACACATGACCAGAATGATATGGGAAAGGACAGCACGTGTGATAGCACACGCTTAATGGTACTCACCTTTGAGAAGAGAAATGCAGCCTTTGGTCACACAGGAATCCTCAGAGACTTAGATTTCCACAGGTTGAGTCCCTTGGCACTAAAAAGAATAAGAATAGAGAACAGGTAAGAATAATCACAGGAATGGCAAACATTGGTTACCTCTGCTGCTTGGAGGCATCTGACTGTGCCATGTTTTGGGCACAGAATATTGCTCTGCCTAGCAGGCAAGCTAGGGTAACATGCATTTAAAGAAGAGAGGGGAGCTCTAATGACTTCTTGCTTTCTACAGTTCCCTCAGTTAGCAAACATCCCATAAGGACAGAAAGGGAGAAAGAAACAAAACACCATGCACTGCCACAGCCCTGCTCGGTGCAAGCATCTCCATCTCCCCTGGCTTTGGGCATTCCATCACACCATGCATCCTGGCCATACTGTCATACTGGGACTGGATTCTTCCATGCCTGCAGTATTCCCACTGGGTCCTGGCTCATTCAACGCGGGCAGGAGAATAAAAGCTGCAGACTTCATTAAGTGCAGCTCCCCATCCTGGCTCATGGTGCCAAAGAGGCAGTGCCAGACCCGACACAAGGCTGCAGGACACAGCTTGGGCTCTGCTCTCCTGCTTTATTCCCTTTGCTGCTTCCTTGCCATGCCAGCAGCTCACACTGCTCGGATCAGTCATGGAAAATAGCAGCAGCCTTCTGTGTTTTATTCTCCCCTTCCTGGTTTGCACTGTCAGGTGCCTGCCTGTCTTTTCCGGTTTGGATCTCTTTAAGAGGTTTTATGACTGGACAAAAAAAAAAAAAGAAAAAAAGAAAAAAAAGAAAAAAGCCAGCTTTCAGATCTGATAGCATCTTTAATAGTTTTTGCTACTGTTACTGGGAGAAGCCATGTGCTTAAGGCAGAGCAGCACCATGTGGCTTTCCTGACACTCTCCCAGCCCTCCTAGAAAGGAAAAGCAAGCAGGAGTCCAGCAGGCAATGCATAGCAAAGCAAAACAGCACGGCCAGGAGGTTTGGGAGGGATGCACACACCTCACAACAGCAGAGTGGGCATAGAGACAGGGCCCAGTGGTCCCCATGTTTATTCCTGCATTTCCAGAGGAATCAAGGCTTTAAGCTCCCAGTAACTCTGGAAGTGAGAGGTCACCTTCTCCCAAATCTGAGCAACTCAGGGCTCTCTCAAATTGATGCAGATTCCATGCAAACAGGAGGTTAGGGGAGGGGAGAGCCTCACAGCTTGCCTGCCTCTGCCTGCACACCCAAAGGCTCTTAGCTCAGAGGGTGTAAAAAGAAAGGAGAAGAGCAGAGCATTGGCTGCATGGGAGCAAAAGGAGTTCATAGCAGAGCGAGGTCCCAGGTTTGTGCAAGCCATCTGATCCTGGGGGGAATGAACCCTGACCAGCTGGGGCCTTGCCCCTCCCGTTAATCAGCAATTAAGGCAGCAAAGGAGACTTAATGGAGCTGTATATTAGCTTATCTCAAATGGCAGATCAAGGAGGAGAGCACTTTAAGCATGGAGCTGGTTTATCTCTCAGTGAGAAGCAGAGCATTTCTTTCTCTCTGTCCCCTGCCCCTGTGATTTATACCGACCTGGCATTTGCATTTACACCACTACACCAGGCTCTGACAAGAACCTCATTAAATCTTGCAGTAAATCAGTTCCTCTGACAAGTATCCTTTTGCTGCCTTTGGAAATGATGAGTGCACGCATTTGGGGACTTATGCCCATGCTTGTTCTCAAACGTACACACAGAGATGCACACACACATACATACGAAGACATATATTTTTTTAAATCTTGTCTTGACATCCTGAAAGGCTTTCCAGGGATGAAATATTACTCGCACTCATCAGCAGGCAAAAGAAAAAAAAAAAAAACAAAAAAAAAAAACCAAAAAAGCCCCACAAGAGTTACAGAGAAAGAGAGACTCAGTGTGAACTGAACTGGATGGGTCCCTGCCAGAGGGTCCCTGGGATCCCCTGCAGATCCAGCACTTCTGGAGGTGGGGGGCAATGGCACCCACTGTGCTCAGGTGGCTCTCAGCTGGGATGGGCAGAAACCAGATGGCACAGGGACATTTGTATTTGTAAGAAAGGCTGGAATTAAGCCTTTTGGAGAATACATCCAGAGAGTACATGTATGTTAAAATGAGAAAGAAAAGCCAGTTAAAAGTTGGTCAAAGTACAAAATTAAAAGAAAATAAACAGAGTGGAAGCAGCAGCCTCAGCCCTCACAGGAGAATAACTCCCTTCTCAAATCCTTGCAGACACGATTTCAAAGCCCAGGAGTGAAAGGGCCTGATTATTATGGGTAAAAGAACAGAAGCACACAGACACAAATTCCTCACTGCTTATGAGCTGTGGCATGACACTGAGGTCTTCCTTAGGCACACGAGGGCCCTCACTCCACTCTCAAGAACTGGACATTAACTCTGTATACCAAGCCTTCTGTTCTTGGAGGACGTGGGCTGTCCACCCAGGAGCTAACCAGAGGGGATGGGGGCAAGGAACCTCCTGCAGGACGTTGGATAAGGGTGGATCAGCTCCCACATGCGATGTCTCCTTGCTTTCCAATCGCAAGGTGTCTCCTGACTAAATGAAAAGGTCATTTCCCATTTTTGCCGTAATAACGCGATCTAAAAATAAACTCTTGCCTTAAAAAAAACATCTCCATTGGCCTTCAGAAAACAGAGAGACTGAAATAGAGGGGAAAAAAACAAAACAAAACACCCAACAACGGGAGAGGTAGAAAAGAAAAAAGAAAGAAAAAGTAAAGTCCTAAGTTGTGCTGCTCTTCTTGCCAACATCCACAAATCCTCATCCAAATAACCTCTCATTTACATGCATGTTTATTTAGCTTTCATATGGCCGTCTGGAAATCAGAACTTTTTTCCCCTCTTCTTGTCTAAGATAAAGATGAGGAGAAGTGGGGAAATGGAGGCTCTCTTTGTCGTACATTGCCATGACTGGCTGCCTGGCCGAACACCCAGCTCATGTGCTGGGGGCCATGGGTTGAAAAGGACCATTATGACCATCTAGTTTCAACCTCCCTGCTATGTGCAGGGTCGCCAACCACCAGACCAGGCTGCCCAGAGCCACATCCAGCCTGGCCTTGAATGCCTCCAGGGATGGGGCATCCACAAGCATGGGCAGAGAACGTGTTTTAAAAGTGATCTGATAGAAAGCAAAACAAACAAAAAGGTATATTCCTGAGAAACAGCTCCTTCCAAACCCATCCTACCATCAGTATAAATGTTTCTGAGCTTTTTAACCCTGTCTTTGTGGAAGGTGACCTTTCTTCTGAAAATCTCTATATTGGTTTGATCAGATTTTCTTAAATAAGTTATTTTGTCTTTATTAATTAGGTTGCTAAATATCTCAGGGAGGAACTGGAACTAGACCATAGGTTAACACAAGGCTTGGAAGCATTCTTTGCTCTAAGGACGCATGCAAAACTCATGCTTCTTGACTGAAAAGGATTCAGGTAATATTTAGAAGTATTTGTGTTCTTTGAGAATCCAGAAAGCCCATAGCAGAAAATTATCATCTCCTTTTGAGACCAAGAAAACCTTCACTGCAGTGTGAAACGGAGTAGATGTAATTAAATACCAAATAGCCACCTGATGTTGTTTCCTAGTCATTAAATCACAACGCGAGTGGCTCTCGTTATGCAAACACTCACACATGCTTAACTTGGGCTGTGTGAGGACACTGAAGTGGAAGTAGCTGAAATAAGCCCATGCACAGGTAAACCCACACTGCTTTCATATTTCTTCATTTTGACCACCTAACGAACTGAAGCTGGAGAACAAAGACACGACCCATTCTCCGGGCCATCAAAGGTGGGCACTGCTTTATCCTTCAACACTGACCTAGGCATAAAGAGGACATTCTTACCTGATTTGGAGATGCCAAATAGATAATTTCTGAAAGCTTTAAGAATCCCTTTCCATCAATGTCTTTAAGCTCCTTCTAGCAGTGCCAGCATGGACAGTCAAGGAGTCAAGTCAAGGAGTACTTCGCTCCTTGCTCCTTATTACTACGTACTTCTTTGCAGATTTTCTATGCAAGAAGTTTATTTTGCCTTGGATGGCTAGAGCTGTATAATTTCCCTGATGTGGGCGAAGACCTACTAATATAAAAACACTTATATTCATACAGCTTATTCCTGTATGAGAAAAGGGAACAAGCTTAGATGGTATAAGGCACCCTTATGCTGTCCACACTACAGGATATGCTGCTGTAACTGTATGGGTAAAATATCACAACCGCAGCCAACATAATTACACCAGTACAAAAGATACTGTGTGTAGACCAGAGCTACATATGCCACTTCCTAATACTTTCATTTGCCACTTTTGGCCACTCTTGTACTTGAATTAAATCCCTTCTTTCAGCTAGGTCCTCCTTCCATCCCAAGCAGCAGGAAAACAAGTGGCCAATTTACCTGGGTCAACAGATACTGCTGACACAGACAGGGCCAGGACAGTCCCTGCGTCAGAGGAAGGTGTCTCCTTCTTTTGCCTGCTCATCATAAAACCATAGAATCATTAAGGTTGGAAAAGACCGCTAAGGACATCAAGTCCAGCCATTAACCCATCACCACCATGCCCACTAAACCACATCTACCCTTTTCTTGAACACCTCCAGGGATGGTGACTCCATCACTCCCCTGAGCAGCACGTTCCAATGCCTCATCACTCTTTCAGAGAATAAATTTTTCAACCTGAATCTCCCCTGGTGCAGTGTGAAGCCATTCCCACTCATCCTGCTGCTGTTACTCAGGAACAGAGGCTGACCCCACCTCACTACAACCTCCTTTCAGGTGGTTGTAGGGAGCAATGAGCTGTCCCTTGAACCTCCTGTTCTCCACACTGAACCATCCCAGTTCCCTCAGCTGCGTCCCATAAGACTTGTGCTTCAGACCCTCCACAGCTCCACTGCCCATCTCTGGATATGTACTGTAAAAAAAGCAAGGGCTGCCCTAGTAGCCAAAATAGCTTCTCAGCCTTGTGCCAATGGGACAATTGCTCAAGGTTGCACAGGGAAGACCTTCAGCTCCTCAGGGCTTCCTCGCGTGCTTTGGGGCTGACCAGAAGTTCTTGGGATGCCTGTCCCTGTGCCTTGGTTCCGTTCTCTTCAAAATGGAGACGGTAGTTAAGTGAATTGCTTGGATTTCAGCCAAACGGGCTGGAATACACTGAGCTCATCTCATCGCGGAAGTTAAGTAGCCTCAGGCCCCTACAGTGCTGGGATGAAAGGCCAGGCCAAGCCAAGGGGTCGTGGTGGAGCATTAAACCAAATAAATCAAACCAGCTGGGAGACTCCATTTGCTCTCAGCGTTACTTTTGAGCTGACGGATGGGAAGGAGAAAAGAAAGGAGAAGTTCATGCGCTCGCACCCGGGGAATGACAGCTGCTCTCCCATCAGATGGGGGAGAGCTCAGAGATCAACTGCTGCAATCCATCAGGGTGGAGACGGCTGGAAAAGCATCCTGTGGGCTGTGGGGTGGAAACAGAGGGATCTGGGGTAGCACACTCCTTCTTCAGGCTGCTCTTATCCCCGTGGAGAATTCCTCATCATGTGCATGAAGTATGCTTGAGTATGCCACAAAGCCCCCATCCGCTCATGGAAGATAGCTGAGTGGAACTGGGTTATAATTTCAGTAGGACGGAATATGGAATATGATATATTTATGAATAATAGTTTTAAAAGAGCAAAATCCTAGAAAAACAAGCTGTTTGGAAACAGTTCTGAAGAAGCAGGCGATGCTTTCATTGGGAGGGGCAGATACAGTTTGCATCACAAAAAATAATCCTGAAAGGACTGTAAGTGGAACTGAACCATGACAGCTGGTAGAGCAGTAACAGCAGGCAATGTTGAGATAGCTCCTTTTCCCAGTCCCAGTTTGTCTTGTTATTTGTCTAGGAGCTGCTGAAATTATTCTTTGAAGATGTGCCTTCAGAATAGCTTATTACTGTTCAATTTGAATGAGATAAAGCCATTGACGCCATAGAAGTCTCATTAGGTCAGTGACACCAATGCCTCTGGAAGACCTTGGATTCAAGGCATCTGGTTGCATTTTGTCTTTAGTTCTCTGTTTGATGGCAGCAGTAACGTGATGCTGGGAGACACCTGTGGCTGAGAGGGAAATCCAGGGTGTTCCATACAGTGATAACTGTTTAGATTCAGCAGATTCTCCACCTCAGAGCTGTGGCTATGTTAACCAAAGAAGTAAACCTAAGGGCTGACCTAAGAGATCTTTATGCATCATAAAACCATTCTTGTGTGATGGTTTTTTTTTTTTTTTTTTTTGCTTTCTAATGAAGCTCTTCTCCCTACTTCTTTCACTATCTCCTTGATTTTATTGAGTCCATTTTGGGGATTGTATTATCACTACAGGTGTAAAAGAGAATCACCACCATCATTCGTTGCACGCACTGCACAGAGTTCTCCCAAATGGTACCAAGGATGTGAACGAAATGACTTTCTGTGTTAACACATTCTTCGAACACTAAGTTAGGTCCACCAGGAAAAAGCGTGTCTCATTCAAATGAAGGGATAGACACGAAACAGAAACCCCTATCCGGAATTTGGTAAGCTATCCAGGCATTGGGTTTGTAAATTATTTCAATTCTTGTGCTAAATGACTAATTGTTTGATCACAAATAGGAGCAGAGAAAAATACAAACACAGCACTTGCTTTGCCTGCTGCTGAAAGGGTCCCGAGCTCTGGGCAATGAGGCTCGGACTCCCCATGCGTGGCATTAACAGTGTGTTTGGGTTAAACTCTTAAGACAAATCATAGCCGGGACTTGTCTCAGCTTCCCTCTGCCCCCACAGTGCAGACAGCCTCTGCACTTGAGAGTATTTTAGTCTCCAGTTCTGTTATTCTATCACTTCTTATTATTAGAAGTTTTTCTCATATCCCGATTGGTAGGAAACGTCATCATCGATTGCCAAGAATAACCTAATATTGTTTAAAAACATTATTGCTGGGGCTGACCCAGGGCATGTCGTGCTGTGAGCAGAGTAGACTTGGAATCACAAACTCCTTTCAGCTTATGGAAGCAACAAGGGTCGATGTGTTCCGTGCACTTTCTGAGGGCGAGCTGGAGAAGGAGGTTACACTCGATTCACTTCCCACAGGCGGCGGTGCCTTGCGATAGCTGCGAATGCAGATGTTCCCCTTTCTCTAGGTGAGAACAGAAAGGGAAAAGAGAAAACCCAAACCCTGGGGCCATGGAGGTGTTCACACCACGTCTCTGCCCTGTGTGCCTCTGCCTCCATCACGAGTGGCTCTCGCGGGGGGCTGGCAAACTCCTCAAGGAAAACAAAAGCATCTCACAACGTCTGCGTTCAACTCAAACCACATCTTTAGGGATTTTGAGAAGGACTGAATCCTATCAGAGAAGCTTAGCCATTCTATTTCCCCCTCGTCTCCAGTTACTTCCTGCCTTTTGCACAGCTTTGGACTAGCCGGGTGCTTTCTAGGAGAGGAAAATCAGAGCCTGTTGCTGCCATTCAGTCCCAACAACACTTCCACGGTCTGTTTGGGATGAGGACATCTGATGAATCCCCACAACTCAGCCCCTTCACGGTGGTTTTGCACTGTGACCAGAGATGACACAGATGTAACCGCCTGCATTTTGCAGAGGAATGGAGGTGCAGTGCTCTGCCCAAGCACACGGTAAATCAGTGGCAGAGCCAGAAGCCTTAAGAACGAGCCTTGTATTCAAAGCAAAATACCCTCCTTCTGCCAAGCCAAGAGTGAAATGAGAGGGTAGCAGATCATTCCATCCATTGGAAGAGAAGGGGGTACAACCACATCCATGGGCTGATGAAGAAGTTCCTCCCTGCAAACTCTGTTGTTTGCCCTTCCATGGGCTGTTCAGCACAACACTGCTCTCAGCTCCTTATTCACATACCTTCCACCCTTCCCTTGCCCCATTAGAGCTGTCTGAAACGTTATGCATAAACAAACTACCATAAGACTATTTATTTCAGAGTTTCCAGTAATCTCTTTTTTTTTTCCTCCTTTATATCTGTGGTCCAGTTTTAAAGAATCCAACATGCATTTGGAAAGCTGGATATTCTGTGATTCATCCGTGATTGTTTCATAGCAGATTAATGTGCTGCTATACCAGGAAGACATAAGTAATTAGGTGCTCGTTGATTTATTTGTTGCTGTTAATATTTGTTCACAATTCAGCCTTTTTTCTTCTAATGTCTGTGAATTGCTCATAACCGACTCTGCTTTTGTTACAGTGGTCATTATTTAATATATGTTTGACTGAGCCTGGAAGCAACATCTCCAGTTTGCTGGGCTCGGTGCAACGTGATCATTCCTGCTCTCAGTGTGTGGTAATTGCCTGATTCACAGCGTGCTCTTTTTGCTTCTGGTTTCGATGCTTAATGCTCCTGGGGTCAAAATTCTATGAATGCTTTAATGTGTTTTTAAAAATGTGTTTATGGTCCTTACAAAAAAAAAAAAAAAAAAATACAAACAGAAAGTGCAAGAAGAAAATAATAGCTAAGAGGGGAAGGAAAAGGAAAAGAAGACAGTATGGTTACTTTGCCATTTTACCCTTTCTCTAGTTTAGCTTGGCTTTTAGATTCAGCCTTCTGCACAACTCTGAATTTAGCCCCTCACAGTGGATTTCCCAGCCCTGCTGGCGCCTGGCTGTGTTCTAACTCCTGCATCTGAGTTAACCAAGGGGTCTAGAGGTGTGTCTGAATAGCAGCATTCTCATGGCCTTTTTCTACTCCATCTTTCAGAAATCTGTTAGCTGAGGTTGCCAACGTCACTCTGCAGTGCTTTTGTTAAGTTCCTGCTTTTTGCAGACTTAAAGGTCCATCAGAAAGAAACAAACTGGTATGCATGTGTAGCTCATGAACAGAAATTCTCTGAGTTTCCTGCTTTCTCAGAGCACCGTGGACCATCTACAGGGACCGATCACCAGAGCTGTTCCTGCAGAAGACACATCTACTGTCTGAAGGAGAGGATGCAGCCACATCACTCCTCTGCCAACCGCTCCATGGCCAAAAGATGCTATGGAAAATGAGCCCCTTGCCATCCTTAAAGGGAAACTGTATTGCTTCTTGCCAAGAGGATGGAAAGAGCCATGCAGCTGGCACAGGCTTCATGCTTCTGATATTGATAGAACATCTTCTTGTCTTGGTAGTGTTCTGTGCATTAGCTATTGGTCAGAATGCCTCGTTCAAGTCCTTCCACTTGATGCTGAACAAGCCAACATCAAACGCTTGTCACCAAACCCGTGCACAAAGCAAGCCGTGCCCTTCCCAGCAGCTGGAAGAGCAGTGAGGAAAGCTCCCAGCTGAGCCCAACATTACTCAAGAGAAGAGAGAAACTGAAGCAAACTGGAAGAAAACGGAGCTGTGAGTGTGAACATACACAGCTCCGTGCCCCTGCAGGACTAACAAAGGCTGGAACTGAAGACCAAGGAACCAGTTGCCTGCATGCTGCTGTCATTCTGATAACAGCTCTCAGAACTCCAATCTTTGAAGACTAATTTTAATGACCTTGGTTGTAAGTTTGGATTATTACAGGTTATTTTTTGCTATTCCATAGTTCAGCTCCAGCAAGAAGGTTAATATTCTATCGCATTATCAATTCAGACTGCTCAGTGACAAATGCTGGGCCATACCTATGCTTAATCTTTTCCAGTGTCTGGAAGAAGTTTGACCTTCCTTGTGTTCAGCACAGTAACCTCAGTGTTTGTGGTGTGTTTTTCTCAGGTGATGTACTGAGTGAATACTGAAAGTGAAGCTCCCCACCCATGCTGCTCCCCATGGAGGAGGACATGAGCTGAGAGCCACAGATCTGAAACCTCTGGGTCCCAGGCATATTGGAGCTGGGGAAGGAAGGGAGAAGGCACTGCTGTGTGCCCAACTGAATGCAACAGTCCTTCACACTGCTAAAAATGCTTGCAAGTATTTAATCCTCATCAAATTCAGCAGTGTAAGTTTGCACAATTCATGAACAATCAGTGCAAAGGAAATTGAAGCCAATATCTGAACAGGACAAAACATTCATCAGACAGATTCTCAAAGAGATAAAAGGAGAAGTGACTCCTATCAATACTGTAATCCACTGCTTCCAGAGCACTACAGTGCTCTCTTGACCTGGCACAGGAATGTATCCTGAAGGGGAATAGCAATCGGTGCAGTGAAATTGGAGGTCACAACTGGGAGGTGCTCATTTTGCTCAATCTCACTCAACCCACTTTAGAAAGCAACAAAACATTAAAAATAATGCTTTTATTTCATACCAAAAGATCGGCAGCTATGAAGCTGAGAACTCCTGTGGCTGCATTACCAGCCCAAGAAAAAGCCACTCAGATCAGATAAGGGATTAACACAACCTGAGCTCCTGGGTGAGCTCGAGGCAGCCAGCAGTTGGATGTGATGATCTCAGAGGTATTTTCCAACCTAAATGATTGGATATTATAAAAATAAGCCCATTTCCCTTTCCATTTCTCACTCAAAGCCTGAGGCTGCTCACTGGCAGCCCACAGCTGGGGGGGCTCTGAGTTGAAGCTGATGTTCACGTCTCAGTCCCCCTATGGCAGGGGACAAGCAGTGTGTACCCATCGCCCCACTGCCACCTCCTGTGCATCCCTCACCAGGCAGTGACCTGGTGGCTTCCTGGCTGTGCTCCCTATCCCTGACCACACAGCAGCTGGCAGAGAAGGACAGCTTTGAACAGCTCCTGTCATCAGGCCACAAGCAAGGTGGTTGTTACGCAGGACGTAAACCTCAAACCAAAGGAATTACACAGCAGTGACAGTGAAGTGCCCCTCTTTGCAGATTAGGAGCAAACGAGCAACTAGATGCCAACATCTCCAATGATTTTTATCCTTGTTTTAACATCTAAGCTCTATGGCGAAACATCTTTATTTAAAAGCTAGGAAAAGTTAGGTCCAGAAGCAGGACTCAAAGGCAATAGAAAGCCTTACCCTGGAAATGCACCCAGAGGAGACAGTCCACTTCTGTTCAGTGACTTGGGAAAACCAAGTAACACAGCTGCAGCTACAGCCTGGTTGTAAAGATGTCACAGAAGAATGGTTTC
Source organism: Chrysolophus pictus (assembly GCA_037305975.1). Taxonomy (NCBI): domain Eukaryota; kingdom Metazoa; phylum Chordata; class Aves; order Galliformes; family Phasianidae; genus Chrysolophus; species Chrysolophus pictus. The sequence goes on along the minus strand of CM074593.1, from coordinate 4,659,400 downwards.
AATTGCTCATCCATCCTGCCCGGACTGCAGTGAGGGGAACAAGGTGCTCAGTGTGCAAAGTGCTGGAGCAGGATAAGGAGGTCCATGCCTGCACTGACCATCCCAAGCTGTGCCTCAGCCCATTGCAAGGCTGGGCTGATTCACTGCATACCATGAGCTGACCCATGGTACGCCACTTGCTTGCGTTGGCTTGACTGAGGAAACCACAATGCCTGTCCTACCCAACACACCTACCTACAAGAGAGGCAGGAAAACTCGGCAACATCCTTCTTCCCACATGCACTCCGCAGATCCTATCTGGATATTTATTAGTGGCTTATGTATCAGCACGATCTCCTGGCCAAGCATCAGCTGGTTGCTTCCAGTTTGTAGTTCCCTATTCCCTCACTTCAAAACAGTCCCAAATCCATGGCAGCACAGCTTCCTCACCAGGGAGCTCAGAAATTAGATGGCAGCACAGAGCGCAGCAAAAATGCCTGGGGGCAATCGCACATCCAATCCCAACCCCTCACCAAAAGGTTCTGGTGAGCTACAGAATGACAGATCCAAACCCAAGCACACAAAGATATGAAAACCATTTTTCCCCAGGTGAGAGGAGATGGGCAACGGGTTACTTCAAGAGCAACTCATAGAAGGTAGTTATTGAAGACAGAGTCCCACACTGTGCACCTTCTATTTTGGCCAGCAGCAGCGTGAAACTCTAACAGGAGAATTGTGTCTGTCTTTGATCGGGCATCCCCAGCTCTGACCATGCCAGCAGTTCAGCAGTACCAAGGTTTACCAATAAAGTAAAATAAATAAATAAAAGAATGGGACCAACATAACTAATCTTCCCATAATAGTTCTTGTTTGACCCCAAACACATTACTCTTTCCCTTACTGAGGTATTCCTTATCAACATTCGGGAGGAGGACAGACCCCCATCTGCCTTCTCCTCCTAGTTCTAGGGCACCCGACCTCTCTGCTGAACTGCTGTGTTTGCACGTTGCGTTTCTTTGATCCCAAAGTCCATGGCTGCCCAAATATGCACTTCCACAGGGAGGAACGGCATTCCCTGCCCAAGTCAGCCTGGTGGGAAAACAAACAGTGAAAGGAACAAAACAAACCTACAGCATCAAAAACATCAATCACCAAAGGTGTCAACTGCAGAGGCATTTGTACTCACGCCTTCAAAGCCAAGCAATTGTTGTCCATCCAGCTAAGCTAGAAGGGTTATTTGTTTTACTATATTATTTAAGGAGATGGAGTTGTGAGACAGGGCTGCTGTGACGTAGGTTTCTCTTTTAAACATCTCGAGAATCCCACAGCTTGGCTGCTAAATATTTACAGAAGATAAGAAAACAGGCTCAGAATCTGCAGGCTCTACTGGCGAGGGCGGCGGGGCTGGTTAGCATTTCTGTGTCAAGGCACAAGAAACTCACAGGTGCATGTGTAAGTACTGAAAAATCAGAGATGGGTCCCCTCACTATTTTAACTGCACAGAGGAAAGGCTCATATTTCCCCACCTGAAAACACCACAAAAAAACACAACCCTATCTCCCTGCCCCATTCCCTGTCACTCTCAGGCCAGGCTCAATATTCTAAGATGTACTGATGATTCTTAGGGGTTGAAACTGAAAATAAGAGCATGGGAATGCACATCCTGAGATGCAGTGGGGTGATCAGAGAGCTGCTGGAGGCCACATCCCTGGGGCCACCAAGAACCCCATTTCTTTGGATAGGGAGAAGGACAACCACCTTTCACCAAGGTTACAACAGAGAAAGTAGAAGTTATTTCTTTGGGAAAGTTTAGGTCTTTCTTTAGGAGGAACAACTGAAAATGCAGTAGTCTCCAGCAGTTCAGCTCACACCTCCTCACGTTGGGATTTCCTTACCCACGCTGTGAGCGTACCATTAGGGCAGGAAGAGCATTATCAGCACACAGTTCTATCCGTGCTGTTACTTAGGGCATGGCTTCTGAAGCCACTGCTGCGCAGCCCCATTGCAGCAGATGTGAGCAGCACAGCTCCCAGTTGCACCCTGTCCATGCTGTGGAGCTCCCAGGGCACAGCAAGGAGCACAAGAAGCTCCCACCTGCTGCTCCTGAGCAAGGGCTGTGTTCTCCCTCCCCACTCCCCCCCCCCGGACCCCAGCAGTGCCCACACCAACCACGCTCAGAGATCACCCTCAAGGGAGAGGCGAGGAAGGAAGGGACATTGTTTGTTTCTCTTACATCTCCATCCTGCACTAGAAATTTTAAATTGGTTTATATGAGTTGCAGGCTAAGCTAAACATTTTAACTTGTCAATCACCCCGTGTTTGTTGACCTAAGATTGGCAGATTTGGGAGACAGTTACTAGGAAAAAAAAATTAGCATAGTGGAAAAATCCTTTCTCGGGCTTTGTTTCTGCTATATCACCTTGGCATCAACTCAGTCTTTTTTTTTCCCCTCTTACTCAGTGAAATAATACTGTAAAAATAAACACACACAATCAATTCATCTCCTTAAAGAGACACGTGTGTGTTTAATAATGTTTAACTTGTTTACTGCAAGGAACTCACAACTCCTCACTTTATTTCGCTGATTAAACCCTTCTTCGGAGCCCTTGAAAGTCAAGGAGGTTTGACATCTGCGTGTTGCTGGGCCTTGAGCATACACCAGAATAAAATCTTTTCTCCCCTGGGGAAAAGGGAGCAGGCAGCTGCTGCTGGGAGCCATTGCAAAGCCTTTGTGTAAAGCTGCCCTTCCAACTTCGCCCCAGGAAGAGCTGATATTCCCCCAAATGAAACTTTGCTCCTCCATTTTTTGAGGCAAAAGGATGAGACAGAACCCACAAAGCTGGGTAAAACCAGCCTAAATAAGAGCACTGCATTCCCACCAGCCTTTTCTGCCCTAGAAATGAATTTAAGTTACAGTTTATTCAAACCCAGGGCCACCAGCAGAGCTGTTTAGAGCAGCGTGGTTCTCTTGAAGGTTTGTATCAGCTGAAGATTCCCCTCTCTCAACCCTTCATTTCCAAATATTATTTCTGCTTCTGGCAGGCAGTAAACTTGCATCATGGCTGGGTGAAAATTGACTTTAAGGTCTCGGATCAGCAATTGCCACAGGCCAGAAATGCGGTTGGATATTTAGCAAAGGCCACTGCTGGCAGCAGGTGTACAAACACCTTTCATACTTGGACACCTACTGCACATAAGTAGATGATGACTCTACAGGTAACCTCCCTCCGCCGCATTCCTTCCACGAGATTAACAGCAGGTCAGTTCTTAAAGTCTAATGCTGCTGGGAAAGAGAGCAGGGCTCATCCACAGATACCTGTGTGAAGCACTTCCAGCTAACAATGGCTGCATGTAAGATCACTGACAGCACTGTGGATGATTGCAGCAGATCTCAGTGGTGCACAGCTGGGCTCAAGGCTTTGCTATCAAGGAAAGCGACTGAAAGTCACCTCATGGAGAGAGAGGGTATGTGAAAATGAAAAGGAGGGGGAAAAAAAAAGCATGACCAAGCCTGCTTCTTGCAAAGTGCCATTTCCAGCTTTCCAGATGAAATCTAAAGGTGGCCCAGTTGTCATCCCCATCACGTGCAGGAAGAGCAGCGCGTCAGTTTCTGCTACACAGGCTGAGCGTGAGGATTTGAGCTCCTAAATAACTGTGTGTGTGGCAGCAGCAAGATTCCCTCCTTGGGAGGTTTATGTGAGCTAATTATGGTCATAAACATTTAGGGCCTTACTGAGCTCTAGCCACTGGCCAAGGCAGGAGGCCTTTTCTGTACCAAGTTCTGCATTTATAAGCGGGGGACAACAGCACTGGTGCAAATCAGTCCAAGCAACTCCAAGAGATGCTTTGCTCTGGGGGATGTGAGAGCAGTTTGTACCTGCTGCGTGCTGGAACAAGGACAACAGCATCTTGGTTTGCATCTGCATGGCACACACATTCCACAGCCATACCTGGAGGCAGTGGCTAAGGGCACCACTGTAGCCACTGTCAGAAACATGAAAGGACTCTTCTCATTCCTGATAGGAATCCACGCAAGGAAGCTTCTCATCCATCCAGGAATTCTGTCCTGATAAGAGTTACTGGGACACAGAGACAGCTACATCCCTGAAGCTGTGCAGCTAACCATGGGGGAAGGCACTTGTAGAGCAGCTCAAACCCGTGCTGTGCTGGTGATGTGCACCAAGAGGAGCCTGGAGGCACAGCTGAGCAGCAGAGACAGCAGCTATGGGCCTCCTGTGTGCTGCAGCTCTTATTCCTCTCCAATTACAGTTAACGTGACCGAGCTTAAAACTTCAAGGAAAATGCAAACGAGCAAACACAGCTGAACATACTGCTCCTGAAGTAATATTTGAGCACGTGCCCAAAGGCTCAGGGACAAGCACATTTTTAGATATTGCAAAGATAAAATAAAATGGGTCTAGAAAAAAAAAAAAAAGCATCAGAGGAGCATATGGGAAGTCTGGGCTATTCCACGTGGGGCACAGCACTACAATTTTGGCCCAGAGAGATGAGAGCTGTCCGAGACAAATGATTTCAGTAGGAGCTGCATTAGAAGTAGGTAAAAACGGGGCTGAAATCCCTGAGAGGGTATACAAAATACCAAGGGGACCTTATGCTGCATCAGTGGGAGCTGTTTTGGTGCTGGGTTGGACTAGATGACCTTGAACATCTTCCCCAGCCTTAAGGATGCTATGAATTTCAGTTTGGATAAAATGTTTGCTTCACTTCATGATGCTTCTTCCGAGGCAGGGGATTGGAGAAGGGAGAAAGCAAATTAAATGAAAGGAGACCCAGGGAAAAGCATTTCAGTGAAACTACCTTAAGCTCTGATGAAGTCCAGCAAGCGTTCCCTGCCCGCTCCAATAGCCAAAGGACCAGAGGTGCAGTAATTACACTGCAAACCTGTATGTCATTTGCTGGACCACAATATACCGCAATATTTTTCTTGCTCACTGTGCTCTCTTTCTTAAAGACAGATCTTCTCTGTCGATGAAGACATGAATTATCCTGGTAGAGGCTTTCCAAAAAAACATTTTAAAATGGCCAGGGAAAAACCTAAACCATGCCAACGCAACCTATTTATTTTGTTTGAGAGAGATGGTTTCTCCTCCTCTTTCTGCCAGTGACATTTAACTGCAAGATGTATATATAAATATATGTATCAGGAGCCCGATGAAAGCCTCCATGTGTGAGGAGGAAGGTCACAGGGGAGCCCAGTTTGCAGTCATTAGCACTGCCCGCAATCACTGCTCTCCCTCAGAGGTTCACACCCCTTCTTACCACAGCTTTCAGATGGGCTGCAGGAGCAGGAGCCCCTGGGTGGTCCTCCAAGGGCAGCACCACCTCTATGGCAGAAGGGCTTCAGCGTGCACTGACACTCTCACCTCCTTCATGCTTATGCTATGATGCTTTGTTTTTCTCCTGTGGGGGTCAGGAGGGGCTGGGAGGGGACAGAACTGGGACAACTGACCCAAACCAACCAAAAGGACATTCCATACCATATGGCATCTTGGGGAACTGTAAGACAGGGGGGAACGGCCACTGCTTGGGACTGGCTGGGCATCAATCACTGCAGAGAGCAGTGGTGTTGTGCATCACTTATCTTGTAAATATATATAATAGTCCTCTCCTTTTCTGTCTTTGCAAATAGCTTTTCTCAACACAAAAGTTCCACTATTCTTTTGATTATTCTCCCTCCCCTTGATGTTCTCCTTATTGTATAATAAATGCAAGGCCAACCCCTTCAGGGGAAAATCTGCCCTCTTCTAAGTATGCTATATTCAGAGAAGAAACAAGTACCCTGGAATAAAAACCCGAAGCTGTTCTTAGATCCTAGCCTTCCTCTAAAAGATACATCCAGGAAATTTCAGACAGGGACGATTGGATCTTAAAATACTGGGACACGACACAGTGCAGTCCCTTACAACCTGAGCTCCTTAAAGCAGCTTCCAAGAACATCTCTCCTGTGCACTTATCCCAAACCACGTGCAGCTTGCAGTGTGCTTTGCTTCCTTTTAAAGGCTCTGATCAAACAATTGCTCGTGCACATACAGATGCCCACAGCTCAGGGTTTCCTCTTACCTTTATCTCACCAACCTTAAACCAATCTGCTCCCAACACGGATGCTTTCAGCTAAAACTGCCTGCTTCTCTTAAGGTCAGGCCTCCTACCCAAGGCTGCCACCAGAGCAGACTTCACACAAAAATACAACTTTATTTTGGCTGCAGAGCTTTCCTGCCCTTTGGGGACGGGGAGAGAAATTGTACTGTGTAGCCATTGTTTTTGACAGTTCATTTACTCAAATGAAACAATCCATTCATCACCAGGAGCCCATCAAACAGAAACTGTCTTCAGCTTTGGCTCGCACAATAAATATACAGTATTTCAACACTACGGATTTACATTCAGCAGCGTGTATCCAATACAACGTGCATTTGCCTTAGATCCCTGGGTAATATATTCACGGCATTGCTGGTTTTGCTACTGTACCAGCCTTTGAGTAGCTGCTCATTCAGCTCAGAGCAGCTCTCTGTCAGCCCGTTACTCATACAATATCCCTTTTATCAAAACCAATTGCACTCTCCCATTCCAGTAAGGAAATGCAACGAGAAACTTGACAGCAACATTTTTCCCCCCCTCTCAAATCAGAGAAAGGCTTCATCTTACTTTCAGCTTACAAGAAGTTTGGGGCTTAGTTCTAAGAAGTTACCTATGGTGTTCCATAGGCACTTGGGAAAGCAAGAGGTTGCTGGAGAGCAGCTCAGCCCATCTGTGTCAAATGGCTGCAGCCAGCCAAGACGTAATACCATTAAGGTGCAAAGAGTGATGGTAAAGGAACTCACACATATATGCTTATCAAGGCTCTCAAGGGTGGTTTTTTTGTTGTTGCTTTCCCCCCCTCCCTTCTTCAACAAGAAAAATTCATTCCTCTTTGCAAGGTGAAGCTGATACTGATACTCCCATATTTTGATGATAGGAAGAATTACATCTATTATGATGAAATGCAAAAAACTAAAACTCAACTGCCAGAAAAGAATCTTTGGATGCACAGTTGAAAAATAGATGTGTAAATAACTCTGAATTGCTGAAGAGAAATGAGATCATTGTTTGGGCATTCCAGATTGATGACTTTGTTAGAACGATGACCCATGATCACGAATACCGATTTCAGCGCTACGTATTTGTTTGAAGAACTGAAGTATGATTTAAGTGACCAATTACCAGTGCCTCCATTAGTATGGAAAACATTTTCCTGATACAACAACAACAGATGGTAGGAAAACTGCAAAATGAGATGCCAATAAAAGAAGACAAATGAGATTTTCCTTTTTTTTTTTTTTTTTTGGTCTTAACTTAATCCTTTCTACCTCTAAGACAGTCAAATCAAGGTAAAAATACACAGCAACACCTCTTTTCCAAGGCTGGGCCGCTATGTGGTAAATAAGAAAATAATGTTAAATCTCAGAAATAATGTCTCTCTTTGCCCAGACCTCAGCCTTGTAGCATGCACATCCCATTGGGGCCAGGCATCCCTGAGATAAGTTAACCACGTCCATGTGGGTCTGAGGAACAGGCATGCAGGCTGAGAAAAGCCCAATGCAACAAATGGTCCCCTCAGGTCTGCATTTGTCAAAGTCCCTTCTAGTGTGCTTACGTTTCCAAGGTTATTACTGGGCATGGAAGCGGTTTCCTGAGAGACACGTCCTGCTGTGGTGGGTGGGTGGAGGGGGATTCAGAAGGGGGGGGGAAAAAAAAAAAAAGCAAGAACAAAAAGGTCTTGAAATTAAATTGCATCTCTAAGTGAAAATGAGAAGATACAATTGTGGAGGAAGTACGGTGGGATCAAACGGTGATGAGGATAGACATTTAATTAAGAACAAATTGATCCTTATAGGAGAGTTTATTCCTCTCCTTTCATCTTTACGGACTGTGCTCCTCAGCAGCATGAGAACACAGCCAACCAACAACATTTCCCAAGCCCTGAAGCAATGACACTCGCCCAACACCCACACACTCGAGCTCAGCTCATCCCCTCCATCCTGCAGCCCCCAGCTTGGGGCTCTGCTCATCCCCATCCTCCTGATGCTCAGCCATCCAGGCTCCAGGTTCCATAAACAACACCAGGTAGAGGGGCACTGTGGCAGCAGACAGCAGGACGGCTGTCCCCAAAGAGCACAAATAATCACTGTTGTTCTTGTGCTGCCTCCAACTCCTTCCAAACGTGGGCCATTAAGGGAGACTGCCTCACAAATCACTCCAACGAGACCCTGGAGTGAAAATGGAGTCTGCTTACAATTGCTAATGAGGTGTCAAGCAATTTGTTTCTTCTTCTACTGTACATTTTAATTTGGGAGGAGATGAGATCTGACTAAAGACTATTTTCCTTGATGGAATTTAGTAGGGTTGTGAGCCCCAGGCAGCAGCCTTGACCCCCACCCCGACTACTGGGGGCCATACATTCCTCCAACCACAGGACACAGGAGCATGCAGACTTCCCTGAGCTCCGTGGGACTCCCAGACCCCAGGCAGGAGTGGGCAGTGCCCATTTGCCCATGGGAACCTCCATCCATGAGCACCCTGGGAGCTTGGGGCAGGCAGATGTGCTGCTGGGCACCTCTGAATTCTTGGAGCTCTGTGCATGGGGAGCAGAAAACATTTTTGGTCTCAGTGGCTTCATTACTGGGTTTGATAAAGAAATATCAACTTGTTCTAAAGTTCTCCTCGAGCCCTTGGGGCCTTTGGGTCACTGCAGTAAATGTGATGCTCGTTCAAATATTGAAAACCTCAAGTCTGTAATGGGCTCCTGGAGCTCAGGCACTAGCACTGCTACTTTTCCCCAAGCTTCCTTTCTGCCAACGCGAGGAACTTGGGCTTAGGGATGAAGGCAGCCTTGCAGGAAGCCACCACTCACAGCCAAAAAAGCAGGAAGAGTTTTGCTCCCCTGTGATGCAGTGGTGGGGAAGTTCAGGACAGAAACAAGGAGACCGCCCTTCATAACCCACCACATCCCACTGCTCCTACCAAGAATTTTAACTGCATTGTGCTGTAATGAGCCATGCCCAAACTACTGTTTTCTGGCCCTGTGTTTATTTTATTTCCTTATTGTAATGAAACTCAGATGGCCGCTGTTTACACTAGCACTGCACAGCACGAGCATGCTTCACTCAGTCTAATTAGCTGCGAGTGGGTTTTGGAATTAGGGCAGAGGAAAGAACAAATTTTTAGTAACTACTTTAAATTGAAGCCCTCATTTATTTTCATTATAGCTAGACAAAAGCAATATAACGTTTCCTAGCCCTTTGCACACACGGCTTTGGCTGCGCAGGGCTGCAGTTCGCCAGCAAAGCATCCCTGGATGGAGAAAGCTGCAGTTGGGCAGGATAAGCCCCCAGGCTCTGAGCATGGCAGGGGAGCAGGATCCCAGCTGCTGGATGCTGCATCCATTGCACGTGGTCTGGTGCTGAGCTCACCTTTGCTCCAGCAATGGGACCAAATGCCCGGGAGCAAAGCTGAGTTCTGGTTTTAATTCACGGCTGAATAGATCCAAACCCTGATGAAAAGCATGAAAAAGCTCCTGTTGAGTTCCAGCCCTGGATGATGTTGGGTAAGTCACAAGCTCTACCACTCCATAGGCTGGAGATTCTCTCACATGTTTGCTAGGAGTGAGCACACCATGCAAATAAATAACATTATCAATAGCAGGACTGATCTTATCACTAATCAAATTTATCATATTACTTCAGTGCGTAGCTCTCAAGGATTTTGGTTATTTTTCTCCGTTATAACAACCATTACTTTATTGTGCCATCTCTGTTTTCAGAGAGCAATCAACTCTCCCCAAGAATATCATCAAGTTTTCAAGCAAATTCATCTGCACCCGATGATCACAACCAAAAATAACTGTGCTCTGTTTACAGCTTGACAAGAAACGGTTGCAAACCTCCACGAAGAACTGGTGCAGCAGCAAAGGGAACATCTTTAAGGCCAAATGCACTGTGTGAGACCCGGCCAGAAGGAGCCCCTCTGCAGAGAGCAGCTCCAGGGGAGGGGAGTACCTGCAGGGCTCATTTTTAATGGTTGTCTGGGATAAGGATGGCATTTACTTGGATTTTTACTGCCAAAGAAGTGCTGAAGAAGTCATGAGCCACAGTTCTGAGACATAAAAACTGACATTTATAGCTCACAAAACACAAATACTTCATTTTTCTTTAATTAGTTTCTTTAAGGAAAGCGTTATCAATTTTTTTTCCCCTTCCCTTCAGAAAATGCAAAGGTCACGAGCATGAAGCAGAGGGAAGAGGTTTAGCTTCCAGAGCAGCCACTCGGCCCCACGATGCTTTAAGGAAAAGCTTTGGCAAACTCTCAGCTCCATCGTAAAGTCAGAAGAATTTGCAGCATTGTCAAGAAAAAATTTTCCTGCCCTAGAGAACATGGACTGGATTCATTTGCATGACTGATAGAAGCCATCAGCGAGGGAAGACTTTTGGTAACTTCAAATGGATAATTAAAGTGACATTGAAAAAGAAAGATCCTCGTTTTCTCACGGCTGGGTTTTTGTGCAACACATGGAATGGCTTGGGTTGGAAGGGACATCTCACCACCCAGGCACTCTGTAAGTAGATCCTCAGCTAATAAATACCACTGCAGTCACAGCCACAACAAGGATATGGAGGAAAATCCAATGCTACTGTACCTCGATTCACTATAAATTAAGTATCAAAATCCACTATCAGTCATAATAGGAAAAAAAAGAAAAAAAAAAGACTACCTTAACAAATACCACCACAGCATAAACCTAAGGTAGCTTTAACATCCAAAACGCAGTTCAACACATGCAACTAAGAAGTCATACGTGCACAACTTCTCTCTAAGCCAGCTCCTCACTGCAGTGCTAGTAACTACTATGGACCTTAAATGGTCACAATGCTCCACACACACGGGACATAACCATTAAATCATGAGTTTGTGTTCCATGTCACTACAGCAGAAGATGCATCAAGTATTCAAACTACTCTAAGAGCAGAAAGGAGGGTCCTCAGAAGAGTTCTCCTCAGGAACACTGCACATCCAGAGGAGGCAGCTGATTTTTTTTCTTTAAAACATTGCTTTTCTGATACCGAAATCGTCTTTCCAGCTCAAATAGCTTTGTAAAAAATATATTAGGTAACACATTTGTTAAAACTACTTTGAGCTAAATCACGCTCAGATTAAGCTGCAATATATATTATTTACAATAGATCTATTTTCCAAAAGGGTTCCTGTGTGTTGGATGCAGCGTTGCCAACTGTCAGTAAATTTACGAACAGCTTGTAAATTTGAGTGCTTTCCAGAGAGCTATTGGTATGTGTGTAAAATACTCATTTTGTTCCTAAAACATGGCAAGGCTTTTTTTTTTTTTCCTGTGCTTGAAAAATAAGGAAAAAACCCTCATAAATATCACTGAAGTGATGACGTATCTGTTTCTGAGAAGAAGAAACTGAAGGAACTCCTTTGGTGAGCCAACATATCAGCTTTTGCTTGCCCTCAGTGGCCCAGGAGATACAACAGCATTGTGCACATCCAAGGCAAGAGCCTCCCCATCTCTCATTCCTCCCATGGGGATACGTGCAAGAGTGAAGATTTGCCAGCAGTAAGAAGGAAAATGGTAAACGGCCAAGTGCTGTTATTTAAGCTGATGCTCAGATTTGGGTAGAAAGCTTCAACCATACCCAGTGCTTGATACAAAAGTAATGGAAGAACAGAGGGGAAGGCCAGAGAAAGGCTTGTGAAGCCCAAACTCTATGCAGGGCTGAAAGAGAAAATTGGTTTTCTCCTCAAGAAGCACAGGTGCGAAGCCTGAATGCTTCACCACAGTGCTAACAGAAAGACAGCTGCCTGCTTTGGTGAGCACCCAGCAGTGCAGGGCCAAGTTAACTGCCCTAAGCCTGAGCGTCACAGAATCCAAACAGAAAGAACTCCTTTCTTCAGTCAAAGTCTTGCTACAGACTGTTTTCCCATAGGCTCACACTACCTGTCAGCAGGCTCTGGGTCACGGCCAACAGGAGCATCCTCTTTCTCCTGTGGAAAACCCAGATGATAATGCTCAATTAGCAGTTGAATTTATAGGTGGAGGTGCCAAAAAAAAAAAAAAAAAAAACCACCAAAAAACAACTAGATGAATGTCCCTGTGTTGTTAACTTCGCATCTCTTCTACCAAGTAGTTTAGGAAGCAAACAGGCATGAGAGGAAAGCACAGGTTCTGCCTCTACTGCCTGGACACAGGGCCTGATCCTGGCTTTACGCCCTGATATAGCTGATAACAGGGCTGTTAAATCATCACCAGTAGCTTTAGATACCTGGACATTTATTGGCCGTTTTAGAGAGAACCCAGGGGCACGAGCTCTGTCTGATGGCAGAACAAGCAGAAAACTTCACAGGCCACAGTTTCAAACACAATTTTGGTTTAATTTTTATTCTGTGCATCAGGCTAAATTCAGGCATCAGAAACTGAACTGGGTTTAAGGAAGGAAAATGCAAGGACGAAGGATGATCTAAGAGGGTGTGTGCAGGTGCCGAATTTTAATACTAGAGTTGAGCAGAACACCAACCTGTGCTCCCTTTGAGGGACATGGATGTGTGCACAGCACCCAGGAGAGCCAGGCATGGTGAGCACACAGCAGCAGGTTCCCATCCCCAGGACCACACTGCCTGGGCTGGTTTCACAGCTGTTTGAGCACTGTTATGATTACCTATGCTATACATCCCCTGCAACAGACACAGCACCTTAGTGCTGGAGAGGGGCCCTACAATGCACCATATAATACTAATAAACATGATTGTTATAAAAAGATAAGGTTACAGAACATTACACTTTGCCAAACTCCAGTTGACTGTAAATTTAAGTTTTGGCTGAGCCAAGAGCCAGGGAGATTTTAAAATTCAGCAGTAGTAGCTATTCAGAGGGTTGTTCTAGTACTGCTGCCAGGAAAAACTTGGAGTGAAAGGTCTAATTTATCACACATCGGGGTTGCTAACCTGTGCTCTGGGTACCAAGGCAGCTGCTTGTCAGGTTTCAGAAAAGCCTGGAGGAATCCCTGCATTTGGAAGTGGTGAGAATTGCTGCTCGCTGTGCTGAGCAGGCAGTGTTACAGCCACGGGATGTGCCCTGCCTGCATGGGCACGGAGCACTGAGCCGACCCTGTGTCACTCTGCCATCCTCCCCACCACTAAGAATGGAACAGCCCATTTGCGAGCACAGCTTTGGTTGTAAAAATGGCTTTTCACACCAGAACGTGGTACAGCAGTCTGCTGAATTTACACAGTGCAGAGGAGACCATCGTGCAAGGATCCCGTTCAGTTCCTGCAGGCTGTGCTATTCAAATTGAGAGCTTTTAAAAAAATATCTATTTATCCATCCACTTCTTTCCCTGTACTCTTAGAGTACTGCAGAGTTGCTTTTGACAGTACCTTTCTCTTAGGTTCCTTCTGTGAATATAAAGCTCTTACAAGCCACTTCAGCCATGACATTTTGATAGGAAAGTCAATATACACCACAGTCTTTGAGCCTGAGAGCTGTTGCAGGAACACGTGTATCACTGATAAAAGCCCTTCAGCGTTAATGGGATTGAGATTAAGTACTTAACAGCTGTTTAATTTGAACATCATAAATGCCCCATAGTGACAGATTCGCTGTGTTAATTGATAGAGATCAGAAAAATAATCCCCCTATTAAATAGATCTAATTGGTTCGAGCAGCCCAGGGCTCTTAGTGCACAGACTGCTGCCTCCCAGGAGCTTGGTATCCACCAACGTACTGCTCACCAGCTGAGTCAGCCTGGAGAAGGGCTGACAGAGCCCAGCCCAGCCCTCATCCCACTCACCTCGTGAAAGACAGCCCACGCAACCCTTCCCACTTTCATACAGACAACTACAGGATTTCATTTTATGACATTTGCTGCCACAGTATTTCCAGAACACAAAGGCAACAACACGGGTTTCACTTGTAATGCTGGATGATGGTCACACAGGTGACAATTTGCAATTTACCTTCCAGAGGTGCAAGCCATCCCTGCAGCCCATCCAGCCCCACGTAGCTCATTTGTGCCAACGAGCACCAGTTGCAGCAGATACATTCTGCTGACGTGGGCAAGAATCCACTGAGGACGTGCTGGACACCAGCAACCCAATTTGCAGAGATATTTTTGTTTTAATGTTTTTGCTCTCCTAGATGGCTTGAGCTGTTTAGTTAAAGGAACCCTTCTAGGGGCTATGTGGGATCATATGCATACCTATAGAAAAACCCAGGCATTATGCACACCAAACGCTTATCACAGGCTAAATATTTCTCTGCAGATGCCAATCAGAAAAACAAGTTACAGCCATTGAGGAAGAAAAAAAAATGCATCTGTGGTTTGCAAGAAAGGTGTGCTTGACATGTCCCTTTATTCATTCTAATTATAGAGATTCCACAAGTGGATGTCAAACATTTTCAGGGTGTTTTGCTAAAAAACTTTCAGTGATGGAAAAAGGAAGAACTCCACCCCAGCAGATCATTTCATCCTGTTTGTTTTACTATTTTCACTGTTTTCCTACATTTAGGGTAACCAAGAAAGAGAAAGCAAGGAGAGAAGAGGAGATACCTTTTGGCCAACATTTATTTCCCTCGGCTGGGAAGGAGTTAAATGAAATAGGAAAGATGGCAGTGGTTGGACAGGTGGGTTCTTCTCTCTTCTATCTCCATCCCTCCACCTATGGGCCATGCTCTTCCCAACAAGCTTTTTCCCCACCTGAAAGTCACAATTCATGATCCTACAGAAACCCAGTGCAGCCAACTGCCCTTATTCAGCATGGGAAACAGCTGAAATCCCTGCTGAGGATTCACTGGGTTAGGTCAGATTGAGGGAGTGTGGAAATAGAGATGAGAAGCATCTGAGTGCCTTATTACTCCCTTTCTAAAAAGGAAGGCTTACTTGATGTCCATTCAGAAGAAGAGCCATCACCTTCCCACAGCTCACCTGAACTTATACCAGTGGGCCTTGAAGCAGGAAGTATCTCTGAAATTAAACGTATATATAATCAGTGTAAGTTCAGGTGAGCTGTGGGAAGATGATGGCTCTTCTTCTGAATGGACATCAAGTATATGGAGATATATATATATACATATATATATATATATATATGCTTCAGCAAGGGAATAAGCACAGAGATTCCTTATTAACAGCTAATCAGCTTCTACAACAATTTACCAAGACCACAGGCACAAACAAGTCAAACCCTCTGCCTCATCTCCCAGTCACCCTCCAACCAATTCCCTGCAGAGGGAGATCTGCAGCCTTGCTCAGCTCTGCATGCACGGAACTCAAACCCACCCTGTTCCTTTAGGAGGGATCACAACACTCAGGAGCAGAACTATCAGCCTCCAACACGACGCAGCTGCTCATGCTTACAGCTGCTTGGGCTCAGGCCCAGATCATCAAAGAGACTGCACTGCCTCATTTCTATTGAAAAAACCTGGGGTTAGACACCTAAATACTTTTCAAAAGCCAGGTCCAATGTTATTATTTTGTTTTAAATTAAGAAATGTGAGCCCAGACAAAATTAATATTCTAAGTGTCTTAATGGGCTATTCTAAAAGAGTGCTCATAATTGTTATTGCTCTTGACTGGCTAATAAATTATATTTTTATTTGCCAATAAAACAATAAGAATAATTCTTAGTTATTCTCCCTTCAGAAGTTATTCCTTGCTGCACGAGCCTTGGCAAACGGTACAACACACTACAGAATATCAGATAATTCGTGTATCAATAGAAAAAGTGGGAAAATACCCTAAGCAAACACAGGAACAAGTTGGAATCCGCATCTCTGAAATCATTACATTGCAGTTCTCCGTCAGCGGATGACTTAACACTGCATACACAGTCAGCACTGGCATTTGTAGCACACAGGGAAACCTCTTCAAATTCACATCCCCCCATAGGGGGAATTAAAGCAATAACCCCGAGCTCCCTCAGAGCAACACCCCCTTTTCTGCAGCGATATCCTTCACCATCCAAAGGCATTTCCTGCAAAAAGATGACTTCTCCAGACCAGACACAGATGCCAATGCTGATCTGTAGAAATAGCCAGACTAAAGGAATTAAAAAAGAAACTAAAATAAATATTTCATCTGAGCAGAATGGAAAAGGGTACGTGGCAAGTGGCATACAGCCCTTCTGTCACACTGGTACGCTGCTATTCAAGATGACATCTCTTGATTTCCCAATTAATAATAATCAGCCAGCTCCAAGGAAAATAATAATATTTATACTCAGGCAGTGACTTCCCCTCAACGTTCTCAAAACATTTTAGTAAGAAGTCAGGTTCTGAAAGCATTTACTGAAAATATCAGCAATCTCATCTCTGCCCCACAGGGGCCAGAAAACCACCCAGGGAAACATCCATTCCTTCTGCACTGCTTTCTGTGCACATTGGATGGCAGCTGCTCAGGGCATCACACATGGGAGCACAGCTCCTGAGAGAGCAGCATCTCAGCACAGGCACATTGCAGTCTGAAATGACCAAGGAATTACTTTTGTTCAGATAGGACTGAGGTTGTAAAACAGCTCTAAGCAAACTGGAAGGAATGGCACACTCCACACACACACCTCAAAACACCTGCAGCCCTCACAACTACAAACCAGCATGCATTGAAATTAAAACATCATTTCCACGCCAATGTTCGCCTAGCAGGTCAAAAAATAACTGGTCTATATCAGAGATAGAGGGAAAATATAGCACAAAGTCTCTTACCTTTATCCTGTAGCTCCAGAAAGAAACATGCTGACCATCTCTAACCCAAGTGCTGCTCCCTCTGCCCAGCCTGGCCCTACTGATTTCCAGCAAATTCTGCTTGATTTGAAAAACCTGTGAGGAGCACCCCGCTTGGAGTACCACAGCTGTGGGTCATCACAGCATATTTCAGTTTATTTCAGCCATCAGCACCTGGGAGAGCTTGGGTTGTTGACTTGCAAGCAATGGCAATTGATTGGATCTTTGGCCACGACCAAATTAGCATGGTACACCTAGGCAGAATTAAAAACAAAACAAAAAAGAATAATTCCAGCTGGTACTGCTTGCAAAACAAGCAATCCCACACTGAGAAATTACATTTAGCAGCTCCGTTCTGGAGAGGAGTGTTGGGGCTATCGCTTTCCAATGGTCGTAACCAACTGATCTACTCAAAATAAGTTAATTATGTTCACTGCAATGAAATTCAGTACTGAGAAACTGTGCTCTTCCTCGGAGTGCAAGAGCTGACCAGAACACAGCATACATTGCAACCTCTCTTACTGCAGTCCATAGATGTGGACCCCCTGTCATTTGGAGATTGCGTTGGAGCTGAGGATTCCCTCACAAATTTGCTTTCTTTTTCCTTCATGCATTTTAAAGAAGGTGGAGGAAATATCTTTTTCCCCCTCTTACAGTGTGTTTTCTTGATGCTCGGAGCCACACGTAGATTTCAGACCATACGATCAAACCTTTCTCTACTGCATTACATAAATGTGTTTTTGATCATTACAATCATCAGACTAATTGTCTGGGCTTTTGTGATCATGTTATCTGGTGAAAACCCACGTGCTCACAAAAAGTGTACTGAAATCACACAGAAGTGATGTTGTAAAATCATAAAGAAGTACCTGAAGTTTCCTTGGAAAAAGTAAAAGAGGTTCTGCATTGCTCCTTCCCTCATTTACACCAATGGAAGTGAGATGGCAGTGCTCACAGCATTATACTGTTCTCATCTATCAGCGTTTTGGGACTAACCTCAAAATGAGATGCAGCACGAGAAAATAGATCTCGTGAGGGAGATGATCTGATTATTTCCATACATTAACATCATATTAATTAAACACCTCCATGGATTTCGGCAGTTATTGCACTATAATAGTGGGAAACACCAGGTTCTCTTTGTTTTTCCCTATCTTCCCAACTCCAAGAAGCATCAGAACAAGACACCGTGAGGCAACACAGCACAAGTTAGCAGATCCATGTGGCAATGCCTTACTCCAGCTTATGATGCCTGAGCTCTTCGCTGCCAAATACAGCCGACACCAAATCTCTGGAGCTGCCCAGAGATTGGATTCTTTCACTGCAAAGTGCCTCATCTGTTGGTCTGACCTTCCTTCCTTCTTTCTTTCCTGTTTTATGCTGAGTGCCTGTATGCATTTACAGCTCTCTTGGAAGCATGTTTAGAGAAAAACAGTGCTGCAGAAACTATAAATGGTTCCAGAAAGACACTAACACGTGCCATGGAGTGCTATGGTTAAAAATAGCTGTGGAGCCAGAATTTGGTGCATTGGCATGGTTCAACGGGAAGCTGCTGGGATGGTGCCAAGCCATGCCAACAGCAGATTTCATACCAATGTTATTGTTGGTAACTAGGTAAAATTGAGCCAACTGGGATTTTCTGTGGCACGGCACTTTAAATTTTATTTTGAGGTCCTGGGGATAAGAGAAAAAAACCAACCAACCAAAAAATAAAACCCCAGCACTTCCCTCCTGAGGATAAAATTTATGTTTGTTCAAAAAGTGCTCAAAATAAAAAGAGTTTGATATAAAAAGAGACTCACGTCATGCACACAGAATCTCCCCAGGCTCTTTTGAATCAGGAAAGTACACATGCATGCCATCCACCAAGCCCGAATGCAACACTTACAGATTTGTTCTATCAACCTTCTCCAATTAGCTGAATTTAACAGCTGTGTTGTTGCCAGAGCAAGGACACGGATAAAAAAATCTGTCCTAACTTTTTGGCACTGATTCCTAAGCCTGCTGTCCCTATGCTGGTACACTCTGTTTCACAACAGCCTGTTACCTGACAATTAACCAAGGAAAACAGGCACATGCAGGTGGTTATCCACAGCCACAGACCCCAGACCAGAAGAGAACAGACTGGGATTATGAAATTGCATCCAGTTTAGAGAAGGAAACGAAAGGTGTCAGCTACTTTTTTAAGCTCCCTTGGGAATCTCTTGTCTGTTCCAGATATGGGGAATATCTTCAGTAGATCCCCAGGAGCCACGACAACTCATTTCCTTCTATGAATTTCAGCTTTCATTCTTATAACTATACAACAGCATCAGACCTGTGGATAGAGGGGGTGAATGAGAGCACTGAGCCTTCAGATCTGAGGACTAAAGCCATAGGTAGATCTCGGATGATGCTCTGACTACAGCTGTCTCAACCCTCACATGTTCTTGGTCACTGAGGCTTAGATTTAAAAGACAACATTCAAAGCGACCCCTTTCTTTTTTTTTTTTTTTTTTTTTTTTTTTAGTTTATTCCTATTTTGCTGTACCTTTCCAGTAGGACTCTGTGTTGGCACCAGTGTCTTAGAATGGAGTCACTTGCCTGGGAGGTCTTTGAAAATCTTTTCTGACCATAATCCCACAGAGTGGCCAATGTGGCCTTCCTGTACTTGCACTGGGGCTCCCTTTCCCAGTGCATCTTTCCTCCCTGGTGTCTCACTGCCCTCTGCCAGCTGCCTGCCTGCAGACGAGCTGCAGAGGAGCTACAGGATGGGCTTGGCATAGAACAACAGCTGCTCGGGGCCAGAGCCTCCGTGTGGGCTCCTTCTCTGAACACCGATGTAGGTGGGAGAATTTCATGGCAGATCAGGATTTCCTCAACGAGGAAAGAGGGGATCTTTCCTGGGGAGTCAGTCCATTCAGAAGCTGCAGGACTTGGCAGCCCGAGGAGCCCTTTTCCTGCATGCCTGTCAGTTCTGTTGGCAGCGCGGGTTTGTGCTCGGTGCACTGCAGAGCCCCTGGGTGGTTTGTATGGTGTCCAAATGGGCAACAGCAGCCTAAGGAAACAAAGCATGTGCTAGCGTGCAACCTGGGAGGGATTGAGTCTCCATGTAAACGTTTCCAACCAGCAATTGTGCAAAGGTCACAATTTACATGACAGTGACTGCCCGCTGTGGGAGGCACCGGTGTGGTTGCTCTCCTCCTCCAAGTGCATCACAGCAGGAGTGGGATGGATTAGTGTTACCTTGTCGCGCTGCTCTTTGGGGATTCCAGTTTACATTCCAGTTCTGGCTGGAAAACAGCATACATGGTTCTCCATGTGAGAACAGAGGACACCATTTCACACAAGGCGTGGAACAAAGCATTTGGATTTCAAAGCATGGCGAAGCCATTTCCAGTGGAACCTCTCCACCCTCAGGCATCCCTGCGGATGCTCTTTGCCATGCATCTTTTGTTGAACCCTTTTCAAACAATACGAAGTGGTGAGAATTCACCTGTGAGGTTGACCTTGCCTACAAACTGAGAAAACCAAACTGGACTCCTAACCCAAATACATAGAAACAGCTGAGGAATAACGTCTGGAAAATGAAATATTTGTGTAGTTGTTAATTCTTCGCAGTCTGTCCCTACCACTGCACTGAGGGTTTGCCATTTGTCTGCAGAAATACAACTGAAATTCATTGCTGCTGTGCTACCACTGCTCTATCAGCTGGTACTGGTGATGTAATAACCAGCCACGTGTTAACTGGCCGTGTATTAGCTGGCCATGTATTAAATGGTCCTGTATCAACTGTACGTATTGCCTGGCCATGGATTAACTGCCTATATATTAACTGGCAATACCACCAATTCCCCGCTGTCCCCAAAGCATAAGGCACCTCCCCAGGCAATGTGAACACATGGAGGCTACTGAGATGTGTGGGTACCAGAGGCAGATTGAGACTGACAGGGAAGCAGTGAGTGGAATTGCCTGCGACTGAGACCCGGCGTAGTGATGCAATTGCCACGGCTGACATCTAAATTGCAGGCAGCCATGGGCTCGTTCCAGGAGCCGCTTGTGGTTGGATGCAGGTTTGATCATTTAGGGAAGAAGCAGGAAAAAAAGGGGGGAAAAAAAGAAAAATCAAATTGTTCTCGGAAATCATGTTTAATGTAGAAATCTGGTTAATA
The DNA here is from genome assembly GCA_037305975.1 of Chrysolophus pictus. Classification (NCBI taxonomy): domain Eukaryota; kingdom Metazoa; phylum Chordata; class Aves; order Galliformes; family Phasianidae; genus Chrysolophus; species Chrysolophus pictus. The sequence continues at coordinate 4,638,484 of CM074593.1, read as the reverse complement.
TTAAATTGTAATCTGCAGTTTTCAAGTATAGTATTCCTCAAGGAAAATGTTTCCTGTTCGAGGGCCGTGAGCATTAAGGGTTCCCTTATTACATCACTTCCTATGTCAGACCCAACAAGCCTTCAACATGCATTAGTGTATTGATAACGGTAATTTCAAAATGATTGTTTGGAGAAAAAAAATAATAAATCTGGGCAATTCTCCAATCATATGGATCAATTTAGCTTTGGAATAATAGGGCCAAGCTGGTATTTCTGACACTATATCCAAAGAGCACTTTCACCAGAGCAGCAGCACTGGAGGTGTTCTCCACTGCAGCTGAGTTTCAAGAGCACTCTGTGTTTGGCCATCCATTGCAGCACCGTGTGGGTTTATTCACTGCTAAACTGCAGGCAAGATTCCCCTTAATCCACACAAATTGCAAATTGATAACTGTGCATGGAATGGAAGGAATATTAAGTGCCAAACTGCAGTAATTTATAATAACAATAATAACACACAAAGAATCTGGACACTTGAATAAAAATACAGCAAAAACATATATTACCAATAATAAAAAAAAGCGACCACTAATAAACAATTCTGCCAGCAAAAGCAAAGGGTGTACACACACAAGCCAACAAGCCCTACAAATTACGAGGGCAGAATTTTTACAGGAAGACACTCACACTTCCTATAAAATGCTGACAAAAAGAGCTTTGTGGAGCTGTTGATAGGAACAGAACAAGCCCAGAGCTCTGCCTTTAGCTCCATCAGCCTTCAAGCTGGTGGTTTAATAATTTAGTTATCATAGCATGATATTTGGATCCTCCACAGCGATGTTCATGGGCCATTCCTGGCACGTGGTTCAAAAACTGCTCAGACCAATGTTGGTTGGAAGTGTGCATAGGAGGGGGTCAGAGAGCTACAGCACTCACTGTGAAAAGACAGAAATCATCAAAAATTTGGTATTTCTTTATATTAGGTTTTCATTTGGAAAGGAAAGCATAACACGAGCAGGTAAAACTCAGAATGAAATTATTCTAGGCAGTCTGAATGCAATGTTTTAGCTAAGTGCTGTAAATACCGGCTTGCAAAAGTTCTTATTCTTGGATGTGCATCCCTGGCTGTGCCTGGAGTTGCACCAGTTTGCTCCCAGCACCATCTGTGCACACCACTGCTGCTCAGCTGGATGAGGACATCGTGCCCTGCACTGTAACCCCTCTTCCAAGCACAGTTCTGCATACGCTGCATCGCTGCTATCAGCTGACTTTTAATCTTTGTCCTCCCTAAGAAAGGCTCACGTCAGCTGTTTTGAACATATTAGATGATTACTCTTTTTGATGGGTATTTTAGTTCTCTGTGAAACGATGCAGACCTTAAGCTACCTTTAAATTGTCCGATTGTCTCTTTGAATGGACCTCTGTATTGCCTGATGAAAACCAATTGCATTTCATACATCAAACCTGCATTAACTAACTGGTATTTATTTATCACACAAAGTTAATCTGAGTGAAATGAGTGCCAAAATCAGGTAGAACACCAAGAGTTCCAGCAAAATGTGATATATATTCTAAATCTGTAGTCAAAACCTTTCTGTTCTTAGTGAAGAACATGGCGTGTGCATTTCTAACGTAGTCAGAAGTGTCTGAACCATGTGTTACTTATTAGAAAATTGATCAATTTTCGTGCTGAGATACACAGCACTACACATGACATTTAAATGTAAAGTGTCATGATGTATAATTCAAACACGGTGAAAATTGATCCATTTTGTCACACTCTGAATGTGCTGTGCTTTACATATATTATCCTCCTCCATTTATTTGCTGATGTATGCAAAGAAATGATAACACAAATTTACACATTTTCCCCACATTTGCTGTTTCTGGGGTTGTCTAGATTTCCCATACAACAAAACCTATTATTTCATACTATGGGTCTCAACAAGATCTCACCAACACACACAGCCCTTTTTGCAATGCACTCAGCTCATGCATCACCTTTCCATGGAGCATTTGCTCAATGATCACAGAACCATGGAGTTATTAAGGTTGGAAAAGATCACTGTGATCACCAACCCATCCCCATCATGCCCACTGACCGTGTCCCTGGGATCCCAGAGCTCCAGGAGCCCTGACCCACGCAGGCACCAGCCCCAACCTGGGATGCCACCAACACCAACCTCAGCTGCCCCATCACTGCTTCTCCATAAGCAAACTCAAAAAGTCTGTAGGGCTTTTTGAAGGACCGTGTGTCAAGATGAAAGCAGAACGCAGCCTCCAACCCCAACCTACTTTTGGATCCCAATGATCTGTGCGTGAGTTTTGGTCTGGTTTGAAAGCAACCTGGAACAATTTGGCAAAATTATAGAAAGGAACGCTGTGTCCTGTTTTCTTGTGATTTTTTTTTTCGCCTTTCATTAAATGAAAGATAAATGGCAGATAATGACTCACTCATCTTGATCCACCTTATAAGCTCCCAATCAAATCTTATTGCAAAGGCATCCAAGGTATGCAGTGCTGAAGAAAAGTGCTTGTCAGGAGGGATAGAGAACAAAGGGTACCTGGAGGTTAGTAAATGTTTTTCATAGGTTTTGTAAGCTGTGGTTTCCTCTATTGGGGGTGTTAGAGACTCTCAGCTTTCTCGCTCCCCTGTCAGACACCCGGCCAAACAAGGGAGTGATTAGCAGAGCTCCCTCGTTGAGGCTATTGTTGTAGGTATGGTTTTAATACACCCACAGCTCTTGGCACTGACGTTCGTTTTCTGACTCCAGGAAATCTTGAACTGTTTATTGATTCAAAGGCAAGAAATAGAACATTGAGATGGAGCTAATTGGCCAGAGACATAATCTGCAAGTCACCCAAATAAATATTTCTATTAATTGAGACCCAGTTTTGCGGGAAGAGAAAGTAGCCTGGTTTCATAGCATTAATTTCTTGCAAATTGACCTTTTATTAGTTTGTTTTTCTATGGATAGACCTTTAATTGCGAGCTTGTTTGAGGATGCACTGATGTCCCAACACAAGGCCGGGTGCCCGCACTTTGCTGGCCTGGCTCTGGCAAAGGCTGAGGAGGAATGGTTGTTCCACCATTGAGACATTGACATTTCAGTGTTTGCACAAGACAATGACCTGCAGAGACCTCTGCTCCTGGCAGCCTGTCTGCTTCTTTCTGCCCATGAATACTCTGCAATGATAGATGGATGGGAGCTGCCTCAGATACCTCAACTCAGTGTTCCCTCTCCCGATGTCACGCAAGCCTCCATTGACCACTGAGCTCTAAGGAATGTTCTATGCTATGTTGGACCTTTTTACTTTTTTTTTTTTTTTTTAAATTTTTGCAGTTCCACGATTAAAAATATTGATGGGCTGCTTCCTCAACGTTTTCCAAGAGGCAACCTCAAGCCAATCTGGGGGAAAACAGGCATATATGCTGATATATGCTGTACAAATTGGGACCATGTGCTGCAAAGGACGATGCCCATGGGAGCTGAAGGCCCCCCTGCCCTCTCTTTATGCCCCCCCAGTAACCGGCACCTGGCAGAGGAAGAGACTTTGGCCCTCTCTTCCTTTCTCCTCCAGTGTTTGCTTGCTGATCAGGCGATCAGGAGGACGGCAGCGATCCAAAGCACTCGGAAGAGAAATAGGAATAAAGGCAGACAGGAGAGCAATATTTATAATGTTTCATTCTTTGGAACAGCAAGGGCTGGGTTACACGCATGAAAGCTCTTGCACTGGAGAGAAAGGCTGTGTTGGCTAAAGTATCTCAGCAATCCTTTTTCTAATTAAAAAGGACTCCTCTCTTCCTTGCCTCTCATTTTTCAGCAAATTAGATATGAAATCAGATCTGCTTTCTCTGCTTCTCTGAACTCTAATGACAGCTTACCATGGAGAAACATTTTGTTTGGGCCTAGGAGAGAGGGCAGAAGCCAAGAACCGTCTTCACAGATGGAAATACACTGAGAAAGGCTCAAGAACCTCCAGCAGCAGCAGCACTGCGGGCCATGGGCTGCAAGCAGAGCCTGGGGCCGTGAGAGCAAAAGAAACGGGATGGGAAGAAGACCATTGGGAAGGGCCGTGGGTCTGGGGTTAGGTCACAGGTATACACGGGTCCACAGGGGAGTAGAATTTACCACCATCAACTCTGGATAATAATAAATTTTTATCTTGCTGCTGGTCATGGGACATCAAGCAGGTAGATAAGTGCCCTTCACACTCTGATTGGCATTTAATGATGCCGTCTGCCCACAGAGTTGGTTCCCATGCACATAGCAGGAAGAGGAACTGAGAAAAGATCTGTGTTCATCTTGACTCTGCCATCACACCACACAGTCCTGAACTACAGCCGAGAGAAGTACACAGGTCCCTGGGGGGCCAGGAACCTACTGGCAAACAATGGGATGAGAAGGGTCAGCCGTCCTCTCCGCCACACTGCTGCTGATGGAACCTTCCCATTAGGTGCACTCCTTTCTGGACCTGCTCCCTTAACACTGTCTTCTAATAGAGATGGGTAAGAGCATGCAAACCACACTTGAGTTCATTCCCTCAGTGCTCCTGGAGAAAAGGAAGGAGAAATTCCTTAAGGTATGTAGACTTATCTCGACTGTGAAGAACAAACACAGCCCTGGAATGCAACAGCCTGTCTACTCTTGTTATATTGCTTTATTTTCCCCAAGTGCGGAAGCCCTCTATTGTTTATCAATGTTTGATAAGAGCACGCTGTAATTTGCTGATCACAAAGGACTGGCAGAAAGGGAAAGGATTTGGCTATGACAGAAAACCCAAGAAACGCCCCATTAATCTCCTGCTATTCTTTGGCATCCCCAGAAGGCAAATGTGATGGCGAGGCGCCCTGAACCAAGCAGCAGGGTGCAGGCTTGGCTGCACCTCAGAACTTAACGACCTCACTGCATTGTGCGGGATAAATTTCCCATCTATTGGCTATAAGAACCTGGTCAAGGGAATGTTTGGCACAGTTGTTAAGTGAGAAGACAAGGTAGGAAAATAGAGGAAAGTTTCCTATTTAGCATCTAATCACATTTTCCCACAAGTCCAATCTGAGCAAAGACATTTCGTTTGTACATTAAGGTCTCCCAGCTGCATTTATGAAAACCAAATCCAAGAGTCTGGATAAAAGAGTGCATGGACAAATGCAATATTGTCCTTTTGCTTTAAATGGAGAACTTTAAGAAACCAAAGTTCAGGCAGAAGCACCAATGCACCAGCAATTTCAACACAGAGCAGCATCATCATTTCTTTAGATTTTTTGTGCACCCACTCTGGCTTGTCTCCCACAACCAGCTCCACCTGCAGCTTCTGGAACAAGAGAAAAGCTCTCAGGTAACATACAGAGCAGTGTAGGCAAGGGGCTGATGGAAAGCTGTGCTGGGGGGAATTTATGGTGAGAAGGCAGAACTTCTTCGAGTCCTTCCAATGCACTGTTACTACTGCTACGTGCCTGAAAAATGGCTTCAAAAATCAGGTGAAGATAATCCTGCAGGCAATGGACCTCTTGAGTCCACTCCTCATTATCATAGCTAGCTGGCCAAAGGCCTTGGCGTTAGCACATTCTGGTTGTCCTGCAAAGGGACGGAAGTCATTGCTGCTTCTTATCCCTGTGATCTGCTGATGGAACAAGCTGGGCTGCAGAATGTCACAGTGCAATCACATAAGGGTACCGCTGAATCACAGAAACGTGCCCAAATCAAATAACAGCACTAACAGAAACAATAACAAACACTCATTTGTATGCTCCAGGCTGAGGTCCCCAAATGCCTTAACAGAAATAACTAAAAATCAAAATTACAATAAACAAAGGCAACACACTTATTAAAAAAATATCCCACTTTGAGTACTCCTACCACTTAATCCCATCTGTCAATAACACAGCTGCACTGCAGGGACTGTTCAGCATCTCTCTTTATTTTTCTAGGCATCCTGGCTGTGTGTTGCACATTAAGTGACTCAGAGTTCCAACAGGCAATTTTCAAAGTCACTCTCTGTGGCTGCTACATGTTTGCTTTTCTCTTGACCTCACCACTCATATCTTGCTGTTGTTGCAAAACTAACTCATGGGCTGGATCCAAAAAAATGGAAACTGCACTCCCTTCAGGTTCTTGCATTTCTGAAGAAGTCTTTCCTGCTTCCTGTTTGCGCTCTCGACGGTGTTTCCAAAACAAAATTTCCACTGCCTTTGAAAAACACAGAGCCACGCTGAGCAGGAATGCAAGCTTCAAGTCAGCGGCACTTATAGAAGAATCCAAGGGTGTGATGTACTTGTAGAAACGCCTGGAGGCCAATTTTGTATTTTTATCCATAAAATAGAAGCTTCCGTCTTCCAGTGCCTTTTGGATGTGGGCAAGATGGATGGAGATACGGCACCTCTCTAACCTCTGTACAGTGTGGATTCAGTGAACAGCCGCTCTTGGGCTGTGCATGGCAGAGACAGAGGTGGATCTGCTGCTCTTTTGTAGCGGGCAGCAGAAGTGCAGCTCAATGAGTGCACGTGTTTCCCATGGCATGCACAGCAGCAGGCTTTAACAGGAGCAACTTTAACAGTTCTTGCTGAGACCAACTACAGTCTGACTGCTGAAAAACAAAGAGGATGATTCCCTGAATTCCAGAAGGAAACTGACTGAACCCAAGAGTAATCTTTAGAGGAGCTTTCAGCAATATTAATAATCTCAGGCACTGAAGAGTTGCAAGCCAGATTCAAGAACCATGAGCATCTCTGGGCAAAATAACAAGAAACTTTCAGTTCCTTTTATAACTGCCTGTTTTACCTGTCTAGGGATAATACTTTCTCTTCAGCCTTGCAAGGTTAACTTCAAAAACACTTTGGAAACCCTCCTGTTTCCTTTTCAGCAAATGCTCAGGCTCTTCTGTATGTGGCCAACCCTGGCAGCCAGGGGCTGAGAAAGCTGCTAACTGCCACAAAAGATTTCTACTCTCTGTTATAAACTCTGCTGACAAGGCTGCAGATAATTAAAAGGAAACAACTGGCAGCTTAAGCTGTGCAACTTACTCATCTCAGCTTCCTACACATGGCAACAGGTTCAGTAGCCCAAAAAAGCAACAAATCTCCGCAGACTTTACAGCAGAAGGAGACGAAGAAGTCTCTGTCCTGGTTGAGAATGTAAGCAATTTCCACTTCTGCTCGTTTGACATTTACCCCAGACTACCTGATTCTGTCAGCAGTTTTCAGAGTCACGATGCAAACCATCCTCTGCAAATGGAGAAGTCCATCATGCTCCTGCACAGGAGGCACAGACAAGGCAGGCAAGCGCCCAAGGCAGCAGGCAGCTTGGAAAGAAAATGACCTGTGGCTCGGCTTCTCATCTTACCCTTCTGATAGCCCTGAAAAGCCCAGACAGCTGCTGAGAACAGATGGTTCAAAGGAAATTGCAGTGGGGAAGAGCCTATCACTGTCCCCATCTCCCTCATTTCTTTGGCAGTAAGGATCTGGAGTGTCTGGAGCTCTCCCCCATTTCCTTGCCCTGAGTCATTCTCCCCACTTATCCTTTTCCTTTCAAAGGCTGTGACAATTCGGGTTTGTTTTTAGAGCAGAAAAACATGGATTTCCTTGAGCTGCTCAGAAGCCTTCAGCTGGTTCTGGATTCCCCTCCCTGGTGCCTCTGTTTTCTTAATGATCTTTTATCATGCCACAGTTTTGTTCATTAGATGGGAATCTGCTGAGCCTTTAGCTCAATTGGCACAAAGCTGTCGGGGTGATTAACGGGAATATCGGTACCGCCATCTCTGCAGGTATGAAGCGAAGTAGCTGGAACTGGCTGGGGGTTTCGAGTGGATCAGTAAATGGAAATTGCAGACACCTGGACTGTGCAAATTACGCATCAACTTGTTTTACAGCTTCCGTTGATGCGAGATGAAAGCTACTTGGACGCACTGGAGAGCTGCAGGTGATGGTTTATAATGGTAATGGAGTAAGCGGAGCTAGAAGAAAACGTGATTACACTTCAAACGTCCAGTGAGCTCTTTGCTTTCTTAATATCACGGCAGCTTATCTGCAGTGCCTCATTCTGTAATTTCAGGAAGGAGGCAGCCAGATTTTATGTCTTTCTGACTTGTTTTCCTGCTATCATTTTTTCTTTGTTAAAACTCAAATATTTCTCTTTCACAACCAGGGATCTTCCTCAATTACGGTGTCAGTCATCATTATCCATATTACCTAGATTTCGTAATTTGTGCCTGGCACCTGGACTGTATTTGAAGAATGTCATTTTATATTTGCTCACTAACTCACAGAAATGTGCTCTGTGACAGATACCCGTGGTACAGGGGCTACAAACAAGTCTGGTCTAAAACAGATATTTGTTCAAGGAAAGATGTTGAAAAAGAGCCATGCAGCTTTTAAAGCATTTCCCCACATTAACTCTGTGAAGAAGAGAACTGTCTTGCCTGCATCGTCAGGAGGATGAATTGAAAACCAGAGAGATCTACTCAAATCACATAGAAAAGCTGCAGCTGGGCAGAGGATGAAATCTGCACTGGCCATGTCTCGTGCTGCTGAGCTCTTCCCACAGCAGGCACGTGGTATGTGGTCCAGCATCTTGCTGGCCATCTGTGCTTTGAGTTCAGACATCACTGCAGACATTCACAATGCTACGTGCAGTGAGACTGTATTTTTTTTTCCTCCTTCTTTTATGTTTACCTCTCTCTGCCGAGTTCCATGCACAATCCTCACCACTGCTGGCTCACACTTGTTACTGGGGGCTCAGACAGTCCACGGCTGTCAGACAACTGCCACGTCCTCTGGAGGGCCGTCCCTCTGCTCTGTGGCTGCCCTTCACGTGCTGGGCAACAGCACAGAGAAACAGCTCCATCACAGAGCAGTGAGTGGTATCGAAACGCAAATAGAAAGAAGACGCAGAGTCAGCACACGGGGAGCCCCTGAGTGTCTTAGAGCTGGCACAGGTAGTGCAGAGCAGTGATAAATTCCTATCTGCCCTTTGAAGCTAGCAGCTGGCTGGGGGCCAGACGCAGTATCAGGTCCCATATGTGCTTCCTGCAGCCTCCAGTCTTTAACCTTCTTTGTCGTTAACCATTATTTCTGATAGATGTCACTGAGTGTTGCTCCACGGCTCCATCAGGATCACTCACACCAATGCAGGGAAGGGAACGGGTTGTTAAATAACTGCTTGCCCTGTCCTCTTCTAACCCGATGTGAATTCCTCACCATTCATCACAGAATTCACACTCCCATGAAGATTAACATGAAGCATGAACACGAAGCTGGTTCTCATTCATGCCCAAAGAATAGGAAAGAATTACAATAGGCATTCCAGTCCCATTTTTCTTGTACTTGAGTCAGACAGATTATTAATGACTTTACAGTTTTCCCTCCTATTTTTGAAAGTCGATTATAAATGACTTGAGAACAGCACATCCAGCAGAGGTACTTTATGTAGTAAAAGGAGGATCATTTAATTTATGCCCAGAACCTGAAGCCATACAGATGCGTAGGGTTATTGGCACAATCCTGTCTTCTTGGCTCGGTCCTGCTGCGGTCCTTACTGTGTGATTTGTGAACCCAGCCTCATTCTCACCAGCAAATAACCCTCTTCTGAGCATCACAGAGGCCAAAGGGAATGCTTTGTCAATTCAGTTGGGACCCCATCCCTCAGGAACCGAGGGATTCAGAAGCCAAGTGAAAGAGAACAGCAAAGATTCAGTCCGTGTTTATTTTGAAATAATCTCTGGAAACACAACATGATAGCGACTCAAGAAACTCCTTTCCTTTTGGCAGTTGCAGCTCTTCTTGAAATAAACAGGTAAGTTACAGGCCTCGGGGGGATTTTAAAAACCACTTGTCCCTCAATCATTTTTCCACTTTCCAGCTACAACACAGTACAAAAAGACTTAAATGATATTTATGTTCCTGTAGAGTTGGCAGCGCGGTTCTGTGTTCATAATGGACTATGTTTTTGGGACCTGGGGGAAGGGGGAAGAAATTTCCACTCATTTTGTATAATTATAATATAGAAAATATTTGTAGATCATGTTTTTGGGCCGTAAGTAATGTGCTGTTCAGCGCTGCCTCCTACGTGAGCCCGACACATTTGCCCTGGTAGGATTGCTGGGTGTGCAGAGTGGGATATTTACACCCTCACAGCTTTTTCTCAGTGACATCATTGAGCAGACACGAGACGTGGCAGCTTTAGGGCCCTTCTCCATCACCTGGTTTGGAATCCCCACAAACAAAACGCAACACCAAGGAGAGCAACGCTCTGCAAAGCCTCAGCTCACCCAGGGGCAGGTTTGCTTTGTCTTGCTCTCTGTACTGGGCTTTGGGGGTCAGGGCTGGAAGTCACAAAGGGAAAAATGTGCACAGATACCTGCAACAGCAGCACTGAAGTCAGGTTTACATCTGTATGAGCGTGCTGCTTGGGTATGGGATGTTGATGACTTTGCTGATGCATTTTCATGTCGCAGACCATATATAAACCTTGGCCGTCTACCAATGCAGTGGGGAGAGTGAGGTATCCTTTGCTATGAGGTCTGATAAAGGATTTCCTACCTGGCATTTAACAGAACTGCAAAAGGGAAAGACCAAGTATGGGGACTGCTAAGCAATTCTCTCTGGACACACTTTTCAGATTGCTGCAGGCACTGAGCATCCATCTGGATGTCTGAAGGACCACCAAGCCACTGCCAGCCCTTACTTGCTGTGGGGATGGGTATGCAGTGCTGGTTCAGATGACAGCTGGATGCAGGACAGACTGAAGGACCCCTCCAAAATGAAGCACCTTTTTGCTTTTTGTCTGCATACATATCTCTCAGCACTCCCTGGCCCACGTAAGGTGACACAACCGCTTTTCTTCTGACTCCCAACCACAAAGAAAAATGAAATGGAGAGCTTCAAGCCGTACCAGACACCTTCCTCAGTTCTCTCCATTCAGTTAGCAATGCCCACAAGTCCTGTTCATCTGATTAAATCCATAAAAACTATATCTTCCCATCCCACCAGCCCACCGTGCCCTACAGAGCCCTACATTAAAGTAAGCAGTTCCAGGCTTGACTTTTTTTGTTCATTGTAATCTGGCTAAATCAGTGGCTCCAGCCTCTCTCATTGCCTTCTGTAAAAATAGTTCTCCTTTACTGCTAAACCAAGGCTTCTTTATACAGTCTCCGAGCGCACAAATGCTGCACTTATTTACACAGAGAAATTACAAACAGGCTCTCGATTCTTTGATCCCGTGTATTCCAACAGCCCCGGGCTTCTGCTGATTCTGGCTGCAGGAATCAGGTGTGTGGTGGTGAGGTTGGCCCTAATTACGGGGCGCAGAGCATTCGTTTCAGAGCCTATTTGGGCAGTGAGCCCTGGGATGGAGAAGAACCCCTGCCCTGCTCCTCCTCCAGTGCTCTCAGGACACTGAACATTGTTCACTTCTGGCATCCGAAAGTGGACCTGTTCCCGTTGGCCTTCACTCGCAGAGCTGCGCCTGATTCTTGGCTGATTCGGGAGGAAAAGCAGTTTTCTTGGGATGCATCTCACCTGTAACTGGTTTATTTAATTTAGGCATGGGTATAACCCCTACATACAGTGCTGAATTACTGCATTCAGTGGACCACTGGCTGCTTAGAAGCTCTGCAGTCGTAACGCAGCACCAAAAGGCATTTGGGCATGGCTGCTCCTTGCAGATGTGCTGCAGGGAAGGCAATCCCTGTGCACAGCAGGCTCTGGGGAAGGCTGGGCACTGACATGGGCACTGTGCAAACACCTCATGAAAAGCAAATCTACAGCTGATGCATCAGAACCATTCTGCTGTGCTTAATGAGCAGAGCCACCTGGCCTCAACATCCCCAACCTCTGCGGTGATGAGGATTAGGATGATGATCTTTCAAACCCTTCTGGTCCTGTTGTCAGAGATAGCCTGACTCACTGCACAATCCTGCAGGCTACTGGTTTTGTAGGCATTTCACGGGGTATTTTATCATTACTAGCATTGCTGAGCCGCATATCAGACGTTGGGCCAAATCCTGTGTTAATGCTGGCATCAGCCAGCAATGATCCCCATCAGTTTTATGCAAGCACACTGCTGAGCAAGACCAGAGAAAAAGCAGGTGAGAAGCTCTGGGGTCTCAAATGGAACCCAAAAGGAAACACTGCCCACAGTGGGGAGCTTCAGATTGGGGCACTGAGCAATCGAGAGCCCAACAGCTTCCTGATTTTGTCATCCTCTAATTCAGCTGTATTTGTGTGCCTCTGTTCACACAGATAAAATCCACATCCTCACCAAGAGTGTGATTATTTCTCAGTGTCCCAGCCAGGAGAAGTAACTCTCTGCTTGCTCCTGAATCTCCTATCCGATAGCCCTCACTCATCTCCCTTCATTCACACCCCCACCAAAGCTCCTTCCTTTAGCGAATGGGAGGACCCTGCACAGCCAGATCACATTTTATCCTGGTTCATGGATCTCTCCTTATTTATTTAAACCTCCACTGCCTCCAGCTCTGGTAACGATGCTGCTGCCCTCAGCATCGCCGCCTCTGCCAACAACAACAAGCTCCATTTAGTCTGCTGCAGCTTCCTACAGAGAATTGTTTTCTCACTTTACTCCTGCTCCTCAACCCTTTAAAAATAGGCAAAGCCTAAAAATTATCCCCAACAGGCTCCTGCATTCGTCCACTTGGAAACAAAGCGTTTACACATGTTTGTTCTATGGGGTCCCACTGATTTTTCCCCTCACAAACTTTTCTGTCACTGCTTATTCAAATCCCTTTTCCTTCAAGAGCTTTTATATATGGATATGAAAAGCAGGAAAGAGAGAAAATAAAGGGAAAGAAAAAATTAAATGCATTTCTTCAGGGTTTTTTTTTTCCCCCTTCTGATTACCAGTTACTTATTTATGCATCCACACACATACAAGGGCAGATGCTGTGTTTCAATTCTCCAATAATTGGCTGCAGAAAAACAGTAGCTCATAATAATAATATTTGGAGTGGCCAGAATAGAAAGGGCTGCTTGAAGGATGGGGCAATCAATCACATGCATGGAGCGAACGCGGCAGTGCCAAATGGCCATGGAGGGAAACACCATCTCCCCACACCTCCTTCTGCCTTCAGCCCCACCTAAGTGGAGCCAGACCGCGCCATCACACTTCTACATTTACCTGCCCCCTCCTCCCCTCCTGCCCCGAATGGGGGCATGGCAAACTGCTGTGCCCATGGGACCCTTTGCTGTGCAGCCTCCCTCACTAAAACAGAGTCATAGCGATGGTTTTTTTGTTTTTTTGGGTTTTTTTTCCCTGTGGATCATTGTTCTGCAGCAAAATTTACAAAAGAAAATCAGTCTTTCCCTGAACGCAGAGGAATGGGAATTCAGGAGAAGGCAAACAGCGTGCGCTCCTCCAGCTGCAGCTGCCTGGGAACAGCCCATGTCAGCAGTGCTTCTGGAGCTCATCTGCTCCCTCAAGTGCAAAGCTCTGAGCCAGTTTGGTGTTTGCCAACTCCACTTTCTCTGGAAGATAATAAAACTTGAGCTCTTAAGTTGCCTCGAATTCTTTGGGAATATCACTTGAGTCTTTTGGGGAAAAGTCCTTGCTACGAGTCCATCTGTTTGGTCATAGATTTCATGGTTGGGCTTTAGCTGACCTAAACCTGCGGCTGCTGCAGGGAAGCTCCTGCCCTGCTCCTGCCCCCAGCTGCAGAAAAGCTGCAGCAGAAAGAACAGCTTGGGGTCTTCCAAATCCCAACGTTATGATCTCCAGGCCATCCCCTTATTCATCTTGCAGAGCATCCTGCTTTGGTCTCTTCCCACCTCTCAAATGCCATCATTATTTCTGTGCACCTTGTCTGTGATGCTCATGCTCCTAGAAGAGGAAGGTGTTTTTTCTCCCACCTTCTCCCCCTTCCACACATCATCTGCAATCTCCACTCCTTCCTAGAGCCATCAACTGCACAAAAGAGACCTTGGAACCAGCACCCAAATGAAGCCAAACTCTGTGCAAACTGCGGGCAGACAAGATCAAATGCCTTTTCTCCATTCCTTTCTACAAGTCTGGCTGATTAGCTGTTTGCCAGATTACATGGTAACCTCCTTGAGAGCAGAGCTCATGCTGCAGCTCATTCATTCCCTTCTGATAAATGATGCCAGTAACCAATGCTGTTACACCAACCCCTCCTGGACTCTGGGATTCGGGGGGAATTATTGAATTAGCAGTGAGTGCTCAGTCACACAGAGCCCTTAGGAAAGGATCTTATAGTGGAGAAGAAAAGACCAGCCAGGCTGACACAGGGTGAGTTGTGATTCCATTTGGGTTTCTAGGTGTTGGATCGAACCTGTGCTATGCCAGCTGGAGTATGTTGTGCTCTGTCTCAATGGAGTGGTATTGTATCTATGAACCTCGTATTTCTTCACACTGATAAAAATAATCCCCAACCATGACTTCCCATTCTGTTTAGTTGGAATGCAAGAATCCCTACAGAGAGCAATATTTTTGGAGAATACATATGAATGGGACAGGACTTGGTTATACAGCAGAAGGAGTGAGGCAGTGCTGGAGAAACTGAGAGGAGGATCAGTCTTTGGTCGCTACACATTGCACGTTGAAAAGCTTGCTGCAGTATGAAAGTCTTTTAAAAATACAGGCTGTATATCCAAAGTGAGCCCACCAGAAAAGAAAAATAATAAAGAAAGTAGCTTTGAAAGACTGGGCAAAGGTCTGGAGGAGCCACAGTTTTCCTTCCCTGCAGTAAAGCGTGGCTAAAACAACACAAACTCCTATGGCTTACTAATTTTTCAACCCAATATTTTCATATAATTTGTGTGTTTTATAAGCCTTGGAAAACCCACAAGAGGCCACACATTTCTGATGTAATCGTCTTTGAATTCAACAAAGACCATTACCATCTCAATGAGGGGGATGGTTTCAAAGAGCAGAGGGTGGTTTGCAGAGCACCCAGAGGGGATTTGCACTGCAGCTACTGAAATAATAAACTCCTCTTTCCCCCTCTCCTGTCCCCGTCCAAATTTTGGCTCCAGCTGGAGACATTTCAATAGTTGAGTTCTAATCGCAGATAATTCTTTTTTTATTGTGTCATTTTGGATGCTGTTATTATACATAACAAACGTTGCTATGTTACCAGACCATAAAGGCTATGCTTTAGCTTAGGTCAGTTTGTGCACAAAGTCTTTGGCCCTTAAGATGCTGCGTGTTTTGGGCTGATGTTGCCGTTTGTTGAGGGACAGGTCCACAGCAACACTTCTTCTCTCTGGGTTCCTCCTGGTTTTCATGCAGTCTGTGAGCCGTGCTGGAATTTATTATGGTTTTTCTTTGCTAGCTTTGATTAAAACAAGTTAATGACTTACGCTCCAAACTACGAAGCATGTCTGCATGGGAATACTTTTAGGCACTTTTATCCATTAAGAAATCCCACTGGCTTAGACTGAGCCATTCATGATACGACATGTTTCATAAACATTCATTCTTTGCCAACCTGAGACCTCGAGTTTGGCTTTGTAGGAAGTGGAAGTAAAAGGAAAGGAAGAGGAAGAAACACCACGAACTGTGATGCAAATGGCATCACAGACTGTTACAGCCATAGAAAACAAATAAAAAGAGCATCAAAATAAAAAGTCCTTGCTGTTAAATTACCACCTTAAGCACAGCCCCTTGCAAATTGTACTTGGAGGAAGTATTCAAGGAATGTTACTCCAGTGCAAAAGCTGCAAATGGAAGATGGGGGTGAAAGAGGTGAAGAGCTGCACCTCTTGCTTATTGAAAAGAAACCCAGAAATGACTTCTAAGAGCACCTTGGCACTCGGATATATTCCTTCATGAAGAAAATAATCTGTTTCAGTACTTTCCTTCCCCACTGCTCCCAGAGCACTGCTCCATCTCCTCGGTCTGCTGGCCCACGAAGTGACAGTGGTGGTGATGGGAGTCTGAAGGTTTTGCGTGACCTCACTCTGTCTCCCATGCAAGCGCTCCCTGAAGCTGCAAACTCTGTGAAGTTCCAGCTCACGAGGAGTTTCCAAACAGATGTCACAACGCCTTGGAGAGGGGGAATAAATCATCACCCGCAGTCCTATCTCCTTGCATTGCTGTGGAAGGAGCCCAGCCATCCAATGCTGGACGCTGAGGGCAGGATTCAGGTGCCTGAACAGCGATGTCTGTTGCTTTTCAAGAGCCCTATGGCAACCCAGATGTTTGTGTGGGTGGCAGATATGATTTAGGGGGTCATATGATCCCTATGATTTCATAGGAGACTCCAGACCTTAGCAAAGTGGCTGGAGAGCACGAGGAAGACCGCAGCAATGAAATCTCATCCCTGCTTGTAGATGGTCGAGCATCTGGGACAAGACATAGCTGCAGAGGGACACAACTTCTGAGGGGCCCAACGGGGGGAGGACATTTTCCTCCCACTTTAAGAAGACGCCACTTGTAGGGCTGAAGGAATTGCAGCTCACCAGAGCATAACCATTAAGGGTTTATTACAATTGAGTTTTATAACATGCATTCTAATAAGTCCTTAAAGAATGTGGCTGTATGCAGTAATCATTTCATAAATATTAATACAGCATTTAGAAACGGGGCCTTAATTTAAAGTGTTACCTTTTTATTAGCAAGTGCACAGTTTAATTACTGCAGTAAAAACCTAGATTAGTTAAGCTTTGCTGCTGTTCTATTACCTGGGAACCAGCACCAGCCCAGCTTTAATAAGCAGCTTCTGAGGAGGTGAAAGAAATTCCTCTGGCTAGAGAGACTGGGGGGAAGGCTTGCTGCTGGAAACTGTGCTCTTTAACAAGGCTAGACTGTGGAATGACTTCTTCTTGCTGTCTGCATTTTTGTGTGTGTGTGTGTTAATTCACACACGTCTCCAGTTATTGAGATATTGACAGGCTTGTTCTGAGCACACAAACAATAATAAAGCTCGACTCAAATAGGATTTCATTTCTTTTTTGGTTTTAAAAACAAATTCTACAAAAAATACTGTCTCGTTTTTCCGCAAAATGGTTATTTTTATTTGCCTCTGTGCTCTTGGGTTGGAAGCTTCTTTATT
Organism: Chrysolophus pictus; assembly: GCA_037305975.1. NCBI lineage: Eukaryota > Metazoa > Chordata > Aves > Galliformes > Phasianidae > Chrysolophus > Chrysolophus pictus. The sequence continues at coordinate 4,621,478 of CM074593.1, read as the reverse complement.
TCCTCCCAACTTTTTGCTCTCAGACAGAGGCAGGATGCAGCCAGGCAGCAAATTCCCACCCTGAGCTGCACAGGAGATGCGCTCAGAAGGAGGGAACAAGGAGACCTTGGTGTATCAGTTTCTCACTGCATTAGATAAAAATAACAATTCTGGAGTAACTCATCCTGGTATTGTTATCTGAAATATGGGCCTAGGGAAGAGACAGCGGGTACCCTGGCAGTAGCTGTATTTCTGTATCCTGAGCCTGCACATTGGCTGACCTGACTTACTTCCTGCCCTGGAGCAGGGGTTCAGACCTCATAGTCTCAAACCCCAGTAACTGCCAACCTCACCCTGAAACCAGAAGATGTTCAGAGGCACCAGGGATGCAAACACCTGCTCCCAAGGTCAGAACAATCAAAGAGATGTGATGGGAGAGCAGAATGAGGGAGGCCGTCCCTACTTTGCAGAAGCAGATTTTGGGAACAGCCCACACCAGAACTCATCTGAGCTCATTCAGGAGGGCTGTGGTCATGCCAAGAGCTGAACTCATGTCCGCCTGGTCCCTGTCTAGTAAGATAAGACACGTCGTTCTGTGAAAAAGTCCAATGGGTGAGGACAGCTATGTAGTTCCCCTGTAACTTGCAATCCCCTTATACTCGTGATTTATTATGAATCTTGTTTTGCAGACCCAACATCTTCTGGCCAACGCAGATTTAAACATTTGGAGCCACATACAAGTCACACCCTATCTCTGAAACTTTTGTGATCACAAAGCCTAAGCTGTCTTAAGTGCTTGTGAATGTGTGTGTGCTCTTGGCGAGAGGAAAGCTGGGAAGTTAACAGCCACCTACAGCTGGAGAAGATGAGGGAATTCTCAAACTTGGTTTCTGGAAACAAGGGCAAAAAAATCTCTTTGTTACGGGGACGTGGCAAGAAAACTGCACAATGAAAGCAAAGAGGGGAAAGAAATTCGGACTGAAGATAACTGGAAAAGTGGAAGCTCAGCAGGAGGCATGACTGATGGAGGATGAAGGAGGAAGAGAGATGTGAGCCACCTTGTGCAGACTTCTGCTGAAAGACAGGGGAAGCTGCAGGATGTTCCTGCTCATCCCCAGCCCTCCTGAGGGCTTCCTTACGCACATGCCCAAATATTTCCCCCTGCAGAGCTGCTAACGGCACAGCTCTGCGCGCCCAGCCAGCCGTGTGCACAAACTGGTAGAGCCCTGTGCTACTGTGGAATGTCACAGTTTGGTTTTTTCTGGTGAGAAACAGTACAGAGGAAGGAGGAGAAGCAATGATAGCACAGTGTGAATGGGGAGCCCAAGGGCTGTGACCCATCCTGCTCTTCTGCACCTTACCCGGCCAAGCTGAGCAGCGTTCCCAGCTGTGACACATGGATCAGTGCAGTGTGTTGCCATGGCTGATTTCACAATTAAAAACAAATACAGCTTATGCTGCAGTTGATGTTATAAAAATAAATGGAGATACTTTGCATAACAGCATAATTAGAGCCTAATTGCCAGCTGGTCTGTTAAACCATAAATGAAAACAAACAGTGCTATAAATTACATTACTAGAATGATATTATAGCTTGGGGAGATATTACACCATGAGAGCTCACTGCAAACAGAGCAAACCCAATCAGAGCAGAGGCTGAGCAGCCCCTTCCCCGTCCACCATCCTCACAACCTTGGGGTTCATTCAAACAATTCATCATCATCATCTTTTCACTTGAGAGCATTTGTGCATCCTCTCTAACACCACAAAAGACAGACAGGGAATAGAAGCAGCAAGTGAAACCACATGGAAAGACACTGATGGAATATGCATCTTCATATTTTGCTTTTCTATTAAAGAAGAACTTGAGTTTGGGAGCGACACTGGACCCAGAGTGCTCCTGGAAAGCTCACCTTGTGCTAAAATATGGTGCATTTTGGAGCTATTTGAAATGGTCAGCACTTATGTTTCAGCCATGTTGTTCTCTGCTGCTGTTGTTCACTGTTGGGTGAACAGTTGGACTTACAGGGAGCATTCCCACACCATGCAGTGCCAACAAGCAGAGGAATGATGCTGAGCTTTCTTCCGTAGCATTCTCTATATGCTGTTTCCATATATGAATAGACACCGGACACACTGCAGTGCTATTAGTATGAAATCAGTCTCTACTATTGGTGTAAATGCAACTTTAAAACTATTCTAAAGCTTGATACATACAACGCTTTCCATTTTGATCTGCCTCTTTCCATTTTACATTGCCATTAAAAGAGCTTTCTGAAGTACTTCTGTTACAAGCAATGAAAGTAATCAGGAAAAGCCTGTCCTGTCAGGCAGCTGCTAAAACCCAGCATACTCAGAGCAACAACAAATGCACAGCAAGAGCTGCTGAAAACCAAGCATAACACATCTGTTGAAATGTAGCAGCCGAGATAAAAGTTCACAGGGCACAGGTGTGCCTGCAGATGTCCTATGTGTCTGCTGATGCAAACCCTGGGGTTGTCACTTGCAAATACTGTGAGGGACAGGGAAAAGGCGGTGGTTGGCAATGCTGAACAGCTGAGTCCTGCCTGCAACAAGCTGCCATCCTCCCCACGGCTCCAACAGGTCTGCTGTGACAGCACAAGGGGAAATGGTTTCAAACTGAAGGAGAGGAGATTTACAATGGCTATTAGGAAAATGCTTTTTATGCTAAGGGCAGTGAAGCACAGGCACTGGCAGAGGTGCTGGTACCCATCCCTGGAGAGACACAGCTTGGGCTGGACAGGGCTCTGAGCACTGATGGAGCTGTGGGTGTCCCTGCTCACTGCAGGGGGTTGGAGCAGATGGCCTTTTAGGGTCCCTTCCAACTCAAACACTCTTATGATTCCAAATGCTGCTCCGCATTGCTAGCCCGAAGCTGAAGATAAAATCAAAATCTCAAAGCACAGCGCTCCCCGACTACCCCAAGCTCTTTCCTCCAGCAATTCCCACAGCTCTCAGGGATTCCCAAGGTGCACAGTGCCCAGCTGTGATGCTGCTGCCTTGGAGGGACGTGCAGCTCCGGGCTGCTGCTGCAGTGAGCATGCAGTGCTGCAGAGCAGAGCAGAGCAGAGCAGAGCAGAGCGGTGCTCACAGAGCCCACTTTGTCAGGCGGCCGCAGTGCTGGCAGCTCTTCCCCCCGTGCACAGTGCCAAGCCAAGGGGCGGCCTGCGGAGATAGGGCACTTGATTTACTTCACAGTTATTTCTTGCAGGATGAAGGAAAACTGGAGAAAGGAAATTAAAAGCAGGCTCGGATCACTGAGTCAGCACAGGCACACACGCTGGCTGCCTGCTGGGTCATTGCTTGGCACTGGCACAGCTCCACCGGGTGGAAGTTTATGGGCTGCTTAGAAAGCCTCTGCCTGCAGTGGTTATCACACGGATCCAAGATGGGAAGGATGCTGGGAGCATCAGGGAGCCCTTTGCGTCACCTTCAGCTACTGCATGTTATTGGTGACAGCAGAAACCATCCACAGCCAGAATGCGGTGTAAATCAGCATTACTGCCCCACGATCTGCAGGTGCTCAGCAGGAGCACCAAACATCCATCTGACACAGTATCACCACGCCTGTCCTTTCCCCGCAGTGCTCCCCTCTCCTGTTTTTCTTTTTCCCCTCAAGCATCACATCTTCCTGCAGCCAGTGAAGCCGTGCTTCCTCTTGCTCACAGTTACATCCATCTTCCCAGGGATGACACCACCTCCTTGTCCCCAGGGCTTCCAGGCAATGCGGATTTCCCACACACCGCTGCCACCAGTACATGAGTTTTCAGCCCTATTTCTCCCAGTGCAGGGAGCACTCCCCGCTCTGTACGAGGCCCTTTCCTTGCAGACACACTGCCATTCACGTCTGTTTTCTGTTCCCCTTGGCTGCCTCTCGCTGCTCTCCCCCAGAGCTCCGCGTCAGCGCTTCTGGCAGAAGTGGGGAACTCATGGCTTTGAGACGCTCCCATTTCACGAGGAGTTTATCTCCCTCTGACTGACAGCTGCGTGGATCCCGTCCAAGAGCTTCGGGTTCGTTTCCCCGCTTCCTGATGTCCTCTTATGTCAGACACAAGATTCATTCTCCTGCCAATACCCAGAGGTCTGAAGCACAGAACGCGCCTGTCGTGCTCTGCGTCTCCGTTGGCTTTGATGGACGTATGGGATATGAAATGGACACTTTCTTCTTTGGGAAAAAAAAAAAACGGACTTTATTTTAACATGCTTGCCCCTCACTTAAAGTGGCATCTGTCAGAAGGCAGCACGAGACACAGAGGTGGAAAGAAGTGAAAGAAAGGCATGGAAAACTGGAGCAAAATGAGAGGCAAAGAAGATGAACAAAAATAAACAAACGTGAATAAAAAGAGGAGAAAAGGTTGGAAATCTTGAATTATTCCATGGGTGAACTACAGACACCAAACCCTGCTGATGAGAAACAACTTCAAATTGTGACCGACCCATGAAGGAAAGGAGCTGTGGATGAGGTCAAGGAATGGAGGAGAACACAGAGGGGAGGTGGTCTTCAAGGACCTACAGGATGCAGAGCATTTGGTCCACATGGCACCAAGTAGCAGCAACAACCAGGAACCAGAGCAGTGTGCTCCCAGAGCAGCCCTTGTAACCATGACACAATGAAACGAGATAAAGGGGAGAGCCAAGGCAAGCAGAACTTGCCTACTTTCAACATTTATTCATATATATTTTTTTAGAAAAAGAAAATACAGACTAAGCACATAAATGGACAAGACTTACTTAGCTAAGTCATTTTTTTTCCCTCCCTTGCACCACTTTGGAAAATAAATAGTTTAAAAATTGTTTTTTCTTAAATCCAAGGCCCGTATGTACAGTAACAGCAAACCTTTAAGAGCTGCATTTTTTTTCCTTTTTTTTTTTTTTTTTTTTTGCTGTAATTATGGTCTCATTAAGATTCCAATAAAAAACAGTCAAGAAAACCATTTTTTTTCTTCTTCTTCTTTTTTTTTTTTAGAGAAAACAGAAGTGCCCACAGTGTCTCTCTACATGTTACGCTTTTAAAATATTTGCATTTGAAATTCCTCACTGCAAATAATTCCAAGCCAAATGTAAATATAACACTTAGATTACTCCCAGAAGAACATTCTTTTGACCATTAATCCCTCCAATTCAGAATCAAATTTTTCTCTCTTTTTTTTTTTTTTTTTCCTCCCCCCAGTACTGTAATTTCACTGTATTGACTGGGTCCTGCAATTTGACAAGCAATACACACTGGAAAACTAATTATATATATATATATATATCTTAGTGCCCACTGGAGCTCACTTTGTGTCTGCTCCAACACAGCCCATGGGGATGGAGCTGTTGGATGGGACAGGACAGCGATGCTCTCAGCAGGATGCTGAGTGTGCTAGGAGCTGCCAGGCACAAACCCTGAGCTCTATGCAGGTCACAGCATTATCTCACCTATTTTTCCTAGAATAGAGATTTTGAGGCAGCAGGAACTGCCCAAGCCCTCCTAAGCAAACCCCCTGCATTATGCAGGCTGGGGGACTTCACCCAAGAATTTCTGTTTGATTAAATCCTTTAAAAACAGACCGAATCCTGCGGTACAGACAGCGTGTATTGGAGTTGCTGCCACCTTTCCAGTTAATGAGTGCCAACATTTCTTCTTGTCTTTCTTCAAAATGAACACGTCACGACAGACTGCTCACAGCTGATCTCAGGGCTGATGGCAACCAGGCTTCCAGCTCAGGTGGATGAGTCCATACCTGTGTTTTTCTGAGCCACCAGAAAAGGGCTTTGTGTCCCTTCTGCAGCCAGATTCCAGGTGGTCACCCAGGCCAGGGAGAAATGAGAATTCCTGATTTCTTTGGCTCGCACTTAGGCATGATATACTTTCCCATCAGAATTCTGAAGGGGATCTTCTCCTCTTCTCCAGTGAATAAATTGAACACAGAAAGAAACAGAGCAGTGATGACGGCAGCCCTCAGTGCACTGCATGCAAGGCTGAGCCACCACGCGTTACATTCTGCCATTTCAGGTAGCAGGACTTCTAAGATATAAGCTTCCCCTGACATTTGGGATGAGAATTGGTACAAAATCAGCTGCCCGTGTATTTCGTTTGGGTTGTTTTCCCCTTTTTCTTTTCCCCTCCAATTCCATTTCATCTTCCATTTCACAAGTCAGCACATAGATTGCATCAGTTTTCAGAGCTATTACACCCAGAAGCTCCACAAAAAGTGGCATCTGTCAGAAGGCAGACCAACCACATCCAAACCACAGGGCAGCAAGCCCTATCCATCCCCGTGTTGAGAACAATACAAGCTGTGCTGTGCATTGGATATGAGTAGACAAGAGAGATGTGCTGTGATCTCCATGCTGTGAATAATTCCTGAGTATATTAAAGCAAGGTAAATACCCGTAATAAATAATTGATGGTGATGCAGAGGGGAATGCGGTGCTGGATCTGAATCTGGACCTGTTAATGGTGGAGAGAAATGAAAGACCTTCTACGCAACGTGTTTATTGGTATTTGTGTAGTGTTTTGGTCTTTGCCCTGTCCGGCGGGGGATTTGGATATTTGAACAGAGCACTTACCCAAACAGCAGCTGGCTCCTATAGCCAGCAGTGTCAGAGCCACACAGACAATGCACTTCTATGCTGCGCTGCCATGCATTCGCAGGCTTTCCTTTTCCAGCCCCCTTTCCTCCCACCCCTCAGGAAGATGGTTTATGAACTGTGTACAAATGTTTTCATTCAATGGGAGGAATGTTGTTTTTCCTAAAATCGGGAATTAGGACTGGGGCTCATTTCAGGAATTAAGGTGTTAAGCCTCAGGAATCCAACTGCAAAGACATATGGCATCCAAGGTACAGAGATGCCAACAGGCAGGAATCTGGGTGCGGAGGCTGCAATGTTAATTGGCTTTTTTTTTTAATTTTTTTATTTTTTTTAATTTTTAAGATAGGTTTATCCTGGTTAGCAGAAGGCATTTTGTGCACCCCCATTGAAGCAGCGCTCGGATAAAGGCCCTGGGGGACTTCTTTCCAGACTTTGTATTCATTGGAAGCGATTGGGTTGTATCATCCTACTTCATCCATGGTTTGCTCCCCTGTGGGAATGCAGCGTGGTGGTATTGGCACATGGCTGCCTCCCACCTCTGCGCCTGGGGTGGAATGCAGGGAGCACAGACGGAGCAGCCCAGGAATGCAGTGGGTGTTTCCTTGGGTCTTGTTTCTGTGTTTTAATTGCTTTAAAAATAATAGCAAGCGTGATTAAAAAAAAATAATAATAATAAAATAAAATAAAAATTTGTGATGTGAAGGGGAAATTAATTTGTAAGACAATAGAGCAGACTGCATTGGCTTGTGCCAGGTGAACAGCTTTCTCCAGGAGCAGCTTTCTCCACCTCCTCTGCTCTGCACTTGGCCTGATGTTTATCTTCCAGCTAAGCCACACATCTCTGATGATAAAGCTCGGTCCTAACCTGCACTTCCCACCTTTCCTCTGATTACAGACCGCACGATGACAGGGTGATGCATCGTCAGCCTGGACCTGTTGCTGCAGACTGACAGTGCACTGCCAGCATGGCTCAGCCCTGGTTTGCAGAACTTTCTGTCTGTGACGTCCATGAATAGAAGCTGTCAGCTGGGGCTTTAATCTCTGCATCTATGCTTGCATTTCATAGACAGTACATAAAAATAGAATAAACATCTTTAAGGTCATTCTTCTTGTTTGTTTGTTTGCTTGCTTGCTTGATTTCCTTCTTGTCTATTAAAATGAATTCCTATACACAAATAATCAGCTAAGCTCAGGAGCACATGTTAAATACATAAAGAAATGCACTGAAGCAGCCACTGCTGAATCAGAGCAGCATTTCTCTGAAATCCTGCCCAGTCAGGATTTTCGGCTGTTTGTTTTATTCTCTATGCACAGGAAATATATCAGACTCTGTCCTTGACATGGAGGGAGATAGGATCTCAGGAGACTCCCCGCTCTGAAATCAAAGCTATTTCATTGGCCAACTATTTGCAGACGCTCACTTCTGCATTACATTTGATACAATTGCAACATTTGCAATGGAAAAGATTGTTCACAGTCTCCCCATCACTACAAAATGCATTTATTTATCGCCAGCAGCAAAGATTATTTGTGTACACGGACTGCAAAGCATTCTCTCCAGCCTCAACCTCCCATCTCTACCTAGGGCCTCCCCTCTATCTCACCATCCTACAATAGAGCTTTCAGGCCAACCGACTGCTTTCCTTTGCTTGCTGTGTTTTCTTCTGGCTCCCCAACAGTTGCAGTGAATTATAACCTAAGGCCAAATTTACTCTGTAGATTTCATCCAGAGATCTGCAAACAGTGACCGGTAGGATGGAAATGAAGGAAAACAGAACCAAGAACCATCAAGGAAAAGCTTGGTGAGCATTGGGATTTCACTGGCCTAAAGAATAACTTGAAAGCAGTGATAGTAGAAGTCACTCTGAATGTAGGGCAGGCCTGCTGTGGGACAGTCCTACCCAATGTATGAGTTCCAGCCCAGCCCTGGGCATCCACGCATCACCAACAGCATCAACCAAACCAAACCAAAGCAAACCAACCATGTCTCAGCTGAAAGCAGGGCATGGGCAGGGTGCAGAGCAGTGCTAACTCAACTTATGGCAAATAATTTCATGCATTTTGATACGTTGACTAAACATAATCTTGTGAACATCTTCAAACACCTTGAGAACTCACTGGGGATTGCAACTGCTTCCATCAAACCAGACTGATGTGTTGGTTTCACAAAAACAGGGTCAAATATGTCAATAGTTTTACGTCTTTCTTGCTCTTATTTTTTATGTCGCAACAACAACAAATATATATGAATAAGTTTTGTTACTTATTAACTATACACAGCACAAGACAGTTCCTCTTCACTATGGCACAGGGAAGCCAACAGGTTGGACACCCATGCTGGTGATGTCAATCAGTGCAAGGATAGCTACTAAATAAAGAGAACTTGTGGTCAGGCATCCTTTCAGAGCAGTACAGCCAGCTCTGCAGCAGGAAAAGCTGCATTTGCAACAACATATAACCTTAGAATTCATTGCCAAAATGTTCCTTTTCAAAATAACGTTGAGGCTGTGGGGAGCCTCTCTTGTTACTAATGGACAGAAGACCAAGAGTGGGGAATATGAGGCTTCTGGTGGACACACAGAGCCAGAAATCCCCACTGCCAATCAGAACTTCCAATGTCCTGAAACACGTCACTCCCAGCACAACGCTTTTCCCTACGTCTGTAGCACTCAGGAAGAAGGCCACAAAACATTAAAGCTCAGGATTCCCCTGGGAGAAAGGTGGGAGTGAGATTATGGGTTTTATCATCACCCCAAGCAAAGGCTCGTGGATGGGAGGAGGCTCCTTGCTGGGGGAGCAGACTGTAAATCCAGTCCGTTTCCAGAGTTTACTCAACAGTGCAAACAAAAATAAACGGGTGTCAGCTCGCCTGCTTAAAGAGGCCATGAAAGGTGACACTGTGTCACTAATCCCTTGTTGCCATTCATTAAATACATCCTCTAGGCTGTTAATCTTCACACCTTCCTTTGGGGGCCACCAGGCAACAAGCTGGGAGGTCTTGACCATGGCAGAGGATGGCAGGAGATGCATAAGGTCAGCCTGAGCAAGCAAAACCAAGGGCACTGGAATGGTAATAAGAGCATGTGTGAAGAATGCATGCTAAATATGATCAAATTAGCTGTGTTATGAGAAGCAACCAGCCTGGCAAAGTCGACAGAGAATATCCCAGAATGCCTACGGAAACTTGATAAGCCCCCATTGCTTTCCAGATGTGGGATTGCTATCAAAGCATGATAGCACGCATCTCTGAGCAAGCTGGAGACTCAGCAAGGGGGGGGGGGATCTTTTTGGGGTAGCGAGAGCCAGGTTCAAAATGAGAGTTGATCTCTGTAGACTGCTGGTGTCACAAAATGTGCAAAAAGAACCATGGGTGGCCGCATTCCTGCAGAAAGCAGCGCAGCTCAGGAAAGGAGAGACCCTAAAAATGGGCACAGGGACCCCAGGTGCCCTCCAGGGCCAAGAGAATCCCACCCAGCACCTTGCCTGTATCTGGATTGCAGAGCCTCCACAGGCTGTGCCTTTTTGTAGGCCTTTGGTATCACATGTGGCTCAGCTGGCTGTTCACCCAAACAAGCACATCATAGAGGCTCTCTGCAAACACGTGCTGTTCTGGACTGAGCTCATCTGGATTATGTAAAGCCAACCAACAAGCAGAAGGTGGGATCTGGGGTTTGGCTGCTGCACAATACCTGCTCCGAGAACTCAGGAATGCAGTGCATCCCAGGCAGGACAAAACAGCCTTTATTTGAGCAGTACCTTATCAGCCCTGTTCTCCCTCTGACCTGCTACAAACAGCAGCTCTCCAGGCCTTTCTGCACAGAAAGGAGGTGAATATTTGGGGCTACAAAGTTTCTTCCCTTAGCACAAAAGCTTAACATTCTCTGCAATGAAGTTCAAAGGGATGACAGCAAATCTGCACCGCATGATATTCGCCCAAATTCTTTCCAGTGTTGCATCGCAACTCCTTGCAGGTTTTGTTATTGTTCTTTTTTGCACAGTAAATAATCCATACAAGTTGGTGCTTTGCTATAAAAATAACTCATTAGCACATATATCCAGTTATTAATCACCACCTTTCTGTGCTATTGCTGAAATCCAACAAGCTTTGAGCATGCAATAACACTGTCCTTGTCTGGAAATGAGAGCTCAGGCTTTGCTGCCAAATACACAGAAAGCAGGAATGACACCTGGCAAGAAACAAATATTTTGGCTTGTCTCGCCAGCCAGCCACAAAGCAGTGTGCATTTTCCCAGCTTTCTTCGATACACTGCGGTGGCAAGGTGAGACAGAAGGGACTTCTGAGATCCTTCATGCCCTGTGGGATTGCTTTCCTCTGGAAGAGCTGCCATAGTGCCCATGAACTAAAGGAAAAACCTCTCATTTAGCTCAAAATGCTGCCAGCCACAAAATAAGTGGCACAGAGGGAAACTGCACCCATCCGCACAAACCAGCAGCCCCGTGCATGCAGCCCTATTTACTATTTATCTTTGGCAAGAACATATGTTTCCACTTTCTTAGGCTGTTGGTCGCCAGGGTTAATGACATATGACCATATGGCTCAGAGCAAAGAGTGATGGGACCAACATGTGGGACAATTAATCGGGGAGGGGATGGAAGGAAAATAGAAAAGGCAATACCAAAATGCTTCCCTTCACACACGACTGTCAAATCCTTGGGCTGCCATCTAGACAGATGTTGTTCACATCTGGGAAGATGTTAAGGGCAGGCTTTCTTTTTTTCCTTTTTACTGTTTTAATGTTCCAAATGTAAATATTATACACAAAAACATTTATAAATGATACTGTCTTTTTTACCCTGCTGAGGCCACGGTTGTCTCCACACCACTTACATCTCGGCTTTTAAAGGTTTTCCAGTGACATATTCTCAATGTGTCCAGTGACAAATGATGTAACGTGTTATTAGACCATTGGTGCTGTTTCAGTGGAGCCCTGGGTTTCATTAAAGTTAGCACGCAACATTTCTTTCTAACTAGCTCTGCAGAACAACAACACCTCTGCACACACAACGCGATGTGAAGTCACATTCAGGTATGAGCAAACTGACAAGAGCAAACAGCCAGAGGTGCCTCTCATAGCATCCCTTTCTGAAATGCCCTCCCTGGACACTTCTGTTAGCAGGGGAAGAGGCACCCCTGGGAGGCATTTCACAGAGCAGCCCCAAGCATGGGCTGACAGCCACGAGGGATGCAGGGGATCTGTCTGAGCCTGGAGCCCTGGCTGTGCCCCACTCTGTGCTTCCAGGAGCCTGGCACACTGAACGTGGTTTATATCAGCCAGGAGCTCAATACCAGCTCCCTGCAAGCTGCCCTGCTCTGCAGAACCCACCCTGCATCTTGCAGATGCTTTGCTTTGCAGCTCATCTTTGGGGATGACACAAAGGATTGTTTTCCCGGTGTCATTTAAGGGAAGATTTTTCTCCAACAGTATAGGGCCGTATTTTTATACTTGTGACACTAAGGGCAGATACAGTTTTGCTGAAAGAAGAGTGCTTTTTTGAGGATTGCTTATTTTGTTTGGGGCACTAATATAAACTGTGCTGGCAAATCCTTTCTCCTGTAGGCAAAGGTTAAGTACTCCATTGATTTAATTGGCTTAAAGTTAAGTAGGTGTCTACGAGATTAGAGCCTGGGAGCAGCCCTTTGCTTCAAGCTGGCTTCCTTCTTCCTCTGACATCATAGAAATGCTGTGTGATTTTTTTGCCCCAGCTTTGAAACGTCAACATTATCTTTTGTCAACATCTCAAATGTTGGCAGAAAGATGCAAAGCAATGGTTTAATAATGCTTTCAGCTCACTATTGCTCATACAGCTCTACGGACCCTTAGCAAACAGCAGAAGCCACATTTGTGCCATGCCAGGAGCATATTTGAGAAGCTCAACTTGCTGATCTTCTATGAACTTGTATTTTAAGGGCTTATGTCTATGTCCTAACCAGATTTTCAGCCACAACATTTTAGTGCTGTTTGTACACACTCAGTGTTACTCCAGCGCCTCAAAGATCCACCCATGCTCATCCTCACCCTGTTTAGGATAGAAGTAGTGCATGAAGAAACAGGTAGCAACGTCCTCACTGCCTCCAAAGCCAGCAGCCATCTCTCCAGAGAAAGTTCTCATGTCTCATGTCATGGGGTCATCAAACACTTCAGTGTTACCAAACGAAGGGGAAACTTGAACTCATCTACCTACGTTACACAGTGTTCAGAATGCAAATTCCCATTCATTTTCCCATTCGTTTTCAAAGCACCTGGCATAATGAAGTTCTGGTTTGGGCTCTCCCTTAAGAGTTTTCAGTACGTACGATATAAATACAAAAAAAGGGGAGATCTGGAATAAAAGCACAGATGATATTATGATAGATGTTAAAAGCAGATCTGCATTTAGCTACCAAGCAAACCGGGCTCCTAACCCCTATTGAGCTCATCTTCATGGAAAGTTCTGCAAATCCTCCTCAGAACAACCCCTCACCTCCAAGTTCCTGAGGGTCTGCAGGAATCCTGTTCCTTGATTCCTACAACACAAACGTTATGACACATGCAAGAAAGCTTTGAGGAAACCGCACCGATGGGCAATCGCTGTGTGCGTGCTGAGAGTTTTTAACAGCACTGCTCCTGATGCAGCTCTCTGGGCTGTTCTGAAAGCCACTGTCCCCACTGTGACTCTGCTCCTGCCATGCTGGCTGGCTCTCCTGCCCTCAGCTGCAGCACTCAGCCCACGCGAGGTGCAGAATGCGCTGCAGGTGAATTCCTGCTCAGCAGAAGCGGGCTTGGAACTGGCAGTGCTTTATGAGTGTAAAGTCACGTAGGTTGGGATTTGAATGCCAAGAGGAATTAGAGCTTTAATTTAAAACTGCAGATCCCTTAATGCAGAAATTACCCATTCAACAAGATAACACCACACAAAGCCCCGCTGGAACGCTGGCTGTTTGTGTAAACAGACAGAACCTGAGTGAGGGAACAGCTGGAGCTGGGCTGCTGGCTGCGCGTGCCTTCTCCTTTCAGCTGGTACTTTGAGTGGTTCTGCTAATTGCTTATCTTGTTCCTAATCTGATTACCTCCGGCTTCAAGCCCATCCACGCTGCCTCTTGTGAATGTTTATTAAGAGTGTTTTGAACTGTGAAAGGCCTACAAAGTGCAAACCCCTCACAGGAGGACTGAAAAAAAAAAAAAAAAAAAAAAAAAAGAATAAATACCTCCAGGGTTTGTCTTTTACCTGTTTCCTCCACTGATTATCTCAGAACAATCAGACTTTGCAGTGCTTTCTTTGGAGCCCGCTTCGCCCTTACGGAGCTCCAGGAGAATGCAGAGCGTGGCAATGCGTGCTGCAGCAGGCAGCCAGCCCTGCACCAGCAAGCACACAGCCAACAGGCAATGGTCACCCTGCAGACAGCACTGTGGCTCCCAGGTCAGGGCAGGAAAGCCATGTCTCATCCTTGAAAGCTTTATCAACATAGTTATGAAGGGTTACTTCAAGCAAAAGTTGGGTTTTACAGTAACATCAGAGGTGTATGCTACTCAGTGGGCATGGCACTGTAGAAAGTATGTGAGAAGCTTAAAATCCAAACAGAAATGAAAACAGACTCTGCTTTGCTATAATACTTAGGTCAGACAGATATGAGCTGGTATCACAGTTCAGTGACTGCAGAACTCTTCTACGTGGCAGACTCAAAAGCAAGACTGTGCAGCAGGGGGCTCGCTGTCCTGACCAGCACCAGCCATCAGGTTCTGCAGTCCTCCTTCAGTCATTCTGTGACCGCCCACTTCCCAAAGCTCAGGTTTTTTTTCCTGATGCGAAATGAGACCACTCCTGGATCTCAGAACATTTAATTGTTTGGGAAAAATTCAGCCAAAATTATGAGTGTTCAGTTATTCCAAATGCAAAGACAATTCCAGAATGGAATTCTTGTTTGTCTTCACATTTTATCCCCAACACCAGAAGAAAGCAGACGTTCTCCCCTACCTGAGGTTCATAAGCCGAGATGTTTGTTTTCCCTTTGGAGCAAACATATGAGCAGAATTTAACTTCAGCAGACTTTGTGTTTCTGTCACTTCAACAGATCCACTTTGCCTGCATCAACTTCATGGTTGAGAACTGCAAGTCTATAGTGAAGTCTGCCCTATGGAGCCATTTGTGTGACAAATCAGATAAAAGAAATTAACAAATATCATTAGCTTGTAGCTGTTCTGACAAAGCCAACAACTCAAACACGGAGAGAAGGCCACGTTTGTCCCTGCAGAGCATTTCTTTACTCTCTGTCTCACTGGGGACCTGCAGTAGGAAGCTGTTCATAAGGTTTACGTGGCCAACTGCTTCCTGTGCTGAGGGAGACCTAACGCCCAAATGAACCCAATTTCCTTCCCTCCCATTAGGATGGTGGATACAGACCCTTTGCTTATTTACATTCTGGCTGACAAGTTTTTCAGCTGACTGAGCTGTTTTTCTGTATTCCCCCCTGATCACTGACACAGATTTCTACCACAGAACATCCTCTCAGAGCATTTTGCCTCGGCTCTGCCCTAACAATACACGGATCCAGTAGTTCTTCAGCACGAAATAACTCAGCCAAATTTCCTATGGTCATGAAGCATTTATCTCAGGAAAAGAAAAAAGCCAAAATATCACTCAGAGCCAGAATCTGTTAGCAAACAGCAAACAGACTTCTGCGTATTTAAGTCTTTCAATTTACAATCCATTTCCTACATCCTGCCTAACTCAAATCAGACTGTGACTGTAGTGACAATAGCTGTGTGGATGTCACAGTAGTGCCATATGAGCTCTGTGCCCCAGCATCCAGCCCCACAGTGCCATGGTTGCCTTGCAGTGAAGATGTACCATGAACTGCAGCTACTGCAAATGTCAGTGAGCAAAGGAAAGCATTAGGAAGGAAGAATAAAAGAGGAACCGCTTGCTGGATGTTAGGTTAGGAATGGTTTTGGGTTTTGAAAGCTAATTGCTTTAATTAAACAATTACCCATAAGATCAAATAAATAGCAAATAATAAATCTTGCCATTTTGGAGTAACACACATTTCACTAAGATAAGCATCTACTTTGAAATATAATAGAGCTTCATTGTTGTTATTAGTTTCAGCTGATGACTTGCTGCTTACAAATCATGGAGACCTGCACTGGGTGAGACACTGGAGATGCAGGCTCCTTTCCCTGGTAAAGCAAGAAACAAAACTAAAGCCTCTTTTTAGTTCTTGTTTTCACAAAATCTCCTTCGTCTTTGAATTCCATCCCTCAGGTGGGAGAAGCCTTTGTATGGTGGGGGAAGGACATCTGTCCCTTGGTATTAGATTCTGTGTTAGAGAGAAGGGAAAAGGCACACCGTGCCCTTGTGAGGAATTGCAAGAAGGCCTAAGGAAGTGAAACTCATTTATCTCTGCAGGCTCTGCACTAGTACAACTCCAGTTCCAAACACCCTGTGCTGCTGTATGTGCAAATGCTCCTACACAGCAATGGGTAGAATGGCAGCAAAGTGCCCACTCTGACTCTGGCTGCCTCAGCAGACCTTTCCCTTCCTAATGGGGTTATTCCAGAGGCTCTGTTCAATAGATAGATGGGAGACAAAAGAAAATTCTTGCTTTCCTGCTTCTGTGACAGGAGGAATCCTCTGTCCAAAAGCAAGGAGAGAGCCATGTATCTCAGCAGTAAATGCTTGCGGTACTGGGGACTTCCTCAGCTTCTCCTACCCTTCCCCAGATACAGAGGGTCACAGAGCAGGACTAGCATATTAAAGCTTAACTTAATTCATTCCATGTATCATATTAAATAAACACAAACTTGGGAGCCCCAGGAGTTCCCTACACCCCAGTGTTGGGTTCAGTTCTGGAGCTGAGCCACCTGCCTCCCCACCTTCTCAAGAGAGGCACAAAGGAGACCACTTCCAAGTCAGCAACCAAGCAGTGATTTGTGACATGTCAGGAATATTTAGGGAAAAACGATGGTGCCAGAGACCCCAGAAAAGGCAAATGCACCTTTTGGTTGGGAAGCGGTAAATAATTCTTGGAAACGTAACACATCTTACCCTCCCTTTCAGTTTCAGAATAGAGCAAAGTATTCCATGATGGAAGATTGGTAACTTGCAACCAAAGGAATGCCTCAGAAAAAATAAAAGGATAAAAGAAACAGATTACTGGGAGCAAAAGTGATACTACAGCGAAGCACTGAACCATTTTCCCTCTGTCCTCCACTGAGAAATACTGAGCGAACATTTACTTAGCAATTAGGTTTTAATGGCAAAACTTTCTAGGCAGTGCTGGGCAGAAAGTCAAAATCTACATTTTAAGGAGATATTTTAAGTACCCTACAATGCACAGGAGCCCGTATGGGTTTTCTTTTGCTGCAGCACAGCACTTTGTCTTCCTCTGAATACATGTGGATGGAAAGAGATTGCTGATTTTCTATAGAGATGATAATGTACAATTCAGGAGGAGGTTAAATGCTGCACACTCTATGAAATATTTTCTGGTAGACCATCTGGATGCCTGTATCTGCTTCTCCCCTGCTCCTGATGCACTGGGCTCAGCTCACCTTCCTCCTGTGTGTCTGTTCACCCATGAAGGCACTGAGACCCATTCACCCCTCAGCAGGATGCCTTCCTCCTTGCAATGTAACCCGGGTAGAACCAAAGCAAGGCCAGTTCTGAATGGCTGCTCCAATGCCACACCTTGCACAGCATCAAGACAAGATTTTGGGCAGGGAAAGATGAGTTATTCCTAGAGAAATGAATTGTGCACAGAAGGGCAAGTGGTGAGAAGAGACTGAGAATGGAGTACGAGATGGAGGAGTGACTTTATCATCCCAAGCCTCAGTTTCCATTTAAAATAGGGATATTAACAAAAAATTTGCTCTGTGCCGAAATCTGGCAGCTAGAAGGATTTGAAAGGAATCATAAAGTCATTGAATCATTAAGGTTGGAGAAGACCTCTAAGATCACCCAGCCCAATTCCAACCCACCCCCACCATGTCCCTTGGTTCTGGAACACTTCTGGGGATGGTGACATCCCCACCTCCCTGGGCAGCTGTTCCAGTGCATCACTGCTCTTTTGGAGAAGAAATTCTTCCCAGTATCCAACCCAAATCTCCCCTGGTGCAACTTCAGGCTACTGCCTCTCACCCCAAATCACATCACTATAAATAAACTGTTGATAAAAGGAAAATAAGCATAGGAAACAGCGTGAAAAAAAAAAAAAACAAAACAGGAGGTGGGGAGTACATCAAGAACAACCCCACTGAGCTCCCAGCAGAACGAGATGGCTGAGGTTCCCATCCTCCTTGTTCCCCCAGCTTGTTTTTTCTGTTTTTCAGTGAATGCAACATTAGAGAGGAAAGGCAAGGGGGCACATTTCCATGAAAGCTTCCCTCATCCTTTTTTCTCCCTTCTCTAATGCTGCCCCTGATACATTAAGCCACATTCCAGCCAGCTTCAAGGACATGTTTCTGAATCCTATTCAAAATGCTGACAGCCACTGTACGTGTGAGAGGAAACATGCCTTCAGATGGACTGCATTTATTTGTCTGGTTATACCTTTAATCTGACATGTTTAGCAAAACCTCTGCAGAGACTGCTGAGAATGTTCCAGGAGAAGAAAGAAGGAGCAGCAAGATTCAGGTGCTGCCTCTGATGCTGGGGCAGACGTGGTAGGGCAGACAGAGCCCAGCACTGGGCCTGGCCCAAAGCAGGGGATGGGCTTTGCTGCTGGTTGGCAGGGGGGGCTGCTGGTTTCTTTGGGCTTTCAGCTTTGTTACATGAAACCACAAGGAAGCCCATGAGCTCTCTGATGTTCTTTACTACCATATGTTGAATCTCAAACCCATTCCACCACTGTGGGTCACACAGTCTAATTCTGTCCTGAACTGATGCAAATAGAACTTCAGTAGAACCACTTTGCATGAGCCATGAGCTAGAATGGAGGCAGCGAAGATTGCAGGCAGATAAGGGCTTCTGCCCTTGATCTGGACAGAAATTAATGAAACGCTGCCCACTTTTAGAAGAGATCTGCTGATTTACACCAGCAGAAGGGCAACTTTCCAGTACCGGTTTTAATACATCACATATCTCCTGCAAACAGCTGGATTTTTTTACTGTTTTTCTTTAATTATTATTTCTTAGGTGTTTTTTTTTTCTTCTTTTTCCTAGTTGGTACTAACGTGGTATTCCCACCCTCTTTTTTTTTTTTTTCTTTTTCTTCTTTTCTTTTGCAGTGAGAATATATATTAATTCTGTCCTGGTAAAATACTACTCACTCCCATTTTCTGTACAGCAACAATGTCAGTCACAACTACTTTCCAGCCATAAATGAGATTGACTTGCCTTGGGATGAAAGAAGTCAAAAATTGACTCATGATGCTCAGAGGGACTTTGAGACTATCACAATGCTGAGTAGAGATGTGGGACAGATTAAACTTTTTAAACCCTCTAGCTTTAAAATGGGGGGGGTAGAGAATTAACTGTGGTGCTGAAACTGATGGGAAAAAGGGATCGCTTTGCAAACTACAAAGCAACTTTAATCGCAGTGATAAGATGCTCCCTAGAAGCGTTCGGTTCTGTCCTGATAGCGCTGCTGCAAATACGTTCATCTGCAATTGGCAAGGTGACCTTGAGGCACGCATTAGATTGTATTTCCTATCTGGAGAACTCGTGGTTACAAAGTTCCCAAGGGCCCAAGGCTGAGCAGCCCAAGGCACAGCAGTGGGATGGTTCGGGGTAGAGTCATTCCTTCCCCTGTGTGCTCCTTTCCAATCACTTGGGGCTGCTGCATCGCCTTTGTCTGTTACCCATTGTGGACCAGATTTTAAAAAGAAAAAAAAAAAACCATCCAAATCCAAAACAATCCCATGCCTAAATCATCTTACAGACCAGCTCCTAGCATGGCATCTCATTTTGCAGTGCTCATCGTGGCCCTGGGATGCAGCTTCTCTGGGCACCCAAACTCCTGCCCATCCTGCAGCGCAGACTTTGCTCAACCTGCCCACCGAGCACAGAGCGGCTGAACCCCCGACTTCCCCGCACACTTGGAGCCCATCATGGTGAGAGCTCAGCGCAGGCTCCAGCCCTTTGAAGACAAACCTATATGCTAAGCCCAGTGGCAAAACTTTCAGAGGGGCTACAATTTGGCAGTAAGAGCCAAATCTACATTATCTGAGTGCAGCCACTCCAGTTCCCGATGACGCACGAGCCTTAGATCTCCACTTTGCTCCTTTTTACCAAGTAGAAAGAGCAAATCACAGGACACCCCATAATCCTTTGAGGAGCATCCAGCATTGGTTTTACAGCCCTATGACTTAACTGCTAGCATTGCTTGCCACTCTCTACATCTGGAATAAAAGGACAGACAGAAAAAAAAGCACCTTTGGAGCCTTTAAGACTAATTAAGAAGTATATCAAAAGGGGGAAAAAAATGAGAGAGAGAGAAAGAGAGATACACTTGGCTGACTGTGAATGAATCTTATAAAATGGAAATGGGAAACATGTGCAAACACTTCAAATATTTTTGCCCCTGCAAGATATTTGAAGACTTCCCTTGTAAAACAAATAGGGAACAAAATAAAACCAGGTTTCCTTCAGTCAGCACATAATCATTTTCATGTTAATTTTTATCTTGTTAACCCAAAAATCTATTAGAAGAGAATTATCTGCCTGAAATCTAGCTTGTGACTCATGCTAAGTGGTTCTGATATTTTGAGAAAATAAATCTTTACACTGTTTACATAAGTCCATCTGCAATTGCAGCGTGTAAAAGAAATAATGGTTTCGAGTGACCATAGGTGACAAATGATCAGGCTTCTGATGTTAACTCGCTTTGGCTTTGTCTGGGCTGGACTTTTTCCTTTTCTTTTAATCCTGGATAGCTGCAACAATGGCAAACCACCACCAGAGCTGAATGCAACGGTAACTGAGCCAACAGAAATCCTCTTGGAGCTCAGGCTGCTGAGGACTACACCCATGTGCTGAACAAGGCGAGCTGCTCAAATTCGGTTGTGTTTGCAGTGGGCAGAAGAGCAATTTAACAACTCACATGCTGTACAATTGGCTGTGATGAGCTCCCCTCCACATTGCGCCAATTCACGCTAAGGGAATTAGACTGCAGAGAAGTTCATTCGTAAATACATTTTGTTACTTGAGTGGAGATTCTCAGAGCTCAGTTTCGATTTGCAAGTGCCCACCCAATTGACTCTTCATGGCTTTACACAGACAACATGGAGTACTGTTGGCCATGAAATTCACATGGAAGACACACCTGATATGGGTACATTCCAGGGAAATCCCTTCAAACAGGAAAGCACAGCTTTGGTTTGCTTCACTGAGCAGGAGCAGAAAAATGAGCCATAGGTGCAAGCATGAATATTGTTCCCTCTGAATACATATCTATTTTCTACACTGTGAGCAGGCACTCTGAGATGGAGCAAAGCATGTGTGTGTGTGGTTCATTCTGGAGCCTGATGGGCACCCTTGGGAAGGTTTGGGGCTTCCTGCAGTGAACGCTGCCCCAAGCAGCTTTTGAACAGTTATTTCACATTTGTTGCAAGCCAAGTATTTTCCCAAAAGGTATGTTCAGTGTGAGATACAGTGAAAAGAAACACAGAGTATTTTCACTACATTGCTCAGGCAATGGTAATTTATAGACTTGGGTCTGTTAGTGCAGGAGGAGCAACTTGTGCCAAGGAGAGGAAGGGGCAAAGCAACAGGTGGGAGAAGGGGAGGCCCAGAGCCATTGCAGAGCTGCGGGAGCCGCTGGAGACGCAGGGTGCAGTGCTGTCAGCTGTGAGCCACTCAGACAGGGATTTGGCCACTGAACAGCCAGGACTGTCCGTAATGAGGGCAGAGGAGGTCGTCACCTTAATTCTTATCATTATCACTGCTGTTATTGAAGAGGAAACGGAAGAATTAAATGTCATTTATGATCTAAATTGTCCTGTTTTTATTTTCCGCATGTCCCATCAGTCTCCACACATTCCTTCCGTCATTCCCAAAGAGAGTGCAATAACAATAATCCAACATCTGTGGCTAAACCTCCTAGCCAAAGACTATAACTAACTCTATCCCCATTCTTCTGCTTGTATTTCAGCAGCATAAAATAATATGTAAAAGGAGAGCTTTGGAATTGAGAAATATGGATAAACACACGGCAGATCGAACTAATTAGCAAGACCAAGTGGTGTGCATTGGCTACAGGACATCTTTTGGGCACAGAGAGGAAATAAACCAGATGAAAACCGGAAGATTTCTTTTTTTCCAGGTACTTTTTTTCTGCCTGCTGCAATATTGATTAATTAAAAGGCAAGCCAACATCCGAGATTTTCTCATAAAGAATTTTAGTCAATTGGCAGCTGCTCCAGCAGGGAGGAGCCAGCCCAGCCCAGCTGAGGCCACAGCCTCCTTGTAGCAGCTTGTACTGACCATCACACAGAGAAATAATTGAGCTGAAGCTTCTCATAACTTGATGAAAGCGCCCAGAGCCTCATTGCACTGCGTGCAATTCATTGAGCAATAAGAAGGTTCTTTAGAAGTTAACTGTGGAGCACATCCCCAGCCGTGCTGCCACACTAAAGACCAATGTTACAGGCCTGAACACCTCCAGGAACTTTCTCTCCTGTTTAGGATTTGCTGCTATGGCTTGGCTGGGTGCACTGGGGCTGCTCAGCAAGCTGTGACACAGATGCTTCCCCCCTTTCCCTAGGCAAGACATGGCAGAAAACAAAAAGAAAGATTGGTTTTAAGCAGAAAGAAAAGCCACAGTCTGACTTTGCTGGTGTGTTTTTTTCTACTGCACAGCACCACAAAGCCAATGATTCCTTTCCACGTGCATTTCTCATACTCTGTTTCAAGCTCTGGCACATGTGTGCCATGGCTGTGGTCTGGCTTCCTGTAGAAGACAACTCCTCAGCACTGAGCCACTGAGGAGACAAGATGACAGCGACTGCAAGTATTTGGGTTGTGCTGGGAGCCACCGTGCTGTCCTCAGTGAAAAGAATATCCCTGCTTTCAGCAGGGGGAGGCCATCGCCACTCCGGGATGAAATCCACCACGTTTCTTTGCTGTGTGCAATATGAAAACAGAGCAAAAATGCTGGGGGTGAGCTTTCCACTGAGACCACGGAATTAATTCTGTTTAGTTTATAATGTGCATCGCTCACCACAACAATGAGCACTAAGGGCAGCTGGCTCAGCAAGGATGCTGGGCATGAAGGGCTGCAGTTCCATCCCACAGGGAGAAGTCTGTTGGGAAGCCAAGCTGAAGACCCACTCTGTATCTACTCACGTTCCTAACAGGCTTGTTTCTTTCAGGTGCTAGCAAACTCAATTTCTGTAGTTTCACACAGCTTAAGCCAGAAAGGAAAAATCAGTCCGAACACCACCACAAAGTCAGCCACAGAATTATACCCTGTGTTTCCTGAAGCAAGGAACATTTTCTTCTCTGTTACCTAAAAACAACAGAACTGAGCTCGGTGGTTTGAAGTTAATATCATTAAGAAATACAAGCAGGAATGATTTACAGATTTTAGCAGTGTACTACAGTGCTTCTGTGAACAAACTGCGCTGGGGACTATTTGCTTTCTGTTAAAAAGTTTCTCTAATTTCAAATGCACCTGGTTATCCTTAAGCTCACTTAGATCTACTAATCCGGATTCTTCTCCATTTTGTGAATCTTGAGATCTCCTAAGCATTGGGAACCAAATATTGATAAACATGAAATGGTCATAAACGGAGGAAAATTAGAAAAGTGATGAAAAATGATCATCATACACATTACCCACCCAGCACATGGATGGTGATAGGAGAGTCTAGAAGAGCTCAGAGATAGAAACATGGGATTGGATAATATTCTTGGTGATAAGGTTTGCTGTGTAACAGTGCAGCTGTCTTGATTCAGAAGTTCTGCCCAGTGTACAAACCATCCTCATTGCGTTGATAACCACAGAGTTCACAGCAGGGCAAACAAAGCTCTGCCAGGAAGAAATGGCTTTGCAGAAGCACATTTGAAATTCTGTTCTGAAAGACCTTCCCTGGAAAAGCTCTGGTACCCTCAGTGGGACAGCAAAGGCGTGCTCCATCCCCATAAATCCAGTGAGTAATACCAGCGTGGGCACTGCTGCTGACTGATGCCTAAGCAGGTGAGGCCATTCAGACATTTCACCTGCTGCTGAAAGACAGTTTTAAATTGCTTATTGCCCTAATGAGAATGGCAGGGCTGGGCATTATCTCAAAGCCAGTGCCATCGGCCAAACAAAGCAGAGCGCTGTCTGCCAGATACTCAACAGGGATTAATAAAGTGGCAAGATTTACAAGGAAGTCAACTCAAAATGCTTTCCAAAAAACATGAATCAAAAACATTATATTGTCTTGAATATACATCATTAGTAAATGGATTTGATGGGTTTCTGGCAGAAGGATACCTGTTAACCCTGATAGGCTAAAATATGTTTTACTGGAGCTTTGAGGGTAAGGAAAAGGTGGATGTGAAGCACGTGAAGCAATATTAAAGCTCCAATTAAAATGGCTCCACTGAGGTTAATAGCAGTTTGCTGCTTTTCATCAGTCACAGAGGTGTGCAAATGGAAATCAAAGGTAGTAAGACATCAGGGAGCCTATCTAAAGATGGTGGAATGGCATTCTTTATGTTAAAGTTTATTATTATTATTATTTTTTAACCTGGAGATACTTACTGAACAACCTACTGAACAACAACAAAATACATTGGTTCCTCCTCCCAAATGGCCACTTTCTGTGCCCCTGAAGTTCCTTTACAGAGGAGTTAGGAAGCTACAGCAGGACTGAAGCGCCCCAGGTTCTTGTAACATAAGGAAACAGTTTGATTTGATCAAATAAAACATAGGACATAAAGTGATTTTAACATTATTTAGACCAGACGGATCGAAATGTATTTTTCATATCCACAGTTGCAAAATCCAAACAACTGCCTGGCCTTTAGCTGAGCCACAGTGACATCATCCCATTGGTTTGTAAGAGCTATGCAGTCAGTGTTTGCTGGAGATGTGGCCAGCCCAGAACTTCCATCACACCCAGCTCTACAATGCAACAGTGAGATTGTCTTTAGATGATGGAGACAAAGGACTGGAAGACTAAGAAAGGATGGAAGAACTAGCATCCACAGAAATGAAAACCAACAGTTTAAATGTTAAGAGTGTTATTTGTTTGAGGAGGGGGAGCCAAGTCTTGCGATTCGGGCTGAGGGTGCTATCTGCACTGTGCAGGACCCATCTGAACATACAGCTGCATTCTATGAGCCAAGCATTCTCCTAGGGCACAATGTTTTCTGCATCTCTCAAGAGCTGTGCTGCCCAAATCCTGCTTTGTCAGCGAGGGCAGATGCGTGGCAGTGTAAGTAACATGCACTGACACAGCAGCCATGGGCTACAGGTCGCTAATGGGTGCAAGCAGTCAGAGCCACCTCCATACAGCACTGAGGTGCTGCAGTGGTACAGGACTCATGTCTGTGATTTCCTATTAGCGTGTTGGGGTCTGAATCATTGATGCTATTAGAAATCTAATAGTATAGGGAATTAAATACAGAATTTGTGAATAAAGAGGAATGGAAGCAGCACTTTCCTTAGAATTGAAAAATTACATAAGGAACCATGAAGCTTTGTGAGCACAATGCAATGAATGCATACATGGAGTCATCTGTAGGAGGGCATCTCTGGGTGCTTGTATTTGGTAGACGTTAATCGGGATGAAAATAAGACGTATAGAGCAGTGAAAACATCTCTGACAGGATAATGTTCAATTTAAATAAACAGTTCTAATGAGATCTGTTATTACCTGCCATTTTGTCACGCTCTGGCATGCAGTCCTAAGTCTAATGTTTCGAAATGCTGTCATAAATTTTTTCAACCCAATCTGCTCCTGCAAATTTCAGCTAATGTCTCTCATGGTCCACAGTAAATCACAGAGAGCATTGCAGCCTGCAAGTGAATCTAAATCTCCCTTAGAAACCTCAGTGCCCCCAAAACAGCGTTTCCCATTTCAACAAAAGCTTACTGGGACTGCTGAGCTTAATGAGGGACTTTTAAAGTGGAGAGGTGAGGCATACAATTCTGCATAAAATATATACAGTAAATTGTACAGTTTATCCAACTCTACCTATGTATCATCCACAGAACAGAATCGCTCTGCTTGCTCCTGAGGAACTCGCTCTTTATTTTCAGTGAAGGGATGGAGCTGCAGGACACACAGTGCATCCCTGCAGTCTCTCTATGATAGGATGAGGAAGGAAGAACACAGCTGACAGCACATATTTAAGCTCTTAAAATAATGCCACAGGCAAATGGTCATCTTTTAAAAAGTACTACAAACCTTGAGCTACAGTTATTAAAGTATTCCAGATCCTGCTGTCGTAAGTCAATGGCTTTGCCTCCCAACCAGGCAACTAAATCTGTCCAGAGCTGATCTGGGGGTATGTGAGTTGCCCAGACCTGCAGCCAAGCTCACCAATGAGAAGGGGGTGAAGGAGGTCTATTGCTTTCTGAAATGTAAGGATGTCACCTATCGGAAAAGGAGATCAATTTTTGAATTATGTAATACTAAATACATTATCATTACTACCATGCAAGGTAATAATATATTGGGAATACAGCATCGTATACAAGGACTTTCTAAACCCAGTTCTTCTGTAATATCAAAATCTGCAGAAGTGTTGTCATTTCCAAGCCCAAACAGTTTATTCAAAGACTAAGAGGAGTTTCAGTTTTCCACAAAGGTCAATACAGCTCTGCTTTGTGCTGACAATCCCCAAGCAGGTAATACTTCTAATGCTTTATTAACACAGACTGGGGTCAATAAACACTTTATACTCCCTGCCTCCCATATCTATGACTGTAATTCCCCAACCTTAATACTTAAAGACCAGAGGGATTCCCAGGCCCAAACCAGTGCAAGCTCAGAAGTTCAGTTACATTTCAGCTCTTTCTGAGGCCACCACGTCTGCCACCTTGATAAATGCAGTTGTTACTAGGAAAGAACAAAATCCTTTAATCATTTTCAAACATTAAATTCCATCATGTCTGGCCCATAAATGTAAAGTTCACTTTCCAGGAAGGATTTACCAAAGTTGATACCTTGTGCTGGCAGAATGCTAACTGTACATTTAGCAAAAGGATTTCTTTCTTTTTTTTTTTTTAATTCTGGTTTTTGATGCACTCACTTCCAAGAACACAACCATACCCTAATTTGCCCCAAGTGACTAAAGCTGAACGTTGTCATCTGTACCTAATAAGGCGCAGTGCTTTGTTGCTTTGTTTGTCACGGGCTTACCCCGGGATAGCTAATGCTGCAACAAATGACTAAGCTCCAAGTCTGTTATCCGTCCCCATCCAGCCTTGAAAGCGTTACGTCTGTGCTGGTTTCTCAGAGGCAACGCACAACATCTGGTGCCGAACCAGTGGGGTCAAATAATGTTCTCACCATTTAGCGTAATTAACTCCAACCGCCCGTCTGCTGCAAGCCCCCACTGCAGCCAACACAAGCAAAGCTGGGCCAAGACGAAATTTCTCCTCATTATTAAACCCAAATCTAAGCACTTGTCTGTCTGTAAAAACAGAGCAAAGGGAGGAAAACTGAAACCAGCGAACAGGGTCTGAGGTTTCAATAAATGTCAGAGAGCGTCAAGTCTGTTTGGATTGCAAATTATTGCTGGCTGATGGTCTATTATTTTACAACTAGCGATTGCTGTCAAGGAGTTGGGGAGGGGGTGGGAGAGGTTTCTCGAATCCCAGCCAGAGGGGAACAGAAGTTACAAAATACTGTAACAATCATTAAAAAAAAAAAAAAAATTACCAAAGTAACTTTAATGTTTGCTAAATTTAGAACTTACACAGAGTATCTCTTCAAAGAGCAAACAAGTTGCCCTGCACTTTGGAACAGAAATCATCACGAGACCAGATCTGCCTGAGGTCGTTCACCATCCCTGCCTCTTGTTTCCAAACAAGAATTGGAATTAAGACAACTGGAGGACCTTCCACATGCAAGAGTGAAAAAGACCATCCCCACTACCCCTGCAGTGCTTGAAGTGAACTCACATCTTGCCAAATGTGCCTGAACAGTAAATACAGATCATTTCAGTGGTGGTTAAATCCCTTTTTAGATGAGCTGAGATATGAGTGGACAGTCCCTCCTTGAAATACAGTGAGAGAGGACATCTGGAAGGATGCTTCCCACTGACTGTAAGTGCAGAAGGTCAGCCACAGCCAACTGGGAGGAGGGAGATGGCTGATATGTGAAACAGCCAAAGCATGTATCAGAATGTGGTTTCATGCTTGTGTAGAGAGGCACAAAGAGAAAGACAAACCTGTTGAGATATTGCCCCAAAGAACACCTTACCCTGATCCTGCTGAGTTGAATAGAAAAATCTTCCAGTGAAAGTCATCTCTTATGGACTGCACTCAGTGCATCAGCTGAGGCTTCCGCCATTGGAGAAGTCAACACATCAATACTGTATGCAAAATAACATCCTGGAGTTAATGGGAAAAAGAAATATATTTCCTCCCACCAACCTTGATTTTAAATCCAAATTTTTCAGCCTGTTTCATTCAGTCATTGAACAGAACTTACAACTCAGCATAGGCTGCAAAGCAATGACATGCCAGGAGATGTTTCACAGGGTTGCTCTAGATCAGTGTGTTAGGTGGTCTCAAACAATTGGCCACTGCTTTCAGGGACCACATGGGAAGGCTCCTCAGGCTGTTTCATTGCCCAAATAGTAGAAGTGTTCTTGTTCAATTTCTGAATATCTCACTCCTCTAAAAAACTGTAGATCACCATGAAGGATGTCCTAGGGGCACAAAACCACTGAATACTGTACCACTGAACTACACTGAACATGACATCAAACCTGGATGAGGGGTATTCTAAATTACGTCGCTCTCCTCTCCAAATCTTTTATTGCTGACTCATTTTTTGTAAGCCTCATAACCAGCTTTATCATGCTTGGGAAAACCATCTTTAATTCTGCCCTTCAATCTTCGGTAGTGCTTCTGTTTGCAGCCCTCCCTTCACTGGACAGGAGTCCCATGTAGCATTGGGCTCTGCTATGACTCCCCGTAAATCAGATTATCCGTCATACCACAAACTTCACGCTGATCCACAACCAGGTAATGCCTCGGTTTCTAAACCAAGTTCTTCTCCAGAATAAATCAACTCCATTTTACCTGTGACCACATACGGTGACGTTTCACACAGCATCCGACACTGCTGCATTTCAAAACAGCAACACAGAATTGAAACTTTTTGGAGGAGGTAACGCAGGCATTTCAAGAAGGGAGAATTAACCCATCGGCCCACCTATTTCTTCCACAATTCTTTCGGCCGACGTTGTTTAAGAAAGGCAAACTTTAACAAAGTCGCACGATGTCGATGTTTGACGTAATTTGGAAAGGCAAATTCTCTTTTTCTCTACCTAAAATGAAACGCGTGTTTTACAAAGGAAAAAAAAAAAAGAAAAAAAAGAATGGATTCATAGTTACAAAGGAGCGGTTATGTTCTCCTATACCCACCACCTCCTCCTCTCTCTCCCCCTCACACGCATACAGCAACTGGTAATAAAACTGTAACTTACGATTTCGCACCAATAATATCCCAAGAAGGGTGCCTCTATTTTACCCTAGAGCAAAGGAAAGAGGCCAAAACAATCAACCTCTCTTGTGCAGAGCTGAACGTGGGCTCCGCTCCGACTCAGCTGTGTGTGCCCCTGATGTCTGCGGAACACGGTTTACCTGCCAAACTACTCAGCCCCAAATGTGATTGTGCCCTTGAAGCTTATTTTGGCCCCTCGCAACGTCAGGAGGGAAACGGGAGGAACGTGAATCACCCAAAGGCCTCTCCCGAACTTCCCTCCGCAGCAGTAACACGATCCCGTGCGCGGAGCTGATCAATATTTTTCCATCCTTCTGCTGCGAGATCCAAACGCTTCGAAGATGTATATCAATTCTGCTGACTTTTGTCAAAAATCATAGCAATTGCTCATTTCTGAGAGCCAGAACATTCTGCTTTTTCCTTACCAGCTTTTGCTCCGCAGTTGACACATCTCAGAAGGAAAAATCAAGTTAGATTTTATCTAGGGGAATTTCCCAGAGAATGGAAACTCCACACTTTGGCCAACGCTGCGCAGAACTGAAGAAATCCCTGACTTGGTAGGAAAGTTCCTTGGGATACAACAACATGAAGCGGCAGTTTTACATCCCCATCAACCATAGACACGTAAAACCGAACGGTAAACCACTGCGAGCACTTGTTTCAGAAGTCAGGGTACGCATGGCAGCCAGCCGACACGTATCTGTGGTAACTCAGATGTCTCTGTGTGTAATAGGATAAAAAATGACATCTCTAGGGAGTGCCTTGCTGCTGCCCAGACCCAAAAAACAATCCCATTGCTTTCTGGCCTTACTAAGAGCCATATACTCTTGATGTTAAGCTATAACTCAATGAGAAATGGTCAGGTGTGCTTCACGCTTTGTATGAACTCATGGTTACCTGCACTATGCAGCATGAGACACTGCACTACCAAGATGTAGAGATGTGCTGCTTGTAGCAGAACCTCTTAAAATACAGCACGCGTTAATTAAGCTGACCCTGTGTCACAACAAGCCACAGCATTTCTTCTGG
This sequence comes from Chrysolophus pictus, assembly GCA_037305975.1. Taxonomy (NCBI): domain Eukaryota; kingdom Metazoa; phylum Chordata; class Aves; order Galliformes; family Phasianidae; genus Chrysolophus; species Chrysolophus pictus. Next base: position 4,591,263 of record CM074593.1, on the reverse strand, counting down.
AAGAATCTGAGAGCACAAAGCGAGGAGGCCTGGTGAAAGAGGGGTTTCACTGGTGGGAGATCTTTTCTAAAGTACACTAAATCTGAGTTCAACGTTTATTCTTGCCTTGGCTGAGAATAACTTTTAACTATTAGATTCCGAAATGCCCCTTGAAAGCTCAATATAAACACAATCACAGTAATAGCCCCTGTTAGAAAATATGAGCTTTCTTAGTTAAAGAAAGAGCAAACAGAACAGCCTCATTGAGCTGGTCTGGACCAGGTCTGCTCCTTCACTTTGGCACTTGTTCCCTTCGAATGATGGATTAACAACTCCATCCCCCACCCCATATTGAGATTAAGTCTTTTAGCGTAATTAGTTTCTAATTGCTGTGTCTAAACCATAGGAGTTTAATGTGTATATACATGTATATCTCAGCTCTCCTTAGGCAGCAGGGAGTGAATTTACTTTGAAAGAGAGACTGGCCATTGTTTAAGGAGCAGTTACATCTGACAAATGATTGTGTAAAACACTTCCTCACTTCACACACGCTCCCTGCATGGCTGGGTCCTGTGCGCCAAGCTCTTAACTTCCACTGAAGAATCACACACCCTCTTCAATTAATTTGCTTACATGTCAAACCCTTGATTGTGTAACGAAGCAGCTGCCTTTGTTACCTATCTGCATGGCAGCATGGTGCAAATGGGCTGCCCAGCTAATGGAGCAGTATGCAACAATAGCTGCTCACCTTCAGGGAGAAAAACATTACCCCCTTATAAATAACAACACACAATAAAAAAAAAAAAAAAACAGCACTCTGAGCATCATTTCAGATGCAACAACTTCTACAGAGGCTCTGCCAAACATAAATTAAGTCCAGTATCCACTATCAGAACGGGGCTGCTGTATATGAAGCAAGTATGATAAGATGGTGCAAGCACACCATCTGTTAAATTGTAAAATTAAATTGTTGAGTAGATTTGCTGGAGAATTATTCAGGCACATGACTGATCCCTGTTCATGAGGGACAGTGCCTGATGCTTCAGGTTCAAGAGCATATTGAGAACACCGTCCCATTCCTCAGACTGGAAGGGTGATATGAAAAATCTCACATGCATAAAGGCTTTATCAGAAAGGGAAAGTAGAAGGCAAATGAGACGTAACAGCTGATAGTTCCCTGCTTGAACCTTGAGTCATTTTTCTCTCTGATGCATCTATGTTCATCTCTGCCTCTTTGAAACACGCATCCCTGTGAGCTCTATGCACATCTGGTTGGGCTGCTGCTTAACTGCTCACAGCTGAGGGCTGCAGGACTGCAAGGAAATCTTATGAGAATGGATACTCAAACTAGATTTTGAAGTATGAAAATTCTGAAAATAAAAATGCAGTGAATTTCCATTAAAATGTGATCCCTGCATGGCACCAGCTTCAATAAATCTCATTCTACTTGGCTAAGATATCCTCAGAACAACTCCTCCAATCATCACTAGGCACATCCATTAATTGACCTTAACCAGAATGCAGATGAAAAAAAAACTCTGAAAAGGAACTTTTTCTTTCTTCCTTTTTTTTTTTTTTTAAGATTTTCTAGTCAAAATTCCATCCAAACTGAAGTTAACATTTAGAAGTTTGCCTGTGCAGCTTGGTATCTGGTTGGCTAATAACTAGTTTGGGACAAAACAAAACAAACCAATACCAAAAAAAGATTGTTGAACAAAAACTAAAATGAGTACATGATGGATGTACTCTTTCTTTGGTTGCATTCAGCATGTAAAACCACCCATTGGGCTGACCACCCCGAGCTCAAATATTATTTAATGCTAGTGTAAAAAGAAAATAATAATACTGTAGTGTGAGTGTTCCATAGCGTGGCTTCCAATTCACCTCTGGCCTTCCAGACTCTGAGTAATGATTCATTTTCTCCTGACAGGAGGGGTACAACATTCTCAGGACTTCTTGGGTGGAAGAAAGTTGGTAGGAAGCAAATCCACAGTGAGCCATTAAACTTGATGAGGATTAATACCCTCCCTTACCAGCTTAATGTACAAAATGCATCGATCGCTTTGAGAATTGTGCTTAAGTCTACAGCTGGGAGCAAACCTGTGATCTGGGTTTTTTTTTGAATGTGTATGTACTACCTAACTAATGGTGAAACAAACCCCAGTGCAGTAGAGTTGGGTAGTCCCATTACAGCAATAACATATTGTAAAGGATCAAGTTTCAAGACAATTAGCTCCTGGCTGCAGTTTATTACCCCATCGGAGATTTAAAACATGACTTTTTTTTCCCTACTGCATTCCAACAATACTTAAGTGTCTGGAACTGACAACGTAAAACAATAACAGAGTGACAAATATCAGTCTATCTGAAGGCAGACCCACTAGATGGGTTTGTTTGGAGACAATAAATTATAACACGTACTTTATAAAGGTCTTTTCTTCTTTTCACAAGTTCTAGAATTGGGTCAAAACATCTTCTGTGTTGTATTGTTTTTGCTGTTTGTTGGGATGTCAGGGTGGCTCCTCATGCAGAGATGCAGAGCTCAGGGTGGTTTCTGAATGGACAAAGGCCCAAGGGCTAGAAGAAGAAATCACTATTATTTTACCATAGGATCTAAAGGACAACACGCAGTACCTCGGTGGTGAAGAAAAATCCCCTTTTTGCACATCTGCAGCTCTCCCCAGTGGCAGACCAAGGCTCCATGGGGACTCACCTAGGTGGCCACTCAGATGACAGCAGTTAGCCACGACGAGACTCACCTATTTGGTTCATTGAGCTTTTACAGAAAACCTACAGCAGAGGAAAGACTGAATGGAGATCTTGATACACTACAGCATTTAGAGGTTCAAAGGCTTCTTATGCGAACCTCTTTAATATTTACAGCACTTTCTCTGATAAAAATAACCAATCCAGAATTCTGCTATTCTGCTGTCCATACTTCTGAGCCAAAGTTCTATTGGATGTCCATAGTCACACATGCAAGATTTTTGTGAGTGTATTTGCACAGGGGAGTCGTACCACTGATGCTGGTAGACTTGCAGGACTCCTTAGCACTGAGCACCTTCCTCTTCTGTCGACTTCCAACAACGAGCAGAAAATATTTCCTGGAGCACAGTAAGTCAGCAGAGCAAACTGTGCCAAACAGGTAACTCACTGCAGTTTTTGCAGCCTCTCCTCTGCCAGAACATACATTAGGTTAAGCAACAAAGACTAAAGTGCAAGAGAAAGTATAACATATAACGTTTCATTGAAAGTCCACCGCACTGTGAAGCATTTGTGTCATCGAAATCAAGCTCATCGTTTCTCAGAGCTGAAGCATAAGGAACGTCAGGGCACCAACACATTTGTTTCCTTGGACTAGACAGCTCCTACACTGCAATACCATTCCTGGAACATTTGGGGACATCGTGCTATGTTGGCTTTTAGAATGTACATGCTGCAGCCTGCAAACAGTTCTGCAGCTTCCAAACTAGAAAGCCAAGAATCATCAAGAGAAATGAAAGCACACAGGGGAGAAAGGAAAAGTTGGGAGCTGTCAAGGTCAATCTGAATTTTTTTTCATGGATTGAAAGTGAAAAGCACGTGCATTTTGCAAAAAATGAAGTTGCAATTACAGGAGCAAATTGCAGCGATTATAACATATATAATACTTCTTGGTGACACAATAAACAGCAGTGCAAAGTTATTAAAATTTAATTCAAGCACTATTTACTTAGAAACTGATGTTTCAATCATAACCAGGGGCTCCCAACAGGACCACATTTCCCCCATTGTTCTGGGTGTTGTGCAGATGTCAAGGTTTCTAAAGACCCTCACTGCTATGGAGCCGACTGCAGACAGCACCCTGGAGAGCCTGCAATATAAAGCCCTGCTCTGTGAATGGGATCGGCTGGGGCAGATGCTTGAGTCTCCAGGAACCTAGTTGTAGGAGTGGGGCCTAAGAAAATATACACCAAGTGACAGAGCAGAAGAACGAGGCTTTTCAATGTGTCTTTTCTCCTCCAATCATTTTGGGTGGGATTCAGCTCACTGCACTCTGCCCAACTATAAGCCATTTGCCTTTTTGAAGGTACTTCTCCAGCCCACTTCAGAGCCAAGAGAAAAGAAAGCAAAGCTGGAAATGGAGTTGTGCCACAGCCTTCACATAGGGTTTCCTAGCATAGTGCCCTCCTTGGGTAATTACAGAAGGTGTCTGGAGAAACCAGCCTGGACTAGGTGCTTTTTTAGAGTGCTACAGACAGTAAACTGAATGCCACTTTCTCTGTGCAAGAACGCTGTGCAGAAGGATCTTACTGATGCCATTCCATCTGCAAGCCCAGCTTTTGCTGAATGCTGTCCGAGTTTCAAAGCAACCAGGAGAAGAGGTAATCTTGCTGGCTGCCTACACAGGGTGGTTTTGGACAGCATGGCACAGAGCCTAAGGCCAGCCTGGCTGCCACGGGTCAAGGTTAAGGCACATTGGTGGAGTGGTGCAAAGTCAGCCTGCATTGCCAGCACGCTGCGGGTAAACACAGGCTGCTCCCTGTGGATAAACAGCAGCCCTGGAACGTCATTTTCCAGTGATGTCAATCTGGCACCTTTCTGCTGCATGAAATGCACTTTAAAGGAGCAAAGTGAAAAAAAAAAAAAAAAAAAAAAGTGGGAAAACTAACAATGCTTAAAAAAGGACCGCTATATTTAGAATAGAGCTGAGGACATACTGGTCAGTCTCCAAGGGAAATGGCCCAATGACCTGATTACTATTCTGCAAAGTAGATGGGAAAAGCTGAAATTGGAAAACTGAATCAGTTTTATGACCTTTAAGAACTGCAGTTAAAAAAGTGAATTTAATGCCACTATCTTAACATTTGTTTGTAATATTAGTCATTCTTAGAAGAGAGCCTGACTCATGTTGCCAGAGTTCCTCCTTCTGTATAAACTGAAATAATGTGACATTAAGTAAGTTATTTAATTATTTTAGGCCCCTCCCAAATTAATGCTCTCCTTGAAGTACCTTCTCCTCCCAGTGACACCAAGTCTGCATGGAATAACACCTGGCACACGTTCATCCTGCTCAACCTCAGGCGTCTGCTGGAAATGGCCTGAATTAGAAGCACATCCACCCTCAGCTCTGTATTTGTTGCTCAGAGGATGAATGTCCAAATTTGAGCCTTCCAGACTTATTCAGTGTTATATCTTTCTACACTGGTACATGTTGGTATCTTTGCACTCGAAAATTCTAACAAAGATCCTTCCATTAAAAACATCTCTCCCACCTAGTCAAGCTAGAGATTTCACATTTCATTTTAAAACACGAGCTGAAAATGGTAGCTGCATTCTCACTGATTGATTTACTCTATAGATTCAACCTGGATTTCACATGAATGCTAAGAGAGAAAATTGGATATAAGGAAGAAAGTCTTCACAACAAGGGCGGTCAGGTATTGGCACAAGTTGCCCGGAGAGACGGTGTTGCCCCATCCCTGGGGACACTCAAGGTAAGGCTGGATGGGGCTCCGAGCACTGATGGGTGCCCCTGCTCATTGCAGGGGGTTGGTTCAGATGGCCTTTAAGAGTCCCTTCCAATTCATATGATCCTATGATTCCAACGAATAAGTTACTATCTGATAATATCTGCAGACAGCCATCAGATCTAAACTCAATACCCACTTGTAACTGCAATCCCCAGAGGTGTCCTGAAGTCCCTCCAAAAAAGCTCCGGGTGGAGACCTTCAAAAACTGGCTCCTAACCCGCACGCAGGTGTTGAATTCAAGGATTGTCCCGAAGGTGTGAGAAAAAGAAAGCCACGCCGGCACAGACCGGCTAATGCTTATTTTCTTTCCTGTTAATTGTACCTGCAGAAAGCGGATTCCCTCATCAGCCTCCAACAGCGGTGAATCACCCAGCCGGGCTGTTTGCTCCCTGCCAGGACCTGGCTGTGCTCCAGCGCCTGCGGTGCCCAGCGCTTGCACAACCCCAGGCATGGGGCAGGCAGGCAGGCACAGCCAGCCCGGGCTCAGCGTTCCCCTGGGAAAGCTGATGGCTGGTTTTTAAATAGAACGGTACGTTTGGAAACAACGACAATATCAGTGGTAAACAGCCAGGTACGTACGTTTATGGAGTAAAAAAGATGCTTGCTTATAAGACAATTTGGCCATGGTGGGGTGAAAAAAACAGACCATCTAATTCTTTCTCGATTTTTATGGAATTACTTCCAATTTTCAGAGCCTCGGGGTCTTGCAGCTCCATCGGGTGAATGGCAATGGGAGCCAATGCCTGTGCCTTGCCCAGTGTCAGAGGGCTTGGAGGGCAAAGCGGCCACGAGCCATTCCATCTACTGCTGGGCACAAGCTCTGCTCCAGCTCAGCAGTGAGGAGGAAAGCAGCTTACATTACCTGCTAGGACACAGTCTGGGAAGAAATGACCTCCCAGTGCATGGCCCCCAAACCCCACACTGCACCAGCTCTCGATCTCCTTGGGTAACCAACATCAAGCAAATACAGAGGTCTATCTTCTGATGGCAGGTTTTCATTCCATCCAAGAAATGTGGGTTCTATCCACGTTTATGATCACCTTTAAGTCCCAATAAACACAATAGAAAGATTAAATACATTTGCTAACGCAAAAATGCTTGAACTTAACTGAGTATTTAAGACCTTTCAGTAAAGAATCAGCCAGAGTTGGTATTAAACGTGATTTGTTTTGTCAAACTACTTGGGGGGAAGGAAAAACCTCTGGCATTGTATTAGCAATATATTTTTATTTTCTCAGTTACTGCAGTTTTGGTGTTTGCTTTTAAGGCTGTCAAAAATAATGGTTTAATAAGGGCCAATAAACAAACAGAATGGAAATCACCACCCGAGGAAAGCTAAAAAAACCTTTCAATAAGAATCCCAGACACAAGCAGGCTAGCCAATAGTGGCCTGAAAACCATTTGTTTTCTAATTAAAGCAACATTAAGACATAAAACTTTTCGTATTGCTGAATAATGTTTCCTAAACAAAATGGCAGGATGCATTTAGACAACGGGGGTATATTTGAGCATTACTTTGTTAGAAATGCAAGCATTTCTTGGAAGATGCCTTCAGTTTTCAGGATCAGCATCTCACTGAGGCAGGTTTATCAAGCCCTGGCCTCAGTGTTAGCAACAAGCAGGAGAAGGAAGAGAAATGGAGATGTAAAAATGCCCCATTGATCCTACAACTGCAGCAGAGATACACATCTCCTCTTGCTTCTTTGCAATTCAATAACCAACTTTTTCATGAAATTGAAGGATGTGGGCTGTAAAAATCATTTCAGCAGCTACATCCAATGATGATGTTTGTTTCTTTGGTGTTTGTTTTGTAGCATAAAATCTTACCGTTGCTTTTAGAAGATTACATATTATAACACCTGGTCCAATCAAGAGCAATATATGAGCTATTTTTCCAAACTCAGTGCTCACTCCTGCTAACGTATTGCTGTGCAGCAAGGTCTTATACAACTCAGAAGAGCAAGCAGCATGTCTCCATCACTGCTTTTGCAAAACTTTTGTGTGGCTTTGTCTTCCTTGCACAATTCTGCCATTGCAGCCTTTTATTGAGCAAGACTTGGAGGAGTTCAGCCTCGTACAAGTCATACCCAGACCCAAACCCAGCTCTCTGGGAGCCAGCTTTGTGTATGGGAACGATGTGGTGAGCTCTGCCTAGAGACCTGCTCTGCCAGAAATAGCGTGGTGGCAGTTGGAAGCTTTCAGTACCTGCAGCATTGATGTGTTCCCTTCAGGCAATATCTAACCTTCAGCTTGGACAGTTTTACCCTGTAATTATCTCCTCTTAACTCCATGTGCTGTTATTTCCTCTTCTCATCCGAGGAGGGAAGCAAGCACGCTGGGTGTGCATGGGAAGCTCTCCACACCCTCATGAGTCTGCTGAACCTTGCAGGGTATTGGGGCAGCGCCACTAATTGGCACCCTCAGCACAAACCTGGAGAACTGCTCAACCAGTCTGGGGGGCCTCGGATGCTCAGAAAGGCATTTTGCAGCAGTAAGCCCCATTACTTAACCTGTCCTTTCTCTCAGCTTCTTATGCTTAAAACAGAGCTCATTATGATGTTCGATTTCCATATCAGTTTTTCCTACAGCCTCTTGTACTACATCTTCGTGGCCCAGATCACATCTGGGTAGAGCTGGTGGCATACCAGGCAGCATGTATATGTGTGAATGCCAACCACAGACGCTGGTGCACAACACACGTGCTTTGTTCAATCCCCCATTCAGAAAGAGGAGACAACAGTATTTGGAGGCACTGATAAATCAGGGCTTCTGCAAGGGTTGGATCAGCTGATGGCATTGGCCTCTGAGAGGATAACATGGCAGTAACAATGGGAGTCCTCCAAACACCAGTGGGAAAGTTACAGGGATGCCCCTAAACAACTGGAGAGATCTTACACAGTCGTACAGATTTTGGATGCATAGAGAAAAGAAAATAATTCTTCTTGCCACTCTGGATTTCTTCTTAAAGCTAAGAGATTATCAAAAAGAAGAGCTGGGGGTGCAGGAGGTGAGCGATCTACTGCTGACCATGTGAAAGAAGCCCTCAAGGATCTTCCCGGTGCCAGCATGATTCCAGGCAGTTTGGGTTTCCTGCTGGGGCTGGGAATTGGCCAGTGGTCTGGGTGGCTGGAAGTCAGCGGGAGCTTGGATGGGGCACACAGTCTGACGAGTGAGGACGATCCGTACTGGGAGGGACTGGCAGACACCTTCGGCTGGGTTGTGAGCAAGCAGGCACCAGGGCTGCATTTTAGGACCTGACTCTCATTAGCAGTAGTTCCCTGGTTCCAGGTCCTTTACAGGATGCAGGGTTTTAAGAACACATTTTACCATCCATTTAATGTAACAATATTAAGCTAGATTTGGCAAGGCCACTTCAGACATAAAACTTTAAAATGAGCTTTTTCAGAGCATAAAATCACAATTGGTCCTGCTAGTAAAAGGATAAAATAAATGTCTATTCACCCTAATTGCTGTCAAACTTGTGATTTTTTGTTTTGTTTTCTTTTATATGTAGTAAAGCCAACTTGGTTTTATTGTATAGGGTGCAAACGCTTACCGTATAATATTATAAATCCTGCAGAGAATTAAGCATCTGCACATTTTTCCTGGCTGTTTCTTACTTTAACTCAAAACGTCTGTTAGCACTGGCACAAAAGAAAATTATGTGGGCGAGCCTGATCCCACCTCTTTTCCAATTCAACTCTTTCCGAAACCTTTGCTCGCGTATTGGCAGCAGGGACTTAATGCTCTGAGTGCAGCTGATGACATACTTAGGAGCATGTGAGAGTGTCAGGAAGGGATTGTGATACAGGACACTCATGCTTTTTATTCACTTCAGTATCCCAAAAGGAGAAAAATCAAGTTGGAAGGAATTGGCCTCCTACAAATTAGAGATGGAAAATAATTATTAGATCAATTACTCTTGCCTCAGAGCCAACACAAGAACTCATGGATCCACCATCCATAGGCAGAGATCTTCGACCTTTCTCCGGCCAGCCTGAAGGAAGAGGTGTGAGCTAACTTGGCACAGGCACACAACAAGTACTTATGTCAAGGCAGAGGAGCACAAAGTGAATGAAGGCATCCCAGCTGGTACTGTATTTGTTATACTTAAAAGCCTCTCTGTGACCTTAACAGCTCAAGCTGCCCAAAAGAATTATCCAAGAATGATCACCCAGAGATGGTCACGGCAAAATGCAACGTTTGAGGTTTGTTTGAGGGATTTTTTGAAAGAATAGCGAAGAATTTTGCAATGTGGCCTTGTCTGTGTCAGGGCTGAGTGTGCAGGAGAAGCAAGTTCAGGAACACGTGACAGACCTCCTGCTCCTGCCCTTCCTTTGGCTTGCCTTTTAAATGTCTCCAGTCAGATACAAAATACTCCTCCTTCCTTTGCTTCTACAACAAGCAGCAAGAAATGCGTTTGTTCATTTGCAAATCCCAAAGCTTTGCTACTAAAGAGCAGCACAAACTTGGGTTTTCTTTTTTTTTTTTTTTTTCCCAGACATTTGAGCCATTGTGAGCACTTGGGTACAGCAACACGAGAAACAACTTAAAAGACTGACATTTTCCCTTCATCATTGGTGATTCCACAGGTCTAAACTATGCCAGACATCCCTTGTCCCTGAACAAACACAAGCCAAGAAGCAGGCTCTTGCTTCCAAAACAATTTCATCATTTCCCTCATTCATTTTATTATCACTTTAATCTGCAAATTGAAAGTCTTCCTGAAGCTGAGGCTACAAAAAGAAGCTCATTCTCTACCTTCTAATCTTAGACTAGTTTCTGCCAGTTTCATAAAAAAAAAATATTTTCTCCCAAATGATGGGTTTCTCACAATTTTAACTTTTTCTTCATCTCTACTTGTGTGAAAACAAGAAAAAAGGAAATTTTGTAGAATTAATTTTACAATTAAATAAATATACACTGCAGTTTACTCTGTCACTTTTCATAGGACTATTCTGAAAGTGGGGATTCCTCCTCTACAAACAGCACATACACAGTCTCTAGGCCAGCCCTAGCACAAGCCTGTGTGGCTGTAGTATATGCAGTATATTATTCTTCCACTAGATGTCCTCAACTAAAATAATATTTACATGATTTGGGTAGAAACACTTCTGGAACACAGCTTTCTTTTCCCTGGTGAGAAGAACACGGCAGATAGGACAATGCTGTGGGACACTGCCAGAACTGCCCCCCAATGAGATGGGATGCTGGCCCTGCTATGCTCACCTCCCCAACCAGGCAGGGCTCACACTTGGCTGTTTCACTCAAGCAGCTCTCCCAGGAGCACCCAAGACTCCCCAAAGGCACAGTAGCCCACCAACACGTTAGACAGATAAACATGGAGAATTCAGGCAGCTTGAAGGCACTGGGCATCGAGATGCATGTTTCAGGATGTTCTATGATTTCCATGCTCCCTCACTTCCAGGAATGGAACAAATGGATGCAATGAGCATCCTTAGCATGGAGTAAAAAAGACAAAAAAGTGAGGGCCTTTGAGACTAAAGAAATTTCCAATGCAGGCTTCAGCTAAAGCAGGTCTGATCCTATCTTTATGAATTCATTCAGGATAGAATCCTGGTGCAAGTTGTTTTTTAAGCCATAGGCTTCACCAAGAGAACAGATCTAGCATATACAAAAGACAAATGACTCTATTACAGAAGCACAGGCAGTTTGAGGATGCTGCATACATTTCCTATCATACAATGAAGCAGAAAAACAACCAAATAGCTGTGCAGTGTTTATCACAATGAATCGATCTTTTTATGGGAAACTTCATGATAATGGCATGTTCCAACAGGAGTACCAGCAGCTTATGTTGGGACTGGTTGGCTCTTCCAGATGAGAAGTACCAGAAACATTAATTACAGGGTTGGAAATGATTCAGCCTTTGGTGCACTGCATACAGGGGAGAGATTGTGCTTTCATGTGGAAGGAAGATAAGGGAGACATAGATAGGATTGCATTATTCCTGTTTACTACTGCTCACGGTCAAAACAAGAAGGGTTCTACACTGTTGTGAACCCATCTCCTGAAGCCTTCTGATCAGCTTCTGCACCTTCAGCTTCTGCCCAAACGGCAGAGCATGAGCTTTACATGCTAAGGTCACTGCTCTCCAACCAGGCAGTTGAAGCTGCACACCCACACTGTGCAGCCCTACACCCAACGTGTCAGATGCAAAAAGACCTTCCCAATGCCCGTGTTAAATGTAACACATTGCTCTGCTCTTCCAAAGACTCTGGAAGAGTTAAAATAAACAAATAAATGAATAAATAAAGTTATACATATACTGTACAAACCTGGATGTGCTGGCTCCTACCCCCAGCTGTGTACCGTGTAATTATAGCTGCTGGTTCTGGTTTATTTTCTTTTGTTCTAATGTGGTGGTCTGCTCTCATCCTGCCACAACCAGAAAAAGTATCTCGCTTGTTACTTCTTGTAGAGCTTCTCGCTGTCCTGCAGGAGGGGGAAGGCTTTAATCACACTGTAAATGCCTGGAGGCAAACAGCTATGCAGACAAAGCAAACCACCCTCCCCAGCTAAGCCCCCAAATATCCCCACACCACTCCAGGTGCAGAACATAACACGCGGTGAGCAATACGTGTTCTCTTCTGAGTTGAAATTAAAGGAACTGGATTAATTATTACAGAAGCAGACACAATGAAAACAGCCTGAGTACCAACAGGGAAACAGGTGAGTACAAACAGGACAAGAGATAAGGGAACAAGTAGGTTAATTAAACTGTTGTTTGTTTTCTTTTTTAAATACAAATGATGTGAGCAAGGCAAGAAGAAATGGCAACACAGTGACTTGCTCTTACTTTAACTTCACAGGTCACAAACTCACTGTGGTACTGCCAGCTGGATGACCTTTGACAAGAGGTGCCCAAGGAGCTGTACAGAGCATGGAGCTGACCTCTGCTTAAGCCACAGCCAGAATTCACCTCTCTAGCTCCCTAAAAGTTCATCATCCAGTTCCAGTTTCACATTCCACTCCTTCTCATGTCCAGGTAGATAGAGAAACACATGTGAAATGTTGTCCTAAAGTTGATAAGTGAGGAAGCAAAGAAGAACCGTCTCCTCTTGGTGGCTCTCCACCTCTCATCCCTTTGCTTGCAGCCCAAGACCTGGCTCAGCTCAAACCTCCACAGGGTTAAAGACAGCAGCGTACAATTCTTGATTACTCTAGAGAAATGTGACTCAATCTGAGGATCACTTCAGTCACCAACACATTCCTCTTCTACAGGGAAAAATCTCTCCCTGAAACAATCAAGTTCAGAGTCTTGTTTTCCTGGTTGGTAGCAGAATACTGTTTTCTTTCAGGCCAAGACTTTAAGAGGATTGAGATGGTGGGTTTTTTATTCTTTTATTCTTTTTTTTTCTTTTTTCTTTTTTCTTTTCTCCCTGTGAGAAAGTAAATCAATGAATGAATGTTAAAGCCCTGACTAGAAACACAAGTCCAGACTCATCTGTAGAGAAAAAAAAGATAGTGATAACAAGGCAAATCCTGCAATTCCAGGTTTACATTGCACTCATGGGGCAACAGGGAAAAAATTCTGCTCAGCTTTTAAAACCTTTCCCTGTATCTGCAGCCAGCAATCTCAGACACTCCTTTGTTTGTGTAGTAAAAGTCACTAAAAGATGGAAACAGACAAAATATGGGATGAGAGTGCAGTAGCGGGAGGATGATTGCTGTGGTGTTGCTTTTGTACAACATGATATAGTAACCTACAGAAACGCTGGTGCACTTAGACAGGTCTGATGTAGCTTGCCAGGATCTTCCAAACTAGAAGAAAAAAATGGACAATATGTTTTACATATTTCCCTGGGCTCCATTTTCATTTAGTGTTGAATGCAAGAAATCCTGGGTATCCTCTTCCATCTATCAACACAGACCTTCAGCCAAATGCTATTCAGGCATAAACATTTAGAAGCCCATCTAGAATGCATTAGGTTACAGCCCAGCCAGTCCTCCTGTCCCCATATATCTGCCTTTGCTTGTCTCAGGATTTGATTGATCAGCAGTGTCAAGAAGCAGTCAATCAGCACTGGGGATTCCCAATCCCAATAAATCACCCTAGCAGACAACAGCAGTTCATACATACATGCATACATACATACATACATACACACATACCATCCTCAGACTGGGGGAGAGAATTGCTGGAGACTATTAAGGAACACAGTGACACAGAAGCAGAGGAAATCTAATGTTTCTTCAGTAAAGCAAATTTTTATAAGACAATATAATTCCATTGCCAAGTAGTTGGTAAAAGCACATGGTTTTGTCTGTGCTGGTAGAACAACTTCATTGCTTGGAAATCTCGTTTCCTTTCCTAGATTCATCACTGGCTTACTCTGCTAGTCTTTCAAAAATAAGGATTATGATTCACGTTTCCCATGGGAAACTGTAAGGCTCACTTACACCAAATTTGCAATGCTGTGCTTTGAGATTATCATATGGAAGATAGCTTAAATGGCAATACATTTCCACGGGGAAACAGGTATCTGATATATTAGCAAAGGATCAGTCTAGGAGCAAAAGACTACCAGCAAAAAAAAAAAAAAAAGCAACAGAAAATAACCCCTAACCTGACATTGCAGACCATATTAAAGATTACAATTTTGTTTCCAACTATATAAGAAACCTTTGGTTGACTTAACCTATGAAAGATAATAACGTGCAATTAACATGTAACAAATGACAGGTCTTATTATTGCTGGAACCAAAAGCACCTCTAGGACAATTTTCCATTCTTGGCTCACTCTGACCTAAGTGAACAAGTTTTTTTTTTTTATTATTATTATTATTTTTTTGATTCCCAGAACTGAGTTTTAAGAGCCCAGGGTGCAAGAAGGCACTATGGGATACTGCAAGGAATGATTTTAACTAGACCTCTTCCTGAAAGGCAGTTATTATGAAACCTAAAGAGATGTGTCTCTGATAAACAACACCCACCTTCCCCAGCCTGCAGCCTGTTTGAAGTGGCACGTGGCCAGAAATGAGCTTTGTCAACAGGTTTAATTTGGGTTCTTTTCATTCAGGGCTTGGTTTCCTTCAGAGAGGCTGCAGTTCTCCCACCAGGAATTGAACAGGCTTTCCCAATCCTGCAGAACAGATAAGATAAAATGCCCACAAGGCTCCAAACACCACGGGACAGTGCACAGACATGAAGAGAAACCCAAAACAGGGCTGACATCCTGCTGGATCCTCAAATGTCACATCCACCTATGCTGCTATTCCTTCTTTACAAACCACATCCTTACAAAACCCATCCATCCTCTGCAAACCTGAGGTCCAGATGTTGCTGCTCTCAACAGATGAAGCAATTCATGCCTAATACACAATACTTTCTAGCACTTTCTATGAAAAAGTGTTAATGGCTGCCATTGGGTGAGTGTTTGCTCCTAGGACCAGCTCAGAGCTCTGCCAAGCACTCCTTTAGGCACAGTGCAAGAGCAGCAAAGCTCTGTCCTGTAATGAAAGCAGTCGCAGCGGATGGTGGGACCACTCAGAGCACACATGGGTCAGAATGAAGTCAATGAGAAAGTCTCCCCAAGTTCAAGGAACAGGCTAAGAAGTAAGTAACAGCTTCACACCACAATTTCGGTAGTTCCTTTCCAAGCCTTTAAAATCAATATATGAACAGCAAACAAGCCTCCTGACATCCCTGTGAGAAATGTGCTGTCCGCCTCGCAGATGAGCCAACTGAAACACAAACATGGGGAAGAGAAAAACTATTTCAAAGCACCCATCAGTTTGAAGTGCTGAGTTTCCTATTTTTTTTCTCCTAACTTGCACTGGAATGGGAGAACCAGAGGAATCCCATGGTGGCACCCAACATATACAGCAAGCCAGATTAGAGGAAATAGTTGAAAAGCTCAGCCTCTGTGGCTTGACCCAGCATTAAGAGGGAACCCAGTTAGAAAACTCTCTGTTTACCTAAAATATCAAGCTCTTCCTTCTTTTCACGACCCAGCCCGTGCCCTCACAAACCCTGCTGTCAGGACAGAGGAGCTCAGTGTCCATCCCACTTCTCCATTCTCTTGATTATATTTTCTTCCTTTTTCCTTTTTGGTTAAACATGGTTCAGGGCATTAAAATATTTTCAATAACTAAAGCAAGCTGCTGTTAGGCTGCATGTGCTGCAAAGTGCTAAATTTCATCCACAACTACCATAATAATTCTTACAGCAACCATTATGATACTTCCAGATGTTGGTACATGCATTATGCTTTCCAAGTACAACTGAAATCCCACATGTATCCCAAAACCACATGGAAGGGAAAAGTTAGATCTGGGGGTGGACAGTGTCTGTGTAATTTCCTTAGCATTCTGCAGTTGTGTTCTCTCTCTATTCCCTTCTCTCTCCTGCCACAGATTACTTTAATGACTGCAAATAGGTATGAAGGATTTGCTGCAATAGAGGTAGCATGTCCCAACAAGCAAGTCTTTGAGACAGTCACTACATTTTGCATGCTAGCATCCAGATTCGTTTCAGAGATGTGAGAGACTTCATGTTGCCATCCTACAAATCAAAAATGGACCAACATTATTACTATGCGATGCACTTAAATTAATTCCTGAGGTTTCCAACATGGCTGTAATCATTTTCCTTTTTTTTTCCCCTCTGCCTTATCAGCAGAAGCAAAAAGAGAGATGGGGATCACAAACAAACAAACCAGCAGCAGACTTTATACATATTTCTTCTCACTTGTCTTTGGCTTTATGTGGATAGCGGATTTTCCCTTGTTCCTCCTTTGAATTTTGACCACAACAAATACACAGTACAAAAAAATACAAGTCTGCAAAATGAAAGCAATCTTGCTGAATACTTTCAAAGACAAACAAACACAGCTGCTCTGGGATTTCCATATCAAAAGTAGACAGTGCTGTCAGTTATGAGTGCAGATTAGATAGAGGAGTAGAGAAATGGTATTTGTTTATCCATCATTGCTTACTGGCTTCTACTGTCCTCCCAAAATTAGACAGTTCTCCTGCTGACTAACTTTAGGATTCAGAGACCAGAAGAAAGCATCTCACACACACTTCGGTTAGGAGTACAGCCACTGACAGAAAAAGAGGACTTCTTAATCATGACTGATGTTAGACATTACACTGTCGTGAATTGCCAGATTTGTTCTAACTTTATTGCTTTCGTTGGCTCAGGGATGACATTTTCCTGCTATCTTTTGAACTGCCAGGCATATCGATCAGGCTGAGAAAAACCTGATTTTCTGTGATTTGTCCTACTAGGAACACTGAATTTTCATCATGTCACCTGGCAATGTAACCTCAACATACACGGCCACATGTGATCCCAGTCACTTCAGAGGGACCTGGGCCAATGCCAGGTGCTCCAGCCAGCTGCAACTGCTATGGGGAAACCACAGGGACTCTTTGGGGTTCTGGCCTTCATCTGAAGCTGCATTTAAAGGTTAAAACATTGGATGAGATGTAATGTTTTCAGTTAGAAGAAAGTCCTCTGGGTCATCACTGGCTCTGGAACGTGCCATCTGGTAGTGCCCTGCCTCTTTTGAATAAGTCCCCCGGTCCTTACTTGAGTCCCCTCTACTATGCCATGTACATCATGGAAAAATGATGTCAGGGCTCCTAAAGAAGGAAACACTTGGCTCTCCTTCCTATCAGAGCTCAGCTTTGGTCCCTTGCCTGGCAGCACTGGTACCTGGGCTGAGCAGCATCATGTCTGAAGGCGAATCCTTCTCTCCCTCTCTGAGCCGCTCACAGCATCAACACCAGTAGTGAGGGTAAGTGCTGTCTTCCCTGAAAAATATTTTCTCTTGACATCTGTTATATGTCACAGAGCAAACAGCAGCAGGTCTGAACAGGAGAGTGAGTGAAAAAGAGCCCTGTTTGCTACCCAGTGGCACTGGATGCTGGTAAGATGGGTAGATAAGGCCAAGCAAACTGTAAGGGAAGTGATGACCACATATTCAGTGTTGCTCTCCACATCTGACTTATTGCTAAGATGCTCATTTTTTCTCTCTTTAACCGGAGTGTAAATACAGAAAAAATGGAAACAAATGGAGAAGGAGGTGGTGAGAAAAGAGAGTGGCTTTAATTGAGAAGAGCAGTAAAAAATCCTCAAGCGTTGGCATGGTAAGTGCTGCTGCCTAGAACTGCGTTTATAATCCCATTTAAAAGGGAATACAAAAAAGGCACATTAAAAAAGGGAAAAATATAACAACCATTTTATGCTACAGCGGTTAACGAGGTGAAATTTGGGTCTGGACATCCTGTTGTTTTGGGCCTCTCGTTACAAGAAGGATGTTGAGTTGCTCAAGTGTGTGCCGAGGAGAGCAAGGAAGCTGGTGAAGGGATTGGGAAACAAGAGTTATGCACCGGCTGCCATAGCATTTCCTTCATGGAATTTGCTCACATCATCTGACGATAACTTGATGAAACTACAGCAGGCTCTGAACTGAACTCTTTTCCCATATGTTTTTTGACTGTTCTCCCACCACGGGTATGTGAATTACAGATCATATTCATGTAATTGTCTTGTATCATTTGACTTTCTTGAACCCGAAGGGCAAGAATAAAGATTCTTGGAAACAAAGCTGTTCAAAAGAAGAGAGATTTTACACTTGGCACACAACACAGATTAACTTGTAAATAATAAGATAATACAGAAATACAAAGATGCAAAATAAGACCGAATCTGTAAGGCTAATATCATATCTAATTAACAATAAGTCATATCATGAATCAGGCACAATTTGTTATATTGGTCATCATAATGACATTAAAAAAAAACAAGTTCAAGTCCATCGTCAAGAAGAGCTGTGTTTGTTCTTCATGAATGGAAGTCACTCAGCAGACCTTTGTTTCAAAGCCGGTTTTTATTCTCTATCAGCTGACTTTTCACATCCTGATTCAACAAAGCACTAAAGCCTGAACAATTATTTATGGTGTAACATGTGCTTTAGGCTGTTCTTTGCTGAACCTCATTCTCAGAATTTACGCAGGGAAAGACTGAGCCTCGTGGTGCCAGGAAAACACTCGGTAATGCGGTCAAATGAGACACAGACCTGGGAGTCACTCTGGTATCTCATAATGAACAGTATTTGTCTGCAGAGAAACTTAGGTTGGACAAAGGGGAAGGAAATCACACAAGCAATGCCAAGCCATACCATGGCACAGCCTAGAATATGTCAGGTATTTCTGACTGGATTGAAGCACTACACGCAACAGACAGCAAGAGTAAGGGTTGGACTCCAAAGGTGACAATTCTGGTTCGGAAGAAAAACTTTTCATTAAGGATGATAAAGAATGATGACAACGATTTCTTCCTTTAGGTTTTGGATGAAGTTTTACCTAAAGTCAAACAGCACTTCAGTTTTGAGTAACAAATGACATCACTGTTCTCTCATGAAATCAAATTGCAGCCATGATTGGTTCTTCCACGCTTTTTTCCCTCCAGCGAACGGTCACTGGGAATCTTTTCTTGCCAGAGACTGGCAGTGAGCATTAACAGAAATTAAACGGGATAAAATTGGCAGGGTCTGCCAGAACTGTACGTACCCTTTTTTTCACCTTCCTCTCATCCCTATGCCTCTATTTCCCCAATCAATTTCTTCCTGCTTCTCCCACACTGCATCAAGCTCAATTGCTCTGGAGCAGCTGCTCCAGTGTGTGCAAGGCGTGAGCAGCACCAAAGCCACCGGCAACGAAATCTCCCTTGGATCTGTCAGATTCCTCTGATAAAACAAAGGAAGTGGCAGAACAAAAGGACCTGATACTTTTCTCTAAGATGTCTGCCTAATGTCTCATGCATGAGGAAAAATATTCTAAAAGAGACACAGTCAAATCCATCTCCTGTTGCGATTGTCAATTTTCTGGATGACTGGAAGTCTGTAACCTGTACCTGAACCTTTCTGGTTGCTCAATCTGTGGGAATTATTTTGGCGGATGGCAAGACAAAACAAGTCCCTGCTGACAGCAGCAGAAAAGCTGACAGCCAAACGTAATTCAGGAAAACCCACACGCTTACTCAGGCACCATCGCCTGCGGATATTGGGGTCAGGTCCTGCAAAGTGCTGAGGACTTCCTACGGGTCCTCTCCACCCAGGCAGCAAAGCTGCAGAGAGGAACAGAAATGTTCCCAAGTCCCAGCTCAATGCCCCCCTCTTCCTCTGGGGCTAATCTTGCAAGAGATTTCCATATTCTTACTTCCAATTAAGAAAGGCACCAACATTTCGAAGTCTCAAAAGAAAGGCATAGCGAAGCGAATGCTTTGGAGGAGCATTTCTATCACAGAGTGATAGAAACAAGAAAAGCACCCACCAGTTTCCTCTTCAATCATTCATTGTTTACATATTAAAAATTCCAAAGTTCTTTTCCAAAGATTCCACGTAACGTTTGAGATGTTGTATTTTCCCTGTTTTGTTTAAATCGTGCTCAGTAATGAACTGCAGAAAACCATAAAGCTATTCCTCCTGGACATTATGCATTTGCACTCGTCAAACATGTCATCTGTTAATTACTTATGGCGAGGTTCTGCATAACTTGGCTTTGATGCTGTGCTTCATTCTGGCCCTGGCTAAGCTGCCTACGTGCGCCCCAGGGTCACAAGCAAGTGCATGGAGAAAGGAAGGCATCAAATATGATACTGGCAATGTCTGCAACAGAAAACTCAAGGAGACATTTGCAAACAGTGAAAGTAAGAACTCATTGGATAATGATATTTCTTCACTTATGGTGTCCAGAACCAAGACGAATCACAAAACAAAACCTTCATGAATATTCTGTCGTTCCTCACTGGCTCATTCTATTCTGAGTACAGCATTCACACTCTCCTACTGAACTCAGGCCGGCAGCTTGCCAGCCAGCTTTGTACAGCCCTTACCAGAATGACAATTCAATTTATGTGCATATATACATCCCAAGTGTCTTCCCATCCTTTTTCCCACTT
The DNA here is from genome assembly GCA_037305975.1 of Chrysolophus pictus. NCBI lineage: Eukaryota > Metazoa > Chordata > Aves > Galliformes > Phasianidae > Chrysolophus > Chrysolophus pictus. The sequence goes on along the minus strand of CM074593.1, from coordinate 4,570,836 downwards.
CTCATTGTGCTTCTGACAACCGTATTTTTCATTAAGAAAAAAGAAATCGTAATTAAAATAATTAGGATTTGTCCAGGGCTGTGCAACACACAGTATTTTATGATCTAAAATAGTAATATTAAGTCTCTTATCACCTGTAGGTAGCACTAATGGAACAATCGACTTCCATTTAACACCACTGTCACCCTTTGAAGTGTATTTAAAAGCTCCGCATCTTCTAGAAGCCCTAAAATTAGTGCTGTTTAACCATCGAGCAGAACAGAGCAAGTCTCTCTTCAGATCAAAACAGTAAATCCTTTAAGAAGTTAGAATACATTTATTAGAGGAAAAAAAAAAGTTATGGATGTTTTGGAGGTCAGGCGAAAATGCCTATGAGACCCATTTCATTTCATCCATGGAGGTCAATGTTTATATTTTTTGCTATTTATGTGTGAAATGCTATATGAATGAGGTGTATTATTTGATAATTTACTGCCGCATTTTGCCAGGTTTTCTCTGAAAGGTGAGGAAATGTAGACTCCAAAGGTCTGGTTCTCCAGACAAGAAAACGGTCTTGAAATCAACTGGAAGTTTGGGAAACAAAGTAAAAACAAAAACAAAAACAAACAAACAAACAAACAAACAACTACAACCTTTAAAAAGCAAGGTTCCAAATGCCAGCCAACAACCACTTCTGCACTGATTTCATCAGTTTTCATCTGCCACATCAGCTAATTCAGTGAACTCGGCTGAATGGGAGCACCAAGGCTGAGCGCTTTAGGAAGTCTCTGCCAGATGTGTCCTTCAAGCTATAGAAAATCTCTCTGAAGTGAGAGACCTGAGAACATGCTTCCCCTTCCATCCATCACCTTAAAGGGTGTGGGGATAGGTTTAGGAAAATGCTGACCTTATGGTGCACATAGAAAACCATTCACCTCCTTTGCACACCCTGCCAGTCTTCTGAAGACAGTTCTGCTCAAGCACGAAGGAGTCACACAGATTGTAGCTAAGGTGCAATTCACACTGGGGACGTGGAAAATTGCTGGTGAGATTTGTTCTCCCTCCAGCACAGCTGTTTCGGGAAAATGATGTAGATGTGTAGATGTGGCCTTGAGTTTCAATCACAGCAAGCTATACAAGGTCTTGAAGCTACAGAACTCATAACAAACAGAAAGAAATTAAGTGGTAAGAAAGGAGCTCTTTCAGAAGTGAACAACAGTTTTGTCCTATTATTTGGTCCAATCCTCTTTGCATGAGAATGTTCATTGTAAGTATTTTAGAAAACAAATCTCTTTTTTTACAGTTCTTACAACAAAAATAAATCATACCGGACATCTAGATTTCCTCTTTCAAATCTCTACTTTTACAATACTAAACATGAATAAAAACAATTACCACATACAACAATTTGCGAACCTTTTAATTAACAAAACTACAAAAAAGGAGAGGGAGGGAAAAAAAAAAGCAAAATATCAAGAAAACTTGCAACAGGTTTTCTCTAAGCATGGGTGGAGTGGAAAAAGTGAGCCAAGATAATTACCCACACTTAGTCACAAGGAGCAGGAAACACAGTAAAAGAAAAAAAATCCAATTGGAGCTGTTTTTCATATATATATTAAGGTGTTAATTTCCATCACATCATACAATGCACGAATGTATGACTTGACGTATAGAATCCTTTGCCTGCATGTGAAATGATTAAAGAAAATAAAGTACATATGCAGATTCTAAGGCACACATGAGCGCACTTAGGTATACATACATCAGCTTATGCAATACTTCATGTTCATGGAAAATTCTGTTTCTTTGCTCTTGGCCATATACTGCTAGCTCTTCTACATAGGAGTGCAAGAAAGACAAAAAACAGAACAGCAGAACCATGAGGCTGAAAGCCAGTTGTATAAGCTGACAGAGGTCCCTATCTTACTGTAGATCACATCCAGTGGGTGTCAGATAATCACAAATCCTCAAGGTAATTAAGAATGACCACAACAAATCCTTATTCCTTCAGGAAGCAATGGAAAATTCATCTCTTTGCCATAATCTTCTATTTTTTCCAGCAGAACAAAAGCTGGACAAGTAACCTTGCTTGTGGGCCAGTGGTACTTACTATCAGTGTGCTCTGAAACAATACCAAATCACAGGAAATTTGACATATCAATCTTGCTGTTATTTTCTGCAGTTTGAAACACCTGTATGACAGCAGAGCATGGCAATTGGAAGCTTCCCAAGGGCCGAATCTCTCTGTTGGCATAAATTTATGCAGCTTATTCAGCTAAGAGGTTGGACCTATGGCTTCTCAGGAGCCCTAGTATCACAGCATGCCTTCACCGACTTTGGGTGTTGCCCTTGTTCATCTCTATGTCATGCCGTGTCAGGGTTTTTAGATGGGTTTGTTGTTCTAAAGGGTGGTGGTATTACAAGCAAAGGTTCTGCTGGAGCAACGTCCTTTCAAAGCTGCACAGGATGTCAAATGGAAAGTCACCTAAGAATTAGCATGGAAAAAACCAGAAGAAAGCAAACAAAAAACCTCATATGTTTGTATTTGCAGTGAGACTGCCTCTGCCCTCCCATTTCTGCTGTTATTGTTGCAAAATGGCACTCAACAACACTAACTCATTAACCTCTACAGAGAGGGAATGTTAATTTGTGTGGCAACATGTAAAGATGCTGGCAAAACTACTGCAGGTTAAGAAAGATTTGACTAGGCAACATAATGTCAGAGACAATTCATAAACTGTTCCATGAGTTCATGTCTCTTACCTTCCCTTCTCTGTGTTCCACTTAAAAATAGCAAGTGCCTATCCTCATCCCTGGGAATGGCATCAGATACCCATCAGTAACACCAGAAGTCTTGCTGTCTCCAACACTCGTTGACTCATAGGGCTTCAAGATGCCAATCAAGGCAGGCAGTCAGGTATCATTTTCCTCCTATCTGCTCTAGTGAGCTAACATATGAAAGGAAGTGATTTCCATTGGAACAATCTTATTCTTTAGCTTTAACTCAGACAAAACAGGAAGGACAGATCAACCCACAGTTAGCTGACAAGTCTGTGACATCCCCAAACCAATAAGCTACTCAGATACCCCCTGGGCTTAAAGCAATCACTTATACCATAACCACACCAATGCCAAAAGTAACATCTATCCAAACTTAAAGGACTAAAAAGAAGGCCTAAAACATTAGTCAAATTAAAAAAAAATGTTCATTATAACATTGGTTTGTCTACCAAGCATTGCCATTACCCATAGCTACCACCAGCACAACGATTTACTCATCTGCTTGTTTGTTTCTTACAAACATAAACTGCAAACAGAAATGTCACTGTACTCTATCTAATGTACCCTCCTCTCCTGCTGTCCCCAGCTCATGGACCATTTGAGCTCTGCAGAGCCATTTCCTCTCATTGCTCCCTCGTTCCTCCCAGGCTGGCTGGGCAGGGTGCGTGTCTCTCGTTCATCCTCCTTACGAATCAGCTACGCCACCGTGGAATTTTTATTGGCCATAAATACTTTATTGGCTGGATTAATATGATTTAAAGTGTTGCACCTAGTAAATACTGTGTGCTATTTGCTTTAGCAATACCTGTGGAAAAGGACAACCTGGGGACTGGGCAATGTCGGGACTAGTGGAAGTAGGGGATCTGAATCACTAGAGGGGGGCCTGGATGAGGAACGATCTGAGGCTGCTCTTGGAGGGAGGTCCATGTAGTGTAGGGACTCTGCATTGGTGCGTGCTGCTACCATGTGTTGTAATGTTCCACTTCACTGACTGTCAAAGCTTTCGACAACCTCGCCTGCTGACTTGTGTCTAGAGGATCCCTTTCAACACAGGGAAAGTCTGCTGAGGGAAAGAAAGAAAGAAACACTTATAAAAAGAAATAAATGGTAGTTGGTTTTCTGGTGGTTTCATTTTTATTGCCTAAGGATTTGCTGCCGAAGTCCAGCCTTCATTGTAGAGGTCAAAGCTGATGTGTATTGTTATGGGATACAAGACATGGCTGACACCTGTATCAGCCACTACCAAAGCAATGGGAGAGGAAAAGGCATGCTCTTTAAAAGGATTTTATCGTTTTGTAAAGACACGTGGATTCCTGGACCAAAGAGAAAGAAGGAAAGACCAATTTACTTGGGTTCAAAAAGTGAACTGAGAAAAAGAAAAGACAATGTGCTGAGGATCATCTGTTTTCCTTTCCCTGCCAAACGCTTGCTCACAACAACTAGGAAAAAGTGACCAACAGGGATTGAGAAGGTTCATTTCTGATAAAACTGACACGTTCAGCTGAAAACCTATCTGAAACAGCAGTCCTCCCCAGCAGATCTGCATCTCTAGTGCCCTCTGCAACCACAGGCTTTTTGAGGAGATGCTTCCCCTCCCTCACGACTGACTTACACCTCCCTGTACCTCCTTTACCTCCTCAACTGGATCAAATAACTAATAGCACTTGAGTCCAAAATCTTCCAGCAGGCCACTGCATGCACTGAAGTGGAAGCAGAGAGATTAGGTGGCAAGCCCAATGGTTTAAGGGCAGGATTTTTCATTCCTATGCCTATGCATACATTGCCACCCACATCAACACGTAAGCTGGAATGATTAGGAAAATAAAAGCCACAGCAAATACAGCCAAAAAGGAGGTTTACTGCAGCTAAAGACTCCTAATGAAATATGTGTAATGTAGAAGCCAGGGCCTGTAAGTCTTCTGAGTCAGTTTCTGTACAGAGAAATGCAGCAGTTATGAAAACGCAGATGAAGGATTTTTCCAGGGAAAACTCTCAGATGTGCTCAGCAGCTCATGTTTCAGTTTGCTCCGCTGTGAGCACAGCCTTCTAGGAACCATAGCACATGGAAGGGCTTTAAAAGGGACTTCTGTGAAATTCTGAAATGTGACACAGTTTAGAAGGTACAGTTGTGATTTCCATGAAAAACAAAAATGCCACAGTGGAGAGGTGTCCTTAGGACTAGACAAGCACAAGCTTCAGCAACTCCTTAAGTCACAACATAGAATGCAAACTTCCCCCAACACAAAGTAGTAAAGAATTGCATTGAGCAATGACAATAAAATATTGCCATCTGTTGGCATCCTGTGCAAGCAGATACATACACTCCCTACGTTTATGTACCAAAAGATATATATAACAGAATGCCCAAAATAAGTCATATCATAAGTAACAGGAATGTGTCAATCCTGCTTTACGAGGCAAAAATGCCATGTAACCAAGAGATAACCAAGTGGTTCGATGAAGCTGCAATTAAAATCCAGAAGCTTAAATCTGGAGGTTAGCAATGCAAGTCACCCCAAAGTAAGAGACAGCTCAGGAGAAACTTGAGGAACATCAAGAAAACGGTCTGACATCAGGAGATGTCATCCAGAAATAGACTAGCAGCGCTGTAGCCAGATGAAGCACTGTGTACACTCAGTTTCAGAAATCAATTCATTGTAGAGCAATTAAGTGCTGGAACGGGAGAGGCGGTGGAATTTCCATCCTTGGAGGTTTTTGAGATCAGAATGGACAAAGACCTCAGCAACCTGGTCCGAACTCAGTTCTAAGCTCATTTTTGAGCAGGAGGATGGGCCAGATGCCTCCTGGGGCCCTTTCCAACTAGAATGATTGTGCAATTTATGAGTAGGGGCTAGATTTTATTAGGGAGGAGAGGGAAAAATTGCGACTCTCTTTTTTGCTTTGGGGATTCAGGTTCTTCATATCCTTCTACTATTACTTAAAAAGAAACAGCCTAGAAAATAAAGAATGAGGCCTTCATGGGACCATAGCTCCTGCTCCTTCCCAGCCATGGCATGCAGCCACACAGGTGAAGCCAAGTCCAGAACCTGGATTTCCAGGGTTTGGAATCCACATTTTGGAAATTGCCTATCCAGAAAACAGCCTCTCAGATAGGAGCACTTTACTACTATTAAAGACAAAATCAGAGTGCTGCAACCAGCTGAAAGACTGACGGGAGTTTCTGGAATGTAGAATATTATTATCTAAAGTGAAATGCGGGGCAGCACAAAGGACCTTCTCCCCCTGTTATTGCACAGGCCCCAAGGAGGCAGAAGAGAAGATAATTGGTTTTATTGAAAGGGGGAAGAAATGCAGAGTGCCAGCGCATTCATCCATGCGAGAGGCAGGTTTCAGGAAAAACAATAAAAGTGCCTGCTGTTTCTTCAGTTTGAGATAGAGAAAACCCTTTTAGTCAGACATTCCACATGACCTCAGTGCTTGATGTGCCAGGAAAGCGCATTTCATGCGACCGTGGGGATTTCCAGTGTTGCTAAGGGGCCCCTTGCTGGAGCTTGCAGAGGGATACCATGAAACATATGCTATCCTGGGGGCTTCGACACCCACACTGTAATTCTCAGAATATCAACAGCATTGTATCAGATCCATGTTAAGGCTTACTTACCAGCCCGAACATCTCTTTAGCCTGTTAAATGCTGAGCCTAGTTTTGAAGCTGTACAGATGGGAGAACCAACTGGATGCCTTTGTGCTACTGCAGAAGCCTTGAGCCTAATGTGTAACAGCTTCTGTGGCCTTATTCTGTGCTCATCCCAAACACATCTCTGCCCTCACACTCTTCCATTTGACGCCATTACCCCCTAAATGTTGTTAGCTGTCACTTGCATTCACTTCCTCAATATCAGTATTACCACTGTGTGCCTGACTTTGGATTTTATAGCATCATTCAGCAAGTGAAAATCAGCTGTGAGCAACTGAAAGTGTCTTGTTTGAATAGGAAAAAGGAGGCAAGCAAATTATCATTCTTGTTGACGAGATAAAATGAAATCTTGTTTTAACGTGGAAGAAACCCACGTTATTCAACCTTTGAATCTTGCACTCGCTTCAGCAAGGTCACAGAAGAGGTTGATGGTATCTCGTTCTTGGATGAAAGCTATGAAAGTAATGGGCAGGCTAAATAAATAAATAGAAAAAGTGCCTAGAATCAAATTTTGATTTCAATTAAGGCTTTTAAATAAAAGTGTTCGAAATTATAAGAGTATTTTCCTCCTCTTTTTTCCAAGTGCTTTGACTTAGCCAATCTGCTTCAAATAATCAGGGTTTTGCACTTAAAGCATTAAAAAAAATCTCACAATTATTTGTCCAGTGAGTTATTCAAGAAAAAGTTGTGGTGCTTAATGAAAACGTAAACTAAATATTGATCATGCAAACATGGATTTTATTCTAGGAAACTTAAAATTTGTAGTTATCCCATTTCAGGTTTACAAAAAATTATTCGTCAATTCTTGCAGCCATTTCCATAAATTCCATTCGAAACAAAAATTGATGATTTCACTGTTTCCCTCAGAAAAATAGAAAAACTAATCTCCTCCATCTGCTTTTAGTTTTAACTAAAAATATGTCTAATACAAGAAGAGTGATGCTTCAGAAAAAATATCCTCGCAAAAAAAGGAGTTCTGGATAAAACCTAAAGATGCCTGACAGTTTTCCCATCCCACAAATGCTTGAGATTGCAAAAACATCTTTTCTCTGTATTAAGAATAAATATTTTAGAAAAAGAGACCCACCCGAGGACATGTAATCGTGGTGAAAGCTGTCGCTTGGGACCTTGGGTATTCCAATTCAAATATTCTGACTGCCTGTTAAAGATGTCTCTCACTGTCAAAAGCCAAGAGCCGTCCTGCATGTGGGAAACGCCGTCAAAACGGATACATTCCTGCAAAAAGCTGTGGTTTTGATGAATCATGATGAAAAATTTTCCTCCAGAAATTCTCAACTCATTGTAGAACGAGGTACTTTGACCTAAAAAGCCCCGTGTGTTGGAAGGACCACGAGCTGCCAGTATGCCATCCGAAATGATTATGATCTTCATTTTCTACCATCAGCAGAGATTTATAAAGTGGGATACTGAGAGCTGTGGTCCATTTGTGGAGGTTTTGTAGCTCTGGCAGGGACAGCACAAGCTAATTGTCACTGTCTATTGTGTATTCCAGATGAGAAAACACATTGCCTCCCAGCAAGGCTCTCAGCAGACAGACACCCGATGCAGGATGGTACCTTAATATAGATTCTTCTCCATTCTTTCTACTAGTGGCAAATTCTGCCTCGGGGCACTCAGTGTGTCCAGAATGGTAAAGAGGTGATAGAAGAGACAACCTGTCCCTAAATTCATCCATGCACACAGAATCGGAACCTCCAAAAAAGGCAGCAAGCTTCATTGAGTCAAACTCCTCCAATGGAAACAGTCCAGCTCCTATCACTGCTCCACTGTCAGCAGTCGAAACATCAACGATGGTGAGCAAGAAGTGGAGGTGAAATTACCATTTCTGACTGACACTTTGGCTTTTGGAAATCTGCAGTTTGGCTCTATCACAAAAAGATCTCATCAGGCAAAGAATGCACCCGGGTGGGGCTGAACTCACAGGTAACAGGCACTTTCTCCACCGCTTCCCTTTTATTTTTAGACACATTAGCTAAGATGTCACATTTACTACAAGACACGGGAGTCTGAGCTCTGCTCTTCTTATAGCATTGAGGCTGTCAACAGCTGGTTGGGTTTTATGTTTTTTTTTTTTTTTTTCTTTTTTTCCCCCACTTGCTTTGAAGTAAAACTAATAATTAAGAAGGAGGCTTGGCCACATAAGCTGAGGAACCTTGACTGTGCTACTACAGTGTTACTACTAATAATAGCACATCTGAATCGTCTACCAGGATTTTTGTTGGAGTTAAACCAGTGATCTAAACAAGACTGAATTCTTTCTCATACCTGCCAGAGATTAAGTCATCTAGTTGTTGAAAAACAAAGATGCCAATGCCTCGTCCAACCTCACGGCACGAGCACAGCTGGAAAAGCAGCTGAGGAGTTTCGGGGGGCTCGATTCAGAGGGACTTCCCTCTGAATTCAGCTACAATGCTGAATGCTGGAATGCTTTACTAACTCAAGTGATTGGCTGCTTTTAAAATTTGAAGTGAGAAAAGTCCAGTCTTACATAGGTTGGAGCATCCCTTGTGTAAAAACAGAGCTCTGGGTAAAACTGAGCACACTCGCACTTTGCAGCATGTCAGTCTGTCCAGCCAGCACAACTGGGCCACAGCACTGGAAATACCTTAAACCACATCAGCAGAACAGGTGTCAGCAGCTCAAGGGATGTACAAACTATTTTTTGTTCATTTTGACACGTTTTATAACCATCCATTCCCCTGCCCCTCTAAATCTTCACTGCTGCTTGACCTGTACAAGCTCACTGCTGATCTCAGAGTTTCCACGTTCATAAAGTTTCAATGGAAATGACACCCATGTTTGAAACTAAAAATATAAATGGGATTATTTCATTCTGCAAGCCTCTCTCGCTAAGCAAACTGGCTATGTGATGTTCTTAAAAATAAAATTAAGAAGGGGGGCAGGGTGGGGTTTCATTTGGTAAATTGTATGGTCAATTCAGATTACCTAAATAATTCCTTTGAAAAAAAAAGAAAAAAAAAAAAGAAAAAAAAAGAAAAAAAAAAGAAAAAAAAAAAAGAAAAAACCTTGGAAAACATAGCAGCAAATCAGCTTGAGAGGATGTGGTTATCAAGAGATAATCAAGCCCTGGGGAAATCAGACACACCTGGCTCTGCTGTGCCTTGCTGTGCCCTTGAAGAATGATTAACTCCAGGAGCCTTAGAACCCACTGCAAGAATGAACTGCCGTCCTCTGCTTCCTTGTGGCAATGCCCTTCACCACACAAGTGACCATCCACAAAAACCAGTATCAGGGCACTTGCATGCAAGTCTCAAGCTCAATGACATCTGCTCGACCAGCAAAATACCTCCTGACAAACAGCATCTTTAAAACAAAGCTGAGTGCAACGAGAGGCACAGACGGCTCTTTTTGTTTCCGGTACAATAGTTAATGCACGTAATAATCTACCACCTTGGGTGGACCCACCTGTGTGTCAGACATCGTCAGACTGCAGCTTACTTTGGAAATACAAGTGGTGCCCTGCAGCAGGAGACGGGAGTGACAGCCTCTCCCTGGCTGAAATTTTGCATTGTGATCCTTCCACGTTTCAATTTAGGTAACGTGAGCACATTACACAGGTTTAACTGGCTGCAAATGCAAACTAGAGCACTGCAATTTTAGTTCCCAGCTAAGCTATGGCTTGAGCTGAACAAAACTAGAGTGTCTCTGTGACACGGACAGGGGAGAAGGGTTTCCTAGCAAAGAAGGGCTGCAGACCATAATGCTCATAAAACAATAGCAGCCACACCAGGGTGGGTGGTGGAGCACGGAGCAGACACCCAATGTTGCTTGCTGAAGTGTGACTGGCATTTTCCTGCAAGACTCATCATGAGAGATGTTTTTCATACGCCAGCCACCCTGTGCTTCCCCACCTCACATACCTCAACTGACATAATGTGCTTTGGAAGAGTTCCAGACTCTATTAATTAAGCTATTATCTTCTCTCACTTTTTTTTTTTTTTTTTTTTTTTTTTAAATAACAACTGTAGCTTCTTGAAGATCTCAAAGCTCTGAGGAATCCATTGTGTGTTTTAATTAGAAACAAGGATTTGTCTGGAAGCACGCATGTGATGCTAGCTTCAATAACCACTCCTGGGTAGGATTTTTGTAATATTCCCAGGTGAAAATAGAAACACGGCTAGCTTGAAACTACAGTCACAAAACTATCTCTCACTGCAGCTCAACTCATAAAAACAATCAGAAAATCTTCAGGTAGGACAAAACTGAAGATGAGTCCTACACGTAGATGATTAACTCCAACTCCCTCATGGTAAGTTACCTCCAGGACACAACAGCACAGTCATGGTTACAGCTGAAACAGGATTTCTTTGTTAACTTGACAGTTTGACTGCAAAAAGCCATGAAGGTAATGTCCCATCCATGAAGATAATGTCCTATCCTGACTTGGCAGTCAGGGGCACACACGTGGCTGTGCTTTTGACGTTTCAGAGCTTGTTAAATGTATTAAATGCATTTAAATGCAGGAGATAAGAGTTATTGCTTCTCTCTGGTTTTAATTACTGTAGTTATTCTATAATTAGTGAGGTTACCCAGTTACCGTAAAGTCTTAGAGAATCTGCAGAAGCTGTATATGGCTTTTCTCCAGCCCTCCTTGCTCTATAGGATTCACCGGCATCTGGCAAAAGGGATGCACACATCCCAGTTCAGACAGCCCAGCTTTACAGCTGGTACATTTGAGCCTGGTGCACAGAACTGAGCTGCAGGCATTCCCCAGCACCCACGCCCTGAGGTTAGCTGCCTGCCAGGCAGGGATGCTCAGGACCACACTGTATGTGCCTGCTGAACTGGTGACATCCTGGGACTGGTTTTAGGACAGAGCAGACAATTTCTTCATCCTTGTTATCAATCACTTTATACAGTTTTTAATCCACTCTCTTAGGGAAGTTCACATGGGGGTGAAACAATCACTACTTCCAAGGGAACATCATACTGCTAACATTTTTTTTCCTCCCTTAAAAACATTGAACGTTGATGTAGGGAATTCTCTGCAAACCACAAATATACATCTGAAGAGTTTCATCTAGTCTTGGCTCAGCGTTAGCATTTCAATTACCAGAGAGAAGAAAGGAAGGAGTATGAATGAAAGATTGCCACTTAGGATCTTGCTACTTAGCAGAATGACTGATCTGAAAAGTGTCCTGAAAAGTGTCAGATACATTTCCCTGGGAAGAGACAAACTGCAATTACTGGTTCTAATGTCAGCTAAGAAAGGCAAGTTATTTTTTTTCTGCATTTTTTCCATAATATCTACAAGCACAATAGGTTTCACATAACCTACATTACCAGACCCTCTGCCCCTGGTTCTTCCCTTGAGTCTGTGATCCACTCCTCCACAGACTCTGTGATGCTGAGAGTTCTGAATTCTACTGAGGGTTGGAGCAGGGACAATTTTCCAAGGTAAAAGTTACTCTGAGACCAACAAGGCTGCTCTGTTTGCAGGCAGCTCTTTAGTTAAACTCCTTCTCTTGAAAAATGACCATTATGTTCATGGCCAGACTTCTGAGCATCCACTGCTTCTTATTCTTTTTTACTACTGTGGTGCACATACACAGATAGGTTACACCTGCTATTTGGACTGCCCATCAGAAATCTGTTTCTGTACAGGAAGCCACTCTGCTTAATGGGAAAAAATAAACAAACAAACAAAGAAAAGCTGACTCTTTCCTAAAACAATGCAAAGGAATAACCTTCTAATCAGGGGAACAGAAAGACAGGTGAGAAACGCTCTGTCTGCAGAGAGAAGCACCAGCGAGGCTTAGGTCATAGTGCCCTACCTGCAGCCTACAATGGGCTCTGAAACCCACCAAAGAGGTGCTAATGGAATAACTTCTGCCAGCAGCAGCAAATCATTTGGCCTGACAGGAACAAGAAGAACTTACAGCCTCTATTTCCATTGGAGCTTTTCACGTGATCAGCAAATACACGCTTTGATCTCAGGGCTTTTACTGACAGAGGTAAGTTTTGCTTGGGAGGTGAAGCATGGAAGATTACACAGAACTGCCCACTCAAATAATTGTAATCACAAATGCAATTAATTTTTGAAATATTATCTATCTGGACAAATACTTCCATAAAATCCCAGGAGATGGCACTGAGATGAAGTTACCACCACAGTGCTGCAGTGAATGCAGTTTTAAGCCTTGGTGATGTAAACCCTGGCTCTCTGTCCTCACTGGGTTTGAATCTCTCTTAGACATGACTTTCAAGGACTCTAAATACGCTGGACTCTTCTGCTGACTCATCTCCAAACCAGACCAGGTGGGTCCCATTAACTTCAATTCAGGAAGTTAAAATATGGAGAACGTCTCCACAGTCAGCCAAATATTTTGGCAAGGAAAAGCCCTGGAAAGGAGCCAGTTCAGGAAGCAGCTCAGGATAATAAGGTTTATATTTGTTGGTGAAGTAAAGGAAAACCCCAAGGTGCAGAGTGATTTGGGTGACTCAACCTGCTCACAAGCTCCCATAATTGCCACGTGCCCCAGCCACTGGCTTTCAATTCACATCTAGTGCTGAATATCTGGTCCAAAACAGATCTTCAGAGTATAGAATTTAGAGAAACCGTGGGAGTGTGATAATTTTAAAAATAAAGGAATGGAGGAATAAAGGAATGGAGGAATGTTGTTCTTTTCAACCACATTGCTGTGAATGTGATTCCAACCAACTTTTGGGTTTTCCTATCATTCTTGAGAAAGATCCAATCATTTTACTTTCAGTTGAAAAAACTGGCTACTAAAATGAACAGAGTGGTTTTTCCTGCACCATTTGGACAGATGGTAAAGGAGTACAGTGAATTTCCCAGAAAAAGAAGAAAAATTTGGAATGGTCTAGGAATTAGTATTGTGTTTTTTATACTTGAGGGGGTAATTGATAAGGTATTTTTTCTATTTCTTTGGAGAAATAGTAGGAGATTCAGTTGGAGATGAGTGAAGTAAGTGTAGGAGCCCAGATCTCTGATTTATTAACTACTTTTCAGTCTTGTTTTTACACCACAAGAATTTTGCAAAGCATGCCTCAAGAGTAAGTTTTATCGAAGTCTATTGGATTAGAGGAAGATGAGGAATTGAGGGAAAATTTCCACTCCATCCAGGCTGGCCACTGGCCTGACATCCTTTAGCAATATCGACTTCCATGGCTAATGATCTAAATGAGAAGGAAATGACTGGGACAACTTTGTGCCTTTGTTTCCACAGGCCAGAAGGCAAAAGCTTTCAGCTTAAGGCTAGGGTGAGCCTAGAAATCTCATTTTTTAGTCCAGAGTGAGACATCTCAACTGACTTGTAACTGTGTTCCATTCATAAGCCTAGATCCACTGGTATAGCATCCATTGGAGAGAATAAATCGTAAAAATGGTAAAGGCTATTTATGCCTCGTTAGAACATCGCTGTGCCTTTACAATTGCAGGCTTACTTCCAGATGTAGGGTTTTTCAGTGATTAGCATTTCAATGTAAGCTGTAGTCATACCGGTAATTTTGGAGCTTTAACTTTGCAGTTTATGGAGCTTTGTTTGCTTCCCTACCTTTTTCAAGTGATTATTTAGGGAATTGTTACTAGAAATGCCACTGGTAGTGCTTGCCTTGCTGCCTTTCTGCTCCTCTGTAATTGGAAGCTGGTGAGTCCAGATCTACGAAGGACAGGCAGCCCCGTCTGATTTACCAGAAATACAGGTAGTGGTTGGAGCTGTGACACCTCATCCCATCCCAGCCACCATGAAGTCAGTTCCCAGGCATGCAAGAGTTTCACCTGAGAAGTGGGACTGTGTGAAAACCCTGTTTGTGATCTGCGTGGCTTAGCACTAGTCCTGTCCTCCCATTAAGCACCGAGAGCTGCAGAGTTCCAAATCCAGCTGATACCAAGCATTTCCAGCTCTGCCTTCACTTTTGAAGGACCGACTATTTAATCTTCTTTCATTCCCTTCCTCCCCCCCACGTATATACCGAAGTACCAAAAGTGGATTTATCCCTTTTTCAGATGAGACCCTTGAGGCAGTTCCTTCATTTTTGTTGTTGACCCTAGATGCTTCCAACACATAAAGCCAGCTTCTACCACTGGAAATCTTGAAACTATTTTATTTTCCATTTCATCTCTTGAATGTAAAGAGGGTGAGTAATCCTTCCTAACAATTGCTACCAGCTTATATCCATAGCAAATAGAAACACAACCCCAGTAGCCATGTACTTGCCATTTGACAAGATATGACACATCTGACACAGTATCTGCTGTTTTGTTCAGTCTGGCAGGCTATCATTTCCTTGCAGAGTTTCAGTAATAGATTTATAGACCCATTTAAAGCTATCCCTCAGGGGCTGCTGAACAAGGAAAATGGTGCCTTACTCATAAAGTTAAAGATACTTGAAACAGAACTGAGCTCCTTTGGAGCCAGCGGATTTGAACTGCATCACTGCAAAGACAAAAACAAACAAACAAAACTCCATTCTACAGGAAAGAATATATATAGTATATAGGAAAAGCTGTTTCAGAAAGATTAGTTTTTCTTCTCTGTAAATTTGATACTCTTTCACCTACTTAGATAACTAGAAGGGAAAAAAATCAGTGGAGATTACAGCAAAACCACAAATTTTGTCAGTTCTTTCAGTCTTTTAAATTCATTTTATGATTTACTTACTTTTATGGCAAAATCATCAGTGATTCACTGCTTACTTTGTTCCCAGAACAGAGATATCTAATGCCCTACCAAGATGAACTGCACAAAGGAAACATTTAAAACTTGCTTTCTTTTCACATATGCACAGTTCTCATCTATTGTAAGCACAAGGACTGTTTTGGTAAAAATTTAGATTAAAAATAAATAAATGGAGTTTTACTGTGGCAGAACTGGGTCTAACAAGCTCAGTTTTCCATTTATATGGTGTCTGCATACGCTTTTCTTTAGCAGAGGTTTGTTTGATCCATTGGGGTAAGTACAAAATCATGTCAATACACAAAGTCTTTAAAGGAGAAGTGTACTCATTTCAAATCATCATCATAATCATCATCAGAGTGCTCTCTGCATTTTTTATATATGGGAACGATCCTGCAAAGTGAGATGGGAGTCTAGAAGACCTTAATTTTGCCCACTGTCTTAGTAATTCTAAAGAGAGCTGCATCTCCAGATTGAGCCTTCACAGATTGGAAGAACACAATCTTTTTTCTCCCCTCAATGAAGCCTTACAGAAGTAGATTATTATAAGAAACACTGAGAAACAGACAAAGCAACAGCCTCTCTGTCACCTCTCTCATCAAGTCTATTCTGCAACAGGTCACAGCAGTCGAACATCGCGATGCACACTTGGCTGCTCTGGCCAAGGGATTTGCTAATTCCTATCGCAGAAACTGCACGTATAAATTCAGCATTCTGTGATGAAATCATATTTTCACCGAGTCTCTAAAAGACTGATCAGTTGGCAGCACTGTGAAGCATTCATATGGTGATAACAAATCAGGGTGTATATCCATGCAGCTCTCACCCGGTTGGGTTCTGGCACTCATGGTTTTCCAGGCAGTCACATCAGGCACAGGTTCCTTTACGCTTCAGAAACATTCAAACTTGTTGTGATCTGCACTTAGCCTTGCTATGTGTCTCCCAGGTATGTTACTGGCATCTCACAGATTTACTGTTGGTTTAGCTTTTAGACTAACTCCTGTTTTTTCCAAGGCTGTGCCCGAACCACTGACTGGTCCTTCCACTGGTTTTCCCAGATCAAAATGTCATCTACACAAACCTTTGGACCTTCAGTACCATCAAACAGTTGTTGTATTTTTCTTTGAACACCTCAGGTGTTGAATATAACCCAAAGGGCAGTCTGAGGAAACAGTGTCTCCCAAAGGGGGTGTTGAATGCACAAAAATGTGTGCAGTATTTTTCTAAGGGCACCTGCCAGAACCCTGCTGACACATCAAGCGTAGAAAAATATTTGCCATCAGCCATCTCTTCCAGAATTTCTTTGCTTTCTTACATGTTTATTTAGCTCACTTGGGTCTATATGTAAGCAAAATGCTGCACAATGTAGGCCTACCTTGACAGCACACTGATGGAGAAACAGTGAGTGGAAAACTGCTGGGCTCAGCTGCTGGATCTCACCCTTCAGCAGTAGGGCACTGTCCCAGAAGTTGAATTAATGAGGGGTGTTTGAGATCTCTACTCTTTTCTCCAAATGCTGTCTTCAAGCTCTTCCCTAATTATTAGATTTCTTGCCCTTCCAGGAATTCCCTCTCTGAAAGTTATTATCGCTATTTTCTGTGCTATTGCAAACTGCTGACACTTTGAGTTTTGCCCATTTCATTCTTTTCCACGGGTTTGGTTTTCGTTGTTGTTGTTTTGGTTTGGTTTTTGTAGTTTGTGTTTGTTTGCCTGTTTTTCAGTGTGAATGTTCTTATTTCCAGCTCTGGCTTGGATTTGTAGGCAAACTAATATGAAGAAATTTCCTATTGACATTCGCCTCAATAGTCTATTCATTTTACACTGCAACATTTTCTACCTCCTTTTTAAAGAATCTCTTCATATTACACATTCCCCAAATCATAATGCAGAAGTAGGCTCAGAACTAAATAGGGCAAGTAAAAGCAAAAGGTGCTACTGGCACAAAGAGTTAAACCATCCAAAAGGCACATCGAAACAGGGAAAGGAGTCATCTGTGCCTGGGTGACCCGAGAGATCAGGCATTGAAAGGCAGCAAGAAAAATGAGACAAAGAATGCAGAGGTTTATCTGAGGAGGACCAGTGAAAGAATGGGTACATGAGAGGTCATGGCCCGAAGGCAACAAATCTAACTGGGAGAGACAACTCATCCACGAGGGAGCCGTTCCTTGGGCAGAAGCTGTAGAGACCAGAGTGATAACAGCAAAGCTTTCCACTTCTGCTGCTGAATAAAGGCTGGGATGTGTCCATTTGCTCCTTGGCTGTATGCAGTACATACAAGCTTTTCAGCAGGTTAAGATTAGCGGTTACTCAGCTTTCCACCCCAAATTAACCTCCTTGAGAACTACAGCACTCTACTTTGGACACAAACTCCAAGGAAGAATCGAGGCTATAATGTGTTTGCAATTGTCTTATTTTTGAAACATCTTTATTTTCCTTGGATGTTAGGAGACATGCATTTTTCTCTTGCAGGCAAATGCATGACATATGGCCTAGTTTTTCCCTTCAGAAAAGGCATAATGCCATCACTGAGCCATGATTGCACAGTTGTTAAACAGCAGGGATTATCGGGCAGGACAATATTAAGTGGTATTTAACAGCAAGACCAAAGTTCCTTGTCAAATGCTTGACTTAGTGTTCCTTGATTGTTAGCATCCCAGCAATGAGACCTTTTGCACTGAACCATTTTTCATTTTGACAACAAACTACCGCAGCTATCCAATGTTGCCTTGCTGGAGCTGACAGCAAAGTATTTTTGTGGCAGAAATATTACTACGTAGTGGGGTTCAGGGCTGGAGGATAGACGGTTTTATCCCTTCCCTTTCAGAGTGCAATGGCATTCCAAGCAGTAGGTGTCCTGAGTCACTGCCTGGCTAATGTACTCAGTATGATCCTCTGTCTAGTCATAACAATGGTAGGAAAAAAAAAAGGGAGAGAAAGAGAAAGAAAATCAAACCCTTGATGTAATTGTTTAAATTACAGACGACCCTCTTTTAGATGCATCTTAATGAAGATGTATGGCGGGTGACAAGGGGATAGGGAAGGAAGGGTGAATTACCTATTTAGGGGTGAATTTTTAAGAGGTTTTCAGAGAATCTGAAGTACCTTTAAACTTCTAGAAAAGCTGCTTTATTAAAGCACTAAAACTAAGAGTGCTTATGAAAGTTATAGTGTGATGGGAGCGAAAGGCAGGAAATAAAGGGGAAGAAAAGGGGGAACTTAATGAATGTTTAATCTTCCAGGGAATATAGACTTCAAAACTGTAAATCTAATTGAATGGTTCTATATTCTAATGTCAAAAGCTGGCATCTTTTGCCAGCAAATTATACATTTCCACTTGAGAAATCTAGTTTTAAAACAAGTTATTTATACTGTTAAAAGATGAGATGGGGTGGTTGGAGAAAGCTATGAACTATGTCATTTCCAAGGGTCTTTCCTAGTGACAGATTTATTAGGGGGTTTATCACTCCTTTTCCATCCTTTTCTGTGTGTACACTCTCCCTCTGTACTTCCAGGCTGGAAAATTTCCATAAAGAAACATGAAAATTTGATAGTGAGGTACTCTGGAAATAAACATAAAAGCCCAATGTTTTTCACTGTAGAAGAAAAGTTTGCTATCTCAAGTTCTGATCCTTATTTTTCAAGTTTCCACTTTTCTTTAAATTTCTCTTCACTTTTCTCTTTAAAAAGAAAAGCAAAAGCAAACCTTAAATTAGCACTTTGAGGTTCATTCTTTCAAAGTAACTCCAGTAAGATTCCTGGAGGAACAGTTCCATTAATACTAGACTTGAAGATACGGCTTTATTTTTAACCTTCTCCCTTTAAAAAGGAATTTTCTGGACCTGGCTATCTAGAATTCATGGCCTTGAGATAACAGTGTGCATTTAAACCTGTCAGAAATACGACAAAGATCTTATGAAAACCCAGTCACAGTGACATGCCAACAAAAGCCTTTTTCTCCCCAATACAAGACAGTTGTCTTTTCAGATAGAGAATGGAAACGTTGGAGATCTCCAACAATTTTAGAGGACTGAAGATTTCTGCACTTGCTGATTGCTGTATCATCTACCACTCAAAACTTCTTGTTCTTTGAAAGCCCATCTGTGCTTTGAGAACACCATATTCCCTGCTGCTTCTTGACTGATCACAAAAGATTACAACACTCTGCTCCAAGCTTTACAGACAACATTATGAAAAATGCTGAAGATAGAAGGTAATCCAAGTATCACTCATCCTTATATTTTAATTGTTTTACCTTATCATTCTGACAAGATTTGAACTGTAGGCTCGTCTTAACATAAACCAGCTAAATCTCTGGAAGGTCTAATCAAACTCAATGTAAAACTGGAAAAAAAAAAAAACCAAAAAACTATTATTTTGAACAAAAAAAACAAGGATGAAAATTTTCAATTGCCTGACAATACTGCCAAGCTCAAAAATATGGAAAGCCTATTAATTCTGGATGATTAGCTAAGATGTTATAGTTGGTTTCTCTTATCTATCCATTCACTTCAATCGTACAGCACAGAGTTCTTTACCAAACTTCACATAATAGACAAAAAGAGCAATAGCAGCTGTAGCAATAGCTTGTGCACTGCTGTCATCCCTATTGCTGTTTTCAGTAAAATAAAAGAAAATCACCATCAATAAACAACAGCCTCAATCCTGAGGATTGTGAGGAAGTAGAGAACAGTGTTTCTATGTTTGTAAAGCTACATTAAACATGGCTGAGTATTATGTGACGTGGTATTAAAGCAGCACTTTAATGCAGCAACAAAACTTCCTAATCTGTATCTAAAACATCAATCTTTAGATTAAATTCTACATGAATTCCCAGTGACTGACACTGGCCCAAACCTTCAGCATTTGGTGTAGTGTTCTGTATGCAAATCTTTCCCTATTTTCACTGTAAATTAAATATTCTTCTCTCATGCCAGAATACATGGTTTCCAGAGTGTAATCTACCTGCTACAGGAGTTGTATAAACCCAGTTTGTTCTCGAGTAATTAAAAATTTCAAAATAAAATGGTTACCTTTCTAAAATCACAGCTTTCTAAAAATGGGTTCAAATTAACACCTTTGCTTTAAAGATCTTTGCACGCTGTGGTCTTTATTAGCATTCAAGCAGTATCTGAGCGCTGTAGTTAGTCTCTGATTTCTATAATGAGTAAACCTAAAAACCTATATCTGGACAACCCTTAAATTAGGGATGTTTGAGGTCTGGAGCTCGATCAAATTGTGCACTTTGTGGCTAGGGCACCATCTGTATTCCCTGCCAACCTATCTGTGTATGCACTTGTTTTCGGGTGCTCCTGGCCCCATGTGCTCTGCTCGTTTGTAGGAGTACAACCAAGGGCAGCCCACCTACAGCACTGCTGAGCTGATCAGCGCGGGGACCCTGCAGAAAGCTCTTCAAAATACCACCATTCAGCTCGTTTTATCTCTCTTCACAGCAATCCTAACAAGAAACCTTCTCAACCTTGCAGCAAACCTCCTGAGACCCCAGGACAAGAGATGTTCCTCACAGGAAGGTGCTGATCACCAAAGTGATGCAGAGCTTCCAGCCTTGGTGCAGCTCATATCCAAAAGCTGAATGAAGCACTGAAACTTCAGATCTCTCCACTAGCAGTGGCTAAATTAAATGTTCAGACAATTCAAATATGTCCTAAACTGAAAACCCAAACTACTGACATCACTTACAATGGATGGTGCTTCAATGGCTCAGTCAAAACGAGGAGCTGGATTTGTATTGTCAATGCTTTTGGCAAACTTTCAGCCCCACACACCTCAGGGCTTTGTCCATCCCAGAACGACGAAACACAACATTACACGTAGAATTTTATAGCAACAACCAAATCTCTCATTTTATAAGTCATATTTACAAGAGAGAGTACAGTTAATTGCAGCGCTCAGAAATTACCTATTTTATCCAGTAGATGCAAATCACCTCCACTGGAGTCCCAAGAGAGAAGTGCAGAAGGAAACATGGCATCTGAATGTGCCCAGGAAAGCCCAGTAAGGGCAGAGCCAAGCTGCATGGCAGCAGATGTGTGTGTGCCCAGCTGATCCTCACACATTTGCAGCCTTTACTGTCATTAATAAAATCACTACAGGCTGGGTAAAATCTGCAAGGGGAAGGAGGAGCAGAGAGCCAACTGTCACACTGTGATGCACACGAGATTAAAATCCTGCTGTGCTTTATTGATGTACATGGTTACATCTCCTACAGCTGCAGGCATACACATGTAACTTCATACAAGTTTATTCAAGTGGATTCAAGGAAGAATATGGTATATATTTTAGAATGATTCTCTATGCATTTCAGGTAGTAGTGATGACATACAAATGGTCTCATTCTGTGTGGGCATATTCAGCATAAAATTCATCAGCTGGTTATTTTAATGGACAGATTGGTCAATACATATATATAAAAAATATGCACATACCTCAGAAAATGGTAAGACCTACATGGAAAATATATTACTTCGTGAGTACCCTAGCAACTGTACTATCAATGCACTTTCTTCTTAAGAAAACCTCAAGATATCACAGGAATTTATAATTCTAGCAGACTTTGATCAAGAGAAAAAAAATCAAGAAGGAGGGTTATGTTCAGCAAGAGTTCTGTAAGCATCCGCAGAACAGATGATCCATAAATCCGTGACAAGTGGTGTGTGATAGCCACATCTCTCCTGCCATGAATTAAAGCTCCACAGCCATTACCAGAGGGTCCTCTAAACTATTTCTATCTCCTGTCCCCACCCCAACCTATATTTTCCTCTTCCTTGCTCTGAAGCCACAAGTCTGGAGGGTTCTCAGTGTGAGCTGTGCCCATGTCAAAATCACTTCACACCCACAGGAAAAAAAAATTTAATATGAATTGAGCTTTAAAAACTTTACCTTGATTGAGTGAGAATATAAAATGGGACTGTAGTCAATGTGTTGTTTGTATGCATCGCAATGAATACTTTCACCTGAAGGATATCTGCCACCAAGGCAGCAGAAGCACTAACTCACATTTTAAAGCCTCCAAAGAAGCTCTTTATTCAAAGCATGAATTTTTAAATGAGCAAAGCAATGTTATCCAGCAGCAGGCATTCAAAATCCATACCAGCCTTTTAGATAAACTTGCTTCCAGGGAGTTTTTTGCTAAACGTGATGTAATGTACAGAAGGGTCTGCTGCATTTTATTACTTTTCAGGAGACAGTGAGAAGGAAGGAAGCAGCTCATGCCAGGAGTCAGCAATGGGAGAAAAGCATGGGGACACCACCATTCATAATTGAACAGTGCAACAGAAACTTCCAACTCGCTATATTTGCAGTTATTAAAGAAGTCAGTGGAGCTACTCCTACAATTTCAGATCCATTAGCTTTCCTCTTGCCATCACTTTAAGGATGGGGGGGAAAAATTAAAAAAAGGAAAGGTAACCACAGATATTATGGGCTGACAGCTGATGGCTGAGCTAGCAGTCCGTCAGCTTCGAGTGCAAGAACCCCATTACAGATACCTACACTGCATTTATCCATAAACTACATTTCAGCAGCATCGCAGCCAGCAGACTCTGAAGGAAACAATGGGAGCTGGTTCATCTCCAGGGAACCAGAGGAAAGATCTCCTGGAAAGCTGCTTGGCAGAGCAGTAACTGCGTGCTACCTTCTGGCATAACCAGGCTTTTGAGCTCAGTGGGACTTTGCCTCCTGATGCAATTGGGAAATCACATCAGAAAAGAGATTAAAGTGTGAGTTCTCAGCCTCTTTTCTCTCCTGCCATTTTGGCCGAAGCAATCTCTCTGGATGACTCCATGTCATACAATACGCTCACCAACTGGTTTAAAAAAAAAAAAAAAATAAGCTGCTTTTGTGTACAATGGGACGTGTGTGTACAGACCTGCAAAACCACACAGATGGAAAAGCAGCCAGCCATTCTTCAAACTTAAACGAGTCCTTTCCTCACAAAATCTCCTCAAAGCCCATTCCAAGCATTATTTAATTTTACTCTGCTTTGCAACATAACCCTCTGCAATGTCTCTATCTAGCAGCAGGGGAAATAGAAGAAGCCACCCGAAGGGCACACTGTGGGCCTGGGGTTGCTGTCTTGACCCCAGAGCTCCAGCTGAGATGCACAGGTCAATCTCCTCCTGTGCATTTCCACAGGTATGAAATCTCAGCAAACAAACAAAGGACAACAACATGCTCTGAGGACCCAAACACTTTCTGATTCCCTCACTGTGTCAAGATACGGGAGTGTTTCCAACTTCCTCAACAGCAGGCAAATTTCTCCACTGATCACAGAATCACAGAATGGCCAGGGTTGGAAGGGACCTCAAGGATCATGAATCTCCAACCCCCCTGCCACATGCAGGGCCACCAACCTCCTCATTTAATGCTAGACCAGGCTGCCCAGGGCCCCATCCAATCTGGCCTTGAATATCTCCAGGGATGGGGCATCCACAACCTCTCTGGGCAGCTGTTCCAGCACCTCACCACTCTCATAGTAAAGAAAGATCTTCTAAGGTATTTAGCTGCTTTTCACTCAGTCTTTCCAAAGCAATATGAACAGTCATTTTGAATATTGACAGATTTCTGCTTTTCTTAGAAAAATCTCCCTGCTCCTTTTAAACCCCTTGAGAGTTACCTTTAAGCAATGGACATTCATTCAACATGAAAAAAAGGGGCAGTCTCCCTTTAAAAGTACCATTTTTGGACAGACTCCGTGCATTATCTCCTTTTGCTTGTGTCTCAGCTTTGATCTCTGAGCTTTTCATCCCCGTGCTGGGAAAGAAAGCACTTCGTGTGCCCTGAGAGCTGCATCTGCTTGGAGCATATTATTCCCCATCGGGCTGCTGCAGGCCATCTCTCAGCAAGCATCCTTGATCCAGCAAAGCCAGAGGCTCTCGGTGAGCCCCTCTGCTAACAGAACCTGTTAACGATGAACTCCTGGCTTGTGACACGACAGAGATGTTTCACATTCCAGCCTTTGATGCCTTCTGGACCTAGGCTGAAAGACATGGTGTCTTCAGACATGGTGTGAAAGGGATTTGATGGGCAAGGAAACAGACTGAGAAAAGCAACGTGGATGTTTAACAAATTGTTGTAGGGGAAGTCTTCACCCAGAACGCTTGGAAAGACCTGGAAATGACAATCATTTGTTTTAAATTTGTTCCCTTCTTGCTGGTCTGCCTCACCTTTGCAAAAGCACTGGCGGAAGCTAAGAGCCAGGAATTCACCATACATGTAATTGTGCTGCCTTTCCTGCATACGAGAAAGGATGTCACAGCCTTTATCTATATTCAGGTACCTACTTCTTTAATAAATGCCTGCAATACATTGCCTTGGGATGTGATGGAATCTATGACATTCAAGATGAAAAACAATCAATAAACCTACCTGTGTGACCTCAAACTGTTCTTCCTGCATTATTTGCTTTTATTTGTCAATACACCATCTGAAAACATAACCCTGTTTTAAGCTCTACAGGTAGGTGTCACCCCATGCTTTAAGTTTGCAGTCAGGATTATTAGCTACCTATTTATTTACCCATGTGAGTGAGAACGGAAGACTGATTTATCTTAAAAGAAACACCATTAGAAATCTGCTGTCATTTGTTAAAACCAAAGAGCAAAACGAATAGCTAATTAGTCTCATGACTTATTTTCTACCCCCCACCCTACCCTATTTTAAATAAAACCTGATGATGCAAAGTATTCCTTGGCTTCTTGCTCAGCAACCAACCGGCTCTCTGTGGAAAGAGCTTCTTTTTTATGGCTACGTATTAAAAGTAAACCAGCCCATGCCAGGTTTGGATAAAAGGCTATTTATTTTCAACCAATTTGATAGCTGCAGTTTTCGGTAATTGAATTTTCTGTGGTCAGAGAAGCAGTAATCTTAGAAACCAAATAAATATTTTTTAATAAAATGGAACACTGAGAAACCCTATAATAATGTCAAATATGTAGCCACTTATGGATGGATAAATATTTTAAGAAATTTACATCTCACCCAATGCTTTAGGCCTTAGGCTTCCCTGGAAATTTCAAACAACACTATTTTATTTTGGGGAGGGGATGCAGGGGGAATGGAGTGTATTTAGATAAAGAACTAAATACTAATCCTTCAGTTTGCAGCAGGTTTTATTTCCAATATTTATGCAGTGGTTGCTGGTTTAATCAAGAAAACAAAAATCAAGAAAACCTCCTCAGAAAATGCTGCAATAGCATGTTCCATTTCATGTGATGCAGGTTGTACCAGAGTCAGTTATGTTTGCACAAAAACAACCAACTCTGCTAGAAAAACCCTTCCAAAACTCTGTGGAGCTGCAGATGCGTTATTGCTCCATCCACACAGCGAAAACCTATATTGAACCTTTGGGATAAAATCCATTTTTTGCTGAAGCCTTTTGTCTCTTTACAATAAGAATATGGTCTTTCAGTAAACACCATTCACTCTGGTCTTTGCTAAATTGAGAGGCAGAGGTGGTCTGATTCGGATGAACACTCAGTAAGTACAGTGAGAGGTAACACAGATCTGAGTATTCCTCCTAGCTCTGGGGTAGCATTTCTACCTGAAGCAGTTACTGTCTGCTAAGCATTGCCGAAGGTACACATACAACAGGAGACAAGAGGAGGAGGCCCCATGCTCTCAGTGTGCTAAGATACCGAAGAAGTGCACACCTATGAGATTCCTGAGCCCAGGGCTATCCCAAATCCTAACCCAGTTTTTCACAGCCAGCAACCGCTTCGTAAAATCCCTGATAGCTTTCCCAAGTTCCTTTTCCAAATTCGGTGTGTTTTCCTTCAGCTGGGGGCTCTCTGGTTTTCAGGACATATCTATTTTCAATAGAAGTGAGAAGACTGACCACAAGATAGACATAACTGTAGAGAAAGAAACTGTCCTGTGAGACGCAGCTGTGTTCCAGCACTGAACTTATTGTTCTCTTATGGGGACACCTGCTGGCAAATACAGACTTCTGAAACAACTGCTGGAAAAGGATCAATTGCAAAATGGTTTGGAATTATTAGGTACAAAACAGAATTTTTGTAAAATGATGGAAATAAATTGAAGTATCCAGCCTAAGTAAGAAAAGACAGGAGAGCATCAGATCTTCAAATACACAGAATGCTGCTACAAAAGGGAATAAAGGGTTCTCAGTGTATGGAATAAGACATAATAAAGGATCGATGCAAATAACATTGCAACAACAAAAATAAGGTTCATAACTTTGAAGATAAAGCTGTGAAATCCTGAAATCTCCCTCACAACAGCAGGGAACTCTTCCAGAATGCACACTTCTCCAAACCTCATTGATCCATTATTCAATTAAACCACTCCTAATTCAAATATAACCACCACTTTTCAGCCTACATCTTTTTTTTTTTTTTCCCCCCTAATGTTGATGAAAACTGAAACCCAGGTGGTTTTCAGCATGACATTCTGTGGAAATCAGGTATGAAATTACCTGTTTATTAATGATGTGTCAGAAGAATGACACGCTAACAGCCAACTCCAGCACCAGCCTCACTAATAGAGAAATAACAACTTTGCATTATACACAATATGTATTCTACAGGACTATAACTTTGCATCCCTAGAGACACAATAGAAACCCACGTGTTTTATCTCAACATTTCAATCCCAGAAAGCCAAGACTCCAAAATGGAAGTTAAACATACGCTTGGTCACTATTTTACCGTTCTGCTTCCTTGGGATTCATGTATGAATGAACAATCAGCAGCAGATGTGCAAAGTCGGAACGTCATCTCCAGGCATAGGAGAGCACTGATGGTGGGATGGACATATCACACAATCACAGTGAGTGTCTGACCTGACGTGGAGATGTAACATTCTCAGGGTCACATACAGAAATTATTATTTCAGGATAAAAACTCCAGTTGTTTACACAACACAATGCCATCAACGCTGAAAGGAGTGGAAATAAGGCATAATGAACAGTAGATGTCAAAGTAAATCCTGTTCAACATCGACATCATTCAAAGATCTTTGGTCCATTGACCAGTGAGTCCATCTCCCTTACTATTTCTTCTCTTCCCTTCCTTTGGAGAAGTCTTGGATTTACACACTGGTCATTCCACCTGGAAACAGAAGGGCTACATTTGACTAAAACCATTACTGAAGATGTATCACATAAGTCACCCATGTGGTGATTTGGCAACTGTTGTTGCCAAAGATGAGTTGTTTTCTCCTGTTTGGAGAGCTCACCCCTCCAAGTTTTAGTCTTCACAAGTAGCATATAGTATCAAGAACAGTTGCTAGCAGCTCTTCCAGGAGATGGGGTCTTTATTATAGAGACTTCATTTTACAATATTCCCCTTGTTCTACCAGGAAAGATGCCTCTCTGAGCTGCTGGTGCAGCTTTGGGGCATCATCCAATATTTATAATCTGTTAATCTTATAGCTCTAAATGAAAGATGGAAGAGACCAAAACCAACCTTTGTATAAATGTCATTGATTTGGGGCTCTAACAGCACTGGATTTTGGCCAGTGTTTTCCCTAGCCTCGCTCTTTGCCTCTCAGAATATTTGTGGAAATGAGTAACAGGATCATTTGGTATTCAGCCCTGGATATGAATTATAATCTTGGTATAAGCTATATAGAAATTTAAAAGGCAAATTTTTCACCTCAGAAACACACTTTTCTTCAACCAGTCAGAAAAAAAAAAAAAGGTTCCAAATTCAGTTCACATTTGTGAACACGCACAATACAGATACACGGACAGAGGAGGTTTAAAAGGACCTACTTCAAAACCAAAACAACAAAGTGGTCCACACTGCATGAGAGGGAAAGCTTGGAAATGATTCAGAAACCTGAGGGCATTCAGAAGATCGGCATAAAAAGGTACATAAATTTACATAGTATCTGCATCAAAAATAAAAGCAGTCCACCCTTATGCCCCCTGTACCTTTATTTAATAAGGGCTATAATACAATTAAATGACTAAGAACATTTAACATTTTTTTCCTCTGAACCATTCCCTGCAGTGATTTATTTCTGCACCCTGTGAGCACAATATGCACCAGAGGAGGCAGGAAGAACCCATTCCATCCCTCGTCAGCATGAAGGGACACAGCTCTGTTTCTTCTATTTGAAGAACAAACAATCAGAGAAGCCCTACAGAAACTCCATAACCTTGCTCTATTTAGCTGTCTTAATATTCCTGGGCATACTAAATCTCAGTTTGAAACGGTTCTTGAATCTGACCTCAACAGAAGCAAAAAGCCAAAACCAGAGTGGCTCAGGATGGGTCTTCAGGTCCCAGCAGATAAAACCTTGGAGCAAGAGAAAGGCTCCTGAAGGGTCCAAGCCACCACAAAGGACATGTGTACATGTCCAACACATTTCAGTTCTTCCTGTTTGATTCCCCATTCCAGCCTCGTACCACCAGTCTTTTCTGTTAAGCTCTCCTTCCTCTCATCTCAAACCTTTTCTTTCTTTTTATTTTCACTTCAGCTTATTTCATCGTTGCTACTTTACAACACCAGGAACAGACATGTATTCCCTTTGCAGCTTTTTCATAATGAAAATCCAAACACCCCTCCCTGATCTAGAAAGAAACGACAGAAATCAGATCTCTCTGAGCTCTGCTCCAAGGTCCTTCTCTAAGCTTTACCCCCAGCTGTCCATCAGCACAGTCACTTCTATGAACCATCTATGAGATGTGGTCTTTCCTCCCAAGAATTCCTTCACTCTCTGGCCTTGTGTAGCAAATAATTGCTTGAGTGTCGGGCAGCCTGAACATGGGCTGGAGTTAATGCAGTGCTGGTATGCTCAGACATAGCACACTCTATCACCTTGTATTAAATCTGCAATTTAACCTGCAAGCAGGAGCCTCTTTCAGCTTGCACTCATACTCAATGCCCAGATATGCATGATATAACATTAGTACAAGTTTGTTATTATGTTCTCTGAACAGAAATGGTCATGGTTTCCAGAGGTCCCCTTGAGGGAAACTCTTCTGCCAACCCCCCACAGTGTGCCCTGAATTCCATTCTGTGAAAAGCAAACCATAATGCTCCACAGAAGCATACAAAGGAAGGACTTCAGGCCAATGCTTTGCTGGATGCACTGTTAACCAGGTACATATTTTTCCCTCACGAGAACACACTGCATGATCAAACTATGAAGCACACGGATGCATTTATCAGCCTCTTTAGCTTAATGCTGTTCCACTGCTGCCCTGCAAGGCTGTCATTACTGCAGAAGCATCTCCTGGCTGCATGCAGAACTGTGCATGAACAGTGATGTTTGCTCATAATTATATCTCTTCTTGTCCATGGCAATAGGAGGATTTGAATGCTTAATTTTTTCTAATTATTGCATGCACTTTGAAAAAGTGTACTTGTCTGAGTAGAGAACCTACTGGGCCTTGGCCACATCAATCCCATAGATTAAACAGAACTCCAGTGAAATCTACTACCTTCATTTGCTGAGCTTTCTGCTCCCTCCAAAATAACAATCGCATCCATTCCTCAGAGGAAAGAGGAGGATAAAAAGGGAAAAGCCAGCATCCAACTAATTTTGCAAGTACAAAAGGAAAATCCATGCCAGAGGAACATGTGGTATTTTTAGTTCACCTTAAACTTTCCCCTTGGCATTTCAAGCCCTATTAATAAACAAAACAAACTGGGTTCAGAAAACAGATGAGTAAACATCTTTGATGCCTGTACTCTATTACTGATTCACCTTCCTTCCTTTCACCCACCACCCCAGGCCTCCACTCGATGACTGAATATTTTTATCATTAAGGCAACAGCGCTGGGACATGTTGTGGTAAATATCCAAAAACAAAACACGTGGCAAGGTCACACGGCGTTTCCTCAGCAGCACGGGACCTCTCCATTCACTCCCTGCTTGGAACAAAACCCCCTGTATCGTAGTGTTGAGTAAAGAGAGCAGGGAGAGCGAGGGAGAGCCAGGCTGGCACCAGCAATATAATTTAGTGTGCAGGTATTTGATTTGATAAAAAACCTACCTTAATTTAAAAAAAATACGTATATGTATGTATGTATGTATGTATATATATAATAGGTTTCTGACAAGGTTGTAATTCACTGAGAGGGGCCAGGCCTACAGTTTGGGTTTGACATGTCACTCCAACCTAAACCATGACTGGTTTTACGTGATCCCCTCAGAGGGTTGCATGTTGCAGCTGGCAAAAAAATAAACAAACCTGAGCTCTGTGCTAACAGATTTTTTTTTTTTTTTCTTTTTCCCCCCCCCTTTTTTTGATTTATGCCATGAGCAAAGGAAAAAAAACAGTGACATATTTGTGAGTCACGGCTCCATTTGGCCCCTCCATGCTTGCAGCAGCGTCCTGCTGAAGAGACAAACAGTGCAAAACGCAGAGCAACAGGCCTCAAACAGGCAGAGCTGGGTAATTCTGAGGTCTTGTTTTGCACCAGCTCACATACATGAGATGTGTGATACCATCCTTCTCCAACCCTCTTCCAATCCCCTGCCCCAACAGAGCCCAGCTGCTGGGGATGTCCCTTCTATGGCTGGTTCATGGGAAATTATTTAATTTGACTTTGCCCCGTCTCTGCACAAATCCCTGCACGGCAGGCAAAGCTCTGTGGTTTCTCCCATTGTTTACTGTTTGTTTTTCTTTCCAGCAGAAGCATAAAGCTACAGTGTTGGATTTGCAAGTAGAGATGACAAACACAGAGCATCAGAGCAGCGTGCTACATTCCCCCTTGAACACATTAAATGTTCAGCTGAATGCCTGAGGAAACAAGGCTTCCATGCTCACAGTGTATGGATTTCTTCTTTCCCTCTATCCCAAATTTTTAATCATTGACTAATTTCAAGCAAACTTATCAAAGGAGTGAAGACCTCAAAGATAAGATTTTCACAAATTTCATCAGGGAATCAGATAGCAGAGGCTCCCAAGTGCCAAGAGGAGCACCCCCTGCCCTTTTTCAGGCATCAGAAAAGATGAGGGGGAGGAAAAGAGAGGGAGAGATGTTGAAAAGCAGCTTTCACTAATCCCCCTGCACACAAAGCTACTTGTTAATTACTACAAGAACTTTTACATCCACCTCTGCTTCCAAGATCCAGCAGCTCAGTCCTAGAAACACACAGGGATTTAGCTTCACATGTTCTGGTCCATAAAGTTAAAAACATGCTTACAAGATCCAGGTCTAAAGTCTGCTATCACGCTGTAGCCTTTCAGAAACAGAACCCAAAGTAACTTTCCTGCCCAGTTAGTTTCCACAACAACATCCAAATATAAATGTCTGTGGCACAGAAAAGTGTCTCAGCGTTACCATTTTCACAAAGAAAGATAGAAATTAGTCAATATGTTTTAGAGCTTTAAAAGGGAAGATTTTCTTTTCACAGCTTGTTGCCATACCAACATGGGGCAATCCTACTATTTAAAAACAGCATGCACATGCACACACAGACAAACAGAGAAATGGATTATTTTTTTTTCCCCCCAGCACTTTTGTCCTTATTGCAGACGTAAGCACTGACTTGTAGAACAGCAGCAGCAGCAGCTTGGGTGCATGTGCCTAAGCTTTATATTATATAAGTCTAATATAACAGCGTGTCAAATGTTTGCTTTGGCGATACTATTCTTCAAATCCCCTTTTTATACTAATATTTAAAATGGGAAAGGGCTTTAAAAGAATGGGTGCGAATTACAGGTTCAAAGGTTTTATGAGGCTTCCAGCTGAGCATCGCTTATGCTAAGAATGGAGATTTCCAAAAACAGTGTTTAGGCAGTTTATTGGGGTTTATTTTCTCTAAGAAACTGCTACTGCAATCCGATGGGAGTGGGATGAACAGCAGGAGGGACAGGGGGCAACAAACGATCTTTTTCTCATGTAAATCCAGTGACTGCGCTTACTCACAGATCATAAAGACTGCCCTCTGAACTATCCCAATTATGAAAGCTAAGGAAAGCTCAGCTCAGCAGAAATGAGATGGACTTCCCAACATTAATAGCCACCACTAAAAAGACTCCATTAAAAAAAAAAAAAAAGAAGAATAAAAAAAAATATTTAGGAAATTCTGGCCAAATATTTGTTGAAAACTCACAGTTTATAAAATTTCACCCAGCTCAGTTGTTAAATTGAGCGAGATGGGAGCAAGCAGTCTGCACAGACAGACGTCTGGAGAGGCAGAATGTGCCTGCCTGGCTATTCACACCGCTGTGTTGCATGGTGATATTATGCCACTTTCCCTGAGGTAAGCAGCCTTATCACTTTAAAGGGTTTAGCAGCTCAGGAACAGTTCTGTGCTCGTGCAGCAGCGTTGGCACACACTGAGCTGTTGGGAAGTACAGGCAGGGTGCTATGTGCTCCTACCTGTGTCTGTGTGTATGGAAAGCAGCACCAACAGACTAATGCACAAGAGGCATTGTCTGGCTCTTATTACCTTGCCACTTCTTTCCTAAATCCATGGGTTTTAACGTGCATATTAGAAGCACATCCCTCTGCTACTCAACTCAGACGGGAGCTTCTGTCCAGTTTTCTCTGGACTGCCAAGTTAGAGTAAAGAGCAAAACACAAAGCTAAACATCCCTGCAGAAGTACAGGCAGAAAAGCTATGGTTTTAGTAGGGTGGGAGAATAAAAAGACCCATTATCTCCTCTAGCATGGAGCTGTGCTGTGCTTTGGGCGCAGGCACAGTGAAGTGTATCAAATAGCTTTTCATCTGGATGCTAAGTCTGGAAGCACCAAAAGGAATTGCACCACTGTAATCATGCATCCCTACGAGCCAAGAAACTTTCATTCCTCAACCCACGCCAAAGAAGCCTTCTTTGGTGGATAATAACAACCTGGAGATCATGGACTTTAAAACTTTCAGTAGAGAAAGTGAGTTAATCAAGGGGAAAAAAGAGGTTAACACAGTCATGTTTCACTACAGGATTATAGTGTCAAACCACAGGAAGCTGTCTCTGGTGGTTTGCTGATCTCTGTGGTCTGACTGAACTGAAATTATTACGAACAGTAACTTCATTGCTGGCAGTATTATCGTGTGTCTTTCTCCCTACCTGCAACCCTAAGGAACAGTAAAAAGGCCCTGATCCTGCAGCATCTGTTTCAGTTCTGACCCTGCTACCAGTGAAGCCAACAGTGAAATTTCCACTTGCTCAGCAATGGAGAAGCTGTTCTCTCCACGAGGGGATCAGCACCACTGGATTCCCTGGAGTTACTTAGTGAATTGCAGTGATTACTGCACACTTGCAATGATCGGATCTCCTTTTTGCATAAGTTTTGCTCTAGGAGGTAGGTTGGTATGGACGTGAAACACGTTATCAGATGCTAACGAGCAAAAAAAGAAATTTCAGGTTTTGGAAATAAAAAATCCACCATGTCAGACAAATACTAAAAAACAGACCACCTTAATTCTCCCTCGCCTCACAAAATCACTTTTCAATGCTGATTCTTTGCAAACTGAGTTCATTCCTGTTAAGCCATCAAGCAGACAGCGAAACCAAGCCACGTGGAAGAGGTACCACATCAGTCAGCAGACACTGGGCACACTGAGATGGTCAGTGATGGAAGAAGACAACTTGAAGAGTAAATTACACATCTTCTTAAAAGGTATCACGCAGTTCTTAATTACTGAGGGCACTGTTTCATAATTAGGATCAGAAATGATATTTCAAACACATGATTTTTGCATACCCATTGAAATGAGGGATTTCAGTTGTTCCTCCTGCTATTTTGCCTGCACTAAAATTTGACTTTCAAGTATTTTGTCTATCATTTTTAAAGAGGAAAAAAAATAACAAGCCTGAAAGAACAAAGACGACACTTCAAAGCCTTCAGCAGAGAAGGAAGTGCCTTCTAGCAAAAATCATACATTTTGTCAATGAAACCTTTGTCAGACGGTTCCTCTCCTGCCTTGGCTGCTGTATGGTTAAAGATATAAAAGCAACCGAAGACAGAAGAGAAAGAGAATCTCTGAGAGAAGGAAAAAAGTCATGTCCCAGCACAGTCCTCTCTTTGCCCTCGGTGTTTATCTGACACACTGTTATTGATAGCTCTTTTTCCAACTCCCCTGACTAAGGGAGCACATATACCTTTTATTGCACTGAAGTTGATTTAAACCACCCTCACAATTTGTGAGGCTGTTTTTCACTTACATAAGGAAGTTCTTGAGAGGATTTTGAAGCAGTACAGTACAGTAGTTAAAACCAAGGCCGTTTAAAAAAGAATTGCATTTCCTCAGGCCATACATAATTTTTCATTCCTAAAAATACCAGGGAACTCTGCAGCTTTGGCAGGGAGAAGCCAGCTAAATGCAACAGGCTTTGGATCACTTCAAAGCATCAGGGCAAATTCATTCCCTTTCGACTCTCAGGTTCTCAAGTCTTACCACAGACAACCAAGATTTCTCTTCCCAGCCATGTGCAGTGCCATGTGGATTTTTCTGTGAAGCAACTTCTAATTTGCTCACATACTAAAAAGACTTCAGGACCTCCGTTCTATTCGATAGCAATCTTTGATAAAGTCCTTGCATGCAGCTGTTTTGTACCACTTGCTATACAACAAGAGTTTTCTTACCTCCATTGAGTGCTCTTTTTCAACTCTCCAGAAGTAACATGTGAAGAACTAACCAATGATTCATGTTTGCAGTGGCTCCCATTTCCTGAAGCATTGCAGCAACACGTTGCTTAAGACTTGGTTGACTCTTAACAGTGAAGTTGCTTCTGATAGCTATTATCCCTAACAAGTTTCCCTTCAAAAACAAGTTGCTTTTGACCTCAACACACCTGGAGACTTCACCCTTACATTTCACCTCTGACCTAACCTGATATAATTGACATTTTGCAATTATCAGCAATTTGTTAGCTTTATTTTGGTTAGCACCCAATTATGCAAATAACAGACGTATAATAGAAATTCTCCCATTGGGCTGCAAATTTCTAGGAAAGTGTTTCATGCATGAATGACCGTGGCAATCTGGGTATATTTTGTAGGAGCAGAAAGTGCCCATCCCATGTACTCCCTGTTGGGGTGGGTGAGACTTCATGCTTTTTTCGTTAACTCTTATGAGAACCCACAGCTTAGATGAAGCCTGTTCACACGAAGCAGGACTTTGTAACATCTAACTTTTCTGTACTCATATGCTTAATACCTTAGCTACATACCCTTAGCATTTCTCCAATATAAAGGGAAGAGCAAGATCTGGGACACTGTCAAATAACAACAACAACATCACATTTTCCAAAAAAACAGAGAGAATGAACTTGATTTGGGGCATGTTGACCAAGTGCAAGAAGAAATCCCACATTTCTTCATGCAGACAGGAAGCCATCATAGGGGATTGAAAGAGAGCAGAGCTGTACCCTGGACATATTTATATTTATTATATTGGCTCCTGTTGTGCTTGAATACACTGTTTTGTCTTTTTCTCTACAGGATCTTTGCAGTGTTCAATAATAAAAATAGAATAGCTGATCCTGTCCTATCTCACCCTGTATTTATCAAAAAGGTTTTTAACCCACAGCATTTCACAAGCACCAAAAATGCAGATAATAAACACTTAAATTACAACAAGAAGAGAGCACTGGTCCCAATTTCCCTACCTTTACAGCAGCATTCAGCTCTATTTGATGCATCAATTTCACCATCCTCGTGACAGCAGACAAGTCCTTCCCCGTCTTCTGACCTCACCCGCTTCCCTGTCAAAAGATTAAGGCACATTTGGAAATGCTTGGGGCTATTTTTAGGCTGCACTAGAGACATGCGGGGAGGAAAGCAGTTTGTGTACTTTCCTCATAATGTAGTAATCTCAATGTCTAGAAAAACCACTCTGGTTTGAATGTCATTTCAAATAATTACCTTGGGTAAGGCCAGATTAGCAGCATCAGTCTGAGATGTTATTGTCCAAATCGCTTCCCTTTGGAAGGGGACTTGCTGACTCTTGTGGCTGAGAATGCACAGCCACAGGATGCAGGAAGGACGTGGGCTCTTATCTTTGCCACTGGGAGATGCTCTCTTTCAAGTGTCCCAAAACCAGGAAGAAAAGTTCTGGAAGAAGAAAAAAGATATAATTGCTGTGTTGAAATCTGATGAGGCCAAGAGCACCGTGCTGTGGGCTGGGATCCTGAGCTATGCAGGAGGTTCTGTGCAGTGCCTGGATTCACTGTGACATGGTGAGGTGCCTGCTGATGAGCGAGCTGCAGCACAGCTCCACTGCTGACAGGTCTATGCCCCATCCAGATGCCTGACAGACCACTAACAAGGACAATCCTTCACTGTGTCCAGCTGCAAGGGCTTCTGGAACAAAACAGTTCCTGCAGTCACATAGGCTATAGGCACAGAAGAGAGAATTTGATACAGACATAACTGGCACACAGCACCAATGATCTTAAGTAGTTGTTTTTATGGTTTTTAGTACAGCTTTTTTCATATTTGGATGGCAGAAAGGAAAAGTAAAGGAATATCAAATATCCTGGAGTTAGCAGCTGAATGTTGCAGGTATGAAAAGCACATCCACACACACAGAATTGTTCCATGCCTTGTCTGCCTTCTTTGCATATACAAAGAGGTCTGATATACATGAGAAATCCTGAAATATCTTGGCTTACTGACATGATAGGGATGAGCACAGAATAGCACAAATGGGTTTTAAACCCTTATCTAACTACTGCTTCTAGCTGGGCCCCTCTACATGTGGTACCCTGTCCTGCTCTCTTCACTAATTCACTTAGAACCTACATTTCCACAGGGTTCCATGTGAAAGCTCAATACTAGTTACCAGGCAATGAAAAGAAGGAAGATAATTAATAACAAAGCAAAGCCCGGCCCAAATAAATCACATAAAACCAAACTACTACCATAAAATACTACCATCTTTTTTTGTTTTCCCCTCTTACAGAAAGAAGCCAAAGAATACTCAAAGGCAGAAAAGACAATTCGAGATCCCCCCTGCTAGGATCACCCTTGGTGATCTGCCCACTTTACCAAATATCAAATGTGCTTCCAGCCATGCCTGGCATCTCTCCATCCATGAATATGTACATTTCAAAGCATAATGGTTATTGCATGTCACGCTTATGGGCATTTGGCACATGTAGCCCTCTCTTCCCCAGTCTATAAGTACATGAAACATAAAACTAAGAAAAATCTGAGACATTGTGGAAACTGATGAGGGCTTGAATGAGCTTCTGGAATAAAACTGGAGCCCCTCCCCATCCAAGCAGTATTTTTAGGAAGCCGATTGAGAAATGTTTTCCTTGCTCCATTTCCATGTTTACTGGGATACAACATTGTTACACTCGATTGCATCAGAAAACATGGAAACAGCTCTACAAATTGATTCGACCACAAGATCTCAGAGGAGTTTGCTCCTTGTCTCCAAGGAGTTTACCCAGCATAAACAATGTCAAATAAATACAAGGCAGACCTGAGAGAGTTACTGTTTCTCAAATAAGCTTCAGCAATATCAGAACATAGATACACCCATCAGGCAACTTCATCTGGATGGATGTTATGATGGCATAATTCTCTTAATGGCTATAGCCATCCAAATAAAAATACAGACCATATTAAACAACACAGTCAAATTTGCTCTGTTTGAAGAGGATGTCAGGAAATGGAAATGGTGATGGGACTAAAATACAGTCATCCTCCCAGAGAAGTCACCAGGAGATGCAGCTGCACCCCAGTTTAGCATTTCCCAATGGCCACTAACACCTAAATTCTTTGGAGGTTTGGAATTCAGATGTTCAGGCCATTAACCTGACATTTCTTCTATGCCATCAATTATGATCCCTGACATCATCGTACAACTCCAGTGTGGCCAATCTTCTCCTTTAACCCTGATTGTGCTATTCTTACAGTGCTGCACCTCGGAGACCTGCCTTTCAGTCAGCGATGCTCCTGTACCCTTGACTGGTCAGGTGTGCCTTCATTTGGGTATTGGCACTGCTGGGTTGTATTCTGCATCTCTTGGCCCTTGCAGCTGGCCGACAGCCACAAATCACCAGCACGACCTGCCAAGCCCTGTGGCACACACCCAACTACACACTGAAGAACCTTTGGATCTTTCAAAGAACCCTGCTCCCAATCTCTTACAGCTGGCCAAAACAGAATTAAAGTTGCCTGATTAACATGATAATGGGAAACAAAGAAGCTTACAGATTTTTTAGTTTGAAATTGGGAACCCTTCAATAGAAATTATAAAAAAATGTAGACATGGGCTTTCAGACATTTGCGTGGTGTTTGCATGTCATCCATTAGAAACCCATTCAGTTGCATGGGAAAACACTCCTAACGTTAATCAAAAGACCATTTTCTTTAATACAGGAAAACTGTAACATCTCCCAGACCCTCTAACTTTTAACCTATTCTTTCTTATCTTGTCTTCCCTGGTAGTTTCAACTCCTCAGTACAACAGGTAGCTGAAAATTGAATCCCCTTTCCAGAAAAAAATACCTTCATTTAAAAGAAGTTGAAAAAAAGAAGAGAGAAATTTAGCTGGCAGGGACAAAAATGAAAGTAAAATAGCAACAATAAGCCCAGTGCGTGTCTCCTTCTTCAGTGGGATTTCCAAGCACCTTTAAATCCTTTTAAATTTTAAAGATGCATTTGATTTCACTTTTTGTCTTCAGCAGAGACACAAGAAAACCCCAAACCATGATGAGGCTTCACATGGGGCAGCCAGGAAGCTGTCATTTGGATTTCCCCACTAGCAAATTGGTTTTTTTTTTCATGCAAAATTGTAGCCTTCTCCAGGAAAAAAAAAAAAAATAATTGATTTTTCAAAGAGGCATTTTCTATCAGCAAATAATTCTGATGGAAAATTGCCCATTAAACTCAGTGCATGCAGTAACACTAAATAAGCAGCTGCAGACTTTCAGGTAGGCTTGCTGTGAGACTGCTTTTGCCATTAGGGTGAGCAAGCAATCTTCCCCACCATGACTGAGTAAACCTGAGAATCAAGAGGCTGAGTAATAGAAGTTCGTGGCTGAATGTAAGAGGAAACTTGCTTGTCATTGTGCAGTCCATCAGATATAAAACTCTGCAAAAAAGTGCTTCCTTCAAAACCACACAGTGAAAACCAGGGCAATAGCACCTGGCAGTACTGCTTTTTAATCAAAGGCTTGAAATCTCTCAATTCGTAAGCTACTTCTACCTGAGCAAGAATTATCAGTATCCTCCCCATTGCAAGGCCAGGGAAATGGAGTTAGGAATCAAGTGGGGTTGCTGCTATAATGGCATTACAACTATTGCCACCTGCACATCCCCCCCACCAGCAGCCACCCAAATTCTGGGCTGCAGGGGTTGGCTGCTCACACAGCAGCCACGCAGCTCCCAGAGCTTCCCCATGGGAGTGATGTCTGAGCAGGCACAGACTTTGCAATTGTTCCTAGAGGCGGGCACACGGGGATAATTAGAGAATATAGCACATATATAAAAAGAACTTGTTCCCCACCTCCACCCTGTACGTGGCAGGCTGTGTGCACAGACACTGAGATCAACTTTTTCACCTGAATTAGAACAAAGTGTTTCGCTATTCTCTTTCTCTCTTCTCTTTCCCTCCCCTAGCTCCCCTCCACCCCTTTTGCTGTCCTTACTTTAATCTACAAAACAGTAATGGGTCTGCAGGCATCCTGCCAGGGTACAGCTTGCATTCACCTGGCCAATGCCAGGATCCTTCTCCTGGCTCCCATCATAAACCAAGACTAAAAGAAGGAGCCAGGAGGTCATTTCTGAGCCAAGGCACCCGCCCAGCGTCCAGACTTTATAGGAACAAAATTTATGGGAACTAAACACTTCCATCTCTCTCTTGCTCTCTCTCTTACTCCGGAAGAGGTTTTTTTATCACCCTTGATATCACAGTGAAAATTTTCTAAAAAGCTGGAATTATGAATGCTGATAGTCTTTTTTTTTTTTCCCCCGCCCCGCTAAATAAATAAAATGTTATTTGTACAGAAAAAATACACATGCATTAATTACACTTCTTCCTTCCAGCCTAAAAGCTTCGTGAGAAGTGCTAAGAGGGACTTTGTCACTCTGGGGCTCTCAAATAAAGCAGCAAGTCATCCATTAGTTCATTTCTGTTAACTGTATTTCTCCCAATAAAACAATCATATTTTAACTGTGCACTTTGCAAGTTTCATTGAGGGACCAGATAGTTGTTATCCTTCGTATCCAACAAAGACCCACAGCAAGTACTCACTGCAGCTTGTGTGTGAGGAATGCATTTTGTCAGTCATCTCTGCAGCTATCATTTTAATCCTACCTTGGAGCCAACGGAGCTACCAGCACTGCTGTCAGCCACAGCTCCCCATTCACACTGACAGCGGGCTGCACTGGTCTCTGCTCTGGCATTAAGAGCAGCAGGAACAAAGCAGCACCTCCTCAAACCGCAAGCTCCTTGGAGGAGGAAAACACTGCCAAATTCTGCTATTGTCAGATGACTTGTATCGCTTGGCAGGGATGTGAACAGGGGCAGCCTCAATCTTCTGTCTACCACATGCTGCTCAGTCTGAGGTGCATGCCACCTTATCATCTCAGTGCAAACTGTGAGCAATCGTATCTAGCAGAATAGCACCGCATGAATTAATGACTAATGATGATAGGCTTTTTGGAAACAATTTTTAGCCAAGCATCACACTTGCAAATGACTCACTGGCACTTAGTAAACATTGGTTATTAGCCAGCAGTTACAATGCAGAGGAAGCAGCATCCTCTGACGTCGGAGGACTGCTTTCCCCACACATGGGGAATTAGAGATACCCATAGGAATGCAATGACAAAACCAAG
Source organism: Chrysolophus pictus (assembly GCA_037305975.1). Classification (NCBI taxonomy): domain Eukaryota; kingdom Metazoa; phylum Chordata; class Aves; order Galliformes; family Phasianidae; genus Chrysolophus; species Chrysolophus pictus. The sequence goes on along the minus strand of CM074593.1, from coordinate 4,529,997 downwards.
GCTGTGGATGTTATCTGCTCATGGCACATCAGAGCTACTGCTGAGCCACACAAGGCATTACTCTGGCACCTAGGAATAAGCACTCACCCAGTGCAGATCCATCAGCTTTTTTGTGATGCTAAAGACCAAAAAGTGAAGAGGAAGATGAGTATTAAACTATGCTGAAAGCCTCGGGAATGAGAAAACAACCATCAGAAATGGTACCTGAGCAAATAAATAACCACAGAATCATCCAGATTGGAAAAAACCCTTAAAATCATTAAGTCCAACCATCTCTGTTCTTCCAGCAATTTGAGAACACCTCTGAGTATTTCCTGTGTTCAAAGCTGTACTGTCAGACCCCATCGTTTCCTGGAGCACTGCCATCAGAAAACCCTGTATCAATTTATGCCACTTGTGTATGTGGTTGTACCCCTCAATTCAATGGACTAATAAAATCTCAAGAATATTTTCAGTTGCTTTATGAATTCGTTGTCATTACAACAGTTCATCTGAAGTCGTAATCTAAGTGGTTATTATTGGTTAGAGACTTGTAAGGAACTGAGGGAGAAAATCAGATACACGCTCTGGTTTTGTTTTTTCACAGTGATGGGATTGAAAACTCCTGATTCTAGTTAGAGGGAAAAGCTCTGCATTTCTACACCATTATGGCTCTGAGCTCTTATTGACTGAGTTTTGTAATTCAGTTCAAAATCTGAGGGCATATTTATTAGTGTTCTATCAATGGGGTTTGCTGCCTGCTGTATTCACAGTGAAGAATTAATGTGAGCCACCTCTGGAAGCTCTTTCATTGCTTTTTTGCCTATTGTACGCTGTATGCAGTCACACCCACAGCATGGGTATAAGGGGAGGTAGGAAGATGTTGGGGGAGAATAAGTAACTCAACTGTGCGACCAGACAGACAACCTTGAGCAAAGAAGGTGTCAGACATCACCTAATGCTGGAAATTAGGGAACCCAGATAAGATAAACACAAAGGGACTTCAAAACGATGAAGTTTACAACAGCCTAGAAATCAAAAATGAGACGATACGAGGACTCAAAATTAAATAATACAAAATTTGACAACGCTAAGCAGACCAGCAGAGTGAAACAGATGAAACGGGACCGGATGAAGCCATGGGAGCTCTGGGCTTGGAAATTTTCCCAGTTCCTGTCTATATTGGCATGGACCGGTTGTTCCTTATCAGGTTGGCAGTCTATTTCACTCACTTTCAAAAAGAATTACAGGGGAGGGGAAAGACATGTAGGCTATTTCTAGCTTCCCAAAGTCACAGCTGTCAGTGCTATTGCCACTGAGACGGGAAGATAGGACCACAGGGTAGACGACTGTTGACTTCATCTAGAAAATATGTCAATACAAGATGCCAAATCCAAGCTTCTGACCACTTGTGGTCATTCAAGATCCCAGGGCACATTTTGCAAGAGTATGGGTGTTAGCCCTGGTACACCGGCCAAATCCAATCGTGGCTATTTATATTCAGCCTCTCTAAAATACGGCTTGGAGTTTCAACTGGAAAAGTTAATTTTGCTTTTCTGTCTGGAACTCCGCAATGATGCGGGTCCAATAACGGCACGTGGTTTGCCAGCAGAATGGTGTCCCAGTGACTGGTGAGTCCTGGGAAGATAGAGCTTCATTTATCATCTTGCATCAGCACTTTAACACACACAGACAAAAAAAAAAAAGCTACTTTGGGACTTAAACATTTTTTAAAAGTGACTGATATCAATTCCAGACTGTTTTCAGGAAGCCCAAATGCATTAACGATACTTAATAACCAAGGCTCATTAACTTCAGTAGTCTTTTCCTCGTTTTAGTCAAAGCTGTAGCTGGGGTTGTAGCTCTAAACTGCATTCCTGTGTCCCTCTATCATAGGTGCTGACCATCTGGTTTGTGTGATGAGAAATCCAAGCACGTGCTTGGGCATTTTTTGCTAATTCATCTGCTCTCAGCAAATCACCTGTAATACATTTTGATAGAGGATAAGAAAATGTGTCAAAATAAAAGGTTTACTCTAGTGTCCTCTGATGTTTTTTGTTCCAAGAAATCTTAATAGTGAAATAAACCAGTTAGAGTGTGGGCTAAAACTGGATGTAGATACTGGGAAGCAGAGATAGCCAGCTTCCAAGATTTTCCACTGCTTTTCGCATAGCAAAATGAACATTCAGCACTGAGCTTTTTGCTATCACTAAACCCAAATCCTTCAGCGGTGTAGGATTTAATACTGCATCACAGGGATTAGAATGACAGGAAAAATATATATTATCATTGCCTTTAAGAAACAAAAAATAGATAAAATGGTTAAAAGTGGAAGCTATTCAAATAACTAAAAGCTGCTGCATATAGCTGAGCTAACTTACTCTGGGACACTGTATAATTCCACTCAGATCTGGAAAAGAGATACAAGGAGCAAGGTGTATCAGCCAAAGTTAATATTTGCACAAAAATGGTGAGTCATATAAACTGGGATTTCCTCTTCCAGCCACTTATGGCATATCATCTGAGCCTCAATCGAATTTGATGCAATAACTTTCATCTGATAGTGAAAAATGCTCAGCTCAGGTAAGAAATACTTGATTTTTGGCTGGAATTTTTCTGTATCTAACTTCTGAAATGCTTCAGAGAAAACTTTGTCATCAAGTATTCCATCACCTGCTATTGCACAATTGTTTTTATGATGTATTCACTTCCTTCCTGATTCTCAGTCATCCTTCAGAAAAGCAATATAGAACCAATACATTGGCAACTGGCCAGTATACTAAAAAAAAATAGAAACTTCACAGTCATTTTCAACTAAACTGGACGTTATTCATTTTTTCCCCCCAGAAAATACATGATAAAAAAAGCTCTGCCTTTGACTTTTTCTTTTTCTTTTTTTTAATAATAAGGGAATTAAAAATATGACATCAAAGTCTGATAGGAATTCATGACAAGAAACTGCTAGTGTTCACATTATTTTACCATAAAACCCTGAGCAATCTGGATGAAAGAAAAAACACTGAATAACTATTTCATACCAAAACTTGGCTTGTTTGGAGACACACATTAAACCGTGTTATTTTCCTTCAAGCAACTTTACTAAACATTTAAAAAATCTTTGCTGTAGGGCTTCAGTGCAAAGTTAGGGTGAACTTGCTAAAGATTTACATCAGTTGTAAAGAAGTATTCTCCTGTATTAATCTGAAGGAGCCATCATGGGGTTGGGTTGCTCTCTGCCTGCGAGATGTGAATGTACCCTGGAGCACCACCTTTAGGTACAGTAAGCAAAGAGATAAGCAGTGGTTGCCCCTTGCCTGATAGAATGGAATTAAGCTCATAAAAGAGTCAGTATCGTAGAAATAGCATTTTAGAGGCCACAGGGAATAAATGAGTCCATTTCCAATCGAGTAGGATAAGATAGGGGAAATTAAAGCCAACCATTAGCTTATAAAGAGAAAACATCTCAGAAAAATCAACACTGAAAATTTCTTCCTCTTTCTTATAATTAACTTCAAATTATAACTTATATAAAACAAAGGAAGTCACCTCAAGTTACCATAGTAGATTTTGCCAAGTTAGCCAGCAGGCCCCAGCCGTCACAGTGGGGTAACAAGAAGAGGAGCCATATAATTCATGCAAGAGTGCAACTACAGCATCTATCTACTTTCCTTCTGGTTTTAAACACCTAAAATTTTATTATCATTCAGTATGCTTTATTTAGACCATAGCAGTCCAGCAGAGATGCCCGAGCTTCCCCTGCTCCTCATACAGTTAACATGATGTTTCAAAAGAAAAGGGTTTTAATTCAGCCACATACACAAAAGGAAATTATAAATAAACAACATGCAAAGAAAATCACTCTTGTAAGCAAGGAACACGTTTCAAATACAAACAAAACAGCTTCACTTCCTGGGATCTTAGCTGTAAGACAGCTGGATGAAACAAAAATAAGCTGAATCACTTTTTATTTTCTTCCTGATAGACTGGAAGACATGCTTCACCGGGCTGAGCCTATTTTCCTCTGCGAGGAAGTCAGGCCTTCACGGGAAAGCACTGGGCTTGGTTCACATTCGCCTGCTACCACCTCCGAGTCACTTGCCAGAACCTGGGCCAAGCAGTAGTACTGTGCTGTCCAGAAACAACACACTGCAGTAACATGGGAGGAAGGACCACACGACAACACCCTTTGTGGCCTTGGAAAAAGTGATGGGTAATAAGGTAACTGATGAACGTCAGCAATGAGCAAGAAGGCAACAGGTAACGGCCCTGGGAAAGTTTATTCTCTGTATCTCTGTCCCCTCTGAGAATATAGAATGCAAGAATTGGGTTTTCCAGGTGATCCTTCAATCGCATTCTTGTATTTTGTGTGATTGGGGTGAAAGCGATACAGCACTGCTCATTTTTACCAGGACACACAACAACAAATTACCTTCAGTGAACATCGGGAAAACCAATCTGGTTTTGATAGTTCAGAGGCAACTTTTGAAATTTCAGGCCTAAACATAAGCATCAACATAAAACACAAACCCCTAAGAGCTGCACTGAGACAGGGACAAAGCAGCTTCGCTTCTGTCTCCCTCAGTTTGACTGCACGAGTACTTTAGATTCTCCACTATAGGCACTATTCTCCAGAAGCATGGAGCATTTCAGAGCTCAGGTTGCTGCTCCTGGCAATGTACAAACACTGGGCCAGATTTTAAAAAGGCATATTATGCATTTAATCATGTCACTATAGAAAGAACAGGATTTATTAAAAGCACTTCAATAAGTTCCGGGCCTTTCTCCCATTAGTTTCCAGAAGTGACTCATAACCAGTTGTATGAACAGGCTGGAAAAATCCCTTTGAGATCTTACCTGCATTTTTAAGCACATTTTATACACGTGACCTCTGCTCAAGCCCTCCAAAGGCACTTGATCAGATACTGCAAGGCATCACACTGCTTTGTCCCTGCGAGAAGGACAGGTTGCTGTGAAGGACTCGCTAAGGACAACGTTGTAACACAGCTCCAGCTATGGACCGAGCCACGAGCAGCTGCATTACTCACACAAAGGCTCAGCACTGCTCTCCTCCTGGCCGCAGCTCCCCTGGAGCCTCTCGGGCAGCTTCAGCCTCAAGAGAGCTTCCCTCCCTCCTCCTCGCCCTCCTCCTTGTGCTCAAGGAGCGGCCATGACACCCCAGTTCACGCGCACTTCCTCAAGGAAGCTCATTGGACAATACGTAGGCGGGACTTGTAGAGCACGGACCAATAGGAGAGAGGCACCCCGTTGCTATGGTGATGGCGGCTTGGTCCTCGAGCGCTGCCCTGCTGCCCGGGCGCCCCAGGGCTTCCTGCGACTTACGGTCCGTTCTCCACAGCAATTAAATTTCCCTCTAACAAATTCAGCAGTTCACACACCAGAAAAACTCAGAGGAACTTCTGGCTGAATGCTGTGTGCAAGCATACTTACAAATGTGTGCCTGCACGTTTATGCACACGTACATACACACCAACGCACACGCATAGAGCTATAACGATTTTATTCCTGCAGGGCAACTTTTGCTTTAATAAATAAGATGTTACGAAGGGAGGGTGGTCAGCTTGTTTGGAAGAACAACACTGAACGGGTGCGACTCAGCTTTCCCTGGCTTTTTAACAGCTATGAACTGCTTGATATTTTTGGCTCAGCACTATTATTATAATTTTCTTTTTTTTTTTTTTTTTTTCCTTTTAAAAAATATGAGGCAGTAGGCTTCCTCCCAAGACACACTCAGGTGGGGCTGCTTCTAACTGCTGACTTTCCCCCGGGGGCACCTCATTTTGTTTAAGAAAAAAAAAAAAAAAAAAAGGAGGAAAAAAAAGGAGAAAAAAAAAAAGAAGAAAAAAAAAAAGGAGGAAAAAAAAAAGAAAAAAAAGGAGGAAAAAAAAAAGGAGGAAAAAAAAAAAAGAAAAGACAACTCCCCCACGGCACACTGAATAAACCTCAGATTGCTCTTCTGTCGCCCTGCCCTGTCCCTCCATGTCACCACGGGCTGCATAGCCTCATTACGTGCACTGGCTTCGTCCCTCCAAATGGTTTTAAAAGGTTACAGAGGCAAGAGCACTGACATTTATCACTTGCAAATGAGAGCCCTACCGTCATCTCCAAGGGAAGAGTTACATTCTGTAATCCTTATTCCAGGGTACTTTTCTGCTTACTTTATGCCGGGAGCCTCAGTGAAAATGAACTAAGTGTGCTTGGTTTTATTGCTGCAGGGTTGGAGTGAGTCCCTGAGGAGGGCTGTTAAGCCCCAGAAATCTCTATGGAATCGTTTCAATTTGCACGTCATCCGAAGTGAGTGGGATCTGACCACTGCTCATGTCACCACACGGAATTGTTTTCCTGATGTTCAGCTTTTCTCATACAAGAGTCTTGTTTTACGACTTGTTCCACCTAACAGCTACACTGGGGAAGCCCATCAGTTTTTAGCCTGTTTTTGGTCAGACAAAACTTTGACTCCACGGCGAGTTTTGCCTGAATAAAAACAATAAAACCCTTTGAGATGAGATCATCATGAGGGAGCAGGCCTGATTTCTCCTGCAGCCTGTAAGTTTTTTATTGAGATCTAGGGCTTATTGCACATTAAAGCATAGCAGATCAGGAACATTTAACCTATCTTACACAAAATATTAGTAATCTTTTTCAAAGCATTCATTTCTATCTCATTTTCTTTTTTCTTTCATGCCATGAAGTATCTGAACAGATGGGACTGAGAAGCAGGAACAACAAGCACTGTAAAGGTCTCCAGTCTTTCCCAAATGCCACAGGATTTGGAGAATACCTGTAGCACAGCCCACTGAGAGCATTTCTGAACATGAGGGACAACATGTTCCAGTCACAGCTTCCTTTTTTTGGTTTATATTTTCATCTGGAAGTCAGGAGAGTGCACTCCAGATATTTCTAACTAGAAGAGAGGATAGCATAATTTAAATTATATCCATATTTCTGCCTGAATTTACTGAAACTTTGTGTTACAGTGATACCCATCAATGATAAGATCCAGCGAAACTTAGCTTCTACTGAAGCATTAATGGTTAAATCAAAAAGAAACCAACCTGTCCTGCATTTCACTCACTTTGACGAATGGTTACTTTAACAGAAATATCAGAAATACGATGGTCATATGAACATGTTTCTCCTTCACAGGAAGAATTTTGGTTGTTATGTTGTACCAGGGCACATCCCTTAAATTCTACGGCCAAAACCAACGTTCATGATTTCCAATCTCGAAAGCATCTTTCCCATTCACTCTTGCCTGTGGATATGGGAAGAAACAGAAGTCTGCTTAGAAGAACAGACTTTCTCTTCAAGATGGGAGCAGCAAGTCTAAGAGTATACCAGAGCTTGCATACTCTAGATATGCAAAGGCTGCCCAGCAGACAGACAAGGAAACCAAGCTCAAGTCTCATGGCTCTCAGTTGCTTGTTCAAAGTGAAAAATAACTTGTCTTGCCATGGCACTGAGGGGAGAGAGAGAACAGGAGAGCAGAGAGAAAGCACCAGCAGCTTCATTCTTGGGGGGGATGCAGGAACTGCCAAGTATCATTATGAAAATTCTTCCTTTTCATACAATATTAAACTCTCCTCTTGGCAGGTCCCCTGAAGCAGTCAGTGTTTTTAGTGAAAATACATGAGGTACCAAATTCTTTAATCTCAGTTCATTTTGCATTATATTAGTCTGTTAATAGTCCTGGAAAATACACAAAAAAACGAAGCTGTGCCTGTGCTTCAGCAAGGATCCCTGACTTGCTGTTTAGGGTGGCTCATGGCAGAGCATATTGGAGAAGAGGAGACACTTTTTCCAAGGGGAAAATGTACTGGGAGGAGTTGATCAGACATTGAGTTAAAGGCCAGGACAGGGACCTTGTCTTCCGAAACACATCTACCCTGCAATTACCTCCCTAAATTAGAGGGAGTGGAGGTTTGATTCTTTACAGAAGGTGTGATAGCTGTCAATTGTGGATCTGATTCAGTTCCTCCCTGCATTGAATCTTATTTTTTTCTCGTAGTCAGCAAACTGAAACAAAATAAAGCTTAAGTGTGGAGTTTGCTCCCCAAAAGTTACTGCCCTCCAAGTGGGACAACATAAAGTGAGAAAATAGGTGTTTCCATACAGATAGAAATCAAAGTTACATGAAGAGAAACATGAATGTGTAAGCAATAGATTTTGAACACCCTCCAAATGAGGATGAACAAAACAAATGTGAAGGTGTGTCTACTAAATGTTTTACCTTGTGATTGAGCTGGGCAAGGAGCAGGCTCACAGTCAGTTATTTGTGTTCAAAGGCCCTGGTGAAAACTGTGTACCTGCAATAAATTAAGTGCTTCTGATCATGTGAACATGACTGCAAGAGACTGGATTGTGATTTATGGTGCAGCAGCTATAAATTTTATTCCTATCTCCTGGCCTGAATTTCATCTAGAAGGCAATATTTGATTAATAAATAAGGAATTTTTCAATAACCTAGTTGATCATAACTGTTTTACTATACCAGCCAAAGAAGTAAAAAAAAAACTCATATAAATCTCCTTTTGACTACTATATTGATTGCAGGTGAACAGTCAAGACAGAGCTTTTGACCAGAAATTCTTAGCCCATAATTTCAGTTGACAGATAACAATCAAAATATAACCAATTCACTAAGGAATAAATAGTTCAATGATTTGATCAACCATTTGCCAGACATTATGTTCCCTGTTTTCAAACAGCGATGTCCATGGAGACTGGATAGCTCTGGTCATGTAGAACATGGTTCATTATGATCTAAATTTGATCATGATTTATAGCCCAATGGCACACGCATATCCAAGTTAGAATGATGCCTCTATTGAGTAGAACGTGCACTGAAAGGACCATGTTGTGAATGCATCAGATGGACGAAGGTTGAGAGATTTGTCTCTTGTAGAGAAGTGTCAAAAGTGAAGAGAAGCAGTAAAATGATTTGCTCAGTGCTAAGCAAGAATATGTGACCATGATGGAAAATGATCCCCGGAACAATGTGTCCAGTCCCCATGCCTTCATCACTACTGTCTTCCCAAACAACTGCTTAATTTGCTTTCAGATTCTGTCATCCAGCTGCGTCCTCTTAGTGCAAGCCTTCAGATATTCCCATGCATACAGATAGCAATGCAATCCTTACACAGAGCTGCACTGTAAAATCTCTGAGAGATAACAACCAGGAACTGTCTCCCACAGAATGAGTGATACTTGAGCACCTGTCCAGTTTTCTGCTCCCACTCATTTAAAGAATTAATTTGAACCGGTACAAACTCAGCAGAAGTTTCAAGACTGTCTCTTGCTCTCCATTTCCCTTGCTCTCTGGTTTGGAGCATGACAGCTTTAGGTTGCAGTTTAAGACAATTCATGGCTGTACTCACAGCACCCCCAGGCAACTTCTATTTGTGCATATATGTAAAATATGAAGAAAAAAGTTCAATTTTTCAAAAATTCCTCCCACTTCCTCTTCCTGCCTGTGCCTCTAACCACTGCTGTACACGTACTTAATGGAAATGGTGTTTGGTTTATCTTGAATAACCTTGTAATTGATTGAGGTGGTGGACAGCGAGACTCCAGAGTCATTTACATACCTGTGCATGGAGCAGTAACTTCTGGGAGACTTTCCTCTCCTTCCCCTCCACCCCCCTCTTAAAGAACTATACATCCCTGTGTGTGCATGCTTGCGTGTATCTATAGCTCTCTCTATAGGTATTCACATTTGTATAGATCTCCGCACAGTCCATTCACTCTGGCTGCAACTGTCCATTTGCTGCTTGTTGAGCTCTTATGTTACTTGGGGTGGTAAGACTTCTGGCACTCTTCCCTCCGAAAGAAGAACAGCCTGATTGGGGAGTGCTTGCTCCGTACAAGGCCCCGATTGTGTGCGAGTGCCGAAAAAGTAACAAATGCAGTTTAATTACATTGGATGCTTGGTGGCTAGTTTGCAAATCTTTTATTTGTTTTGAGAAGTGCCCCAGCAGCAGCACTAAATTTTGTGTGCATTTTGGGAGCCTAATGTACCACTTATGCTGGGGGAGGGAAGACGGTCTAATTAACTGGGCTGCTGTCAAGCTAATAAACTAATGGAGAGCTTAAACAAATAAAAAAATAAAGGAAGTAGACATGATGGGGGAAAAATAAAGTGACTAGACATGAAGTCTTACGACATGCATTTCCACCTTCCATGAAAAGGTATCATTGGGCACCCTGAATTTTGCGGGTGAAGTTTTAAATATCATAATTCAAGTCCCCCTTTTAGGAGGCAAAGGTTTAGCAGATCTATCCAGGAATGAGTAACGAGAGAGGAGCTTTTCCCATCCTGCCCAGAAACCAATTCCAGCTCATCAGAGTTGTTCATTTTGGAAAAGAGTCAGATTCACATTCATGGGACGGAGGGGAGTGGAAAGCAATCAATGTTTAAATCTTCTCTTTGCCAGGCTGCGATGTTACATAAGGTTGAGGAAAATGTTTTATTATCCCAACTAAGCCTAAAGTGTCAGATACTGACAGCATTTCAGAGACAGGATACTGGGCTTGATGGTCCAATAGTCTGACTCAGGCTGACAGATTTTCTATTCCGCCCTCTCAGATTATTAGTTGTTCTTTTTTGGTCCATTAGGTATGAGGTGATTTTAAACTAAAAAGGTTAAAGAAGAGTACACGTTATTTTGGATCTGGGCTGAAAGACACCTCCTCGTTCTGCTCATTACTGAGCACCAGACAAATATAGATCTTATCTCACCTGATTTCTCAAAGTGCCTTTCTGCCACGGTCCTTCCAGCTAAGATGGCACACTGCTAATCGTGGAGTGCTTGTGGTCAAGCTGATATGGTTCCACACTGTCTCTCCCAAGTCATTCTTTCTGCATGTCTCAGATGATAATGTGTTCTTATATGAGATTTTAGGTTAGCATATGTCCAACTTTCCAACCCTTACATTCACTTCAGTGGATAGTGGCTATTCTGACTGCATTTTGCAAAGTTTATCTCAATTCTGGAGTTTTCCTAAGAACTCAAAGGACTTTCAGATGTTGCTGAACAGCCAGTTATCTGACCCAGTGGTTAACAAAATACCCAGTGCTCCGTGTTCTTATTCAGGAAAATATTTACAAATCAATATCTGTGTTATTTGGCCACCTTAGCTCATCAAGCAGAGAGGTCCATCTTAAATAAACTGAGGGAGCTGCTGCCAGACCATAACTTGAAACATATCCTTTCAAACCCTAAAGAAAAGAAGTATTTGCATTTGGAGGTCTGCAGAAAAGGATGGGTCCCAGCCAGCATGGGACGTGTTTGACTGGGATTGCATGAAGACGTGTGATGCCTCAGCTCTGGAGCTGAGCCCAACTCAGCTTGGAGCAGGCAGGCGGGATCCTGAGGCTGCTTTCAGAAGCACTTGAACTGTCCATTTCATTTTCAGGATGAAATGTCAGCCTAGAGGCCAGGGAAATTTCCTCGCTGGATTTGATGGCTCTCCGTGAGCGTGACAGCAATTAAAGCAATAGAAAGATGTCATGATCTCAGAACCAAAACCAAAACCAAAACAAAACCGTATTTTAATTACTTATTTTCTTTTTTGGAGATCTCTGCACTGATGGTAGTTTCCTTGAAACTTGGAATGTTTTGACAGAGAGCGAGGTTGTTGGTTACATTCTTACTGCCCCCCTCATACATTCTCTGCAGTGCTGCAGACAGATTTTGTAGCACGTTACAATCATGGCGACAGTTGCCCTAAATTACATCCTCAGCAATCTTCCTGAATCTAAGGAGTTCCTCCAGCAATGTGGCTCCCCATTTTCTCATTAAGCCTTGAGTGGGAGGCAGCAGTCAGATCTCTGCACAAAAAGCTTTTAAGGGAAAATCAAATTTTGACAGAAATCAAAATCAACATTTTCCAGGAAAAAGATTTTGTGTGTTAACTGTCATTCCTAATGTACTTCAGGCTACTTCTCGATTAATAAATGTTGATTAATTACTTTGGCACCGAAAGCAGGTGTTGGTTGCCTTGGTTAATGCTGTGCTGTAAGATACTAAAATACTACACAGATGACTGAGGCAGAGATGTCACTAGAAAAGAGGAGGAGCAAAACTTTCCATTTCAATCGAAACAAAAGCTTTCACCTTTCTCAAACAAAAATCTTCCTCTGAATATTTTCTTACCTCAAAGATGAGCTGTTTCAACCTCCCATCGTCCATAAGAGGCAGGAAGAGCTGGAGCTGCACGCATTACTCACTGCGTTGTGTTTTTGACTGTAATTACTCTGCTCATTATTGCTCACGATGAATTCAGTTGTAGCTGAATTTCCCAGCAGATGGAGCATCTTCCATTTTTGCATCCCTCCATGTGCTCATCTAAAATACAGTAGTATCCAAAGAAACAGGCTTCAGTCAGTATTTTTAAACTCATTAAGGAACTTCTAGCCATCGGGAGTGCCTGGGATAAGGCATTTAGTCACACTGCAGCAATGCAGTGACTGCATGATTCCCTCAAAAAGAATCATGAATATTCAAACTAATGTGAGCTGTAAGCTCTCTATCATATTCTGCAGACAACGAAACAAGATCTAAGCCATCTTCTGTGAAGTTACTGCCTATTTTTCTGATGTTAAAGTTGAAAAGGGAGTTTAAAAATTCTTTTTCATCAGGAGATTTGAGATTTGTTACTAGGAATTATTGCTGGGCTGCGTTGATGGAAAGACTTGGGTCATTAGGAATGCCCACAGGAAGAATTATTTGTTATGAATATTGTATTCATTAACAAATCATTCCAAAGCCAGCCTTGGTCTCCAGATTGCTTGAAAATTCTTGATTCCAAATATTCATCATTGGTGTAATGTGGTTAACCAGCTGAATCTGGACCCAAGATCTGATGAGAAGATACAGCTAAGCAGTAGAATAATGGACAGTGAATAACAAATACAATTTCATCATCTTTTGATCTGACGTGGGACCAACATGTTGAAATCTAATTGTTTTCTTCTGTTCATAGTCAGTAACTCAGTGCTTTTATCAGCATTTCTGGAAGATGATCTGAGACATTTAACTAACAATTCTTTTTAATGTAACATCATTTAACACGTCCTAAATTTATTCCAGCCATTGCAGGAAGAGGTTTATAAGCTGCCTCATTGTGCTTCTCAACTTTTCCTCTTGAATATTTCCATTTTTGTTTATCGTGGGTTTATTACACATCCTCTTTCTATTTTCCTAATCTTATCCTCTGAGTAACAGGTAATTGAGGGAAAATGGAGAGACAGATTTTAAGCTGAAGAGAATAGAATGGTGCATTTGAGGAGGGGCTTTTTTGTGTATGTGTCTGAAGAGATACACTGACCAACTACAAGAGATTTTAGCATGCTAGAATGAAATACATAAACTCCAACACAGCCAGCAAAACTAAATTCCAGGCTTCTTTCCTCTTGCTGTTCCCTTCTTTCTTTTAAAAGAAACACCATCATTAGACATCATTAGAAGTGTTTGTCTCAGCTTTCTTGAAATCACTGTGTGTGCTCTACAGCACTCGACACTGAAGCACTCTTAGATACAACATGAAGCACACGATACATTCACAGCAGGCAGTAAACAGTTGTTAAAAAAATACATTCAGAGATTTTCTTCTCCTTCCCTCCCTCCTCCCCCCTCCCCCCCCCCTTTTTTTTTTTCTTTTTAATTTAAACATGTAAAAATGAATTGCACACAGATCCGGGATGGAGTTTCCAGTCTGAAAATAAAGATCAGCATTTGGTATTGCAGTTAGCCACAGATAAAACTCCAATTTGTAACACTTCATTTAGCAGGGTATTAACCCCTAGGGAAGTGAAAGGAGACCTTCAGTGAACAAAACTCCTCAGTGTAGAGCAGGTAAAAATATATCTACACAAATTCTGCCCCTACACGTTACAATGGCGTGAAGGTGACCAGCCCGGCTCCAATACGTTTGTTTAACTAGCTCAGAATTAATCAGAGCACTCTGGGATTAATAATTACTTAATCAAATAATCGCTTCGTGACTCCAACACTATCTTTTTTTTCTTCAAGCAGGCTAGAAATAAGACCTGTGAATATGTAAATTGGAACTGATTAGGGGATTAGGTTTCGCTCTTTTTTTATTATTATTTGGAATAAAAACAGCCTGCAGATCCCTCTAAGCCAAGCCATGTCTCTGAATTACAACACTAGTGCCTGTCGGCTGTGATAATTTCACTTCATTAACTTCCAGATATAAATAGAGAAAGTTTCTTATTTTTTTTCCATGCACCACCTTTAATAAGCATGGATTGAAAACACAGGGGTTATTGATCCACGCAGCTATTGGGTCTTTGCAAGGTAGTGTAACGGCGAAAGAAGACCAAACACCTTCTACCTGTTGGCTTGTGCAGCCAGGGACAATTCAACTCTGTTGAATCCGTCTTAAAGCTTTTGCAGAAACTGCTAGAAAAGCATTGCAAGAATGAAAGTGTCAGCCACACCATTCATAGCGATGCAAAGCAAACAGATTTGATTGGCTGTGACAGTCAGAAAGGACAGCAGGAGGCAGGCCGTGATTTCAAGGTTAGATGTTGGATGTCTGATGCCAAGCACTGCTGCATGGTTGCACCCAAAGAACTTGTCTGACTTAGTGCTGAGCAACCCTACTGCCCAATGATCCACAGGGCACTCATCTGCTGAGCAACCCTTGCAAGTAAAACAGCAAGGCACAAGCAGCCCTTAATTTGAAAAGTATTGTCCAGAGGCCAAAGTGTGGCACTCTGAAGGGTTTTTAACCATGGCATCCTATCATATCTACTGAGTATAGAAACCTGTGCATTACAGGGAAATCTGCGTTATTTATTATACATGCTTCCCTGCAAGACCAGCTCTGGGGTATCTGATGCAGAGTAGGGAGCTCACAACTTCATCAGGAGCTTACAGATGCTAGGACAAAAGAAGGCAAAAAATATTGTCCTCATTTCACGAAATAATTATGTTGCAGAACAGAACCATTATTTTTCACTAAATCAAAGGACTTTTTATAAATTCGGGAATGTTATTAATGAGGACAAGGAATAAAGCAAGTTGCTAAATTGCACATTGCTTTTAAATATAAACCCCCATTTGTCACAAATCAAAGAGAAGACTGGAGGTGAGGGATTGCTGCTGCTACAGGCAGCTTTTAATGGCAAAGATTCACAGCTCTATTTCGGTATTACATGAAAATTAATTCAAGAGTTCTCATCTTTGTCCCAGTTAAAGGCCACAAAAACCTGTATGTATGGAATGTGAACATGGCCACTGTAGGTAACAGCATTCCTCTGCTCAAGAGTAACAAAAGTTGTTGCAGGTCAGCAAAGAAAACTGCATTGGTAAAGGTGTGATTTTTTTGCAGTGCAGTGAATGCCAGGTTCAAATACAGAGAGCATAACAACAAGAAACCAAGGCATGCAGGCAAAGCTGCTTACAAAAATTCCTGCACAGTCTAACTCCAGCAGCTAGTTCCACCAACCTCCTGCGTTTTACAAGCATTCATTTTTATACAGAAACATTAAAATAAGCAGCCTCGGGAGCAAAAGGTGCTGGGGACTGGAAAAGGGATACAAAACCTTCCAGCTTGTGATTAGCAAAGGAGATTTCAGGCTTCTTTATGGAACGTCTTTACTCTGTTTATAGATTGATTCTCTTTGAGGGGAGAGCAGACAGAGAAGGGGACGCAGGGGACAAAGCCTTCTGCACTCTTGACCAAAGAGCAGAAAGAGGAAAGATCATTCACTCCAGCAGCATCATATGCCCTATATGTGAGGTCTCTTATGGGTTATTTATAGGGCACAGCCAGACCCAGACAGCCTGCTGGTGTGTGTGGAGCATTGGCCCCAGCAGAGCCGTCCATGCAGCTGGGCGGTCCGGGCCTGCCAACAGCACTGCAGTGTGGATTTGCAGGTACCAACTCACCTCTGTCAGGAAATAATAAAGGGCTACCTCTACTCAAACATTCTGAAACTCAGTTTTGGTTGTAAATGAGTCTTTGGAAAGGTTAACTGCTTTGGAAAAGGAAGGTGCTTACCGAGAAGTGGGGAATGTGAGCTAGTTGTGCTAAGAGGGCTCATGTGGGAGAGTGAAAGCGTTAAAATGAGAAAGCGTGGAACCAAACAATACTGTCTTCTCTGCTTCTTTAAAGCCAAGAGCAATTAAAAAGAATAAATATAGCTATTAATTATCATTTTCAGCTTGAACTCAGTAAGAATTAATCCCAGTTCCAAGATGACACACTGAAATAACTAACTGCCACTACAGATATTCTGAGTTTTGACAATATTAATTTCTGTAGACCACTGAAAGGAAGGAATAACTCTACCAAAGGAAACCTGCAAGCTCATTTTGATCCCAGCCTGAAATTTAGCTTCTGATACACAGAGGGAAATGCCACGGGACCTCAAAATGCCCACAACCACGCCTGTGTGAGCATCAATGTGGGACATGGGGCATCCTGCCTCCCTGTGCTGCTGGAACACTGCATGGTCTGAAAGCAGTCACAGGCCTACAGCATCCCAGGGCAGATGCTGAGCTTGTTTCAGCTGTACATGCAAAACTTGCACAGCATGGTGTCTTCCTGCCCCAGGACTGCCAAGGGGAGACAGCAACAGCTTGTGAAGGAGAAATGGAGTGAAATTCTTGGCTGGATGCTCACTTTATGTAAATTCAAACTGAAAGCTTTAAGTATTTTTTTTTTAAATAATGGCACACACATGGGGCTTGTTAAGTGTTGCTGACTACTATGGCCATTCTTTACGAATAGGAGGGTTGCAAGTCTAGAGTAGAGACTTAGTCACCTCAGCTAATTCTTACAAGCAACCTGTGGATTGTGCATGTTTTGCAGACATTTTCTGAAGAACTCAGGTGGTGATTTGAAAGAAAAAAAAGAAAGAAAGAAAGAAAGAAAAAGAAGAGAAAAAAAAAAAGCAAAAGAAAGAAGGAAAGAAAGAAAAAGCATTCCTTTTGCGATGCTGCTGAGAGAAACCTCAATGTTTTTAACAGTATTCCCAGGTACTTTAAGGCTAGGTGCACTTGAAATTGAAGTCTAGGAACTTGGGAACACAAACTTCATTTGTTCAGAAGCAACTGGAAAACGTGAATGTGTTTCCATGGAGATAGGGTTATTTCCTTTCCCACCATTCAAATCTTTTCCACAGGTTTTGTTTCATTCTGGTCACCCTAATGTTTCGTTGAGGAGAATTTTTTGGATTTTGATCTCAAGACTTGGATGAGATCCAGGCAGAACAATGAAAAAGTCATAAATCACTTTAATAGATATAAGAAGAAGAAAAAGAAAAAAAAATCAAGGCAGAGAAATGGAAGGACTGAAATATGGCAGTCCCAGCACATCCATCAAACACAAAATACTCTTCTTGAAGAAAAGAAGAACACATCCATTATTAAAGTTTAGAGTTGTTGTGGTGTCATAAAGGATTTTGATGCCTGAGATGCCATTCAGTTTTACACACACAAAACATACGTTGATATTTTTTTCAAATTATGATGCTAGTAAACATTCTGTATGCCTTAACTACTATCACATTACATCAGGTTTGCAAAGCTTAGAGTCACCTCATCTAACTCAGGGCTGTGTGGATGTGGGATTCATCCCAGCTACCTTTACACATCAAAACTTTGACCACCTGGGCTATCTCAGTTCCACCTATAGAAAAACAGATATTTCAAGTGACTCAGCCCCATCTGAGATATCATTTTCAGAACGTGGTTACAAAGATGGAGAACTCACATAGGAATGAAAGGAAACCTAAGGCTGAGGTACCTTCCTGAACTGTGTACAAGTAGAAAATATATATGCATTTGGTCTCATGATGTTAAGTATTTAACAGAGCAATAGTGGTTCCCCTAATACGGTCCCCATCACCTCGCTGACAGCTGTGTTATGGTGCAACATGAGTTCTTCAGGCATATCATACAATGAATTGTACATGATTTATGCATATTCCCCCGAACTTCAGTGGCTCTGGCTGCTTTGATCACTCATATCTTCTACAGATATCTGTAAAGGTCTGTAGCAGGTGCCCAGGAAGACAGTTTCATTATTATATGATGTTCAAACCATGACCCTTTCAGCCAATCCAAAGTAGGTTTGTAGTAATTGTTAGCAATGTATGGGCGACCAAAAATTACAGGGTATATATGGAGAATGTTATTTATTGAAGACTTTTTTTTTTCATCTCTGCTCTAAATGTACAGCATACACAGCCTTTCTACTCAAAAGCTGATAAACGGTTTAGCCATTATTTAAGGCTCGGGAAAAGGCAGCTAGAGAAATAACATTTTAATGTATTCCAGATTAGACTTCATGCTATATTTGTAATAAAGACTTGTTTCCAACATTGGTTGGCAGATCACTCATACGGACAATTATCCAAATAGCTATTAGGATACGATTGCGCTCATTTCCAGGCAATGCAAGATTGCCAGAACTCAGCTTGGCTGGCGGTTGGATTTTGGTTTGACTTTTGGAGAAAACCACAAGAATTTGTCAGTCGTCTTGGCCGTAAGGGAGTCTTCTTGTCCTGAGGCTATTCTTTTTCCTCTTCAAATATAGAAGGCAAAACATGTTCTTGTTTGGTTTGGGTTCCTTTCTATTTTTTTTTCGTTATCTCTCATCTTAGTGGCATCAGGAAGAGAAGACTGAGATGTAACTAGGTTAGGAAGTGAGAGACCTCTCCGATCATTCACAGAAAATAAGAGGGTCATTATGAGAAGAACTCATGTATTCTGGAAGATGAAAACTGAAAAGAAAATGAAAGGTCATGAATTTCTTGTACCGGGGGAAGGGAGCTCAAGGGAGGGAATACTTAATGCCAAGCTAAATCAGTGTTAGTCAGGAATAGAGACTCCCTCTCTTTATGCATTATGCTAATGTGTCGTTTGGCAGATCTGAAT
The DNA here is from genome assembly GCA_037305975.1 of Chrysolophus pictus. Lineage (NCBI taxonomy): Eukaryota > Metazoa > Chordata > Aves > Galliformes > Phasianidae > Chrysolophus > Chrysolophus pictus. The sequence goes on along the minus strand of CM074593.1, from coordinate 4,511,086 downwards.
CATGCTGGCTAGTTTAGTCCAGAGCTTGAGTTGAAGAACACCAACTCCCTCAGAAGGAAAAAGATTTCTTTGTGCCAGGGAACATGTTCTGTGGTGAGATGATGTAATTGCGTAAGTCACAGATGCAGTGGTCAAGAAGGTTTTCCATATCGAAGGATAGGTAGGTCCACAGTGGTCTGCGAAACTTCAAGTAACTGCAAGTAACTGCAAGTGGCTCTTTGCTAGAGCTTGGAACACAAATGGGTTTGTAATTTACTGCCAGTCTAACATGGGTGCTACTGAGACCAGGGCAGGGATTTGGCCAGGGGTCCATCTTATCTTATCCAAGTACTTTGCAAGACCTGAAATAAGACACTTTGGTGATGATGCTCAGTTTTCTTCCCTTTGTCAAATGGGGTTAATAAGTCTAGAAACAAATCAGAAGCATATCATTGTTAAAATTAAGTTTATGGAAAGATACTAGGTTCCTTGTGACAGCAGGAGACTTGATGAAGGATCTGAAGCTTCTTTGCTCATCTGTATTTCTATAATCAGAAGAAAACTTTGGATAGACAAATCACATTAGCTGCTCTAATCAGTTACCAGTATTTCCAAAAAACATCTTTCCTAACTCTTTGTTTCTCAAGATAAGGAGAATGTCCAGGACTAATGTGTTAATTTTCTACATACTGTACAGTAGTTGAGCAGTGAAGCACTGCTTTCAACACAGAGACTGGTAAACAAGTGCAAATAAAAACATTTAAAATACAAGAATATCACGGGCTCTTTGTTAAACATAATTTCAAGGTCTTCTCTGAGCTCTGGTTGAGTCTCCCTGTAAAGTCTTTTCCATGGGGTGAATACTGCAACATTTAGTGTACAGAAATCCTTTCTTGCTGGCTACGCTCCAAAACAATGACTGCACCAAGAGGGCTGAGGCATATCCTACCAATGGAGCAGAAAATTGCTTCAAGGCTAATAGCAGTAACACTTTGGCGAAGCAAACACTGTAATTAGCAATAAAGCAGCACCCATGCCCAATAGGTCTATTGTGTCCCATATACGATTTTGCTCTTTGGTGTAAAGGGGAAACGTGTGTGTGAGTGAGAATGAGTATATAGAGGTAATCCCCATCCAGTATGTTAATGATGAATGTGCTGCAGTTGGCATAAAGTGGAACATGTGCCAACATGAGGCCCTCTTGTTCCTTTCAATCCCCCCACCTACATTCTCCCAAACACCACATTATATTTTTAGCATTTTTATTTTCTTGGAAAAATATATAAACTGCAGTTATAAAATGTGTTTAAACAAATGAAATGGAGCTAGCAGGTGTACAAAATGTCCAAAAATGCTTCCCATGGCTGCAGTTAAAAAAAAAAAAAAAAAGTAAACTTAAACAGTTCCATAGTGGAAAAAAAAAAACCTCTGGTTCGAGTATATAAATGTCAGTTTTTCATGCTGCACTGTCACTTTCATTTTTGACTCCTAAAATCCAGCTAGAAGCATTCGTGTTTTGGATCTGAATTTCTCACTCAGATTAAAGAGGTTCATTCTCAAGGCGACACCAGAGGTACCAGTGTTTGAAGTTCTGAGATCCCCAGCGCACCATGTGGAAAGTTAATCTGCAAAGATGTAAATGTATTCTATTATTTACTATTTTTGTCATCTCCATGTTGAATCTGAAAAAAAGCAGGGTTCAGGGTGGAGATCATTTATATTTAGGATTTAATTTCTGGTAGAGTAGGGTTGCATTTACAAGTTTATTCAAAACTGAAAGGTTGCTGGCAGTGCTCATAAATATATATTTATATATACATTTATGTATATGTATGTATACATACAGAGAAGATGTCAGCCCAAAATACACCATTAGCTGAGAGATAGGAGACTAAGAATCAAAAGATAACTCCATATTCTCCTCTTGGAGGCCATATTTTAGAAATAACCCCATTGTCCATTTAAAAAAAAAAAAAACATCCCTTCACAGTTTCCAGCGAGGCACTGTGGTTCTGTTCAGCCCAAAGGACAAATTCTTCCCAGCAATCAAGGATAACAAAATACATTATTTTTAAATTAAACTTTTTTTTTTTTCTTTTTCCATGGGAAATTACTCACAGTGCAGTAAAATATGTCACATTTGCATTTCCAATCTTTATGAAACAGTTTGGATCTCTGTGTAATTTTTTCCTAATGCATACATTTCTTGCAGGATAAAAATTCATTAAAATGCATTTTCAATCTTTGTTCATGTCTTTAAGCCTAAAATGTCCTATTTAACTCTGTTATATCAGATCCTTTTAGAGGAATAAAGATCAAAATCATTATATGAATCACAAATATAGTTACTAATTACTGTCATTTGGTAGAATTAAAACTTTTCAAATGAACATGAAATTTCAGGTAAGTATCTCAAGGTATATTCTTAATGAATCTGGCTTCAGACAATTTTCTGCCATGTGTGTATCAAATGCTCAATGCTGTTTACTTTATCAACACCCTCTGCTGCCCTGATGCATTAATTGAAGTGTGATTCTCCATCCCCACGCTGTGTGCTGATGGGAGTATTAGCATGCAACACTGACAAATGATGGTGCATGGATTATTCCCAATCTTGTGTCCAATTTTCTTCTAGTGGGTCATTTTCATCTGAGTGGGTAATTCGTGTCACCAGTCTACAAAGCTGGAGATCTGCTTTAAGTTTCTTATCTATGCCTGCAAATATGCTGAATTCTGCACAACAGTGGGAATTCCTTTCCAAACTGAAGAGAAGAAGAAATGGAAAAGGAGAGAGAGTTTGTTTGCCTGAGATCCAAGGTTTCTGGTTGTGTAACAGCACATGCAGACTGAGGCAAATACTATGATAGCAAAGGAAAACAGTTTGGATTGTAACAGACGGTTCAGAAGGAGATGACTTCTAATATTATGTAACATGAGCACAGTTCTAGCTTCTACAGGCTTTGAGTATCCCCATCTCCAAACAGAATCACAAGCCTCATTACCAAAAAGGATTTCTTCAAGCCTGAATGCAACCCAGCTCACTGCATGATGGACTCGGAGGAAACTATTTTAAACCACTGGTCCATACACAGTGTGGAGTTTAGCATGATTTGTAACGAGACTGTTAGGAGCACTGGAGCTGTATAACCAAGCCTGTCCGTATGCACAGACAAGTGAAATCTTTTCAAACAAACAGGGTGGAAATTCTTGGCTTCTCCAAGAACTGGCCTTATTTCCAGCAGATCGTGGTTTGGATTCCCAGTCTGCCCTTGGCATTCCAGTTTTCCCCCTGCTTGCCACAGCTAGATTGAGTTTGCTGTTTCTGGACTGAAATGTTGAATAAGATCCTGGTGCCTCAGGTAGGCGATGTTTTACCATGGAGGAAGAAATCCCTGTCTGAAGTCAGAGAATGGAACCTCGTCGTTAGCAACTGGCAGGCCTACAGGAAAGGAACTGAGCTGCCGTCAGAAGGCAACATATTAATGGTTGGTGTTTAATTTCTTATAGGTAAAACATAAGAATATGGTGGTCCTCGCATTAGTGGTCTGACTACAGAACAGCGAATGTAGAAAGGTAGCACCGTTTCCTTCCATCTGCCATTAAGGGCCTTGTGGATCTGCCAGAAAAGGGAAAAGTAACCTTCTGTGGAAATCCAGCAAAAGGCCTTCTCCCCTTTAAATCATTAAAGGAGAAGTTAATGATGCATCAGTCTGGAGAGCTCATTTCAGCCAGATGCACGCAGGCATTCTGGATATTTGACTGGCTGCCTTGAAGATGCTGAAGCTGCGTATTTCCTCCTTGGGCTCACCAGACAGTGATACATTTCCCTCTACTGCTTCTGAACTGGTCGAGACTAGAGGCTGCTGGGATCAGTGCTGACATCTGTCGCTGAGTTTAACTCTGCTGCACCCAACATGTGTTGGTTCCTCTCTGTGCAAGTGGCAAAAATAGCAGTGTTGAGGAGAGCAAGAAGACAGCCCTGTGCAGGTAGAGATGAAAGATGACTGAAATGTGGCTCACAGAATGTTTACTGAGGCATAGATGAATCATCAAAAAAGGAAGAAAGAGAAAAGCCTGTCTTTCCTATGGCCCTTTTAAATGCAGACTCATCTCAGGCACCAGACGCATGGTGCAGAATTTTTGCTGGCTGGAGACCAAATGAGGGACAACGCTATACATGAGACCTGCTCACTTGACCAATGTTATGCTTCATTTTCATCAGTGCTGTCCATGGAATATTAGATATTCTGGCAGTTATTAAATAAGGCAAATGCACACAAGGAGCCCTTTAAGGTAAAAAGTAAAATAATCTCTATTTTCTCTTCAGGAGGTTTTGGCAAATGGGAAAAGATGGGGAAGAGGGAATAAAAAGTGTATGTGAAACAAAAGTTTTAACAGTCTGTCTAACCAGTTGGTATAATTAAGTTTTACTTCAGCCCTCAGGAAACCCCAGGGAAGTTTGTGGCATCCCAGTTCATGTGCATATAAAGTAGGGGATCATGTAACCTTCATACAATGTTGGAAAAGGCTGATTTTAACGAGTTATAGTGCTCATTTATGGCGGTGTCAGTCTGCGGTGCCTCTTGACTGATTAACATCAGTGTTAATCCAGTTACATCTGGTCACACAGAGTTGAGTTTGGATTCACCAAAGTTCTCCAGAGTATAAGTGGAGGGAATATAAATGAAAGGAGGAACGTAACCAAACCAAACAAGCTGAACATACTGTTCTTCTTTGGAATTAGTTTTCTCTGATCAGCTGAGATCTGACTCTGAGGTGAGGAAGAGCAAAATTATTTAATACTGCAGTGTTTGTGAATGTTCTTTGCTTACTCATGATATCTCAACCCTCATTATCTCAGGGCTCAGGTAGGGAAACAAAGAGCAAGGAGGAAGGGGGTTGCGACTCATTTTAACATGTAATCCACTAATGAGACTCTACATTACAAATTTTAATCCTTACCTCTCCTTCCTTGTAGCCCTTTGGCCTCTAAGCAGTCAGACCCAAATAAGACATAGGGCTTCAAGGGATAAGCAGTATTTCAAGAGTGCTGAGGTAGGAGATGTGGATGCAAGGCCTTACAGCACGGCTTTCTTTCCCTCCCCCAGACAATGCTGGTACAGAACGTGTTCTCACAGAATATTCAACCCTCACACATTTCAATTTTGGGCTTGCAACCAGGTGTGTCTGAACTCTCTGAAGCAGGGTTTTACTCAGCATGATTCCTGGAATGTAAATGCAGCTTGTCCCCATGTGTTTTCCCCAGCAGCTGCAGTTCCTGAACAAGCAGTACTTTCCTTGCACGTAAAGCACCTACATGGAAAAAAAAGCAGAAGGAACCTGCAAAGTGTTGCCTCACACAATGTCCTCCAGCGAGCACAGGCATCTTGGGTGTCTCTCTTGGCTTCCTGTGCTTAACTGTCTCAAAAGCTGGGGTTGTGCATATGTGTTACTTAGCATCCCATTTTAAAACAAACAAACAACAAAAAACCCAGAGCAATTGGAACAGAAAGAATAAAGGCTATGGCACTCCCTGAGCTCTCTGCTAAAGGACTTCAACCAACAAACAGTAATTGAGGGTAATTGGGACGTTTGCTTCAAAACCCCATTGTGATCCATAGCACTAAATACAGCTCAAACATTAGCAGCTCATTCTGCTGATGCTGAACATCCCAGGCTCACTCTCACTGGTGACCTTCTGTACAACACCACTTTCACAGCCTCCTGCCAAGAATGGCAAAACCTGGTATTTTGTAAGCCAGCTCTACTGTAAATAAGCTGTTCAGAGATGCTCCTCTAGGGCTTCCACCTGCCAGAGATGGCCTACATTCATATGGACTGGGTGATTCTCTGAGATCTCTTTGAGCTCTACCTTGTACTTTTCTAAACATCTTCATTTCCATCCCTCTTACATCAGATGTTTCTCCTTACTCCTCTCCCAGACCATCAGTCTACTTACTTTTTCCTCTAAGCAACAGCCCCCACCTCTAACACAAAACATTAAAGCCACCCCACTAATCACATAAGGGTTAAAAACATGATTGGTGGGCAAAGGCTCCCCCCTTTTACTGCAAGGTTGTTTGAAATTGTGAATAGAGACTGACAGCTTGCCTGAGTGTTTGTGGTTCAGTTTGAAACCACAAGACCCAGAAGCACATGGTTTAGATTCAGTGTCTTTCTCTAGCTAACACGAACCATTTGTTTAAGCAGCTTGGCTATCTGTTGGAGAATAGTTTTGCACCAGGATCAGCCTTGATTCACCCCAGACAGCCAAATACATTCAGATGGAAATCCATAGAAAAAAAAAAAGAGAAATTCCCAAAACAAAGGCTCGCATTTACTTTTTCTTGTTTATTTTTGCAGCTTGTAAAGGAGCTACTAATATCCTGGTAAGAAGGAAAAAAAAAAAAGGAAATTTGAAATGCCAATCAAAACCAGTGCCAAATTAGGTAGTGTTTACTTCAAAAATACATTTTTCATTGCCTTTTTTTTTTCTTTTTCTTTTTTTAAAGCAAATTCCTGTAAAATAGCAACGTCACGGAGGGCAGAGAAAGAAGAGATAGAGCAATTAATATATTTAGACCACTCTTTTCAAACTCAAAGGTGTAAAGTGAGGCATGTAATGAGGCTCCAGTTTGGCCATTGGGCTTTCACACTGAAGGCACTTACTCATGCACCTAGTGCTGGCCATTTACTTTAAGACCTCTGTCCACAGGAAAGCATAAGTGCTTAATTGCTTCTAATGAACTGCGGGAAGGTTGAACACCTCACTGTCAAGCTGGAAGCCAAAAGAAACCATAAGAGGGGATGTCCACAAGCCTACAGGAGCCCAATGACGGGATGGTATCCCCATGGTGTCTATGGGTCCCAGCTCCCTTTGCACAGTGCTGAATTTCATTCAGCTCCTTTATAAACACAGAAGAGTGGCTCCAATGAACCTGCCTGCTGGGTACACACACAGCAATGAGGTAACCCGGGCTCACTTAAAAGATCAGCACTGGAGGAGTGAGAGAGGTAATTCAATGAATTATTGTGGGAAGGCAACACACCAAGTGTTCAGTTACCCCAAATCGCAGGTATTAGAGCTGAAACGAGTTCTCCTAAAGCAATTTCCCATCAGCTAGCTCCTGGGATTATTTGTTTGATCTTCTTCCTTCTCCCTATAAAACCAAGAGGTTACACCACAATACAGCAGACCGCCTGCTGTACATGGAGGTGAAGTACCTTGGAACAAAGAAAGAATGCTTCTCTGCTCTGTCTTTCTATCTCCTAGTTAGGAATAAGTGACCATAAAATCTGTATATGTGTGAAACCACAATATATTCCCCTGTTCTGTTATTAAAAGCCACTCGCAACATAAAAATGAAGCAGAGGTGGGAGTGCATTCACCAGCAGGGAGGAGCAAGTGATTATATACCATGAGTTTACTTCCAAGAAAAGACTATATTTCTGGGAATTCAAAATAACATACATTTTATTTTAGTATTATGGGAATATTGAAAAGACTTCTAGCATTACTGCTATTTAAGCTACTATATAATCACAGTATAATTTTTATTAACAAAAAGACTTTATAACTTCAGAGACGTGCAGCAGTCGTTGCAAAGCTAATGAAGTGAGCATGAGGCTTTGGGGGCTGAGATATGCTGTAGGTATATCAGGAAAACTGCCTTGGCAACCTTAAATCTAAATAGAAGTGCAGGTTTAATGCTAACGTCTGTTGTCGGAGCTGTTTGGCTGAGCATCAGGAGTGGGGCTACACTAAGCTATTCACCAGAGAACGTATAGAACCATTTGAGTTGGAAGGGACCATCTGGTCCAACTCTCCTGCAATGAACAGAGACACCTACAGCTCAGTCAGGTGCTCAGAGCCCCATCCAGCCTGACCTCTAACATCTGTAGAGATGGCACATGCTCACAAGCCCCCTCCTCCTCTCTTTCTACTATAGTCCTCTGTAGGGTTTCCAACCCTTGACTTTGCACAATTGCCTTTTGTGAAAGGGAGGCCTCAGATTATGCTGCTTTCATCCTGAGGTTGGTGTAATTAAAAGCAAGTGTGCAAAACAACCATTGGAAAATGGGACAGAGAGTAAGAGCAAGCTGCTCCAAGTACTTCAGCTCTACAGAATTATCAAAACCAAAACATAATGCCTGATGTAGGATGAATGCTGGTTCTTACATCAGCGTGCAGCAGATCGGGTGTGTGAGAGCTCATGCAATTGGCTGGGGACTTGGTGTGCAGTGAAACACTGGGCTCTGCGGAGTCCAAATGCTATACAAAACAGTGCCAGTGACATGGAAAACCATGTAGGAAGGCTGAACCCTTCCATTATGAAAGCACACATCTGAGTCCAAGCAAGGAATTGGACAGTAGCATTTAGAATACCATCTAACCTAATTTGCTTTTTTACATCTATTTATTTTATTTGGACGCTCGCAAGTGCCTGTTCTCACCATTGTGAATGCTGATGGCTTTTAGTTTCTATGGCTGAAGTAGGCTTTATTTCATGGATCAATCAAAATCTGCAGAAAAGGGGAAAGTGTGTGCCTGACATACGCCATGTTCTCAAGCAAGAAATATTCTACTGTAGTCATGTGCAGCAAGAAGGAAGGCCTTGAATAGGTGGGCTTGCTCTGGGGCATGGTTCTGTCCCAAACAGAATAGAAACTCCCTCTCCAGATGTGGAGTTTCTGTAACATAGAGCATCACACGGGTAACAATGGAATGACAGCACTGTGCTTCCATAGCTCATTATTTTGCTCTGGATTCCCAATACAAAGAAGGTACCACAACATATCAAAAGCCATTATTTTTTTTTTCTTAAATAGGAAGGAAAAGAAATGCAAACGAGTTAATTCTTAAAGCTTTCTGTTTCCACTTAGTGTGTTTTACTTGCAAACGTGGCTTCAAATGTCTGGGATTATCAGACTGCTTTTGATGAATGATATTATGACAAGTTACTTCTACTACTTTTTCTATTGGGAGAAATCATGTTTATGGAAACACAGAAGGGAAAAAAAAGATAGCTTCAGGTTTAGGCTTTACTTTCCTATAAATAAAGCCTTCTGAACCATGTCTCATTTGGAATTGGAATCATTTTCTGTAAGAAAAATAATAAAAAAAAAGAATCAGGATGATATTTTACTAACATAAGATTAAAACAAAAAATATTAAGCGAATAAAATGAAATAATACCACTTTTACCAGTATGGGAAACTTTTACTCTTAAAAAAGCTGAAAGACTTCAGTGTTACAGCTCTCAGGAGAGCACAGAAAAGTTTCTCTAATTTTAATGGAAGTGTGACTACCTCCTGCGGATAGGGATAAAGAGCCTGCTCTGAGACTTACAGCATTAGTTCATGTGAATACAATTAGTTCACTTCTTTGTATGATCAAGCAGCACCCAACAGCAACAGGCACCGTAATTATTTACAAACCATACAACTGTAGGCTTACTGACCATCCACACAGCACAGCTGCTGCCACCAGTGCACATGGAGCACCAGTGGGTATGAAGCACTGGGCAGCAAAGAAGAAGCAACAAAGCAGAAGCCCAACACTAAGAATATTTCTCTACCTGAGAGAACTCTAAACTCTGTACTGCATGTTCTTTATGTCCTTACAAGCATCTCCTGTTCTTCGTGACACAGCACTTCCCTTTGTGGCAAGACAGATTTTGGAGCCCAGCTGAAAATACGATGGAAGATTTAAACCTCCCTTTAAGATTTAGCTCTACCTGCTTATAAATACACTGCTTTATTTCAGTATCACACAAGGTGCCATCTTTGCATGAAGAGCAGAAGCCCTCCATGAACTATAAAGGAGAAATAGCTGCAGTAGCAAAGCTTGTTATGAGAAGAGGTTCAGCAGAAGCTGGGGCATCACAGACGTTTTCTCCCTCATAATAGCGTAGAAACCCAAGGGAGGAGGCAAGGGGTGACCTGGGACGCTGTAGGCACCCAGGAGCCCAGGTCACAGCTGAGTGGAATCCTGAGGTTGCACTGGCCAGAAGCCAGTTGGAAACCTACTCGAGCCACCCCACCATTTTATGACACCGTAAAGAAGGTATTGTTTAAAACATTTCAAAAATTCTCCACACAATCTGGCAGCCTTCCAAAACTGTCTTAAATGAGCCAAAACTATCAGCAGCCACCCACCTTCCTGTCCATTACCCTCTGATTAATGACATTCCACCAACAGGGTCCAACATTCAGGATCTCCTTTCTGCAGGACCTCTGCACAAATGCAGATCTCTAAGACCCGTAAATTGTCTGTATGGTTTGCAGCTGTGTTTTACAGGGAGCTGTCTCTTTGTGGTGTGGTGACCATTGCAGGAGAGGCTTCACAGGGAGTGGAGAGAGATGGGGCTTTGCAGCATCTCGTAAAACCTTAATTAGACATAGCAAAGCATGGGAAACCAAATCACACTGAAAGTAGGATACTCTCTTTCTGAAAATGTTTTCTTGCTTCTTATCCTGTTGCCTCGTAACTTCCATGTCAAAGCAGCCCTAGTAAGAAAGGAGCAACAGTTGATGCCTCCAGGATCGATGTTATTTAGGTTTATTGATCAATGTCTGCGCTGCTCCCTAAGCAGTGTGGAACACGGGGTATTTTCAGGTAAGAAATTTGGAGAGACATCGCAGTGCGTAAGCCAGCCTGGGAATAAAGATCAGCTCTGCAGCAGCCAATGCTCTTGTGTACAGCCTGTACCTGAGACAAATCCCCAGTACAGGGAAAGCACAGTTCAGAGAGTACCTGGAGAAGTGAGAGATTTTCTAATGTCTGGACTTCTTCCATGAGCACTTAGAGGACTGGCTGAAATATCTCACTTTCATTGATGGATATGCCCAAGAAATCAACGGAGATGATGAATCAGCTATTGGGAAAGCGAAAGATGACAAATGACCATATCCTTTTCATCAGTGCTACATCCAGCCTACAGACTTGCACTTGGCAGTGCTTTTTTAGGCCATTTCGATATGCCAAAACGGTGAAAGTTGTACTAATGTGCAAACGCAGCCTCAGCAGCTGATAGGATCCATACAGTGTCATTATTGCAGAATAAAGAAATGCTTCTAGTCTGTAAATCTTGACTCTGTAGTTTTCATCTATGACATTTTTCCCTCATAATGTTCTATTCCTTCGCAGCCTGGACAAGGCAAGCTCCAGGCAAAACCTTGAAGAGAAGACAGATGACTTTCAAGTCAGAAGTTCACACTTAAGAAATGTTTTTGAGTTTCTGCACTGCCCTGTGCATGAGACTGAAGGTGAGCAGAACATCTGCCTCGTGATTTCATTAGAAGTAGGGCACTGAAACACCCTCACATCCTCTATCTGAGGTGCCTCAGCTCTTACACAGAGGTTCGTTTCTTCGTGTTCATTTATTTTCCTAAAGTATTAATTTTTTTGCAGCGTAGGCACAAAAGAGGCATGTGTTGGTATGCTGTGTGATTCCTTCAGTAGATTTTGGTTTTACGGCCTAGGAACACAGACTCACCTCTTCCAGAACTGTGTATAATACCTTTATAGACACGCACTTCTGGATGCACGTGCGCTGGAATCTTTCTTTGTGTGTTTATGCAGACCAGTATGTTCTCACATGCCTATGCCAATATAGAAGAAAGCATATAGAGACACAACCTGTGATTTTTAAGAAAGCTTGCTTTCCATGAGGAGCTATAGAGTACGTTTCACTCAGCAGTGACTCATCTTTCTAGCTCTTATTTTCTTCTTGCTGCTTAATCCAAGAAACTTTGACTAAGTCAGCTCTGCCACGTCCCAAGTGTAGCAGGGATTCCTCACCGTCCTTGATGCAAACAGAACTAGTAATTCTCCTCAGAAATAGCAAGAAATTGCTATTTGCGGGCTCATGCTTTACGCAATGATGACCTTGGCTGAGGCAACCCAAATGGAAAGGGCCCCAGCACATGAAGTCAATGCCACTGTGGTAAATAAAGGCAGCGCCAGGAAGGCACAATTTCAACATCCCCTGGCAGATGAAACATAGCTGGGCAGGGGCACGACGTGTATGAGCTGTATTTTCTTAACAGCAGTCTGGGAACCTCATGGCACTATGTCATAGTGAGACAGGCTGGTTTTGTATCTCAGCTCGTTGTTATTATTGTTGTTGGGATTTTTTTTTATGTGCGGACTCTTTCAGTGTTCTGTGTAGCTGTTAAAATGAAATACAATGAAATTTACTGGTATGCAGATAGGCTGGAGGCAGAACGGCAGGTGTTTGTCAGTTGCTCAGACTAATGGAACTTTGGAGGCTTTCAAGTATTGACTGAAAAGATTTAGAATAAAAAGTGTAGAATCCATTTCAGCTTGGCACTAAGAAATCATCGGGCAAGACAGATTGTAGACCAAGACCTAGACTTGCATGTCCCTACCATTTCAGACAGCAACATTCAAACTAGTTGCATGCCTATAGCCCATAAAACACAGTTACGTATGTCAAAGTTCTACTAGCAATCTTGATTCAATCAATCCAAAATGAAATGTTGCTCAGATTCATGAGGGCTAACAAACCTCAAAACAGCTTGCTCAGATTGCTGATACGTAAGGCTGACCTGACTCTTTTTTCCTTTATGTCCTTAAATATCACCAGGAGTACCCAGCACACCTCTGTTTGCCTTCGTTGTTTGAAAGACCACAAAACAAGTCAGAGTTCTGATTAAAGGTCAGGTTGGGCCATGCTCTCAACACCTGATCGAGCTGTAGATGTCTCTGTTCATCGCATAGAAGGAGGACTGGATGATCTTTCAGGGTCCCTTCCAACTCAGACAATTCTATGATTCTATGATCCATAACCCTCCAGCTATTCCTGAGCTCTACAAGAAGTCCTCTGAGTACGGGCACATGCTCAGCATCCATCATGGCTGCATTTCAGGACCTATTTCAAGCCCCAATCATTTCTACGTTGGATATATGCACACTTTTAAGACAGTTACATTATCATCCCAAACCCATTCACCAGATAAAAGTGGATCTCTCAGTCATAACTTTCTCAGCTTAATTCTGGTGTCTGCTGATGGTGTTTTTTCTCTGTGATTTTTTCCACATCTGTTTATTGTGTGGCTTCTTCACTGAACAGGCTGTATACTCATTATCATATGAAATAATGTTTTAGTGGAAGAAATATTATCTCAGAAACACACTCTAGGTATATAAGCTTGCTGTTTCTCCCTGGGTTCTCAGCTTTCTTTCATCAGGACAGTTTTGTTAAAATGATATTGCCTCTCTCGGGCGTACTTCACAGGAGCTTTATGGTTATGATGAATAAAACAACTGTGGCGAGACTGCAATAAATTAATTGCACCATTTTATATGAGTAAGAGAATGGGCAGGAGACCTGAGGATGAAACACAAACCTGATGATGACTCGGGGTTCGTGGCTAAAAGACTGGTAAGGAAAAGCAAAGATGTCATAGCAGGAGTGGGAAGGGGATCAGGGGCAAAACACAGAAGCAGCCCAGCACACTGTGGTTAACAATAAGCAATTTGGAGTCCCAATTTCCATTCACCAAAGTACATGGGAGATCTGAATTTCCAAGTTAGCAATTGTCTTTTATTTTTTATGAGATGCAAACAATGTGTATTTGTGTTTCTGCTGTTTATTGGTCAGAAACTGATTGTCTGACTGCATCACAGGAGGCCTCCAAAACTCAAAGAGGACTCCTTTGGGATCCAGGAGGAGATGCCCATCTCTCTGGTTCTTGTTTTACCCTGAATTCCTGGGCTGTTGGCTGCAGATCACTGCCTGGCTGCAGCAATGAGGCCATTCAGGTGTGCTACAGCTCCCTGCTGTGCGCTGTTAGAGTAAAATTTGTCTTCGTTGTGGAAAAGCTGAACTTTTTTTCATAGTTTAATAGAATAGATAGCAAACAGGCCAATTAGCATGAGCAGGGTGGGACACAATGCCTCCCAAAAACTGAACCCGTGGAGCTCAGAGAGGAGATGTACTGAAACACCATGTCAGGTTGCACAGCTGTAACGTGCCACTGAAGCTGCAACACAAAGCACAGACAACCAAAGCACTGCTTAAAGTGCCAACCACCAGCCCTAATCTGCACTGAATAAAACATCCTGGTGTAGAAGCAGCCCCATGTTTTCATGACAGTGTTGCTCAGTGTGCTGAGAAGAGCTTTATGCCCCAGCTGTCCCCAGGGCTGGCCTCGTTGCAGCAATGTGGGTTGTCCCAGAAGGGAAAGAAGTCACAAATGTGCAGCGTTTGTTTGATAAACCCAGGTTTGTTTGCAAAGGGAGAGATGGCGACTCGTTAAATGCCACTGCATTGATGAAAGGCCTTACAAAGAAATGCTGTCTGTGAATATCTGAGCAGGAGAGCATTCTGCACTGGGAAGTCCCTGGATGTGCCATGACATGAAGTTCTGACTTCACATGGGCTGCAGTTGGGTTGCTGTTGTTATCCTGCAGTGTGAGAAGGCTTTTAAAAGGTCCCAGTCAGATGCTTTACCTTTACATGCCCATCTCCTGGGATTTTTAAGGTAAACATGCTCACTCTTCGCTGTCGCTGTCTCTCAGCTTCTTCAGAAGAGGTAAGCAAGCAACTGCCATTATTGCCAGCAAGACCCAGAAGGGAGGGGAAGGAACTGCCTGTACGATGGGTGTAGCAAGAGCTGTGGCTGTGCTGAGCTGCAGCACTGGGACAAGGACCCTGGGGATAGGGGGAGGAGACCATCCATGTCCCACATGATGGTGACACTGCCCTGTGCCACAGTGCCAGCAGAAAGGAGTGCCCTTAAATCACACAGCTCTCAGGAAAGATTTTTCTGCAAGGTTTGCTCTGTTGTTCTCCAAATCCCCGGTCAGTACCTGAGTTGGATGGGTCTCAATGCCAGACAGGTAAAGATTGAGAGCCCTCAGCTTGTAATTAAATTAAAAAAAAAAAAAAGAGAAAGAGAAAAGAAAAAAAGAAAGGCAACAAGAGGGGAGAAGGAGACCTCATTTCTTTAACCTTTTTTTTTCACCTTTTAAAGACTTCCTGAGCTGACTGGCAAATGCTTTTTCCAGCATTATGTCCCAGGGCAGGCTGGGAAGCTGGAGGTAGGATTTGGTGCGGGAGTTATGAAGTGTGTGGGGTAGTGACGATAGGCAGATAACAGCTTCTGGTGGTAATACCAGGGCATGGAATGGAGGCTAAACCCAGCAAATGCCTTCTCCGTTTAACCAGAGCTCGGTAAAAGAGCTCGGTGCCAGCCCAACGTCAAGCAGCACCTGATAGATTACCTCTGATTGCTTCTCAGGGTTCAGCATTGCTGTTCTCTAAGGTAGCCAAGCGTTAGGAAAGCATTTGGATGTTGGCTCAGGAGCTGACAAGGGTTCTGCTGGTGGAGCTGCAAAAGACGAAGGGAAAGTTACACAGAGCGGTGGGAGAGGTGAGAGAAAGCAGCCTTTTGCCCTGCTCAGAACTTTCCAAATCTGACTTTTAACAGGTATTTTCATGTCAAGTTTTCCTCTCTTTGGGCCACATGGTCGGTGCATTTGCTGAACGTGAGGTCCGGCTGTGAGTTACGACTCAGCGCAAGGTGTGAGCGCTGCTCTCCTGGTCTGTTCCAGTCCCTTTCTCCTATAATGCACTTTTCTGGAGTATAAATCCGCTTCTGTGACGACGTCAATAAAACTGTTGTGCAGAAAAAGCCGGTTCCTCCTCCCTTGAAAAAGACATCATAGCTTTCTTTCTCTTTCACAGCGGGAATCTCTTCCTGTAAACACAAGGCAGCCCTGTCGAAGCATCAGCAATAAGATTTTAACTATTTTCTTTGGAAGTTTCACCCCCTCGCCCCCTTCTTTGTGGATAGTGGTTAAAGTGATAATTAGTAAATTCTGGTCCTCATCCAAAAATGCTCCAGCACTGAAACAGTACACAGGCGCGCGAGGAACACATGTACACAAATTGTCAGCACCCCTCTCTCTGCTGTCGGTAGAAACAAAAAAATAATGGCACAGAGTCCCTGCCAGAGACTGTAAAAATGTAGTTATAAAAGAGTATGTTATAGGGTAATGATCACACGTTTATACCATGCTTTTCATCCAGAAGAAACCTAACTGCCTTGCACTGCCAAGCCTTTCACTGCAGGGCTTCTAATGGGTGGCCGCTCTGGGACAGCTTAGGACAGGAAGCAAGAACTACTAAATCCAGTAGAAATGGAGGAAAATTCAAAGATCCTCCAAAATAGCTTGTTTTCACGAAGCTCATATGAAAACAAAAGCGTTGAAGCTGCAGAAAGTGTAATAGGTTATTTATACGACATAGAAACTCCAGAGAAGATCAAAATAACACCGTATGAGCAAAAAGCATATGACAAAGTAGGACGTTTTTTCCAGCCCAATGAGTTGGATGTGCTGACTTTACAATACTGTGTGCGGATGCAGAGTTTCATTTAGAGGAGCAAGAGAGGGCAGTGTCTGCTGGTAATGCCAATGTAACTAGGGATTCTCCAACACACCTTGGTCCATCACTTTCCTCCTAATAAGCAGCAGCCTCCCACCTTACAAAGGGACATCACAGGAGGGGTGAGCCCATCACATGCTGGGCACATCTGCAATATTATCCCAAGAAAAGTCGAGGTGGTATTCCTAAATGCGACTCTTTGAGGGTTTTAACGGAATTTAGTTTTAAGTAAAGACAAAAATCCGTAATGCTTTCTTTTTCTTTTTTTCTTTTTTTTCAAATGTGTGATTTTCTCCAGAAAACAAGACATTTGAATATTTTCCTATTCCATGTTTCTGTCAAAGCCTGGTCCCAGTCGTTCAGTGGGAAGGGAGCCAAGAGCTCATGCTGAAGAGGGTAAGCTATGGGATTAATAACTACTCCAGACTTTGCTCTGAACTTTTCCTTCAATTGCTTGCATATAATAGACTCTAGGGTAGTCTAACGAAGTATTTATTTTTTCATTTACTCTACTTTAAATAAATTTTATGGAACTGGATGGAATTTGATAGAACCTAATTTTTCCTTCTCTTTTACTGCTGTAAATCTAAAGGAACATCTTCTGTGGCACCCTGGAGAACAAATTCTTCATTTCTACCTATCATTAGGATCCATCGCTTTATTGGGCAAAACCAAAACTCCCTCCCTGCTTTCTCCCTCTCCACCCCCTCTTTTTCTAATAGGAAACTTAGACACATAGGAGCAAACAGAGAAGCAAAACAAAGCACACTCAGCATTAATTTGGCAACAGGGAAACTCACTAAAACAGATTTTATTGTTAAAAACTGAGACTTGAAGTTTTCCTTCTATAAAAAATAACAAACCTCTCTGACATTTGCTGGAAATATTGCTAGCAAATGGATCATGTGTTCCATTGCGCAGGAGATGCAATTAGATTTCTGCAGGTTTGTAAAACAAACTATGCTCTAGGAGCGCTGTCATGGAACCACTGCTCTGATTTCCAGTTGGATAACTGAGCTTTTAATTAGGCTCCAGTGGTGCGACCGCTTTGCAATTTCCAAAGCTGCCTAAGGGATTTGAATGTCAAACTCTAATTACAATTACTGTGAACTGAGCATGCTCTAAGAGGATTTGAAACTTTGGCCCATATATTCCCTTTGTATAACAAGGAAGGATTTGCTTAGCAGGGAAAAGCTTTCATCTACTGCAGGTATGAAAAATTACTGAATTAGATTCTCAGCTACTGTAAAGCAGCATATTTCATCCCATTTCTATTGAGCCAGGATGGTTTTTAGCCCAACAGTGTAAGAGCCACTGGTTTTTTTTTCCGAGAGCTGAGAGCTTTGTGGAGCACAGTGATGCACAGCTTCAAACCCAGGACTCCCTGCCTTCCCTCCGGGGCACCTGGCACAGCACTAGGCAGACTTTCAGGGCTGGGAAGCTCTCGACATGATCCAGTTTCCAACCTGATAACAGATGATGTGTTTTTGCTCACTATATAGACCTCTTCCAGTAGATGCCATTTCCAGAAACTTGCAGGGAAGGAGCCGAGCGATTCGGTAGTCAATCTACATTTCAAAGTGAAAAGTCATTGCAATTAATATCCCACTTTGGAAATTATTCATGCAGACTCTTTCAACCGTTTCAGTAACCGCTCCTCTGCTCTCCGGCCCCAAATGGCTCCGCTAAGAAATTTCTGAGAATCTCTCCTTCCTCTCGTCAAGTTTTGATTTCAGCACATCAGCATTTCTGAGCGAAGGGGAAAAAAGGAAAGCATACAAATCCCAAACAATGCATTTCTTGGAAAACTCCCAGCCGTACAACCAGGTAACGTACCGGGCATTCAGGAGAGCTGGCTTCAGTGCAAGACCTGGGGGAATCGCTCAGGGTAAGAGTCAAAAAAACTCCACGTTCCAAGTTGGCTAAAGCATTCTCATCTCCATAAAGGTGAACGGTTACCTGCCTCCCTCCCTCAGACTGCCAACAAACCCAGTTTGGAAATGACTGATGAGGGCAGCCAGCGGTAACAGAAGAACTCCCACAGGCCAAGGAAGGGTCTGTAGCTGATCACAGCATGTGAGCCAGCTTTCCCATGCTCATTTCAACCAAGTTTCACTCTCCTTCACCCTGTCTCCACGGCTTTGGTTGATTTATTCCGTAGCTCTCTTTTACATGCCTTTGGGTTTTTAATTTCCCCAGGGATCTTCAGCAAAGAGGGGACTCTTGCACTGACACTGGTAAATGCACGTGCCATCAATGCCCGCTTCTCAGATAGGGCTGAAATGCTCAGCAAGCAGCACAGCAACCACCCTGCGATCACTCTTCATCACTGCCATGATGAAGGCTGCCCAAAAGCTGAGAGAAGCATCTGGCTGTGTTCCCACTGCCAGCCTTACAGCCTGCATGGACACGATGCAGCAGAAGCTTGGTGAGCAGGCACAGGGTAAGAACTAAGCGATGCCAACATTAAGATAATCAAGACCATGTGAATTAGCAGCATTCTTGAAGGTATCTTGCATATCTTGTAGCTGCTTGTACCACAGCACCTGTGTCTGGAGATTGCTCAGAGCATGGATCATTGCTGCTTCATGTGCTGTACGGTACAGTAATAGATAGATTTTAAGTTTCTTGAAGATCCTGGTCATTTTTATAGCTTGTTTTTACTTTATGGTACAAAATAAAGTTTCCAAATGGGCTGTCTGTTTTGAAAGCATAACATGAGATCTGGCTTTTTAGGGGTGCTACACATGGCACTAACAGCACAGCTCTGTGACATCTGCCCCTTCAATACCACAGGACTGCCCCAGGGGACAGAGCAGCCCTGAGCAGAACAGTGATGTTTCTCATGGAAGATTAGGATGGATTTGCACTACGCTTTTCAGCAAAACCTCATGCAATGCCCTATGCTTTTCACTAACCGAACAAAGAGAAAAGATGGTTCAAATTTAGCCAGGTGGAAAGACTATTGATTTCACAGAGGGGAGCCAGAGAAGGTGTATCAGGGATAACCTTGGCCCTGTGTGTTCCAGGAAGTTCTGTCGGGTCTGTTGGTTTACTGCTGGCAAATGCCTCTATTATATGGCACAAGCATACAGGGTAGTGACAGCGATAAGGAAACTGGAAACAAACCTGTGGATGCCTTTCACAGCCGGTGAAAGAGAGCTTATTGCTGCATGTGCTTAGTTTTGCAGAAACAAAAGTGTGTAAGCATCCCTTTGTTGGATTCCAGCCAGATGCAAGTCACAGGACAGACCTTGTTTTGTCTTTGCAGGTGCCTGCCCCATGCAGGTGCACATGGAGGGCTATTGCTTTTCATTTTCTCGTTCATTGTAAAGGAGAAGAAATTGCCTGGCAAAGTGAGCAGCTGGTGGGGAAACTGAGCTTTTCCACCAAGCACATCCTTGCAAGACAGCCATACTACATGAGATGATCTGCTCAGTGCTGCAGAACCAGGCTCAACTGGAGGAGAGAATCCAAACTGCAAATCCTGCACCTCGAATGGCCCTATGCTCACCTCAGGCTCCACATGTTCCTGCACCCCAGGCACGTGGGCTGCCTTTCTCTGTTTTCTCTCAGCCTTCATCCAGCCTGAAATTCAACCCATTCTGACATTTCTTATGAGCTTCAGCCTGTCCCATTCATTAGACACACATTTTGCATGAGCTTATCAAACTCAACAAAGAAATGCGTAGCTTCATTCCTGTTTTTCTAATCTAGGTGAAAGCAAGTCCCCCCTCTATCACATCAGGGAGAGCATTCGGTCTCCCCTTCTCTGCTCAGTCAGTGGGTTTCTCTCCAGATAGACACTTCTTTCTACCCATTTTGTTTGTTAAGGAATCTGGGGAAAAGGTTCGCTGCCACAGACATTTCCTGACACTCACCTGATAAAATCTAGAAAATTACTGCAATGCTTCCAGCAGGTCAATCGCTTCCCAAAACACATTGGCATTTTTAGCTGCTCTCTCTACCACCAACTTTTCAGAGCACCAGCTCTTCTAAATACTGTTATCTCAGTCCTTTTTGATGGAAACAAGCCCTGAGATCTCTTCTGGCAAGAAGCACAGGATTTCCTGACAGCTGTGGTCTCTGCATAGACCTCAGTGGGACTGGAACCCATCCTCCTGTGATAGGGGTGAGTGAGTGACAGTGCACAGAATGAAGTTCGCTACACACGGCTTCGGGTAACAGTGAAATGTACATAACACCATGAAATCATGCATTTGGGCAACACTGCTATTGCTTCCTACGCATCTGAGGGCTGCTCCAGTGCAGCTTTCCTGGATTTGCCGTGTGTTTAATGGAACATATGTAATCTGTATTAGCCTTGCACGTCCGGGAAATCTCATATAGACTCCTGGTGCTATTGTTACACTCAGACACACCGCAAACCTCATAATGTCTGTGGTTGATCCAGTCCAGTGCACTCAGACGTGTACATTTCCAAATAACCCTTAGACATTTTGGAATGCACGGCATTCCCCTCCTGCCATTTCCCACACAGGGAGCTCACTCACCTGATGAAGGCTGTGACCCTGAAGCATCCAAGCTGGGATTTGAGCTGCCCTGCGACCACGTTGATGAGCAGGCCTGCAGAGAAAGGAAGTTGGAATAGCTCTAGGGAATACTAAAAGGGAACATTTGGTTTTATCTCTTCAGATTACTAAGAAATAAAGTGTTTTGTAAAAAAAAAATAATAATAATGATTTTATGTACTGGATTGTTTCGTTTGTCAAAAGCAATGATAACGTTTTGAGTTTGCAGACCTGTTCAGAACTGAGACAAATTCTATGTTCTGAAAGCCACAACTGGCTGTGGGTCTGGGAGTTTTTCGTATGAGCATCTCTACTGACATCAGATTAACGTGGTTGCCTTCGTAAATAAGTATTTCTTAATCAGAGTAAAGGTTGCAAATCTCTGACCCATGATAGAACTGGAGTCTGGTTTCTTTCTTAATGACCACGAAGGGCAGTAAGAAGACTGATTTGGCAGCAAATGCTAGCCTGGAGTTGGGATTCTTTGCTTCATTTTATGCCTTCTGTGCAATGCATAAAGTCCTTCTTCTCCCTCATTCCCAGTTTGTAAAATGGAAATGTTCTGTGGGAGTCTTGCAAAGAGAAATATGGTAAGCATTGAAGAGGTTTTCAGGTCTCATTGCAATATAGAAATGGGCATCCTGTAAAGCTCAGGTGGGCAGACAGAAGGAGCTCTGGTGAGGGCAGAAGCTCAGGAAGCTCCTTTGGTTCAAATAAACACCCAACAGCAGTTGCTCAGACACCCTATTAAGAACCTGCAAAACAAGGGTGGAAACCTCTCGAGCTACTCACCAGTCTGCTCAGGTTAGAGATTGGAAATTCTGTATCACAGTGTTACAGCTCTTCTCCTCATGACCGTGACTCAGGACTGCAGAATCTGCAGCACACACACACACCAAAGAGAAAAAAAAAAAAGAGAGAAAGTGAATTGGAGTCACCCTACCAAGAAAAGGGTTTTGTTTTTGAGAAAGTATTTGGGGGTGGATATCAACAGAGATCTATGGGAACTGAGGCAGAACACAAAGCCTCCATGCTGAAAACCAGTGCTATTTTCACCTTATTGCATTTACCTTTTACTTTTAAAATCTCTAGGATCTGCTTAGAGCAGAAGGTGAGATCTCCATCACTACTCTGTCTTTCTAGGAAAAAAAAAAAAAAAAAGGCATCATATGAAAACATTTGGATCCTTAATTAGCCTCATTAAAGAAGCCGGCCATCTGGACCCTGCTGATTCTAATTAGTGATCGATAGAGCACTGATTTGGTCATTAGAGAAAAAAAAAAGGGAGAAAAAAAAAAAAGCCCCAAACCACCACCTCCACTTTCCTGCTATTACACACAGGGCTCCCTCCCCACTCCCAGCCTGCAGCGGGTGGATGTGTTCTCACTCAGCAGTCATCCACCCCATGGCTCGCAGAGCCAGCAGCTTGTTTCTTGGCACAGCTGCCAAACCTGAGCCTGTAAACTGCGGCAGTCTGGAAAGGATGCAGCTAAATATGGCAAAGAAACCAAGAGCATGTGATTACCCCACCCTTCACTTGTAACTCAGTCTGGTAGCCACACTTCCAAATGTCATCACTGTGCAGAAAACCCTGGATAACACATGGAGGAGGGTTCCAGGCGTTGCCAGAGAGCCTTTAAAACTTGTTGGTTTTGTTTTGTTGTTTTTTTTTTTTTTAACTGGTACCCAACTTGTTTCCAAGCAATTTCCCTTTGGTTGCTATTACTTGCTCCCCACACAAGAAGGGCGGTTCAGGAGAAGGGGAGGTAGGTGGATGGAATGACTCTTGCTGCTTCTTTCATGATTTCCAGATTCTCATGCTCCATATACTCCTTTTGACTCACCCAGTTCCTATCCAGGTAGATCGCCAGGACACTCCTCTAAGATGGAGCCCTTCCCATTTCAGCCCATCCTAAAAGAGGACGAGCCAAGATCATTACAGAAACCACAAAAAGGTGTCTCAGTAAGAATGAGTGCTAAGAGAGCTTTAAGCTCTCTTTAAGAACATGGTTTGCAGTAATGGATGGGCAGAACTGGAGAAAAACTGCAAAAATGGGCTCATTCAGCACTGACGATGCCTCAGTGGATGAATCATTTCTGTGTGGCCTTAAAAACAGAGGATCTTCTAAGGTCACCTCCCCATCCCTAAATCAACCACAACTTGTTCTGTTCCTTCTCCCATCTCAAATGCAGCTCCTTCTTCCTGTTCCTGGGAAGTCTGTATTTGAAAAAGTGTAACATAGGGAATGGGTCTGAAGATGGGTCATGTATGTACAGTCCCCTGGTAAGTGGGAGAAGAGTGGTCACTTAAGAGAATTCAATGTCAGTGTTTCATAGAGCCTGCTGAGGGGCTTGGTGAGCCCAAGGCTGCAATGATTCAGCCAGATCCAAAGCTGTAGCCTGGCTCCATGCAAAAGTGGAGGAGGATGATGAATCAAGAGGAATCAGGAGCAAGCTGGCTCAGCCACTGAATATGTTCTACTGCTAATCTTGTATCTAGGTCAAGGAAATTGCCCCTCAAAATTGCCCTCCAGTTGGCCAACAAAAGCCCAGGGTTGCTAGACGCCTTATTAATCATATTCTCCTGCAGAAGCAGGATACAGTTCTTTCTAAAAATGTATTAATCCTTATTATTTTCACAGATGCTTTAACATAAAGCAAAAGACCTATAAGACAAGCAACCAAACCAACACATCGATTTCACCTTGATCTCCATCTAAAAAAAAAGTCCTTTTTTTTAAAACAAAACAAAACAAAACAAACAAACAAAAAAACTTGGACTAGTAATAAAATAAAGAGCTTTCAGGAGCAGCAACAGCAGAAGGGTAATGTAAAGTGATATATTTGAGACCCAGGAGTGTGGTGTAACTTACTCCTGCCTCTGCGGCCTGTTTATTGTGTTTGTCTGGTTGCCCTGGGAACCAGCTCACGCCGTTTCACTTATTTTATAATGTTCCTGTAAATGTTAGGTAGGGCCGGGATTTATTATCCACTGTCAACACCTAAAATGGAACGCGCCGCTTAGTGTCGTTTCTTTGGCAAGACGCCTTTCCATGCTCCCTTAAAAAAAAAAAAGAAAAAAAGGAAAAAAAAAAAAGGCTTTTTTGCACAGATATGTGTGTGTGTGTGTGTGTGTGTGTGTGTGTGCATCTGCATCTCTGCCCAAATAAACAGGCCCTTCCAGGAGCTGATGCTGGGTGGTATGGACAAAGGCGAAGGGAATGGCTGTGCAAGGAGGACCTGCTGTTGGGTGGGAGCCGTGACTCACCTTATTTGCGTGGGGTGAGCGTTTAGGGGATGGGGAAGGCGTGTTTACCAGGAGTGGTTTTTATCCCTAAAGAAGCAGTGCGATCCCGTTGCTGCTGTCCCCAAAGACCTCGGTTAATTCATAGCGATGAATCATCAGAATTATTAGGGTTGGAGCTAGCTGCTTTCCTTTCCCCTCCTCTCCTCCACCAGTCCCTCAGCATGACGGAGCAGATTTGATTGCAGACTGGTGGGTGTGAGGTTTATTTTTTAATTTGCTTTTTTTTTCCCTTGGGTGGTACCTCTCAGGCTGACACATGGTGTTCAACCGAGAAGACCATTAACCTCTAAAGCGCTCAGGAGCAGCTGCAGGAGGCATCCTGACTCCCTGAAACACGTGTTTTGCAGTGCTCCAGTCCTTTCCTTGCTCCTGCTCCAAACTGCAGCCCTACCTCAGCCTCTTCTGCCCCTTCCTAAGGCAGTGTCTCTGCCACCCCTGCTCCCCTTTGGCACATCCCTGCTCCAGGTCCTGCTGCCATCATCCCTCTGTTTGCCCTTGGTGGTGCCACATCTGCACCAACTCCTCCTCGCCCTTGCCCCTAAATGAGATGGATTTGTGCAATGATTCAGTATGACTGCAGACGCGTTGCTTGCCAAAAAACCACTCACTCTGGACATGTGCACTCAGCTCTGTGTGATTTGCCTCCGTGCTTTCACGGAGATTTGGATTCATTGGTCCACAGCGACCACTCTGGTTAAAACATGGGCCAGGTGAAGGGCTGAGGTGGATCCATCCACTGGTAAAAGCCAAGAAAAGTGGCTTTGTTCCTCCCCGTGCTTGGGGTGGTTCTGCCTTCCACTGACCCGAAATGTTCCCTCCCTGGCATGGAGCCTCCCACCGCTGAGCAGCTCCAAGGCCAAGGAAGGCAGCCAGCACCCAGAGCATTAAACAAGTTGGGATTAGGCAGTGCCCTGAGACTGAAGGTACAGAGGATGGAGGATCTCCAAAATGTTTAGGAATGCGAATGGAAAAAGGCAGAGGCTGGGCCAGGATGGCTGGTGACAGCAGATGGTGTTTAAGGAAGAAAGTCAGATGAGGAAAGTTGGACTTGACAGCGCAAGGCTGCATAGCGTGAATTTTTCTTTCAATTGCAATGAGTTAAGGGTGGTGAATTTGTTTGTGAAATTGTAAAGGTTAGGATTCCTATTTCCTGCGTGATGCTGAGTAATTTAAATCTTAATTCCCCATTTAATCTGCCTGTGAGGCAAAACATGAACGAAGCACAATGAACTCATATTTGCAGTGCGACTTGAGATCCTTGACTAAAGACTTCATAATGGTAAACTCTCGAGTTTGGATTGTACGTGATCTGTGGAAACGTAAGCCAATAAAACAGGATGTCATTGGCTCCTTTCAGGCAAGAAGATGGAGAGATGATAGATTTTCATCTCTTCTCACATTTCATTCTGATAAATACTATGGAAGAAAACATATGCTGTGCATAAAGGTTGGTTTCTTCCTGAAACTTCTGTGCATGCAAATCAGCTCTTGGGATAAGTACCAGCAGCAACTCCTCCAAAGGCATTTACCTGAAGCACATGCGAAATTAATATACGTGCATATATCCTCAGCTAGCTTAATTTTAGGAAATATCTCCAGATAAATTAACGGTATTTTCAATTTTTTAAAATAAAAATGCCATGGTTAAAGAAAAAATAAAATGACCAAATACATTTTTAACGACTCTAAGATGGAATGTATATGACAGTGACCAGAGTAACAGTGAAATCACAGCTACTCCTTTTAATTGCCTCCTAATTTGCTCTCCAGTGTTAGTAATTGGAACAATTTCACTGCAGATCCCTGTGAGGTCTCAGATGTTAATCGATTTTGTCTTGCTTAATCAACCCCAAAAGGAACAGAGCCCATTTCAGAGACTGTTTTTAAGCTCAGCCCTGTTATTTGGTGATACACTGGGCAAAATATGTACCCACCCACCCACATAAATCATCCACTGACCGAGCTTAGAGGCTGAGCCAGTTCCTTACAATGACAGCTGAAGTACCTCTGTTTGGTGTTCTAGTCCTGAAAAATACCTTAAATAAGACTGCACACCATTGGTATATGTATCGAGTATAAAAAGGTGATAGCTGAGGTTTATACCAACTCAATCACTCTGAAAAAAATGTGGTGTTTGTAAGCATTTTTCTTGTGCTTGGAGACCAGGTAAATTGCAATGGAAAAAAATAAGCTTTTTTTGCATGTGGAGCAGAGGAGAATAAATCATATAAAGGGCTATTTAATTTTCTTTTAAAAAACAATTCAGGTTCTCAATGTTGTGATTTAAGGAGGCTCTGTTATTCTATTTCAGGAAAATTTATTATGTTATTATTATCTCATACAGGAAAATAAAGGAAGAGATCTCACAAAATCTGGTATGCTTCATAATAAGGTCACTATTTGGGAACAGAAATCATCTTCATGGTCTGATATCTCGTTACCACATGCTTGAAATGTTATTTCTGAGCTGTGAGTGTAGGTGAGCCTCAGAGTCCACTTTCACTGCCTTATCAACCCTTTTTGGGCAGCCTGGTCTGCTGGTTGGTGACCCTGCACATAGCAGGGGGGTTGAAAGTAGATGATCACTGTGGTCCTTTTCAACCTTTTCTATGATCCTATGAATCTATGAATTGTTTTACCACTTCCAACAAACCAGTCACAGCTGCTGGCTTAGCATCACACTAATATTTCCTTTAAGTCCATCAAGTTTAGCAAGGCTATGGTACAGGACAAGTGATGTGACTTCTCAACCGTCCTCCCTGTTTATTTAATCGAGTCCTTATGCTTCACTATTCCTATACACCCAGCGGGATTTCTAAGGTGCTTCTCCTTGATGAGATCAGCTAGATCAGTGGTGGATCCTTTCCATAAACGCATTTCATGGGTCATTCCCCACTGCTTCCTGTGCTGGACTTCAAGCCCATGAGGGCAGTCACCCCCTTAAGTACAGCAGATGCATGTTTGCTGCATCAAGTCCAACCGCCAGCACCACGCGTTCCTTTACCATTGTAAATTTCCATTTGCCATTACCCACATTTTTAAAAGGAAGTCGATTGTAACTCTCTAAAGATTTATGGTTTCATTCTAAAATATCTATCATTTTAAACGTAGCGCTGCTGCTGACATCCACTGAACTGCCATAGATAGACTGGTAAAGTACTTAAAAAAAAAAAAAAGAAAAAAAAAAAAAGACATTACAATATATCCAGATATGTTTCAAGAACTTTTGTCGGGCATGGACTAACTTGGAGACATATTTCATAAAAACTGCTATTTACATTTCAGCTCTATACTTTCTCTCTTTATGTCCTTTTCCATTGCTTGAGATTGCCAAAGCTTTTGCATAAATAGAAATTTTCCCCTCCGGCTCCCCCCGCCGGAGCCGTGCCGTGGGGCTGTGCGTGACATCACTGCTTGTCCTCAGGAACACCGCCCGGCAGCGTCACAAGGCCTGACCTCAGGTGTTGGGTTTTTGGGTATAACCATTATTGAAAAGACAGCGGTTGAGATTTACTGGCTGGTAAGAGTTTATAATGATCAGAGATTAAGGGTGGGACTTTCAAAACAGTGTGAGCCTTGAGCGCAGACGAATTTGTACTCCATTACCCAGGAGCTTTTCAAAGCTCCACCCTAAATCTGCATGAAATTATTCTAGCGGCGAGGAAAGTATATTTACCTAATGTCAAATATTAAACATTACTGCCCATTAAAATATAGGGCTTCATTATATTTGGCCTGGTGCAGATGTGCAGGAGAGAAGGAGCAATTATCTTCCCCCGAGCTGTGTACCTCGGCAGAGGAGCTGTCACTAATTCTTGGTGTCTGCCTGTGGATAACGAGCGTCTCCCTCTCCCCGCCCGCAGGGATGCGAGCTGCATCTGCAGGCCCTAATTGCTTCTGAGAAGCAGGCCCTTCGTAAAGCAAGGAAGCCAAACTGACCATGCAAAAAACGACGCATCCAAGCTTGTGGGCGCTATGGAAAGTCGTGGCTGGAATAACTCAGTGCTGTCACGCAGCTCGCGGGCTGGAACACTGAGTTCTTTATTCCAGCCCCGAGAACCCGCTACGAGCTCATCCCTCTCTCACGTAACCTGCCCTCTTGTCTCTGAGGGCAACGTTGCCTTTTGTCACATCTTGGACTTGCTCGGTCACAAGCAAAATCACAGCACGAGGAACAGCTCAGGCTGCAAACGCTTGGTGGGACAATAAAAGCCTTTCCTGGCCCCTCCCAGTGTTTGCACTGCAGCGCTGCGTGCGATGGCAGTGTGGGAACTTGGCTCCATCAGTTGGGGCCAATGGAGACCAGGTGACACCGAGCCACCATGGGGCTGTGGTGATGGTGGTGGGAGCGAGGAGGGAACCGCGCCGTGCCGAGGGTCACCGCGCACACCGAGTCCTCACACGGCGTGACATGAAAACCCCATGCTGGTACAGCTGCTTGTTAGGCTTGCTCAGTGACACAGAAAGGCTTCTCCCTTAAACCCGCTGAAAAGTTGGAGGGGTTTTAGCTGAAAGTGCAAATCGCTGCTGGCAGCAATGAGGGATGCTCCCGCGTTGTTTGGATTTTCCTCCCATCTCTTTCCTCCCGACTCCTCTCTGCGTTCATCAGGAGGGTTTTTCCTAACAAAGCTGACTACAGAGAGAGAAACAGAGAGCCCCTAGGTGCCTGCAATGCACAAGCTGTCAATCGTGCAGCCCATGAGTTTTCAAAATAGCAGAAAATCCATTAATTTGAGTGTGAAACAACAACCGAAGTCCCCAGAATAGGACTGCAGAAGGATGAGCTTGCTACGCTGCAGGAAGAAATCACAAATACAGCAAAAGAACTGGGGACATGCAAATTGTGAAAACACATTAGCCCTACACCTTCCAGCTCAATTTTCTGCCTTTTTCTTGTTAGAGTAATTTAAAGTCCATGTGGTTGTATAACTGAGCTCTTAAAAAAGTGATGAATGACAGTGTTTGAAGAAGCTGTTGGCTGCTTCGCCCACATGCCACTGCTGGAAGCAAGAAAATATTAGCACAAAGCAAAAATGCAATGGTCTGTACTAAGTGCAGAGGAGTACCAGGCTTTTACCTTGCAAAACCTCTCAGAAACTCTCCTGCTCATAAATACTGATTTCAATTCACTGTACAGATGAATGCCTTGCTCCGTGCTCATGAAGACAAACTCTCCAGTGAAGTTAGCTGACCAACAGTGAAATCAGTTGCACTGACTCTCATTAAAGACAATTAACATCTAACTAAGACCTTTCCTGAAAGAGGAAATTACACAGCGTAGTAATGCAGGCAAAGAACTGCAATCAGTCATCAATCAGTGGCTTTTAAATTTCACTGTCCTTAGTGAGTAAACCCAATTTCTGCCAGAAATTATCCTAGTCGGCACAACACAGTTTTGTACTTTGGGAATGGAATGGGAATGGAATAGCAGCCTTCGTATCATGCAGCTACAAGCACCAATTAATCCAGAGATCATTACCCTGAAACTGGGGAGCTATGCTGGTCGGGTGCTGCTCATGACTCTCCCTTGCATTGCATTCCCCAAAGACTGCATTGCTCCAGGCAGGGTCAAAGCAGTATAGGGCTAACACACAGCTCCTTGTTCTTGGCATACGGGAAAGAGAAACACAGTGAGTAATCATCAGATAGAGAAGATAAAGTCTTATTTTCTAAACCAGAAATAGACATTCAGCACTGAATGGAGGCACGATTCGGACTGTTGTTTTTTTTGGAAATGGACCCTTATATTAAAGTGAATGTGTCCTTCTTGCTGTCAGGGGCTCCCAGCAGACAGGTTGTAAAAAATATAAAATTGAGGTTTTAGACCACGAGTGCAATTTTTTGTCTCCCCCTACTGCTTTCCCAGCTCACTGGTGATACTACCAAGGTACTTCTGCCTGGTAGCATTAAGAGCTGTTCTTTAGAGGGGCACAGCAGAATTCAGGGAGAGCGTCAACTTATGGCAGACCCCACAGCCCTGCTGCCTGCATCCCACCTGCAGGCACGAGGACCACGATGGGTGAAATCCTGCCCTGCAAATTCACTCGGTGTGAGAGCCATTCATGCTGCAGAGAAGGGATTTTTTTGACCTAATAGTTAGTTAGAAACACCTCAGGAACATACCAATTTCAACCGCACTTCTACTTCAAAGCATTTCATAGGTCCAGGGTGGCATTTCTGCTTGAGATGTGCCTCAGAGCACTCAGGTCATCTCACAGCAGCCCAGGAAGGGAGTTTTGCATGGAGAATTCAGTGTAGTTCCAGGCATGAAGCAGGGAGCTGAGTCTGCCATACTATAATGAATGTCCATGCAAGAAGTCCTGGAAGCAGGGAGAAGAGGAAATAAATTGGCTTCTTTTATTTTCTTTCTTTCCTTTATTTTCAAGGGTGTTTCACAGTACAGCACCTAAATAGCTGGGTTTCAAAGCTGTCTTAAGCGTCCCAAAGCCATCTGCAATAAAGAAATCCCAGCGTCGTTGCAGTGGGGTCTGTTCTGAAATAGTACAGTCACCCATGCCCTGGCACATTTTTCTAGGTAAATGGCAAAGGTTGGAATTGCAACGTCTTTGTAGTCTTGGAAATGGTTGAAGGACTTAATGGTTGAAGTGACTTTTCTACCTGTGATGACTTTGGACAGCGTCAGTAGACAGTATGTAGGTCTTAGTCTCTGAGATTACGAGCACTGCTTTAATGAGTATTTCTCCTTCCTCACTCCATTTTTTTAAGGAAGAAGGGACAGGGAAGGAGGGAGGTGTGGGGAAGTTCTGCAGAGAGGGGTGGCCATTAGAAGACAGCAGTAGGCAGCAGGACTGCGGCTCGTTACTGCTCATTTCAGAGGTGCCAAAGCTACATGGGACATCGTCATTATTATGGCTTAAAGTTGGCTAAGGTCACCCCGGTTCATCTGTTTTATACATTGGTAGCCTTCTACTTATTACTTGCCAAACAAACCTTTTTATTTTTGCACACGTTTATGTTGATTTTGTGGTTTCTGAAATTGGATTCTGGCTCCTACGGGCCTGTGTTTCCACGGCAACTACGGACCTTATCTGCTGCTGCTGTTTGGCAGACAGACAACAAGGCCTTTCAGTTTACTTCTCCCTTTTTTTTTTTTCTTTCTTTTTTTTTTTTTTTAATATTATTTTCTTTAAAAACCTTTTTCTTCTTCATCATTTTCTTTTTTTTTTATTCCCCCCTCTTTTTCTTATTTTTACTTTTCCCAACCCCTGTCATTTAGAAATCACATAATTAATTGAGCACATCCTGTGCCACACGGAGCTGCCACGACTTTGAAGTCCCAATAGATCATTTTATAGAGCCATGGGTACCATTTTTTCCAGCGCTGCACCAGGCGCCAGTGAGAGGGCTTGTGGAATTTAGCATATCCTACTCCAGGTATGATAAAGAAACCTTGGCACCTTCTGTTTGTTTTTACTAATTTCCTTTCCAAACTGCCTTTTCAATATAGAGGAAAGACCTCAGGACTTAAAGTTTGTTATTTTCTCTCCAAAGTTAGTCCCTGTTCCCCCTGCTCCCTCCCTCCCCTTCCTTTAAACCAGACTGAACTGCTTCTTCGCTTGGTGGTAAGTTTTCTTTTTTTTTCTTTTCTTTTCTTCAGGAAAGTGTGCTCTGATTTAGCATCGTGTAGCTCGGAGCTGTTACTGATCCTAGAGCTGCAGCGAAGGCAGCCGAGGGAAAAAGACCCCGACAGGCTCTATTAACCCTTAAAATCAATAAATGATCTCATCACCTTCTCAAATACAGAAGAAGAAATAATAATGCAATAATTTACTTCAGTGGAGGAACAAGCCTTCTGGGGATTGATGCTGAAATCTATCCCCAAAGACGCTGCTGCTTGCACTAATGAAGAAGGGCTGCTTTCCCAAAAGGATGAAAATAAACTGCAGAGTCCCTCAGAAAGACAGCGTGCATCTATAGACATGGATAGCAGACATGGATAACAAACTTCTGCATGTGAAAAACAGAGAGAGGAAGACAGAAGATGGGTAGAAGCTTGCTACATCCAATGAACCCACAGGTGAAGAGTAGCAGAGCCCCTTGGCAGGTGTAAGCTTTGCAGTGGCACCACTGTGCATCCTGCATTTGAAAAACAGGGCTGTGAAATCCCCTGAAACCTCTATAAAAGAGAGGCAGGAACTCCCAGGGATGGGTTTACATCTGCTGGTTGTCATTTGTTTTTACTACAATTCAAAAGGGCAAATATGGCCACTTGGAGGGGTTTGTAGGAAGGAGCTTATCCAAGATCAACCCCTGCAGAGTTATTGTCTCCTGCCTATAAAGATGGAAGTTCTGTCTCACAGAGAATAATAGAACATGAGATCTTTTGCACAGACATATCAAGCCAGCTTCTGACATCTAATGGGAAATTACATTTCTCTGTAGTCTATGAAATCCAGAAGATGATTTAGAATTCCCGTAGAAAAGATCTCCATGAAAATTTGAACAGATTTAAAACTATTTCTGGGCATATTTATGATTAATTTTTATAGAGCCACATTTATTTCATGGCTGCACAGGGCCTTATTCAAAATCCCATGTTGTAAATGAAAAGATTTCCATCGATTCCAATGGGCTTTGGATTAAACAGTTAAGAAATTTCCGTGAGGCTTAAAATGGGAAACGATTCATTACAAAATCCCAGAGGTTCATTTTTAAAAGCTATGTATGCATGTAGCAGATATTTCTCTCTGTTAAGTCTGCAGGACAAAACCCAGTACATTCAGTTATCTTTTGCCTGCAGATTCCCAGTTACGTCTGTTCATTTGGACGGGAAGGTCTGATTATTGCCTGTCTATATTCAATAATTAATTAATTAACATTGGATATCTCCAGCCACTCACAGCCCTCTTAATAACAACTGTGCTTGCAATGAACGTCTCACAACTGCACTGAAATATTTTTATGGATTACTGTATGTATTATTGTGCTTTATAAGTGTTTTCACAGTTGCTCAGATCAGTTTGCTGTCTTCCTTCCTCTTTTCTCTCATCCGTTTGCCCTGTTTTCTGGAAAAGTCACACATTCTCTGTAGCTGAAAAACACCATGAACATTACATACAGGCTCCTGACCCAGCCAAGACACAGATACATTCTGTAGATATTATAGATGTGAAAAACTTCGAAAGTCTTTCATTTAAGGCTTAAAATATGATGCAATCGGGAAAAAATTACATCATAGTTACTGGGTTATCCTAATGCTGATCTTATACACAAGGCCAGGTAAGGAGAAGCACACCAGCCTGGATGCCTTCAAGCCATTTCAAGGTTGGTTGTCTTGAAGTCTTCACTTTTGCTCGCATTGGTCTTAAAGACATACTGATATTGCTTTAAATTTGTGCTCAGAACTTTTCTCGGAGTTTCTGAATTCTTAAATTAGGGTTTTTATGTATATTAATGCAAGCAGGCAAAGAGTTATCAAGCACTTGGGCCGTGTGAGCCACAGGCTTTGTGGTTAGCTGGCTGACCCAGGGAAGACATTGAACAAAATGTTCTTCCTTCCAGTTAATTTTAAAAAGACAACAAAAATCCCATTTTTGTTTTGAAAATGCTTTTTAAATCCCCCTTTTTTTTTTTTTTTTTTATGGGAGGGGGAGGAATTGAACGTAGTACTACTGGGAAAGAAACTATCATGAATATCAAAGTGTTTCTGTATTGCAATGACCCATGCAGTTAGTGCTGAATTTTTTTTCTCATATCAGACAGAACAACAGCAGAAGGTGCGACATGCCAACAGCTGGCATCAACTGAACATCACAACAGCTGGCAAATGAAGCATGCAGGAAATGTCACCTTTCTTTTCTTGGGAGTAGGCCAAGGATCTGTATTTTCTAGGGAGTAGGCCAAAAGCCAAACTCTTGGGGGTCTGGAGAAGTTTTGCCATGTCATAAAGAGAGACACTACTCCAAGAATTAGCACAGGAGAAAGCATGTTGAGGGAAGGTTGAGATTGGAGGGCACCTATACTCAGCTTACACACTTACAGACACTGGGCTGATTGGTCAGTCAATTATTCTCTGGAATTTTGTGGACTGCAGGCATGTCAGCTTGAAATATATGAACCTATCAATTTCAGTAACAAAACTCCATAAATCTGTCCTAGATTTGGACTCACAACAAAACCTGTAAGTTGGCAAATCTCAAATCGTTTGGGGGGTGATATTACAAGCAGTTACCCACCAACTACCTAACATGGTCTTAGCAGGATGGAATATGAAAATTAAATATATATGTGTAAGCATAAGCAGTGAGCTAGTTAAAATAGCCACTGGCTTTTATGATAATTTTTCCAACTCTAGAACTTGTACAGTGCAAACCTACACGTTTTTCCATGCAAGACACAATGCAGACAATGAAGTTGCAGAAAATGTATGAGACTGGTTTTGTTTAACGTCAGTCTTCTCAATTTACTCCCACTGCCACTGCCCTCTGGATATTTTTATGGAAGTAAAAGAAAATGCTCCTTTTATATATAAGAGTTATGCATGTGGGTGACTCATTTAGCAATATTAAGAAGAAGTAGACTTGGTTTTATTTTGAAATCTCCACAAAAATTATTGAAGTGAAAGAGAAAAATGGTCAAATCATAAAAAAAGGCTCTTTACCAAATTAGGAAGGTTTTACCTTTCATATAGTGTTCCTCATTTTGTGGAATAGCAAGATATTCTTAAAAAATAAAGTAAAAAAGAGAAGGAAATACATCATATGAGTTGTAAACAGAACCTGTCCAAAGGAAAGCCAGGCTGGGAATTCTTTGTTGTTCTTACAGAGATACAGGAGCAGCCTGTGCCTGGAAAGGACTACGTGCTGCTCAGTTTGAGACACGCTTTGTTTCAAGGTGATAACAGCATATAATGCTGTAAGGCATGACTCTCCTCCTGAGCTGTCTGCATCTGTTCCCCACTGACTGCACATGGATTCTGCAGATGTGGAAGAGCTGCCTAACTTTCACAAAGCAAAAATGAAGTCAGAAGCCCATTTCTCATATGTTTCTGCTTTTGGTCACTGTCAGCATAGTGGTAGTTCAGGCTCAAACAGCTACATAGAAGGGGCTCTGACTTGCCCTCAGATTTTTACGCAGCCTTTATGCCAAAAGGTCTTACACCTGCTGGAATCGGGTTAGTTTGGTTCCATAACACCATTCCGAAATGCAGTAGTAAAAAAACAGTGATGGAGAAGATGGAGGAAGGACACATTCATAAATGTGAGACAAATAAAAGCAGTTTCAAGCCAAATGGCTTTCCAAATTCTACCAATGTAGCCCTCCCCTTTTTCAGTTCATCTACCGAATTAAAAAATCACTCATTTCATGAGGCTTAGTGGGTACTTTTAACAGGCAAGTGAAAAGAAAGGACACAACATCAGTGAAAGCTCTGTGCAAGATAACCCTGACGCAGAATGTGCCCCAGCCTGAGTTGCAGCACATGGTCTGAACGGTGTCCCAAGGGTCAGAGTTGTTTCTGACCTTTTGCTAGCATCTCCTCCCTACAGCAATAGAGCATTTCATTTCACTCCAGTGCAGTATTTTTCAAGGGTGGAAGCATCCATCTTTGATTTTCCCCATTGTCTGTGGCTGTGTAAAATAGCACCATCCATTAGGGCCAGCAACTGCTATTCGCTGCTATTTGCTAGCTTTGCCTTGAACCAGCCTATGCATATATTCACCAATAAATCCCTAGTAATTAAATTCTTCAGGGTTTGATCTTGCTCACAGGAGCAGAGTAATTTTTGTTCCCTTATGGATTAGATTATCCTGAAAGGTTACGATTCAAGCCTTTCCTTTTTCTCTGATATGATTCTTCCAGACCTTGGGACTGATAGGGCCCTGCACAGCACCAGGTCTATGTTTTCTCTGTAAATACAGCCTACAAAATTTCAACAAGTCAGCTCTTGTGTGCCACACCGAGAGATTGATGACAAACCACATTATTTTTCCCCTCCATATAACTGCCCACAATTACAACGGTACTCTCTCAAAACACTGGTTTGTTTTTGTCCGAGGAGGAAAGAGCAAAAACGGCCTGATATCTCAGTGCAGAGCTGGCAGCAACACTGAGAGGCATTATTTGTGGAAAATGCCCTTCTTCCCTCTCTGTTTTCCTATTCATGATAAAATACTGGATTTGATTCGGCCACATGTGCTTATGCAGAGCCACTAACTCATCAGCAAGGGGAGCCTCAATCCCAAGCCAAGGAAAAGATGGAATCATGACTTTGCAGGGCATGCTCAGCTCCCTGGCCTGCTCCTGTGACGGGGAAGTTGCCCCTAAAGCAAGACAGCTTGGGTCAAATTCATATTCTTACTGCCTGCTGTAGATCAGGTTCGCTGCATGGTTTTGATTTTGAACCAAGGATCTGTATTTTCTGTTTCTCTTGGGTTGGACGATGACTGACTCAGCATGAGAGTGCAATTCTGATCACAAATAGAATGCTTCTTATGCACAAACCCACTGCTTTGTAAATTGGCAGCACCCCACAAATGGCAAAAACAAATTAAGAAAAGCAATAAAAGGCTCTGTTTCCAGAAAGAAAGACATCTTCCTGGAGAAGTGAGTCCACAGTGTCACCCTCCATCCCTTCTGAACTAATATACTGTTCCCTTATCTTCGTCCTGATATTCCTCCTGTGTTTTGGTTGCATTGCTTTAGACATAATAAGACAGCAGTGCTGGGAAAACACTGATTGTTGGATGCTCTGATGACATTTCCAGAAATGCTGCTGTCTTCCAGATAACTGAATTCCCAGACTCAATTGCAAGCTTATGAGCAAAAGCAGCACCTGAAAAACAAGTCGTCTTACTTTCAAGTGAAAAATGCTTAGAGCATCAAACATATGTCAGAATCACTAATTTCTCCTGAAGCTGCTACAGGCTTATATCATCAATCATTCTGACACACTGTACTTGAAGCAGTGCTGAAAAGATACAAGCCATTTACTCCAACACGTTTTCTTTATCTGCATCCAGCCTTAAAAACTTCCATAATAGCACTGTAATCTTTGCATTCGCTGTTCATTATTTACAATATGGGTTTAACTTTAGTAGTTTGTATATGGAACGAGAATGACTGAGTCTTTCTTCATTCGGTAGCACTTCTATTCAAAACAAGGATGTGCAGCACATTCCTGAGTGATAAAGAACCCACTTGTGTTAACTTTCCACCTTTACACTTTGAAACATTCCTGCTAATTCCAGTGTTTTGGTTTGGTTTTAAGATTTCCATCTAAACAGTGGCATTCCAAGAGTCACAGATCGTTCAGAGTACTTTGGACACAAAATAAATGCCTGACTTCTCCAACTATGGCACATCTATTACCAAGGTTTGGCCATCTCTGGAAAAAAAATGGAGATTGAAGTGGGACAAATTTCATCAATCCAATATTTAAGGATCAGCATAGACAATTTCTTCAGTTTCCAGTCACTGTAAGCATTTTTTGATATGTCAGGCATACTGAACCCTAAAGTTTCTCAATGTTTTCTGTGAGACTGTTGCGGTTTCTAAAGCTTATGTAGCTCTAACAAAGATACACAAGTTCCTCAAAGAACTATCTACAATTCCTCTGAAATTCTAAACTGGAACTACATTGGTTGTTTGAAGCTAAACAGTTCTGAAATCTTAATCCTTCCTTGAAAACTCAGGCCCAAAATAACAAAAATATGGAAAATGAAATAATGTCTCGAGATTTCAGTCACAGATGAACCAGAACTAAAGAGCAGCCTTCCAAATTCTCGGTGATTTTCTGGAATCACAAAATAAATTAGAGAGTATGATCTCCGAACTGAAATGTTAATGTTCATTCCCCACATTCAAGAAGAATTTAATTCTAACGAAATACTAGAAACCCAACCTTTGGTTCCAGGAGCACAATGAGTGTTGTCAGCAAATTAAGCTGCACGCAGCTCCTTGAGTAGGGGATTGGGAAGCATTTTAAAGAAGTTTTGGCACCAAAGCAGGATAGAGAGAATTGGGCCAATGCCTCGAGTAGCTCTGAAAATCCCACCAGTTTTCCATGCAATTTCTGACACCTCTCTGGAAAGTCTGCGCAGCTTAATCCTGGGAGCTGCAGCCCTGCGCTTCAGCTGTTTGGAATGACTTGAGAATGAAGTTAACAGAAGTGGGAACTGTCTGCAGTGAACTCCAGAAATCCTTTTGCATTTCTAGCAAATATGTATCCCTTTTTTTATTATTATTATTTTGTTTCAACAAGCAGTCAATTCAGAATGTCGTGATCCGTAAGACCATCTGTAGACGCTCTGGGAGGCTTTTGCAGAGATGACGGGTCTCAAGATGTGGCTTTGCAGGAGTGATGAGTTGGGATATAGAGGTGAAAATGAGGGGAAGAGCCTACATTGTATTTCTTTTCCTCAAAAAAAAAAAAAAAAATTAAAAAAAAATTAAAAAAAGTAGAAAGAGAGCAATAAAGTAAAAGGCATTTCCTAAAGGTAGCCATTAAATCATTCAACACACCGATCCCCTGAGAGCAGAGAGGTTCCTCTTTCCTTTCCAGAACGGGTTTTTGCTAACCATTTCTCATCTAATGCTCAGTGTCTTCACCTGGCTCTCTCTGGGCATTTCCCCAGACTTCGTGCAGGAGGACAGCACAGCAGCTCTCAGAGATGGGCCTTTGCCCATAGATCACTTTCAAAGAATTTTTCAATAGGTCCCCAATGATATCGACCAAGGGTTCTGTTTTGCTCGTGATAATGTGCTAATGCTCCGAGACCCAGCATAAATTTTCTCTACGCATCATCATTTGTCAAAGTCACAACATGGGGATGGAAACTACTAAAAAAAAAAAAAGAAAAAGAAAAAAAAAGAATCCA
This sequence comes from Chrysolophus pictus, assembly GCA_037305975.1. Classification (NCBI taxonomy): domain Eukaryota; kingdom Metazoa; phylum Chordata; class Aves; order Galliformes; family Phasianidae; genus Chrysolophus; species Chrysolophus pictus. The sequence continues at coordinate 4,472,012 of CM074593.1, read as the reverse complement.
ACCAAAGAAAAAAATAGTAGGAACAGATAGAAAAGGTGCTGTTCTGCTTTCTTCTTTTCCCCGTGACTTTCCCCTGCTCCTCTCCCCCCTTCTTCTCTCCTCTTAATCTGTAAAACATCTGATTGTACAGAACCAGTAAACAAAGGTCTTCATTTCTCCCTCCTATGAATGCATTTGTGATGGAAAATCAGAATTCATTATGGGAGCCTTTGCCACCTTTGGTTAGGAAAATGCTGTGGGAGAGTTGGTCAGTTGGTGCTCGGCCCCAATTAAGTCATAATTTGGGCTGATAAAGTGAGATGGAAAAACATGATCATCATAAAGGGGCCTAAAGGCTGATGGGATTTGCCTTTCATCATCTCAGAAGGAACGATCCCACAGACCACATCAAAATGTTCTCTACAGCTTGCATAGAGGGAAAAGAAGTTGGGAGAAAGGAAGTCAGATTTGTTTCTGCCCTTTACGTCTCCTCTCTTTCTTTTCTACTAAGTTTCAGTTTCCTTTTTTTGACTTGTATTTTTTTGTCCACCATCTCTTTGCCCCACTGCCCTCCCAGTTCAAGAAGACAATATGTGCATCTGGCAGTCAAACAAGAAAATAAGGCTGTTTATCCAGCACCATGTGAAGACAACTGAATCTATCTGGAAAAAAAACACATCTACAGACCTGACATTTTATTCACCATCAACACAGCCAGGCCTTAGCTAGAATCAGATGAAAGCTGATAGAAACTGAAGGGAAAACATATATAAACGTATGGAGCCAAACCAATGGTGTCTCAGCAGAGATGTTCAGTGTTCTGCTGCTGATTTTAACCCAGTTATTATTAAATCCGTTGGCAGTAAATGACAACCCAGGCTTCCAAGGTTGTCATCACTCACTCGTGTAAGCAAGGCCACTGAAGTCAAAGAAAGCACTGATGCAAAGCTGTGATCAATACCACAATCTCTCAGATCACTTTTATGTGAGTTCGGGTGGCAGAACCCATCGTGCAATATTTTACAGAAGACCTTTGCAATCTGCAAAGCAATATTATTTAAACTATCAGTGAGTAGGCTTTGCAGTATCTGCTAGTCACTACTGGAGTCCCAGCACCAGCAAGAGAGCCTGGAAACTCAAACAGGATTCAAGTTAGCAGCCATTAAACTGCCCCTTTGTTGCAGTCTGTCATCTGATCTATAGCAATTTTTGCCCTTAAATATTATATTAAACTCTGATCACTCTCCATGCATTGAAGTAGCACAGTTCCTACTTCCAGCTCTCAAGCAGGCGCTGAGGCTTTATCACTGGTGTACCCTTACAGACTGTATCTTAAATCACAGCATGAAATCGAGCCCTTTGCTTTGCTCGCTGCCCATGCATGAGCCACATCAGCTGCTGGCAGCGCTCCTAGCCCTGGCATCCTTCCTCAGCAGCCTCCAGTCCAATTAGACTTTACCTCAGGTAACTCTTCAAAAGAAATCGCTAATAATCATAATGCGATGGCGACATGTCAGGAAAAAGAAACTAACAGCCTTAAATCCGGTATTAACCTGCAGTGGAAAACAAGCCATGGGGTATTTCCATGAGAAGTCTTGGAAGCCATACAATGGGTGGGAGGAAAGGAATGGGGAGAAAGGGAGGGCATGCCAGGATGGGACATGAAGGGGAATGGTCCTCGCCAAGGTCTGTCCCTGGTGCTCATGGACCAAGTTTCGTTTTTGAACCTCTGCTGACAATTGCTACCTGTGGTAGAAGGGAAACATTTATGGAAGGCTTTCTCTGAAGAGCAGAAGGAGCTACATGATGCTATAACAACTATTTCTCTTTCTTTTTTAGTTCTGAGGAAAGCTTCCCCTTCTCACTGGGTCTGGTCCAGCCACACTTTCAGGCTTCCCTATATCCTAATCAGCCCCAAGTGCTGGATGTGGGATGTGTGGAGCAAGATCAGCTCTGGCATTGCTGCACTCTTTGCAGAAAGGATCCAAAGAGAGACGGAAAACCGAGAGGCAAACATGACACTCCATTCTTCTCCTACACGGGATTCCCTCCAGCTCAGCTGCACTGGGATGGAGGTGACCAGAATGGTGCCAGCTATCTCATTCCATCCCCATCCTCGCATAATGTCTGTCCAGAGCCGCTCTGCTGCGATGGATGGGACCAATTCTGCGGTAGTGCCAGTGGAAACTGGACCAAAGCTAGTCCTCATCTGGTGGCTGTTTAGCTAGCTCTTTGTTAGGTATGCTTTCTATAAACAGATTATAAGAAAAAAAATGATGCTGGAATCACTGGGAGGAAACTGTATCTTGGTAGGCCAAATTAAACTGCATATAATAGCTCTTCTTTATGTGAGAAGAGAGTAATTTCTTCAAATATATCAAGGCGTATAATTACATACTTACAGAGTAAATTAAATACATTTTTTTAGCACAAATCAGATTGAATGTCAATTACGGCTTCCAAAAACACAGGTACTTAAAAAAAAATCCACTTTGTAAATTTAACTTATCAAGATAATTTTATTAACATGTCTAACTATTATTATTTAATGTACAAATTATTTGGCATAGAGTTTTTGAGGTAGTGCAAAACCAGCAGTTTAAAAGTACTGCAGAATGCCAGACTCCTGGGAGAACCTCAGCAAGTGAACGTATCTGTGCAAAGAAAATCTGTACTTTCAAAGATTGTTATCAAAATGGATGCTGACTAACAGCTTGGTTAGCCAAGAACAATATGTTTTCTTCTTACTGGGGTTCCTTATTTCACCGTGTGTTTGGCCTCCTTGTGTCATTTCCTTCACAAATTCATCATGGAGAGGTGGCAATACAATATCTGATGTACCAACGACTCTGGTTTCCAGAAGCTGGAAGCACAGACAAGTTGTTTGAAGATAATAAGCAACATTTTCAGACCAGAGCTGAAAAGGAAGAATGACGTCTGTTTATTTTGTTTAGTCACTTCTGTTTAAATGGGAAAATACTGAAAATTGAAAAACTGGGCTGAAAATGTCACGACTCTTAAAAATAATTAAGCCATTTAGAGTCACCAAAATATTGCATACATACACATACCTCAATAAGCATTATAAGTAAATCTTTTTTTTTTTTTCCAGACAATATTTACCGATGGTTTCTAATGTTTCAGAGCAGACCTTCACTGTACATATTTCTCATTATGGCATTCAATCCAGAATGTAAGCATATATTTCATCATAGTGCTGTAGCTATTGACCCCAACTGATTATTTGCTTAAAGTTAAGCATGAGCTTAAGTACTCGTCTGCATTGGCGCTTACATGGCCATTCCCACCAGTCTAATATTCCTAACCTCTCCAGTGATTACCGAATTCCCCATAATGGGAACCCCAATATTACTAAAGGACTTTGCCAATCTTGGCCAATGTCAACAGAATGGGAGGTGCTATTTCATTAATTTCCCCTGACTGGGGACAAAAATAACTTCAAATATTTCTTGGTTTTGTGTTTCAACCTCCAGGAGAACAATTTTCTTAAAAAGTAAAGAAATTGGTTACATTATACTCCACTTGGTTACATTAGACTGTAATTTCACAAGGCATCAGTGATTCCAGAGACTGATTTTTGACAAGAAAAAAAATGACCACACATTTGCTAACATCAATAGTCACCTTTCCTCATGCATAAAGCATATGAACACATTTTTGGCTGTCAGTATTTGAACAACAGAAAATGGGAAGGAAGAAGTATAGACATGTTTTAACTTTCTGACAAACTGTTTTGATGAACGGGGATCCCCGCACTGGCTAAAGAGTGAGGACAGAAAAATGGGTCCCTGTGGTGCAGGGCCAGATCTCCTCTAATAACAGAATGAGTGAGCAAATCAGGGGAACCACAACTTTCCTACTGTGTGAGAGACCACAAATAATGGAAGACAAACAGATACGAGAAGGAGCAATTCATTTTCCATGCCCATTAACTTTTCCAGGTAGAACTGGGTGTCAATGTATTTATGATTTAGTCTCTTATGTCTCTTCAGGTCTTCCTTAAAGCAGACTGAAGATGGATTTGGGGTTTTGGTCCATTTTGTAGTGCATTCAGCCCACGTTTGATAAGGGGCTAAAATGAACTCTTGTAAATCTTTCTGCAGCCATGTAAAGCAGGACTCCATTTCAAATTTGTAGCTACTCAAATGGCAAAAATCCCTGTATAATAAAGGCCATGTGCACGACTTCTGAAACGACTGCAGCAAATAGCTTTCCTTTTTTATCTACATTTTACTGTTACGATTGTTTCTATACTGCGCTATCAGTAAAAACACAGCACGATGACTTATTTGAAACTGAGATTAATAATTTTCCAGCCCCTAAACACCTGAAAAGCCTCTGCTCCTCCCTTTACTGCACGCTTTGGTATTATGAGTGCATTGCATAAAACAAGGGAGTGCAGGGGGTTGCCATGCCGTGAGAGGTCAGGTGCCCATCTGTTTAAAAACAACTCTTATAGCTATATTCCAGCTTTAAATGCTCTAGAATCATGGAGCGTTGGCTGTAAGCAAATGCATTATTCAGTGTGACAACATATGAGCATACACAGCTTTTGCTCTCTGCCCCCACTTTGCTGTGACAGCAAAGCAGTTGGAGACCAAAGGTGACCCACGTATTGGGCCTACAGAGGAGCCAGGAGAACAGCAGAAGGAGATGGGCAACATTAATTAGCTCTTCCTAAGGGTCCTCTGGCTGGGTTGGTCACTGTGTGGGTTCATCTTTTTAATTTGCCACTACCCATGTGATGCCACTGTGGGATAAAGCGAAGAGTGGTAACTAAATGAATTATAGCTTATGGAATGGCTGAGTAGGTTTGGGTTTGTCCTGGAAGATGTAGCCAAATCTGTCCTTGTCCTATGTGGCTCAAAGCTCACCAAATCCTTGGCTGTATGTGGACTCCCATCAAAACGCACAAGAGTAAAGCAGATTTAGACTCAGGTCTGCATTTGAAGGACAGCACAGACAATGCCTTATATGCCTTTTCCACAGTGTATATATATAAAAAAAATAAAATAAATGTATATATATATTTTAGAAAGGAAGCCTGTGGCATAGGAAAGAATTAGAAACAGGTCTCTCAAATCCCAAGTTAACCTTAACCACTGGATTATTTTTTCTCTCTTGTGTGAATACTGCCTATGCATACTGTATACAAATATGAAAGAGATTTACTGGAGAAATAACCTTAGGCACAATAATACGTGTGTGCATATGTGCACATATATATAAATATATATATTCTCAATATCAGCCTGAGAAAGCGTTGCCTCATAAAAAGTCTCTGAACAGCCAGTAAATTCTGGGCCAGATTTCAACTCATGTTCCTGAGATAAGGACCAGAGGGAGGAGGAAGAAAAAGACAGCAGCAATCCTTTTATCCTTCTGGCCACATATGGTAGGTCTATTTCTTTCAGCAGATGTGAATAAAAATAGATATATTTACAATTGCAGTTGGATACAGAATGGAGCAGAAGCGAACACAGAGCAGCCGTTTTCATCAATGCTAATACCATAATAGTCTGGATTATGCAGTGAGCTGCTGCTATAATAACATTCGTTTGCTGTCAGCGCTCCTGTGTAAAAACAAATTAGCTGGATGATTAATGAATATCAAAAACAGCATGTGGATTCTCCTCTGTGATGCTTCAGCCCAGTGTGAAATCTGCTGCTGCAGAGCTGTCTCTGCTGTTTGCATTGCAGAGTGTCTCCTCTGCAGATGTGGGCATCACAGAGAAAGGTGGTTTCTAACCACAGAACCTTTTCAGATTATTTCTTTTTATAACAAGCAATACACAAGAGGAAAAATGAGAGTCCATAAATAGGTCTTCAGGTGAGAAATACCTCCTTTGAATTGAATTCGACCTCTACAAAGACAACTGCACAGAGAGGAGCCCTGAGACAATCCCTCCAGCATGCAGCCAAACATCAGGAGAGGGGAGGAGAAGCACTTTCAGGCATATTGTAACACTTTACATCCTGGATGGGCTTTTGGGGATAATTTGTGTTCAGATGAAATGAAACTATTCTAAGTTGCCAGAATGGCTTGGATATACCCACAGCATCCCAGGTCTGATGGCACCTAAACTCATGCTGATCTGGCACATCCCCGAGCAAAAAACAATGTAGCCTGGGTAGAAAACCTGCTTTGATAAGGATACAGCACTGTGGTGATAAAACCACACTTCTTCTGAGCTCAGAGCTGGCGCAGGCACCAGCAGACATTGTAATTCTTGTAGGACCTAGTCAGTCAACACTTCCACAGCAAAGAGGGGTAAAACATCTGGTGTACTGTCGTGCACGTGCTATTTCCAGTGATTTAGTGTGTGCAGAATGACTTAATAAAATAAAAGATTACAATTAGTAATTGAATTTATGGATGCACGTGGTGGCTGAAGAGATTAATTCCGAGTTATTCCAGAAGTGTCGTGCAGTTTCACAATGAATTCGTAGCGTTGCATCTGACGAAACAACCAGCTGTGCAGTACAGCAGATAGGACAGTGAGAACATTTGGGTTCTTCTAAAAGTCTCAGCTTGACAGTTACACTATCCCGGATGTATATGCATTTTTGTAAGACTCAGAACCCCGTTCTCTGCTTCATCATTTCTCTCTGTAGCATATTAAGGTGCAGACACGTCAGTTCAAGCCGAAGTGCTCAGTGCTACAGCGCGATGCTGAGCCCTCATGCTGTACAAATGAGTGTGTGTGTCCTTTGTGACAGTAATTTCGGAGCTTAGCAATAGAGGTATCTATGCTGAGAGAGAGACATCTATGCTGAGACTCAGCTGTGACATTTGGCAAAGACACACACTGAAATACCCCCAAAAAAGCCCTCACTCAAGGAGCAGATAGAGCACAGCATCTGCGCCTTTCTCTTTGACATCCCCTCCTTCCCACCTTGATTGTATTTTCTTCTTTAAACTTCTACCTTTTTTACTACTTCCTAGATCACATACCTGAACGGAATCAGAGCGAAATTTGACCACAGAGAACTGGCATCTGTCATCAAAATATACCTCCAGAGATCGCCTGTTTGTTTTTCTTGCTGTCCATATGGTGCACTGCAGCATTATGGGTACTTTTAACCTTTTTTCACTTGTAATATCCATCCCTTTCATATGTTATACTGCACGGGGCTTCCATGGCTAATAGGTAGCTGGGTGTCTCTTTCTCACCATAATTAATCAAGATTTTAAATGACTATGAGGAAGAAAACCCACTTTGCCTCGGTGCCCCACACGGAGCTGACAGAACACCCCATACACAAGCTGGTGCTTTGCTTCCCCAGCTTCCTTCAGTCCTGAACTCCTCTGGCCCCACGAGGTTCAGAAAGCTCCTTGGTGGCCCATTAGTACCAAACTGGGAGGTTTCTATCCTGGCCAACTTTGCTGATATGTAGGAGGACAGGGAAAAACCTTTCACAAGCTGCTCTCAAATACCCAGAGAACATCTGAAAAGCGAAGAGAGAAGGATACAGTCTCTTTGGGAAGCCCATAGCAAAAAACCTGCTTGCTGTGGAACAAAGTGCTTCTTTCCTGTGTATGGCTGCAGCAGCCTTGGATGGGTTGGAAACAGAAGGCAACCAAGCATCGTCCTTGCTAAGGAATGTCAGGGAGAAGTGCTGCAGGACTTTTAGCATTTATGGGGTTAATGGTGTTTTTTGTATTATATACACACACACATGCGCGTCCAGTAGTTATATAATATAAAAAGGCTCTTTTCTCATATCCCCACAGCGTGCAATAGGACTCCACATATAGCACACCAAAAAAATAAAAAAAAAAAGGCCCGACACTGCCAAAATCTACATTTTCATTTGGCAAACCAGTTAAATCTATTCATAATCTGGTGCCTGAATCAGGTTTCAGACCAGACTAGACTGCCTTGGCTCCTGGTTTTTGTTGCTCGACCTGTCTCTGACTGAATTTAGCTATGATGTTACATCTTTAGCTGTAGAAAATTTCTAATAATGGTAGCCTGTTTTATTTTGCCACTGGAGGGTACAAGTTCCAGCATTTCCGTACTGAGGTCCAATTGGAGCCAGTTTCGGACTTTTTTTTGGACAGAAACCTTCCTTGTTGCTTTTCACTGTTTTCTTTTTGCCCTTTTTTATTTTTTATTTTTTTATAATGTTCGCTCTTACAGCTTTCAGAAGGCAGAATAAAAACGCAGCAAATCCACAGTGAAATGTGTGGTTGTGTCAAAAAGCCACAGTAGGAACAGTCACCTCGCTGGCTGCTTGCTGCGGCCAGGAGCTCCCCTCATCCCTGCCCTGCAGCCCCAGAGGAGAAGGAGGAAGAGGAGGAGGAGGGGGATGAAGATGCGAGCTGTGGCAGGACATTAGGGTTTGTCTCCTGCTTAGGAAGCCACTGCTCAGGATTTGATGTAGATGGGGTGGAAACGAACGTGAAATGGAATTAGATTAATCACTGTCTTCACGCAGAGGCAATCAGGCCGGCATTAATAACAGCGCATCCCAAAGCCAAAAGGAGATGCACCAATCAGCAGTGAGAAAGAAATGCAGAATTTCAGCCCCCGTTCTCAATTCTTATCAATGTCGATCTGCACAGCTCCACTGTGGCCAGGAGGCTGCTGTTATACCTACCTGGGGATCTCAGCTGCTTTGCTGCTATACAGACAAGGACTGGTGGTGCCACCATCCCTGGAGGTGTTCCAGAACCACGGGGATGTGGCACTGAGGGACGTGGTTATGGGCACAGTGGGTTTGGCTTGGACTTGGGGATCTTTAAGGCCTTTTCCAACCTCAATGATTCAATGTTTCTACTATACATGAAATAACTGCTCATCCAGGAATTGCTTCCTTCAAATCTTATTCCATAGCACGAGCAGCAAGGCATGAACGGTCAGGCATGGTCAGTGGGTGGGAGAGGAGTGAGAGGAGCCCTCATATGAGCAGCAGGAACCCTTGGTGGCATCCCAGGGACCTCGTTGGGACTTTGGGCTGATTTCCCACCGAAACAATCCAGTATATTCTGTGAGACCCACTGTTTGCTGAAACCATTTTTCACCGTTTTATATAACACTGATAGGCCATCACAAGTCTGGCTGCAGTAACAACCCTACATATGAAATTAAGGGACATGGAGAGGATTATCATGTCAGGCATCTAGGTACGATCCAGAGTTCAGTAAATTAATCCAAGATCTCTTTTTGGGATGGACAATCCACATGAACCTCAGTAATATTAGAAAGCAGTAAAATCTCTGCATTTCTTTGGAAAACTAGGCTTGCTTAATTTTAGTTCAAGCATTTTAATGATAAATATAGCAACGAGAGGAATTTGGAAACAACTGAGCCTGTTTAGCTGTAGGACAACATAGTGAGGTCAAAGCAGATGTTGCTCTGTTTTTAAGCTTTTGTTTTGCATTAAGAAGTAGTGAATAAATGGCTCCGAGCTGAGCACAAAGGAGTTTTCTTCTCTGGGTTTTCTGTCAATGATCAGAGGGAAGATTTGTTCATCTACTACATACTTATGCATAACTACGCCTGAGAGAATCAACAAGAACAGGGAACGCTGATGCTTAATGGGAGCATTGTATGGTTCCAGCGTGTTTATGGGATTAGTTTACAGAAAAGATTTAAAGAAGACAGCGAGCAAAAAACCTGAACCCATCTGGGAAAAGCAATGGCCGCAGTCCCGTGGATGCTGGAGAAGAGTCAAAGAATGGCACTACAAACACAAATAGACAGGTGAGAGATACAAAGGAAGGGTCCTGCCAGCAGCAGCATCAGGGCTGTCCCATAGGGAAGCTCTGGCAGCCTCCTGCCCTCACAGCATTGACACAAGGTGATGCTGATGGAGGGGACAAGGAGGGTACACAGCCTCGTCTGGACTACTCAGTAGTCTAACTAGGGAGCCAGGAGGCTGGGCTGACCTGGGGATGCTGCTCCACTTCGCCAAGTTTGGGTGGGTTCGTGTTAAACTCAATGTTTTTTTCTGTCCAACCCTCATCATTACATGCTTGCATAGAAAATTAAGTTACCACACCTTTAATGAACTTAATTTCCTAATTCTGACTGAGTTCCCATTGCCAGTGATTCACTCCCTATATTTTTACACACTTTGGCTGTGTAAGTTTGTGCTTTATTTTTTTTTGCCAGGCAGATCTCCACGGTCAAACACTGTGCTTATTCTTTTATTTTCCCTTTAGCTTGTCAAAACATAGTATGCAATAAATTATGACCAATATTGTCTTAGAGAAGGGATTCCTCCAACAACATCACTCTGTGGGGACCATAGTAAAAGTGAAATGTTTCCCGACTCACCTTCCTGACTGCAGCCCTCTTCCCCTCCACCCACCGCAGACTTCCCCAGAAAGGGACGACATCAAACCAGCAAGAAAACTCTCCTAAAGCTCTGCAACGTCCCAACTTCATGCACAGCTCAGCCACAGCAGTCAGTGGGAACCAAGCCCTTCATGGTTTCTTACTGATAAATCCAACTGTGTCCTATGAGTTATTATTTTTTTCCCCAGATATTACAGAAGATATCATTAAAAGGTGTTTATTTTATTTAATCCAGAGGTTTGTTCCAGTATTTAAACCTTTCATGAAAAGATGAATCCTGCAACATAGCATTATTGACGAGGTGTATTAAATGCTCTTTTAAACTCTGTAAACTTGGAGTCATTTCTTAGCGTCCCACTACCTGTAAAGCCTTCCTGGAAGGTAACTGAAAGTTTCTTCTAGTCAGAGCATTTAAACAGTGCAGTCTGGTAAGCAATATAATGCCAAAGCAGAAAGTTTAGACAGGGAATAGTCACAAAACATTTTATGTGATACTGATATAGGGTAAGGGGGTATAGAAGCGTGAGATGTTAACACATGGACTCCTTTAACCCTCTCTGTTGCTCCAATGGTGTGAATACACCAAGGAGTTTATAAATCTGTTGTAAATTCAGCCTTCTGCATCAGGGACCTGTTATGAAATTTACAGCGGTATTTGTAAGCGTGAATTAGTCACCAGTCTCCACTACTACAATCATATCAGCACAATGAAAAGCTGGCTCCACCTCCCTGCAGTCAGGGAGGTTTATGCTGGAGGGGCTGAAGTTAGAATCACAGAATCATGAAGGGTGCAAAAGGCCCATTAGAAAGGCAAGGGGAAAACAGTCTTCATGTGAGCCTGATGGTCACTGCTTGGTAAGCAAGCTGCTGAAGTTACAGAGGATTTCTCAGCAGCTGTTTGGTAAATTTGCTTCTAAGGATGCATTCTGGAACAGCAGGCTGTCAGTGAAGCTTTGAGCTGCACTTCTAAAGTGTTTTGCAAGAACTGAAATTATCACAGGTACAGAGTGCTGAACTCAATGAATTTTAGATTATTATTTTTTTTCTTGTTAAAGGACCCAGTAAGACAGATGTGCACAGTGTATGCTTTCAGACACACAGCCTTCTGTTACTTCTGCACAGCCCAGTAAATTGCTTTAAAGAGAAGAGTGGGTTAACAGGAGGGGAATCACATTGCATGAGCAGTCCCCAGTGACGTGACGTGCTCAGGAACCCTCTGATTTTTCATCTGTAATGGGCTATTTCCATAAGAGTAATTTTGTGAGGCAGGTATGTATGTATATTTAATTTGTCTGCTCTGTGCTTGTTATTTCTATATCTCCCACTGCCTCTCTATTGCTAGCTATGGGAAAGCTACACAGACTGATGGCCAGTTCGCACATGCACAGTAATATCCATTGGATACATAACAGAAATGAGCAAAGAAAATAAATGGACAAGGCACCTGTAATGGATGCCTCATCATCACGAAGTTATGACAGTCAGTGAGAGGTTATCTTAACGTGCAACATATCTTTTTTTTAAATGTAAATTCTCAGCCACTTCTCAAACTCAAATGCTGTTCCAGAAGCACTCTGTTTTGATGGTGAGACTCCCATCCGAAATACACCTGGTCTATTTACCCCCAGTACATCCTTTCCTAAACTTTGCTTCTAAAATCTCGCCTCCCTTTTTGCCAGGGATTTCCAGAAAATGCCCATCAATAAACTGGGTTTGGATTGTGCTTTCGGACTTTAAAAGGCAGAGGTGACGATTTCGTCTTGTCACAGCCAATGGTAAAAGAAACTCAGCTTCAATAGGGCTGAGATTTCAGTTCAGGGAGCACGGAGCAGTGCTGCTCTGCCCATGGAGCCAAAACATAACGTTTGTTCCATGTCAACAGCAGTTTGAGGAAAGGGGGTGGGGGGCCTATGCCACAACACAGTGCTGTCTGGAGGACAGTGTTTTTCTGCCATTTCTGTTCCAAACACTTCCGAGTGTTTTCTGACCGAGATGGTGAAATAATTGGTGTTTGCGTTCTGCAGGGAGGGTTTGCTTTCTTCTGACCCTGCTTTGGAATTCTTGAAGATAAGACCAAATATTGACAAAGCTGGGGCTGAGATTAAAGTAAAAAAGGTAAAAAAAAAAACCTTGGTGTTACGAAAAAAAAAATATTAAACAAAACAAAACAAAACCAACCAACCTTGCTGGAAGCTCTCCCAGGGTAAACAAAAGGCAATGTGCATACAGAAAAAAAGTCCTGCTGAAAGTGAAGCCATGCTTTTTTTATCAGAATTCAGCTGCCACGATGTCTTCTCACTGCAAAAGCCATGAGAAGTGTTTGCTATGAAGCACTGCATGGTGACCTGACTCAGAGCTCCATTACCTGGTGAAGGAAACGAGGCAAAACTGTGTTTGCCTTCTAAGAACCAGGCAGAGAGGAGCTTTGGTGCTTTGGACGTTTTTGTACTGCCAAATGCTGCCGAGCAAAGCAAGTTGGACAAGTAGGACAAACCAGTGTGGAGAGACAGTTAACTCAGATATCAAGCTTTAGCTGCACCGCTATATGTTTTTTCAAATATTGAGTTTAAGACAACATGTACGTGGTTAATCTCTTTATTAATCCCTGGCGCTTACATCCTGTTGTTGGGGAAGCATTTATTAAAAAAATTACGAATGTCTCTCTTTTATCCTGTTCCAAGATCCTTTTCTCTACCTTGTGCGTGGTGCAGGGGTATCGACAGTCTCTGCTACAAGCAACTTGCTGACTGCTGGCTGTGCTTTCCCTGCCGTTAAGCAGCAGTTGTTTCCCCTCACCTAGGGGAGCAGCCCCAGGAGCCTAAAGCCCTTGGAACTCGGAGGCCTATTTCCAAACACATTCTGACAGCTTTTCGTCAGCCACAGACTTGCAGAAGCAATTACAGAAAACCAGCCCAGCCTGCATTAAACGACTCCCCTCAATACTGCGTTGAAACAATGATTTTCAGAGATTCAAACTGTTGCTTATCCCCCAAATAAAACCCCTTCTCATTCCCATGCAATCTGTCTGAGCGCGGCACAGCGCGACGTGGGTTGTGATGTTCCTTGCCGGCACCAGACAGTGTTTACATCTTTGTCTGGCACCACATGAAACCAAGTTCGGTTATAAACAGCCCGATACGATCGGTGAACTTATGAATGATGGATCGTGGACCAATTTTTGTTCTTCCACGAGGACCTGCGAATGCCCCAGGAAGGCTCCCTCTGAGATTTTTGTTGCTGGTTATTTGCTTTCCTTGGACTGCACGCTCAATGGTAGAAGTGATGCTGGATGTCTTTCCTATGTTGATGATGCCGGCTTATTTCTTAAGTAAACTAAGTATAATTTATAGCTCTTGCCTTGCCATCTTGCTGTCCTGTCATGAAAAAGGCAGTGATTTGTAAGACAGCTCTGCTGGTTTATACTGAAACCAACTCTGTGGAAATCAACATCAGACTATCTTCATCATTAAGCATATATTCAGCACGAAGTCAACTAGAAAATTTCCCTTTATTTCTACCAGAAGGAAACTACCTGAAGGCCTTATGGAGGACTTAGTAGAACGTCCAGAAATTTTCTAATATTTAGGTAAAATAAAAACTCCATTTTTCATTTGGTCTATTTTTGTTTGTCGCTGTGGGATTCATGAATTATCTGCTCAAAGCCTTCAGGAGAACAACACCTTCCTCAGGGCTGATAAATGTGTTGGGAGATGTACTTCTAGATGAGGATTTTGGCAGTAGGAAATGTTTTTTCCAAAGGCAATGATGGATTTGTCTAACAAGATAGGAAACAAAGTTATTATACACCGGGGAAAAAAAAAAAAGAGGCAAAACAAATAAGAAAACCCTACTTTCCATTTCCTAGTAGTAAATCCAGATTTCTTTCATCCAAATATTTCCATCAAGTATTTAAGTAGGTAATCAAAGATAACAGTCCTATCCAGCTGGAGTCAAAGGAGAGAGACTTCTTCCAAATGACAACTTATCCCATCCCAAGCTGAAATAGGTGGAGTGAATTCCTACCTAAAGATGCCCAGCTTTCCCCAGGAACTTTACCGAAAGCCTAAGTGCTATAAAAATAAGTAAAACTTATCTGAAAATATAAGAGTTCTATCAAGACAACACTGCGGATGAAAAACTAATAGCAATGTTCATATATATTGTAAGTTTAGAAAGAATTTTATTGCTCTTTATCTCATTTGCCTGCACCACATTATATTGATATATTGGCATTTTGTTAATCGCCTGATAGAAGAACATTCCCCATTCCCCCTCAGTACATAATCTGGTTCTGTGTTTTGCTGTATCTTGCAAATCTCCAGCACTGGAGACTGCAGATTCAGAAGCAATTATGAGACATCAGTGTATGGGATGTAAACTTATATGAGAATCGTTAGCATTTCTGGGGATTGCTAACAACATCTCAGTGAATCATTATTTGTTATTATACGTAATGCAGTGTTTGCTTGTTGGCAGAGAGGTTATCCACGGAAAAAACTCCAGCTTGTTCTTCCACCCACACACCAAGCAGAAAAGCATATAATGCAACTGTTGGGAGAGACAGATCAATGACACGTTACTCTTGTCTTGGTGCACTTAGAATCCAAAAGAAGAAAAAGTTCCCAACAGGCAAGAGCAATAAACTAAAAGCAGGAAGGGAAAAGAACAAAGGCAAAGAGTGACAAGATTGTGCTCTTGTTTCTGCCAGCTATGCACATAACAGATTGTTCTGGACAGTTTGAGAGAGAAAAAAAAAAAAAACAAAAAGGCTCGCTGAAAATACAGCCAACAAATTTGCAATTTTCCCTTCAAGACAACTGTTAGTCAGGAGAATCACACCTGCTCACCCCAGCAGTGAATCCTCCCTGTGAGAATTTGAGTAAAAGTCAAAAATAAACTCCAACCTTTGGAGGAGGTCTTTCATGGGGTCGCTTACAAGTGTTCCAACTGCCCTGGAAAATGTCAGACAGAACACATGAGGGATCTGATGCTTTGTCCATACAAAAAAAAGTTGGTTTTGTTGGTTTTTTTTTCCCCACTGTTTACTTTTTTTTTCTTTTCGTAGCCAATCTGCACATTGAAACAAGGAGAACTTGACATTACAAGTTAGATGGGTCCAAACCAAAACCACACGCCCCCAGAGTTGGTCTGATGATCTGAATCTTGTGGCTCAGATCATATCTACTTGAAAAAGTCTCTTAAAACCGTTTGACCCAGCACAGCATCTGCCAGATGTCTGGGGAACCATCGGCCAAACCTGGTTGCTCCGTTTCCTTGTACATCACCACAGCTGAGAAGCAAACAGGGACAGAGGAGTTCTGCCAGAAGCCCCTGTACCAGGGAAACCTCTTGGATGATGTTAGATGAAAATACACTGCACTGAAATGCAAATTCACTCCTTGCTTACTTTAGTCCCAGCTTGATTTTAAATGATGAAGGTAGACTACTAAAAGCACACAGAAAAATTCCTGCTATTCCTCATTTCCATCATCCATGAAGTGCAGATTAAGGCAAATTAAAGGGCAACAGTAGCTTCCAAATCTCTCAAAAATGTTGGAACCAAAAGTTTTTCAAATGTATAAATCCCAAGGCAACAAACGTCACAAAGTTGCTTACACTGGACCACAAGTGAAAGGGAATAATTTTTATATATTTAATCTAAGAAATAAGTGAAAAAGACAGAAAAAAAAAAAAATCCCAGCAAAATCTTTCTGTAAATTTGGTTAGGCAGCACTCATCCATCCATCAAGAGCTCATGATATTCAGTGAGCAGTCCTTGTTTAGGGAGCCTGGAGAATGACACAAACAGTGAAAATGAACGGTTTCTGTTTATCCGCTATTTAGATGCCATGAGGGCAGTTTCAGCACATGACTTTCCTGGCCAGGAACACAGCAATGACACAAAGAAGCCAGTCTCTGTAGAATAAGATAACAACCCTTGAATTACATTGCTTAAATACTGGGCCTCCAATATGGGCACCTCGGGTACACGTGGAGACCGGGAAGAAAGCAAAGGCTGAAGAAACATCGACCTTGTGCAGAGTTAGGAACACAAATTTGAAAATCTGATTTTGCTGTTGTTGGCAGGTGCCAACAATTCCAACCTAGCAGCAGTGTTGAGGAATGACTCAATTAGCATTGGATGTTGCACAGAGGACAAGGCAGCAAACATTAACGAGCTGAGCAACAGCGGCTGGTGGGGGGGAAATAGCAGCATCATCTCTGAGATGGGATGACAGATGCTAAACAGTGATTCTGCGTGACACGGAAACAGGAGATCTTCATTCATGAAATGCAGTGGACATTTGGAGTCTGAGCACTCAGATCCCACTCCTCGTTCTCAGCCTGCACAGGATGAGATCACTGGCAAGGTGAGCATCCAGGTGTCCAAACGCTCAGCCCAGCTGAGCTGAGATACCCAGCCCAGCCCCAGCCAGGCTCCCACAGTCCCACTGCCAGCCCTGAACAGCGCAGATAAGATAAAAGTACATGCTACATAATGGTGTTGGTTTCAAGTAGACTGGCAGCCTTAGGAAATCTGGGAAATGTTTAATTTGGAAAGGAAATACCAGGAGAACAGCTGAGAGAAACACAATAAAGAAACTAAAACTAGTGAGGAGGGGACAAGCTCGGAGCTAAGCATAAAGAAGTGAACAAAGCTCTCTGAAATTTGAAATTTGGTTTCGGTTTCCAGAAGTTCTCCTTTGAGTCTGATTAAAATCTTATGCTCAGATTCAAGTCGTTTATGATTCAGGGTTAGCTTTTGCTGATTCCTAATTCAAAGCTATCTGTTGTCATGATTTAAGCATAAGGGTCCTTCGTATTCATTCTTCGACTGCAAGCACGATAGGGAAAATTAATATCAAACTTAAACCCCAATCTCATCAATGAACTAGATAGCACTGACTTTATGATAAAACATAATAAATCACCATAAATTGTAATATCAAGTTGTAAAAACACAGCACTTCTTCCTGCAAGTCCACACATCTGAAGAGGCTGCCAAATCACACGGCACGTTTAAAATCCCGTATCTGGAGGCATTTTTAGCAACTATCTAGAGTTGCTAAATACAGGAGAACAATGCTCCTTGGGGCATTTTAAAAACACCAGCCACTGGAGGGATTTCTACTGATTGTCTGCCTTTCAATTTCATACAAGACAGTAAGCAGCTCCTTGTTTTCTTTTTAATAGAGGCTTGTGGTATGTGGTTGCTTCTGGACTTGATGTTTCCTTGGATCCTACAAGGCTGGCTGTGGATTACGTGACCATTTCAGAGTGCAGGGGATTACAGACTTGCTGACTCACCTGATTTCCAATCCATGCCTCTAGATTCCTACATATCAAAGGACACGTGAAATATAAGGTGTGTATACTTCTTCCCAAAACGTTCTTCAGGTGAATGTAGATGCATGCAAATTAATCATAATAATCCACATCCATTTGGACAAGTAAGTAGAATATATACGCCTACATAGTATTTTGGTTGAAAACAATCCCATAGATTGGGAAGCAAAAAGGAAGGTGGGCGACTTGGTTGGACTGTTGAATATTTTTTTATATTAAGCGAATTTAGCTGAGCACACAGTTTGAAGGGCTGTTCTGAAGCTGATGCTAATGACTTTGCCAAACCCCCAAAATAACTTACAAACGTAATGGTCTGAGGGATGGTTGAGCAGCATTTGCTGAATGCTAAATTCAGTTCATTGGAAAGAGGTATTTTGGCCTTATGAAAACAACCCATTTAATATGGACACATGAGTAGAATAGAATAGTCAAAAAAAAAAAAAAAACCTGAAGATTATTTCAATAGCAGCTGGGCTGGTATTTATAGAAACACGGTGATGTGCACAAAACAAGGACATTCTTGTGGCTGCGATGCCTTCAATTTTTGTCATTTGTACTTATTTTTAGAAAGTGTCTCTTTCTGCTTCCAACCATAGGTGAAGCTGGTTGGAGAAGGAGGGAGAGAGAGTTGCCAGGCTGATGTACAGACCACGTTTTCTTTCTTGTCATACGAATTAAAAGAGAAAAAATACATGATTGTATCTGCTCTCCTTCTCTCAAAGTATTTGGAAAAGGCCTTTTTCCATCTTTTTAAACATGCTATGAAATTGTGTTAAGATACTCCTAAGTCTTCTCATTCAGTAGGAAGTGGAGTTATTTCATACGGCGGCGCAGCACATTAATCCAGGAGTACATGACAACATATACTCATACAAATCATATGGTTGGGCTCGACATGGACCGAGCACAGAGCACGGTTACCCTTGCAGACTTGTCTTGACTCTTATGATCAAAGCCCCAATCAATCACCCAAGCCCAGGCAGCCGCCCAAGCTGGGAGACGCCGTGCTATACCCAGAGAGGCCTAATGGAGTCATGTCTTTAAACCAGCAAGAGCCTGGCAAATGAAGAAACAAAATGTGATTGTATCTTGCACGGAGCCGAGGGGAGCCTCTGCCCGCTGAATGGAGGTGAGGTTAGATGGAGTGCGAGGTCATTGCCAGGTTTTCTTTGAGCACCAGAATGTCTAGGTGACTCAACCCACAAGTGACAGCATTTGTTGTTTTTTTGGAAGAAAAAAGCATGGTATTGCTGTTGTGGCAATTATCAGGACTCCTGTGAGTATCTGCAGGAGGGGAAATGGAAACTGGAAATGGAAACTCCTACCAAGAAGAGTACAGCATTCAGATCTGGGTGATAACACTTGGGCAGCATCTGTTTCCAAAGGAAAGCTTTGTCCTGAACCACAGCTTTGTTCTTCCTGCTGAAAAAAGTGCAGGACAAGAAGGCTTCCATGTTACTTTTACTTGTCTTTGGAAGCCAAACTGCTTTGGGTGTCTCCCCCACAGCTTCTAATGATGTCCAAATAACATTATGCATATTTGTACGTTTTTGTAGCAATTACTCAAAATAAAAATAAACTACTGGTCTCTGTAACAAATCTAAGAGACCGCACATGGAAAGCAAAGCAAGCAAATAAAACTACTCACAACTCCTGACAATAAGTGCTCACATCTGAAAGAAAAAAAAAAACGTGGGCAAACTTTTCAATGTCTGTGGGCTTCCAGGTTGCCTGAATACTTGAAAACAAGGTGTTTTTTTTTTTTACTAAACAAAATAATAAATGTGGAAACCTATAATCATGAGTTCTGATCAGAAAACTTTAGAACTTCTTTATGTAAATTGTGCTAATCCTCTAACACAACGTATTGCTGCTACGACAAGCCCTGTCCTCCTGAATTTCCACAAGATGTCAGTGACAACAGAGGATGCTAAAAACGAGGATCTCAGCCATATCATTATTTCTGCACAAAAAGCTGCTTTCCCCCTTATTTCCCATGAAAACACGCATGCACACCTTGGATCAACAGATCAGTCACCTGCAGCTCCCAAGTTTTTCACTCGCATCTCTTATTGCAATGAACAGAGGACTGAATTCAAGTCCCCTTTTTGAACGAGTGCTGCATGTGGCATTGGATCCTGACATGTTCACACCAAGAAGAGTTCACCATCAAAAATCAGGCACAGAAGTACTCTGCATTATACATGTGGACAGCTGAGGCAGAATGAGATTTAGAGTGGATTTGTTTTCATTCATTCTGGCCACCTAAAAACTAGGGACCTCGTCCAAATTAGTCACCTAAACTCTGCAATTAATGCAGGAGACAGACACATCTAGAAAACAACTCCCACTCATCTTGGGCAGCTGTCTAACAGAGGGATGATTCATCCTCCAGCTGATTACCATGGGATCCTGCACAGCAGGGCAGTTTGATCAGCCTGAACCCTTCTCACCCATTTGCCCGCTGTTGTGCAACGTCCTGAAGCACAGGTAGGAAATCTCCCCAGCCCGACTGTGTTTCAGTGCCTTCATTTTTCTCCTGCAAGGGTTTGATCCAAACCCCACTCAGATGTGCAGAAGTCCCCTTTTGAAGGCGGTGCCAATTTGGCAGCTCTCGTGCTCCTTGTCCTCTCTCTGCCCCAGAGCAATCAATGCTTTGAACCGAGCTCAGGAAGTACACAAAGTCTGAGAACAATTCACACGGGCTTTTATTTTTCTGGAATGATGTCAACACATCACTTTAATGTACCACAGAAAAAAAAAAAAAGAAGAGATGCCACTTGGGAAAGAGAAGTTGACAGGGGTAGTGCTAAACACAATAAGAAAAATCACCTAGTGTGAGGGTCTATAGAAATTAATGGTTAATCTCTTAATGCCAGGCAGCTGCACATACAGATCTCCAGTGCCTGCCAAGGAATGGCATAATCTGAGCAGATCTGTCCCACTATTGGAGGAGAAGAGTGGGGAAGTTTCCTTATCACTATCTAAAATTACCAAACAATTTTCAGCTGTCTGCAGCATGATGATGGCAGGTACGTTGTGCTGGCCATTTCCTGGGGGTAAGGTGCACCCAAGAATTTCTGTTTCACAAAGGAGACATTGGCAGACACAAAGCTCCACCGTTCCTCCTATTGGATAAACAGACAATCGAGAGTTCTCTGCTGGCTTCTCTGCCAAGTTGCATGCTCACAGAGCTTATTGCAAAGGCTGAATGCTTCCTGCAGACAGCAGGGACCCCAGAAGTGCCTGCAGTGCTCCAGGCACTCAGCAATGATGGGCACCAGCTGCCTCAGCAGAGCTGCAGGCACCCCATAGCAGCCAGGTACGGGATAAGCTAACACTACGAGAGATTTCTTTCCAGATTCAGAGAGCTGGAGTTTGGGCTGAGTCCCAAAGAATGAGAATGTGCAGCTAAATGTGTAATTATACTTGTTTTGAAGTGTAGCACTGACTATTCTGGACCTTTAGTGACTAAAGTCCTTGGAAGCTGTCATTTCTCTGGGCAGCACACAGATGCTCTGAAAGGTCCCCTCGCGTCGCTCCCACCTTTAGGAACTAGATACAGCATTCTGTCAGTGCCACCCACACCCTGCACTGATATTGTGACAATTCACAGCTATTCCTGTGGAACACATCCAACAGCACAACCCCCATTAAAGCAAACAAACAAAAACAACCGAAACCACAACGAACTTACAGGGGAAGACTGGATTAGAGCAGTGCATGACTCTATTTTCCCCAACACTTCTCCCACTCACAGATATTGAATGAGATCCCAGTCTCTCATTTAACTCTGCTTACTGTCAAGACTTTGGAAAAAGGGCTACTGCAGCTTACATTTTGCAGACTTCATTGCCATGCCAGCTCACACCTTCTAAATCCCAACTCTATTTACATGAGGGTGGGGCATTTAAATCCATGCAGGAATTATTCTAACAAAGCAACCTACTGCCACCATTTGATCAGAACAAGCTTTGCAGGAAACCGTAGTGAGCTTGCTTGCAAGGGCCATTTGCCTTAATGGAAGAAGTGGAAAATAGTTAATTGCGTGTGCTTGCAGTAGTCTATGAAGAAACAAGTGTTCTGCTGCTTTGCTAAACGTGTTGTGAATGTAATGCTGGACTTTTTTCCACCCTTTGGTCTCAAGGAAGGTAAGATAAGCATAAAACATCCCATGTATGTGACATATAACTTTCACATGCTGTTCATTATCCCGCTCTTCTCATTACCTTAATGCAATCTTTTTCCTGTTCTGATGGTTGCTAAGTGTTATGCACAAGGGCTAAGAGCACAAATCACTCTGAGGAAAACATAAAGCAGAATATCTCAAAGGCTGAATTTCAAGATGGAAAGCACTGAAAGAAGTGGGCAACCGATGGTTTGTTTTTCTCTTATCTTTATGTTTTCAATGGCATAGCCAGCTAATGAGCAAGTGACAGAAGCACCATCATCTCAGGAACTAAAAGAGCACAGCTGAGGCTTAGGAGCCACCTGCAGTCCCTGCCAAGCACTTGGGTATGGTGCCATGGTGCCAAGCACCATGTATGGTGCTGCAACGGAGCCAAACCATTAACATGCCATCCCTACCTCTGCTCTGAAGCACACCTCTGTTTCTATGGCTCTCCACATGGCTTTGAATCTTGGACAGCCCTGGTAAGACGATGATCTAAACTGACCCAGATTCCAGGTCAAGCAAAATTTAGGTTAATTTCACTGATGTCATTTTTTTCAATTTTAATTGGCATAAACTCTCTGGGGCAGGGAATTTTTCCAGGGAGTGCGTGTAGAAGTCAGATCCACTGATGGAGTCTCGTCTGATCACTGAAAACTCCCATTTCCAAGCTTTATATTTATCCTTTATGCATTTGTATCGGGGCATTTCCTTCCTACTGCTTCAGAAATAAAGGACAGACACACACACGTGCACAAAAGAGGGGATGAAGGCAGTGATGCTACCAGAGCACTGCCAGAGAGAGACGTTTCTGTAGATTGAAAGATCAGGAAAACATAAATGCAAACAGAGAGCCCATTAAATACTGGTGGAAAAATGGAAGCTCTGGAATGTCTCCAATATAACTAAAATGCAATCCAGGGCTGGAATGATTCTATGTTTGTTTTTTGTCCATTTTTCATGATTTGCTCATTGTCACTTCAAACCCTCCCAGTATCATTAATGGAGCTGACCAATGCTATTTCTAAGAAAAATATTTTTGTTAAAAAAAGACATTTTCCTGAAAATAATTTTTCTGAATGTGATGGTAAATTGCTGAAATACTCCTTTTGCTAAAAACAGTTGACCCTTTTTTTTTTTTAAGTAACGTTTGTTGAAATCTTTACTGGAAATATTACCCAATCTATGTCAATTAATCACATATATATCATTTTTACTTAAAAAGTAGGTTGGAAAGAAGTGCAAAATATGCACCATCTATAATACCATGAAACGCAAGCAGTGTTGCTGGTGGGAGCATAATAGTTCACGTTTCATAAGTTTGAATGTTTCTAACAATCATCTCCTACGTTCACATTGGTATTACAGTATTGAGATTAAAGTATGTGCTGATAAGGGGGTGAAAGCAGCTCAGCAAAATCGTTTTTTGTATGGTTATCTGTCTGTTCTGCCATCAAACTAGAAGGGGGGGAGATTTTGGTTGGATATAAGGAAGAAGTTCTTTACAATAAGAGCAGTGAGGCACTGGCACGAGTTGCCCAGAGAGGTGATGGTGCCCCATCCCTGGAGACACTCAGGTCAGTTTACACGGGCTCTGAGCACTGATGGAGCTGTGGGTGTCCCTGCTCATTGCAGCAGGTGGGACCAGATGGCCTCTAAGGGTCCCTTCCAATTCAAGCCATTCTACAGTTCTATGATGTTGACTAACCAATTCTTGGAGATATTGCATGAATGGACCTTCCCTTTGCATGCTGTATCCTTCCTAAACATAAAATCCCATTTCCAGCACAGATCAGCACTAAATATACCAAGATTTCCCTTTATGCACCTCTTTTCTATCATGCTCTTATCCTAGCAATGCGTCCATGCTACGAGCTAATTCCTAAAACTCTACAAATGAATCTTATGGAGAGAACGTGAAGATGACACGAGACCTCCTGACAGTGACACACATGGGGGTGGGCAGGTTGGGAATTGCTCAGTGCTTCTGAGCCTCTAGAATCAGAACCACGGGATCATTAAGGTTGGAAAAGACCATTTTGAGATCAAGTCCAACCTGGTCAAAGCCACTGGGAACACATTGGTGTTCCCAAGGTCAATGCAGAAGGTGAGTCCAGGTAGCCTGGGGTGGGAGCACCTCACCCATGAGCAGAGCAAGGTGGGACTGTCCCAGGTAATACAGGGAGTGGGTGCGGCAAGGGAAAATAAATAGGAGTAGCCAGAAAATGGCATACAGGGGATGGATTGTGACTAGTTTAGGGGGAAAGGAGGTTCCTCAGCTATATATTAAAGAAATATCTTAATCACAGTAATCACTTAATTTTGTGGGTAATTACAACTCTGCTCTTCCCTCACTCCCCCGCCCTGTCAGTGGCTAATTCTGTACACGCTGTGTCCACATTAAATATTACCTTGTCGTATACACGGGGCACTTATTTACACAGATGCAGTGCACTTTAAAAAAGAGGAGAGGGGGGCAGGGAGTGGGGAAGCACTGGAGCCAGGACACAAGGCCCAACCCCACTGCAATGGTAATTTGTGGTTTTTCCTCCAACGTTTAGTAGCCACAAAGAAGTCTTAGAATTTTCTGGTCAGAACCAGGACTCCCCTGTTCCTTTGCAGACGAAACACTGAGCCCTTACACTCCAACCCAATAAATATTTCATCTGGTTTGGAAGGAGAAGGGGTGGAGTCCAGTAGAAATTGTGTTTCACAAATGCAAATGACAGCTCAGAACCTCTACAAGCCAAAGCCCACCTTGGCTCCCACCTCTGCATGTGTGCATGGGCATCTGTGCATGCTGGAGCCTACAGCAGTGCTGAGAAGGTCGGTGTTGGAGATGCTGGTGCTCACAGAGGGGAAACTCAGAATCAAAGCAAGTCTGCAAAGTTTCAAAATACTGTATGAGAAAGGAGTACCAATTTTAAACACTTTGCCTTGCCCTGCACGGATGCTCATATTGTGATGATGAATGTGATGATGCTAGGGTTTAGAAAAGAGATTTGTGAAGAGGTGTTTGTTTCAGCTTCTGCTGCTTTACTGTTTAAGTGTTACTTTGGGCAGATTTTGGTGCCATGTTAGAATATTTCCTTTAAGTTCGATCATCCCCCTTCGCCTTCATGCTCTAACAGGTATTGTGATCAGCAACTCATGGACCGAAGAGATGCAGCACAAGCTTTCAAAGTGTCCACATCGTGTGCTGCATACTTTTGGATGATTCTTGGGATGAAAAGCATAGCCCCAGTATAAAACCCACTAGGAGACAGTGGAATTTAAAGATTTTTAAAGAGTTCAAGCGTCATAATAAAACTTAGTAAGTAAAGCAGAATGACTATTATACCAGCATTCTTGGCAGAATGGAGATAAAGCAAAATACATTCCAAAGAGGGATTTCAAAGCACTGAGTGTATGCTGTACATGTGAGCAGGAAGGTTTTCTGTAAACCGGTGTGACAAATCAGTCTCAGATGTAATTAATCATGTTCATATTCTGAAGAGCGCTCCTTATTTCTGCTGTTAGAACCTTACATCCCTGCACACATTTCTGTGCTCGTTACTGCAAGCACACCACTCTCCTTGGGTTTCTGCACAGGTCCAGTGCATCCTTAAACTGAGCACTGCCCCTCACCCCAGTGTGATATCTTGCTGCACTTCCAAGAGGAAAATGGCTCTCTAGGAAGCGTTAATTACTAACCCTAAAATCCAGAAAGACTCTTGTAAAAAAAAAATGGCTAAGCGGCCAACATCATAAAGACTCATCCTGTGAAGTATTGCAGCTCTCCAAAGAAAATAAAACATAAAAGATACGATGCCCTCCAGTATAACACTATTTTCAGAAACAGGAGAATAATTTCATTTTGTGTATTGATGCTGTTGCTTTCAAAAATTCCCGTTGGCCAAGCAGCGGAATAAATAATCTGTGCAGCCATTTTGTATAAGAAAGCTGTGATCACAAAAAGGTTTGAAATCAATACACAGATTTAAGAAACTCCATGAGCTGTTGAATGGGGAGAGAGATGACAATCCAGATCTGCATCTCCAAAGCAAGCTAAAGGGAGACAGACATGGGAATTTGCAGGAGGATTGTTTTCCCATAGCCTGGAACGACTATGAGGAATAAATCAGGGGTAGGACTTATTTAGGGCACGACTCTAATCTCACCCTAAGTGCTTTTAGCGCAGAAGGGAAATGCCCACACTGCCCTCCTGTCGCTGCCCCATGAGGGATTTACATCCAGTTCCCCATAGTTATGGAGAGGAAGATTTAATTCATCCCCTGGCTCATCCTGGCCTTTACAGCTGATTAGGCTGAGGATCTGTGAGGGTGAGCACAGAGCCCATAAGCCCATCCCACCCCAGGGGGTGATGCTTGGACACAGCAACGTCACCTCCATGCGTCCATCCACACTGTCACAGAACCACAGCATCACATCAGAGGCCAACATGCAGGAATAGGGACAAGCTGTGCTCAGAGGCATCTCTTGCTAAATGACATCGTTAATAGCCACTGAAGATTTAATGTTTTAGTCTTGAAACTCCAGCTTTAAACTCCTCGTATCACTCAGAGCCTAAAAGCCACAAGTTACTGCATTATCTCCTTTTGCTGCATTAATTCTCTGGGCTGTCAGGCTTTCTCTTGAAAAGCCAAACGGATGAGCGGTGTCAGCACTGGGTCGCATACAAACTACACGACTCAAATATTCATAAGAACAACAGCAACCAAATCTGTGCTCAAGTCAACACGCTCAGAGTGCCCACAACCAATCCTGTTCTGCAAGCGCAGAAGCACCAATGTCAAGAGAGAGGGCAAAGGGGTTTAGCATCAGTTATTTTGGTGCACTTCTCTGGAACACAAGGTCAGAGGTGTGGGGGCTGCTCTGATTTATCAGCCCTTCGTTTATTTGCAGGCTGAACCGATTAGTGTAAAATAGCAAACAGTGCTTTGGGAACCCGTTAGCAAAGCTTGTCTGGGAGATAGCTGGAGTTTGGGGATTTCCTGGGCCAAGCCATTGGGTTCAGATCTCACTTCGTTCGGACTAACCTGATTTAAAAAAAAGAGAAAAAAAAGAAGGCGACATTTTCTGAATGAACTTGTGGGAATTTCTGCCATTGGGTGAATATCTGTGTCCTGCCCTCAGAACAATAAATGGGGAGTCTTAAATGATGCACTTAGAACTGGAGGCTGTTATCTGAATAGAAAATTGTCGCATGTAAGTGGAAAAAAGATTGTTATGAAGTCTGCAATTACCACTTTTACCATGATTGATAATGTCAAGACAGGACGAGAAAAGCTTTCATTTGGCTTGTTAAAGTGCTGGTACCAGTTCTTTGATAACTCATCAATTATTACTAAGAGGAACAAAACGTATTCAATTTTTACAACAAATGGCCCACCAGAAATCATTGGCTGAACTCACAGAAAAGCAAAACAAATCAAAAGGTCCTGAAACCTGAACAAAACTCAGAGGTTCCGTCAGAAAATCTTCAGAGTGACACGGTGACAAGAAAAAACAAACCTTTCCCGTAGCCCTTCAGTTTGTAGAAAGTTAAGATACAGCTAATGATACAGGGAAAGCAATTATTCTATTTGAGAAATCTGATTTTGGTACTGATGGTGTCTCTCAAGTTAAGTGAAAGGGAATTGGAAATAGACATACTATTTCCTACATATATGAAAAGCTGCAAATATCACAGTGTTTAAAATGATAATAAATCAGCCTAGATTCTGAAGCCTATTTATTATGCTTGGAATTAGCAATAATAAAACCAAAGCTTCTGCAATATTCACGGTGGAATTTAATGGAAATAAAATGAACCTCCACAGTTCGATTTTGCGCTTAATGCATTGTCATATTTTTGGACCCAAGGTGCTTCTAAAATTACACGACTTGAAAAGTCGTAATAAGTGCATTCAAGTGTGAATGGACATATTTTTATCTGGGGTTTCTGCCAGCCCGGTGGTCTCCCTTTGCTCCTCTCTGGCAGCTGTGGGTGCAGGACCCGGCACTCACAGCAACAGAGCAGGATGTGTCCGACGTGCCCCGACTGAGAGGTCACTGATGCCTCCTCGGCCATGCATTTCTCAAAGCCAAAGTGGTTTCAGGAACAGGATCTGTGAATACCTCTCCAATGAAATGAAGCTGTATGCAGGTTCCAAAAATAAAACTGCATTTCCATACTCTGCTTTTTTGCTAAGTTTTTTTTTTTTTTTTTTCTTCAGCCTTTTTCTTGTTTTTTTTTCTTTGTAAGCTATACAGCTCACAACCTTTGTAATAGAAATGAATGTCTTTTTTTCTGGTCACTTTTACCCCCAGAAGCCCAACAGTTTGGTTCTGCACATCTCCAGAAATATT
Source organism: Chrysolophus pictus (assembly GCA_037305975.1). Taxonomy (NCBI): domain Eukaryota; kingdom Metazoa; phylum Chordata; class Aves; order Galliformes; family Phasianidae; genus Chrysolophus; species Chrysolophus pictus. Next base: position 4,443,836 of record CM074593.1, on the reverse strand, counting down.
CCTTCCTTATTAAAAAGGAGGGTTAAAACATACATCTGTTAGGGACACTGCCATTGGGAAAGCTGCAGATGGGACAACCACTGCCACATTCGAGACACAAAAAAAAGAAGACAACAAATAAGAGAAAATAAATATTTCTAAGGAGACTTGCATCCAATTCAATTCCTTTGAAGCAATATTGGCTGAGAGGAATTAGGACCTGATTTAAGCCTCCATTTCAGTGTTTACCACTTGGCAGTAGCAATCTCCCATTATGCCATCGACAGATGATTCTGACATCACCTGAGAAAGAAAATGTATTAATAGGAGCAGCTCAGGAGAAAGAAACATCCTGTTTGCTCAAGTCTCTCAATGGGCTTAAAACGTGTGCGGTTACTGAAATATAAACAAGTAAATAAAATCATTTCCTATATGAATATTTTCCACACAAAAGGGAGCACGGCTTTCGAAAGCGTTCTGTAAACAGGAGCTTGGAGGAACAAACCCCAAACTCCAATGGATTGCTTTTCTTCAGAGCTGTATGTTTGGTGAAATGCTCATACTGCATGGAACAGCACCCACGTGCATTCATTTCATTTTATTTTCTAACTGTATTGTGGCTCTGTAATATCTTTTCTAGTGCACAACATCCCTGCTAGACTTACAAGCCTTGCTGAGCTTCACATTCAAGCCAGGCTGAGCGAGGCTTCGTGTGAATTTTATCTAGCATAAGGTGGAAAACATGCACACAAAATATGGTTTTGATGAAACTAAGCCACTTCAGCTCAAGGTTTACATTAAGGTTTTCATTAGTTCGGACCTGAAATTTGAAGTTGAGCACTGGTTCACAACCTGATGTGAGTCTAACTAATGCAGACCCCGCTCACAGACCTCCAAGAGCCACGGTTCCTTTAGCCCCATTGTCCCACGCTTTCACGTGGCTTTAATTTTAACTTATTAAAACCACCAACACAAGATCCTTAAACAATGAAGAAAAAAAAGTTTTGGCTGTAACAACGTTAGCTGTGCTTGTATGAGTTATCACCAGTTCCAACAAAATAAAAGGAGCATTTTGGAAATGCAGAACAACCTAATTCTAGAACGAAGCTGCTACCAGGCTGCTGGTTACCTGCGTGGAAGCTCATGATAGGGACAAAACACTGCAGTACAAAGCTTGCTTCTCCCAGAATATAAGAGAGAGGATTGAAAGGAAAAACAAACAGGGATATTGGCAGGACTGGATTAAGTAGAACTCGCATACATTTTCTTCTTCTATCCATTGCTATTAACCCCTTTCAATGTAAAACACTCTGTTTCAGTGTTTCAGAGAACATGCACATACTGAGTGTTTCCAGGTCTACCTGCAGCTGACCTGCTCTGACATCAGTGCGCTGCCCTCCTCAGATCTACACCAATTTCAATTGGCCTTCATTACGGGAAAGACTTAAACAACAGTCGAAGTGCTATTTGTGCATCTAACAAATGAAAACTCTGAGGTTTCCCAGTAATTCCTGCCTGTACTGAGGCTAATATAGAAATGCTGCAATTTTGCTCTCAGTCCTCAGACGACAGCTCTACCCATGGCAGAACATTTACTGAAAGGAAAAGAATGTGACCGTAGAGGCAGCAATGGGAATGTCTGCTTTGCCAGCACTGTTGACTTCATCCCAAGCTTAATGATATTTTCTAGGTGGGTCTCAACTTTCCCTTAAGAGAAAAAGCAATTTTTTTTAGTCTTTATAGAGAAGCGAGGCATGAAAGCACAATCTTTAAGAAATGTGAGCGTTTCACAATTTTGAACATGTTTCTCAAATTACAGCTGACTTGCAAAGCCAATGCCATCCTCGGAGGGAGCCGGCTCTGAGCCTTGATCCTCGCCGTGTTACGAAGAAGGCACTTTCCATGAACAGGCCTGGGAAACCTCCAAACCCAACATCCACCTCATGTAGTCTGCATGTTTTAAAACGATTATGTAAAATAAAATAAAAAACAGCAAACCACTCCACGTGGCAATTAGCCCCAACGTGACAGACTGCATTACAGACACGCAGAACACATGGATTACCTCTGCTCTAGATGAGAAGGAGACATTCAATAAGGAGCTAACTGGATGGAAATAATAAACACTTGGCTCCTCACTCGATTTTTGTTCCTTCTTCTGTTTCATGGGCAAGCGGTGTCTAAGGACGTGGGAAAGGAGAACCCCAGTGCTTGCAACCACTCCTGCAACCACCCGGAGACACCATGAAGAAGGTAACCAGAGCAACCCACTGATCCCACTCACAGTAAAAGGTCCTGCTGTGTTGAGAAGAAGACTGTTGGGCTGGCTAATGATGGTGGTAGGATCTTTGCTGCCACCAGCTCGGAAAGCACTGCTTACTTTTGCCTTCCCACAATGCGTCCTCAAGACAAAATCTTCCCCTGCTACCATCTTCAACAGCTGCACAAGGCTGCTTTGCTGAATGCTCTCTTGCTCCTTCAAGGAGCTCCTCCTACAGTGGTGATTTATGGTTGCCTGCCATCCTGGCACACTTTCCACACCGTTTCCCCCTGCTCCTGGACTGCATGCAGATTCTGATGCCCCTTGACCCATCCAATGGCAGCTCATGGGCAGAATGGAAAGGTTGCTTTCCAAACAACACAGTTCCTCCAGTGCAGACGTGCCTGGGAAGGAGCTGAGCCATTTGCTTTCCCTCTCAGTAGGTATGTGTAGAGCTGTGAATGGCCTCTCCTGTTTAAAATAAAGAAGTCAGGAGGAAGCTTTGTTCTCCACAGGTTCAAAACCCAAACATCCGTCCTGTACTAAGCAGGACAAGAAAGTAGCACAACTTGGTCTGTTAGACAATTCCCCACCTTGATGTTTTTTTTTTCTTGGTTTGAAGGAAGGAAGAATACAAGGCAAAAAGAAGGCAAGAACAACCTTGTAGCAGGACAAACTCAATACTCCATTTGAAGAAAGCGCTGTGATTCTGGAGCGCCAACATGCATTAACTTTGTTTCTACAGATGATCATGAGTTCAAAATGTCTGCTACCTACTCACAGCTACTGAAATGGTCTCAAACCATGAGCGTGTGCATAAACATCCTCAGAGCTATCAGTCCAGTCATCTTATAGAGACATATTGAATGTCCATGTGAAGCAGAATGTGCTCCATCCTTTACTCAGTTTATACGAGAGGAGCTCTCTTTAACACTGGTCTTAATTTGCCCCCACTTCACCTATTTGAGGCACAAAGTATTCCCCTTCCTCATGGCTTCCAGGCTCATTAAAAAGACAAAGAAAAGAAACAGAGCTAGAACAGGGATTTTTATTTTTAAATTCGGGGCCTCCTAACATATTGCAAAACCATCTTGGCAAACTCGAAGACACTGAATTCTCTGAAAAATTACTCTCAGCAGCCCAGCCCAGTCCATTAGTCGTGGGCGTATATACAAGGACATTACAACACAAAGCATGAAGGACTAAGTCACCTCATCGATCCTCCCAGAGCAGGACAGGTTGGTTTTTCTGCCTTCCCTTTCACCATTCTATACCTTTTAATCTCATAATAAATATTCCCCTTCTGCAATGGAAATTTGTCCACTGCGGGGACATTTATAACTTGTCATTGGATGTTGGACCAATGTAAACACATCATGAGCAGGCACACGCACCTCAGCCTTTTCACTCACAATTGTTTCTGTCATAAAGAATCACTCCTGGATGTTTCTGGTCCTGCATGCCACATCCTGACAACATAAGAAACAGGGTGCAGTGCCACTAGCCCTTGATTTACATAGTGTGCATTATTTCACTACTTAACTCAGCTCTGTATATCCAGCGTAAGCCCCATTTTTCTGTCTGGAAAGACAAGTAAGGAATGGTAGGAGATGCTTCATTATTGCATGTCTTTAAGTAGAAGAAGAGCCTATTTTTAAACTGATATTTTACAGGTCATTAATCCACAACCTGGATGCGAGCCTTTAGCTATTGACCTCCCCAGTGACCAAGCTATTTACTGAATATGAGAAATGGCTATTTTCCATCGTTGTTTCCAAAAGACCTTGCACATTTTAGAGACATTATGGAGCATTGTAGCAGCCTTCATGATACCCAGTGGCTTGTATCCTTAATTCGCCCTGAAAGATATACAGGGCATTTTAACAGTGACTCATACCAGTGTAATAGAATGATTATGCAATGTCCTTAGCATATGATACATATCATTTTTATTGCTTCTTGGGTACTTCAGTCTAATAACTGTGCATGGTATTAATATCAAACAGTTATCCAAGAGTGCTTCAGCTGCTTATCACACACTGACTTTCTGCCAGTACTGATAATTGATGCGAGCAGAGAAGAGAGGGTGAATGTGATCTGTACAGACACTGAAATCTCTCTGGGTTCAGAGCACTGACCTACCAGCCCAGTTTCTGGTCCGGTGGAGCAGGCATTTCAGAGGGAAGGGGGAGTCTGGTAGTAGGGAGATATGGAAGAACCAGCTCAGGATTGAATTTCCAGCGGAAGAAACCAGAGAGAAATCTATGCATACAAATGTTAATCCAAGCTCCCGTGATCAATTCTCCCTTCCTTTCTATGGCTTCAATTATGGCTTCTACATCTCCATGTCTATAGGCACTACACCCAAGACCCAAGACCGCGTCACTTGTCTTACAATAAACCAGCATACCGTACAAATAGTGCTAAGAGCACTTCACTGCCTATCTCAAGACAGAAGTGAATTAAAGAGGGTGTGATGATGAACAGAAGGTCCCCCCAAACGATACTCTCAGCCTGAGTTTCCATGGTTTAATCTGTGTTTTGGTTTAACAGAGAAGAACTCCATGGTGGCGTGTTGTTTTAGTGGTTGGAGTATGACATAAAGTAAAACCCATAAGTTCAAAGTGTCTCGCTGTTTACGGGAATCCCACCACCCGAGAACTGGCAGGAGTGCCCTGGATTACTCATCTGCATTAACTCTTTGGATAAACATTTTCCTGTTGAGCACAAGGTCGAGCTGCACATTCACTGACAAAAACCCATGTTCAAAAATAAACACAACGTATGCCTGAATTATGGGTTTATTACATACAAAAAAAAAAAAAAGAAAGAAAGATATATTTACGCAAGGGCAGCTCAGCTCATCACAACATGTTCATTTTCCAGACTTTTGCAAAGGGATCTGGGAGGAATAATTACCAGGGAACCGAGATCTAAATATTAATGACTGACCAGCATTAAACCATGCCAGCTACGTGAGCCCAAGGATGCTTTGTAACTCCTGCTCTGCAGCAAGTTTGGAAGGCGAAGGAGCTGGCAGACATGCTGGGTGTGCTGCAGCGCTTCTGAACTGAACTGGGAAAGCGATCTAATGCTCTAATGGCAGAAACACCTACGTCTCCCACATATACCATAATAATTTATTGGCATCCATTGAATTTCCATGATGTCAAAGAAGTGTGAAGGAAAATAGACTGTAGCTGAACGGAGGAAGGGAGTGTGGAGCAAAAATACAGGAAGGAGCAATATTTTTCCGCTTTCCCCAAAGAAGGAGGCGGTGCATTTAAAAGTTAGGGTTGAGACACAAACTCAGCTCACAATGATCACTGTTCAGAGATTCTTCTAAAGCACAGACCCGTGAGTCCAATCCAGTTCATAGTATGTTACGATTGTATGCATCTAGCACTGAAGGTTAAAGCAAGGTAAGGGTACATTTACTGCATATAATATACAGGCAGGGCAAAATGAACATCGGGACATTTGTATTCTGTCTGGATATACCTTGATCCCACACTCTGCATTTAAAAACTGCTCATTAATAATGATTAGTATTGAAAATCAGAAACTTGAACGATCAGAGAGTTTGCAGTGCAGCACACGTCTCAACTGCTTTATACTTTTTTTTGTCCCTTTTCTTTTTTCTTCTCTTTTTTCTTTCCTGTTAAGCATCAACGTGACACCAATTCCATATTTCTCCATTTGATTTTTCCACAATTTTTCTAACATTTTAAAAGTGCAATAGGGACAGAATTCTGGTAAATCCCAGAACTTAGACACTGCTCCTCAGCATTAGTGTAGCTTTAATGCTTATAGTCCAGTGCAGCAGATATCATGGTCTAAAGAAAAGAATAACAGGATGCTATTTACTAGAAAACAAACTGGTTCTATGCTCTGGGAACATGATCAAGCTAGCCGCTCTAAAAGGGGAGGGCTTCCCAATTAATCTAATCCCAGGAGCTCTTTGGGGCCTGCTGGCAAATCTCAGACTAAATTGTCTGCAAAGAATGCAAAAGAAAGGACAGCAAGAAACCCCACATTCAGGGAGGGCCAGCGCTGAGGTTTTGCATGGACGTCAGCAGCAAACTGCCACGAGGAGCACACAGCAGACAGCCTGACCAACCAGAGCCGTGTCCTGACTCACTGCTGAGCACATCCAGAGGGGTTGGGCTGTCCTTTCACCTTCATTTTCCAGTTTTAACATGTCCTTGCCAGGTGCCCACTTGGAAATGGTTTTACAGCTCTAACAAGCCCCATCTCTGCATCAGAATCAGGGAGCAGCACAACTATTTTTGTTCTAGGGAAGGACGTTCTGATAGAGCACAACCTAGACCCTGCCAACCTAGAGCCTGCCAAAGTGCAGTGTGGTACAGCCACCCAACACCCTGCAGCTCCTGAACCCATCCCCTTCGCTGTGGACATCACTAAAATTTCACTGCTTTCTTGTATTAACTTGATCCTCCCGGCCCAGAATCAGCAGAAGCTCTGATAACACAGATGGAAACAACGTTCACAGCCCTGCTAACAGAGCTCATCCTGGCCCCATTCCCACATTGATCCAGTTGCCCTGTTGCTATCTATACACCCAATTTAGCAGTCAGTTGTTAACGAAGCACCTGCAGTGCCTTCCACCTTGGCTCACTGCAGCCCTTAGCTCCTCTCCCAGGGGTGACCCACCTATATCACCTCCTTCAGTGCCAGGCTATGGATTGTCACTTCCTTAAACGTGACAAATTCGCGATGCACTTCATTCACCCACAAGCAGCTGTGCTGGGAAAGCTAACAGCAGCCTGGAGGCAATGCCCAGCAGCTCCTATACCAGCACACGTGTGCCTGGAAGACTTCTGTTTGTTCCCAGCTGAAGAGCACAAGCCCCTTCTCCATAGCTCAGTTTCCACATCTGCAAGAAATGAACCTAAGAGCACACGACCTTCCCTGCCTGGTTTATATGAACTGCCTCAACTCCTGCAGACAGCCAAGAGTTGCTAAAGCAGTCATTAATTGGTGGTGCTGGACCCCAGATACCTGGAAGGCAAATGATCTTCCAGGGGTGGATGCTCTGAAATGTTTGGCAAGATGTCATTAAACCTCACAGCTTTGGCAACATGCTAAAAATTGATTAGCATCTCGGATGCTGGTCACACCATCTCCTTCTGGGCACAACAACTGAAATAAAAAAAGGAAATTCAAATGCAACTGGAAAAAATAGTATATGTTACTGCTGCAGCTAATAAGTATTATGTGTAACCTTCAGCTAGAAAAGAGATGACAGATAGGCCAGCTAGGCCAAGTCAGAATTTTTGTATTGATTTAAAGCAGAGAAGCCACAGTTGGTAGTTTATCAATTCCAGTGGAAACCAAGGATCATGGAACTTAAAGATATTAATCACTGTGGATTAAAGAACCCAAGGCTTCTATTAATTTCCCTGTCTGATTTCGTTATCTTCTCAGATTTTCCTGTCATTTCTTTAAGACTTCCCTTGTAAATTTTGCATTTAAAGCTGTAAGAGGGCCATTAGAAGATGGCAGGAGTCCTGTACTCTTCTCGTAATGAATTCTCAAGTTACACTGGGTTTTCCTATGCCAAACAAACTGAAGCCACACACAATTATACATGAGCTGCACTGAGCAGACATTCTTCAGTAGGGTCTTCTATTTTTAATTCAGCTGCTGCAATAAACTGGCTAAGGATTCTGGGCTTTACAGCCTTGTTATTTTGTATAAAAATAAAACATTAGGAACAACTGCAGTGCAAACACACACATGGTGCATTATTCATGCAAATAATAATTTTGGTTTTGTTCTAATTGGGAAGAGAAGAGTCAGAGCATGCTGGGAATGCTTGCTCTCCATCGACCCTGTGCAGCTTTGCTCGTGTTGCTCACACTTCTTCTATCCATTCATAGGGGTCCTTAAGTTCACCATGAGCAAAGGTGGTGGAATTTGGCATATGAAGAAGACTGCCTTTGTTTCACTCTCATGCAGAGTAAAAGTAATCTGTCAGCCCACAAAATCTAACCTGGGAAGCCGAGTATTTTCTCATTTCCAGGACACATGGGGTTGTCCCCTTATTCCCAGCACGAGCTGGGAGCTCTGGTGGTCCATGGGGCTGACACACAACTTACCATCCATTACTCCTATCTGAAAGTGGCTACAATGAATTAAAAGAATCAGTCTATAAAGTTTCTAAAGAGTACCATTTTTCTGATGAGCCACATCTTTTGGGCCCAGTGCGTATCCTTATTAGTCTCCCATCACAAATAGTTCATTGATGTCAAGAGCTGCAGCCTGGCATTGGCCAACAGCAGTTCCCTGGGCCTAAAGGGTTTGATTCACATTGACTTGAGTTCTGTATCATTCAACTCAATACAAACACTGGCTTCACAGTATTGCAAGTCACTGGTTGAACTGCCCTCTAAATAGAAAAAAAAAAAAAAACCACTTCCATAAAAGCTCAGAATTATTGTTAGTGTTGTTCTTCCATTTTAGACATTCATACCTTTCCATTTGTAGTTTGTACTGAGCAAGGAAAAATCAACACATTTTGTTTTTTTCTTTATTTTTACTGTAGTTTTGCAATTCAGTGGCTTATAATAAATAGTGGCCTGAGGGAACCTCTGTCTGTAAAACAGAGTTCCTTATTCATTAGTCACTCAATAGAGAACTTCTTAGCTTTGTTTTATTCACCTGTATCCAGGAACACGACCCATTAGCAATGCTCACACTGGTGATGACACTTATTTTTCTCAGGAAGTCGAGAGAAAAAAGGGATTTCAGACTAGTCCCTAATTTATGTGTGAGGGAGGGCAAGGAGAGGAAGGCACGAGAGGTGCAGGAAGCATTTCTTTTCTTTTACTTTATATGAGAAGTCTGCACTTTTTAGTAAGGAACTGCTGTGCACCACAGTATGCCAGAATTACTCAGGAAAAGCTCGTTTTCAGATTCCCCAAGCCCTATTTCAAGATTTTTAAGCATATCCATGCTGCCATTTGTTTTATTCGGTGCTGAATAATCTCCCCATTTATACACCCTTTTCCCTCCCCATCCACAAAGTGAGCATATAATATATTACAGGTTGATTTCCTTTGATATCCCACCACTTACCCCGATCCCTTTGTAAACCCTTTTACCCCGTTCCCAAGCAGTCTATTAAACAGCTCCCAGGCAGACCGTGGAGCTGGGCAGCAGGATAGCTTTGCATTAAGTCTTAAATTGAAAGCTCTGCTGTGTCTCCCCACTGTGAGGGCCTGCTGAGATAGGCTTCTTTTAATATTGCCTTAATAGGCTCTTCAAACTCAGTTAATTAAGTTCAGTATATCTAGACAGACTTTCATTGCCTGCAGAGACCATGTGTGTTGGCAAATGGGAGCCTATTCCTGCAACAGTTATTATCAATAGAGGTTTAGAGAAAGTGATTATAGCACTCGTGAGAAAATGTAATCACTTTCTGTGATGTTGCTTGTTCCGCACATTTCTGGTGAAGATCTGATCTAAGACCAAATCCAGCCTGGAGCTGGGGCCGGGGAAGGCAGGGCTGGAGAAACCAAGGCTTTGTAGGGACCTCGCAAACCCTTAAAGGCATGAGCTGCTGGGGCTGTTAATCACTCAATTAGGCCCTAATTATCAACGCTCCCTGCATCAAAAGGCCTCCCATGGCCAGGGAAGGTTTGCAACCAGTCACTTTGACAGCGGATGCCTTCCCTGTTCAGTGCCTACAAAGGGATTTCTCAGCTTTAGGCAACAGCCGATCAAAGCCGGACCGCTGGTTGCAGGCTGGCTGCACGGTGTCTCCTCTGTCAGAGGCAGATGCAGCATGGTTTTATCAATTATTCACCTGCTTTGGGGCTAAAATGGAAGTCCTGGCCTCAGGGAATGGAGCTGGAGGAATGCAGTGTTCTCTTACTGCCAAAGGGCTGAAGGAGGGCTGGGTTTGGTGAGCAGGATTTACACAAGTGCAGTTTCCAAAGTGGTCGCTGTGGGACAGATTCCTCTCTCATTAGAATAGCGTCTCTAATATTGAAAATTGGCATTGAAGTGAGGGTTCTCTAGCAGACTGAGTTGTCCTCACTGTAGCCCTGGTATCAGCAAGGGAGTTGCTGGGTGATATCAAGACAATTCTGGACCAGAATTCCCAACTTCAAGCAAGATGCAGATATGAATAGCATCCCTTCCAATACTGCAAGTTAACACCAAAAGATGAAAACATAATCTTTCCTTTTATTCACATAGAAATATGAGGAAGATATTTGCTCCATTCTCAGTGTTAAATATGCTTTTGGACATATTCTGGAAATGAAAGAACTTATTATCTTATTATCCATGGCCTTATATTAGAGTTTAAGACTGAGTCTATAACAATGGTTCAGTTTTCAATTCAATTCCGATATTTAGCATATGCGACTTGAATTGACTATTTCATGAAAGTTCTGATTTTAAAGAGGAATACAAATCTTGGAGGGAAACATCACTGCATCGCAAGGACAAATGGTTATCAGGTTGGAACAAGAATGTTTAACATTTATAAGGGTGTAAAGAGGCAGTGGAAAACCGAGCCTGATAATCTGGCATTATAGGATGCAACAATAATACAATAATTGTCTCAGCCTTTCCAGTCCCCATCTCATTTCCTGGGTTTTAACATAACTTTGGGTTATATAGGCATGCAGTGAGTCAGCCTGTATCAATTTTCCTAATCCTCACAAAATCTTGATAATTTGTTCAGCTGTTCTTTTTTAACAGAGTGACAGAACAAATGCGTAAGTAGATTTTTAGGTTCGTTTTTTTCCTAATAGTTTCAAGTTGGCATTCAGTTGAAAGCCAGAACATTTTGCGAGGAGGAATTTGAACTCCAGTTCTCCACGGTAAAAGCATTTGGTGACATACTTTTTTTTCCCCTTGATTACATGATAAAGTTTGAGTCAGAAAAAGAGAATACTCCTTAGGGTTCCCTTAGGGTTCCCTGAATTTGAATTCATAAGCTCCTTAGCTTCAATCCTCTGTGTAACAGGAATTAGTCAGCAGACACTCACACTTCTGATGCTCATTTTGAAGGAGGCGAAATGTTGGAGATTAACAATACAACAAGACTGCAGCATTCCCCACTTCAACCAATGCTACTGAAAATATGAGGGAATAACATTCCTTAGTGGCTATAGAGGAACAATACAGAGAGAGAAGAAATGCACTCTCTAGATCCTGAACTTTTTTTCACCTGTATAATCTCACTGTTGTATATGAGTTAAGTTCACATGCAATTCCTCTTATTCTTTTAGGATTACTTTTTGAGGCCCACAGGTAAATTATGTAAATATTTCAGTTTATTTAAGAGGGTTATTGCATATATTTATAAGTTAATACATAATAGACTCCTAAAGAGGAGACTACTAAGCTGGAAACCCTGAATTGTTCTTGCAAGACCAGAGAATAGTGCCAGCATATCTTATAGATGCGTCATCCGTTCTTTCACCACCTCGGATTAACTCTAATCAAAAGCGACGTTCGAGGCAATCCTCAGAGCCACTTATTTGTTTTCTTAATAATAAGCCTGAAGATTTTACCTGCTGACTCCTTATTGCACTTTTGCAAAACATTACCAAAATATCTTACGTTCTTCAAAGAGTTTCAGCACTATGTGTCTGCGTGAAGGGAATGGGGATGAATCGGAGGAGTTCATAGCTGAAGAGGTTTAATATATTCATTCACTCTTTCCTCTAAAGGCATATGTTAGACAAGTTTTGTAATACGATTAAAAGAAATTTGAAGAGGTGGCAAACCTGTGTCAAAGATCTGGTTGGGACTGCTGATGCAATCACTCCAATAATCCAATACTACCTCATAATACTACCTCAGATGCAATCAAACCTTTGACTGCCCATTCACCTGAATACCAGCACTTCCAATAGTTCTGTCCATCATCAGTACTCTTAACAGGCTCACCTCCATTCCCTCCTCAAGCTTTAAGGAATAATAATAACAAAAGCACAACAACAGCAGCCACATACAGATCTATATGGAGAAGCTCAGAGATGTCACTTAAAAAAATGTTTTGCACTGATTTATATTACTTGAGCAACTAATTCACTTCTGGAATGGATCATCTACTAAAAGACCTGATATGCAGTTGGGAAATCAGAGAATTTATTCAGGGGAAGACTTCTTACAAACAGAACGTGCAACTTTTATCATGGCATGGTTGAAATCTTGGGCCCCTTTAAGAACCACAGAAATCCTACTGACTTCAGAGAAGCTAAGATGTCATCCTCAGCTACCATAATTTCACATGCAATCATGGCAAATGTGTGCATTTTGTATATTTTCATACCTAACTGTAGATGTAGATCTATCAGGCTGAAGTCGTAGTGTTGCTTGCTTTGAGGAGTAAGATCAAAACCTGACAATGTTTGATTGTTCAAGCTCCTACATATTTAACAGAGTCCCTTACACATTTAATGGAGTTCCCTACACGTTTAATGGAGTGAAAATGAATTAAGGACTCCAAACCACCCCTTTCATAGCTCAGTATATCATGGAACAATCTTCAGAAAGCGTTCTGTACTGACTAAGCTTCTCATTAAGTGGGGACAGGAAATTCGGCTCCCTACTGCACAGGACAGCGCAGCTATAAAAGGCCCTTGTGAGCATATACTCATGCTATTTTGAAAGCAGGTCCCAGGGAGCTGTGGGTAGAAAGTTCTCCAGCTCCTTTCTGTAGCTGCCCCCAGTGAAAGGGCCAGCAGGGCTGTTGTGTCTGATTCATAATGGAGCTTTAAAAAAAATGCAGGGAATTTTGTTTTTCTCTAACAGCAGAACAAAGCACTGAGCATCGTAGGGTCATCCTCCAGTAACAGAAAGAAACAACTGACCTAGAACGAGGACAGTGTTTGATCGATGCCAAAAGCTGCTTTCAAAACAAGTAGTTTGGCCACACTGGGAGGAGATTTGCAGCACGTTTCGAGAGACAAAGAATAAATTCTGAACTAAAGATATTGTACACATTCCTACAGTGATGTCTTACAAATGGCACAAACCATAATGCAAACAAGGTTCTAAGACCATAGCAAGAGGGGCAGCAAGGCCACGGTTACCTGCATGACCATGGTTAGCAATCTGCCTTGCCCCTACATCGCCTCAATTCATGTCTTGCATTTGGAATGAAATGTATTCTTCCATCCTAGTTCAGACGGTTCCAAAGATGCAATATGTTTCTGCAGACATACACACTAAGTAATTAACCAACAGCAAAAGATGTAGCAGAGGATGCACGGGGCAACCAACTGGCCAGAAAACGTATGGGAGCAAGAGAGGGGCTCTCCTACAGATGGGATGTTAAGGGCCAGGGAACAGCTTGTGGCACAGATATAGCAAAGATGACTTGGATTCAAGCACAGACTCTTGACTCACAGCCTGAGCAAGGGAAACAGCAGTACGTGATTAGAGAATGACTAACTCTGGTCTCTGCTGAGCTCTGTGGCTTGGACACTTTGCTAAAGATTTTGTTGTAAGCTGACATTTTTCGCTCTGATTAATCCTTTCCAGTCCCTGGTCTCAGCTGACTCGGCTGAGCCCATTGGAAGCCATTGTTCAGCTCTCTGAACTTTATCTCTTTTCAGTGCTTAAATAGAAGACCCCTTCTCCCCCCACCTCATCCTTCTTGCTAAAAGCCTGTTTGTAAGAGCCATAATGAAACTCCAGGTGGCCTGGTGATTTTGAAGTAATCCCCTCAGGGATTTGAAGCACTTGGTTATGCCTCATGCATTGTAACAACCCATGGATGTGATTTTCCTCTCTTTTTTTTTTTTCTTCTGCTGTGCTGTGTGATTTAATAAGTGTGGGGCATTAGACTCTAAAGGAGTACTAAAAGAAGAGAGTAAAATCAAAAGAGCCCCCTGAAATGAAACAAAGTGCAGTGTCTACGTATGGACAGTACATTCAGTGGTTCCCTACTGAACATTATATTATCTCCTGCGCCAGCCTCCGGTGAAGAGAACAACAGATAGCTCTAGAGCAAAGTCCCAGTCACAGATCCAAGTCTCAGAAACCCTGTCAGACTACATCTGGTCCCAAGAGTTCCCTTCCTCTGCCATCTGCTGAAACATCGCTCTGGCTGAGTCTGAGCACCTCTGAGCTTGGGAAATAGCAAGAGTCAGGTCTGAAACATTCCATCTGGGCCCCCTCTCTAAAGAAAACAGCAGAAGAGGAACAGAGTGAAATGAGTTTTCAAGGCTGAAAAAAGGCTGTTTCAGTGCATTTGATGAGTTTCCAGAGGTCTGTTTGCCACATGTGTAGAACGCCAAGTCAAGCACAACAGAGGGGAAAAGATCGGAAAGGAGATGGCACGATGGCTGAAGATGCCACCAGGCTGCCATCACTCCTGGCCACTTCCAACATTTCCTAACTGGACACCTTACCTGTCATGTAAAGAAGCAAAAAGTGATTGATGCCTTTGCTGAAGACTCCTAAAATTGCAAATTATGAAACTGTCTAGAAAGCAGTGTTTCTCTAGATTGTTTCACTGCAGAAACATTCAGCTATTTCAGGTGACGACAAGATGATGAGCAAAGCATTCGTGCAGTGCCATTCTTAACTCAGTGTTGCCTCCTTATCACTTTTCCTTGTGTTGTATCTTTCAAGAAGAGAGGTGATGAGGAACTCAAAGGCCAACTGGTAAAATATGCTGCTGAGAAGAGAGGCCTGAGGGCAGATGAGACACAGTACAGAGAACCAAAAATGGAACAGGAATTTCTTTAAATCTATGGACATAGTCTAACTGTGGAACTCACTGCCCAGAAGCAGTAATGAGTCTGAGATCTTAGCCCAATTTATTAACATGTTTCAGATGTTTTCATGGTCTAGATAGAGTTGTCAGCATTGTTTACACAACAAAGAATGTGCGAACTAAAAACAGCTTACAACTAAGGGGAAGATGTAACTACTAACTCTTAATTAGAAATAGTGAAACAGGACCTACACTGCCCTATACCCTGCTACTCACCATCGTGGTCTGTCTGCCCTTAAGCATCTGGTGCTGGTCACTGTCAGACCTGGGCTACCAGTCTGCAGGGATTACACATCTAATTCACTACTTTTATCCTTGTCTTCCTCGCGGTGCTTTCCTGGGGTGCAGCACATTGTGCTCGATTGGTTCCACCAGAAAGGAATTTTCATGGGAGAAGCAGAATGAATAAATTACCAGCAAATTGCTATTGGCAGAGAGAGATTGGGAGCGAGAAGGAGAGAAGGATCTGGAGAAAGGGAAAGAAAGAGAGAAAGAAAGCGTTGGCGGCGCGCATTGAATTTCTTGCCTAATTTTTGTTTGAGACTCCCAATCTGGGGCAGCAGCTGCTCCGATGATGTATTACAAACGACTTATTGCTGCAATGCATCATGCAGCTCCATTGCACTGATGACATGTTACTGTAATACATCATCAGAGCATTGCCCAGCAGGAACAGGAGTCCTGGAAACCAAACAGCTCTATAAATTTTAGTACAGTCCCCCCCAAAATTGTTGTGAATTTCTTTTCTGCTCTATTAAAGATTTAAGCTTCCAAAAGTGTGGGCTAAAGCAGGCCCTCATTAAACAGGCTCCGATGGTTTCACAAGTCCCCTAAGTCATTAAAAGTTTTAATATAAGAGATTAACTATTGCTATTGTTGCTCGGTAAGAATAAATTATCTTTAAATACTTTTTTATGCCCTCCTGGTAGAGAAGCAGGAACTCAAGCTTGCACACACAGAGGAGCCTGAGTATGGAGCTGGAGAGAAGCACAGTTCCCTCGTTAAACAAATGAAGTGTGCAGAGTTGAGCTTGGTGGAGCTGCTGCTAGGGCCACATTCAGACCATTTGTGTGGCTTTCATCTATTGGAAGCAGAAACCATGGATGCTCAGCAATTAATCCCCCCAAAGCCTAAAGGATGTATTGGGCATAAGAATAAAAATATTGGGAGCTCAAAGAGGGGCTCTGTAGACTAAAAGCAGAGCTGCAACACAAAAACTACTATTTGGGGTCAGGTTTACCCTAATGTCTGACAAGAGCAGAAGCTCTTCCAACTGCCAAATGTCTCAATGGATTCCCCAAGCCGACACAGCCAGCTCAAGATGAGGGCATGGTGAGCAGGTTCTCTTGGAAAGTGATGCAGACACAAATGGTTCACCCCAAGAGTGATGGGGATGTGCTTGCTTCTGCTGCAGGGAAACTAGAAACTGCAGAGAAATGTAACTCCTCGGAGAACAGCTTAGTAATGAGATATCACTGGAGATCTGAGATAATACTACATGGGCTCACTGATGGGCAGGTGCAAACAGAAGGGATGAGCTGAAAATCAGGGCTTTCATTTTCCCAGCACAGCAACCAGATCTTACTGAGGCACAAGTGGGTTTCTCATACAGACATTCTGCAAGACACCAGCGTTCAGGGTAGGTATCATTGGTCATGATAGGACAAGGGGAAATGCTTCTAAACTGAAAGGGGAGGTTTAGGTTAGATAATAGGAGGAAGTTTTTCATTCAGGGTGGTGAAACACTGGAACAGGTTGCCCAAGGAGGCTGTGGATGCCCCATCCCTGCAGGCATTCAAGGCCAGGCTGGATGTGGCTCTGGGCAGCCTGGTCTGCTGGTTGGTGACCCTGCACATAGCAGGGGGTTGGAACAAGATGACCATTGCGGTCCTTTTCAACCCAGGCCATCCTATGATTCTACAAACATTTATCCTTGTAGTTATTATATCAAAGACAAGGGGGACTTTTCCATACAGAGAGAGGATTGCACTGTGTTAAAAAGAAAGGGAAAAGAAAAAGGGTGGAAAAGGGAAAAGAGCAAACCAATTTTACCTGTGTTTAGGTTACACGGCAAGCACGAGCATGCCTTTCATGCAAACTAACTGGAAAATTCCCCATGGCACCGTCGGGTGACTGAGGAGGTACCCGTGTGCTTTCATGGAGCAGACGGCGCTGGAAACTCAAAGAGGGAATTGCCAGCAATTTCTTAGAAGCACACTTCGCGGTACAGTATCAGCAAATTGAATTTGCCTTGGAAATGCCACCACAGCTCGGGCTGGGTGGTGCTGCCTGCTATTTTGTAGTTATTTTTGATCCAAGATTAAGTGTCTTTTTATTTTGTTGAAATGGATTTTAATTGAATGCGCTGCTCTGCTCGAGGTGCACCAAGCTAACGTGGTTTGGTGTTTTTCTTTCCCAAGTCCTCGGGGAACGTGCCCCTAGACCAACATTAGACTGTTTTGTTTTGTGTTGTTTTTTTTTTCCCCTTGGTCAAAAGATCCAGTGTGTGCTAATTCTGTCGTACTCTCTCTCACTCAATCACTCATATTCAGTGCCCCCTAAAGAAACATTGCAGAAGCCAGAAGGCTAAGAAATTACCCAAATGAACTGCCTGTGCTTTGCCCTCACGTATCACATACTGAATTGTTGCCACCTCGCTGGTAAAATTAGCCACGTGTTTTACAGTGTTACCTTTACTTATCAAATAACAGAGAGGGTGCTGTGCTATGTCAGGTCAAAAAACGATCCGAAATTGGTACCGACCTGTGCTCGAGGTCTTAAGACAGGGAATGGTACCTTGCAGAACTTTGTTGGCTGATCTTTTAAATCAGATTTTCAGAGGTCTGCACTGAGATATGGCGGGTGTGCTTCCTCCATCCAGAAAGACATCTGCACCCATGCTGAATTTAAAGATGAAAAGTAGTTCTGTGCTTGGAAAACCCACTGGTTTTATGCCTTTGTGAACTCAGCTCTTTACTCAATTGTCTCGAAGTTTTACTGCCGAAAATGGGATAAGAAACATCTTACTTCATTAAAAAATACAACCTTGCAGCGATGCTTTTTCAGCAAAATGAATTTTTACAAGAAAATATCTTGATTTTTTCTTTTTAAAAAGTCTACCTCAAATCTTAGAATCGTAGAATGATAGAATCATCAAGGCTGGAAAAGACCACTTGTCTACACCCACAGTAAAAACAAAGATTATATCAGAGGAAAAGAAAGGAGTTTTTTCCAGAGTCCTGTTTCTGTTTTCAGCATGGAAGCCAAAAGCATTTGCTTCAAGTCAACCCAAGCCATAATAATAACAATAATAATAATAAAATTAGTTCAGTCACTGAGCTGAAAAATCAAATTTTCTTACAGCTTCTTGTGTAAAAAATATTTCTTCAGCCACAGTTAAGCTGATGCTCTTTGCTTGCATTACCTTGGGGTAAATTCTTTGCCACCAAAAAACAGCAGGGGGAAATGAGAAGAAAGCTGCACTCGGATTGGTGGGGAGCAGGGGAAGAGGATTTGTGCTGCCCATTGGCTTCCTGAGTTATCAGGGCAAGCCCCAAACCAAATTTGCCTCCTACCACAGCGGGTCACGGTCCTTGGCAGTGTGATGGCCACAGAAATTCCACTTGGGAACAGACCTCAGGGCCAGATCCAAACCTTTCCTCCACAACCATGACATCTTCATTTTTCTTTGGCTACCCAAATTATAAAGCACCATCACCACAACATACAATTTATGCATATAACCTGAGAGTTTTCTTCAATAATAAAACCAGGAGAACAAATAGAAAAACAGACTAAATATCCTAAGTATCATCAATATCATCATACCTCTCTTGCCCATGCCTCTACTGCCCTGAACCCTGTTCTCTTTCCCACTAAAATTCATCTGCCTTTGACACAACCTAGTGTACCCTATGTTGGTTAGCAGGTCTGTGGGATTTATCAGAAGACTGAGGGTTACATAAGGCTGAGATTGAAGCTCCTGTATACTGGAAGTTCCCTGAGACAATTGAGACTCAGACAATACATTATAAAATATGATACACTGATGTTGTATTAGTAGCAAAAGCATCCCTTAATTTACAACAGAACAGCCCACAGGGGCACTGACTCCATTCGTTCTGCTGTGAGCGCACATGCTGCCCAATTCTGGGAACACATGGAAGAGCTTTCAGCATTTCACCCCGTCCAGTCACTTTGATTAAGAGTTTGATTTGTGCCGCACTACTTTGAAGACTAAAATACAACAACAAAGCTTACCAAGGTGACAAAGACAGCACATGAATACTGGTGTGAAAAGCCACAAGGTAGAATCGTGGAATCATTAGGGTTGGGAAACACCAATAAAACCATCTAATCCAACCATCAAGGTGTAGGAGGGGGATGTGAGGCAAGGCAACAAAATGCCCATCCTCATATAGCAGATGCAGAACCAAACATCACAGGATCGAGGCCTCCAGGGTTCTCCCTCACTCTAACCTCTGTCTTTGGGAAAGGGAGAATCTCACTGACAGCAAGTGAGTCCACAGCCAAAGCCTGTTACGTCACCCAAAGGAAGAAAAAAAAAGGAAAAAAAAAAAAAAAAAAAAGCAACCCTTTCAGTTCCCCAGCCTTCTGCAACCCAATTTATGTCCAATTTGCAGACTTTCAACATAGCAGCCTCACAGTTCATAAAATCAAACTCAGCCAGGGCTAAGTCTCTGGGTAATGGATTTAGGATCACTCGAGGTGTTACCGGCAGTTCATGATGGGTAACTTTCTTGTTAACTAAAGTCCCTTTTGCTAAATGAGTTCCAGGTTTAACTCCCCCCAGCCTCAGCTTTTGCTCCCCTTCCATCCCCCCCTGCCTTTTTTTTTTTTCCCCTTTTTTGCTGATCTGGATGGGAAGGGAGGGGGAGAGGAGGTGGCACAGGGCTTTTTATTAGCCTGCACGCGGAGGGGCTACGGGGAGCAGAGACAGAGGGAGAGCAAGGGGAAAAAAAGGTGGGATAAGTTGGCCTTTGTGTAAAGGGAAGGTGCTGAAAGGAAGGCTGTGTGCTGGGGCCGGGGGATCAGCCCTCTGGCTCCACTTGTCTACACAGGGGCTATGGAGACAGCCGCGTGCGTACAGCGGTGCTTTTGGGTTTCCGCAGGTAACTGTGAGCGCTGCGGGGAACGCGGCCAAGGAGAGCAAACCACAGCTGGCACGTGGGGAACTGCTCAGCCCCAACCCGCTATGGGGTCCCGGGAGCGCTCCGCGGGGAGGGCACCATCCTGGGGACAGAGCTTCTGCACAGCCCCAATGTGTGTCACTGCTCCTTTGTGCTGCGTTTTTCAGCTGGGAAGCCACGCTGTTTAACTGGCAGAAATTAACTGCCGAATGCTTTGCGGGGAGGGGATGCATCATTTTCAAGTCTGAGCTTGGGAGGGGGACCACCCTCCTAAGCAAGGAACCTAACCTCCTAAGCAAGAGATATTTCTGTTGCTTTATTTGCATAGCTTTAAACTGCCCTCTCCGCCTGAAAGGTGGACAGATGTTGAGCAAATGTTATCACAGGGCTCTGGTACCTGCTCTGTTTTCTCCCTCCTCTCCTCACACCATCCCTTATAAGGGTGCAGAGCAAAACAGTGTTTAGGGGCTCTTGTGTACTGCTTCCCCTCCAAATGTCCTGACCTGAAATCTGTTAGGGTGTTTTGCTGAGTATCACATCAGGAATGCAAGTGGGATGAACTGATGCAGGCTGGAACTTCCTGGGAGCAGGAACAATAAAATAAAAGTAGAAGTGGTAGATACTGAACTGTTAGCCCTTCTCACAGGGTGAAGGAAGGCAGTGTGGCCTTCACATGCAGCCGCAGTTCATGATCTGAAGTGGCTCTCTATAGACATGGCCAAGACAGGGTGTCCCACAGCAGGGCTCACCCAGGCACGTTACATTGGAACAGCCATGCCATGAAACGGCACAAAGCACTCAGGTCAAGGCAGAAATCACTGCTCATCCTATGAGCTGCAGCTAAGGATTTTTCCATGCAATTTTAGTCAAGCATGTCTGACAAAAAGCCTTTTATATACCAAGGCAGGAAGAGAGCACATTAAACCAACGCTTCATGGCAGAGCAGCCTTCCTGGTCATTTATTATCATCTATCCTCAGGTGATTTCTTAACCTTCTTTTTCTCCTTGTTTTTGGTTTCTAGTTTCTTTTACTTCCACACAATT
Organism: Chrysolophus pictus; assembly: GCA_037305975.1. NCBI lineage: Eukaryota > Metazoa > Chordata > Aves > Galliformes > Phasianidae > Chrysolophus > Chrysolophus pictus. Next base: position 4,422,631 of record CM074593.1, on the reverse strand, counting down.
CAGGTCTGACCCCCAAGAACAGCGTTTCTGACAAAAACAAAAAATGTGGCTGTTGAGCTTCATTTTATTTTCAGCCCAAGCAACCACCTTGTCATTTCTCTTGGAACAATGACTTTTTCAAACATTTACCTTCTGAGTGCTTTCTTTTGTTGAAAAAATAATCACCCCAAGATCTCTGTGCTTTCTTACCCTGCCCTGTACAGAGTGGGCCAGAGTCATAAAGTTTGGAAAAGACCACTAAGATCACCAAGCCCAACCCCCAATCCATCCCCATCACACCCACTACCCATGTCCCTTGATGCCTCATCTACCCTTCTCTAGAAGACCTGCAGGGATGGTGACTCCACCACTTCCCAGGGCAGCCTGTTCCAATACCAGCACCGGCAGCAGCTTCCTTCAGCTACAATATATTAGAACTAACCAGGACAGCCAAAAGGAAGTGGTTCTTAATGGGAAGATCCATGGTGTAAGGTGCATTACTGAACAGGGTTTGCAGTCTAAGTTTAGCACACCCCGCAGCCCTGCGGATGGGTGTCATTTACATCCTGACTGCAATAAAATTAGACTAGTAGTGATTTATTATTGATATCAAATAAAAATCCACTTGATAATCTAGATTCTTTACCTCCAGGAGAATATTTTCTTTCCTTTTTTTTTTTTTCTTAAGATGCCAGCCAACATTTTATAATCACGGTCTATGAGAAGCCCGAAACTATAAATGGAACATTATAGTAATTCAAGTGGAGAACTCTCTTCCACTCCATTTCATTGCTATTTGTTTTGAGTAACTTATATTGTCATCTGAGCCTTTTTTCCTCCTGGAAGGGTGCAGCTCCACTCACTGTGGTTCTGCCAGCTGCCTGCATTCGCTCACTAAGCGCGCTCCCTGTAGCCCAGCCGGGTATTGTTTTTCAAACTAAACAAATAATTTTATTTTAAAAAGAGAGAGAAAGAAAGAAAATCTGTCAGCCAGCCATCCCGATTACCCATAGCCCTGTGCTTTTGCTGGTTTTTGTGACAAATGTGGCCAAGGTCGTACGTTCTATACAAATGACTGCCTGAGTTTGTTCCCTGGCAGTCACAGTGAGTGATCTCTTACTAAAAGCTTCATGTAAAATAGCTATATATTAAATTATTTTATTTTAAGTCTACTAATGAATATTATCTCTCATCTGCCTCCTGTCTGGGGCTTCCAGCAACTCTATTGCTAAGGTGACTTCATAGAAACCCACTGCAATGAAAATGAAGATGACAGACATTCCCAGGCTGGACCAGGCCCATACCAGCACCTGGTGGCACATGTTGGCACAGACCAGCACTGCACAAGAAAGCACAGGGTGAAAGCAGGCATGGAGACAAGACAACATGCTTGTCCAGACCCTTCTAAATCAGAGATGGATAATGCAGATTTGGAGAGTTTAATTCCATGAATGTTAACTATATGTCTACATCCATATGCATGCCAGAGTATACACACGTCTTATAAAACTGTTGTTAAGAAAAGCAAAAGTGATATTGACAGCTGATTATTGCTTATGCTTCATTGTTTGTCACTGTGAAATGCCAGTATATAAAGCTAATCTTTCCCTTCAAATGGGATTTCAAGTTTGACTCTCTCTCGCTTTTAAAAACTGCAAAAAACTAATTTGAGTCAGGATAGAGACCTTTTGAATGCTAAAGCAATATTAAAATAAAAACACAGTTTCATGTTATGCAGTATCAGTATCCATTGATTAAGGTCTGATCTTTCAAAAAATAACACGTAATAGTTATTCGCTTTAAATGTTAACTACTGTTAACTGGTAGCCATGTTGGCTGCTTTTTAAATAACTTAATTGCTTTTCAAAACATTTGTGGTGAGAAGGAAACTCCAAACGCATGGGACAAAGCTCTATTCATATTAATAGCAGGCAGCACTGTCCCAGAGCACTGTATAACATGGGGCAGCCTGGGCTGGGGGGTTTATGGAAGAACATGGAGGTTCAATCGTGGAGGTTTACTCCTATGTCCTTCTATGCTTCTTTATCTTAATCTAGTCCTCTTCTTTTTTTTTTTTCTCTCTGTTTCTCCAGCTATAAACCACGAATAACAAAACTAACAAGTCAGCCTCGCTTTAAAAGAGCTTTGCTTTTTCACCTTGTCCAGAAATTTCCATATGTGCCTTTTTCATACAGCGAACATTTTCCCCAATCGGGTGATTACTATCATCAATACAAAAAAAAAAAAGGTATAAAATTTCTGAAATTATCACTGTTCTTATTTCAGAGCAGTTGCAATCAGCTCTAGTAGATTATAAGGAACTGCACTAATTTTTACTGCATATCTGAATATAATATTTTTAGCTAGAAATACACAAAGCTTTTAACCTTCTATGTGAGGCAAAAGTAATTTTGGAGGATGTTAATCTTTCCATTGAAAGTCTTCGGGCTGAAAACATGACTGCTGTGAGTAACACAAGCTGTAAGTGGCACGGCATGGCATGGGCACCGAACTACAAATAGATAAATGGTAGATACATGCATTCTTAAAATTACAGTCAAGTAGAACTTCCTTTTCTTCTAGTCCTGCAAGTAGAACATGGGAGTGTCTCAGTCATTTGGCTGGCCTTGGGGTATAGAGCAAGCACTAAAGCAGCACCCATCAGACAGGGCTGTGCTGGAGGCACTGCGTCCCTGCCTGAGCTCACCATTACCACACTCATTAGAATTATTTTTCCTCTGCAGCTCAGACAAAACAGCAACATTTGCTTTTCCCTATTTTTTCTTTTATAATATTGATGTAGACCACTTGCCAGGTACGCCATCACACTTTCCTTTCTCCTCGAAGCAAGGAGAAGTGATGCTGCTTGTAAACCACGTTTCCACCTTTTTTCTTGTGTTATGCCACTTTATTTTAGCGCACCAATAAAACTCCACCGCAGAACCAACTTTTAATTTAGCCCCACTGACAAATACAGCCTAATGACAGCTTAACAACAAATAATATCAATACAAACTGTCCTCTCCACAGTTAAGCTATTTAAAGTATATCCTTTCCCTCTAATTATAAAAAGAAAAGCAACTGAAAACAAAGTGAAGGTGTGGTACAGCCATTAGCCAAAATTTCCACAAGCAGCCTCCCCAGGGTGTGGGTTCAGATGGAGTACAACAAAACACAAAGTGCCCAAGCTTTTGTCTTATAAGGCAACTCTCTGGTAACGTCAAGAAGAGAGAATGGGCTTGACTTGCAAATAACTGTTCAGCAAAAGAACATACATTCAGGTGAAATGAAATTTTATCCTTGGTTTGGAACTGTTTAGTCTTCAAATGTATTTGCAACAAAATTGAAGCAACTTTCCATTGAAATTTTTCCCATAGCATCCATTCTTGAGCATCAACAAGGAAAGGTTTTCATTTGTGAGGAAAACAATTTCATTCTTTTTCCTGCCCAAAATATTTTGCAAACGAATAACGTGACGTTTCAAGGATGTGCTTGGATATCTCCATCTTTCATAGAAAAAAAAAAACGAAGTTATTTTCTTAATCTCTTTTTTTTTTTTTCTTTTTATCTCAGACAATATTTAAACCATCTACCTGCATCAATCAGGGAAACCACTTTGGGGCCAAATCCCCAGGAACAGACCAGCTGAAATCTCTGGCAATGAAGGGGTCTCCTGGTAGGCCCCATTCCTTCAGTGGGAGCCCAGCCAACATCCTGAGGTGGCCACAGAGCGGCTCTGAGCAGCCCCAAGCCGTCCCCTTCGCAGTGAAGCCTTGAGCTCCGCACTTTTCATCAGCTGGTGGCTGATGCCCAAGCAATGGTCTCAGCAAACACATCCACGTTCAGCAGCTCTAACAGTCAGGAAAGAATTCTGACCAAACAAATGACTCCCCATAAACATGTCTGAGGAAATTAAGATGCTACAACTGATCTGCTTTAATAAAATTACGCAGTCAGCTCGGTTTCCAAAGTTAGTCACTGTATTTTCTGCATCACGCCATGCAATTAATCCTTCCTAAAATAAACGGACTGATTAAAATTCCATTATCCTGACAGTTCACAATAAACCGTGGGACCAATCATCTCCTTTCTTTTTAACCGCTTAAGCCATTATAATTAATTCTGGATTTATGTCATTTGCTGGTAAATGTTACGATCACCTTACTAACTACTTAAACAATTTCAAACAGTTGCACTCCTTCTCAAACATGTAAGCAATAGACAATAATTGAACTATTTAACCCGATTCACATTTAGTGAAGTTTTCTTTATACACAAAGCTCAGTATTGAGTTGCTGGAGCCTACTTTGTTTGCCTTTTTTTTTTTTTTTTTCATTATCTAATTAAATGCTCATGAGAAAAAAAAAAATAACACTTTAGAAAAAGATGAGGAAGTTTCTCAATTTGCCTTCATGATTATTTTGGTCTCATATTCAATTTGTGAGCGAAAAGAGGCCTCCTGAAGAACATTCTTTAATATTATTATTTCAAACATACTAAAATAATGCCAATATTTTTCTTACCAAATTTTCTGCAATTTACTTCTGCCCAAAGTCAACCCTCCCTTCACATGCCCTATGTTTTAGAATTACAACCACTGCAAACACTAAAACACATGAAGTTACAACCGTTTTTCTCAGTGGAGTCTCTTTTTGCTCAAATGGCTCTAGTTTTTACAGCAAACACACCACGGAAATGGAACCCAGCCTACAATCGAGCTTATTCCAGGTAAAACTATTTGAGATTTCCTTTGGCTTCTTTCTGCCATCCCTCAAGGTGTAGCAGTGCCATAGCTGAGCTCCTCCACCAGACCCCACCCTCCAGGTTTTCAGCCATCACTTCTCCCATGCAACATCTCTCCAGCTCCTGATAACCTTCCAGTTCTCACTGCAACAGCCGCCACACCAAGCACAAATCTTGATAGTGCTGTCAGACCCGGCTGCTGAATGAAGATAGGACTGCCTTAATCAACTGGACATAGGACTGGGGGTTGGCAAGGCTTCCCCTGCCCCAGCCTGTGGTCAAAATTAAAAGAGATGTGGTTATTCTACTTGATACAGCAGTCATCCAAAGTATGAAGAAGACAGTTTGGAGAAGGTGGATTTACTAAATCAGCTGATCTCTATGTTTTCTGGGTATACTTTCTTCTCCTCATTAAAACTCATATATAAAAAAAAAAAAATTCTAAATAAACACAAGATCATACAATGCTAATAAAATTACTACACAAACAGATCGGTCTTGGAAAAGAATTTCAAAATTTTAGCTTTTCAAAAACTGTGATTACAAACAGAGATAGAATCTCCACATTTTTTTCAAGGTGGAAAATCCATTTTCTAACCAGCCCTACTTACAGCTGGGTAGATGGGTTACTTATCCAAACTAACACTGACCTTCAAAAATGCTAGGGTTGATGTCAGTGTTTGGGCTGAGGTTTGGTTTGGCTACTTCTTATTTTTCCATAGCAGTTTACCCATCCCTAGAAGAGATGCAGCTCTGAAATGGAATAAAAACGCTAAGCACATATAGGGCAAACTGAGCACCTATTTAATAAAAAACAATAAAAAAACTCTTTAACTCATCCTTATCTGACTGGCTGTGTGCAAGCAGCTGATCACATTATGAAAGCCATCAGCCATAATAGCAACGCCCGATGAAAAGGAGGAAAGAAAACAGATTTATTGAACAGCTAAACTTCGTTTACATTGATAAATGAGCCTTTCTAGAGATCCCAAAGTTCATTCTGAAGGCCCGTTTTAGCAGCTCCATAACCAGCCAGCTGCGGAACCTCCTGGGATTGCCCCAGTGTCATTCTCAGAAATCTCCCTTCTAAGTTTCTCCCGAGGTCTCCTGAGCTGTGCCCAGGTGCTGAGATTTAAGAATGTGCTATTCCTCACTTCAGCTGCACAGGATGGACTCTCGCCCATACTGTCAGCACCCTGCGAACAAGAAAAGGCCTCCTTTGTGCACGCTCTCAAGGCCCAGCACTGTGGCTATCTCATTCTGTTTCGAATTAGCATTGGTGGCGATTTCCGCTGGGTTTGCTTTGTAGAAAGCCCCTCTATGTTCTGCAGCCGCTCTCCGATTGCAGGGCGCCATGGGAGGCTGCAGGCAGATGCAAATAGTGTTGTCTCAGTTTGATCCTGTGGTTTTGCTTTCCTAGGCGGCTCAGAAGCAAAGAGATGGGGGGGGATTCGGCCATTAGCAGTCGCGTAGACAAGAAGGGCAGAAAATTGGGTTTTAAGACATAGTGCAAACTTTGCGTGGTAAGTTTTGTGTCGAACGACAATGACTGTAACACAGAATGCCAAAATTCAGTCCTCTCACCGTTGGCCTCCAGAATGGGATGGAATGGTTGCACGTATGTGTCGCGATAGCTGCAGGAATCAGAAAGGGTGAGGCTAAAATACATCCATGTCACAAAACACGCAGGGCAGGATACAAAAGCCCATTAACATCCTGTGAAAGAGCTGCAGTGGGTGTTAGATCACAACCTAGACGTGATATAAATTTTAATGCAATGAGCAGTGTTCAGGCTGGGCTTTCCATGGCCGCAGTTCCCTGCAGTCATAGCAGGATCACTGACAATATATATATAGGAATGTACAAACATACAAGGATGATTAATACTTCTTTGTGATTAATGGTGTATTTACTCCAAGGAATTGCTCAATAATTACATGAATGTTTTCCCAATCCGTTGATATATTGTACTACATTACAGAGTGCTGCACCACTGATGCATCAAGAGATATGGAAAAGAGCCGTGGTCAAAGCAGAGCTTCCAATGCAATTTCATTAGTCCTGATTCTAGCCACAGAAATCCTCTCACCGGTTTGGATTGGGCTGCCATGGTGACAGCATAGAAAATACAAAAAGCCTGGAGCATGTATGTATTGGGGGAAACCACTTTCAAAAAGGGAAGAGTATTGTACTCAAATTGTGCCCACAGCCTCAGAATAGATGGATGTTTTTGCAAAAGCAGACGAGGGAGTTGACTTGTTGATGCTATACTTTAAACAGCAGGATTCAAAGTCAACAGAACGTTGGAGAAAATATCACTTTGGAATATTTAATTGCATTAAACAAAACCTCCCCTTTCTTCCCAATAAGCCAACAAACAAACTGAAAAAGAGGCCAGTGTTGCCAACCAACTTCCGTTTGGCCTTTCAGGTTTAACCCTTTTCTCTCAACATGGTTATGGGAATAAATGTCTAATGCCAATTTTGCATGGCACCTACTTTTCAGGCTTGCATCTAACAGCTTGGTGGAACCACAGGCTTCAAACCCAAGCAGCCTTCCTACTGCTCCCAAGAGCGCTGTGGAACCAGCAAGGTTTGAGCCTTTAAACAGAATACAGACCAAGTAGCACTAAGCATGCATCAGTGCATGCATGTGTTTGCCTACTTGCAAATTCTTCCTCCTTTCTTTTCCTTTTTCCTCTCCCTCTCACCACAGCATTTTGCAAGGCAGTGGTTTTCTGAAAATACCTCTTCACGAGCAAACAACCTTTGTAAATACAATTATTACAGGTAATAATGATTTCCTTCTGCATTTTCACACACACTGCAAGGTAGGTAGGAGACTACTAGCAGGAAATATATTCTATTTTGTTAATTTATTAATTAAACATTAATTTAAAAAAAAAAAAAAAAAACACATTATTTTTAACTTGAGTTGCTAAACCTTCCTCTGCATCCCAGGCTCTTTGGCCACTGAAGTTAGCTCCATTTCACCTGTTTTTCCTGACAGCAGGACCCTGTCCAGTTCTGTGCACTTACACAGCCCACATCCACTTCACATTGGCAGCATAACCCCAAGACATAATAATACCCGCGATACAAAAAGAGGCTTATGAAAAGACAACTTCCTAAAGCCATTTTCATTCCGTTGGTTCCATAGGTGGTTTTTTTTTTCTTCTTATTTACTGATAACCTTTAACAGATGATAACATTTAGTTCTTTTGCATTCTGATAGTACCCGAAGACTGTCTGGCACTGCCTTAAGGAATGTGATTCATAGGAGCTTTGTTCTTTCTGCCCCAGACTTGGCAGGAGGGCTGTCAGTGCGAGCTCTCTGCCCTTCAGGGACACAGGCTGCTCGCAGGCCGTGTACATGCTGTCCTGAGTTTATGTTAGAAAAAGGAAAGTTGGGAAAGTATGCGTTGCACTGGCATAGAAAATAGATTTTGGCTCCTGTGGTGTTCGTTCAGCCCTGCATACAGAAGTGGTAAAGCCCAACAAGGAGCAAGCTGCATTTGCTTTTTATTCTAATGGTTAATAATGGAGTATGTACAGCAGTTTGGGCAATCGGTCATCTTGCTTTATGGAAAGGAGATGCAAGTTTCAAAACATGTCTGCTGTATCCACTTTTGTTACAGATGCAGTTTTATATGTACCGAACTATTTTCTTAATGACTATCTAGAGGAAAAAATCCCTGAAATGATGGATTAGACATCTCTTCTAATTGATCATTTCAAAAACCATTCGTCTCCTCTGGACCCCATGGTGAATTGCTATTGGCAGAGCAGACTTCAGAGCCATTAGGAAAACACAGGACTTGGGCAGGAAAAGCTCAGATGGGAGGAGATATCAGGAATGAAGGGAGATGCTCAAAAAAAATATATATATACACACATACACACATATATTTTTTTTTTCACAGGAGGAAATCGTGTGTTTTACTGTTGTGGAAGGGCCATACAAGACCATAGTGTTCTCAGAACATCTATTGAATGAAGCTGACTGTCTTATCCTGCTTGTAAGGCTGCTGCGTTTGCTCTCAGCCAATTAATACACACAAATCCATTTATCTGCCTCAAGCTGTAGGCAAAAATGTCTGAGATGATCGGGGTTTTTTTTAATTATTTTTTTGCATGCATGTATGCAGAAGAAATCCACTTTTTTTTTAATTTGTATTTATAATATTTATAATATTTATATTTTGAACCCTTCAAATACAGTGAACTTTAAAGGCTGTCACTGTTGTGCCTATAATTTATTATTTTTCCCTTTTGGCTTTTCTTTTCTCCTCTCTTTTCTGCTTTTAAACAGGGCCCACTTCATTCATTTGATTTTTATACCTGATATTTGAAGAAGTTGGATTTTTTGCTTTTTTTTCAGTCCTTTTTATGGGTTTTTATCAAATGGCACTTCTTCACACATGGTACCACATCATTCACAATCCTTTGGCACAGGGTAGGAAAAGACATACAAAAATAAAACCAAGTGGCTCAAATGCCTTCTTTCTATTTCATGCTAAATTGGTGGATATATTCAGGTCCCCTCTGTCTGCATAGGCCAGCAGGACACAGAAGACCACAGCATGGTTTGGTGAGGGCACCATTAACACTGCTGGTCCACAAAGTGCCCATCTGAGATCTTTCTCCACCCAGCCCTTAAGGATGCTGCCCAATTTGAAGAAGCCCACAACAATAAATGTGCTTCCTATCATCATATTGGTCCAGTAATCATTTCACTGACTTCAAAATATGCAATTCCCCCTCAGCTCCTTCTGTGGACAGAAAGTATTTCAGTTTTATGCCTGAGCAACTTTTAGGCACCTTCCAGGATATTTGGGAATATTCTCAATTCAGGTTCCTTTTTTCCAGCTTCTCTGGTGCAAAGAGGAATGGATTTATATTTAGTCTGTGTTTCTGTGCCTATTTTATAAACACGGGAGTTTTAAGACAAAATAATAATAGTGTGAAAATGGACCAACCACAGTGATGGCAAATATATGGATCACATTTTAGTTTACAGTTACACAGAAAATGCTTTGCAGAAGTGGTGGTCCCTAATGTAAGACTCACTTTTAATTACCCAGTGCACTCATGTTTTGCTCCAAAAAAACAGGTAACAGAGATAGAAAGGAGGATAAGAATTTTAGCGACCAGAAAATCATTGACCAGACATCCTAAATGACATTTTAATTCATTTTACTACGACTACACAGCCATAGCTTCCCTTTGCCAATGTAGTTATTTTTTATTTTAAGCTTTTATCTTTCCAGGGCATATTTGATGCTCTCAAATACGTGCGGGTTATTTGTCTGCCATTTCTAACTGCATTACCAAGTACTACTTACTATTTTTAAAACTGAAGTTATATTATTAGATATCAGATGAGGGTAATGAACATAAGAAACAATAATATTTTCTTTTCCTTGCTGACTAAATAATAAATACTTAAGATTTCTTCCTTTGGCTGTTCATTTGACTTTCCAGTCGGAAGCATTACCACTGTATTAGTAAAAAAACACTGTAGGAAAGGACTAGATGTTAAATTACATTTTCAGCTATCTTGACATGCCATATTTGGCATGGATTTCTCAGTGAACAAGCTGGTCTATATATTTCTGAGGAATTAAAACCATATGGCAACACCTTAAGAAAAAACCCTTCTCTGGAAGCATCCTTGGAGTTTTCAAAACGTATGTGAATTAAATGTAGTCGTACGTACTTACAAAGGATCTGTTTGGATTAGATGTAGGCTCTCACTTCTGCTCTGGGGATGAAAATGCCAACGCACTACTCTAGGTCAGAACGTAGTCGTTGTGTTTCTATTGGTAGCCTTTGTCTCTAAACTGAATGATGTATTTATTTTTAACAAAGCTCAACATGTGATGACTATTAAACCAGCGCATTGATTAGAAGAGAAGAACTTTCCCTTGCCAAGCCAGATAACTGCTGTGAGAACACGACCACTTGAGGTATATTCCAATCTTCACTGTCATTGGAAAGACTTCCATGCATGCCAACACATGCATTTGCCCCTTGCTGCCAGATAGAACCACAGTCCTTATGTTCATCAAGCACTGTGCAATCCTAATATGTAGAGGGTCTCTAAATTCTCAAGGCAACGAGGAGGAGCTGGATCACAGTGCCTTTTCTTCTTCGTGCACTTGAGCTGGAAAAAGGTGCCTCTTCAGCTGAATTATAAGCTTTGACAAGAAAAGAAAACTCCTCCAACTCCTACCCAGCTGAATATGTGGTCAAATATATGACTTAAGCGGAAAGCATTCGATTAGATGAATGTAGGTATATAAAACCGTTCAATTTGGTACAGATATTTTGATACAGGAAACATATTTTCAATTTTGTATTTTATGTCAGTGAGGAAACATGTAAAAACTTTTCAGCAACATAATACCCTAAAAACGAAAGCCCTCAATTTTCCCCCTCCTCCTTTCCTATATACTTCTTGTATATTTGCACACTTGGCTATGATGACAATTAGTTCTGTGCTACGGGACTGGATTGATTTCGCTCTCTGGGTCTCGTCCAGCTAAAACGTTACAGGTTCAAATACAGAAGCCTCTGGTTAATGAACTCCAGAAAGTGTAAAATACTGAGGCCCTGCAGTTACACGATCACCCTTCCGAACAGAAGCACTAATATCTAACAAGGCGAGCTACTGTTCTACCCTCTAGAAGAAGCTCATAAAAAGTAAGTTTAATTTGTCTGGGAAAAATAGACTTTAAAAAAAGTGGTATAAGTTCCCTGGTGGAAAAACATGCTTCTATTATGAAGCCTTCCCACCAAATGTCTTGGAAATTAGGCAAAGTTAACATGTCCAGTTGGAGCTGAGCCAGGAAATGAACAGTGGATGTTCTCTTGTAAAAATCCTGAAAGCTGCAAGTAGCCCATAAACAGTTTGCAGAGTGAGTCAAAATGGACCATTTTAATGTTCCCTACTGGACATACAGCTTATTTATACATGGATTCAAAGTAACAATGTGATGTCATCAAATGATTTAAGGTCAGAAGCATAGCAAGAGTCAATATACAGTGGTGGATGGAAACATCCTATTCTTACTGAAGTATTTTGGAGGAAGCACCAGCTCTGGGGTTTGTCTTGGCCCTTTGGAGCTAGTACAGGAAAACCTCAGCAGCTCTATTCCTGGAATTGTAAGGTGGGAAGTTTACTGTAACCATCAGTCTAAGGAGGGCTTTCAGGAATATTGGTGAGGATTGTATTCAGCTCTGAAGAATAGAGAGATTTCTCATAGAAAATCATACCTTGGGGCCAAATAAACTACCAGTGCTCAGCCTTAGCTCCAGAATTGACACCAAAGTTTGCAGATAAGATACAAAGCACAAATGGTTTCGAATCAGGTATTCTAGTTCACAGATTTGCACAGATTTGCACACCTGAAGAGGTCTCCCTGTAGAACTGAGCTTCCTCCAAAGGAAGGGGAACCAGGATGTCCCTCAATCTCTGACTTACAGCCAGAAGCCCTTTTCTTGCACTCTGAAATGCGAGATCTGATCTCTCCTTTCACAATATGATTTTAATTTATAAAGCGGTTTGGAGCCCGTGGCAGAAAAAAAACCAACACAGGGTTGAAGCGTTATCCAGCACTGATACACATTTTTTCCAAACCTTCAGAACCAGATGAGCCAGGAAGAGTCATTCCATTTGCCCTTGAAAGGCGGAATACAGCAAGGAGAGTTCAAATGAGGATCCTGCAAACAGGTAAATACAGATTTGTACCCAGGTAATTTAATTCTCACAGAGCAGCAAAAGCTCATTTATCAGCAGCTACCTGCAGCCAGGCTGACCAATAGTCAAAGCTCAGGTTTCCTTGAATGAAACTCCTCTGCTTTCTCTGAAACTAAGCAAAGAATGCCTCCTTCTTCACTTCTGGAAGTAACACTCGACAATGGCTCCTGAGTCATTTCCATTATATATTTCATGGCAGTTTTTTCCATTACTGTCATTACTATGATAAGAAAACATACACAGCCTTTGGATGCATTTGATTGCAATAGTTATCATTTGTTTAGGAACTTTATACACGCTGTTCTAACTCAATGACTGAAAAAGTCAGTAATACAGAATTAATTTATAATTAAGGATGAATTTTGGAACCTGAACTTGTTTCTGAATTACATGTTCTGGTCTTGATAGGAGTATTATAAGAGCCTCCTAAAAAATGGTCGAGCTGACAAGAGTAAACAAATGGAGAATATAATTAACTGATGGCATAAATGGAGAATATGGTTAATTGAAGTATTATTCAAATTAAATAACAAAACCAAAGACACACGTATGGAGCACAGAGCTCACTTCGGTATCTCTCCAGGGCACTGCATTCAGTCCCAGCTGGATTTCCTTTACAGACGTGTTCCTACATGGTTTGTGGAAGTAGGATGACCATGACTTTTACAGGCAAACACAGGCACAGCAAAGTGATATGGGATTATCAACGTCAGCTGGAGGTAAATGGCAGAATGTAGCAGATTTCTATTCTCTCACTTCCAACTCACAGGTCTTTCCTTATTCTGAGTTGCAGAGTTATTTTGTTTAAGAAAAAGTCTGAAATCTGTAGAGAGCTTGCTTTGGGGGAAAAAGCTATGTGACATCTTCAGTCTTTTATTGATAAATTGTTGAGAAACCTCAACAGCTTGCAATTCACCACTAAAAAAAAAATTATATCCTGTGACTTATTCGTTTTGATGACAGCTTCTGAACCAGTTCTACTTATTTCTATTTGTGAGCATCTGCCTTTCACTTTGGCAGTAGGTTAGCAGCGGATTCAATGGAGCAAGTCACTATTTAATCATCTTTCTGTATTTCATGGCAGCTGCCAGTCAGAAGGTGGGTTAGAAGGTATGGATAGGCAAGAACCATATGGTGTTCTCTACAAGTAGATAATTTAGGAACAACATTTGCTTCTATAAAAAATAGTACCTTCTCCTACCTACCTGTTAGGCATGGCCTTTCATGAATCTTGCCCACAGTTGCAAGAAAAGCAAATTGGAATAAAATGAGATGCCAAGAACAGCACTTGCTGGTTGGGAACATTACTGTTTTATTATAGGAAAATGCCTGTATCACACTCATAAAGAAACTATTAAAAATGTAGGTAGGCTTTCTACCTCCTTCCGCATACCCACACCTATGCACAAAACCTTCCTTTCTTCTGAGTCCCAATTTCAGCCAATTTCTTTTTGAGAGCTGTGTCTAATTGAGCATCAGGTAAGGCACAGACAAAAAAAGGTATGAGCAGGAGGCATCATTCTGTTGCCATAGAATGTCAGTACAAAAGGGGTGGTTTGGGATGCAACGAGGAGTTCACAAGCACACCCTACGTTTGCACAGAAGAGGAAATTCGTATAGATCCAAATACACAAATCTACACGTGCAGACGTGCAGAATCTTGCCCTGCAACAAGCAGACAAGATTCTGGCAGATTTAAACAGATATGCACTAAAACACTGCTGAGAAAGAGAAATTCAAGAGGAGAACTAACAAACTGCCCTCCTCTTCTGCCTTTCGGTTGAGCTGTGTGGAGCTGCAGTTGAGCAGAAGCCACTAAATAAAGCAAGGAATTTAAATGTTGTTTTCTTGCAAGTTGACTGAAACCAAATATACTTGATAACAGGGCTAAGTCCTTGTGGGAGCTGAGCCGAGTCTTTCACACATTTCCTCAGGTAGGAAACCGCTGTGCAACATTTCAAAGCAGCGTCCCTCCCATTTTTCTTAAAAGAGCTCTTTAGTGACTCCCTAGGTTGTGGTTTCTGAGTCTCACATGCTGGACACGCCGCTGGTTCGTTATAGGACATGGTGTATGGGAGTCTCTTAGGAACATGCTTCCCCTCGTTCACAGCCCCATACCCCCACCCTGTGGCATTGCCTGGCCTGGAAAGCCAACAAATATCGTGGGTTCTCCACATCCAGATTCTCAATTTTTGTTATGCCATTGTAAATGCAGAGAAACTCCAGTGATTTTACTGAATTTGGGCTAGTGGATAGCCAAGCTAAATGCAATGAGTTGTTAAGGAAGTTATATCACATCTGCACTTCTGTAATCGAAAGCATAAATTGCACTGTTTTTTAATAATGTGGTGTCTTAGCTTATTAGGAATGAAGTCCTGCAAACACTCACACAAGTGACTTCCTTCATGGGAGCAGACCCTGTGCTATTTTTGTAAAGATAATATGCCAGATGTTGGGACTTGAGCAGAAGCCATCCTGACTTCCACCAGCTCATACAGAAAAATGACAGCTGCATTGGGCCCTTCTGATAATGTCCTCAGCAGAGGATAAAAATAAGAGCTAAGAAGCCTTGAAACAGGTTTCTGACAAACACTATGAATCTCTAGGGAATAAAATCATGAGACTTAGAGGTGGGGATGATAAAAGATTTTAAAATAGAATTGGCTTTGAGTGACAGAGTCTGATGAGAGATGAAACTTCTGGCTCCTTTGATCTATTTGGCCTTGAAATCGTGTAAAAGTTTGGAAAGAAGTCACAATTCAGAAAAAGATCCTTCATGCTCAGATAATCTTCTCGCTAGCAGAATCCGATCCCTCAATCCTCCTTCCTGTGAACCAACAATAAAGGTAACTCCTGTCACAGCCACTGCTGTTCGTACAGCAGAGCAGTCCTCCCAGCCAGCTGCATCCCACCACAGCAACACTCATCATCACCTCCATGTTTCAGAACAGAAGTAGTTACAACCCGCACGGACAGCGTGCTGTTAGCACAGAGAACACGTGAGAAATTGAAAGGATAAATGGAAAGGTGAGATCCTGATCCCACTGAATTCAGTGGCGACGCTCACCAACTTCTGACCTGTAATGATTTTGCCCCAGATTATGTTCCAGACACAGAGATTCCCATGGTGGCATGTTGTAACTGAGGTAAAGCATTGTATTCAGCTCCTTCAATTTAAACCATTTCTGGTACATAGGAACGAACAACGGAGTTTCTTGGGAGTTTGCTTTCAATGAAAAGGTATTCCAATATACTTCTAAAATATATGTTCCAGAAAAAACATAAGGAAATTAAGTTTGGGTACAGCTACACAGCCATTGCCCCCCTCCCCCAGCCCAGATTCACACAGAGGCATAAACCAACATCTTGATATTTCATTTTGAAGGCTCCTTTCTTCAGCTTTTTAGAGACAGATTTTCCCTTGATTATAGTTGTAAATAAAAAAGCAACAAAATCAATTCATCGTTTTATGAAGGGAAGTTAGCATACACCATAGGTTATAAACTGATTTCTGAAGGCAGAAGGGCCAACAAAGCACATTTCTTATTCGTCCCATCTACTTGCGTGGAGTTTCCTACAGGTCAGAAGGCACACGAGCTAAGGTCAACCCCTAGGGTGTATAATTTGCAACACAGTGCCTTCATTTCAGAGCTTCTCTGCCACAAGGCACAAATATGTTTTCCTTGGATAGAGGAACTGCATGAAATAAATAATTCTGCAGCCAGCCTGACAGAGCTGGGCATGGGGTACAGAGAACTGGACAATTTCCCAGTGGCCTCTTGCCTAGAATTAGTTCTGAATGCATGAAGCCGAGTAGGATTTGCAGAAGACAGATGTGGATAGCGCATATTAATGCCCAATTCGAGTTTCTTCATGTCACAAAAGGACAATGCGCTGCTTCAGCAAATCTCACTTAGCACAACTCAGTGCAACTCCTGCTGTAGCTGGGGAACTCAGTGTGCCCGTGGCATCACGTGGTTGAGGTGCTTGCTCTCAAACCTTGGGTCTTATCGCGCATTTCATGGTTGTACAGAAAGACTTTTGGTTAAAGAGTGTAACTATCAAAGCCGCATACGTAGGGATGTGAAAAAAAGTCCTGTGAGAACACGAATGCAGTTTCACTGAATCCACACCAGTGGCTTTTTGGATTTGCAAAACAAAATCTAATAGTCCTACTGATAAAGGCAGGTATCTTTCAGTCCCGAGGGCAGTGTTTCCACTGCCTCCTGAAAGTCTCTCTTAGCCATTCAGAAGCAGGCTGAGGCTCTCAGCTGCTGCAACAGGAGATGTCAAGCCAGCATAGCCTTGGCAAAGTATTTTGCACATTCCCTAAGGAATCTGGAAGACAAAATATTAACAGCTGCCCCACATGTCTAGGTAGCTACAGAAGAACTCAGCTCAAAAAATCCCCCTGTATTCACATGTTTGAGTGGCTGCCAGAGGAAGATTAAAAATCCAATGAAACCAAGATCCGTACAGCGGCCAAATGCTAGAAGGGGCCACACTGACATGGCACTGGGTGCTGATTCCTGAAAAGAGTAAGATATTGAAGCATCCCCTGGGCAGCCCCACGCTACGGAGTGTCAGCAAGATTTAGAAGGGAGAAATCTTGCAAATTTAAATACAACAGATTTGTTTCAAACTACATATTTGGTGAGAAAGAACTTAATTGCAAGGAAACCGTAGCGGTTAGCTGAGTTCTTGGAGAATCTGTTGATTAAGAAAGATTGATTTTTAAACTGAGCAAGAAGTTTGGGATCCCTCTTGCTCTCTGAGATATTTGAAAAAGGAAAATGTTATCACATGGGAAAAATCACTTCCAGAAGTCATTTCTTCAGTGGGTCATACAGTAGCTGCTTGGGAGGACAAAGGTGGCTTTTCCATGCACTGAACTTCAGAATGCATTGTTTACTGAGGGTTTTTTCCTACCTGAAAAGCAAACATTTTAACACAGCTGCATCCCACGCTGTACATAATGAAGTCTGAAATGCACTCCACAATCTTTAAATTTGCAAAGCCAAGAAGTAATACAGCAAAAGTCTACCAAGCACGGTAAGATAAATCCTGCATTATTAAAAGTGAGAGGGGGAGAATTATGGTGCTAGTAACTGTTTGAGTGTGTTTTCATAAGGTCTGGCTGTTATTTCATCTCCAACATCCATTCAAATAATTGGGATGTCAAAGCACAGCAAATATCTCCTGCCGCTCGCTGGACATCCCTGGTACATTATTGAACAGTTAAGTGGATAATGGTGTGAAATAAGCCTACAAAAACCAACACACTTCACAGTTAATATTTTTTCAGCGTCTAGTTAAGTTACTATGACACATCTGTCATAACTCTTACTGGGTGCTTCATAACGTGTCTGATCTTATATCCTCAGAGCTGTAATGTATCTCTTGAACTGCAGTAGACCTATGGAAACTGAATCTCCACAGGTCAAGGGCAACATATTTAATAGTGTCAATAGAGTATACTGTTACAAGGGTAGGGTCTAATAACGCCAAGGTCTCATCTTATTCTAAAGGATCTTCTTTTCCACCTGCGTGCTGGCTTAGCAGCTTTGCAATTAATTTTCCTGGAGGAGATCAGCACGCAGGTGGGATTTTGGCATCACATTGTGTGCTGCCATGGCACAGTGCTCTCTGCCTGATAAAATCCCTGATTTCTGCATGCATCAATCCTGCAAGGAACTCTCTGAATACTCCCAGACAGAGAAAGGAGAGCATCACAGTGTCCTGTGAAGCTGATGAATGCTTTCACGGACTGGACATTGAGGTAAGAATTTCCAGCCTGACAGTCCTACCATAACATTTCAGCTAAAAACGCTCAAACCTGAATGTGAGAAAACAGCACCATCATCTCATTTTCCATAGCTGAAAAAAGGTGAAAAACATGACGTGTTGTGATGCAGCTGGGTGTGCAGCAAAAGCTCCCAGACCTCTGCCCAATACTCACAATGCTGGCCTCCTGCAGGCAGCTCTTACTCAGCTCCAGTCCTTTTATTACTACAGCATCTCTACTGCAGCTGAGAGAGAATGGCTGAGAGAGAATGCTGGCGAAGCCTCCAGCTTTCCTCCCAGTGAAAGCACCAAAGGGAGAAGCTGTTGCCTTGGCACAATGGGCAAAACAGTTTGTTAAGGTTGCCCACTGCAAAGTTTGATTGTAATTACAATTCATAACATTCCAACTCAGTAACTCATTACGCTTGTTTTTTAATTACTCCGAGATAAAGAACACTTAATACTAAAAATGTGGATGAAAATAAATTTGCACTATTAAATTTTACTATAAACCAGTAGAGAATCTAAAAATGTCAAAGAAATAGCTGAGCAGCACAGCCAACACAACTCCATTTCTCCCTTGCTAGCATTTCATCAAGAGCTGCTTTACAAGGCAGCAGGCACTGCCCACAGCAATGGAGGTGAACGCTCTCTGAAGGCTGGAACAGCCTGTAGCACAATGATCCCTCCCTTCCATTCCAGTGTCCTTTGTCAGCAAGGTTCCTGTTCTTAAAAAAATAAGTTACAACACTGTAAGAGATCAAATTTTTGCCAGTGAAATAGAAGTACATTCGGTACTGCTGCATGCCTGAGAATGACCATCTGTCCATCCATCTTAACAGCAATTTCAATCTGGTTTTGGAAGTGATACCTTTGCATCTTAGAGCTGCTCCCTGCTCTCCAGTCATGCAGTCTGGGTGACAGCAGGTCTGGCACTGCTGGGCCTCAGACAATTACAGCCATGGGATTCCCACTCAATACAATGCAAAGTGTGAAAATTGGAAGTCTTCATTCTCACCAGCAAACCATGGGGCTGGGTTGACTTCTTTTTTTTTTAATCCACAAAAAAGGAGAAGAATTTAATGTAACAGCCAGCTACCAAAATTATTCCTGTTACAAGCAATGGAGGTTGAGCCTTGAAACGTGTTGGATTTCTCCATGGGTTGAGAATGAGGGGTGGGTTGTGCTTTATCCATGATTAATTCCTATAGTTCTAAGTCAAAGTGTGTTAAGGAGCCTAAGCTCTGCTTCGTGTTAAGTGCTGAATACAAAGTTTTGGCTGAGCTCAGCAGGGAGATGGGAGCCATTCCCAATGAACAGACTCAGCTCCAGATTCCAATTTCAGAGAAATCCGAGGGTGTCCAGACTCAGAATATTTCTTCAACCAATCTCCCTGGCTCAGACAAAGACACAAAGAACCACTCCAGTTTGCAGAACACAAAGAAAAAGTCAAGCTGAAGCCTGAGTTCTCAATATTCACTGGTGTTCCCTTTTAACAGAGATGTTTAACATTACCAAAAGATTTCAGGGGACACTTAAGAAGTGGAGCAAACTTCTAATTGCACAGTGATGAGGGCAGTTTTCTGACACTCAGCACTTCTCTGCACAGAGGGGTAATATGGTTGGGTTGCAGTTGGAATCGATCTTGAAGGCCTTTTCCAACCTGAGCAATTCCATGACCCTACGAAGCAGGTAGCTCCAGAGCCTCCCATTGAGGAGCTTGGGTTATAAGCTTAACACAGCACGAAGCTGAAAGGGTTAATGACAGGGATTCCCACCTCGAGGCTCTTCTTTAAAAATGAGATGAAATGGAATGGACTGAAATTGAACCAAATCCCCCATCTTTCTGATAGAACAGTGCTAAAAGGTTAACTTCCAAAACGGCATTGCTCTCGGGCTGATCCTGTGGTGGCTCTGTGGTTTCCGTCTATATAAATTTGATAATATTTTACAAATGCAGTATATGAAATATATTCTTAACATGTGTTTAATACATTTACAATCTATTAAAATGAAAAACAGAATATGCTTCAAATACTGCTTGGGTATTTGCTTAATGCAGTATGTCTGGAACATGTTAAACATTATTTTAGAGGTAATTGAAACATTTCACACACATTCACCCTGCGCACCATAAGTGTGTACTGCGTGCACTTTGGGGGCAGAATTTTGCCCTGAGTGCACAACCTGAGCATCCCGGCTGTGGACTGAGAGGTTCTGTCAGAGATTCTGGCATTTCCCTTCCTGCAGAAGAACCCTGGTGCCCATGGCACACCCGAGGAAGCATAATTCTTCTCTTCCTTTATCGTGCTGGCACGTGGCCAGGGGTCCTCATGGCTTTGGGCTCTCTGCATCTCTCAGCTTCATTTTTTTTTTTTTTTTTTTTAATTTTATTTTTTGCTAAATAAATTGGATCCAAATTTACTCCAGGCAATCGGTTTCCAAGTTACAGCGTATTATTTCAGCTCGCTTCAGCACATGGCCTGTCAAAGCAGCCATTAAATACTTCTCAGATGAATATTTCTGTAAATACACATGGTACAGGAATATTCCTGCGTAAGTATTTGCCTAGTTTCACAACATGTTCCTCTCACTCGTGCCAATGTTCCCAAAAAAGTGAACAAGGTGTATAGAATAATGAAGGAGAGAATTCCTCATTCTTACTCAAATAAATGGCCACAAAGACTTGATTATAGTATTTTCCCTGTTATCTCTAAATAATCATTTCATGTGCCAGGACACGACAGAATGATTAATATATTATATATATACATATTTAAGGTGATTGAGTGGCTATCAGTGCTCCAGGGAAGCAGTACAGCTTAACAGACACAACTGAAAAATAAGTTTATTTCTAACTTGGACAAAAAAGTGAAGAAGTCCAAAGCTTCTCTATGTCACTGCCCTCTCGTTATTTGCCTGTGCACAGCGTACACTTTTCAGATCATGAACTTAAGCTTAACTTGTTATAGAGCTTTATTTTTTTTTCTATTCTTTACTCAACAAGTAATACAATAAATATTGAAAGAGAAGAATTTAAATTTCTAATTGACTGTCAGAAAAGCTGTCAGAAAATTTGTAGAGACTTTCACTGCTTGGAGGAAGGCCATGGGTGTACATTGTCAGCTTCCAGAGCTAAAAGTCATGGTTTTCTGTGTGTGCATGGGGATGTTTGACTTGGGATCCAACCTCTATGCTTGGAAAGGAGCTAGGAAAACAAGTTAATTATGGAAAAAAAAGATGAGAGATGAGAAGGGAGAAGATCTCCGTTCCCGTGAAAATGAGATAACAGCAATAATCAGCCATTTTCTGCCTTATTCTTCATTGGCAACTTCATATAATATGGGTCCTGATATCTCAACTTCTTTCTCCCAGTGGAGCTTTTTACTCCATCTACTGCCTCCTCCCAGATTTTTTCATCTTTCTAAAAATCCTTTCCCTTTGCCAAGTAATGTGGGCAGCTATAAATTTGTCTCACGGTGGTAGACTACAAGCTATTTATCATTTCAGCTTGGGTTGAGAAAAAATTTTTAGCTGGGAGCCATTAGAAATAAAAAAAAAAACAAAACATCAAAGCTTAAAATAGACTAAATTAGGTCTCATTAGAGTGGTTTGCGGGTGTTTAATAATATCTGCACAACTCTTTTTATATATATCTTCTTCAGTGAGTTATCTTAGTACACACATCCTGGTAAGATGGCCCATGAAATGAATTCCTGAGAAAGCACAGCAATCATTTTATAAGGACGGCTAAAGCCAGGGAGCATAACTTCAATGTATCATATTACTGTCTCTCTTTACATTTGGGCTATAGCTCAAGCAAGCAGCTACTGGAAAGGAGAGACTGCATTCTGTATTCCAGTTTCTTCAAAGGAATACAGCTTTTTCTTTTTCAATTTGGGATTGTGCTGTGTAATTATTCTTTTAAAAGAAGAATTATTCCACCATAAGTAAATAAATACAGCCTCCTGTTGTCTCCATGTGCTCTATTCATGCTGCCAGATGCTTCAAGACATTCTGTGCAAAATTCACCCAGCAGAGTGCTGCGGGCCAGTTGTATCTATTCTGAAAGGTTCTTACAAAAAGATGACCAGTTTTAATTATAAACGTGTTGTGCACCTCACCATGGCTTGAAAGACTATCTCAAGAGCGGGGGCATGTTTTCCAGATTCTGAATGTCTCCAGAAAGCTTTTGTACAAAGATGT
Organism: Chrysolophus pictus; assembly: GCA_037305975.1. Classification (NCBI taxonomy): domain Eukaryota; kingdom Metazoa; phylum Chordata; class Aves; order Galliformes; family Phasianidae; genus Chrysolophus; species Chrysolophus pictus. The sequence continues at coordinate 4,400,158 of CM074593.1, read as the reverse complement.
TTTCCACAGTCACGACAGATCTTGAATGTAAGCATCACTGATACCAGGTCCCTCATCTGAACACAGCAGGAAATCAATCAATCCTACTGAGGTGAAAAAGCCCAGCAATATAAAAGCCACAGTGCTGAGCTTCTTCCAGTAGTGCACAGCAGGTGGAATGCACACTTATCCAGATATAGAAGCAAAGATTACACATTTGGTGTATAAAAGATTCAGAGAAGTTGTATCACTCACACTTATGGTGACTGTTTCTGTAATTTGTACTGATAAGACCCAAAGTCCTAAATAGGCTGCAGTTGTTATCCAAAAGACTAGAAATTATTCCTAAACCATTTCAGATAACATCAGTTAACTCTTTCTGTGGGATAACAGGCTATTTTTTTGAAGTGTCTGTTCGTCTGAAAAGCTTTCCTTAGCACTTTCTAACATTCACAAAAGGGAAAGGAAGGGCAAAAATCTATCCACGTAATTTGCTTCTAATTTTTTTATCCACAGCACTGCAGAGAGATGCCCAGCAAAGAACTTCAGTTTATGTACCTTACATTTTTGGCAAGTCAGGCTTTATTCCTTACCTCCTCCCTTTCTTTTCATCTCTTCTCCCCCTCCAACCCATTCCATCCCGAACCCAATTTGCCCTTTGCAGCCCAGCAGCCTAAAGGAAACTTTGGAGATTACAAATTTGAATAAACTTCAACAGTAAACAAGCAAAAAAATGACCACACTGGTGTCGTGTTCTTGATAAATATTAGGCCTGACGTAGGTTGGGGTTTTTCCTTGGACTTCTGTTCGCTGATTGCATTCCAAGAATCCCTTTTTCTTTTTTTTTTTTTTTTAATAGTGAGTCTTTTTTTTTTTTTAACTTGAGGACTTTATGTCCTTTTCCAGTAGCCACCAAGTACATTGTGCTTACTAGTGAATAGCATGATCAGAAGCAGAAACCTGCCATATCTGCAAGACAGAAACGTCTCTACAACAAGCAACTTGTTTTTCACAATGTAAGCAGGTGTGTTAACTAAGGGCCATGGTTCGTGGGCCACAGTGACAGTTAATTTTGCAGAAAAATGCATTTTATTTTATCTTCTAATTTCTTTTTTTTTGCCCTACTGAAACTCTCAAAAAGTAGGCTTTGTGTCTGAAAAACAACCAGACATCTATTTTGCAATGAAGAAATTTCCACAAGAAAGTAAAGAAAGTTGCCAATGCACAAGTTATTGAGCACACGCAGAACTTATTAACCACAAGACATTTCTGAAAAATTCATCAAATTCTATCCCCCATCCTATGCTGAATTACAGTTTCTCATGCAAATCCACTCAAGGAACTTTTAAAGCAAAGAATGGCAAGGGAGGGACAGAAGGCACCACAAGTCTTCATGCGAAGGAACTGGGAAGATGTGGTACAAAAAGATGGACAATAAATAAGAGCCTCAGAAAAAATGATCGCAGTTCTTCAGGAATTGGTGAGATTATGACAAATTGCACTTTCCAGGTCTTGGAAGCCTCAAGGGTTGGGTTTTTTTTTGGTTTTTTTTTTCAGAGCAGTGTTTCAAATATAGGAGTGGCTGAACCACAGAGAAATCTGACTGCCCACATACTTTTTCCAGTGAGTGTCTCTCTGAAAACAGGTGACTTTGCTGGTGAGGAATGAGAGGTTTTAAAAATCTGTTCAGTTGCTGAACTTAAAATAAAGATTAATCAAGATGTGGGAGGCCTGGATTGCACCCTCTTCTCAAAGGTTTGAATCCTGAATACTTTTCTCAGTACAATTAATTACAGCAAGCCCTGAAAGAAAGTGTTAAGGTTGAATCCAAAGAAATTAAATTATGTGAGCTCAATCCTGCACATTCAACTGAAAATGTATACTTGCTCCCAACAGAGAGACTTCAGGCAGACACTGACTTGTGTCACAAGTCCAGAGCTCACTGAACACTATACAATACTTTGCTTTATCTTGAGTCAATTCATAGATGGAGTAAAGATACTCAGTGAGTAAGTCATGATTACACCTAGTCATGGTGAGAATCTGAACTGGTAAACATCAGAAGATGGAATGAGCACTGCAGTCATGCTGTGAAGTACATTCATCCAATCCCCAAGCAAAATAAACAACTTTGAATATTAAATAGCCTTAATGAACTCATCAAGAATGACATACTTTTATTTCAGAATTTACTTCAAATTATTCAGAAATGCATGTATTAGTTTGTTTTTTTTTTTTCACTACTGTATGCCTCTTCCCAGCATTGCATTATCTAAGAAATCTGCAGCTGCTCCACCTAAAGCTGTGGTCTGAGATGGGCTGGGCATATTTATTTGTACTTCAACTGGAAACCTCCAAAAATAACTTATAGACCAGGTGTATCGAGAAGTGATCCTGAGTGACTCAGGAGGTGGCACCTAGCCCACTGAGTCAATACTGCATTGATGATCTGGCACTGGGAGAGGACACGATGTCTTCTTGCTGGTGCCTTATCCAAACCAAGGCATAAAACTTTCAGTTTTTCACACTTAATATAGCATATTGTTTTCTTTTCCTTTTCTTTGGTTTCGCAAGCTTGCACTTGTGAAAACGAATCTAGGTTTTCTCAATAAAAGAGAAGGTCTGTTTGAAGAAAGTATGAGTTACTCTCAACCACAGCCGCTTAAGATTTTGTCACGGAGCCCAAGAAGATGGCAGTGCTGCAACATCTCAACCTGAGTCTTACCTATGTTAAGGTAGCCTTAAAGATGCACTTTTAAGGCTGGAATCACTTTCTCCTCCAGCAGCAGGAACTCTCTCCAACTTTCCCATTGGGATGTGTTTCCCTCCCCAGCATTACAACCATTGGGTTGGAGGGAACAGAGACTGCATATGCTCTGCAGTAACAAGATGACTCAAGACTACTGCCAATTGTGTTTTTTTTTTTGTGCAAATATTACCCAGACAAAACAAACAAAATAATCACTGGTTGGCAGTCTCCCCCAGCCACCGCAGAAATGGAAGTGTCATCTATTTTGGTGGTCAAGCTGCAAATGGGCAAAATGTGATCTCAGCCTGGTGCAGTGACACCACGTGCTATGGCAGCCAGGAACAGAAACATCAGGGGGCCAGGCCAATGCTGATTTTACATCCAAAACCTAAAGGAAAGTTGATTGTTATCCATGCTGTGGGAGCAGCTTTGGCATTTATGTTTCCTGAATAAGCCTGTCTTGGTGGCTCTCCTACACGAACTGATACGGCAGCGACTCACTGACAGTCATGCAACTGCAAAATGGACAGCAGTGTTGGAGTGTTCCAAGGCAAACACCTCTCACTGTGACAGAGATGCTTCGAGGCAGCCCAACTACAAGACTCTGAGCCTATTGCTGTTCATTTACCATGGCATCATTGCCACCAGCATAAATCACTGTTTGGCGATGAAGTTTCATCACCAGGGTCCTAGATCAGGCCAAGTTTATGGCTAGTTAGCTCCATATTACTTCCCCAAATGCTCCTATCTTTACACTTTTAGAAAATACCCACTGCTTCTAAAGAAGTTTCCAGTCTCATTCTAAATGACTTATTCCCTTTTTTTTCCCCCCCTCCAAGAGAGGGAAATCTGTGTGCTTTCTTATTAAGCCACTTTATTCTTGGCAGGCTTTGAAAAAAGGCCCTACTTCAGCAATTTAAGCTTTTCTTCCTGGAGGCACAATACTCAGACACGAGGAAAAGTAAGACAAGAAGACAAAACAAACATATTTTTCAGGAAGACTCTAAGCCAACTGGAACTTTCAATGAATGATTGAGAGAGTAGAGCTTTTGATATGCGCAAATACATCCCAGTAATGCATACCCCATGCAGGCACACAGCACATTGCTGGATATCACAGAGTTGTAGAGGCAAAGGGGGAAAACTGTAAAAAATACTGACGCTTGTCCCCCCAACACTGGCTTTGAAATACACACACAGGTCTGTAAGGGTTGCACAAAGTCACGAATGATTAAATTTTTCATAACTGGACAAAAAGAAGGAAGGAAAAAAACTACTGCTTTTGAGTTGTTCGTAAAATATCCTGGAATATTCTAGAATCTGGTGTTTGAAAAAATCCTTAAGCTTGTATTTATCTTCTACTCTCCATTTACTTGCTTAAATAAGATAAAGCAAATAGGACTAGATTTATATTGTAGTCTAACTCACACCAGATTTATTAAAAAATAAGCCAGATTCATAGGTGATACAAGCTATCATTCCCTGAGGTTTAAGGTGCTGAGTATCAACTAGACCCACGGCTCTGCTATAAGATTAAATTGTTATATTTAGGATATTTACTAGTTTATTGCACTCTGCTGTCTGAAGCATTTTTATCCAGCTAGGAGGACCCACATTTCTGTTTAGAGACTACACCAAAATAAGCAGGGGTAAATCAGTGTGAAACCAATTCACACAAATACAAAAATAATACTGATAGAACTTGCTAAAGAGTTCGGTGCATATAAATTACTGCCATGAAATATCCTCTAGCACCTTGAGCAGAAGACACTCGTGTCTGTATCATATGACTTAGGACCTCTACAAACTGATCGTGAATATGCTCATGGATGCTGTCAACCTCTTGATCCTAATTACTCCTTTTGTTCAAGACAAAAAAGCAGAACCTCCCATACAGAAAGAATTGCACGGCTTCTACGACACCGGCCTGACTCTACAAGGTTTGCATATCTAGCACTGCTTCAGGTCTTCACCTTTGAGAAGACAACAGAAGAGCCTCCTTGAGAGGAATTACGGAACCACTGCAGGCAAATTCCAGCTAGCTGCATTCTCAGTGATGGAGAAAAACACAGAGCATTAAAACAAACTCCAAATTCACAGACTCTTCAAAAATCAAATTAATGCTAACAGCTCGTTCTCTAATTATCCCTGGAGGCAGCAGTTAGGTCACAACAGTGGTAGAACCACGTAAGGTAGGAAAGAAAACCGTATCAACGTGGAATGGAAACATGTGGACCAGCGCATTTACTTTGCTTGTCACCTTCTGCGTGCTTAATGTTCTTGAAATTTATTCCATGTTTGTGTGATTAATATGAGAGAGAAATACAGTTCAGGTCCAGTTCAACGTGATCAGTGAAACCTTCTCTATTCAGATGGCATTATGAGTGAAATAGCTCTGCATCACTTCTATTCTCCTTAAAATGAAATTGAATTTGAAGTTCAGGTTATGCAACAACATAGCATTGTCTCATTTTATTAAGGCCATCAGCTTCTGGAGGTATTCGGCGTGTTATTGTTCTCAATTAACACACTTCTCCTCTTTCTCTCTGGAATCCTTCCCGCTGGTTTGCATTGTAATAATACCTCCAACGCATAGTCTGAGATAGATTTCAATTTGTGAGGCCAGTTTCACTTCAGCCCACTATTCACAGTCCTCATTCTAACATGTTGCATTAATTAGGAGGAAATTAAGCAGAAACAAACAAACAAACAATTTCTTCACCTTTTTTTCCTGATCAGATTGCCGTTCTGCATGGAACGAATCTTTGTATCAGAAAAAGTGGTCAGCAAATGAAGCCAGACAGTAGCTGTGTCTTTTGGCAATGGGAATAATCTAATAAAACATCACCTTTCAAAGACAAAAAGAAAAAAAAATAGTCTCTCTCTGGACACTCAGTAACGTCACCTCAGCACGAAATATATTCCTCTTTCGGTTTGTGTTTTTTGGACCAATGCAGCTTAGGATGGTTGTTATCCCAAGGCCATGCCACCAGAGTTGGAATTAATAATATAAACGGTGAGCCCAAGCTCTGATTGACAGCTCTGATTCTGTTAATACCTTCTAGTTGGTCTTCTACCACGGTCAGAAGTTAAAATTTATTTTGACAAGCTTTCTGCTGGTTATGGAGGCTAGAAGCTTTATACTGGGGTATCCAGTGATTAAATATCTGGCATAGATTATCAAAAACTATAGGGAAAGGCAAGGAAGGCCTCTTGATGACAAACTAGATCCTGCAGTGCATAGAACTTGGTTTTAATTAAGTTATTACCTTCCTTAATAGGAAGTAGCTGTTCCTTTGTTCTTTTGCAAGTCAGCAGACAGTAACCGAGCGTGGAATGTAAGCAACTCAATTAAGGAAAGACTGCCTTGATGGATGCTTGCATGTACATGGAGGTCGCCCCACTAAAGTACCTGCTGGTTTCTGTTTCAGCCGGTGGAGATTGCCTCTCCAATGAGCAGCACAGGACTGCCGGGGTGACAGTGTCATGGCTCAGGCACATAAACTCTGCGAGGGTCAAAATGAGTAATTCAGGATTAAGAGGAGAGCTCCTGGGCTTAATCAGTGGATTCATAGTAATTAAAGGCAGAAATCTCTACGAGTCAACCCGTTTATTTCCCAGGGCAGTGACAAGACCATCTCCATAGGTTTTTTTGCCTTTTTTTTTTTTTTTTAATAATGCCTCAGTGCACAGGATGAATACTTTAAAGATGTTTCATAAAATGCCTCTATTCTGCCACCGTAAAATCATTTTGATCACTTGTACCAATAGCACTCAGTATCAATAAAGGAGGATTGTAAGACTCTCTTCTCCCTTCTTTTCTACTTACAGCAGTAGTTTCTAAGTCTACAATCACTGTTCAAGATATGACTAAATCTACTTCTGATTTCAGTGAAAGTAATTTCAGCTCATAAAATGTAACATCAGCATTAAGAGCAAACCCAGATCCATTCATTTCCAGCTTAATTTCTTAAAGATTTACTCCAATTGCCAACAGCACCCAGAAAGATCTGAGGTGCTCTACAGTTATTGTAGACAGCACTGCACATCTCACAGACAGGAGCCCAAAATAACCCATTTTTATCCTTCAGCCCTCTGAAGTCATCCTCCTTGGGGACTTAAATATTCCCTGTTGAGTAAATCACGATACCAAACTCACTCTAATCATCTTGTTGCACTTCACAGAACAATATTATCTGATGTAGGTGAAGACTATAAAAAGCCTCACAGAATACTGTTGAAAACTGCTACGTAGACTGTTCTGGTACAGAATCAAACAAACAGCCCATACCATAGCCCTGCTGGTGACGGTTTGTGTGGAAGTGCAGTCAAGCACAGATGCTACATATGGTCACGAGAATCCCTCATATAGAGGGAGTAGCCACCCAAAACTAACTGCAGACTATACACTTTACAAAGAGGCAATCCCCGTGAAGGGTTTATTAGGGAGGGAAAAAAACAGAATTAAAAAAAAAAGAGAAAAAAAGAGAGAGAATGAGGCCATTTTCAGAAGTCTAAACTTTTTTGGTCAGAGGCTACATGTGAAGCTGTCACTGCTCTTACTCTTTGTGGATTACTGAAGCTGTAGTAGGACTACTGCAGTGTTTAAGCAATGGGTGTTTAATGTCTTTAAATAGTAAAAATGGCAAAAAAACATTCCAGTAGCAAAGGAACATTGAATATATTCCATTCTGTGGAATATATATAAAATATATAATATACAATATATAATATATACTGTAATATATAAATATATTACATTAATATAATATATTAATATAATATATATTATATATGATATAATATATAATATAATCCATTCCATACTGTGTTACTGTGACAATCTCCGATGCTCTGTTATATTGAAGTCTGGAAGAACTGCTCAGCATGCCCTGCTCTGCATGTACAGCTGATATAAGGAGCAACATTGAATTGGCATCTCCCTTCAGGTGGGGACACAAAGATACCAACAGATTTCATAGACAAAAGTGGGGAGATTATTGTAAAAGCCAAGCGGAAAGAAAAACTGTAAGCCTCAACCATTCTGTGATTTGCTGCAAGGGAATGGGACTAATTGCTACAATAAAACAATATAATTCTATTATTGTTATTACAGTTATAATAACAATAATATAACTATTACTGCATTCCATTATAATAATAATGGTGATTGTAACAACTGATTTAGACAAGTAGCAAACTGTAGTGCAAGTCTTTTTTTTTTTTTCCTGGCACAAAGCCCTTGTTGCTTAGAAGGAAGATATTCTGAAACCAGTCCTTTATGTATCTGTGCCCTAAGGATGAGGGCTTTTTTCAGTTAAGTACTCATGAGTATTTTGGGGATCTAACTGCTCCATTCAAAGCACTGTTACTCCAGAAGAAAGGACAGACTCTACTTAGGAGTGACTTCTTCAAAAGGGGAAATACTAAAAGAAATTAGACCAGCGGGAGACAACTCTAGGGATGCTCCTGCATCCCCAAAAGCACCTTAATTTAAAAAAAGGAGCTAGAGCTTCCTTGAGAAAGCACCCAGAGAAAGCAATAAATGTAGAACAGCTGCTGCTGTGCTAAGCTACCATATTCCACCAAACAGACATATGGAAGAGATGACTGCATAAAACATTGGTTGCACATAAATCAGGAATGTTCCTGTGAGGCAAGCCTCATGTTGACAGATTAACCATCACTGAAGAAAAAGCTGATCTCATGTTAAACAATGACCTGGTTACACAGCCTTTATCACCCTGGACAGCATCAGCTACAAAAGTATAAAAGGTAAATGAAATTTAAGAGACTTCACTAACAACTGGTTCAAGGTTGCTCACAAACTCCTTGTAGCAACAGGCACAGAATGTTTTAGCACTTTCCATTTGTTAACAGTGTCGTAGGGATCAAGAAAAATGCTACCTTAGTGAAATATTATGGACTATTTCGTTTCTGCATTATGCCTTTCCATTTCATCAATGAATCAGAGCCATTTCAAAGGCAGCGCATGACCTAGTACAGGCTTTCAGCATGGAAGACCTGCTCTTTTATGAAAGAAACTTCCCCACACTGGCTAACTCAATTATGCAAGAAATACATTTCATTTCAAATTAGTTCAGCACGAAACTTCATCTTCTCACAGTGCCTTCTGAGAGTTTTTTTCCAGACACACCATCCCTACCAACTAAGCACACAGCTCCTTTGGATGTGTTTCTCAGATAGTCTATGATGCAACATCACTCTGGGCTGATATGTGTATTAAGTTCTGGAAATTAGGAAAGTCCAGGTACACAATGAGAGATGCTACTGAGAGGATGCGTATCCAGAAGGAAGTTTTCCAGATTTCTGACTGCACTTTCTTGCTGGCTCACAATAATTGTATCATAGTTTATCTACATAGACTCTTCTGCACGCTTCTCTGCCTTTTACAAATGATTTCCACAGAGAGAAACTCATGAGTTCCATCACTGATGATTTTTTCCCTTTATTCCAGACATTGCACTTGATATTTCACTCGGAGGTTGGTTAATATCCAGGCATCCTTCAGACAATTATGAAGCTTTTGTATAGGAAATGAACACCTAATCCTCAGATCCCATGAGACCATGCACCCCTATAGAAGGAATATGGTTTTTAAAAAAATCCTTTGCCCTCTGCTTTGAGAAAATCCTTTGCCCTAAGTCTCATAAAACAAAGCAGCTTAGGGATCTTTGCAATAGCAGGGCTGAACTAAACACGCTTAACAAAGTTTCCCTTTGTCAACAGCATTTTGGTGAGGTTCCCTCCTGCAGGATGAGTGTCAGGCTTCAGGCTAATCTCCGTAATTCTTTAACTAGAGATTTGCACGTTATTAAGTGGTAGTTTTCTCTGTGGGTGGAAAGCTATCATATAGTGGAACATTTCTCCTGATGGAAACCTCAAATGCTTCATTCTTCACATAAGAGGCCAATGATGTGCCTCTCAGCTGAAGGACAAAAAATGGCAAATGAAATTAGAATAAAATCCCTGTTGAAAAAGGGATTCTATTCACCACATCTACTCACAGGCTATGGGCAAGCAGACATTTCTTATTTAGCCCCAAGTTCTCTGCTAACCATTCATTAGCCCCTGCAGGTAATTACAGATCGTGAAATGATTGTTGCTGTGCATGGTCAGCAATCACAGCTTGGACTGCAAGGGACAAACCAGGACTTGCATGATCCCATGATAAAGCACTGAAGGAGCCAGCAAAACTCCAGCAGCCTCAACAAATACTTGCCATCCCAGCCCAATTCTGATTCTCTTCTACTTGGAGACACGTTCCACGCACCGCCTTTTAAACACAGCAAGCTTGTTATATCAGAAATCTTTTTTGGAGCTTGGCTAATACTTTCCTATTAGACACAATGAGAAAAAGTACTTTTAAAAAAATGGAGTACCAAATTCATAAAGATAAGCTACCTGAGATGCTCAGGTCAGAGATGCAATCCCCACGTATCAAATGAGGTCCATTCATGGCACACCAGCACTGCACCAGTACAGAGGGGAAAGTGAGAAAGAGGAATGAAGGTGGCTGAGTTCTACGAGAATTTGCAAGGTAGGAAACTCTCCATTGGTTTACTGAAGTCATTACGATGAATAATCTAAGTCTATTGCAAACCGGGGACACTTCTCTGAAACAATCTACCCCATTGTCATTTATTAAGATTGCTTCCACTTCCAACTTTAAACTTCATCCCCTTCACAAACATAGGGCCACATTCCCCTGAGGTCTCTACAATGGCTTTGCTGGGTCCCCATGCAGGCAAACTCCCTTTGGTACTGAGATTTGATCCTTCAGCTTCATCTTGAATTCATTTGCGTGTGGCATTTGCATGCTGATTTCTTTGACGCCCTAATGGTTCAATTTCAAAGCACATCTTTTCCCTTTTATCTCCAGCTGAATGAGATGTCTCAATAAGCGCCAGATAAAGACGGAAGTCTTTTGTCTGAAATCACACAGGCATGGCCAGCTGTGATGAAAACTGGCTGAAGTTTCACAGGCTGCTTGTCTGCCTTCAAACTGGAGCTCCAGCTCCTTTCAGTCTGGAGGAACAGAGCAGGGGGAAAAGGCCTTTCTTGCACACATGGTTGCCAAAACAGCTGAGTGTCTTCCAGTATTTATTTTTCCTTCCAGAACTTGTTTTTGATAAAGGCTTTGAAAGCGGGGGGGCAAAAAGGAAGACATTAAGAGGGAATAAAGAAAAAGATAGCAGTCTAACAGCTAAATCTATAACTTGCATCACGTGAGGTATGAGATGGGAGATAACCTTTATACTGTGAGTAGATTTTGCCTTTTGCATTTGAGACTCTGAGTCGGACATTATTCAACTGTTTAACAGTGGGATGCCCTTGTGCTTTTCTAAAAAGACTTGCTTTTGCTCCTTTCAGGTTAGCTGACCTGTTGAGTACAGCCTGGCACTGAAAAGCAAAAGCCAGTATTTTTTGAGCCAGTTAAGAGTGAACAAAATGTCTGTGTTAGAAGTGTGTCAGAAGGCCTCCAGGATGGCATAATTAAGGAAGGATTATTACACAAGTGAGAGTAAGAGTAAGGTGTGCATTTTGAATAACATTTTTACAGGTCTTAAGAGATCTACCAAAATATGAAAACTCCCTTACAGCGCTCTGCAATGGTTACATACCAATCACATTTGCTCAGGGTGGTGGCATTAGAAACTGGAAAGATCTATTTCTCCTGCCTATGCCAAAAAAATCTAGATGGAGAACTTGTTCCCCAAATGATCTGCCCTGAAACGAAAGCAAGCTTATGTGTTTTTCGTGGAGTTATTGAAAACATATTGAGTTTAAGCTCCAGAGGTCTTGACACATGGAGAACAGTTTAAAACCTGCAAGGCCATGATGCTTGTTAGGATTATACATGGTGAAGACTGACTAGCAGTTGCTGATTTTGGTCTCATTACAGCCTGTTATGTGGTTTGTGCAGATTGTAGCTTGGCACAAGCTGCTCTCCATAAAACTGAGGAGTAAGAGCCACCGACGCATCTCTGACCACACTTTGCACAAAGACTTGGGTGTCAACCTGAACTCCAGAAATCCTGCCAAACCAGCGCCATTTTATTAGCCTTTCAGTAGAACAACAAGGAAACACAGCTTCCCTGTAGGAGCTCCAAGGGGTTAAATTCCCTTGGAGAAAGAAAAGTCAGATGGGCTAGTCTCAAATAAGCCGCCCATCTGGGAAATGTCAAGTTTTCTCACAATGTTTTTAAGGGTTTGTAATGTGGCTGATCGTTTGCATGCATGAAAACAGCATGGGAATGCAATATTTCCTACTATATGTGTGGTGGAGGCCTCCACTCCAGCTGTATTTTCCTTGTCATGTTCTTGAATTCTGACACCATTTAGAACATGCCAGTTACTACCGTAGAAAATGCATTTTCATTCTGTTCCTTGGATGAAAAGCACATTAAGGCAGAAGAGAAAAACTAGCAGATTATGGAGCTATCAGTGAGGTCTCTGAGTTTTTTGTTGCTTTTTTTTTTTTTTTTTTTTTTTAAATATAACATATCATTTCATCAGGGGATTGAGTGGGTGGGGGTAAAACTTAGTTTGACACCATCCTAAAAATGAGAATGTGAAAGTCTGGGCTTGATGCCACAGAGGAAGAGAGAGAATGATGACAACATTACTGTCACTATATTACCACACGCTGTAAATTAAAGTTAGTGGTAGGCAGTTGAAGCACTATTCCTGTCTGATTCATTAAAAAAATACAGTAGCTCTACGGGCACAAAAGTCTGGTTCTTCATGTGTCTGATATATGGTTGGAAAGTTGCATTATGTCCTGCCTTAACGAGAGGCCTGTATTCTCAGCATACCAAGCAGAACAGCAGATTTTGGCTATTGACTTCTGTAGACAGGACCCCAGGCCTGATGTACTGGCTATGCCCGAGGAGAATCGTGGCTGAAATATGTGAGCCAGACCCTCCGTAGGTGTAAACTGGCAAATCCCTATTAAAGTTAATGATTTACTGATTTAGTCCAGCTGAGGTCTGGCACTCTGTGCACAAGTGTCAAGAAGAGGAACTATTTATTCCTAAGTGAACCATTAACTTCGAGTCCTTTATGTTCATCTCTGCAGTTAGAATTCCTACTGCGTTTCTTCAAAAGAAAAAAGAGTGATATATACATGAGTCATATGTCTACATACCATGCACCGTGAACAGCAGAAGCTGTAATTAGTACTTCTCAATAGAGCCATATAAGTAACTGACTTCTCCTTTTACTGCCAAGTCAAGTATAGACTTTTTGGATCAAATCGTTACAAAAATACTTTAATGCAAATTGATACATCAAAATGTGTTTCTTGGGGGTAAAATAATGCTCAGCATTTCATTTAGATTCAGGCTCGTTTAGTTACATTTTAAATAAAATTACCAGGAATTTTGAAAAGCAAAAGTCAAGTCAGGAAGAAAAGTAACAGCATTTTACTAACAAATATCAAAACAAAGTCTTCTGAATACACCTATGTAGACTCAAATATACACACATGCATATATAAATCACTCCAATGAGTATCTCAGCATAGTAAGTAAGTACATTACCTAAAAGTGCCTTTTTTCCACCAATTTTATTTTATTTTTAATCAGAACATGTTCAACTAGCTACATTTCTTTCCACAGAAGTTTCTAGAAGAAAACATTTACTTTCTAGGATTATCTACACTGGGTGTTATTTGTATTACCTTGTCTGTCTACTTATCCATTCATCTAAACTAGACAGTATTTACAGACAAGAGTAAAGGAGATGGAGGTCTCCACACGACCACAACTGGCACAGTAGGTCCTTTTGTGGTGGACATTTGGTTATCCATCCACACAGGTAGCAGAGATGGATGCCCTGCTCTCTCTGCTTCGTTTGCAGACAACTATGATACTGTCTGAGCCCACAGCGTTTGATATCAGCAAGACTTTTATTCTGTTTTTACTAAATCTAAAGCTCGTATATGGCTGTGACTACAACATGCAGACCTAATGGAGCTGTTGAAAGGGAAAAGAGTGACGAAGCTGAGAGCTGTTGGCTCAGGCTTGTTTCTTTTCCTGTAATTTATGCACTTCTGGTTGCAGCTGTGCTTTTTTTTTTTTTTTTTTTTTAAACTGCATCTGAAGCTAAGATGATTAAAAAAAGGAAAAAAAACCCCAAAACCAATCATCACTGTGCTTATTTAATAATAAGAAACCCTCTCTATCTAGTGACCAGTTTTACCTCTTTATTATTTTTTATTCTCCCCAGAATGGAGGAGAAATCTTGCTTGAATACAAAGTCTACCAGTTCAGGATCTGCTTCCTGTACCTTATGATCTGCTTCTGCAGTCAGATGAGGTTCACTTTGGGGCCACAGCAAGCTGCAACAGATCTGCTGAGTACAGTTCTGTTTGATGCGTACTGACCATGTAGTGATTGGTGGAGAAAATTACTTCATGAAATTTCATAAAAATTTAAAAAAAAAAAAATTGAATTGAAAAATAAGGAAACAAACTTCCCCACTTTAATAGGACCAAGATACACTTGCGTCTGCTCCCTCATGCAATGATGAAACAGCAGGTTTCTCCTCCCAGATGAGCTATACGAAAACGTAATTTGTCTCAGTGCCTTATTTTGAGATTGAGATAGGCAACTAAAAACGGAACAGTCAAGTCCCAGACTCACACCTAATAACCGTACTGCACACCATCATGGCTTCAGACAAAACAACTGCATGCAAAAGCAACAAGACAAACCTATTACTAATCCCACCAAAGCCTTTGTGCAATCAGACACTCGCAAGAAATAGGGCCATATTTCATAAAGTGTCTTCATTTAAGTGTCTTAATCTGAAGCATCACGATTTTTTACACGAGATTTTCCAAATACACTGTGGTGGGAATACCATTCTTGGTGCTGAGTGATTCCATTGCTTAAGTAGTCACCTCTTACCAATCATAAAACAAAGAGTACATAACTAATTTCAGTAGACCAAAAATTTAATTTTAGTAGACCCATTTCTCAAAAGACGACTGCATTGCTGATTCTGATGGCAGGGAAGAAAACAGTATTTGCTTTTGTCACCCTTAGTCCTAATGATAAAACCACCAGGTTATATTGTTAAAGACAGGATTATTAGAACTTGCATACAAAAAGATTATTTTAAGTTAAACAAAACTATATTCGAGTCAAACAAAAAGTATTTTAAAAGCCAAATTTTTAATCTTTATGTTTAAAAAAATGTAATGACCAAAGGGATCCATACAATATGAGCTTTAAAACGTTATCAAACATATAAAATAATTTCCACTACAGTGGATACCAGAACACCTTCTCTTTCAGTTTGCTGGTTTGATTTATTTATTGCTTTGGCATTCAAAAGCTAAATAGAACGGGTTGGAAAGCAATCTAGGTACAAGCTGTGAAAACTCCTCCATTTCATCCATTTCAACGTTACGAAATTTCAGCTAAGCTTCTAGCTAGCTGAAAACAAAATGGAGATAGAAATTGCAGTATCTTTACTACTGGAAGTTTTGTAACTCTGCTATGCTGGTGATTATCTAGAGACAAAGCCACTCTCTCTAGACATGAATGTCTCTTCTCTTGTTGTTTAGGTGAAAGACAATCACATATGTCCAAGTACACCACACATGTGAAATACACAGAGGCAATAAGACTGAGTAATAATTTGAAGCAGAATACTCTGGTAAAACTGAAATTATTCAAAACTTGTGCTAGTTCCAGCTCTTAAAGCTGATTCCACTCAGAACTCAGTTGTTATGAACGCTTGGCCAGGATTAATAAATACACCAGCTATTTTTTCTGAGATTTGATCTCATCAAACGTCATTGACCAAACTCCTATGGAATGTTTAACATGACATGACTCTTATCTAGCTGCCCAGCATGGGACTGCTTTTTGGAATCATCTGATACATTTATTAAAAGGCCTCGGAAGGTCACTCACACTGCAAACTAAGGTCAGCCATAATAACGTCTGTATTTAGATGGATGAACTGCTCTGGGCTCCCCCACCTGCTGAAGGGTCTAATGAGCCAGCTGAGAGTTCCTGTCATAGCAAACATACCCCTTTCTCAATTATAACCTGGAGAGCTGGTTGAAAATGCGTGAGCATGCAGAGCTTTAGGAGTAGGCATTTGACAGCGATGAAAGAAATATAAACAGGCCCAGAAAGAACACTGACAAGCAGCTAAAAAAAAATTTGCCCGCACTATGGCAAAAGATATAATGTGTTTTGCTCTAAGTCAAGGCACGGATCTTATTTATGCTTCTTTTAAATCAGATTGCTAGTGAGCGATATGGTTTGTTTCTACAAGAACCTTGCACGTAATAGGCACAGAGAATGAAACAGCCTCAGGTGCAGAGAGGCCACCGTAAAGCCTTCCACAGTGCTCAGCCTTCCCCAAACTATGTTACTGCACGGACAGCCCATCTATTATGGCCTGTAAGAGGAGCCGATAGGGATAACAGCTTGGGGAAGGATTCTGCCTCACACCCTGCTGAAACGAGCCTAAATACACTACAGAACGTGCGCAGTGTTCCTCCATCTGCTTCTGAACAAGTTGTCTGTCAGACAGCAGCTCTGATGGGACACTTAAGGAAAGATGCCTAGGGCTCGGTGTGTGGGTGGTGGGATGGCACGGCTGCAGCTGTGCTGAGGAGCTGTGCTGCATCCACTCTTGGCAATGGCTTTCCATCTGCAGAGTGCCTGACCTCCTGCCAGCCACGATAAAGCCAAACACAGCCGTGTTCTTAAAACAGAAACAACTTACAGACTTCTTACAGGCCACAGAGATGTAGAAGCAAGACCCAAGGTATCCTCCGCTCCCCACAGCGAGTAACAACCTTCGAAAGTAACTATAGACAGGTTTGTATGAAGATGAACGCCAGGTAAACGCTGCTTGGGTCGCTGAGCACCGACGGACCCTCGCAGCAGCAGCTCACCGCTGCCATCTGCGGGGCAGAGGCGGAAAGGCAGCCTCGGGCTGGCATGAGGAAGAGCTCCATTGCCTCTATTAAGTCTAAAGTATCTCAAGTCAATAGAACAAGGTCTGCCATGGGTGTCTCGTCCACTCCAGAAGAGAGCAGAAGTAACAAGCCACACCAGAGCAGTGAAATGACACACTCATACAAGGAATTATATTGTATCTGTGATATCAGTGATGCATTAACACTGCTTAAGGCAAAGCTTCTGAAGGAAGTTAGGGTAACGTTAGTTGTAGGAACTACATGAGGGTAAAAGGCACTGCATTGAACTGCCCTCTGATGAAGCTTCGCAGTGATGGTGAAAAGGGACCTCACAAACTCAGCAGCATTAGTGATTTGCATCCAACTTACTGAAGGATAATGCAGGAATATGAGTGATGTCAGCTAGTCTCTATTCACACCACAGTCAGCCACAGTCATGAAAAGTTGCAGGAAGATTCACACGTGTTTTACCCTAGTGAAGAGGCAAGCTGTCAGCTTCAGACTTCTGAGAGGCTTATGAGAAATTTTCATAAATAGTTGAACTTAGAAACAAAGAAACAAAATACCTCTTAAGTTAACCACTGTCCTGAATGCGTTTTATTTGTTCCTCTGGCACTGCAAAAAAACAAAAGCTACTCTTCTGAAGGTGGACAGCTTATGGGTCAGATTTAGCACAACGCTGGGTTTTAGGCAAAGATCTCTCCAGCTCTGGTGCCTTGGCTTTGCTATTGTAAACTGTCTGCTTAGCTTCATTTCATAACACAGGGGTTTAAAATCAATCATGGTTTTCTTTCGGTTGATACTTGTTTGCTGTACTTCTCAGCTTTTAATACTTCACAACACTGACTCAGAAGTCTGTGCCAAGAACTGCATCACATTGATACGAACAAAACTCTCGCAAATTCAAGCTGGCCCTCAAAATCCATTAGTGCCCTAGGAAATTCGGGAGTTGGAATCGTCGCAATAGAAAGGTATAGATTTGGTTTACATATGTTGACATGAGGATCTCAGTTGCACCCGTTATGAGAGTAACCGCACTTGGTGATGAGTGAGTGGGTTCTCCAAGGGGGAATGGAAAAAAATCAGAAATGGACCCTGTGTGGGAGCAATAGGCTGAGGTGCTGACAGCTTAATGAATAACTTGACTGTTATGACAGTAGGACACCTTGCAGTTCCAAGAGCAAATATTTGAAATCATATGCAATGCAGGAAATGTATATATGTATGTAGAGAATACATGGCTTACCCGTATCACTAACAGATGGTCTATGTTTTCACTTCAGAGGTTTTCTTCTGCACAATCATGAGTTACTGGGGGTGAGAGTGAATCCATAGCTTGCAACTGATGACATAAAATGGAACAGTGTATTAAAGTCCCCTTTTTATGGTGGCCATATGGCTCAGAGGTTTTGGTAACAGCTAATTAAGATATTTGCCTGTAGCCCCCCCCCCCCCCATGAACCTACTTCTACTACTGCTCCAAAAGCTCTAGCTAGTTGAAGCAATAAAACAAGGTGGTGATTACAAAAGATGGTTCTTCAAGGATATAGATATGTTTAATAATAACAAAATAATTAAATTATTCTTGTCTGTTTATATTTTCCTAAAGTTCCAGTGGATAACAGAAAGACAACCTGGCTTTTGTCTAAAGCAAGATTTAGGGGTACCCATTAAAGAGGGGAGTTCGTGAGAATCTGGAAATGCCAGTTGCTGCTATGTATTCATTTTGGGGACCTGAAGACTCTCTGCTCCAGATTTACTTATGTGGAGTCTCTTATACATCACCACTACTTCACACAACTAAAACCAAGCAGCCCTTTTCCTACACATACCGCATACAGCTGGTCCCATCAAGAATTATTTTTATTCTCTCTTGAGAATGAATGGGAATTCTTGAAATCCATGGCTTTGGGGATTTTCTCAGCTTATTCAGAGATGATTGGTATCTTTTACAGAAAGCTCAGATTTTGAACAGCTTTTTTCCTTACAAGTAGCTTATTTTGCAAAGAAGCTGTGGTATTTTCATTAAGAAATTCACACTCTTCAGCCTCCTGCTCAAGAAAATATATTAACAATTTGCACTGTGTATTAGGTACAGGTATTTTTCTGTTTCCACAAAACAGGCTTTTATGAATGCTCTGTTCACATTATCAGCCAAAAAGAATTAACCAAAGAAGCAAAACTGGAAGCTGAAGACTACTGATGATACAAAGCATCGGAAAGAATAGAACAAACTGTAGTAGAAAAAGAAAGCAATGGGATGCCTCTAAAAGAGAAAACGCTCCACCAGTACTAGTGGGGAAAAAAGACAGTTGCTGCTTATAGACAAAATGGTGAAGGAATTCAGTACCAATGCAACTGAAGTGAATAATTTCTGGGAATAAACTTTTATGATTAACTGAAATTCACAGAAATTTTCGTACTAGGTACGAATGAAGAGAACTAGTGCATGAGGTTTCCTGAAAGGAAGCAGTTCTTTCCCTGCTCACTACTGCTTTTAGCTTTAGCTTTTCTGATTGCTATGTACATCTCACAGTTCATCTCGTGAGAATCAACTTTCCAGTCCTACACACAGGATTTGGTAGGACTCAGTCCTTGGGGAAAGAGCAGTCCAACACAAGCATTTCATGTAAGCCTGGCAAGGTAATTGTCTCCTGCAGCTGTCAGGACTAATCACTCAATGCAAACCAGGCCCCAGCATTTGTGGTAGCCTGAGGGCAAGCAAAATATCAATTGGGCTACAAATCAAGAGTGCAGCATCCTCTTGCACCATGAATCAGTTAAATGAGACAAGCAATTCAAGTGCTAAGTCAACATGGTCTGTATAAACAGGAGTTTGGAAACTGTATTTCAGCGATTTGCTTCACCTTATTTTTAGAAGGTAGCTAAAAAAGAGAGAAAACATGAATAAACTGCTTAGCTGGACAAACTAATTTGGATAAAATAACCACAATCCAAATGTCTTCACAGAAGTTCCAGTTGAATCTATGTAGGAGGTTGGAAAAAATTCAATCAACTTAAAAAAAAAGATCTCCACACTTCATTCTTGTTTATTTAACACAGACCTGAAGCAGAAATACAATATACTAGACATTACTTGAAATCCATCCTCATTTATCTGAAAGCAAACACCGTAAGAAAACTTGTGCATCTATGATTCACAGGTTGATTTGCAAATTAAAGGACCTGGAATCAGCTTTGCGGAGGAGAGCTTTCAAGGTAAGAAAACCCTTAGGACAATAAGCTGAGAAAAAACACTTTGCAATTCTCCATTGATTTGTAGTTTCCCTTACTCCCAAATTCATAATTGAAAGTGTGACTTTCTTCTAGTATGGATTCACAAGATACATCCTAGAAATTACGTCCCACTAATTAACAGTAGAATAGGGATGATTTACATGATTCTCTTTTAGTACAAATTGGCAAAAAGGAATACCCAGTGAGTTCAGTGGACTTGGTGGAAACAATAAAAGGTAAGAAGGGTAATATCAAAATCAGTTGTAGCAATCTTCCTTCTGTGTACAAAGGTCTTTCAAGGAGTAGTAGCACATGTTCTTGTCCAGACACTTTGCAGGTTATTTCTGAGATAGTGATGTTGCCAGGAGGAAAGTATGGGACACACCCCATGTTAGAGGTAGCTCTTTCAGTCCAACATAGATAGGCATGGCTGAAGAGAATTTCAGCTGCAAACACGTGAACACAGAATTGGAGTAAGACGACCCAAACCAAAAAGAAGACATAAATGATGTTATATGTTAGTGGAATTCTGTTTAGACTGGAACACCACTGAGCTGGGGATGAAATACAATGGTGTGCTGATAAGGGGCAGTTCCTACCCGAGTCTCCTCCCACAGCCTCCATCTGTACCAGATCATTCACATCTACCGTCTGTCTGGCATCACTGATTTTCTTTCAAGGTAAATATTTTCCTTCACTAACAGATCCAGTAATGGGAACCCAGCCCATTTGCGCCATCTTAAGTAAGTGATACCCACGTGTTTCTGTAACATACGTTTGTAACACATCAGAACTCAAAACGTGTTCTCTTCTCACTTATACTGCTTCTGCACTGATGTAACTTCAATACCTCTTCTAAGCCTTTCTTACAACTAAAAGGAGAATAAGAGTTCTGGTGTTTCTACTAACATAATACAGATCCTCAACTATAAGTGCTAGCTGTTTAGAGCACAGCCTTGGACACCAGTTTTGACTCATCAGATGTGGATTTAAGTAATCAAAACATCCACAGCTCATTTGCAAACAAAGATGGAAGAGAGTTCAAATTGACAGAATTAAAAAAAACTGGTTTGGGAGACTGAGAGGACTGTACACACTGAATGAGGAGAACAGACTTAAAGTTGAGCACTACTCCACTATTATAATAAATGAGTATTTCTGCTTTGAACAGGGATAAAAGAAAATATTGTGGCACAGAAATGGGTAGAGATATTGACTGGAATCACTTTGAAATTGAATAAATCTTTAAGAGCAGAGAGAGGCCTCATATGTTGTCATTGGGGTGTACAGACTAGGCAAAAAAAAGTTTTTATTTCTTTTTATTGAAAATGTTTCATGCTTCTCAGTGGAATTTTAAAAAAAGAAGTCCATGTTATTTAACTTTCTTTTTCCCCCCGTGTGTCTCCAGGCTTTGCAGGAAGACAAAGTTCAAATTTATAAGTAACTTATATTCTGAAAGCAAGGATTTCAGGTGGAAGAGATGGATTTCACTATTATTTCCTACGAAGCGTGCCTACATTCACTTCCAGTGTGAAATATGCCATCTTGGAAAAAAAAGGAAATAAGTCAGCCTGCATCCTCTGCATCATCCATGCAAACGGAAACCTGATATTGAAGATCATATGTCAGGTCTTGAAAAAGCAAAATCAATGCAAGTACATCAGCTGCTGCTATCTAAGAATGGGATGGAAGAAGATTTCAAGTAAACATCCTTATCAGAAGGGAGGGGAACTATGAGGTTATTGCTTGCAACTTGCTCAGAGTTCTGGGAAAAGAGTAAGGCTCATTAGAGCTGGATATCTGTGCTGACTTCCCGTACCCCCAACTGCCACTTGATTCTAGACACGAAGAACAGACAGAAGTTTATCATTGCCAGTGTCTTTAAAGATGCCCACACATGTTCCCTGCAGACCAGCAAGAGGGGGAAAAATGTCCATTTTGTCTGGACAGGTATCAGTTTTAAGCTTGTCTTATCTTCACACACCCACCAACCTCCCCACATGGGAGCAGGACTATCGCTGTACAGCATGCAGGGTGAACTCCCGCTCTCCCTTCTGAGAACTGATAAGGAGGGATGCATGAATTGCCCTTTTCAGCCAAGCTCACGGTGTGCAGCCAATCTTTATCTCCAGTCTTAAGGAAGGAAAAGCAGAAACCAGCTAGAAGCCTTTCTTTCCCCTATTCTCTGATATTCTGTAAGTCACATTGGGAGATTAATATTGCAGCCCCTCCCTCCTCCTCCCCTCCCCCCCCTAAAAATTCCCTGTTGCAAATAAGCAGTCTGATAAACTTCAAAATAAAAACAGATGTGGCAGAAAGAATGATTTATGGACTCCCCTAAACACTTCAGTTTCTATATAATGCCAGGTTGCTGGTGGTGTTTTCTTAAATAGATATATATTGTCTACCTAGTATTACTCAACCCATTTCCACTTCCAGGTTCAGACAAAGGTAGGAACAATACCCAGACACCCCAGCATGGGAAGAATGAAGCACTACTGCAGTATCAGAGACAGACCATAGTAATGGCTGAATTTCACAGATGTAAAACAGGAGGGGAAAAAGTAGTTACACAGAAAGGAAGGAAGAGTAAGGCAAAAACTTTCAACTTTCCCCCATCTATCTAGTGGAAAGTTGATAAAATTGCAATAAGCAAGCAATAGGTCAGTAAGAAAGTACCTGAGCAAGGGATAAGTTAAAATGAAGGTGTTGAGTATGGTAGTGGAAAAAAATTGGAGTAGTGAAAAGATGACAGATGCTCAAGTGTCAGATAAAGAACAATGAATGCATCTGAACTGCATTCCGGGAACTTCAACTATGCTCTTGCCTCTGGGCAGTGTTCCTACCTAACGTGCACTTCTGTCCTTGGGAAGGAGAACTCATGAAGACTCACAGAAATGCAAGTATTCAGAGGAGAAGCTTGGGGCATAAACTCCAATAGCATAGATATTGGTTCAGTGGCATACGTTCATCTTTAGATCACACACTGTTATCGTGAATGACTGGCAGTTGGGATATTAAGTGCTTGCAATTTTGAAAGCTCAAGCTTTCATTACTGATATGTCACCATTAAAATCTCCACTAATAACTTGGGCATCAAGAGAAGACAAGCAAGTTGTTTTTCTTCTTGCACTCTACACCTTGTGGTAATAGCCACTGAATTAAGTTTTACACATAAAGTAAAACTACACATTTAATTTCATATCACATTAAGTTTCCCAGCAACACATGCAAATGCCTCTATCAGCACACAGGTAAATCCTGATAAACTGTAAGGAAACAGGTATAGCTGGATAATATCCAGGAGAGGCGCTTGAACTTGAGGCAGTGGCTTGGCACTAGTTGTTGGTATCTGTGTGCTGGTTCAGATCACATGCTATCTAGATTTCGTTGCTGGCTTTCTAGCATTACATGCCTGTTTTCACTCAAGTGTTTATTTCTATAAACAGACCTAACTTTAGAAAACAATATAATGACATCCTTCCTGGGGGAGGAGGGGGAGAGAAGTTTCCTCAAATTACTCAGGAGGGTTTCCGCTGGCTTTTTTTTATTTTCAATAATCCAAGAGGTAAATGGTCGCTTTTGAACTCTGCCCTCTGCCCTTTTTATTTTGCAACATGGGCAAAGATCAAGCCCAGAGTCAAAAGTGTCAGCAAAAATGGCTGTGATATGCATGTGCTTTCCTTTATGAAAGCCCTCCTGATTTTGTTTACAGAATTCAGTATAAACTCAGGGTCCAGATTAAAAGCAAATGTCTAAGTGTCCTGTGGGGAATTGCAGAGTTGAGGATGCAGCTTCTAAGAGATGCACAGGATCAATAGGGAGGTAAGACCATTACTGGGGAAAAGGGAGAAAATCATGCCAAAGGTGAAATGTGGACATGGGGGTCACCAGGAGGTCTGGAGGTAATGGTGGAGAAGAAACGAGAAAAAAGAAAAAGTAAATTGAAAGGAAGAAAAAGTAACAGGACATATCTGTTCAAAGTAGTCCAAAGTTCTAGCAATATAGTCAAATTCCAGGTGGAGAAAAAATACATCCAGATGTAAAATGGAAACAGTGCAAGACCAAATCTACCAGAGCAGAAGAGAGCAGTTTATCAAAATCTGAATGTCTAGGCTCCTTCTGAACACAAAAGCGTTTCACAGCAAGACATACAGAGAAAGGCAAGTGTTATTAGCTATATATAAGTGTTCTTGCTATATATACCTACTTATTATTCACACCGCTTCATCCCCAGCTAGCATATGAACAGTGGCATGCTTACCTACTGCATCAAGACCTCTGCACCACAGACCCAAGGGGCAATAAAGCCCTCAGCTAAGTAGATGCTCTAGCAGTGACATGTCCTTTTAAATTACTGAATAGCATTTTTCATTTTGAGGAAGGATCTGGAAACACCAGAGAGGCAAATAGGTCCCTTTTCTTCTAAAAGCTGCATGGTAATTGCTGCTGACAGGACTCCTCTATGGCAGTAAGGTCTCAGGAAGAACTGGAAACCATCTTAGAGCTGATTAAGGCGAGGTGTTATCCCTGACCCCTGTCATGCAGAGATTGTGTCCTCCCTCAGTGATAGGGAAGTAGTGAATATTAGATGATTTGGGATAAGACCGGGAGGAAGCGAATGAAAAGTAAACTGTTTTAAGCTAGTTCCTGAAATGACTGCAGATAACTTGTTCAGGTTTTTTTTTTTTTCCTTCAGTTATAAAAATTTTGAGGCTGCCAGTGCAGTGCTGAGAGTCATTTGTGGAAGTGCTCCTTTTATTTCCCATTTGTTTGGCTGCCAGGAGTCTTCAGTGGTGAAGGTGGGGCTGCTATGGCAATTGGAGTCCTCCAGAACTAAGCCATTTTGGATACCCCTGCCGTCAATGCACACAAACAAGCGTGAGCCCAACACAGGGAATCTCTTAAAGCAATTTCAAGAGATTCTTCAATTGCTACCTTGTCTAAAGAGCAAAAATAAGGGAATGCTACATTACAGCACGTGCACGTTCAACCATACAAACTATGGACACTACTACCT
This sequence comes from Chrysolophus pictus, assembly GCA_037305975.1. Lineage (NCBI taxonomy): Eukaryota > Metazoa > Chordata > Aves > Galliformes > Phasianidae > Chrysolophus > Chrysolophus pictus. The sequence continues at coordinate 4,375,201 of CM074593.1, read as the reverse complement.
GGCACAGTACCATCTTACGTGGCTTGGATTTCTCTTTAAGTCACATGAAAAATCTCTTCCTATTTTATATGGCTTAGCATCCATTGCATAGCCTAAACAGCTTTAAGCATGTTTGATTTCATTTCAGTAAAATGGGCAACTGTATAGCCCCAAGAGTCTTCTTAATGGGTCACTCATCCATCAGGTCAGTGGGCAATAGGCTGCTTGTCCTGTGCAGATTGTTTGCACTTTTACAGCACAACATCCCTTCAGATTTCCCAGGAGCTGCTTTAAAAATGGCCAGCATTTACCAAGGATATATTCAGATTTCACATTATCCTGGCTGTCAAACTTTGTGTATTTTTCCAGTGTCAAACAGATTTTAAGATCGAGGAACAAGATAATGTGATGATAAAAAGACTACCATTTTAAAGGTAGCTTTTGAAATACTACATACAGCATGGGGCAATTTACTTTTTCTCCCCAGAATCTCATCTGAGTATTAATAGGACATGTACAAACAGACTGGACCAGAAGCATACGTACGTATATGTTCACGTGCACATGCATGCATACAATCAAACATATGGTGCTGGATTTTTCTCTTAGGCATATTTTAACTTTCTTTTCTGTCAGCTTGTAAAACATGATTTTTATTCTTCCTTTAATGGCTTGAGCTAATTACTCATAATGACCTTCGACCTTCAAGTGCCTTCATTTATGGTAGCGCATTCCTTTCAACAGAAACATATTGGCTTGGTTTTACAGGGTGCCGATGTCTGGCAGCTTGAGCCTCAGCAGTACTACCACCATCTATATACAACCTGACCCGGGGAGTCCAAAGCATCATCTTTGCATAGACAATATTTCTCAGAAAGAGTGGGAAAGTCTCACCTTGACAGTAATATCAAGTTTTGCTTTCAATACTAAGATTCTGCCACTGGATTTCATCTTAAGCAAAGATGCATAAATCGGTATACAACTGGAAAAATGTGAAATGTGGAGGCATATGAAAATCTCTTACCTAAATCAGAGAATGGAGAAAAGTTTAACTTCACTGATGGAAAGTTCCACCTGCTTTAATACACGTACCTTCTCAGGAGGACTGAGTACTGCACAGCCATACAGTAAAATGGCTCTTAATTGCTACATAATCTCACTCACACAATTCTTGAAGTATTGCTGCAGTATTCTCAAAAATTAATTTACCATATGGAAGATTCTGTTAGCATTCATCTTCCCCAAAAACAGAAGTCTTCCCCCCAGTATTTAATACCAAAATCCAGGCAGCTAAAAAATCCAGACATATCAGAAGGTTAACTCCAAAACTGTTGCTAGAATTTGGCAAGAATACTCTGTTGAAAACATCATGAAAGAGTTCTGTTAAATACATGGGTGTTCCTGAGAATAAAAGATCCAAGATTCTGGAATGCCTGTTATCGACATCAGCTGGATCTCATGCAAACAAGGAATTTGGGGTGGTCTTATATTTAAAATCTGACTGATTCCCCCAACCATATATACACACCTTCCATATTCAGCCCTCCCTGATGTTTGACAAATTGTTTCATATTTTAACCTTGGAAGTTGCTAAAACTTCTGGCCTTAATTCAAGAAGTCATGAAAGCCCCATATTAATGTAAAATACAAGAATAACCCACTATGTTCAAGAAGATACTTAGGCACATGTGTGAATTATTGAACAGGAAGGGCAAACCAAAATAGGTTTTCTCTCCCATCTTTTTATATTTAGAATTGGGGAACAGTCGCATTAAATACATTAAAGCTGTTCAAATCCTACTGCAATGATGGAGACAGCTCTCTAAAAGAACGTGTGGATATTGTACAGTACAAAGAAATTTGTCTTTTTAGGTGAACTAATTGACAACAAAACAAAAGCACACAGAAGATGCACTCCATTAAAACAGACTAGTAGGGGCAGAAAAGGAAGAGTCATGCAGAAAACGAATGCGTTCTAGGTGTTTTGCAGTAGTAACAGTTTTCATGATAAGCCTTTAAGCTTCAGGGCTATTTTTCTTGGGTCTTTTTTCTCCCTCAGCCTCCTCTGCACTAATACAGACTCTCAGAGAAAGACCATTTACTTGCTCTGTTGTCAACGCATCTGGACGCCTTGTCAAAACAATATAATTTTACTTTGTAACTTTTTGACACTGGTATTTATTGCACCTGTCTTTAGTCATGATTTATGACTTGTCTGGTGAGTATTACTCTGCAGCTCCAAGTTTACAATACCAGATAAGTGAAGCATTTGAAGTCCCGAATGGGCTACAGATTTATAGATGTATATTTCTCTCCCCTCCTCCAAAAAGGGAAATTAAGATGAGCACTTTCTCCCATTTTTCTGTGTGGTAGAAATCAAGATAAGAGTCCTTTGGAAAGGAAAAAAAAGAATGCTATCTGCTGCTGTCTCTATCAGGAGGATTAGAGTCAAATTATCTTTGTTAGGAGAGTACTCTGCAGTCAAAGTAGGGTTTTATTTAGTTGATCGTTGGCTATCCAGACAACATTCCGCCTCCAAAACCATGTGTCAGTGATACAGACTTAGCATTATGACCACTGTAGCATTTGGAAATATCCATCAATTTGACACTCAGAATTACTAGGTTTGTAAACACTTCCTAAGATGCTACTTAACATTAAAATGTTAAGGCCAAATATGTAAGTCTCAGCTTCACCTACCTGAGTAACCTCACTGAACAAAACTGTTTTATTCATGCAGATATATTAACCATGTCTATGAAAAGCTGTTCAAATGCAAGTCTAAATATTTCATTACAATAACAATGTTACATTAAAAAAATTTTCTTTGATTGTTTCAAAAAGATCTCAATTCAGGGCATAAGTCAACCTGACAGCATCCCTGAAATATATAGCATGCTTGAAAGGTATTTATTATTCTACTGCTGTTAAAGCAGGTCTTTCAAATTTGCCAGACTTAAAACAAATCCGGGCTTCCTTCCTAGTCAAGGTTCTTTTCAAATCTGATCCGGTATTGCAGATGTAACATAAGACTGTTGACACAGTTTGGTTGTTGCGATGCAAGTATCCCTCCGGCATATCTCTCATCTTAGCCAAAGCAGCATGTGAATGTGTGAATGTCAGACAAAGTTGTTTTGTAAACATACAGCCACTTTCATTTGTCAAAATTTCATTAAATTGTAAGTGTACTGGATAGGGTTTACTAGCATCATCCCCTAGGGATATAGGTATTAGCAAGGTTCCCTGCAGTTATCATTTTTCTGTTCATTTGTCTCCACCGATCTGTTCCTTTGATAGAAAAATGTGTGGAAATCAGGGACTGCACATGCGAGGAGATGCAAAAGGAAAAGCTGAGGTTTCGTTTCCAACTATTTGTCTTTTTCAGAAAATAAAATATATTTACGAAGGTTACATGGCAAACCACTGTAAGAGGAGGCAAAAAGAAACTTGACTAAGATGTTCTCCCTAGTTCAGCCTGAGCGCACTGGAAGCCAGTGACTTCCTGCAACAAAACGACACAGGACTCAGTGTCTGGAGACCATGGATTGGCTCTCCTGCCCCAAACTTTGCACATTCTCAAATGCTTTGATAGGCTGCCAATGAAAATATTGGACAGGCATCAACTGTGAGGTTGCCATGGAGATCTGGTAAGCAGGGCAGTGGGAGCCCAGATTTCAGTCAGCACAACTTTAACAAAAGCTGTGATTCAGTGGTGAGTTCTTAGGTTAGATGCTTCTGGGCTTTAGCGGGGTGCACAGAAAATGGTGAATTTACTACAGAGCTCACTAAGCAATTGCAAATCATCATGCCTTCAGGGAAGAAAGCAAAGCCCTACTTTTCCTTCTGAGTCAAGATTGACCTTTTCAGTTCTTCCTTGCCCTTTAAAATGAGAAATAAAGACACTGGCTCTGTAACAGTCAAATGTAATTCACTGCAATTTGGAGATACCTGCATTATAGTTCTGGCTCGTAGAATCACGCCATCAGTTGATAGACATTCTCAGCTCACAAACTGCTTTAAAGAAGTAGCAGAAATCCCTCCTATTGTTGTGATAGTGACAGTCTCAGAGGACAAAATCTTCGTATAAGACTGATTGACCATGTACTTGTCACAGATAAAACTATAAATTATTTTTGGGATCCTGTAGTCAATTGACACTTTAAAATGCTGTAAATACAGAAAACCTTTACAGAATAGATAGTAGGCAAATAGCAAAGCACAATACTTCCAAAATCCCCTCATTCCAGCTGTTGTGCACAGAACTGCACATTAAGGTATTTACATTTCAATGTTAACACATTTAAAGCAATATTAAATTCTTTGAATGCACTTTCAGGTTTTTTCAGTAACAGCCAGGAAGTCTGTGGGATATTTTCTTGCATATAAACTGATGCGAATCTGTACTCTCACAAGTCAGAAGTAGTTGATTTGAGTTTTAAAAATAGAACTTGCAGATCTTGTGACTGAGTTCTCCTTAAATGTGATGAACATGAGACTATTGCCTTTAGAAAGAAACTAAGACTTGACTATTTTATGAGACTCTAAAGGCAGAATGAAAATGTTAAAATAAGAAGCTTGATTGTTTACAGATCTCCATCTAACAAGAAATATATTTTTCAGGCACTTACAACAGTAATTAAATTATACCTCTTAATAAACAGGCACAAATTGAGTGAAATTTTATACAAAGTTTAAATCAAACTCAGACGTTTTAAAAACCGTCTTAGGAGGATCCTTGAAGCATCAACTACTAAGAATTTATCTTCTAAAAATTAAAGTGCTGGTGTTCTCTTCGAGAAGTTAGAGATTGATTTCAGGCTCAATGGCAGTAAGATGAGACATGGAAAATAATCTCTATCCACGTGCATTCAACTGAACACCATTAGATGGTATAAGACACGGCCTCTGACATTCAGTAAGGAAGAACAACCTGGGGAGGCATTCATTTCAACCAGATGTCAAAGCAGCAACAATAGCTAACATCTGAAAGGGACAGAAATCATCATGCTTCATCTTCTATGCCATCTCCAGCAGAGATCAGACTGACTTCCAGCATGGGCAAGTTGCTCCACAGTTCTATGCTCTTATAGCAACTAACAGTAGACAGTCAAAAAACCGTGGTAACTAGGCCCTGGCTTCAGCTTAGCGTGTTCTTTTACATTATTACTGCGATCAGGAACGAATTTCAACCCAGAACATTTATCCATTTGAATTATATGGAATTTTGTTGTTACTCTCGTTATGGCTGGATTTAATCCTGCATGCAAGGTCTGATGGAGCTTTTACTGGAATCAGATCTTAACATCCAGGATGCTACGTGGGAATAGTGGCTGGATTCCACATACATCTGACTTGTCTGATGTTAACAAGTACCAACACCAAGTAAAAGCAGCCACGTTACAGGTTAAACCTATAAAGAAGAATACCATAAGTCCAGGAGACTTTGGTTTGATTCTGATGTATTAAACTGCCACTAAAAGAATTATGGCGATGCTTTGGTTTCTTTAAAACATCCACACGGTTCTTCTGTTTGTGCTATTATCTATAGAGAAAATGAATTCTTTTGGTAGAAACAGAGAAAATTGCATTGCTACTCATGCTTAACCAACTCTACCAGCGAGTTGCCAAGCTCATGACATCATCACTGGCAACACACACACTTCAGATTAGAAGTAGCCTGATGACATCACCCTTCCAGTTTCTATCTAACAGATGGTTTCTGTATATTGTGTAATTTTCGATCATTATTCATGGTTTTGGTCAGTATAATTCAGGAAGTGAAAAAACTGCCAAGAAAAATTGACCTGGAACTAGTTCAAAGAGACTAAATTATTTTATTGATTAGACTCCTTAGCTTTCATTTTCCAGCAGAGCCATCATGAATCATCGATACACAATAATATCTGAGTAATTTCTGTGCGAGCTGAATTAAGTGCTCCAAAACAAGGTAAGCTTTGAAGGATCAGGCCTTGGAGTTGTTTGAAAACAAGATAGTTAAGATTTGCTGGGCAGCCCTGAAAGGGGGCCAGAAACTATTTACTGAGCTAAGTGGCTTGTTTGAACTGGATTTTTATTTATTTTCATATTCTACTTGTTGACTTCATATCCGCCTTCAGACCAGCTCCAAGTCTCAGGGCAGGCCCTGTTTTTCACCATGTGAACATGGGCCAGGCAGGAAGCGCCTCGAGAGGCCTCAGCAGAGCCAGGCCCAGCCCTGAGATAAAGCACAGCACAGGCAGAGCAAGCCTGGAGGAGGGCAAGAAACACTAAGGGAAAGAGAATAACAAAAAGCCTTGGAATCTTATTATGAAGCTTGCAGAGAGTGCAGCCATCAAGGCGGCTTCGTGCAAGAAATATTCAGAGGGCAGTAACGAGCAAAACTCCACGTAGTTCTTGTCTGGTATAGACGTGTCAGAAGCATATATAGCTGAGAGCACACAGGTTTAGCCATGAACTACGCCATGATAACCACCAGTTCCTTCCCAATCCAACACCCTGTGGGCACAGATTGCACCCAAATGTATCTTGGTGGCAGCTTTGTAGAAGGAACAAGAGAAACAGTGAAAACAATCCAGGGTTAGCATTAGGGCCTTGTTCACCATCTGAAATGAGGCTCCTTATCAACTCAGAGGTCCTTTGAGAGTGGGAAAGATAAAATGAGTACCATGTTCACCCATCTGTGTGTCTTCCTGGCAATGCTGCGAGGCAGAAAGTGCCAAGTAGCTTAAACAAAACACAAACGTTCTCCCTGCGAGGCCTACAGTTCTTTAAATTGATTAGACCATAAGCTGGAAACGACTGTACTACTTGAAGCAGTGATGCCAAGCGGAGCTGTGCATAGCAGGTACTGCTTGCACCAGGACCTCTCTGAGTAAAGTCAACTACTGAAGTTTTGGGAATCCTTTAGCAACTGTTTTTGGTAACACGTCTCTGTCCAGCACATTAGTAATTTACATGCGTACATTATGCAGGTTAATAGTAATCTTCACATGAGTCCCAACATTTGTAAAAGTGACCTCAGTATGAAGAAATCAGAGGGCACTTTCTCTTTTCCATAGCATACAAAGAGCCGTAGTTGTTCAACATTAATTGACCAATTTTCAAAAAAAATATTAAATATCCTTACTATCAGTAGTCAAGCTCTTCTATAAGCTAGTTTCATTCTTGCCTGAATAAAATGAACAAAACATTAAACAGACCAGGTATCTTACATTTACAGTAATTAAGGTTTGAGTATATTGTCTCTGCTGAGTTTATTTGGTCATTTACTCTCCAGGACAACAGTTTTTAGTTTTACACAAGTTTAATGTAAGAGTATCATAAATAAGAATGAAATTTAGGCTAACAATCTTTCATTTTTTTTGCTGTCTAGTAGAAGAAAATGTAACAGCTGCTCTATAGGCTTTTTCTTTTCCTGTTATGTTTAAATAAAAGAGCATTAAGATTTAATTACATGAAGTGCTTTTAGCCTAAGCTCATTAAGACAGTCACTCAGCTATTTCTGTATGGAAAACCTAATTGTGAAAAGAAGTGTAAGTATAACTTTTCATGCGGTAAGTTCCATATTACTACTGTACATGTTAATTTCACCAAGAGTTTTTAGAACAAAGTACTAGAGATTACTAAATGACATTTTACTAAACATCCTCTTACCAAAATATTCTGGTTTGCCAAGTCTAACTATTTAGGGAAGACATCTCAGTTTAATTAAAAATCTTTATGGGGGAAAAAAAACTCTGTCCTTGCCTTTCCAAGTCACAGAGAGAAATAAAACACAGCACATATATTCTGTCTCTTTCCATCTCAAAACATATGGTTTGACACAATTCTGTTTTGTAAGAATACTTTACAAGTTTGGATTTTGTTCTAATGTAAAATTAAAATAAATGTTAAAACCTTGAGGTTAGCTGCAAAGCTGGAAGTGTTGTTCAAATGCCAAGTTTAACACCTAGTTTTTGTTACTTGAGTTGCAGGTGCTGAGGTTGCAAAAGCTAGGGGAGACTAATTTTTAGAGAGGCTCAGATTTTAAAAATCCTCATTTGCACTTAATGCAAACATGCTTTTTTTTTCTCATTCTACAAACAACTTGTCCTCAAAAACCCATCTTTACATGAAAGCTAATATCGCCTGTACAATGCGGTTTTGGTGGGAGAAGTGCTTAAACGACATAGCAGGACTGTAATTGTAAGGAAAGGTTGGCAAAGTATTTGCTCAGGTAGAGTGAAAGATCCTGCAAAACTAGCACAGAATACATGTTTGATTGAAAGATGAACATGTGTCCTCCAAAGCAAATACCTATATGAAAGTCAAATATATTCTGAAAAAGTACTCATTACATATACATTAACAGCCAATAAGCAAATTCTTAATAAAGAGTTGATATTATCAAGAAGCATTTTTAGTCTTCCAGTTTTTGGAGGAATATTGTTCAGGAATTGTTGGCAAACAAAGAAATTCTATCCTCCTTCCTGATTTCAATAGCCAGATGAAAACCTATGAGGTGATCAAGATGTAATTCTGTTTTGTTACCAGCTCACGCATTAAGTATTTTTCTTAACATTTCCAAACTGGATAGCATCTCTTTTTCAACAACCCACTTCAGAAAGGGGAAAAAACTGATATTTTTCTTATCAACTCTATGAGAACCAGTTCAGGAGTTTTGCAGCATTTAACACATCACACAGAAGAGGCAACATGGATTTAGAGGAGGATGTCTACTGATAAGAAAATTTGCCTTAGTTACGCTTGCCAAAACCACATAACATGCTGATGAATATTTGCTTTATCCTGTTTCAATATGCTTTGTCTTGGCTTTCATGTTGTTAAAAGAAAATCTCTCCTGGAGAAGTTGAGAGAATATTATACATATTTAATATGGTTATATGAAATGGACAAAATCTAATGAAATATTGGCCATTTGGAGTGGGGAAGATGATGCTTGCATAGTTCTCCAACAGTGACCCTTGAGGGCTGGGACAGAGATGTATTAGTTATAGCCAAAAGGGAACACATTGTCTCCTAAATCCCTTGGAGTAAGTTGATTTTTTTTGCCAGTCTGCAATTGATTGAGTCATCACAGGTCAGTGATGACTGTGGATAAATATTTCCTTTGAAGACGTCAGACTCTACAAAACAGTACAATAAATTCTTCCACACAGGGCTGAGTCAAATTAGCAAGATTGCAGCAGTCACAGCTGGTGTGAAAGGACTATTTGTGGGACCTAAACTACTACTTGGAAGACTGTGCAACACAGCATCAGACTCATATTGTTTTCAAATGTACACGAGGCATTTGCAGTAGCTTTGTTTCCGTCCAAATCTATACTTTCCAAGCAATACAATATCTGAAACATTAAAGTTTCAGATGGAATGTGCATTCATCTATTGTACAGAAGTGTCAAGGCAAAGCCACCAGTCTTCTAGTCTAAGACAGGGCACAGGTAGGAACAAAAGATAGCATTCCCACCTCCCCAAGTCTCCACCTTCAGCAACATCACTATGATGAACGGAAGGATTTGACTGTATACCGTCAGCTCAATATGGAGAATATTTCACAACAATCCCAGTGAAAGCATACAGATTTTACTAGCATATTACAATGCCCAATGAAATGTAAAACCCATTGACGCTGGCAGAAGGGAATTATCATTCTTAGTTGGACAGGCAGAAGGTTTGGAAGATGATTCTTCTTAACCCCTCTGAAATTAACCTCAAAAACCAAGGCTAGCTATGGGGTAAAAAAATTATTTTTCAAGACCTATTTATTTTGCTTGTTAATGGATTAAAATAGTTCCCAGCTGTGCAAAGTTCTCATTATGTTCATTACTTATAATGCACCTCACAATGAGATGATTAATTCAGCACACTTGCAGACCCTTCATTGAATGCTGTTGATTAAGCAATTATGTTAATCCACTTGTGTTTGTTTTCTCACTACTCTGATGATAGTCAGGGCCAATTTCTTTGCTGAATTATTCCATGCACATGCTAGAAGCTGTGCTAACATTTGTAGAGTCCAAACCCACAATTCACTAACAATGTGAAGGTGAAAATTGCAGATTATTTGTCTCTCGTGTATTATGGATTGTTAAACAAAGTGCTGAATTTTATTTTGATGCCTCCTGTTTTGGACCAGCTCCTGAAGTGAAGTGACAGATTTCCTATATCAGCTTTAACACTGAAGTAGTAATTTCAGCAAGTAGGGATGAATTCTTTCATTTAATTTATACAATAGTATTTAAAAGATGTTTTGTTTCCATCAGATTGCTCACAGAACACTTTTTAGAAATGCAAAGCCCACATACCACGCCAGTTAGAGTCAGAAACTGGATGTCTGCAGGAGAATGACACATTCAACTAGCACTATGAAAAATGGACAACTACTGCTCTAGTTTCAGATTGTCTCTGCTTTAACATAGGTAGCAGATGATCAGAAAAAGGAACGACATTCTCCTACTTTCAAATGAAAGTATTTTTGTCACTAGCAAAAATGGAAAGGGAAATAGTGCTGTAGGGGAAATATGCAATACATTTTAACAGTCTTTGCTCAGCTTAGTTGGATGAGGCAGTGGTCCTGTAAGTGTATCTGTCAGTTACCTACAAAGACATGTGATGGAAATAACGTCAAGCAGCCAGAAACATCCTGCCCTATTCAATACACACAACTCTCTGGGTGTCCGAGGAACCACCAGCAACCGTTTGTAAGAGTTGTCATTTACCGTTCCGCCAGCTTAGCCAGCCACGATGGCCAGCTTCAGCGGAAAGGAAAGGAAAGACAGATCCGAGTTATACCTCAATAGACTAAACAAGAAACCCCACAGCAATGCCCAGCTTTAGGTTGACCGAATCACTGGTGGGTCTCATGAATAATAGACACGAAAAATGCTAACAGACTTCCTACCCAACAGAGGAGCCAAAACCAAAACGCAAAACATCCACACAAGACAAAACCACAGACAACTAGCTACCCTGTAACATCTTTGATAACTTTTGATCACTCTTTAGAAAACAATGATAGCATATTATAAATGCAAAGCAAAAAGATTCCATGATGTCCTCACCAAGGCTATTTTATCCCTTCTTTTCCTTAGTTTTCACATTTGAGTGTATATTCAAAACAGCTCCACTGATACTTTCTGAACAAAGACCATCGATGACCCCAGCTTTTATTCCAGGAGATGCATTTCCATAGCAACAGCTCATAAAAGACATTAAATAAAGCTTAGATCTCTGCAGCTCAGGTTGATGTATTACATATTGGTCACTACTGCATGCTGACGGCTTTCCTGCAATGTGGCCTGTGTCTTTTTTATTATGTACATTCTTGGTGAGTGTTGGGGAGATTGATCCTATTCTGTTATCCAGATTTTAAAACAGATGTGAAGTAAAAAGCTGTAGAGGGTTCAGGGAAGAAGCGCAAAAAACTCAGACATCCTGAGAACAAACTTCGTAGGGACCTGCTTAGGTTTGTCAAAGAGGATTGAGAACTAGCACAATACCACTGTAAAAATACCTTCAAAGAAAAAAGCACCAGTTACTGAATAGCCTAAATCAAGCAGAAAATGATTAGTAAGTGTGATTGGCAAAGGAAACTATTAAGGAATTAACATCTCTAGATCTTCTGTCTTCAGATGAAGAGCAGATACCTTTCTAATTGTGATGTTCCAGCTAGATGGACACTGCTAGGAGTAACAGGATGAACTTTAATCTTCTCTGTGTCACACCACAGTATCAAGTATTGCCTTCTAGATTTAAATTATATCCATCTCTCAAGGAAGTTTCATCAAGGTTATTATGGAGTTTAATTCAAAACCAGCTTTCTTTCCAAATAAAAGCTCTGAGAGGAAGCTTATTTTTCCCCTTCTCATAAACATTCCTGTCATGGGATTAAAAAAAAATCAAATAAAAAAAGGTCTGAAGGACAGTTAGCAGTCATAGGAAAATATTCAACATGACAGTAATGCATACTTTTCTATGTTCTTTCATATTCTTCTATAAAGCAGCCTTATCTGGTCATTTCCAGTAGCGCTGTAACTTAAATCAAAGAACAGAATCATTTCTGTGCCATCCAGAACTTTTCAACTCGCTCCACTCTCCACCATGAACTGAGAATTCTGCATCTGTTATTATTTTATTTTTAAACATTGCTTAAAGGAATTGTAGGCTCCTAACGCTTTACAAGGCAGTTAAGTACAGTGTGGAATTTGCTTTTAATATTCATCCACTTCTTATGAATTTCCATAGTTGAGTTTAAACCCGGAACCTGAAGACAGACTTGTTTTAATCCATTTATATCTTAAACTCAATACCAGTTTACCAGATTTTTAGATTATTCTATTCTGGGAAACCCGAGCTGAATTTGTTAGCAGAGAAGAAAACTGATCAGAATTCTTCTTCTCTCCTTAAAAGCTGCACTAAAATTGTGTTGCCAGCTAAATCCCCCTCAAGTTCAGCACAAGGAGCTTGCCATAACGTAACATTAGAAATCATGGAAATCCCAATAGGCATGAGAAGGTGTTGAAGGGGGGTCAAGGAGCATGATAGACATGAAAAGGCTTTTTTGCAGCTGGTTCCTTTCTCCTATCAACTGTACAAAGGCAGGCAAGGGAGCGGAATGGTGGCAGAGAAGTGAGGCTGGATTGTGAAAGGAACGCACTTTCCATCCATGTTCAGGAAACCAGTGAGACAAAAGGCACACAGCAGCAACCACATGGCAAGGGGGCTTCAGAAAACACGCTGCTTCCTCTGTTGTTTCCTCAGAAGCCCAGGATCCATAGCTTAGTTTGTTTTTCCAAGGAAATAATTAAACATGTGGGCAAAAAAAAAAAAAAGTAACAAAAGACTGACCCTTCCTCCTTTCTTTTCCTTCTCTTCGCTGCCTGCCCACTTTAAGGGAAATCATTTTCATACCCCCTTCTGCTCTCCATACACAATGACAGCCCCCGAGCTGGGGCAGAGATTGGTTTACATCCCAGTAGAAGGGAATACTTAAGGAAACCTTTGGCAGCATTATGGATTGAAGTGCAAGGAGATGGTTTTATCAGGAGGCATCAAGGCTATTATTGTCCAAATAAACACTTGCTTTGCCAGACACGATCTACAGCTGCTGCACAGAGACCCTTGAATTTCATCTGAATTTCAATCTCCCCGTCCTTTTTGCCTTTCCTACTTCACTGTTCTCAGACCTGAATAGCCCACTGTAGGGGATTACTTCACTTTTTCCATTTTAATAGGCTTCACTAGGCTCCGACTCCTGACTTCCTGCCCACGACTCTAGTCCCCACTTCATCTAGATTTAGGAAGCTTTAACACATCCCTTTTTTCCTCCCCAGCTCCTTCCATTTGCCGGGGACAGGATGCTCCCCCAGACCTTGCTATCGTGATGCAGCATTTCACTGCTGATCAGAACAATGCTCTTTCAGCACACTGAAAACCCACGCTGATACGCACCTCCTCACGTACATCAGAGACGGACAAATTACTCAAAAAAAAAAAAAAAGTAACTGAGCCAAGCTTTCCAGAAGAGCGTTAAACCCTTATCACTTTCCATTTTCTGATACTTGCGCTGTTCTTAGTCTGGCAAACAGACGCTCAAGTGACAAAGTACAGCAGGAGAAACTGTTTCTGCAGCATCATTACAAGATCAGAAAATAAACTGAAGCTGCTTCATTAAAAGACCATTCTTCAGTGATTTCAAAGATCAGCAGAAGGAAAAAGAGCAGGCAGGAGTAGCAGTGTTTCACGCTGTCCATTGTTTTAGTGAGGTTTTTTTTTCCTTCCCATACCAAAGTTGTTTCAGAAGAAAATTCCAGCAAAACAACTCAGAACATGAAATCCATCACACATAACCATCAAAACTTATTTACTGCTTACTCTGTTTTTCCTCCCTCTTCCATTAACGCTTCTTCCCCTCAAGACTCAGAAACTGAGGCTTAAACATTCAAAGCACTTCACAACTTTGGACGCTTCAATACAAAACACCCTCATACCCAAAGACTCCTGAAAAAGTGGATAATGCAAAACCGAACGTAGCCAGTGACTTACCTGAGCAGTTCCCCCTTCATTCTTGAGAACCCTCGCAGTCACACCACCATTTTTGTTCCAAGCTTGTTCGAGCTCAAAACGTAGCTTGACTACATCCTAGAGCAGAAATTCACCTCGAACAGCTCACCAAAGGGACAAAACCAAGCTAAGTCACCCCCAGGGACGGTGATATTCAGGCCCGATTTGTAGTGCAATTACTCACAGCTGGGTGCTCAGACCCACAGGTTCATCAAGTCTAAAAAGCTCCACCTGTGAGCGCTCTCTTCTATTGCCTTGGCCCACGTGCAACGCTTTGAATCTTGTGTGTAGTTGTTTAGTATGCTAATTGATCTCCTGAGCTCAATTGCGCTATCTTTTTCTATTTTCTGTATTAAATAATGGGAAAGCAGCTTTTCAATCAGGTGAATCTCTCTTTGAAAGTTAGAAACTCCCAGCAAACTCCTGCCCTCGATTCTTGCTGGCACTGCAAAGACAGAACGCTGCACGTGCAGGTGGCAGTTAGGAGAACAGCTGCATGGCTTACAACAACAACAACAGCAAAACAAAAGGCGAGCTTTAAAGGATAATTAGGCTTTATCTGGTACTTTAGTTTGTGCAATAAAAAGAAAAACTAAAAACCCGGGTTTTATGTTCTTTGTGTTTCTATCCGTTATCTTTCTTTGGGTATTTAGTGAAGGCAAATTTTGTATCCTCCGGCTGTTTCTGGACCATTAGTCGCTTCTGCAGCTCCCCCTTTAGGATGCAGATAGGGGTTTTGCATAGGGATAGCGCACAGTTATCCTCCGGTGATGATCTCTTGTGTTACCCAATCGCTCATTTCTGCAGGAGGTTTCTCAGTCAGTTGTGAGCGTTCTGAGTGTGCAGATTTTGTTTGTTTTTCTATGCCTGAAAAGCAAGACTTCATAAGTTTTGCGTTTCATACCTTAATCTTTAAGTTCCTCGCTTTCCACCACCTACTCAAAATCTGAATGCGACGTTTCTAAACCACTTCAACTTGATATACCCCATTTAGCTTGCTAAATCTAAAGAAACCTTTCACAGTCCTCCTGGTGATGGGCATCAGCGTTAAATGTAGCATGTGGGAGCGCCTTGCTTTGAATTTCCTTGGGGCATAGACAAGCCATGTTGTTCCTGCACCTCGATGAAATGATGAGACAAGAAGGAACCTTGTCTAACTGAGCCGACTTTGGGTCTGCGTTTCAAAAGCTGCTGTCAGCCAGGAAGGGGTCGATGTTTAGACCATTAAAATTTTCTCCTTGATTGGTCTGGAAAAATAGAGAGCCTTCCTTTCATGCTAGCAAATGAAATATACATATGCAAAATAAATACAAGTTTAGTTTCTTTCTACACTGCAGTTTACTACAAATAAACAGACCTGTCCTTCATAGACACACCAGCAGGATTCCTCAAAACACAGCACAACTTGCAGAACTGTACAGCAGTTGTTACAGTCCTTGATCATGTCGTCAGCATATCTCTATCTGTTTTCCCATGAAATTGAAGTAATTAATGGCTTAGCACACGCCTGTAGTTGAACTATGACCCTACAGATATAGTAAAAAAAAAACTAGCAGGATTTTTTATTTACCTGTCCGTTGCCATTTAAAGAATGTGTTCTCAAGACTCAACCAAGTCTTGAGATTTCAAGATGAAATCTTTCATTTTATAAGAGACCAGTTTGCAGTCTATTACAAATAATAATGAAGAGCACTACATGTGAAGTTTGATATATTTAAATCAACTTCCATTCAGAAGTGCTGATTTATTTATTTAATTGCAGGTGTCTGTTTGGGGGGGGGGGGTGGGAGGAGAAGGTCATAACTAATACATGTGCTTCCATCTAGTCAATTATCTTTATGGAGAGAGAGAGAGGCTCATTTATTCCATAAACTATTGGTTTAAAGTAACACGAGGGGAAACTTTTATTCTTGTTACAGTTTCTCAGTCTCTTTGAAATAACCTGGGTGTCGGACTAAAGCAGGATGTACTTTTACTCTTTTGAGCCCTGTTTATGTTGACGCTTCCATCACTATTCCATTTCTTATATCACCTTGGCTTTCCATCACTGTTTTGCAAGTGAAAACATCAGACCTGACCTGAGACCAGCAGTGAGCTGCATCTGATAACAAGTCTCCATGTACCTGTGTGGTCTGATGTCAGAGAAATAGCATGGAAATGGGAAATGAGATGAAATTACACGATTCTTATCTCCCCCACCCCCCCACCCCCCCATAGAGGGCAACAGCTACTGATGTAGAAGTGGCTTAAAGTGAAGGGAAACCAGCAACAATGATTTTTCATGAAGTTTTCAAGACCTCTAGCAGAAATTAGCAAGGGGCCATAACATCGTTATTAACTATGCAAGACTATTGTTTATTTTTACACGGGAACTAAAGGAGAAAGTATCTATGCTTATTTTTCTTTACTTAGCTGAAGAAATTGTATAGCTTTTTGAAAGGGTTAAATAATTTCCTCCTTTCCTGCACTCCTAAGGCTTTTCTTGCGCGCGCGTGTGTGTGTGTGAGTGTGAGGTTCCCCGCTAACCACAACTCTGTTTTCCAAAAGGAAATTAAAATGAAATACATCAGGCATGCTGGGACTTCACACTTCAGAGACTTATAATGCAATGTCGCCTTTTTAAATTGATTGTCACTTTAACTGCCCACAGCTACTCTTCAGGAAAGGAGCTTAAGGTTTTACTGTTCTTAATGGGACGATATCTCTCTTCCAATGACTTAATTTAGGCTGTGCTGAAACTCCCATTAAAAGCAGGACCATTAATATTTCATTAAAAATGCCAGTGATGTCAGGGCAGCAGAAAGCTACCTGCCAGTCTGCAGGAAAACCTTCTTCTTCCCCTGTGGTATCCCACAGGAGGGAGAAAAGAGCATGGCAAAGGGTTGCTGAAGCCTCTGCTGGGCCCCTCTGTTTCTCCAAGGTCTGCAGCTCTCATTGTTGCTTAATTGTTTGTGCCTATGCTGTAATTCCTTTCCTGATAATTGGAATATTGCAAATACTGTAAGCAAAAATAGGTGTTGGCCAGAGGTGTTGAGAGGAGGGGATTAAGAACTGCTCATTTCTAAGCACTCATTTCTGGATCTCTTTTCAAAGGAGTGGAGGAGAACAACGAGCATGGAAATGGGAAGATGTATAACAAAGAAGCAATGGTAGCTTTAACAGATTAATAACTACAGCCTTCCAGATATGCCATAAATTTGAATGTATTTGAACACTGTGTGACACATCTTCAGCCAATGTAAATTTTTGTATTTCCCTGATTGCAAACTAAGCAGCTGTGATGCTGTGCAGCATTAGAGGTTGCGTTTTCAGAATGTCTTTAAAATCAAGGAACTCTTTTGTTTGTTTCTCCATCATGAAAAACAAAGGAAACAAACAAACAACAAAAACAACAACTAAATCAACAAATAAATGTAAAAACTAAAAAGGAAGCATTTGTGCCTTGTAGATTCCATAAGGCTGTGGCACCAAAATGCTGGGCATCCAGTCCGGATAACTGCAGGCAGTAGGGGCAGAACTTTCAGCAAACCTGGAAGCTGAGGTTCTCTAACCCAAGTGCTCATGGAACGTAATTTCTTAAATATCCCATCTTTTTCATTGCAAAATGGAAAAGCCCAGGGGTTTGTCCAGATGCCAGACATGCTGCAGTGCTGGGCTGGCTGTGGGAATGTGGCCCCTCTGGGAGCTGGAAAGGGGTACAGGAGACAGGGAGTTGTGCAGCACCACCTAACCGCCTGCCTTCCACCTGAAATACTGCTATTTTGAAATATCTTGTTAAATCTGAGATTCTTTAAGCGCTGCTGAAACCCTGAGGACTCTACTTTAGACCCTGCTGTTTGCATTTTATTATTATGGATTCCATATATTAAATGGGGAGAAGGATATTTTCCAATTTTGAGGTTGTCAGCATTCATTTCTCTTTGCGGGTTTGACACACACGTCATCTCTGGAATTTTTTTGACTGACAAATGCCGTCCAACCCAAACTGTGCCATGCACATGGATCTCACTGACTGAATCTGTGAGCTACTTGCAGTGCTGTGGGATAATAATTACATATTAAATAAATGCAAAGAAACTGGAAGTGAGCCACCACTGTATTTTAACACACAATATTTCATTCTTTGGAACTTCTTTCTAGTGTTACTGTATCTAACTGTTGGGCCTAAACTTGTGGGTTTTACAGCATCGAATAAAAGAAATTAGTGTGTTCCCTTTCTCATACAAATATATGCATTTTTTATGATTAGATATGGCTATTAGACATCATCAGGCTTTTGTTTCCTGAATGTTGATTATATCAAACCATGTCAGAATAAGAATTGTGAAAAAAAAAAAAAAAAAAAGATGTTTTCAAATCTTACAAGCAAAGGCTTGAAGTGATAATCTGTGCATTGGAAGAAGATTCGTAGTAATTACATACTGATAGGAAAGGGCTGCAATAATGCAGACTTTATTATCCTGAAGTCCCATTTCAAAGTTTGGGAACAGTTCTAGTTTATGAGTACAGGCCAGAGGGTAGGTAGTTGTAAAACAGCATTAATATAAATCAAAGTTATTTTAAAAAGAGTGAGCAGGTTATGTTTAAGATATTCCTAAGCTTCTAGCTTTGGAGAAGTAGGAAATGACATATATACGTGGAGATCCCAGAAGAAAAATACAATGTCCACTGTGTCAAGGAAAGATGCTGTATATATATTGATATACTGCAAAGTGAAATTTGTGTGGCAAAGTCATTCGAAAGGAAGCTGGGGCTCTCAAGCTGCGTAATTTCCGTGGTCATTCCCCGCTTCTCTTCCTGAATAAACTGCTAAAAACCAATCTCCAAAGGCCAGCAAAGTGCCGTAAGTGGTGCTTATGGCATGTTGCTGCCCCACCAGGGAACCTCCAGCGGGAACCTCAGCTCTGTGCATGGCTACCAGCAAAATGAGACCAGACAAACCTCTTAGAATAATGGGATAAGTGGAAAGGCTTTATCCAAACAGGAAACATGAATTTTCCACTTGTGCTCTTCTCGTCCATTGCTTTGGATCCTGATGAATGTTTCTTTTCAGCCCGGCTCAGCATCTGACAGCTTTATTCAGCAGTACAAGTAGCTGGCAGTGATGGACGCATATTGTTCAGTGGGGACTGTGATTTTAACCTTGACAGACCACTCTCCATTCTCTAAGCAAAGTCATTCGCATATTCATGTTTTGACTTGAGTAGGTGTTTAATTCTGGTCACATCTTGTCAGATTGGACCATAGGAAAGTACTTAGATCATGGCCATACCTTATTGACCCAGGCTTATAATGATCCTGGCCCTGCTTCCATTACAACATTTGGGCAGTTTCCAATTCTGAAGTGTCTGTTCAGGCTCTCAAATGCATTTTACCCGAAGTTCTGAAGCCTTTTGCTGTTCTCTGTGCAGCTTCTGCTCTTGGTGGCATTTCTGGGCAGCTTCTGTTGTCTCTTTTAGCACCACGTGTTCAGCAAAATATCTAATATACCTGCTGACAAAAGTGTGTTTGCACACGATACGTATATATATGTAACAGTTATATGTGAGTATATTTCCTTTTCTCCCTGCTGAAATCAACTAAAATTGCATCAGTATTATCTTTTACTTGAAAAAAAGATTCTATTTCTTGCAGTATAAAGAAAATATCAAAGTCCAAAAAGCATGACAGATATGTATGAAAACTCAAAATGACAGCATAAATCAGAGCTATACTAAGAATTTTTATTTAAAGCAAACAAGCAACCAACCAACTTCTGAAGGCTGTTTCATATGGGAGGGGATTCTGCCTCCTGACTTTGCAATATTTTCAGAGACAAAAAATGGAATTAAATTTGAAATGTGTGATTGTTTCCAGTTTCAGAGCCTCTTAAGTTTTAGTTGTAAGCAAGGAAGGGCTGTAATCAGTATGCTCAGCTCACAGCCTGTTCTGAAAGGCTGAGCCAGCAGTGCTGCAGAGAGAATGTTCTCTGAGGTCTTCACCAATTCACAGTGTGCTGTGTCTTAGGGCTGCAGGAGGATAATGAATTACAAAAGGTTGAGAAATATCAGAGAAAAAAGGGATGGTTCTCCGTCAGGCATTCACTTCGTGGTCGTCTTCAAGAAAGAGAAGATAAGTAGAACACAGCAGCAGCATTAAAAAAAAAATAGTAAAAAAAGCAGTACTCAATTCTACTCTATTGCTGAAAAGTAATTAAAATCCTAGCTGCTGACTCTTTCCCCTGGGATAAAATTTTTACTGGAAACGAAAAGGAAAGGTGGTTGAACTGTGGAAACATTTACCAGCTGCAGGTATAATACTGTGTCTGTTGTCAGAGTGAACATTTCATTGGTTTATTTCTGGAGGATTATTTAGAGGGTTGTGGTCTTACGTCCAGGTCTCAAGAAAAAAAAAATATAGCCTACGAGGTGTGCCTTCTTTCTACAGAATAGTGATTTGTTACGTGTTTGTCTGAGTTAAATATAGCAGCCAGTCATTTTGTGCAGTCCGATATTTTATCCTGCTAACTTTTAAAAAAGAAAAAAAAAAAAAAAAAAAAAGAAATTCTTGCTTGGATAGATGAAAAAGTCAGCAGAAAAACCACAGCTCCTCGGTTTGTTTCCATGGGGGTTCGAGTGCTCAGCATTGTAAAATTCAGTGATCGGTCAATATGATCAGGGAGTCCCAGCAAACCACATTTTGACGCTTTGTATTGATCTTTTTCTGGATAGTGCCAGCTCCTGATCCCTACAAAATCTTGATGGGAGAGGAATAATTGCGTATTGTTGAACCCACCTTGATTTCATGGGAGAGAGGAGAAGCATGCAGATGGCCCCGCTGATGCTTACTTGTCCTCACAGAAGGTCCTCTGTCGCATTGCTCATGCTGCTGCGTGAGGTCAGCAGCTGTGGACATGCTGCAGATGAAAGGAATAATAGAAATATTATACTGCACTGGTAATCGTATGTTTTGAGGTTACAGCAGCTTAACAACTCGTGTAGATGGTGCTTTCTTGTTTTTAGCAAAGTCTGAGGGGTTTTCTTACAGAGTTGTTTTGTTGTTGTTGTTGTTCATGAACACAGATTCAGTTTTCTCTGCTCCAAGCAGTCACTGACATTGCAGGAGGCTTCAGTCGCTCAGTTCACAGGCTTCACTGGGAAATACCAGCTTCATAGCAGTATCTCTGAATGACATCCAACAGAGATATTTATTTTTCCTCAACAAGATTTATTTGGCTCCTCTCCAGGGCTCTGCCTTTTCCCTGTACTCCTTGAATTTTCCTGGAGGTCCCACTTTTCCTGACTGCCTGCATTCACAGCTCTGACCTGAGCAGCCCGCAGCCAAGTACATCTCCCTATACAGAGAGCTGCCTGTCATTCCTTTCCTATCAGTTTGCTCAAGGAACTGGGCTTTGTGTATCATTTTGTACCCTCACTAAGCAACATTTACCAGCTTACAGAGGTTTCTTGGTAGATATGTTTTCTGCTTTATCTTCCCTTACATTCTCATTACAGTCCCTAATAGGATAAAGACACATAGTGAAAATCCTGTCTACTTTGGGTCTGATACTATTTACTTAAGCGAGCTGGCTTACATATTTTGGTTTAATAATTACAACTCTTTCCCCTTGCAACAATTTGGTGAACCCTACTATTTTCTCCCACTGCAGCCCAAAGAATTATTTACACAGCAGTGTGATCCTCAGGCTAAACACTGATGTGACACTCCTCTAATCATGGGAATCGGTACAAAGATTATTGATTTTTATTTTTTCCAATGATATTTGAATCAAGCCTACAAAGAGAAGATGGTGAGCCATTCTCTGTAGGTGAGAAGGAGCAGGGGAAGGTGTTTCCTGCCTTTAAGGTGCAGAAATGTAGCTCAGCTCACTTTACTGAAGAGGAAATAATACTGAATGGAGCAATAAGTGGGTCTAAAACATTTTCTTGGATGTGAATGGGAGCTAGCAACGCATTTAAAGTGTCACTTTTATCTATATGAAGATGGAATAGAGCTTCTGGGCAGAACTGGCACCTACTGAGGATAGCTGAAGGTAAATGTGCTGTTTCCTCTGTGACTTGTCTGGGCCATCATGTCACACTGAAGGATGAATAACATGTAGGATAGGAAAGAGGCTATGTTGAGCCCAGGAGGATATCCAGAAACAGTTCCTCTGGAAGCAGATAACCTTAGTGCAAACAGATGGACCTCACCAGCAAACCTGCAGCCCTCAGGATTAGTATTAGCTTTGGGAGAGACATCTCACAGATGAAAAAATATAATTTGGTTCCTTTTGCCCAATTTCTGTGAATTAAGGAAGCTAAGGAGCTTCACAGCATTGGCACTTTTCCTTCTGGTTCCTGATGTGGCAAAGGAAAAGGAACAGGGAAAAGGAGAGTTATGGGAACATGTCCTGCTAGGTGTGATTTCTACACCAAAGGGGTGATTCTTGTTTTTTTATGCTTTCGGTGCCCATTTTCCTTTCCCTACTTAGAACAGGTTAAGAACCACATTATGTGCCTTCTGTTATTTGTGATGATGATTTTCTGGTTGCCAAAGTCAAGTTAGAGTGAGCAAGCTTTTCTATCTTTATCATTTATGATTTAAAATGCCAATGGATCTCTTGCTTAATCCAGGGGAAAGTACCATAAGTAGGAACATACTTTGGTTTGCAGTTTATTTTTCTCTGCTTTTCCTTCCCTAATTCAAACAAACCAACATTTTCTTTGATTGGTGCTGTTAAATCGAAGGATGGTATTTCTCTGGAGTCTCCCTGCTACTCCTGGTGGGTTGGATGTGGGTTGTTACAATAAACATAATGAGATGCTGGAAATAGCTGGAGTGGTACCAAGTTGTGGGCTACTTATTTCTTAATCAGGCTTGTTAAATAAACAAAGCATCAGGGCTGAAAAGTGAAAATTTAATTATCTGTTCATTACTGTAGCTGCTATTGAATCATGAACTGTGAAAATAGCAAAAAAAAAGTACAATATAATTTCAAAATGTGGTATATTAGTTTTGGAAATAGAATCTACTAATGTGGCTTGAAGGTAGCAGTGTGTGAATCCAGAGATATCCTGGCTTAATACTATTCTAAAATCCAGATTTCAAAACACAATTATGACCACTTTCGTTTTTCTCTCATTACTGATTTTCCATAGGCCATGTCTTGTTCCTTCAGGAAATATCTGTGATGTTGAGGGCAATCCATGATTTGAATTTCACACAATGAACTGCAGCTCAGAAATGTATCAGCTCTGAAGATGATATTTGTAGCCATGAACTGATTATAGTCAAACTGTGGGAAGAGTAGAAGTGTCTTCCAGAGAGTAATTTTTTTTTTCCTTTTTAACTGTTTCTGAGTCTCTAAAGATCGTTCATCAATCTCCTAACAAGGGGATAAACATGTTTTCACATGGTTGTGTTGGTGGGCTGCTCTATGTGCTTATCTGAAATAGTAATCCCTAGTGAGCATGGCTATCTGCTGCCAGATAGAAGAAAAGTAGTGCTTTACATTGGTAAAATTACAGGTGTCTGTTTATGTATATGTTTTATTCTTTAATTTTTTTCGGCACAGCTTTTAGATGATGATATTAATAAAACCTCTAGAAAATACTGCAAAATGAATGCCTTGTAGCTCGCTTACAGTGCCAAGTCCAAGAAACTTGTTGATTAGATATCTCAGCATCATTTTTCCATTGCTTCTCACTAAGATTCAATTACAAGAATAGGTCTTTTCAACCCAGCGTCTGCCCTCTCCATTAAAGGACATGTCAGAAGATCACATCACGCTTGAACAAGAACAGCAAGGTGTTTAAATCTTTCAATGCTTTTCCTCTAATGCAATCCTAGCATTACACCTGACTCCTCCAGACACACTCATGCTCAATAGTATCTTGCAGAGTTTCTTTGTCACCTATTTCCCTTATATTTGCTAATTGTTAGGTTGGACGTCCTGTTTCTGGGCCAAGACTATTCACTTACTTGCTGTAAAATACAGTGGGCATAATTCAGATTGATGGAGCATCAGCTAGGCTAATCCTCCTCCAGTGTCAACAGTGTCGGATATTCCTGTTGCTACAATGCCATCATGATCAGAAACATTCATGGATTTTATTTTGCTCCACAAAATGAAGTGATTGGAGGTGGGGAATGTGCTTCGTATTCAGAAACTTTTTTCCCTTTTCCGTGGTAATCATTTACATTTATATATGTATACACATGCACACATACACATAAACATATAAATACGTATCGTTTTTGCTCAGCTCTTAAAAATGTTCTGCATCTAGTGCACGAAGCCACATTTACCACTAGCTGGAGAGAAAACATACTAATATGAAATCAAATATTTGGCTTGTTGAATGCAAGATGTAATTACATTCACTTGAACACACTTACACCCGGGAAAGAAACCATATTTTTTGGAAAAAAAATAATTTTCAAAGGTGTTTTCATGTCTATCCTGGGAGACAGCAAAAGCGGAGGTGACTTTGCTCTAAATATAATAATCTGCTTCTTTTTTAAAAAATATATCTGAATTTTTTTATGCCACAGCTCAAATCCTATAATTATAAAGTAGCCTTTGCAAAGAAGTTTTTTACCCAATTAGTACATGTTGGGTTCATGAAGCAACTTTTTCACTAAAGGTTTAAAAAAAAAAAAAGAAAGCTTTTTAGGGAAAACATCCAAAAATAGACAACTAAAGACCTGGCTGCTCTCTGATCCCTGGCAGACCCCACCTCTTAACATGCATATGGTCATAAGTTTAAACCACCTGCTAGACCTGTAAGCTCAGCCTCACTGAGGACAGGGCAATGGTTCTTCCTGGGAGCCCAAGCTGCTTATTGGGAGCCCAGTTAAGCACCTGCAGTAAGCAGTCTGGTAGTTTGTTTAATATTGATAGAGTTTCCCACTTTCCTAAAACTAAACATGCACTTAATTGTGTTGCTGGACTGAAGTCTGAGATAGATGAAATGAAACAAGGCTGTGAATGGAGACATTTGCCCTTCCAGGCAGATTATTCACTCCACATTGCTTTCCCTTAGACTTCAAAATTCACTTGATTTCTGTCTGCAATAATCTTTGATATCATACAGAAGCAGGAAAGACTTTTATTTTCATACATTTTCAGACAGATTTTGCCACTTCCACAGCTGCAGTAGCATCCCTAGTGTAAACTTGTTCAAAGCAAAGGAGATTTTAATCAGATCTAAATTTGTCCCTGAAGATTTATATAAATTTCATGGTGATGATGTAACTCAATCTATTGCAAAAGATCTATTACACTTATGTTTAGTTGGTTATCTTTTAGCCTAAATAAACGACTGCAAGAATTATGCTGCTCTAATTTGCACATCTGATAAGCCATGGTGGAAGCTCCAGGGTTCCAGTATAGAAAGATGCAGTGCCTGAAAGTTGTCACCAATTCTGAACTTCTTTTGTTTGCTTAAAACGAGTCCTAAAATTGGATAAGACTGCCTCTCTGTTTTACTGTAAACTGTAAAAAATGTAGTTTTACTGTTGCTTTTTCAGACAGGAACAGAACAGGAGACAACACTAGTGCCAGCAAGTGTCATTAACTCCTCTTGTGGGTGCCACTGATTTACAGTTTGCCATCCCTTGTGGTTGTTAACAGTTGCTTGTCTAATCCAAGAGAGCCAAAGGAACCTCATCTCCATTGATCAATTTCATTAAACTGTACCTTATATCTTTAGTTAAAAAGCATCACTTTCTAGACTTTCCCTGCACGCATCCTTCTCTCATCAGTGCCATTTCTACAGCACAAAGTAAAATTCAACCCAATAGTAACATCCTGGATCTGTTTCTTTTTGGGTAGGCTGTTTTTTCTTCCCTGCAAGTTAAATGGGATGTTCAAAGCCTTAGAAGAAGGGCTAAAGTAATCAGCAATTTATTTGACAGCTGAGAGTGTGCTTTTGTAGCTGTCTGTCAACTTCTGGAAAGCCACAGACTATAAGACTGAGGTAATGTGCAAAATGAGACACACGTGTGCACTGTCCCTAAGTGTTTTCAAAGCGTCAGCATTGCCAAATGCACTCAGTATTCAATGTTCATAAATAAGCTTCAGTTCCTAACTTGTTTTAGCTTTTCTAGCAGTTTAAACAACTCCTGGACTTGTATTAAGTGACAATCACATAGACTTCGATAGCCCTTCTATTCACAGCTCTCAAAAACATTTGATGCATGTGAGTTATCCAAATTTGCAGTAACCACTGAAGAAGGGCATGTTTCCCTCTGCAGGGATGGAGATAGTATCTTTACAGCTATTTTTATGGCTCTACGACCTCAAAGCCCATCTTTTTTCCAACATTTCAAGGGTAAAGGAGATGAAACCTGGGTACGGCAGGAAACTGTGGCAGCCGGTAGATTTATGTCTTCTTGCTTAGAAGCTGTTTTCAGGGGTAATTCTGAATTTTGGAGTTAAAAGAGAAATATGCTACTTTTATGGACCTATATCAGAACACTCTGAAGTCTGCTGCTGTTGCTGTGATCTTTGCCTGTTTTCAAATTAAACATTTGATACTCATCGTGAAGTGATAATTTTCAAGATAACTGAAAAGCTCTCATCCTCCCTCTCTGCCTGCTAATTGCTTACTTTTCCAAATCAAAATTCGGTGGCAAAATTTGAATTCTTCTTTCTAAATCAGCAGAAAAAATGCAAAAAAAGTTCTGAAACTTCCCCAAATTCCTGACAAACAGAAATTCCTTGGTGTGGTCCTGCTCCAAACCCCAACGTGTCAGTTCTGAGTGCTGCAGTTCCAGAGCAGTCAATGTATGACTGTTGCTCTGAGCATCTGCCGTACCAGTCTGTGCCCTAGGATTCCAGGCCCGAAGTCCTTGCCTTGTCCCCAGGGTGGTTCACTCAGAGGTTGCTCATTGCTGCATGGGCAGTGATCCCACCATGCCTGAGGCTCAGCAACCACATGAACTGGAGGCTTCTCTTCACATGAATAAAGCAGCCCAAGTGGGACCTAGAGGAGGAAGACTTTAGTTCTTGATGTGTCATTCACCTGAAGGCTCTTGGTGCTAAAGGAAGCCACAGCCATTTTCTAATTTTTTTTCTATTTGATGGGGTTGTTTTTGGTTTGTTTTTTTTTTTTTTTTTTGCCATTTGGCAGTGGAAGCACGGAAGGAGGTTCCCTTCACTTACCAGTGTTTGCTAAGCTAAATCCCACTTTGTAATTTCTGTTCTTTTTTTCTCTTTGTATGTCGCTGCTCTTGATATTAAGCCAAGTTCATGGCCAAAGCAATGGCAGTCTGTCCCTGCAGGTCCCACAGAGCTGGCCCTTCTGCATCCCCATGCACAGCCCAGGGACCTGGCCCTCGGTCTCACAGTCTGCCCAGGTTTTATTTTAAAACAGAACTGTCTGAGAAAGCATTGGAAAATACCAAAAATCCCGTGGAAGACTTGTTTAAAAATCCTACAGAAATAATTGCAGCTTATTGAAAAAACTAGAAGTGGTTTCAAAAGTGCATAGGCGTGTTTGGAGATTGGACAGTCTATAATCAAGCAAAGATTCAATGACATTTTACCTCAAGCTAATAGATTTTGTTAACCTTTTTATTTTTCAAGCCATGTGTCTGTGGCTATTCCCTGCTGTCCAAAATACCTCGTATCCTTTTTCATCACAGCACCCGTTACTGAAAGGTCCATGGCACGGCACTGCAGCCGGCATCACGGCCAACAAGGAAGCCTGATATTTCAGCTCAGTTTTTTTTCTGTGGCAACGCATCCCTCGTGATTTGCAGCTGTATTTATGACGTGTGAGAGAACATTCCCGACTTAGACCCCACAGTTGTTGGGTTGGTGTTTAGAGAGGGAATCTCCTTACCTGGGTTTAAGGCCACAGAATTTCACACACACGCACCTGTAATGAGGCCAGTAAGTTGTGTTTAGCTAACATCTATCTTCCAAGACAAGGCTTAAACTAGAACAGGCGGCTTCAAGAGAGGAAGTATCCACTAATTCCACAGATTCTTCCTGTAAAAAGTCAGCTTCATCTTGTTAAAAATTGATACCTTATTTTTATCTTCGTTTTAGTTTTAGATAGTTGTTCTTATGCTTTTCTCGAGTAGATTGGAAAGTCCCTCTTGACAGATACGGTGTTCCCTTTATGTATGACTGCCACACATGCTTACCTGATATGGTTTTATTTCAGCTAGTCTGAGTAATGATGATAAAAGAAACCCGATACTCATTTCAGCAGCTTTAATACACATCAACTTTCCACATTCATTTTTATAGTCTACATTAAAGTTACTGTGATATAATCAAATCTTGAGCTCCTCTCGGACAAACTACAGAAATTAAATGCTTTACATTTTTCACTGAGCAGTTTTTCCTTTCCAAGTTTAAAATTTTCTTAT
Organism: Chrysolophus pictus; assembly: GCA_037305975.1. Lineage (NCBI taxonomy): Eukaryota > Metazoa > Chordata > Aves > Galliformes > Phasianidae > Chrysolophus > Chrysolophus pictus. Next base: position 4,346,794 of record CM074593.1, on the reverse strand, counting down.
GCCTTTCTTCAGTCCCTCTTTGATTTTTCAACATATTTCTTTTTATAATTACCTACATCTCCTAGCTTCTTTCCTGAAGTGTGACTGTACCTGCTCCTACCCTTGGACACACCGTTTCTTTGCTAGTCACATCCTCTGAAAAGCCTGAAGTTCTGGGGGACTTTCACTTGAAATTCTAGGAGATTTTATTGATTTTTTCAACATATAACACAAATTTTCTTTATACATATATATATAAATATTTAATTTTTTATGTGTCTTAAATTGAGATGTGTGCAGACCCGTGAAAAATCTCCATACTGTTCAACTTAAGATTTCTGGAGCTGATAACAATTGCATGCCAGAATTCTTTGCCTGCTTTTTGCCTTTTACTCATTTAACTCCTGACTTTTACTTCCATGCTGCCATTAAAATTGTAAAGTATATTTAGTCCAAATTCACTCCAGAACACAAACTTGAGTCTTTGAGCAACATTTGCCAAATTCTTCACCTTTCTCTCCCTTTAACTCAGAGTACAGAGAAAACTCTGCTTGTATTGTATCATCCCATCTATTTACCCCAAATAAGAGCTATCTAGATGATGCATGCAAGCAAAAATGTGCTTTTGTCCTGGAGTAACTCAGCAGAATAGAAAACAAATAAGAATGTTTATGCCCATCGTTGGAATATACAGTAATATGTGCCCTACCCAAGCCACAGTCTCTTTTGCAGCAATTATAACCTGTTCTTGATGGCGGTGCTTTTCAGCGTGAGGAAAACATTAACTGGGCCACAAAGTTACACAACTCCATATAGTCTAAATTTCAACTATATAATCTACGGAATAGTAATTTACCAGCACAAGTTGGTTCATGTTCTGGATACCAGCAAGGTGGAGAGCAGAAACAAAGATTTTATGGGCTGAATGAGTCCAATGGGTTTTGCGATATTGGCATAAAATGCAAATTATTTTCTGTAGTGAGACACATACGAGATAGACAGTGACAGATATGAGAGGACTTTGGGTGATATCCATCAAAAGCCACGAGAATGCCATTCATAAATCTCACTGTAATTTCCTCGAGGGCTCTTGGCTGTTGTTTCATTGGCCTGATGCTCTGCAGTTTACCACTGCTGGCATTTATGCTGTGTGTGTAATTTTGAGCTGGATAGTCTTGAAACCATTTAACTTGTGGAAGTAAATTGCTTGGAGCACTATGAAAATATCATTGAGACTGTGTGGTTTTTAAACTCCTTTTCACTGTACTGTGTTACTGAATTATTTCCAGCTGCTTCTAGACACTCCTTGTTGCCTTGCAATAATAAATCTATACATCCTATGTCATTCAGGTGATGTTTATATGTTTGGAGAAAATAAAATTTTTCCCAAGCTCTGCTACAAAGCAGTGTTAGTGGCATTGCTTAACGTGTTTATCTTTTTATGTTGGAAACCATATTTACATTTTGTCACACACGAGGTTTGCTTTGGAAATGCTAAACATTAAAACACAAGTAAAGCCTTTTCTCATTTTATTTCCAACAAGGTGTAGATTACCAATTGACTCTAATGATACTTCCATACAACTCAGAGAGTTCTGGTAAAACTCCCCATGAAACAAGCAGCTCAATTGAAGTGCCAATCCAAACTCCAGAGTTCTCAGAGTCATTAATAATAGACAAAACTGGTGCTGCTACATCATGTTTAGGAAGCCGTAACCCCAAACAATGGGGATATTAATTTAGTCAATTGTGGTTAGCCTTATTTATACTCAACTTATTTTATTGGATGAGCCCTAACCCTTTAAAACCATTCAGAACTTCTACATGTGAAAATAGTTCCAAAAAACTCATGTTGGTAGAAGTCTAATGAGAATTCATCAGACCTCCTTTACTGTTGCTATATTGCTTCCAAAAATAGATTGTTTTTAACTTTTATGAGAGACCTTTTCTAGCCGAACAAAAATAAAATGCCAATGATAATAGAAAAATAACTATTAATTGATTTTAAATACTGGTGGTCTTTAGTGGTGCCAAAATTAATGTCAGTGATAATATATTTATGTAGCCTTTTTTTTTTTTTTTAAATCCTTGAGCTCCTTACAAAATGGCTTACAAATTATTTAAAGAGAAGAGCAGCCAAATTTGGAGTAAAATATGTCAGTTGTTTTATAGCACACGGCAATGCAATACAGCATTTCAGGATGGTTTTTCAATTGAAACTGCAGAGGAATATTGGGAGAATGTATTACTAGAACTGGAACTGGTCCAGATTCCTGGGATTTACACAGTTTTACAGTACTTTCTGGGAGATCTTTAAACATCATAACTGCTCAGGATAACCATCTACAGTGCCTGTCTAGTGCTCCTGCTAGGTTCCAAATAGAGTGTCAAAATATAGCATGCCCAGGATGATACTTTTAGTATCCAAAGCTAGCAGAATATTAGTCGATGGTAAAGCCTCTGTGCTCACAAAACCACTAAAAGCATATTTTCAATTGCAAGAGTTTTAAAGTGGTTTGAGATCTGATGACTTGCTTGTACAATGGGAGTATTTAAAACAGGCCTCCAAGACAGTCTCAACCTCTTGGTCATCTCTTCCATTTTCTTAAAAAAAAAAAAAAAGGAAAAAGAAAAAATGCCAGAGTAGTTGTATGCTTCAGAATTTCTCAATATTTCCCTTCAGAGCCATTATTTGGTGAAATCCAAGCTCCTGCATTGCAGCGTGTGTGGGGCTTTCAAGAGGAAGCATGGCAATCACACGCAGATGAGCCTCAGCCCCCATATTCTTGCTCTTGCTGATCTGGATGTGTGCCATGGCGAGCCTGCTTATTTCTCTGCCTTATGCTCATACTGCCAGTGGGACTCGTAGATCTGTGGTCTTCCAGAAGCTGGAATGGTGCTGATTTTTTCTGATAGTAGTAACTGAGAACATCACTTGTACTTGCTCCTGGTGACAAGGTTTTCACTGCTTTTGCCGAATTTGCCACGTTGGGTGGGAAAACTTCCCAGGTTAATAAAAACTTCCCTGCTCAATAATATAGCACAGGTCTACATGTTGGTGAAAGAGCGTCTAACGCAACTGAAATAGCTTTATAACTTGTACAAAAGAGCAGAACTTCTTTCTGTTGTATTATTTTTCTTTATTTGTTCAAACTTCCCAGTTATTGATTTCAATCACGTTTTTCCTCCACCTCTACCCAAGGATTAAAAAAAAAAATGTGACAGTAAGCGTAAGGCAGACAAAGGGTCTTCCAAACAGTCTAATCCTCCTCCTGCAGTGTGGGTAATTATATGGCACTTCTGTTTATTTTAACAGACTGTTATCTCCCTGAACAACTCTGTTAGTGACCTCACTCTCCCAGAGGGCAGCTGTGACATCATCAAATGGCGATACTGCTTCCTGATAATTTTAACCCCTGTCATAACCAGTTATAAATTCATAGAGAGACTTCGGGTTACTCTGCAACCTTCCTCATTTTCTTTTTATAGAACAACATCTCCGTTTTACCTGACTTGTTAGTGCATGTGGAACAAAGAGTGGATAGCTAAATAAAGTCTGTCTATCCTGGCATCCCTTACAACTGTTACAAATCCCTTACAAATTCAAAGTGCAGTAGTAAATGAGAGTGTGTTGAGTTTTAGCTTTCTAAATATATTCATGATTTTTTTTCCTATTGTATCAAAATTTGTCAGCTTGGCAAGGGTGAAATCTGTAGTACTGCCTCAATACTGGACACGCTAAGTATGGTATTTATTCAGTAATATTTATGTATGAATGCCATAGACTTCCTGATGTCTAAGAATGAGAGATCATGACTTGGAAATCTTCCAGATTCTGGATATGCCGCTCCCAGCATTGATAACTTGGCAGTGATTGCAGTGTTGATGCTTACAACTAACAATCATTTCTAATACGAATAATATAGCTTTTACAATCCCAGGTTGACTGTGAAGATCTGATTTGATAATTGTTTGCATAATTCAAATTACTGTCTTGTTAAGCTCATATTGTACAGTGAGCTCATTGGCAGTAACATCTAAAAATAAATAAATCACTCCGGTTAAACTGGAAGGTTTGAACTTCGTTGCAGGAATTCCAGCTCTGTATTGTTCTGGCAACTTTTATCTTTCCATCATCCTCCAAGCATCTGCAAAATAGAAGCAATGGATTTTTTTCTTATATACAAAATGTCAAATAATTTACTTTGAATACAAATAATCACCCTCTGTGGCCTCTGTAGAGAAAGAGATGGAATTTTTACACCAAGCTGTAGACAGGTAAAGGAAAGTCCACTGTTTTCAGATGGCTCCACTGGTAGAAGCAATGGAGCCTTGCTCTGTACTTTTGTAGTAAATGGACCGGATTCTTGTATAATTTGTTATCTTAATGGAGCTATGAATCCAGGAGTAAATTTTTATCTTTGCATGATTCAGACAGACTATATTTATCAAGAAATTTTTGGAACCATTACTGATTTTGTAATGAGGGATTTTCAACTTCTGAGTATAAATACATGAAAACCTGCACTTCTGCATTTGTTCCATGCTTTTACTCTTGCAAGATTTTGTGTATGCCTTAAAATGGGTGCACAATAATCTGCCAACCATCCCGGTGATCAAGACTTGTTCCCTACACGCAGGAAGGAGAACACCTATCCAGGAACACTCCAGAAATCAGATATCCAATTGGACAGTCGGCTCCTCGCTTCTTACAAACACATGGGCTGATTTGGTGGCCACATTTACTGTTGCTCTCACTTTCTGTAGGATTTTGATGTGAATTCAACTCAAGAACAACTTGGTCAGGAATACTGGCTTCTGGTTAGAAACTCTGACCAAGAGTGGATGGTGTTAGTTTTTCTTGAGTGTGCAAAAGCAACACAAGCTCATTTCAAAGAGCACTTGGCACAGGAATATCAAGTGTTAGTGCAACTTACTCCAGCTGAGAGTCATTATTTCCAGTGGCAGTGGAAAACCATTGAGAGCTCTCATGGGAAATTGTACAAAATGTTATGGCAGGAATAATATTAACCCTTGCCACTGTTTTATGTGAAATTTCCAGTCACAGCCAAACTTTACTAGGAAACGATTCCAAGATTTGAGAAAATGACACTTTTGCCACCCATGATTTTCATAACGTAGAAAAGGAAAATGTTAAACCAGTTGCTCAGTCTGCTCTCTTGCATCCAGTGTGGGAAGCTAAAAGAGAAAAGCAGTTTCTGCTCACTGCAGGACTTCACTGCTGGTAAGGAAAAGGCAAGGAATGGAAAAGGCTCTTAGAAGGAAGCAGCTCAGGAGTCAGGGAGGGATGGTGGAAATGGCACACTGAAATATCCATGCAAAGATCTGATTTAAACTTACAGACTTCTGTTTCTTCCCTAGAAGTCAACATGAGGTAAGGGATTCTGATGTACCATGAATCTTAGTCATTTAATTAACTATTTAAGCATAAATATATATTAGTATAAAAGTAATCTTAAGAAGGCCCATCCTTTAAAAAGTCCCTGTCTTCTTCCACATGTGAGTCCTAGAAGGATGACGATGTTCAATTAGGTTTAAATTAGTTGCCCATAGCAGTAAGGGTAAATCCAGTCACAGAGCTCAAAATTTAAGCAGATTCTCTTATTTCAGCTGAGATTTCTCGTAAATTGTTGACAGAAGTCTCTGCTCAGGTAGGGCATTATTTTGTAATTTAATTAAAACAGCTCTCCTGGAAGGGAAAAAAAAGAAAAAAAGCAAAAAGGAACCCCAGCAACCCATAACACACACGAAAGCTAACTGCTTAATGAATGCTTTCTGTCAATAAACATTGTGAAGAATGGTCCACATATTGCTGTAATGGCATTAATAGTAATCCAGAACAGTACCTCACTGATTCCCCTTTGCCAGTTCAGCCAAGAAGCAGAAATACTGACTAGAAAATGTACCCTAGCTCAGAGGTAGGAATTAGGCTTGTTAAAAAGTGTGATTGCTGCATTCATATTTTTCAAAGCAGTCTATGGTTACTGTTTAGAAATGCAGACACCCCCCTCCACCACCTTTATAAGCCTGCAGTTTTGCTATCATTAATAAAGCCAAAAGGGAGAGGTGGGGCCACATGTGGTGTCAATACACTTTAATTAAGTGTAATAATTCCCCTTTTCCTGAGGTAGACGTGCTAAGACAGATTTCTCTTCAGAGATTTATGCCTCGCCGATGTATTTCTCAGCTTTTTCCTCCGCTTCGTGTGCAGAGCATCAGTGCCCTCTTTGGGAAGACCACGATTCTGCAGCAGTGTCCGAGGCAGCAGCTCCGAGTATTTCTACACGTCTTCTCTTTTTAGAAGAGCTTTTAGAAAATGAAACTAAGTCTGAAGCCAGGGACCATTTCACCTTAAGCTCCATCACACGAAGCACATCACAAAGCCACAGCTGGATGCCAGCTGCTCTCTGGGGAACCTGTGCTAAGGAACAACACTGATAATTTAACTGGAAGAGTAAGATTTGGGCAATGGAATACCTGAGTCTGCGTGGTGCTGGCTCTGGGCCTTCCATCAGAGCAGGACATCCCACACTGCAACAAAACTACAGTCACCTTCGTCTTCTTGTTGCACTCTGGGGAGTGCAGTGAGTGGGTCGTGACCACTTGGTCAACATGTGGCTATCAATGCTGCGGTCAGATTTGGGCTGAAAAGCTGCAATAGTCAGATCAAACCACATTTAGCAGGACACAGATCTTTCAAAAATCCCACCTAAGATAATTAGGTTTTTGGTTTGGTGTGTGGGATTTGCACTGAAATCGCCAAAACTCTGTGCAGTCCCATGGCCAAAACTTCAGCTATTTTGGGTTAGGACTTGAAACGATGTGTGCGGGAAGATTTATCCTTCCATGAGAAGATAACATACAAAATCACAGTGTGGAACTGGCAAGCTCAGTACCAAAGCATAAGACCGAGGGGATTCGTTGTTATTTCCTTTTAGCTTAGTTGTTGCAGACGACTGCAGTGTTCCTGATGCTGTGTGCCCAGGTCACTGGGAGCAGCCGGAGGGATGGAGCTGCTCACAGCATTGTGTGGGAGCGAAGGGGAAGGCTGAGTGGGAGGGAGGGGATTTTCAAAGTGATCAGAAGCAGATAGCAATGCACAGAGCTTGGGATTAAAGGCACTATTGCTCACTGGAGGTCACTTTTCATCCTGAAGGATAATTCTTGCCTGCTGCTGGCTTAAAAACGCCATCTCGCATTCAACATCTGTTTTAGCAATCTCTTCCAAAAACAAAACAATATTCCCCCAGCGATTGTGGTACAACAACACAACCCCCTCTGCTCCCGCCTGATACCGGGAAGTGCCCCGCTGTGCTGCAAACCTTGCCCTGTGTTCGTGCACTGTATTACCCCCAGACAAGTCAGGGGGCTCTCTCACTTACACATTAAATACTTGGGAAGGATTCACCTGGGACCAAGACTGAACAATTTTGCTGAAGCGAGGAAACTTACAGGAAAGTACTCAGCAGACAGACGGTGTTCGGGGAAGAAACAGATCCTGCAGAAGCTTTTGCTTGATGCTCAGTATGCATCAGATAAGCAGGAACTGTAACATCAGCCAACTTTGGTTGTGCAGCACTTTGCAAGCAGTGGCAGATCCTGATTAATCCATTGGATGAATAGTTTAACCCAAAGTTTAAGTCTGCTGAAAGCTTGTGCAGCACAGCTCCAGCACAAAGTGCTACTTCTATTCTCAACCTGATTGTACCACTCGTGCAAAATAGAGCCAAAGTGCCCAAACCTCTGACTGCAGGAGCAATTTCCCTGCACTGGAGCTTTGTTTCTGATTCCAGCATCACCAGAACCAGAGAAATCTGATTAATCCGAGTGGTGTAATCATTTAGAAAGTGGAAAAGCGTCCGATGATGAAACTGGAAGAAGAAAACAAAAGAGCAACAGAACTGACAGGAATTCTTTCTTTCTAGTGTTACAAGACTGACGAATTTAATCAAAGATCTGTATCTCACCAGACAAGAATTGTCCAATCTGTGTAGGAGTTGAAACTTTTCGCAGAGATAGGTGTGGAAGAACTGTGTCCAACCTGCATTGAACGCAGATCTTTGGCATTTAATGAGTGAAAGAGGAACGCTGAACACAAAAAATCCTGAAGAAAATGGCTTCTCCTCCCAGGGCATTTCCAAGCCAGACTTCCATTACAAGTCAGGCCCAGATCCAGTGTGGGAAAAGAGCCATTATAACGTGCATAAATGATTTTAGTTCTGCTTAAAGCAATGAGAAACCTCTTCTTGTGGCTGCTATGCACACACGTGCGCAGCCTAAATGCACTGACAACAGTTTGAAGCTCTAAAACTCAACTATTCACCTCAGTCCCCTATTTCTTTCTTTCTTCCTCTCTAACATCTGCTGCATGTATATTTAACTCTGTGGCTACTGAACACTTTTTGACCTGGGGTCTGTCTGGTACTCAGGGAAGCTTGTTATTTATTTTCCAAATGCATTTTGTTCCTTCTGTAACTGTCCAGGAGGAAACTCTGAAAACCTGTTATCTGCTTGGGACAAACTGCAGCTGCTGCTAATGCATTCCAAAATGCAGACAATCATACCTATTTTCTGTCTTATTGTTCAGAAAAACAATGTATTCTCCTTTGCCCCCAATCTATAGAACATTTCCTAATCAACTGCAAATAATTTTCTGTAATATGCCTGTTTTATTTGTTGTTGTTCTTTTTTTTTTTTAATTTCACATTATATTGCTTTTTACATTGAATTGATAAAAATATGGCATGTGGTGACAAAATAGTTAACCTTAACCTTATAAGAGAAGCATTGAGATCTTATTTTATTATTATTATTTTTGTTCTATCAGGCGCATTGTATCATAAGAGGGCAGATTTCGAGTAGATATTAGGAAGACATTCTTTACTATGAAGGCTGTGAAACATTGGAACTGGTTGCCCAGTGAGGTTGTAGATGCTCCCTCCCTGGAAGCACTCAAGGCCAGGCTGGATGGGGCTGTGAGTAACCTGAGTCTAGAGGGAGGTGTCCCTGCCTGTAGCAGGGGGTTGGAACCAGGTGATCTTAAAGATCTCTTCCAACCCAAAGAAGTCCATGGTTCTATGATTCTATAGTTCTTATTTCAATTTGACACTTTATTTAAATTCCACACCACTTTAAGTTGGCCAGTATCTGCATCCAGGTATTGCTAGCTACACTTCAGAATTTGTTCTTACATTCCAAAGATTATTTCTGACTTCATGCACTCAAATCCAAACATCCCAATTGAGGGGAAACTGCAGCTCAGCTTGGTGGCTGGAAGCAGAAGCAACCCGTGCCCTATGGCTGTGGAAGAGGCGCTTGCAGTCTGCGAATCCATCCTCAATTGAAACTCACCAGTCATATATTTTTTATGTTACCCATTTGGTGGCACATTCAGCCTTTCTTGAAAGCCCTCAGCCACCCTTGGAATGCCCACCTCCGTGCCCTGTTTCCTCATTCCCACGAACCAGGGCACAGAACATGCTTTTGTGTGGCTGCTATCCACCCTTTGACGTCAGCCCCCCAAAACCCTCTCTTCCATCAGTCAGGGTGCTGAGTTAGTGCTGCAACAAAAACAGTGCCTAACAATATTCCACCACTGCCTTCTTGACTGTTCAAATCGTGAGCCAAGGATGTTCTTCAAGTACTGCGTTGTTACAGGGCTGTGTGGCAGCTTTATTTCATTAGAACAACAGTGTTAAAATTGCCTTCACCAAATCACCCTTAAATATCTGGACTCTCAAGGACGGGTCCTTGAAAGAGAAAGCAATAATCAGGAGGAAGCCAGCTATGGCTCAGATTTTATAATGTTTTCCTGCTGTTATTTTCACCACAGGCTATTTTATACTCCCCACTTCTTTTTTTTTTCCTCCATGAAGCTGCATTTAAGGTCACATCTGTTCAGGGCACATAATGATTTTTATGACAACCTTCCAGAGAAATGGAGAACTTAAAAGAGGGAACTGCAGTTAGACAGGAACATATCAGGGAGGATTTTTCTCCATCTTGAGACATTTTCTCAGGTTGATCTCAGATGATTTATCCCTAAGCAAGCAATTGACTAACAGGAGCCAGAGAGTGAAAGAAGGTAGAAGTGGTAGAGAAGCACAGACACCAGAGCAGTTTATCAATGATGCTGTAGGTGCTGTAGGTTTACCTTTCACTGAAACCCAGTGCAACACACAAGCATTTTGGAAGTAGAAAAGCTGCAAGCAAGAAAAAATAAAAATATTGTCCAAAAAAATCATAGGTTTAAAACATACATTTTAAAGGCTGGAGAGATCGGGAATTAGTGAGATCTAGTCTATACATAATATCTTCAGCAGAGTGTGTGCAGGAGATGGGAATTGCTCTGTTCTTTCACAGTTGTCTTACCTGTTGGAAACCTCCTATGCATTATGAAGACATTTCTGATAAATCAGAGGATCCTTTTCATTCTTGCCTGGCTCCTTCAGCTGTGAAATGACATGACATGATGTGACATGAGGTGGGTGACTTTGTGCCATCACCATGTGTCATGGAGGGCACTGGGCTGATGAGGACATGGATGCAGGTGATGGTGGGATTGTGAAAAGCAGCAAAAGAAACTGGTTTGTTGTGAAAGGACCCAGATCTGGTACTGCAAGGAATGGTTCCGTTCGCTTTATTGTGGCTCGATGTATGATCCCATGCTGCATTTAATAAGGTTGTATTAGCTGATATGACCTAAGAGCAATTCTTTATCACTGGATTTGTAGGACTTTTTACAGACCCTTTTTGATCTTGGACAAAGCAAACATTTGATTTTCTTCTTTATCAAATAACCCCTAAAACCATTTACAGGCTTCACGGTAAACAGAACCCTTGCTGAGATTAAAGCTCTGAAGTAGAAACATGGAAAATATCAATTGCAATAAAAATGGTGCCTTTCAGTGACTGTAATGATTATATCGTGCATGTGGTGTTCATGTCCTGGCCTGCATTAGTGCTGTCTGCAGAGTGTTGAACATGCTTTAATGCCAGAGCTCCTGTGATCCATGCTCTGAGTCGTCACAAGGCAAGGAGTTCGAGCGAGTGCTCACAGCGTTCCTGCTCTAATTAGCCATCACTTAATGCTTTAACGCATCACCTCCTACACTGGCTACAGAAACATCTTTCCTCTGTAGGATCACCAAATGAGAAATCTTTAAAGAGCACAAAGATGACCACAAGAGTGTCCACGCAACGCCGTTCTGCGGCAGACCTTCCTCTGTTTTCTATCTATTGTTTTTGGACACACTTCTGTCTCGGGGCTCTGAATTAGTGCTCAGCTGCTGCAGATTAATAGAAAAGTCATGGGAATCTTCTGCTGGCACTGAAGTATGGACTGAATCAGATTGGTAAAGCTTCAGCTCCAGACTTCTGCATCAGCTATAAGAGGGTGTAGCTCTGCTTTCCCCCCTGCCTTTTGCTTTATTAATCCAAATAGACTCCAGAATAAATTACTACCAAATGAAAACAGTAGCATTTTAAATCCATTTTCTACAAGTGCAAATGAATTCAGAAAGAGCAAAGCAGGAGATTGCTAGGCTGTCCTCCTCCAGTGCAATGAGCAGATCACATTGTGGAAGTGCTGCATGAAATTATGGCAGCTGACTTCTGGGAGCTCTACTGGTAGCTCTATCATTCATGTTTAGCCTCCTGTGGGTGCATTTTTCAATTGATATCCCTTAAATAACCTTAATTATGTGTATGTTAAAGTGCCTCGTACAGCAGGGAAAATTGAGGAAGACACTTATTAAAAAGAGGCACCAGCACATGTGGTATTATTTTTACAGTCATCTAGTGTGTTGATATAAAGTATTACATTTGAGTCAAACCTCATTTGCGTGAGTAGTTAAAGTGAAAGCTGATCCGCCTTTGCATTGTGGCTCGAATGGCTGTCCAATTAGCGGAATGATTAGCCCGGCTAATATCAACAGAACCATTCCTGTGTCAATTTGACAGTTACATCACCACACAGTTTTCAGCCACTTCCTGAGGGTTTCTGAATCAGCCCCAAGAAAACTGCAGCCCCACAAAATATCCCTCCGGAGAAGGCATGTTTCGCAAGTGTCATTTTAGGAAAAGCCAGAGAACGGTTTCTTATAGAGGCCAAATATTTGTGCTGACATTTTTTCACAATTTTCCAGTGTTTTTTCTAAACATATGATCTGTTGTTTTCAGCTTCTGCTTCTGGAAAGACTGCTGAAAATTTGTTTTTACTGAGATTTTGCTTGACCTTGAATGCAAGTTATTACTTGAGCTACTGAATAGTGGTTTATGCTGTTGATACGTTTGCCATAAATCATTGCAGAGGAGTCTTAAAGGTGCACAGGAATATTTATTTGTTTTATTTAAAAAAAAAAACAGAGTGCTTTAATTCCCAATCACTTGCAGAACATGCTTTTTGCTTACGTAGCAGGTATACAAATAAATAACTTCTTTTAAGAATCTCCATCCTTGTTTATCATCTGTGGTTTGTTACTTCTCTCTCCTTTTTCTTTCAAGTAAAGCCAGGAAAGCAAACACATCTTTATCTGCCAATGGACAAGTCAGCCTCTTTGCTTTCTCTTTGCTGCAAGCTGAGATCAGTTTGCAGTCCTTCCACCTGCTCCTCCAGCGCATTCATGCTTTGAACTCCCTCCTGCAGACACAGGGGCCTGCCAGTGGGTTGAGAAGCTTTGTAAGCTCTCTGGTTTGAAAATAAAGAGAGAAGAATTGTGTTCTTGAAGGAAGCATTTAAATGTTGTCGAATGGTTCTGGTTTTTGGTAAACGTTAAGCAACTGCTTCTGAAAAAAAAAGTAGAAGTTTAGAGAGGAATCCCAGTTGGGATTTGAATAATACAAAAAATAGGCTAGGCATCCCCATTCCCTAGCTGTTTTCTTATATACTTGTGCTGATTACATCCACTTTGTTGTCACAATTGCTTACTGCAGACAATACACCTGGAAGATACCACAGAAACATCAATGTTTTTCAAAGAAAGTCATCTCCATCAGCTGTATCTCTGTCACTGCTATGGTGAAAGTCACGAGATGTCACACAGACACATTTCAAGTCAAGGCAGTGCTTTCTTCAGTGTTCTGTGTTACTTGTTTCCCCACGTTATCCTCCCATCCCTGAGAAAAGTTCATTGCACTAAATGGAAAAATGTAAACAATAATTTAAGTGTTCCTGATAACTTGTCTTGATTGCGTTTATACATTATTCTTAAAAGTAGAGTTGCTGTGAAGAACAGGTAGTGATTGCCCTATCTCTAGAATAAACCAGAAAAGAATGTACCTGAATAGCCCAGGAATGGTTTTCTGATCAACGATTCTACAGACATACATGAGATTTTTGGTAAAATAGTCAGTAGGTCCTGGAAGCACAGTCACTTGCTTAAAGAGGCTGATAGGTGCATCCATGATGGCAAGGTGCTGACACCAGCTCTAAATTCGGCAGTGGCAAATCCAATGGCTACCAATGGCAGTGAGTATAAATGCTTTTTAGAATAACTTTGGCACCAGCACTGGGGACCTGTTCTAGATTACCATCAGTGCTGCTATGGATGTCTGGAATTTCTTCCATGCTTTTTCCTTTCCAGACTCCCTATTAAGATCCTTGTTGGAGTCCATAATTATTAGCTCTAGAAAAAACTTTTTTACAGTGTTAATACTGCAGCTAATTTTTTGGTTCTTTTCCACAACATGAACCTGGATTTAATCAGCTTCCTTTCATGGTTATATCATTTGCATTTACCTTCAAGAGTGTGCGGAGAAAAGCACAATGAGTTCTTCCTTCATTAAGGAAAGACAGAGAATGACTTCAGGTACCACCAACAACTGAAGTCATCACGTTTAATCATTGTAATTTGTTCATATATCACATTTTTATTGGCTGACCAATGTCCCAGTTGCATTGAAAACTTCTCTCCTTCCACCAAATACAAATAATATCTTTTTTACCCCCCATGTATTTGCTTAATAGGAAATTCTTCATTTCATTTTGTCCCAAAGGATTCCCCTGTGGGATGTCCTTTGGTTAGACAGGAAGCCAAAAACACAAACTGCGTTCATAGTATGGGACAGTAAAATCAAATCCACAAAATGTTTTTTGTTTAGAAAGTGGCTAAATGTGTTTTATTGTGAGGCATCATGCCCCATTATGCTGGAAATGCCCAGGAGTGGCATTCTTTCCCCTCCATGCCCTAAGTTGACATTGACTGAAATCCTTCCATTAGAGGAGTTTATAACAAGCAGAATTAGGTTGTTGCTTTTAGTTCAAACACATACCCCTTCATTTCCTCTAATTTTATACAATGTAAATAAATACTCAGTGGGGCTTGGAGGCTACTGGAAAGCACTGAATGCTGATCATGTGTTCTAAATAAGGCACTCCCAAAAAAAGCAATGCCTTTAGGCTGGGGAAGGTAATTGTCAGTTGTTGAGGAGAAAGGTCGAGGGGTGCAAGTGGGCTTTTTCCTGTATTTGTCCGAGAGGATAAACAGCAGGGAAGAAATGCTCTGCTAAAATAAAGCAAAGCAAAAGTATGAAGAAAATAGATGACTCCCCTGTTAGGTGGCAGAAGGTTTACTTAAACTGAACTGCTCTGTAAGACCGACGGTCTTTGCTCAACAAGAGAGGATGCTTTTCTCTCATGGAACTCCTGCTTTTTCCTGGAGTCACAGCCTTCCAAGAGTAGGGGAAAAAAAAATGGTTTACAAAGATTTGTTGCTAACACCAACTTTGAAGGTGTTGAAAAGTGAGCTCAAAACCTCACGGTTTCTGTCCTCCAAGATTAAACCTGTTCCCTTCACTACTAGGTAGATTTTTTACTACTGGCCTGTAAAACTTGCAAAGAAAAGGTAGTTAAAATGTCTTATTTGCAACAGTCTTAATAATTAAGTGGTGTTAGAATAATGAAGATTTTGTCACCGCTCAGCCTCTAGTCCAGGAAACGGATGTGTTTCCAGTTGGAGCCTCAGACCTGAAAGTCTCCCTTTCTCCACGTGGCTGATTCAGACACCAAGACTTCAGAGCACAGAATACGTATCAGTTTCATTCAGTTTTGCCCCTCTAGCTGAAAGGAAAATTAAAAGCAAACACCACCCCAGAATTTATAGAGAATTTATTTGCAGGAATATTTTGCCAATCAGAAATAATATTTTCCCCCATGTACTCAAGCTGGCAAAAACAAGCTCGAAAACATTAAACAAATTCATGATGTCAATCTATGGGAAGGTTAACTCAACAAAATAGTGTCTCTATTCTATTCCCATTTGTTTTCTAAATTGTTTAATTCAAGGCACAGCCTTCCTTTAATTTTAGTTTTTTTGGCTAGCTTTAAGAATTTTAAAGAGATCGTAACGATCTTTAAATCACAGATAACTGAACCTATAAAACACAAACTCTGGTCTCTTCATAATGTCATCTCCTGCCAGCTCTCTGTCGGGAATGATTTTCAGTCAATTTGATCTTCAATAAATAATAGGCTAGGTAAACAGGTGAACTCACAGTAGGTAGACTAATCCTCTCACCCCTTCCCTAACGCAGATGTCTCCCAGGGCCAGCAGGAGGGACCGTTATGAGATTGGCAGGCCATACAGCTGTGTCCATTGCACTTTTTCAAGGGCTTAAATAGCCCTCAAGTGTGATTTTATACTCTAAAACATCCTAAAATATGACCACATCCTAAATGCATTAAAGATTGTTCCAGGGCCCCTGTGGTTAAATGAAGGAACCAATATCCTTGAGTAGCTCTGCAAATAGGAAAAGAAAACGACATCAAATGTCTAGAAGACTATCATGGTGAAGAAAAGGATATGAGTGTTTTGCTTGGGTTTAAGGAAAGAATAGGAAATCAAATATGTTGCCAATATCTAGGTTAGTTTCTTGCTATGCTTTGGGGCAGAAAAGGGATAATGAATGCAGATCAAAATGAGCCAGAAACTATCTTGCAACACCTTAATTCCTTAGACTGTCTTGAGAAACAAGATGACAGACAAATAAATAGACAGACTCATGCTTGCCTGAAGGCATGCTGTTTGTCAAATTTACACCTAGATTTTTATCTGACAAGAACATATATTGTCCTCAGATTTTCTCTTATTGCAAATTCAACCCTGAGGAGCATTCTCTGTGATTTCCTTGGAGTATCACACTGAAGTAACTCTTATTTTTCCCAGATAGCTTTACAAACTCAAGATTCATCCTGTAGTACTTTAGAGCTCCAAAGCATTTCTGATGGATAGGAGAGATTAATATGAGCAGTTGATCCTTTAAGACAGTTTTAGCTGAGTAAAAGTCAGATACAGAAACCTGGTTTTATAAACTCATTCTTTTCTTTATGTGTTCTATTCATCTAACTACATTTCATCTCGTTTTCAACTTAACTTCATTGTATCCGACATGACTGGCTGTTTCTAATTTGAATTTTACAAAACTAATCAGCAAAGCCAGGTAAAATCTATCCTAAAGGAACAAACTGGCTCTGTCTATCTGGGAGACTCGATGGACTGTATGGACTGTCAAAGCCTATAGGACGTCAAACCCTACAGAACAGCTAAATGAAAACAGATGTGTTCAGCCCCCTGTTCAGTGCTACCTTCAGCAAGAACAAAGCAGGTGTTTGGCTGTTATCAGCTAAGCTCAGAAGTCTGGGCTGTTTTTTTCCTTATCATAGGCTTTCAAACAACATGCTTGAGGAATAAAATTAAACTCGTTCCCACTCAGCACTTGAGAGATTTCGGTCTCACTTTACCTGCCTTTCCACCCCATATTCCTTTCGTGACTTTTCCCCTTTTTGGTCTGAGGCCCAGCAATTTGCTGAGCAAGGTATCCAAGCCAGTAATGGGACATAATCCAGTGCAGTGGGTGGTTGGATAGTAGTGGGGAGAAATTTGAACTAGTCATGTCAAAGTAAAATTGCTAAAGTCAGTTATAATTTTTTTTTATTTTTTTTTTCCACGTGTTGGAATTTGTTCCTTATTTTTCTCAGAAATTCTGAAATCTCGCATGGTTTCATAAGCTTTTACACTTGATTTTACTGATCCTGTGCTGTGAATTGAAACCTTGGTTCATGAAATTCCTATTGATCTGCCTCCATGACTATCGTTCCTGAGCTGTGCAGTACATCTGTACTGGAATTATTGTTGTGCTAAAATCTAGAAGGCTTCATATCCACTGGGAAAAGCATTTCTTAATTTCACGAGTGCATCCTGGGCTGGAACTGCTCAGCACTAAGTTATTAAAGTTAAAATAATAGTAGCAGTAACAATAACAGCAATAACCCAACATTATATTATGAATTAAGATTTAAATCATCATCCTTTGAAGGACTTCATAAAAAAATCCCATTACCTTTAATCTTTCTGTTAGGTTCATAGTACTTCATTTGTTGTGTATTACTGCTGCAAAGTACTGAAATACATCTAAAGGAGTGAGTGTTTAACGAGGCCTAACCTATAACATGCTGCTGGAGATCAATAAATATATTACAGAAGAGTCACATAACGTTTAAGGAGGAATAAATTGGCAGAAGTATAAAGGAGGTGTTTTAAACCTGAGACACGCTGATTTTTACATCAGTTTCACTGAGTATCCACTTAGAAATTTATGAAGAGGTGATAATTTTCTAGTAAGCATTAAAAGACAGTTTAGAAAGCTCTAGGAGCTTTTCCATAAAGAAGCAATTTGTTTCTTTTGCTTTTTTTTTAAATAGCCTGATGGCTTCTTCTACATCTTAAATAAAATAACCAAGTCTGTTCTGCAAAAGTAGAACTCTTGACCTCATCTGCAAATGGAAATGATTCTGATCTCATTTACATCATTGTCTGCAGATTGGTTTATTCTGAGACTCCACGACTTAGTTGGATTGTCAGCAAGAAAGAGAAAGAGAGAAAGGAATACTAGCCTTGGAGCAAATTTCTTCCCATGGTTCACTGAAAGCATCCTCCCCATCTGCTTTCTCTTTTATTCACATATTAGTTACACTATTTCCTGGATCCTGCTTTCACAGTTTCCTTTGCTGTTATGTGGTCAGTATAATGTATTGTAATGAAGCATAGGTAAAAAGAGCCTGCAAACTTGAGCTGGATGAACCTTGCCAAAATTTATCTCCTTGCAAAATTGATATCAGGGAGGTCTGGAGCACAGGTAGGTGGCATAGCCCATGCAGTACAGTGTTGGCCACTGTAAATAGAGGAAATGCAAATGACCAAGTCACAAGTCATTGCATTTATTTGTGCCTTCTCTGCAGTCAGCACTGGAACAGATAAGAGAATAGTAATTTGTTAACAGATACTCTACCATGTTAAAAGTACTTTATTTTGTTTTTCATTATTCCAGCAATGTATTTTTTCCCTGTTCTTCTGTAACCTTTTTCTTCCAGGAAAGTGAAATATTGTCGTATAATGTTTCTTAATTCCTTGCCACAGCACTGAGCATGGACTCAGGCCCATACTGAGCATTTCAAGAGAACGATGACAGTCATGTCAGTTTTGGTTTCTATATAATTGCACCCCAAGAGCCTGGGATCTGGCTGCATTGAAAAAATCTCCCCCAGTATAAATAAATTTGAAAATAGCCAACAGAATCTGAATAATCTATTAGATATCCATTCTCCTGTATTTTTTCAGTGCTCTTTTTCTCTGTGGTTTCCACAGTTTGCAGTGTGCCTCTTTTCCTCATCTGACCATAGCCTCTTCCCTACAGCTTCTCACTCACTGAACAGTGCAGGGAAACAGGCTGAGATTTCCCATTTCATGAAGGGACAAAGGAACAGCATCAGACGAGCTTTGGCCATGAAACTCCCTTCTCACTCTAAGCCAAATCTTCCTTTGTCCTCCAGAACAGGTTTTGGCAGCCAGCTGCTGCTTCGCCTGTCTGCCACGCACTCTTGGCATCCTCAGAGAGCAGTGAGGGCTGCGTGGGGCCAGGCTGCAGCAACCGCTGGCATCTCTGGCATGGGAATGGCTCTTGAGGATCTCCAAAATAGCAGGTGCTCCTCAGCAGAGCAGCACCGTCAGCAAACCAGGCAAAGCCATTTCTCTTACACCTTCCCCTCCAGTTTGCCCCTTGGCCTATCTTTGGTTCAGCTCAAGCTCTAGACCTCAGGGTGCGTTGTATTTTGCACAGTGAACAAAAGCCATTCCTATGAGCTGTTCATTACCCAACACAAGAGCTTTATGCTCCTTGCATGACTTTGAACCCCCCCGGTAAGCAAATGACTGAACTTTCCACACTCTGAAACCTGGATAAAAAGTGCTGAAAATCTCTCTGGAATAATCAAAGACACCTGTCGCTGGTAGAGCCTATTTTCAAGTCAAAGCACAGCTCTAATAGAGATATACAGGATCATCAGATCTGCTCATAGAACTAAGGTGAGGGTTTCATTTTTCTCCTTATGGACAAAGTGTTCCTATTCACTTTCCTCTCATTCAGAAACAGTCCAACCGCTTTGCTGGAAGTATTGAGGAAAATGTTCTTTAAGATGTTAAATAGGCTCTCCCTACCCTCAAGCATTTGCCAGCATTTGCCCCTAAAATGAAAGTTTAGGAGAATTTTGCGGAAATGAAACATTCATGAGATTTAGCCAAAGCTCTACATCCTTCTAAGTCATAAATCGTAGCTGTAGAACAAACTCGCCTCGCCAGATTTGCCTCTTTCTTCATTTGGATTTGCTGGATCACACTTCACTATTTCTTACTAATTCTTCTACAAGAAGCTAGCACACTGTGCATCCTGGTGCTTCAGCTAAAAGCTGTGTTTTACTCTGTTTTATTTTTTTATGAAAGGCTGCCTGAAAATTCCTGCTTTGCAGATCTTGATTTTGAACAGCTCTGATTTGTTGCCATACTGCTTGCTTCTCTCCTGATTTGCTTCATATGCTATTGATTTTCTTCCTCCACTGTAGTAATCTTCTCATCTGACTGCTGCAAAATTTCAGAAGCCTTGCACTGAGGCTTCCTCCTTCCCTTCCAGAAGAGTTCAACAATCTCCTCTCTTTTTTTTCTTCCTTTTTTTTTTTCCTTACATCATCCTCATGGCTCACATCCTTTTTCTGCATCTCCCTCCTGATTCATTATGTAACCATGAATCTCTCTTCAAACACAGAACATCTGGGGATGGAGGGAGAAGGGTATAATTACTATAACATGTGGTAAGAACGGCAGATTATTTTGGTATTATCTTTGCAACTTCCTTATATTTCTCTTGCTTCCCTTTTGGCATTGCAGATGCTAGAAAGTAGCTGAGTGAAAAGTTTCCTACCAGCTCTCTCCAGAGTTTAGAAGGCAGATTCTTGCCAGCATACTGGTGGGCAATACAGAGAGGCCATCAGCAAGGTCATGGTTTGAAAGGCATCAAATGATGCCACAAATAAGTGCTGATATTATGCCATTCCCTGCCACTGGAGTTCGTACTTGAATAAGTGGCCCTGTACTCCATAAAAGTGAGAAGAAGGGAGCAGTATTTCAATGGCATCAGCAGCACCTCACCTGGGAGCCCTTGTGAGACATAGCCCTATGGATGGTAATTCTTCAAAACCCCCTTGTCGAAAAGTTTCCTACTGTGAGTCTGGTGTTGTTACTCTTGTAATATTTGGGGCATTACAGGATGAAAATTTCAGCCCTCCCTTCTTTGGAGATGGTCTCATGCGTGAATTCCTTCATGCTGAAGCTATGATAATAGGGAGTGTGGATACATTTGATAACGAAGATTTACATTCAGTTTCTTAGCAAAAAGGTTTCCTGTGCAAGAATTCTCACTGCTGACGGCCAGCTTTTTGTGCCAGGAGGATCTCTGAGATGCACCTCCTTAACCACAGCTGTCAACCCAAAATGCCCATTAAATCTGTGTGTGGTGCTGGTGTCCCACAGCTCTGCACATAACTTGGCAATCAGAGATTGTGTCAAGCACTGAATGAGCAAGAAGGAAAAGGTAGCTGTATTCAGCATCGAAATCTGGAGCTTGCAGAGAGTTGTTTGTTCTACACAACATGGTGTTAAGCATGCTGCAGCGTTATCTGCACCCACTAAGGTTAGAAAGGGATGGTTAGCAGATAGACAGGCATGAATTCCTGATCTTCAGCAGCAATGCAAGAAATATTGTTACTCTTGAAGATTAATACTTCAAGAGAAGTAAGCTCTTTGGTCCTATTTTCAGCTTAGAATAGTGCCAAGTAATCTTGAATGGGGTTTTGCCTTCTGTTGCAACACAAATATACAGAAGTTGTTGCAAAATAAATGCACACAAATTCTTACGGTTTTGTTTTCTCTTTGTTGCCTTTTCTATTTGACAAAGGCAACTGCAGTAAAACAGTCATTACTCTCCCTCGGAGTCCCATCTTCTCCTCCTGCTGCTCTTGATCCCACTGCAGGGACAACTCATACGTTGAATTTATGAGACTGGAGTAATTTTTGGAAGAGCCCACAGTGGTGCCATAAACAGAAGTTCCAGCTGAGGGAGAAACGAGTCGATAAGTGAGCACCTCTTCACAGTCCCTCATGTTAGAAAGGGAAGTGAAGGAGATTGATAGCTTATGAGCATCACTGGCATCTGTGCCTACATCCTCTTTTGTTAAACCTTGGCTACTAACTACAGGGACTATATTCCATAATACTTAAAGCTCAGTGAATAGTTCATACTGAAATTCATGTTAAAGAAGTTGATTATGTTTCTGTTCATGAATTACACATGAGCAGATGTCAATTTTAAGTACGCTCGTTATTAGAAAGCATTCATCAGATAATTTCTGCAGATACTCTTTGGCTTTCTCTTTGATCTGAACTCAGTTTCTTGTAAGAATGTAACACTAAAATTTGAACTATTTCCATTTCATGCAGAAATTGAAGTCTTCTGATTTCTATTCAGAAATTGGTATAACTATGAATCCAAATTTTTAATTAATATTCTGTATAGTTTATTTAGTAATAGCTGTTTGGCTGAGTTCTTCTGTTAGTTGTCTGATTAGCCAGAATTTTCATGTTTTCATAGAAAACAACCATGGTAAACCTATGTGCAGAACTGATACAAATGCAAACATATGCATGCAAATTACAGTAATTTCTTCACTCTTTCCCGTAGCCACGTAATATCTGCCTGCTGTCCACATTGTTGTATTCTCCATGCTTCAAAATGTACTGTACTAAGTCGCCATGTTTTGCTTTATCAGTCCTTAAGGAAAGGATCCACTGTGAATTTTTTCAGCAGCAATGCAGACATATGATACCAGTTTAAGACAAACACCATGTGGGACTCATTGACCTGGCCCATGAGCTGCAGATCAGGATTGCTTTGCTGCTATCATATTCACTTCCTCTTGCTTTCCAGCTGCTGTAGTTGAGCTCCAGGTTTAGCCCCAATGGGGGCACATGGGGTTACCCTATGCCCTGCTCCCCAGTCCCATTTCTTGACTCATTGAAACACCACAACATCCCATGGCCTGAGTGCTAGCAGGTTACCTTAACCTTTAATATTGAAGCTTTAGTCAGTGGGCTACACGTTGACTAAAATCCACATTTCTTCTGCACTGAAAGTGAGGAGCGACTCCTGGAGAGTCATTTACTGCCTCATCTCTGCTGGGGGGAACGTATCCAGCAACTGGGGGAAATCAGTGAACTGCTCAGGAGTGATGCTTAGATCAGCACAGCCATTTCAGAGGTTAGTTTTTGACTGGACCCAAGCACGTGCTCTTCCTTCTCATCAGCACTGCTGCATGAAGCTGCTTAGGGATTTGATCCCTTCGAATAGACACAAGATGAGGAGAGTGACGTAAAAGGGGAGACATACACTCAGGCCTGGAAGTGTAATGGTCTCTGAGCTGCTTTGCATTATGTGGAAATCTTTCCATATGGCCTGGGCTGTTTTTTAACAAAATAGTGCAGAGCTGCCAAAGAGTCTCAACAGATAAATTTAACCTTGTGTGAAACACAGAGGACAGATCCTTCTCTGGCAGAGCTATGCTGAAAGCCACAGAGAAACACTGCTTTCCACCAGCCGAAGACCCAGCCTAAAGGATCTGGCTTTAGAGGATGGAAAACCACCACAAAACATAAGCTCTCAGCTTGATATACATATTGAAGGCCAGCAGTGCCTGGCGCCTACCAGCTACACAAAGCACACAAGCTGTACAGCTGATGAGCAGTGAGGAGACGCACTAGATGGGAACATGACAGCTAGTGCATGCAGAAACATAGGAAAAGGCATTTGATTTGATTTGATCTGTCAAACAACAGGATATTTCATATGGTAAGAAACAAATAATCTAAGCCTGTACTTCTCATCAAAAGCAGGAGAGGATTTGATGACAAGGAGTAGTTTGCTTGCTTTGTTGCTTGCTCTGATTTGATTTGTGG
The DNA here is from genome assembly GCA_037305975.1 of Chrysolophus pictus. Taxonomy (NCBI): domain Eukaryota; kingdom Metazoa; phylum Chordata; class Aves; order Galliformes; family Phasianidae; genus Chrysolophus; species Chrysolophus pictus. The sequence continues at coordinate 4,323,461 of CM074593.1, read as the reverse complement.
CATGAGATTGATGAGTTTCTCAGGTGCCGTTGAAGGGAATAGCTGCACAACACTATTCATTAAATTTATCACAAATCTATGCTTGCAGAGAAACATCAGTGCAATACAGTGATGTCCTCTAACTCACAGCTGCAAATATAGGATGTTCACAAATGAGCTTTCCCATTCAAATGTAGGTTTCCATTTTATAATGACTTTGGAAACAGCCTGCCTCCAAAAAAGACACAAAATAAAATCTTTTCTTCATTTTGATTAGATCTCACATGGGATTTCTTGAAGGCACTACTCTCCTTTAAAACTGTTAGTTTACTGTAAAAGAATTGCTACAATCTACAGATGATGCTGTAAGCAAAAATAAAAAATCAAACAAGAATCATGTACTCTAGTGTATTACACTGGTCACTCACAAGCTTATCATTTTTTTAAATCTAAGAGACTTTCAAAGCTGTAGTTCTTAGGTTCCAAAAGTGCTAATCTTATTAGAGAATAAAACTAGCCAGAACATAAAACTAGATGCAGAATGACACCTTTCCTCTGCAGGGGAATGTTTGTAGTATTGGAGCATGTAGTCAAAAGAAGAAGGTTCCCATCCTTCTGTCCAGGGTTCTTCATCCTAAAGAACTTCTCACCCTTGTGAGAAATTCTTTAGGCTCTTCATAAATTCGTCTGGGCATTTGGCAAGGTTACAAGCCAGAGAATGAAGCATTTCAGTTTTTTATATGGGAGAGGATGCAGAAATGGGGTTCTTACACCCTTGTGTAGACATAATGGAGGCACACGAACCCAGCTGCTCACTTGAGGGTTTGGGGTTTCAGGCCTGCCAATTTTACCATCCAAAATTTTATTATGAACGCGGGGTTTTTCTCACAAACCACAAGGTAACATCTTTCATCTCTACAGAACTGTTCCCTTCTCTTGACAGCAGGAAGAGGAGCAGCAGTGCTTCACAATGAGTCAATTGGGTGTTGTCCACAATGGCACAGACACCATGTCCTTGTTTTGGGTATCAGGTAAAACTGTATCACAAAAGTTAGCAATGCCTTGCAGATGCTCCTTTCTGTCTCTGTCCTTTGCTGCAGCAGCTCAAGTTAGTGTTAACATACCAACACCAAATTTGGAAATAGATAGATCCAAGTCATTGGTTGCATATTTGAGGGTAAAGCACAGCCACTGAAATGCCATTCATACAACAGTCAGTGCTGTTCAGTGCATCCTTTCAGATCCCTTTGCAAAGAGAATGATTTCTTGTCTTATTCCCAGCCCATGAGTTTCCAACATGTTACAGTGCCCTTTGTGAATACTGCCCACCCTACGCTCCTGTCCTGCAGGAGTTGCTACTCTAGATGCCCCTGACCTGGAGCTATAATGGCAAGTTCCATTCTGTTACATACATTTGACCTAAACATCAAGATAGATTAAAACAAAAGCACTATTGTATTTTCAATCCCATTAAAAAAAAAAAATTATACATTTAAAAAGCCCCAAATCTATTTAAACAAACTCCCACAGAATGCTCATAAACTCAACAGCTGCATGGAAACTATGCCCATCTTTTAGGTAAGTTCTAGTGCTTGTTCAAGAAGGAAGAGATCTTGCCAGCCTCTATTCTACATAAGTTTTATTGGTCACAGTCTTCCCATTAATTAGCAGAAACATCAGTGATCTCGTGGGCTGCCTCTTATTTCTGAGGTGTTGCCTGCTCTCCCTCACTTGTAGAGGCTCCTCATCTTAAAAAGCTGACCTCAGGCTTTGGGGATTCAATAAATCTGTTACCACGCTCCTCTGATAAATATTTTCTCAAGCCGTTTAGTAGAACTGAACAGCAAAGGGAACTGCGGGTAGTAAGAGTGGCCAAATAAACATTCACATTAGTAAGTTGATTTTCCATCAGCGTTGGTGCTACTGGAGCTGGCCACCATGGGCTGCAGGCTGCCTCTAGCCACATGGCTGTTCACTTAGGCCATTAAATGTACATTGATGCATGAGAGATCAAAGGTGACCCAAGAAAACTCATCGGAAAGAGATCTCTGTGAAACCTTCTGCATGAAACAAAGGAATCCAATGGTGCAGGACACGAGGCAAGGGAATAGCACATTCAGCATGGGGGAAATTTCCTCCCAGCCAGGAGAGGTGCACAGCCGTTTCATGTCAGAAAGAAGGATTTGGGGTCAGTTTTAAAGCCTTTGGGACGTTTGATATCTACTTTCATATTACTCTTCCTTCCCCTGTTTCTCAATACATCTTGCAGACTTAATACAATCATGCCTGCCGCAGTGCCTCATTGCAGTGAATTCAGCATTGGTGCAGGACACCACACAGGCAGTTGGGCATCCATGAGAATGAACGATATCTTTTGTTCAAAAACAAAAAGTAAAGTAAACTACAAGATTTCTTAATTCCAAATGTTAAGTTTTGAACTAGAGCAACACTTTACAACACACTGGGTTTCACTTGCATGAAAAAGCTATGAAGGCTTTATGTTTACACGGTTAATTATGGATTACGAGTGATAAGTGCTCTGTCTTGTTCATTGAGATTGTGAAGCCTGACCTATCCGGACTCTTTAGCCTGGTTTGGTAATTAATTTGCCATATGGCTTAGAAATCAACATGCCGAGTTTCTTTGCTCCCTGCATAGTATGGTTTTAGGACTCTTCCTAAAGTTTGTTCAAGATGAGCAGCTAGACATTGCTGGAAGTGCAGCAAATTATAGTGCAAATCTATTCCAAAAGTTAAACCTCAAATTGTCAAAGGTATTCCCTTCAGCTAGCATTACTTTTCTTGCAAACTCTCATAAATAGAAGTCCAGCAAAGAAAGAGACTGATAAATTGGACGTGGATGTATGAAGAGAAAGGGAGCCAGAGACCAATACCTACAAGACATATGTCTTTATTTACTCAAACATAAATCAAACAGGGCAGGAACTTCTGCAAGTAAATCGGATTCCATTTGTATGTTTTTCCTGACACATAAATCTGGCTGTAGCAGAATGGCATGAATAATAGAGGAACCAAACTCCCACAGTGACTAATCTTTCATTGAATCTGGACTGATAACTTACCCTGCTGAGCTGGACTTTGGTGCTGCTGTGTTGAATCACGGGATCACCAGAGGCAACACAGACATGTGTGCATTGAGCAGTTTCTCTGGCTGAAGGCAACATGTCTTGGATAGGAGCTCCAACGTGCTACTGTAGAGCCAACCTTTCCTAATGCTGTGTGCTATAGACAAAAGGGGCTCTCTCTTCTGAGACCTTGGAGCGAGAGTCTGCAGCTGCTTAGGTAACAAATAGCCAAGCACAATGCAGGGGATCTAGTGAGAGCAGTGCCAAATGGCAGTGAGAAAAAATAAACTACTCGCAGATGTGTTTGTGTATAAGCCTGCCGATGCTGAAGTGCACCAAGAACCAAGCTATCCTCCAAGACATGGGGGAAGGTCCTCTGGGATTTGACAGGAGCTGGCTTCAGCCTCCCAAGTCCTCAGACCCCAGCAGGCATATTCCATCGTTTCCCAGTGCTCAAGCTAATGAAATATGCCCTGTAAGCTGCAAAATGATAATGTGGTGTAACATTCCTTGCAAACTGTACAGGAATTCTCACAGCAGCAGCCATAGCCACGTGGCTCAGATACAAGTTCCCTGGCTGACAATAGCTGGGTGATATCTATGTGAAGGATCAACTAGAAAAGGCTCTCACAGCCAAACTCAAGAGGCATTTCCAGGAGAGAAAAATCCCCCCTTTCTTAGCTACGTTTTGCTGTCCAAGCTGCTGAAGCTGCAAATTTGACCATCTTATAATTTGAAGAGACCTTAGGTGAATCCAGTCTCACTCTTAGGAATGTTATCTTTTCAGTTTTGGCAAACAGAGGATATTTTCTTAGAGATTCCTCTTGCTTGCACTAAAATGGAGAAAGATGGAACACGAGTGTAGGTTTTACTCCTTTGGCTGACAAAGTCCTCTTTGAATTAAAAAAAAAAGAAAAAATGATCATGCAAAATATTATTAATGATAAAATCCACAGTTTTTGCTAAGCCAGAACATTACTCAAGGTCATATCCCCTGAAATCCTCCTTTGACTGATGGAGTGGTTTCTTCCAGTTTAAACGCAGTCACAATATTATCCCTAATGTAAACTGGCAACATGGATGTTTTTGCAGTTGGTGTTGGTAAAGCATTCCCAAGAGTGGCAGATTACTTTCCACCATGGAAAAACAAATTCCACCCTCCCTGCCATCACCCCCTATTCCACTCACCTTTTCCAAACAGTACATTCAGTAGGAAATCCTGATGATGTTAAAGCTACTTCTGCTGAAAACCTGGCTACCTTAATTGGTCCTGTTCACTTGATATATGACATTTTCTAAGTCAAAGTTTTCCTATTCTGAGCGTCCATTAATTATGTCTCCAATGAGGCCTTCCTGGTACTGTATCAAATCCACTAAAACCTATCTTGCAGGAATGGAAAATGAGTAAGCAGATCCATGAAGGATAACAAAACAAGACGTTCCTCTGGGGTGTATTAAAGACTACCTTAATGCAGTAGGGCAGGCTGTCGGGGCCACAGCAGCAGAACACTTTAGAGGTGGGGAGTGGAGAACAGCCTTACAAGCAGCTCCTTTGAGCAGCAGGCTGGCACAGTTACCTGGAATGATCGCATACGTTAATGCTGTGGATGCTGAGTGTCTCATAAATACCCTGATATATGGCAGGAGGAGCACAGGAGCGGCTCCTGCAGAGCCTCCATCGTGGAGGTGAGGGAAAGATTCAATTGCCTGTGCTGGAAAAGGACCGATTTGGTTAAGGAAAGAAAGGCTGCAGAGACAAGGAAGAAGGAAATGAAGGGGGCCTTATTTTAAAACCGCACTGCGGTTTTAATTCTACCACAATTGGAGCTAATGGCTTTGCTCCTCTCATCTGTAAAGGTCTAGAAGACAGTTGTGAGGCTGATAGTTTTTTAATAGCTTAGCAAAGAAGCCATCTGGAAGGACAAAGTGCTGCATTATTTCTAGATTTGAATGATGCTAATGTGTTGTTCTAGCATAGTACCCAGCAACTTAGGATGGTTGTACTAGAAAGGGGCCAGGCTGGTTTTTCTACCTGTCCCTGGCTGGCAAATTCAGTTGGACACAGAGACAAATTTTCAAGCTACACTGCAGATGAGTCTTCCAGTGCTTCAAAAACTTGTCATCTAAAGAGACTTTTTGGGGGTAAAATATGTGCCACAAAGAATGAGCTGTCTCTGATGTGACGGTGATCTGTATTTCATGAGACTGCACAGGGCCTATGAGCAGGTCCCTTCCCCCTCCTGCCTCCCTTGCACCAGACCAAGTCAGGCATGGATAATATCCTGAAGGAATGACTTGAGAAAAAAACTCATGGAAAATCTTGCCTCCAAAGAAAGACTGCTGATGAAAATCACACGCTGAAGACTTTATTTTAGACAGTCCTTGCATTCTGATTCTCTGGGTCATATACAGATTTCCAGGATGTGAATCTAGGAAAATAAGAACTATATTAACTAAGTCTGTGTCAGTAGTTTTCATGATGTAAGAGATGACTACGCCATATATTTGTAAGTCTACTTTTAGGTAGATGCAAGCAGGCTGACAAAATGCTACGTAGTCATGGCTAGGCTGATTTAACAAGCCTCTCTAACTGAAAAACCCTATCAGATTAAGTTTACACACTCACACAGCCTATGGATTGGAGTTGAATCAGATCCAACCTACACTGCACTTATTAGACATCCTCTACCCTCTGAGAATTGTACAGCTTCTTAAATATCCATCTATCCATCCTAATAGCATGCTGCTTTCTCGGGGTGAATATCCATCTTCGTGGACTTTAGACATTTTAAATTTAGGCATCAGTCATCCTAGGCTCCTGTTATCATGAGAGGAGAGAAATGACTCTCTCTGGAGAGAGATTCATCTCCTTCTAAAATAGGTGTCTAAGGAAGAGGAGATGAATAGCTCTTTGGAAGGGCTTATTTCTGTAGATGTCTGACCAAAGTTATAGCACATGAATCTCAGCTTATCCCTGTCCTCGTATCCAGCTCTCCTCCAGCTTATCTGTGGAATTATCTGGCAGCACACCCACCCATCCTAATGTTTCTATTCTCTATAAGGTGTGGGCAACTTTCTAGAAATATATATGAAAAATAATTAAAATCCATCAATGACTAAGAAGGATTTTTCATATTTCACTGTCTACTTATCTCTATTAACTCCGATAAATTAGGTCAACCAGGGAATGTGGCCCATGTGCTAAAATCATCAGTGAATGATGTCATGGTCAACATGAGTCCTCTTTTAGGAGTTTAAAAGGTAATTGAAAGGTTATTTTTTTTTTTTTTTTTTGGAAGTTCATTTCATTTTTTTTCTAATAGGAAGAAAATGAGATTCAGGTCATATTCAGGCAAGCTCAGGGTGAAGTCATAGGGTGAAGAGAGGGAAGATGGAGTTGAAGATTAATTTGATTAGGATTTCTTAAGATAATATTTGATTTTATGAGGGGTTTAAAAGCAGCAAGGTCCATTTACTAAGTCTAAGCTGTTCACTCTTTTATTTTTTTTCAAGCTACTCTGCAAGGTACAGAGTTTGGGTTGGAGTTGGATGGCCACAAATGGAGAAAAATTAATACCAGTTACAATAAGAATCTGCAAAGTGTTAGCAGAATAAGTGGATTTGATTAAAAGCAGAGTCACATTCTCTGATTTCTCCTTGAGTCCCCTAATTTTTGCAATATTCTAGCTGTGAACTTTTAACTTTGGTGAACATGACAAGCTTTTAATTCTGCCACAGATAAGTAAATCAAAGAATTCACAAGAAGAAAGCTGTTCCTTGCCATGTTTGTGGTTTCCAAAAAAGTGATTAAGGTAGAGCTCGGTCTCCTGTTGCTCCCATAGAAACTTTAAACTTTGTAACTAACTGAAATAGGAAATAACACAGATTCAAAGAATAAAACCCCAACAGAAGTAGATGTGGGATAAATTCCTTCAACCTTATACAGCATCCAATATTTGTGAAGTGGGAGAAGGTCCAGTACACCACACACAGACTGAGGGTGTAGGATAGTTGGGATCTTCTGGAGCAAGAACAGAACTGTGAAAGGAAAAAAAAGCTCCCTGTGAATTAGAGCAAGCATCCACCTGGGTTGCAGAGCACTGAATAATCATTTTGATTTTGAGGACATAACAGTTCTGCCAACCATCCTAGTTCTGGGCAATCCATTAGCGTTGCCAAACTTAGAAGACAGGAAAAAAATAAAGGAAGTGGGGGGATAGGGTGGGGGGAAAGCTACCTTTCTGTTTGCAGCTTATGAATGTGTCCCCAAAGGTGGCAGGGCTATTAAATATCCATCAGGGTCCAGAGTGCCCTCACATCAGTGAGTTTGTTTTTGCAGGAAGTTTGCAGAGGCAGAATGGCTTTACTGATGGCTGTCAGAAAATCCTGGATATCTGCAGCAAGGATTTTATGGTGCATTCTAGCTTGAAGCTGCGACAATCCGTAAGCAGTAAGGATGAAACTTCTAAGAGCAAGAACCTTAAAGAATGAAAAGATCTTTACTCTGAGTATACTGTGTGCCTCCTGTAGCTTCAAAGTGGTTTCTTGTGTTAACAAATTAAGTTTTCAGGTGGACAGAGTACAAATTTAGAGAAAAGGTGTCTAGCTGTACCTCTCATTTTTCTCTTCTTTCCCTTCAAAGAGCCAAGGGTACTTGACTAAAAGATTCAGGGATATTTAAACCTGAAACCAAACTCCTCTCACCCCGACCTTGTGAATCCCCCAAGCTGCTGGAAATTCTGGCACATTTATGATCCACAGTCTAGGGCTTGCCTCTTTGTTTTATTTTCTGGTGAAAATACGTGTAAGTCTGAAGATCAGCGAGCCAGCTTATGCTCACTCTTGCTTTTCTCTAGGACTTTGGCCACCAGCCCAGCCTAGATGTCATTCTGCGAGTCATACAGACATTATTTTCCTTCATCTCTTCCAGGAGCTTTCCTTGCCCTGCCATCTTATCACAGGCTTAGCATTTAAACAGCTTAAGCTTGATGCAGCTTGTTGATGAATTGGCCATTTCTGCAGGCAGCTCACCAGGAAGAGTTGCAGAGGCTTCAGCAGTACTGGATCCAGAACAGCTCATCTGTCCACAGCTTATGGACAATCTTTCCCCACGTCTGGGAGTGCTGGAACACATCTCCAAACCTGTCAGTCTGCTGATCTTTCTAGATAGCTTCTGTTGAGTGAGTGACATGTCTCGCTTTGAGGTCTTTGCACTGTTTGGTGGGTGTTTAACATCCTGGCTCTGAGCGTTAGCAAAAAAAAAACTTCCAGCTTTATGGAGACAGGATCCTTGAAATGAACAGCTTGCCCTGTTTTCTGTTCAGTGCGTACTTAGGACAGCTTATCTAGGTTTTTTGGGACACTTTCCTGTTTGCTCTTCCTAGAGTCCCATCAATTTAGGCGGATGTGTGCTGTAAAGGGTCAATAAGGTTTATAGCCTCACACTAACATTACCTCACTACTGTCAATATTTATGCCACTGTTGCAGGGTAGTGTACTTAGAGGAGCACACAGCAGCCTGAATTCCCTTTCCTCTGTTATCGCATGTCTCATCACCATAAACACTAATGCTTTTACAATGGAAATGTTTATTTCCTGGATGCATGAAGGAGGGCAAGTGATATTCCCCTGTTCATGCAATATATAAAAGCAGGGACTTCAACCTCCAGCTCCAAAACCAGGAGCTACTGTCCTAATGAAGAACCAACTTGTTCTGAGGAGCATCTGAATAAAGAGGGAATAGTTTTCTGTCTCAGTAATGGGGAAGGTAAGGAGACCTAGATATTAATTTAAAGCATGTTTTTCTTAAATCCATGATGGTCCAAGTAGGCTTGGTCATAATTTCATTTAGGATTGAGAAGGAGTTCAGGAAAACAAATGGGGCTCTCCAAATTAAACATGGGTGGAAGTCTATGTAATGAATTGAATTGGCCCTAGGATCATTTTGCTCATCCTTGCTTTTGTGAAAATATTTGCAATGTGACTTTTGGGCCAGCTGAGAACTGCCTCTGTTTGCTAAGGACCGCAAAGAATGTTTAGAGTAGAATTTTGGAAATGTCTTTGAATAATGTGGATTAGTGGCTGCCTACATAATTTAAACTTTGCCATTATTAAATACCGACAGCAATTAGCAAATAACATCTGAAAACTGAACTTATATAAAAAAAAATGTCTTCAGAGAATGACCAACTAGAAAAAGGACTTGTAATACTGGGAAAACTGCAGATAATCCTGAGGGTTGTCATCTTCCCATCTTTTCTACCACCAGAGCAAAGCTCTGTGGGCTCCCTGGAGGAGAAGGAACTTGGATTTCTCCAGCACAAGCCTGGGATGGAAAATGGGACTGTTCTGTTTTAACCTTCACCCTGACCAACCTGATCCATCCATTCAGATGCTCAGAAAGCTGCGAGACTCTTGCTTAAATACTTGCAACTCCAGGATCCCTGGAGTCTCTTCAGCCTAAAGAAGTGGGACGTTAAGGGCTGTGCAGAACTGGCACCCTGGGGAGATGCAGAGAGCACTGACATTGTTATTGTTGTGGCTGGGGAGCACTATTCTTCCTGCTGCAGTCTGCATAAAGCCAGGCTGTATTTTTGTGAGCAACAAGATCTTCTTTGAGAACACAAAGACACAAGGACACAGGAAAGAGAACAAGTCGAAAATTGAGAAACATAGAATAGAAAAGATTAAGAATCCTTGATTTACAGAACTACACAATGAGTGTCAGAAATAAAGGAGCCTGGAGTTTTATAAGATTATCTGAATTCGTTTGAGAAGCAATACAAGAAGAGAAGCTTTGTAGCTCTAGAGACGATTTTCCCTCAACTTTTTATATCTATTCAAATGTCTAGTGTGTGGATTTGTCAAGCTTTAAAGGCTAGCAGACTTGGCAATCTAATTCTTTTATCTGCAAGCCAGGTAGGGCACAGGCAGCTACCCAACTTTCCCATATTTCCCTGCCAACATTTTCACTTTACACTTGAAGGGACTTGGTGCGCAGGGTACATCGAGATGCAGCCTTTGTGTTTGTTCTGCTCTGTAGCGGAGACAGACAAAGATGCCAATGATGTGTGAGGATTACGGAAAAGGCTGACCCTTTGTTTGCTTCCAAATGAGCTGAGAAGATCCAAGAAACAGCATTAAGCAGCACAAGCTGAACCTGGCCTGGGAAACAAGAGTTGGGGAAATGACTGGTAACCGGTTTGTGCAGAGCGAGTGCAGAAGGGACCCATCCTGATTCCTTGCCCTGAACATCCACCTGGAACATAAACATGTGAAACTAATAACAAGGTGCTTCCCTGACCTCATTCCCAGCTCTCTGTCTTCCACCCTGTCCTCACTCACCCAACCTTTACATCAGGAGGGTGTAAATCCTTCTGCTGCGGTGCATCTCGCTCTCCAAAGGAGAGACATGACTGATGCAGAGGCAATATCCTGCTTTTAGATGGCTAACACCAGGGGAGCCAAATTCAGCCTCTAGTGAGTATAATATGTCCCCATTAAGGGTACAGGCAGGGTCTCGTTTTGTGTATGTTCCCAGTCAAGACATCTCTAGGTCAGAAGCTGTGTAACAGTGCTAATGTAATGCTGTGCCTGAACTATTAATCCCAGCACTGTGGGTGATAAAGGCACATCCCAGCATGCCTGTGATGGAGTAAGGAACTGAGACTGCATTTCTTTTCTTTTAAGTGAGCATTCCAAGTTATCTAATTCCCATTCAGACTTAAATATGCATTCTTGTTGTCTGCAAGAAAAAGTCCAATATCTGAAGATATTTTATGCTACAACTGTTGAAACCTAAGACTGTTTTTTTTTCGTATTAGTTTCTGATGAGGCTGATTAAGATGTAGTGAAGTCAGATCTGGGATGCAGAGTAACACATTCCAGTTCTGCTCACAATAAGCATCTCAGATTTACTCCTGGATCCCAAGTGTTCCCCTCTGATACAGGATACTGCATTCCCACAGAGTTCTTAAATCCCTGCTATGCAGCAGAAGTGTGTGGTCAAGAGTATTTTACATTGTTGGATAACAGATTTCAGTGCTGTTTCTCACATCTTCAGTGCAGCAGAGGATCTCGTTTTTGAGAGAAGAGCGATAGACTCATTCTTTTCTAGGAAACAGCAAAAATGAGACATCAGTCAAAGCTAGAAAGGCTCCAGCTAAAACCTACCATACCCTTCACAGTATGAATGTGTTGGTACTTGAATATGGACGTTAGATCCAGATAAAAGGACTGATCTCCAAGAAAAAGGAATGCCTTCAAACATGAAACATTCACTTCATTTATGGACTACAACGTTTCTTGGAACTCCATGCTGTGCCACAAACCTCTGGCTGCAGACCTTTCCATCAGCCCATCCAACTCGCCCCTTGCCTCGGGACATGCTGACTCCATAGCAAAAGCTTCTGCAATTCATTTTAATACCTGTCCAGTCATTCCATTTTCACGGACCACCCAGACCTCGCTGAGCTAAAAACACTCTGGAAGCAACAAGATGGCCATATTTCCACCCTATGGGTTTTTTGTTGCCTTTTTTTTTTTTTTTTCATTTTTCATACAAAAACTGTGACAGGCTCACATTGGAATTGGTTGAAATAAATTAAAATGGTTTTGATCTTATAATATGATCTGGATAGACCTGTTTACACTAATTGGAAACTGATCATACTCCTCTGCTAAATGGGTAGTTATCGACTGTGGAAGGTTCAGAGGCTACAGCACATTGTGAGAGCCATCTCAATAGTTTAAAGCTGCTTTATATAGAGGAACACATGCAGTGAAATGGTCACAAGAGAGACCTGGTATAATTTTAATGAGCTCAGGCTTTGCAGACGGTGAAAATCAACTTCACAGCACTCAAGTCACCACAAAGAGGAACCAGTCCACTGTCTGTTCTTGCTCAAAGGTGTTTTTAAGCCCATTTGAGCTAGTAGAAATCATTAATAGAAGACTTCTGTTCTGTTTTGGTTTATTACCCTGTTGGTAGTCTAGAAAAAAAAAATATTGAAGGTAAGACATGAAATCCCTTTGCAACAGAGGACCATGCAGCCACTGGTACCCAGCTGCTCTCCAACCCAACCAGATTTTCCCCAGGAGCATTCCTATGCTGTTGCTCAGTCAATGAGCCAATCCTTTGGGGGGTTCACTGGGGTTCTTAGGACACATGCAAAAATAAAGCCAGCACCCAAAGTCTGCATACAGTTATGTGACTCAAGGAAGGGAAAAGGCCTGTGAGGGATTACTGACACAAATGTACCTGGATCTCTACCTGAAGGAAAAGCAGGTTCCTACAGCCTCCAGCACTGGAATAAACTTTAGTCTTGTGGCCTCAGTGACACCTGCAGCAGTTTTATATCAGGTTAATTCCCATGTGTTTTACCATGTGAAATTAGGGGAAATTAATGCCCAATCATTTTAAATTCCATGATGCAACAGCTTTAAAATCTAGAGCTCTCAATTCTTCAGATCTTGCAGTAGTACAACCCCTCTAAAACCACCCTTTGGGTTAGTGAATTTGATAGGGTGGGGCAATTAAATACACGTGGGACTTTAAGATCCCTAAATACCCCTGAGGCTCACAGGAACGTGAGTTTCTACATATCTTAAGACCAAAGATTTTCTAAGCTAGAAGGGGGGCTTCTGCTCCAGGTGTGAAGTATTCTGGTTTTATGTTTTTGCAACCAGCTGAGAATATAGCAGCTCCGCAGAGACCAAAAATCAGTTCACAGAAGCTGGCTGAGCTGGTTGGAGGCTCATCTGATGTTTTTTTCCTGTCCCATGGGTACACACAAAGCAGAGGCTCATTCTGGGACAGGAGTAGAGTTCATCCCAGCACTACTGCCTGCTGCTTCAGGCAGTGGGCTTGAAGGAGTAGTATGAAGAGATCTGTGAAAAATTAAGGCCCTTTTAATAATTGATAGGCTTACCACCAGGCAAACTTTCATTTTCATTTGGGGAAGAGGAGAGGATGGATTAAAAAAGAAAGAAGAAAGAGCTAGAAAAGCCAGGGCAGGGGAAAAAAAAAAAAAAAAGAAAAAGAAAAAGAAAGAAAAAGTAAAAGAAAGCAATGAATCTCGTGTATCATATATAAGCTCCAGGGGCACTGACACTCTGTGCCAGTGTCTTATTTGCATGGCTATTTCAAAAGAAAAAATAAACAGAGAGCTCCACAGCTGCCCATTAGTATTCCATGGCTGTCTGGGCTCTGGCATCGCCCTCGGCACGGCCGGCACCGGGCTGTGCGGCGGCTGATGACTAACAGCTGAGTCCGGCTCTATCAGCCGGGATGGCTTGTACTTTAAGCTCGTTTGCACTCATGCAATACAGGTTGGTTACTGAGAATGAGGTAGGCTGAATATTTCTGTTTTCCTTTGTAAAAGGGGCCATCGAAGTGTCTTTGAGCAAACACGACGCTCAGCTCTGACTGCGCGCTGCTGTCAGCAGTGCTCCGTTCGGCAACGTGGGCTCCGTTTCTTCCAAGGTTTTCTATAGCATTATGTCAGAGCATGATTTAAACGTAATAACAATTGTCTGGCTCACAATCCATGAGGAACATGTGGTACTTTTTTTTTCCTGTTTTACTATTTTTATAAGTTAAGCTACATCATTTTTCTGTTAGCTTAGAGTATCTGTGGTTCCCAGAGAGAGCTTGGATTCAAGATCTCTGTTTTTTTTTTTAAATTCTGTTTTTGTGTTTGAAATAGGTTTTATTTTCCTTTTCCAAACACTTTGAAAAAATGTTTGTCTTTTAGTGTAAATCCAGATACAACCATCCTGGTCTTGTCACCAGCGCCTTTTTGTAACTAGAAGTGGATGTTAAATTACCTCGTCCTACTGGCAGATTGCCACTAACACTGAAATGTCTGATTTCCCCCTGAATTTGCTGTATCTGAGTCAAGGAGCGTCCCATATAATTCCATTGCTTTTCAAGTGTAAAAGGCTGCTTCTCTACCAGAAATTTCACAGTAACCTCTTTCCATGTAGTCCTGTTCACGCACCCATTAACCTACAGTGACACAAATGTTTGTGGAAGTGAATTTGAAGGTCACATGCACATGCGTTTGTGGAAACCAAATGCTCCATTTGAATGTGCAGTTATTCATGCCAAAAGAGCGTGGGCACCCAGCCAGGGATGGAAAGGAAAAAATCCAACGGGACCCGTCTGGCCAAGTAGGGCTGGCGAACCCCTCTTGATGGTTTAACGTTGAAAATCAGAGCTTGTCTGATGTTGTTTGTAGAGGAACAAACGTTATCAGTACCCATGCCTTAAATATGGGCTGGGAGCTTTGCATGGGGTACTAGTGTGCATAGGGCTGATGGAGGCTCCTGCAGGCAGCAGGCCCCCTACCAAGCTGTTTGTGGAAGCCCTCTTGTCCCATGCTGTGTCCCACCCACTTGGTTGGCTCTGTCTACAAATGGAATACAGGGTGATAGGTCACTCACAAGACCTCCAGTAGTTCAATTAAAACAATTTGCAAGAATTATCTGGGCGTCACCAGTTCATTGCTGAAATGGAAGGGACAGCTCTCAGCAATGAAATGTCCTCAGAGCCCTAGAAGGGAACTGTGCTGGTTGTGCGTGTCCTTGCTATCAACTGATAGAAATCCAACAATTTTCATTTCTATCTCAAAGCTCATACATGGCTTTGCTGAGTGTCAGCTCAAGGGCCCCAATGGATCAATTCTCACCACGTGGGATTTTTTTGGGGTGTGCATGTAAGGCTTGAGTACATGGGGTGAGTTACCAGTGAGATCACAGCAGTGTCATTATCATGTTATTATTAGACATGCTGATTCCAGAGTAGAAACTGCAGAGAAACCTACACCGTCATAGCTGTGGCAGTATAATTAGGCAGTAGACAGACTTCTTAGTCAGGCTAAATTTTCTAATGTGGGTCTGATGCAGAGCTGACAGAATACCCAGGAAAATCTTGATGATTATGCAGATTTGAGCAGAGGAGCCTGGGCTCAGGCTGAGCATCAGCTGCAGAGCTGCACGTAGTTCATGCTGGGCATCCTTGGAAATGAACCTTAAAAGATATCTTGTGGTGATTTAAGATACAGGTTTTGCCTTCAACATTGAACTCGAGTCCTGTAATCTGAAAACAAATCTCAGACTACAACAGCATTTCACATCTTTATTTCCTGAAGAATATGACCTGTCGCATACAGAGTATTGAAACTCAGCATTTTATCTGCAGTTTCGCTCCAAAGTTGCGCATCAGGCTGGGAATCTCATCAGAACAGGATTTCTTGTGAGATTTCCAATTTCTGCTAGCAAAAAACACCACAAGAAAAGACTCGCCTTGTGTGAGGCAGAGCCAGAAATGTCGGCGACGTGCAGAGCCAAACAAGTGAAACACCCCAAGTTTTCGACACACAAAAAGCTGTTTAGGATTCACATTCAAGTGAGCAGATCTACGGTCCCACTTCATCCAGGGCCACCTGACTGAAGAATGGTCATTTCTCTGCTGGTCAGGCAGTATTTGAAGGAATGAGATTTGCTTGTGCTGAACCTTGCTGAATTCGGTGCGATTCAGGCTCCACAAAACTCACCATTTCTTAGAAATGGAAGAAAGAAACCCCAAATCAAAACAGAAGTGAGTTCAACCTGCTATTAGTGGTTAAAAGGGGAGAAGTTGTAATACTGGAGTCTGATGTGGTCCCGCTTGCTCCTAAAGAGGGTTAATTTTCTTTTAAGCATAAAGTGTAAAAAGCAACTTGCAGTTTTCTCTTCTTTCCAAGAAATCCTAAAGATCTTTAGTGCCCTCTACAGCCACACTGAATTCGTTCATACCCAGAACAGTCAGCTCACTTTTTGTGTTCTTGTTCTTCTTTCTGTTTCTCAAGTGAGCTGCAATGTACAGTCCTTTAAACGAGCTTTCAGCACTGCATTAATCACATGCTTTTATGGGCAAATTCAGCTTTTTTCTTGCTAATATATTTGCATGCTCTTTACGTAACAGAACGCTAAAAAGTACAGTCTGTGCAGCTGGAGAACTACAACCCTATTTCATTTCCAACCCAACTATGCAGCATGTGGTTTATATACCAAAAAGAGAAACAGAAGGCACAATTTTCCTCCCTGTGCACCGACACTCCATCTCTTCTGCTTGTAGCCAACTGCCTCTGATTGTGGATAACTCATGGAAAAGTCTTGAAAACCCCAAATTACTCTGCAGCCTCGTACATTTACTGTGAGTGATTTACACAGAGCGTAATGGAGCTGCGTGCTGCTTTAGAAAATAAAAATGAAGGCATCCTGACTGAGCTCATGCAGCAGTTTCCACGGACAAAGAGCTGCAAGCGCTTTGCAGATTGCGAGGCAGATCAAGCTCTCAGGTCAATGCAGATGGGTATCCAGCCAAGCTGCGAGTTGCAGGCCGTGGTGTAATATCATCTCACCCAGCATTTCATCCGCATTCTTCTGCAGCAAACATGACATCTCTTCTTAGGTGGCTCGCCTTTAACCGCAGAGCGAGGCTTTGTGTATTTAGCTTTGCCCTGAGGACAGCTGTGCAGCTTCCCACCCAGGAGCAGCTTCCACATGTCTCCTGTAAACACAGCCCACATCTGCTGACCTTCCAGTGAGGGTCTGCGTGGTGGGGCCGTGAACCATCACAGCCCTTTAAATGGTGCTGCTCTGTCATTCAGGGCAGCTCAGTGACTCAGCCTGGAGGCAGGAGCCCAAGTTTTGGGTCAGCAAAGCAGCCCCAAGCAGCAGTTCCTGCATAGTGGGCTGCCGCCACCCCATCCGTACCCAATGTGTTCTTGGGGGTCATGCACCAGCTTGACCCACATTGCTTTAAAATTAGCACAGATGTGCTGCATGTTGATGGCCATTGACTGCAGCAATTTGCCCCATCCCAGGTGAGTGTTTGTTAGGCAAAGGGCTTTTCCAACTGCATGCACCATTTGTTAATGGCAGAAGCATTTTTCTCTCGCTGCTCTGTTACTGTAACCAATAATCTCCAAAATATTGTGTACAGGAAAAGTTAACTGATATGAGCCAAGCTCCGTGGCCTGGGGAACTGTTAAAACCTAAATAATAACAAATCTTTTATTTACAATGAGCAAATTATGCCCAAATGTTTCTGAGCAGATACTTTCTTGACAGATGAATTAATGTGCCAGAAATAATCCATATTATTGCACATATTTTTCAGCAGGTCTTGATGCTCAATACAGCCAACAACCCTCCATTTTCATTATGTTTCACTCTCTTTTCTGAGCTTTAGGGTTTCCTGGAAACCCCACTTATTTATTTATTGGGGTGGGGGCAGGAATAAAAATTTCCAATTGAAAATATCATTCCCCTGTGGTGCTTCCATTTCAAAATACGTTTTGATTTCATGTGTGCGTGGATATGAAATAATACCTTGAAATGAAAACCTGTGTTTCATTTTGAAATGTCAGACTGAAAAAGAAAAACATGTTCAGCTTAAGATGTCACATTATTCCTATGTTTAAAAATATAAAAATAAAAGCCCATGTTTCATTTTAAGTGCTTTGATTTTTAATCGCATAACTTTTTCCCTTGTTTCTGGCTCTTCCCTCCGCTGTGTGCCTGCCCTTCCTTTTCTGTATTGGAAAGACAGAAAATGCATGAAAGAGGCAAAATATGTTAGAGATATTTCTTCACCTCTCTTTTTTTTCCAGATAGCAAAATTTCAAAGATTTTTTTTCAGTTCACAAAAACTGAGAATTTGAAAGAAGGGATTTTTTTTTTTTTTTAAAGCTTTCTCACTTTTCCCATTCCTAGCATCTAGAATTTAGACCTTCATTTTGAAAGGATGTAAGAGGGAAGGGAGATATACCCACAATCAAAAACCAAGACGCAGAAAACGGAACATCCCCCAGTTCTCCAGAAGCAAAGCCTGGCCCGAGCTCGATTTGAAACGAAAAATCCAAATAAACAATGGAAAGAAACCACATGTTTTATCCTGACACCTTGTTCAGAAACGCTCCGTTTTCCTTCTAAACTTTCCAGCTTAATTTGCAAGAAAACACCTAATTCAGTAAAACACAGCCTCTCCTCCAGGCTGCTACACGAGGTTTTGCTGCACGAGGAGGAAGGCTCGAGCATCCCGAACCGCCAAGTTCATTACAGCCAGGGTGCAAGAAGTATGAGCTCCAAACGAGATGCCAAATCCAGAACGGGCTCCTGGGAGACAGCATGTGCTCCTGCCCTCCCCACTGAGAACTCCAGCACCTCATGTTTGCAGGGGACACTGCAGCTGTGAGGTCCGGGGGCAGAAGGGCTGCTGGTAAGCACTCCATCTGCCAATAAAGCAGCCACTAACACCTCCAACCGTCCTCGCTCGGAGAACGGTGCTGTTTGTCTAAGGCTGGGCAAACTCCTGGAAAAAAAATCCCCCCTGTTAAATGCTGCGGGCGCAGAATATCGGCCACACGAAAGCATTAACGCTCAGGATATTTCCAGTTGCAACTTGGCTCAGGGCACACAGAGCTGGGAAGGAGCACAGGCTGTCGCCGGTTACAGGTTTGTGCCGTGCTCACACGCGTACGTACACACAAATTATGACAAAGGATTCGAGTGATGACAATAAAATGGGATTAGGCTGGAGCCTTTTCTTTGCTTACAGATAGAGTAGGAAAATTTCAGAGAAGACTAGATGCATATCATGTATTAGATGCATATCATGTACCGCATAACAGAAACAGTACACCTATGGTTTGAGTGGTGTGTAATTGCTTTATCGTTTTTAAACGATACACAGAGTTTACATTCCCGTTATTTCACATACAGCATGAAAGCCAACAGTGAATCCGGACTGATTTGGGAAGAGAGATCACCATGAGGGAAGAAAAGTCAGACTGCAGATCCATTTTCTACCCCATAAATTCTGCATTTCCCTGCTTTTGTGTTCTCTGTCCAGTCCCACACACCCACCCAGTATAAACGCCCTCTTACAGAAATAAGAGGTGAGTTGCTCTTGGTAATGCTTCTCATTTTCCATCCCGTTCTTAAAATATAAACTTCTTTTTCAATTTGGCATAATTAATCTGCTGGGCTGGGAGCTGTTTGTGCAGTGGGACTGCCTGCTAACTTTGCTGCATGATGCAGCACCGAACCCAGCTCCAAGCAGACAGCTCAGTGCTGCAAAACTGGAGGTGAATTTAGGGCAGAAAGTGCTGAAAAGTAAAGATTGAAGACTATTTTTTAACAATGACCATTTCTGGAAGCTCAGGGTTTTTTTCAGCTTCTCTTTCGTAGTGAATAATGTCGAGTGGATCCTTACCCATATCTACTCCAGCTCAGTGCTACTGAACAGAAACCGCAAGCAATGCGTAGGGTGGAACTGGGAGGAGGGAGTGCTGCTGCTCAGGGCTGCAGTTCATTATCGGAGTTCCAGTTTTTTAACTCCTTTGCAACCCTCCCACCTCCATGTCAGTGAGTGAAGGAGGCGACGGACGTGAGGTCTGTGCACACTGTGCAGAAGGGAGCAAAGATTCCAAATCTCAGTGCAACAACGGCAGCGCAGATGAGGAGTGTGGGATCGCTGTGTGCCGTTGGGCAAGGAAAGAAAATGAAAGGAGAATGTCAGAACTCTGAGCTTAGCCTGGATGAATCAGGGAGGATTTCTGGTTTAATAATCATTAGGCTATCATTTTGCAGATAGCAAAATGACTCCATGACTCATTTATTTTGTGCCGTTTGCACCGGCCCAGTTTCCTGTCTCTACTTCTGGCTATGGCTTTTTGTGGCTGATGACTCGTCTTAACCAACCTTGACACTTTAAGGCCCGAATTAATCTTCCAAGTAAAAGATGGTCAAGATTACTAAATTATGTGCCTCTTCATTATCTTTAGGTACCTCCTTAGGACAGATGAATTGCCTCAAAGTCAGGAAAAAAACAATCCTACAGGGAGAAAGCAAAGAGTAATGTGCAAATACCAAACGAGAAAATGAATCTGAACCAAAGGAAAAGGGAAAAACACATACGCAGTTTTCTTTCCCCCCACTCATTCTGTTTCCTTTATGTTCGCTGGTTCAGGGCCGCTGGTCAAACATGGAGACATATATTAATTCTCCATGCAGAAAAGTAAATAGCCATCTCCGTCCTCTGGGATTCAGATGTCTGGTCTCAGCTGTCCCGCAGGAATCTTCCTCCATTGCCTAATGCTCTCTGACCATAGCAGATCCATTTAGAGGATACCATATCATTTTCTAAAGCCTCATTTAGACTCATACACACACAAAAAAATCCAACTTCACCCTGTCACACTGAAATGATTTCAATCCCGTAAACCTCCTTTTTCTTTATTACAACTAATTTAAAATGCAGGGGTGGATGTAAGAAAGAAAAAGAGAGGTAGAGGAAGGAAGGAAAGGAAATGGCATAGGCACTAACTTTCCAAAATTGCATTAAATGATGGATTTTAAAAGTCCATTTTTGAGAAAGTTGTGTAACTTTTTTAGAACAAGTGCCTGCCATAAAGGGAGAGAGGGGAAAAAGACATTATCTGGTCTAGTAATTTTCAGGAAGTTGTGGTCCCAATTCCCTAAAAATAAAATTTCTTTATTATCATTTTATTTATTACTTCTGTTGGAGTAGCACCCTGAAAACCTCAGCAGTATTCCGAATCCTATTGTAAAAACGGGTTACTGGGGAAGAGATCTAATATTTGAAGAAATTTAAAGCAGGACATTGGTATGAATACAGACATTTTTCTCCAGAAGAGACTCAGGGTGCTCACAACTTGATTTTAATACTGCGTTCAGATGAAAAACACAAACATCATTGTTATTTTTGAGCTCAAATATTGAAGAAATACTTATTTTAAATTTATGGGCGTTTTTCAGTGTGACAAGAGCAAGCATTTTATTTTGACAGAATTCTGCCTGTATCATTTCAAGCTCCGCATCGATAAAACAGAAGCGATAGCAATAAGATTTGCCATGGATGATGTGACAGGCTCAGTATGTGCCTGTGAATCGTTCTGGTTAACGCCAGAGGGAATTTCCTGGTGGGAAACCTGGATGAAACTTTTCAACTGAATCAAGTCAGGTTGAAAACCGCCCCAGGATAGACGATGCTTTAGTGGAAGCTCATAAAATAGGAAGAAACTTGCTAAAGGGCATCTCGACAGCAGGGCCAGCAGAACAAACTCTCCTGCCTCCTTATCCACAGCCTGGTTTTCTTCTGTTACTGTACATGAATTTATTGCCGTGCAACAGTCCTGTCCAGCACACCTCACAACTGCCAGTCTGGGGAGAAACATCAGCCCATCTTTCTCGCAAATGACTGATTTCATGGGCCACTCTGGTAATGCTATTAACGACGATGTTTTTGAACAATAAGTAATCTGTTCTCTGGGATATTTGTACTGTGGAATTCCTTTTCTGTGTAGAAACAGAAAATGAAATTGCTACATGTAATCTAAAACTGTCCTGAATAATTTTTGGTGAGAAATACGATCGGTACAGAACACATCTCAGAGAAATTTAACTTTTCTGGGTCAGAACTTTAAGTGATAAAGTTTAGCACAGAAATCAACAGAGCAAAAAGCTAGCTTTGCAGATTTAGGCTCAATGAAATATTCCATAATTTGTCAAACTTTTTAGAAATCCCCAACTAAAATGAGTGGAGTCAGTTTGGGCCTCTGAAATGCCAGCTCATCAGATGCTTCCTTCTCAAGGCTTGTTACACAACAGTAGCAGTAACAGCTTCCTTATCCAGAGAGTTTTCACACTGCAAGCTCTGCCTAGGATGAGATATTGGGGTCCTGCACCCCCAGACCAAGACCAAGTGACCCAGGCTGAACTGACCACCCTCCATCCCAGCCCCACTGCCAGGGCGAGCAGCATAGCATGTTAATGCAGTGCCCTCTGCTGGGAAAATCACAGCGTTTTTACCCGAATATCAGGAGCCTTGAGGTCATACCAACCAGGAGCTTTGGGATGGAAAAGCCTGCATCCTGCCTTGTGTTGCCATAGTCTTGGGGAGGAGATTCCAATGCAGAGCCTTGAGCAACTGTTGTGTTTCATTGCAGTTGCTATTCATTTCCTCAAGTTCTCTATAAAAGACTTCGTACTGTTTCTTCAGATTGTAGTCAGAGCTCCTTGACGAAGATAGAGCATTCAGAAGTTTTTCAAAGGACATAAAGTAAATAAACAACCCTGCAGCTTGGAAGAAGTGCTATGAAAAAAAAACAAAACAAAACCCAGCTACGTCACATGCTTACATCTACTGTGTGGCTGTATGTTTCCAATTTGTTTCCTCTGCATCAACATAGAAGCCAGATCCCTAAAACAGCCGACTCAATCTGCCATGAATTTTGGTGAAATGTTGGTTGGAGCCATTTGTCATTCCAGTTTCTCCCCCTAGATTCACGTACAGTAATGCACAGTGGTGCCTCCAAGGACTCAGACATGGGGCAGAATGGGCACTATGGGGAATTTTCCCAGCTACCTGCATGAGACAGCACAAAGAGGTACCCGATCAGCTATGTTATTCCACATACAATACAAAAAATGTTGTTTTGCTCCTTGGCTTCAGCACTTTTCTGAAATGAGTTGGGCATCCACCCATCCAAGTGGGTGTTGTTCCTTTCTGAAGGAGACTGTTGGCAGGAAAGGGATCAATCTGTCAGACCTCAGGGAATGAGGCAGTTTAGGGCACACAGCTTTTGGATGCTCAGCCAAAACTGAAACAGCACTTCAAACTTTTCAGGCTTTACTCGTTCCCATGTCAGTTTGCTTGCTGGGACATGACTGGAGCAGGATTTGGTCTCATTATAACTAAGGTGCACAAAGTAATTTAATAGAGGAAATAAGCCTCTTGTAGGGGAGCAGTCTTAGTAAAATGGGGATGTGCAGTGCACATCTTTTGATGTTATTTAAAATGTATGTAATGACTTCAGCTTGTATTTCTGGATTGGTTTTAGTGTGAGTTACTCCCTTGCATTTGTTCAAACCTTTATAGGCAAAGGGTTCTCAGTGAAATAGATGCTGGATCCAAGTGAAATGCCCCAATACTTCCTTCCTTCTCCTCAATTCTGAAGCCAGCCCCATGTATTGTATCTTCAACAAAACAAAACAAGCAGAAAATGCAAATCAAGCCATGATTTCCACTCAGATAGCCATTATGTGTGACCTCTTACATTCTGAGTCTAAACCTTCAAATGAGAATAGCACAGCTGTGCAAAACTCCATTATCACCACAGCCTCTTCATGGCAAAGCCAAACTCACAGGCCTGGAAGCAACAATAATGTTATACATACACCTTTTTGAACATAAATTAGGTGAGACTTAAAATCCAGATAGCTATTAATTTCAGAAAACTCAAACTTAGCAGAAGGAACAGTTTCCTCTTGGATGGCCTGTGTTTATTTTAACTGTACTTCAGTCCATATGATTACTGCTGCTTTCTCACTCAGGATATGGGGAATTGCAAATGTTAATTTTTCTGACACACTATAATTACTGTGGACATCAACAGTTTTTACACGCTTCTCCAAAAATATGGTCAATAGTGTTTGTACAGGAAATTCTGGCTTGCAGGGAACGCCCTGGATTTCATCCGTTCTTGCTCGTAACTCAATCTCTCTGAAAAATCAGAAAATACCTGGTTTTACTTGTCTAATTTGGAAGTTGCATGAAACTTTGGGTTTTGGTCTAGACATCTCTTCTCTTTCCATGCTGACTATACAAGTCTTTCAGGAATACCTTCTTTATGTCTTTCAAAATGTTCCTAGCATTCTTCTCAAATTAAGAATATATTTGCAGGTCACGTTTGCTGCCTTTTTTTGGTATAAACAGAGAATCAAAAGAAAGTCACAGGCTAGTATGGTAGGGAGGGAGAATCAGGACTCCGAGCCCTCTTGGAATGATTTTCCATCACTGTACAATCATGTCTGTAATTAGTGGTGCATTTGATAGCAGGAGAGGATACTCATGGATCACAATTTTATGTGATGCAACTCAGTATTTTGCAGCCCACATTTCAGCACTGATAACTGGGCAGAGGCCACTTCTGTGCCACTTCTTTCATAGTGCAGTATTTATGGCAAGGCAAAAAGCAGGACAGAGCAGGCAGCCGTTGTGCTTGCTGTCACTTTGAGCTGTACAGCTATTATGTGCTTGCCTCATGTTGCCATAACTGTGCAGAACTTGGTCAAGCTGAGAACTGAAATCTGTTCTGTCTAGACATCCAACCCCAAGAATGTCTTCATTTTCAGCTAAAGAAGGAAAGGGAAAGAGAAGAATTAAAAAAGAAACCCAATAGCCACGTCCAATGAGTTTCCATCACTTTGCAGCCTACCCATCCCACCTCATCATGTCCTTCTGTCGTGGTGTTTTTCCGCTTTTGCAGAAGGAACATTCACAGTGGCTGTGCCTCTGCCTTTTCTTGCTTCCTTCTGAAAGCTGCTTGAGCCAGGATTGCATATACCCAAACCCTGTAGCTTGTGCATTCATGTCATTGTTGGACACAAGCCCAAATATTGTTAAAGACCAGAGGCATCCCTGCTACCAGCTGAGCATTTATGTCTGTAGAGTAATAAGAATTGAAGATAAAAATGCCTTTTCTCAGGCAAGCTTTACCTAAATATCAAATACAACATACCAGGAGCAGTTCCAAATTGTTATTTGTGATCCTGATCTGGCCTAGAGACAAGAATATCACTTACAGAGACACTAACTGCCCTGCACATAACATGAAAAGCTACCCTGCCAATTACTGCAACTGGAAACATACATTTGCACAGTGAATATGTGGATTATGGGGAGGTTTTTCTTTGCTTATTTTTGTGGGAGTCTTTAGTGCCTTGAATGTCGGAGAGTTGGTTTCCATTTGCATATATCTATAGGATACAGTCCTAATGGAGCCCTTTGGATTGCCATTAGTGGCAAGAGCAAACATGGATTATGTTTGTCTGGAAAATGACATCTATGTATGTAGTGCACTTCAAATTAGATAATAATAATAAATAGCCTAATGGCTCTACCTACCTTAAGCACTTCTCTAGCTCTCAGCCTAATATTTGGAACCTCACAAGTGAGAATTCTTTGACACAACACATTTTCATTAAAAAGAAAGATGGCGTGTTGAAGCACACGTTTTTGTGGAAACAGGTCAACTCTGACAAAGCCTTTTTTGGAATAATTTTGTGTATGTAGATAACAGGAGATGGCCAGAGGAGCCTGAGTAGCTAATTATCAGTTGAAATATTGGAAAACAAAATACATATGGGTCTCCTGACCTCAAGTTCCTATCAGAAAGCTGTAACTTCAGAAAGTGTGGATGTGGCATAATGACATCGGTTTGTATGAAGCCCAACATCATACTTCAAATGAAAGAGTTCCTTAATATTTCAGCTTTTAATCCTCAAGATAATATCCTGAACAAAATTAAAAGTCGGAGGATCATCAATCTGGCTGTTTTTTATGACAAAATGGGTTTTCCTATGATTCAGATCAGTACTTGGGCTGAAAGCAAAGATGAAAATCAACTGAATAACTTCAAGTTTTGTAAATGTGTAAAGGTATATTGCACACCTTTGAGAAAAGAACACTGCACGATAAATAGTTCCTAAGGTAGGACAAAAAAAAAAAAAAAAAAAGAAGGGTAAGGAGGGTGTTTAACTCAATCTAATTTTGTGAAAGAGCAACAGCTGATGACAGGCAGCCAGTCAGGGCACATTGCAGAAGGTGTTTTTCATGGCTGTAATCTAATGTCATAGTTTTCGCAGAAGTGGGATTAAAAATCTTCAATTCTTTGTGGTGAAGACAGACAGATGCTTTCCTGCTTTAATTCCTGAGTGGCCATAACATGTTCGTTGACATTTCAACTTGATGTTTTAATTGGCTGATTTGAATAAAACTCAGACAGGTTATGTTGCTCCGTTTTATTTTGTGTCTCCCAGCCCAGCAGCCAACAAAAAGAAGACAGCGGGACAAGGAGGGGCAGTGACTTTTCACCTCTCCGATTCTCTGTGTTTTGTTTAGCTCTTAATATATTTAAATTCATGCCTTGTTAAATTAGAACAGCATCCTGGAGGGACTGAAGTCAGCCACTGCAATCCAAGAAAAGGGTCCCCAACATTCCTCCTGATTGTACAGGAGAATGTTTTCTTTAAAATTTTTACTTTATATTATTCTTAATGGAGCCATTTGCAGCTCTAACAACTCACCCTTCGTGTAGCTCTCAGTATATCCCAGGGTGTGCTGCAGCCCCACAACCAGAAGAGGTTTCCTTCATGTTTCCAAACCACAGAGACCACTTGCTGGGGTGACCCACACCTCCCTTCCCACTGCCCCAAAGGGAAAGACCAGTGCTTCTCCAGAAAGCATGCACATTTCCATGCCTGCAGCAGTCGTATTTCCCAAAGGCTCTCAGATCCTTCAAAAATGGCATTAACCTATTGGGAAAGAGGAGCTGTAAAGCACAGAGTGCTGTGACACAGCAGTGGGTTCTCCTCTGAGGTTTGTTCAGGACCTGCCTACAAATTGCTGTTCTCTTCTGAGTGCTAAACAATTACAGATGCGGAAATCTACTCACTCCTTTTATCTGGTGAATGCCTTATGACAAATCCACACTGGCAGCATTAGTTATTTTCACCCCTTATTTTTCCTCAGGAAATGATATACATCTTTACTAATTTGCTATGCATGTGATTTTTTTGTTTGTTTTGTTGATGTTCTTTTTCTGTGGATGTACATAAATCACAAAGCGATGCACATTTTCTGTCCTTTCTATCAGCTTTCCTGGGTACACCACTGCTGTAATTGGGTGAGCAATTAAAGCCCAAGACCTGCACAATGAATGCAACCTCCTGTCCAAATGTTCCCTCTGCTTGCAACCACGTGTTCAGGTTCAGCCTTTACCAAGGAAAAGATGTCTGGGAGAAATGAGGAGGGTGTTATAGTAGCTGCAGGTATCTCAGGTATCACAGACAAAACCTGAGCTTAGAAGAAGAGGGTGGTCAACAGAGCCTGATCAAGGTTAGCACTTGAGGTGCAAAGCTACGGCACAAAGCTGCCACAGCCCATTAGCAGAGCAGGGCATCCATCTCTGTCAAGGGGAAGGTCAGGGCTCAGTTAGCACAAAATCCCAATTCCCTCACCCTGGAGAGCTGGGAGTGCTCAGTGAGACCGAGGTCACTGCTGGGGCAGTGGATCAGCCCCAGCACAGGCTGCTGCCTCTGGAAGAGGCTTCAGCTTCATCCCTTTCGTCTTTGCAACTAACAACACCTCTGTTCTCAGTGTAAATGCTCCCACTCCCCAGAGGAGAGAAATCCCATTGTTCTTCTCCTACCCTTCATGTCCCCATTGTCTCAAACATTCCACGTAGCTCCAATGCCTTCCTGAAAAATCTACATCAGAAATAATCCAGTAATAATAAATCACTGCCTCATCCCATTGCAGGAAAGAGTGCTGTAACATTATAATGTGATGGAAAGCACAGTGATAATAGCAAGGTGGCAAAGTCTTTAGCTACAGCAAATGAGAACCAACCCAAAAAGAGCAGCCATGGATGCAGAAATGAAAGACAGCAGGAAAACAGCAGGCAGATAGGGATATCCAGCAAGATATCTCACCTCTACTACCAATCCTTAAGTGAGGCTTAGGAAGGGTTGACTCCAACCCTTCTATCACTCAGATTCATTGCATGCACCTGATCTCCCCTGGGTTGGCCCTGCCTTCCCACCAGAATGTGAGCAGAAGCAGGAGGCTCCCAATGGCACATACCCTTGTGCACAGGGCAGGCAGCCCATTACTTGCTGGGAAGTGCTGTTGGGAGGGCAAGCCAACAGCTTTAGGGGCTCCTATCAGGCTGGGCTCTCATCCAGCCAAAACTCTGCCATCTTCTATTAGAACAGCCCAAAATCCAACCAGGAGTAACATTTTTAATCTTATCTTCATCTAAAAGAGCTAGGAAGATGAAGAAAAGCAATGGAATTTAAAGTCTCTACATGCCAAGCTTCTTGATATATTTTATTTTTGGATCAGTCTCATTCAGAAAGCTTTCCTTTGCTTGCATTCAACTCAAAATTCACCCGGGCACACAGAAATCCCCCTGACTTTGGTGAGAACATCACATGTGTGCTTATGGACAGAATTGAAACATGTGGGCAAAAAGAAAAAAAAAAGACATTTTGCTCCTGTAGCAGAAAGGAAATTGTGCTTTACTGTATTGTTTACTCTTCCCACTACTTTAATTTTCCCTTTGTTTAATATATCAGCATAAGCCATTTATCTTCCCCGATGATCAAATAAACCGGGTGGTAAAATAACGGATGTGCAATTCATTGGGAGAGGGAGAACGGTATTATAAGGTAGAGCAGAGGGATATCGTTTGGAAATCCAGTCATGTGCGATTTGCTGCCTCGCAGTGCCCCAGGGAAAATATTGTTTTTTCATAGCAAGCAGAGATATGGGCGATCCTTTCACAGCCCTGCAGTGCAGCTCTGAAAGCTGATCCTCGGCTGTTTGAAAGAACCACATCTGACTCCAAGCAAGATCTTTCTCCTCCATGGAGTCAAAGACGATGAGGGCAGTCATCAGAGTTCGGTTTTCCTGATGCAGGAGGGAATTTCCCAATTTCATTGGGAAAGATGGACTGCAGGGGTGAGCTCTTCCCATCAACTTTGTGGAGCACAAATGCTGATCAGCCTTCTTCTCCTCCAACAGACACTTAAGTAAAAGTCATTAATATTCCCTATAAAACAAAAATTCACCTGCTCTTATTAATTCACTTCTTCTTCCTTTTGTTGTTGTTGTTTTGAGTTCCATGCCCGGAAGACACACAGGTTTTTTTCAACATAATCTACAAGAAAACTGATGAATTACATAGAATAGTTATTTCATACTTAATTTTCATGATAACTTGCTAAATGAAACTTAATTAAGAATCCGCTGTATGAAAGCTCTTTTAAAAACACATTCTTTCTTCCTCTGATCTGAATTTTTTAGTTTGAAGATGGATTAACCAAATTAAGAACAGGAAAGTATAACACCATGACATGCCTTTGAGGACCAGCCTTAATTTTTCCAGCATATCTCATCTAACCACATGAATATTTTTTCCTGTGAAATCGTATTTAAATATTTATTTTAAAATGGTGAAGTGCCTTCATATAAAGACACAAATAATTGCTTTAGTTGGCAGGCCAAAGATCAAATAAAATACCTAAATGTGATTCAGATATTGACATTTATTATTTTTTATGAGAAAAAAATGTACCCTAAGTGAGGACCTCAAAATACTTGATGATTTTGAGGATCAGACTGTGGCACAAAAGTCATCATTGCTATATCATACTTTTAAGAATAATAGGCTGAGTGGACCAGTATTCACAAGCATGTCTATGTTCACATGCTACTGATAGTCTTTATTTAAAAAAAAACCAAAACATTATGGAATTCAAGACTGGTTATGTTCCTAATAGATAGGAAAACATGAAGTTCTGCTTATACCAATTTTAGAATTACATCTGTGAAGTGTTCAGAGCTTAATCGTAGGGTTGAGTTCTCCCTGCCATCTGAATGGTGTCATGCATTTGGGAATCTCTATTGGTTCATTTTCACAGAGCCTTCGTAAGATCGCATCTCTGAGACTGCCAAAACATGCAGAATATTAAGAAACAAACAAACAAACAAACAAAAAAGCAACCTGTGGGCAAATGGATTCACCTGCATGCAGATGCACACTCAACTGTAATAATTTCCTTAGTTTATTTTCCAGGAACTGAAATCTGAGCTTTTTCCTGGCCTTTATAAGGAAAGAAATGGTGTCTTTTCCCTCATTCCTTACTTGTTTTCTTTTTTTGTAGCAGAACAGATGAAATCTCTGTTGTAAGATCAAACCTTTCTGTTTGCTTAGTTTTTAGAAATTCTTGATTTTATTTTGCTTTTTAATAACCTTTTTAAAGACCACTCCTCCCTTCTCCTTCAGCACTGCAGTACATCCAACACATTTCTGACGTGACAGTATTAAGAAACCTTCCAACACATCCATTGCTTCATCTTGTTGAGAAGGGTGAAGATCTGAAGGATTTCACTTCAAGGCCTGGGCTATGCTTCCATCATGTTTTCTGCATGTGGCTAAATCCTGTCTTTGACTTTACCATGGGTTGATTCCAACAGATGTGGCAGCAAATACTACATAAAGGCAACGTCCACACGGAGACATAAATTAGACTACATGAGATGGACCTGGTAGATATGCCAGAATTAAGATGGCAGTCAAGCTGAACTAAATACTACAGTTTTAATAGACAAGAAGCCTAACTGAGCTGTCTCTGCATAATAAAGCATTTTGCATTTCAGAGTTTAGGAAGGAAAACAGTTTATAATGTTAATCCCACATAACTAGAGCCATTCCTACTGATGCCAGCCTGCCCAGGCACGTTACAGAGAAATGTGTTCTCTCCGTACTGCCAGATTTATTGTCTATTCATCTCTCTTCTGAAGTAGAAGAGGGAACACTCAGCGACAACTTGTTGATCTGATGGACTGCAAATGTTATCACAGAGAAACCATTTATACTATGTAGAAACTCTTTCTTTTTTTTTTTTCTTTAAATCAAAGAAGCCATTGTGCAGAGATCTGCTGCATAGATGACACTGTCACTTAGGAGTATTCATTCATACTTTAAAATATAAGCACATAGAAGAGGATGGAGATAATATTGATGGAGGCTGCTCTGAAAATCTGCTCTGAAACAAAGGTGTCTACCTGGCATATCTGGAGACACATATTAAGCCATATTTCTTTATTAAGTTTTTTTCTTTCAATAATAAATGTCTATTCTCTAAAACATAAAGCACACAAAGCAAGAAAGAAACATCCCCCACCATTCCCCAAAATACTCTTATGCACTTTAGAAGCAATCATTTGATAATGCTAGGAATGTCCCATCTGGAAAGCAAAATGGTTTCCAAAGTGTTTGTTGCACTGAGTGGGGCAGCAAGCAGAGAAAGGGGGTCCAGACATGGAAATGTGTCTGCAACATGCCTCACTGTGATGGATGAAGGGTTATTGACTTGGACTGATTCTACTCAGAGAAAGGTGGCAAATCAAGAAATTTATGATAGAAAGATGTAAAGCAGGACATTAAAACAGACTTTAGGTTTAAACATACAGCAACAACAACAACAAAAAAAGAGGTTAATTTGTTTTCATCTGCTGGTTGCATTCCAGAAGGTGAAGTTTGTTTTTTCCTCTTGAACTAGCTTTGGAGAGGAGATACGCACCATATGCCACCGGTTGCTCTTGCATACAGAGCTGCAGCAAGATGTTTGCCAGAGGTTTGAACTCTGGTGAGCATGGCCTTTCCCTCCCCACATTCATTTCCAGCTGTTTATTTGAATGTGACTTCAGGCTGGTGAAAACGTGCTGGATTAACAGGCCTTAAAAATTAAAGACTATTGATCCAGGAGGCAGGTAAAGCAGAGGCAGCTGCCTCCCTGACATCCCAGGATGGTAAATATTTGGAGGCCAGCGGGTGACTGTGGTTTGTAACAAGCTGAGGGCTTGCCTGGCTTTTGTTCTAGGAACTTGCACTCAGAGTGCATGCCCATGTAAGAAAGGCCACAATTTCTACATTCATAGATTTGTTCGTATCAAGGCCGGAGGGAGCACAGTGTTAATGTGGTTGAGCCTCTCATACTGGCAAATAATTTAACCCAATGGCTTGTTCAGCCTCTGGGAACAGGAGAACCCCGAGTCTCCAAAAACACACCCAAAGGAGAACATGCACTCCTAAAACCAAGACTTGGTTTCAAACTCACAGGGTCCTCAATATATGAGTTCAGGAGTTCCAGAGCTGTGGTCACTCTGATGCCAGATCCAACGCAGACAACAACACAGCGCGTAGCACGGGCTGCTGCAGAAGGGTCTGTCACTCTCCATCAGTCAATGTGTACAATCCCTTAACTGCCCCGACAGTGCTTTGTGTTTTCTAATGTGTCCCACTCTTAATTCCACCAACAGACATAAAACTTCCTATCATGCCAGTCACAGAGACAATTATATAAGAAACTTTTGTTTTGTCCTCTCCTTCGCTCTTGATTTCAGTTTAGAGGAACAAAGGAGTCCATTCATTCAATTTGCAGCTGAATCTCTCAGGTTATGTAAATTGTTAAATCATCCATGGTCTTTCTTTTTAACCATACTGCAAGCAGTGAATTTCCATACCCAGTTTAGACCTCACAATTGATCTATCCCAGCAAACACAGAGTGAGAGAGATCAAGAGATTCGGTTTTTTTCCTTCCTTTTCTTCTTGTTAAGCAATGTTATACTTCCACTGAGAATAATAAAAAGAAATCAGGAGTCTTTCATGAAAACTAAGTGGAATAAAACATTGTGATGTAATTAGGAGATGCCTGTGAACTTCATTTCAGCTTTATTCAGAATGTTCAAAGCGCAGCCAAGCTTCCATTCTTACTCTTGTGATTTTTTTTCTCAGTTATTACTATTTTTGCTCTACAGCTTAAATTAAATAGAAATTTCAGATTACAACATCCTTGGGAATTCTACTACTTCTGTTCAGTTTTTGGTGCTTACATTGATTTGTTAAGATTGTTGTAGGGTTTATCTGAAGAACGAAATGTTAATATTATCAGGGTTCCTCTTCCTCACTTTACAATGCCTGTTAACATAAGGATTTTAATTTATTTTTTTGCTCACCTCTGTTTCTCCACACCTTCTTGCTGCTCAGTTTCAAAAAGGAAAAGAATATTATAACATCTGTCCAAGTCTTGTCCACGTGGGGGCATTTATACTTTGCTTTTGGCCCGCAAACTCAACTTTTTGCAAAGGATCTGCAAGTTTCCTGTCCTGCTGGCTAAGCAAAGCCACGGTCCTCTACATCGCTGTCCCTGCTGGAGACCCTTCCCTTCAATTTCCAAAGGCCTGGCCAAGAACTAAGCCAAATGGCTCAGCACTGAGGCTCCTGTTCAGGAAAGCATATATATCGAGTGTAACTAATAAAAGAATATTTTCGTATAGCACAACAGTTATAGACAAGCTCTGCTTCAATTGGCTTCAAATAGAGACCTCTTCTGGTTAAGAAATTAAACCATCTACCTGCACGCTGAAGAAAAACAAAATAGCTGGATAACAGGAAGCAAGATGCAGATTTAGGCAGACGAGTGATGGAAAGCATATAAATAACAAGGCCAAAAACAGAACAGAAAAAAATCCCATCAGTACCCACAGGACTTTCACCTGTGGTGGGATAGGAGCTGCGAGCCCAAATGTGTTAAAACAAGGGCTCTGGCATGCTGTATGCTGGGTGGGCTGGAGATGTCTGGTATCCATTAAGGCCCAACGTTCTGCCGAACCAGAAGATTAATTCTCTTTCAGGAACCTGGGCAAACCAATAGCAGCAGAAAGTTAATCAAGCACTGATCCTCCCAATCCACTTAATCACAGCCAGCTGCTACTTAAAGCCCACGAAGAGCAACATCCCCAGGGCAGCCCTTCTGGGAGAGAGGGAAGCACCATGCAAGGAGCACCCTGGGCTGGAGAAGGGCATTAAAAAGTTAATAAAATAGAAGTTAATTCCTTCAATCAAGGAGTTAGAGAGTAGTTCTGGGAAGTTCTAAAGCTCCCGATATTAATTTCTTCCCACCTTCCCAGCTGCTTATCCCTGGAAGGCATTTGATTTGTAGTAAAATATTTGCTCATAACCCAAGTTTCCTACTGGAGTGTACACAGACTCTGTGATGCCTGAGACTTGGCTGTGTTTTTTTTCCCTCTTTCATTCCAAGTGTCTCTAAAATCTTAAAAACACTGACCACGCCAATACGGTTTACACTGGCTGGGTAATCTTGTCTTCATTTTCTTTTGAGGTATGTATGGTCTCCTGCCCATGTCATCCCCTTAATATAAAATTTTGCCTGTTTTAACAAATGTGTTATTCCCCATTTGAACTTTATTGGACTGGAACATTTTGAGGGGTTCTGACAGGATTTTAGGTGTTTAAGCTTTCATATAGGAAATCCCTAAATACATCATAGAAGCCTCTTTGCAAAACTCTTGAACACTTCATGTGATGTAAGAAAATGCTTTTCCTTCTAAATTCACACTGGGGAATCTGAGCTACTGTTAGATTAAAGTGATTTGATAAAATTACCTGAGGCGGCGGTCGCAGAGTTCAGGTTTAAATCCAATCTGTTTTTCTGTTTACCATTTCATCATCTCTTACTACAAGGTTGAAGCCAGTGCAGTAATGAGACCCAATATCTCACCCAGTGATCATCACACTTTATGGTGGAATTGAGAGAGGATTTTATGACCTAAGTTTGGGGAAAGTCATTCAATAGAGAGGGAAAAAGCATTCAAATTTCAGTTTTGTCAGACAGGAGTTTAGGAAGCCAGTGCTGTCAAGAAGCAGCAAAAAGCTGTCATCAAATGTAGTTCCATTTATTTTCACTGGTTTCCCTCTTCTTCATGAATCTGCAGAACATATTTAAAATGCAAAGTATTGGTCAGCAGTTTCAAAACGCCGGTTATTATCTTTGCCGTGGCAAATACATTCCGTAATGCTTTCCCTAATATTTAGCTTTCTGAAAAATTTTCCACCAAAGAAATATTCCTGCATAATAAAAACACAGCATAGCGGGCATACCACAGACTCACTTTTTTCCTTAGATCAGGAAATGTCAAAATTAAAAAAATATATATTTATGTAGATATATACATACGCATAGACATGCCTATGAATTCTCAGGATGCCAACGAGAGGAAAAAGCAACCTGGTGATCCCATCAGTGTTCTGTTAAAAAGGCATTGCTCTTTTGAAGGTGCGTGGCTCACCTTATAAAAATCGGTTGAACTTTGTGTTCTATTTTGAAGATGTTTACAACGCTTCAGGACTTTTTTGGTAAGCCATCAGCAAACATTCCCACTCTCCTGCTGGCAAAACACCTTAACTATAGCAGTCTGTGAGGGAGCCCACACTAATTTCTGCAATTTTCTATGATAGGGCTCGACCGACCTTTTTAAATTAACACAGATGGAATTTTCCATGTGGCTGGAGGGAAGCCTATTTGAAGTGGGGACTTTCTATTTATTGCTTTTGTGTTTAGCAATTGCTGTCTAATAAGTGTACTCTCCAATTATTTCATTTGGTGGCCGCTGGCTCCGTTCCTGCCCTCTCCAGCTGCGTGCACTGCAGAAGTTCTGTGGTGCAGATGTGTTGTGCTGAGCATCCCTGCAGCTCCCTCCTGGAGGTTCTGCCTTCCAGCAGCTGGATGTTGCTGGAAAGCAGTCTGGATTTCTGGGGAGAAGTTCTGTCATCAGTCACCAAATGCCCGGATTCTCCCCAGCCATTAAAAACCAAATGGAAGAGAACGGTTTCAAGGAGCTGAATAGATTTTTCATACATCGTTAATGAGATGATTTAGGTTGAGGAACATTAAGGAGATCGAGTGATGCTCAGGAGAGACCTCAAACATTAATGGATGCAGCTTAATATGAAACTCCCTTCCTAAGGCCATTTCTAAAGTGATTTATTATCATCAGACACCTGAAAGTATCTGCGAGGCATTGCATTCCCGCAGCCAGACTCAGAAAAGCCATTAAGCACATGCTCAAATAAACTCATTAACCCAACTCTTTGAGCAGGGGAATCATTAACGAATCCCCTGCACTATTTTAAACCTGGCTGTATTTTCTATAGCGATTCTTAGTCCACATCTCGTGTTATCCATTTTCTCCCTCCACCTTCCTGCATATACCCCTGCAATTAGTAAACAGTTTCAGACCTTGAAAACTCTTGCAAACTGTTTTAGGAAGAATACCCTTTGCTAGAATTACTATGGCTGTTGGCCATTTAGACTGAGGCACGAATTCAGCAAGCAAGAGTCCACTGTGCATTGTGTATGACCCAGTGTAGATGGGATCTGGTGAGAAAAGACCATCAGACAACCTTTGGTACAACGGAGAAAGCTTCTGCAGATGCATTTCTCTCCACGTGGGCATGAGATGTGGTGGTGGAAGGAACACAGGCATCACCTGGTGCTGCCCCATCCCATTGGGGATGGCATCATCCTGCAGTGTGAACGCTCTGTGGGATCAGATGGAAAAGTTTAACACTGTGCTTGCAGGGTTCTGGTGCATGAAGATTGGAGAAAAAAACCTGAAGAACATCCTTAAAATGCGAAACATCTTGCTCTTTTAATAATCCCATGCGGTATGTTTTCACTTTAGCAATAATTGTATTTTCTTTTTTTTATGTATTTTATTTAACAATATCGCAGGGCCCAGCTAATCCGTTCCATCTGGTGAAGGAACAACAGCCCTTATCAGGTGGAGGGGATTTGCAGACACAGCCCAACACCCAGATCAGATCGCTGCTGGGAGAGCTGAGCTTCACCCCCTGCAGCCACTGCGCTCACTGCTGCAGCTGCGGGTGTTAGGAAGAGCATAAGTGCATGGTGGTAGTGTGTCAGCTACATGGTAATTGTACAGGGGTAGATCAAAGCCCTGCAATGATAAAGGAAAAAAAAAGAAAAAAAAAAAGTGGCTTTTCTAAATTTGATGTGAAGATTTCTGGCGGAATGTTTATGCTTCCTGTTACAATTTTCAAATGGAGACTACAGAGGGGAGGGGAATCAACTCTTTGAAAGGGTAGATAACTGCAGGATGAGGGGAAATGGTTTTAAGTTGAGGGAAGGGAGATTTAGGTTGGATGTCAGGGGGAAATTCTGTACAGAGAGAGTGGTGAGGTGCTGGAACAGCTGCCCAGAGAGGTTGTGGATGCCCCATCCCTGGAGGTGTTCAAGGCCAGATTGGATGGGGCCCTGGGCAGCCTGGTCTAGCATTAGGTGGGAAGGTTGGTGGCCCTGCATGTGGCAGGGGGTTGGAGATTCATGATCCTTGAGGTCCCTTCAAACCCTGGCCTTTCTGTGATTCTGTGATCCTAAGCAGGTGAAAAGGTGTGACAGTTAACATTCAGCAGCTGTAGCATCTTCCTCAAGCCATCCAGTGTGATGCTGAACAGGGGAAGAAATACAGCAGCAGAAAAACTCCTCTGTTCCTTTGCACTTTGTGATTCACCTCAACGCCTGCAGAGGGGACAGCCCTGGTGCTCTGCTTCTTCTGCAACAAAAAAGCAGCTGTCAATCAACACGTTCCATTAGCTTTAATGCTGCTTTCTATCTCCTGAGTGCCACAACACAATCTGGGTGTGAATGCAGCTTTCA
Source organism: Chrysolophus pictus (assembly GCA_037305975.1). NCBI lineage: Eukaryota > Metazoa > Chordata > Aves > Galliformes > Phasianidae > Chrysolophus > Chrysolophus pictus. The sequence continues at coordinate 4,286,214 of CM074593.1, read as the reverse complement.
CAATCCTGCCTTCAAACTCCTCTGAGTGCCGTGAAGCTCCATTGGGAAGGTAATGGTTGCAGTTCTTTCTGGAGATGATCAGCCCCTGCTGTGGACTGTGCAGCAACACAGAGCTTAGCACAAACATGTGGAGATGAAATGTGGGATGGTGAGAGCCAGGTGAATGGGAAGGATGGAACTGAGTGAGGCTGGAGCTGCAGAGCACAGCAAAGCTGACAGTGATGTAAAATGCAGCCTTGCCTAAGGACGATTTGGGATGGAAAAGGAACAGAAAATGCATTTACAGGAGAAAATAGGAGTGTCTTGGAGCAGCAACCTGACCTTAAAACGCTCAACAGCTTGAATACACAGGATTATTGCACCATGTCTGGAGAAGGAGGATGTTGTGAGACAGTGCTAGGGAAGCATTCATGTATGATATCATTTCATTTATGATATTGTTTGGTAGTTTATTCCTGGAATATCTCATCTACACACATGGTATAGATACATCATGTTTTATTTTCCCCAGTATATCTGAAATAACATGTTTGAATTCCTCTTCTTTATCATTTCTTGTGCAACTGCAGAAATCCCACACTTCGCATCAGAAGCAGTTTGAATAAAAGTGTCCTCAGAACAAAAAGGAAAGCAGCACACTTGGAGGCCACAGCTTCACATGCAGACAAGTTCTCAACCTCTGCTGATGCCCACAGAGCTGCACACATTTATGTGAAGTGAAGACACATGGTGTGATGTGATGTTTTTTTTTTTCTCCACCAATCCTATCCTACAAGGAAAAAAAGTGGGAATTTGGGCAAGTGCAGAAGAAATGTGTGATTTTCTTCAACCAGCTAAACAAAGTGGTGAAAAACTCATTGCTGGGCATGCCTGCAGCCACAACAAAGTCCACCTACCCTCTCCCTACCCAGCCCCCCAAGAGAAGAAATTGATTTCATATCACATTTCACACTTCATTTATTCTGCCTCCCCCAGAGAAAGGCCCCCACACAATGACACAAAAGACATCAGTTTTATTTACTGCCCATCTACTTGTGTCTTTGTGTCCCGTTGAGTTGCAGGAAAGCAAACCAGTGTGGGAACCCGGAGGATTGAGATTGTTCAATGAAGCTTGCCCAGTGTATGCTAGCACAGTAAATCATGCCTGACAGACTATTGTTGAAAGGGGGGCTTTTGTTTTGTTTTGTTTTTCTGGAGTGGTGTTAGTTTTTCCCTAGGATGGCTTTGTCATCCTGAAGCAAGGGTGGGTGCTGAGGGCTGGGAGAGGGGCACGGGAGCCATGTGCACTGCAGCACTGGGGGGATGCCCTGGCACAGGGCCCACTGCATGACAAAGTGGGCTCCGAATGTTCACATTCTCTTTTTTGTTTTCCTTTCTGATTATCCTCTGGCTCTAAGTATACTAATGAGCTTGGCATCCCCTGCAGTATGACTCAGTAGGGTGAGAGCTGAGGTAGCACATGGGCTTGTGAAGGGTCTGGAGTGCAAGTACTGTGGGGAGCAGCTGAGGGAACTGAGATGGTTCAGTCTGGAAAAGAGGAGGCTCAGAGGAGAGCTCAGTGCTCTCTTCAGTGCCCTGAAAGGAATTAGGAGCGAGGTGAGGGTCAGTCTCTGTTCCCAGATAACAGAGATAGGATGAGAGGGAATGTCCTCAAGTAACACCAGGGGATGTTCAGGTTGGATAATAGCAAAAATCTCTTCTATGAATGAGTGGTGATGCAGTGGCTGCCCAAGGAGGTGGTGGGGTCACCATTCCCAGAGTTGTTCCAGAAACGTGAAGATGTGGCACTGAGGGATGTGGTCAGTGGGCGCTGTGGGATGGGTTGGAGATCTGAGGTCTTTTCCAACCTTAATGATACTATGGTTCCTAATGACCCAGAAACCTTCATACCAGAGGATCTGAATAATCCTTCGTCCCCACTCCTCCCCAGGATCTCCTGCACGGGGCCCATGGTACTGGGCTCCCTGCCTCTCATGCGTATGTCATCTGCATTGAAACTTGGACCTCAGACTTTCTCTGGACTGGATAACAACAGACTACTGACCGTACATTAACCGTTTGGTATCAGACAGGTTGTAACTATGCTTGTTACTTGTTGTACTGTCAAGTCCTCCTGAAGTTAGACAAAGACAACAGAGAAGAAAATCCTTCCAAATAAGTACACTTGCACCACTAAGACAGAAAGAGCTCCTTGTTACCTTGCAAGAGAGCTGCAGACCTCATTCAGTTTGAGAGTAGTTCTTGCATGTTAGCCCAGTCACTCTCACATAGAAGTCCAAATATCAGAAAATGTTTACAAAGCAAAAATACAGGTATTTATGGTCTAATAAAATCATAATACTTTACATTAAAAAAAAATAATAATAAATCAGGACAGACTTCATATTACAAGATCTTGTGCAGTAGCATTCCACAGGGAGAAAAAAAAAACCCAAACCCAAACATTTGTATTGGTTTAAAACGATTGATAAAAATCATGGAATATCCAAGTTGGAAGGGTTAGCATTGCAAAAAGCAGATTACAGAATGCCCAGTAACTACTAAATGCAGAGATTCAGCACCATCAGCTGGCTGAATAAGAGGAATGGAATAAATATTCTCTTTCTGTGTGGGATCATCTCATCTGTGGCCATTTGTGTTGCACTGTGCTGGTGCTGATGCAATTTTGTTTTGCTCTCACAGGAGATGAAAGTCTCCTGGAAAGTTACTGTGTACTGATGGGGGAGGATGAGGGAAGGATCAATTAAATACTAGAAAAAGGTATCCAGACATTGAAAAACATTACCAAGAGAAGCTGTGGAATCTTCATCCTCAGACACACTCAAAACTCAACTGGATATGACCCAGAGCAACCCAAATGAGCCTTGAGGCAGAACAGAGACACACAGCCTCTTCCAACCAATACTGTCCAACAGCTCTATGGTGTCTCTAAGTTTTGTATGTGGGCTGCCTTTTTCCGACCTGTATATCATCACCATTTGAACATTAGAGTGAGGTTCACAGAATGGTTTTGCCAGATCTCAATACTTTCCATACAGCAATGTCTCAACTGTCTTCCTGCAACAAATTCCAAAAACTGCTGAGAGTGGGACATGAATGACCGGCTCTTAGCAAGAAGGTTTAATGTTTATGATCAGAATTAATCTGCTTCCCTGTCTATGAACTCAGATCCTTAAGACACAGTGAATTCAACTCAAAATCCCAGAAGATCTGTGCTTTTTCCTAGCTGCTGAGCTCTGGCTGTGCAGTTTCACATAGCACTGTCCTTTATGAAGGAGAAGACTGAACCTGACATTCAGTGCAAGCTGGGCTGGCCCAGACAGGTCAGACTCGTGGCTTCTCATGCCCATTGAGTCTTCTCAATTCCCAGTTTCCATCTTGATTAACCACATGTACTTTCAACCCACAGTGGAAGCTTTATTTGAGTCACCAGACTCATGAAACAGACCCATTTTAATGAATGGCTTCTGTTTCTGATGATTCAGCATCTCCCAGCCGTAAGCTTTCCATCTGAAAATCCCCAACCATCCTGAGCCAGCTGTCTGATCCCAAGTTATTTCACAGTCCTTGGGAGCCTGTGGGGAAGGATGGCTGCTGAGTCAGCATCTTGCCTACTTCCCCCCAACCAGAACAATTCAGCAGTGACACAAAACAAAGAGTGACCAGCAAACACGGCCCATTGCAGCTGTCATCCACTGTCACTTCTTTTTATTCTCCCACATAAAGGCAAACATTTCTGAGCATGGAAAACATTGGAGATTTAGAAACAATCGTTATGAGGTAATGCCTGGAAATACACTTACAGGGTTCCTTCTTGAAGAATTTGTTGAAGCAAAAAAAGCTGAGCTGATGGTGCCATGCTAGCAGTTTAGCCAACATGCACGGAAAGTCAGCGAGCTGCAAGGTGCCAAACATGCTGCTTAGGAAACCTGTTGTCTTTTTGGCCATGTGAGCGTGGACAGAAGCACGGTGCCAGCTGAGCACACTTTTTGCAATACCTTCTAAGTTTGAGGACTCCCAGGCCTGGGCTTTCTTTTTCTCTGCATGGCCTCCATCCCATCTGATAGAGATTTTTCTCGCCTGCTCTCTTGGCTTGGACTTCTTTGTTTCAGCTGTGTGTCCTTCCTCTAGACATAGTGCCAAAGCCACAGATGTGCAAGATGGAGGATGAAGACCAGGACATGGAGAAGGTTGTGCTTGAATGTATCAACAAACACTTGACATCCCCATGGAACTGTTTATTTCATTAAAATCCCACCTGTGCACTTGAGATTTTTCAACCAGGCCCAGCTGGAAATAAAGCCAAAGGCTGAGGAGAGCTCTGTGGGCTTTCACACCTTCCTAAAACAACATGTAATAGTAGCTTGAGATAAACCAATGCATTTGTTTCCTTTTCTTAAACTTTTTTTATGATCTTCTGTGTGAGACAGTCACAAGATACTTGAAGCTGATGGATGGTGGGTATGTGTTGTCTGTTCAATAAACTGAGGAGGCTGAAGGGAACCTAGGAGATGAACATACTTACAAGGAAGACCAAAATGGTAAAGCTTTGATGGAGTGGATGTGCTTTCTCATATGGCATTTTGCATCCCTTTGGGATTTGTATCATGGACCAGTTCCAATCTCAAATCACATTTGAATGTGCAGATATTATCTCTCAGGGGTGAAACTGAGCAAATATTTGGAAACACAAAATACACATCAAGAGCTAAATAAACTGCTGATTTTCAGCTGATAATAGCTAGAATTTCTGCAGATGTCCAAGCAATCCACCTGTGTCCCTTACAAAGTGGGTCATTTTCAGGCAGATTTCATGGCAAGTTGGCATCAGCAAAAGGAAGACTACATTTTCTTTTTGTCTTTGATAGCAGGACTACTTTTTCTAGAGAAGCACTGGTACAATCTGCCTCAACACAGGTTTTTTTTTTTTTTTTAAGTAAAGCATCACCAAATCCAACGGGGTGCCCAAAAGCTTTGCTTTCTCAAGGAAATATTTGTTGGTGGCAAAAGACCAAGCCCTAAGTAAAGAGCACTTCCATTTGTTGGCCATGTTCTGCTAATAGTTGTGGCAGTGGAAATGTAGAAATAATGTCATTAAGTAGGTTTTTAAATGATTTTATTTTCTTCCTTGATTTTTTTGCTTGTTTGTACTAGTGTGACAAACACATAATGCCTCTTCTAATATAAATTAGACATTACCCATAAACCTAACACTTCTTTAATACTTGTTCTTTTCTATTAGAATAGTTGCTAGAAAAGCTATCCATTGTTCTAGGGATGTCCTTTTACAGTTATTGGTGACAGGGCACTGCTGTTAGAAAGTAGCATAAGGGGGATTTTACAAAGTATGATCAATTTGGAAAAGAGTAATGTGTTAGAATGAATTAAAAAGTATAAAAAGAAGAAAAGGAAATCTGTGCAAAATCTTTCCAGCATTCTCCTTTCTTGAACAGGAAAAAACAGTGTTCCAATCAGCTAAAATTGTTTATGGATATCTATGGGCAATATTTGCTTTGTTTCCCTCTGCTTTTCCTACCTCTCCTTTAAAAGCAAAACTTGTCATGTAGGAAATAACAAGTTAAACTCCTAACAATCTCTGTATTACTTCTCATTTCAACAGCAACTTGAATTATGGCTTTGTGACAACACGTCAGTGATTTCATGGGGAAAAATCAAAGAGTGCAGGCAAAACATTTTGACCATCTTTGGCACAAACCAGCACAGACCACGCTCAGACTCTCACTGTGGGAACAACAGTGTTGGATGAACTGTATCCATCTGCAGCCATCAGTATCCTCCTTGCCAAAACAAATGTGTTTATCTCCTTTGCAAACGCTCTAAACTGTGCTGTATAAGAAATTTTATACACGAGGCAAAAATCCCACAAATCTAATCACTTACATTTTTACTGGAACAGAAAGACAGGAAAAATACACACACACACACATACAAAAAAAAAGACTTTTGTTGAGCTGAGCTTTCTGAGACGGAGAAAAACAAAGCATTTGGTAGCAATTAATATGCCCCCTACATTTGCAGTTTTAATTCCTGTGCAGATGCGTAGTGTTGTTATTCTAATAACTTCCTGTGGTGCTCCCTTTTTCTGTAAACCTCAACGCCAATTAAAATGTGATCCATCAACGAATGCTTCCGAAACAAAGGGGAATGTCCAACTTTCTGATACAGCCGTGAAAAATCCCAGTCAGTCAAAAGAAGACCCAGGGAAGAGAAAAAGAAAAGCATTCAAGTCTTCCCATTTCTGTAAGAAAGAGTGGAAGAAAATGTTCTTTTGTGTAAGTCTTGTAATAGAAGCAGACTGACGGATTTAGACTATGGTAGGAGAGACCAGCCAGACTTCCACTCAGCAAAAAGGTTGATTAATAAATGCATCCAGCTTCTTGTGCTGAAATGACAATGTCTGGATATTCCCCCTCCGGGGGAAGCACCGGGGATTGGATGGTCCAAGCAGATGTATCTATGGTTTCACGAATAGCTGAAGGCAGCTTTCAGGCAGGAGCAAGTGAATGCCTTCCCTTCTTTGTCTGCAGTGAGGAGAGGCAGTGCTGTAATTGTGCAGAGATACACAATTGTGCTCCACATAGAGCTCCAGCCTTACAGTAAATAAAAGGTGGGCAGCTCGTTGGTGGTTCACCAGCTTATTAAAAAGGGCTGATTTGCTTTTTGTTTCCATCCTGAATGATGCAGCTTCCTCTGTAATGCAAATCAGTGCCAAACAGAGGGCCTGAGCGTCACTGTTTGTATGCAGGACACGACTTGGCCACCAAGGACAGCTTTTTCATGGTTCACGTTTCCAGGCAGCATCCCAACACACCCTACAGCAGGATTTGCTCAGTGGGCCCAGCCTGCTTATGCTGGGAAATGCTGAGACCTTCCTTGTCACCTCTGCTGCTCTAGAACCACGTGAGTCACCTTCTTAGGGTGAAAATATCTGGAGAGATGCTTGGAATGACAGAATCATATAATCATTAAGGTTGGAAAAGACCTCTAGGGTCGCTAAGTTCAACCATCAACTCATCCCCACCATGCCCACTAAATGCCACATCTACCCTTTTCTTCACCACCTCCAGGAAGTTGAAGTTCTCCAGCAATGCTCACTGACTGTGATATCAGTGCTCTACCTGTGTTCTATGGAGTTGGCTAAGGTTTAGATTCAAGCTGTAAAAATCCTCCTGGAAGATTCTCAGCCACTGTGGAGATCACAGAGAAGAGCTCTATATGTGCTGGAGATGAGCTTGCAGGTGACTGTTCCCAGCTATCCTTCCTGCCTCATGTTTAATTGCATGTATAGACAGTAGGGAAAAGTCAGGGATAAGGTTAGGATGCGTGGTATTTCTGGACTATAGTCAGAAAATTAGAACTTATCTCTAAAATGAAAGACAAAGGGTCCATTTGCAATGGAACCAAGTTCTCATTCGCACCCAACCTCTGCAGCTTAATCCCAAGTCTTTAAATGAGAGCTCATGACAGCAAACACCTCCCCTTTGTACAGCTGCTGGGCGCATGCTCTGCTCCTCATTCAGAGGCACAACAGCAATAAAGAAATGCAGACTGTTCACCTTTCCGAGCATCACACTAAAAAGATGCCACTGACAATTTGATACGCGCGTCCTCCTGGAGCTCAGTTCTGCAGCTCCCTCCGAGGGAGGGAAGGTTGTTTGTTGATTTGTTTATACCTTCCCTAAGCCTATTTTCTCCAGGCAAGGATCCTCGCCAAGTCTGTTTACAAAGTTCAGCCTGGGGATCGTGAGAATCGCAGCTCAGGGCCCGGTGCTCACATCCGCCCTTCCCAGACGCACTCTTCTTCCCTTTGCTCTTGCCTCGGACCTTTGGTCCTCTTCTGGGGGAGGGAGGCAAAGCTGAGGAGGACACAGGAAGAGTACATACTGCTGAAAATAGGCACTAGTAAAAAAAGTATGCTACAAACCTGGTGCCCTCGTTGCTACCTGGCATTCAGACCCCATCACAATAATATACTTCTTATCCTTTAAGCATTTCTTCCTGTGAAAAATCATATAATTCACAGTTTATTATTCTAAATCTCCCTGAGTGCCTACAAAGCTGGCTATGATACCTGTGTCTACGTTTCCCTGTCATCTTGCTGGCATCAGATTGTAGTTCACGAACAAGATCTGGAAGCAAAATAAAATGATGCAGCTCTGAGGACCTCACAAGAAATATGCTGCTTAATCCTTTCTTTAAATCTGCCATATCCATGCTCATTAGCTGTTTAGCCAGGAGTGTGAGAAGCTTAAACCATCTTTCAGGAAAGCCTTTGAAATTAATGGTTTTATTTTAATGTAATCCGGGCATGAGTTATTGGGAGACCGAGCTCATGATTCCTTTGCAGGAAAAGAAGCATCATCTTTCCCCTTTGTGATTTAAATGTACTTTTGAGTGGGAAAGTTAAGTTAATTTAGAAACAAGAATGGTATCCCTTAATCATCCCAATGTGTTTGGCTGTGCTATTCTCTCAGACCCGGTGTAGTTTTTTCCTTGAGCTGATTCGTTAGGGGAGGTCCTCGGCTGTTTATCAAGAGCTGCAGGCTTTGAAATCTCTGATGAGGGAAATTTTACATGCACCGAGGCTCCTTGTGGTCTCAGGGATGACTTCAGTGGCTAAATATGCATGCGATGATAGTGATGAAAGCAGTATGTAATGTTTGTGATGATGTTTATTTCCACTATTATTCCATTATTGAGAAGTAGAGCATGGCCATCACTCTTAGAGGAGAATAGTGGGCTTGCCTCAGTTTCTGCAATCAGTCCATGGGACTGCAGCTCCACCTTGTTCAGATTTCCCTCCTGGCAAAAGACAAGACTACAACTTCTTCCACACAAATAATAGGGGGATTTTAAAATGTTTTTCTGGAGGAATCAACACAAATCCACCACCTGAGATCGGTAGATAAGTCAATTTTACATCTGATCACTAGTCACTAAGAAGTCATTCTCAAGAACTGTCACCAAAATAAGAAACACTAGAAGCTCAAATAAAGGTAACAAAATCTCATCCTTATTTCACCAAAAAGCAGAACTTCTCGCCTCATATAAAGAGGAAACTGCTTTCTGCCTATGAGATAAAGCAGTGCTTTGGGGATTTGCAACAAGTCCCTTCTGAAATCCGCCCTCCCCAGTAAAAAGCAAAGCCAAGAGGATTCTGGGGAGCTGCCGAACTGGCTAATTTAGCCTGGTGTATACACCATGAAAATATAACCAGCCCAAGAAAAGGCCTTTCACAGAATCCATTTACAGGCACAACGTGAGGTCAAGTTGTAAATTGTTCGGCCAGGTTTGTTTAGCACAGCTTTGATGGATCAGGGATTGCTGACGTTTTCTGCATGGTCCGTATTTGCTCAGATGGTTCTGAAAAGGTAAGCAGTGGTTTCCATTGCAGAGGGAAAGGTTTGAAAGGGGATGGATGCTTGGGCTTATCCATCCGAGCAGGGAGCAGAGGCATGCGTGTGCTGCCTACCCCAGGAACACTAAGTGAACCTGAAAGCTCCCAACATCTGGCTGCAGCTCGCTTTTGTTTGCTTTAGGCTTTCCACACAGACGACCACCCTGGCTGAGAGCACAGGGATGAACAGGGAGTCTTCATGCACGGCTGGTGAGGGATGGGGAGCGTGTGTGCCACCATGTCCTTTGGGGGTGGGAGAGAGGCACACTGTCCTTCCAAAACCTGTCCCCAGCACAGCAAGGGAGATGCTCCCCTGGCATTCTATCTCCTTGAGATTCTATAAGGTCTTCCCTGTTCTCGTGGTGCTTTAGGTTCACTTAGAGACCACCTCAGATCCCCCACGACCTTCAGATATCAGAATTCTCCATGGATGTATTGTCCAGAAATTACCTTTAAGTGCCAAAGCCACTTGCCTGAATTTGGAGGTTAACATCAGGGTGAAATCTCCTTGTCCCGTTTCAGGAATTCTTCTAGTTTTGGTTGAGAAGGAGGACAGGGAGACTGAAATAGAAAAAAAAAAAATAAAAGAGATGGGCCAAAATTGGATCACTAAATACCAGCTGGTTTCTGGATTTCTGGGAAGTGGTGTCTGTTCCTCTGAGATTTGCTGTTAATTCCTCCCTCACTTCAGGATTCAGTTTAATATGAAATTCCACAGTTCAGAGGGCATTATTTTATTTGGTTGGTTGTTTATTAAAAGAAAGACATAGAATATATATGCATAGTATTTTTATTTTTGTAAGTTCCAGCTCTGAAGAACTAGATAACACCGAGAAGCAGTGCAAATGATGCTGAAGAAGATGAAGAAACCTAACTTCTTGTAATAAGGGGATTTTCCAGATTCCCTTTATGTCACATAAGGCAACTCTGATGAGAAGTGGTATCTTTTGTTATACCCCTGATACAGGTGAGGAAAACAAGAAAACCTTTCAGAACCACAGCATAAGCCATTTTTGGTTATAATACAGAAACAGCAAACTTCAAGATTTGTAACACAAGGCCTTGTCTACACTGGGATTTTTTTCCTCCCTGTTTATCTGGACAGTGTGATACCAACATCTCACCTGCCCCTGGAAACAACACATAACTTTAGGTCATTGGAGCTAGAACTGCACCATGACTTCCCTTCCCATAGAAAAACCTCCTGACCATTCTGACACCAGAGCTGCCCAGTGACACGCTGAGAATTTAAGAATACATCACACGGAAATATAAGTCTGTATCACTTCCCATTGTGTTCCTTCTGTCTGAGATTTCCATGCCAATAATACCGTTTTAAGCTGATCCCATTAATGTAAACGGAGCTCCCTCTCGTGGGTTAAGCACAGCCCTCACTCTGTGCTGTCCTTCAGCAGGTCCATTCCTACAAGTGTTTCTGCAGTGTCCAACTTGCTAATAATGATGGGGAAAAAAAGCCATTGACTTGAATTTAATGCTTCCCCTACTGACCATTTTACACAATATGTTATAGAGCGAATTTATTCCAGCCTTCCTCAGTTCTCTTTTAGAAAAACGCTTCCTTACTGTTTCCTGGAAAGTGACATTTATTGAAGGTAAAGGAAATACTCCTGTTTTCCAAGGACTTGCTCTGCCACATATCTATTCACACAGATGACTCAAGCAGAGACACACGACACTTTGCATGAAGTAACGTTGCACCATACTCCTCAGAAACCTGTTTTGCTCAGAGGTGGAGAATGTGAGCCATCTTCTTTCCCTCTGCCTGGGCCTCCTCCTCCTCCTGAACTGTTCTGTGATGCTACACGTTGTGCAAGCCACACTGGAGATAAACAAAATTCACAGGATGCTTTGGGGTGGAGTTAAGTTTTCCATCTCTGATTCTTTCTCTTCCAACAGAAAAGGCACATCATGTTTTAATTTAAAGATAAATGCAATTAGATTGCAATATACTGTGTGCCCACAGCACGAATCCTGTTCTACACTACTGCAAGTGAGTTCTGTTCACAAGTGGAGTAAAGTTCTGATCTGAGAATGGGGTAGGAAGCATTCGTGGCAGTACGACGGCATTCTGTGAGCCAACAGCAGATTGCTTTAAAATGACCAATATAGAATCCTTACTTGATATTTTTGGATTCATGGTCAGAGAATGGGCACTGAGCAGCACGAGGCCGTAGCTCCTCACGTTCCCTTACGGACAGCAAGGTTCGTCCAATGTTCAATGGCATTTTGGGGAAGCCAGCCTGCCAAACGCTGCTCCGACACTTGGTGGCAGCAAGGGACCGGCTCTGCAGGGCTGGGAGCGAGCGCACGGGCCAGCCCTGTCCTCAGCAGAAGGACGTGTGTCTTTCTGAAGGAGAGAAAAAAAAAAAAAAGCTGTCCTTCTCTTTACATAAGAGATCATGGAGCGAAGATGTTCTGTTCTGTGACTCTGCAGAATGGCATCCCAGCAATGTCCTCTTCTCTCCGTGCCCCAGCTCCGCAGCCTGGCTGCCTTCCTCCAGTGTTGCTCTATCAGTGCTTGTTAAACTGGGCACGGCTTCACAGGTTGTGCTGTCTTCAGACTCTCCTGAGCGGCCTCGGTGCTGTAAATTCAGCTTTTGGACAGCCTCACTGAGTCCCTGCATTTCTCTATATTAAGGACTTAAACTGTGAAAGAATAGAAATATATAATCCACAAAGGTTTAAGAAGTGTTCTTGCAGACTGTCCTGTCTTGAAGCACAAGGCTGGATCACCTGCACGGTCTCCTTTGCACAAGGACTGCTATATTACTGTTTCTGAAGTGCAAACCATCATTGTGAAAATACAGCTCGGTGGTATGGTATTGCCCCCAGTCCAGGTGGTACAGAGGAGTCCCTGCCAGGCTGGAGGAAGGGTGTAGGAACCAGCAGGGAAACCACGAGACCATCACACGGGGCAGGGCAGGGCCTGACACTGAGTTTGGAAAAGAACAATGTTACCCCACCCTATAAAAAAGGGAAGGAAAAAATAGGGGGGAAAAAAAAAAAAAAAAAGGAAAAAAGCAGCAAGGGAAGGCCACGAGCCCTGCTTTGAGGCAGGTGCTTAAATCCCCAGAGCACTGCTGTCTCATCAGCGTTTCCTCCTGGATAGCCCAGATAGGGCTACGCAGTGGCTGTGGGATGCTCCTCTGGAGGAACGATGCCAGGTGACAACTCCGAACAAAGCACGGTGACAGTGAGATTTACAACATCCACTTTTCTTATCTAAGAGGTTCCAGCCAAAGGGTGCTTTCTTTCGATCCCCAGGGATGGTATTTAGCCACAAAGATATAATTCCTTGAGCCTTCTATTGCAGAAGGGATGAGTGGAGTCAATCAGACCATTAGTCCCTTTGTGTCATGCTTTAAAGCCTATACAATAGGTTCACTTAAGGTCCTATTGTCTCTCTAAGCACCTCAGCCTTCACCAATGTTTTATGTGAACAAATTGCCTCCATTTAGAGTTGCTAACTGACAATTCATGCAAAATACCTTATTGCTGCTAACTTATTTTATAGTCCAGGGGGGGATTTGGATACAATCCTTTTCAAAAGTCACCTACTTTTCAGTATGCTCCTGGTAATTAACGGGCAATTCCAGCTGGCTGAGAACTGGTCTGTTCCTCCAGAAAGCCAGCCAACATGATGGCAGTACTGTAGGAACCTGAAGGATACTGTTCTCAAGGGCTTGGTGCCACTTCTCCTTACTTCTTTATTTGATTGCTCACATCAGTGCATGTTACAGTCCTACCTGTGCTATCACAACCAGAACTGATGAGTTTGGGCTGAGATTTTTGAAGAAGCCAGGTCAGGAAGTGAAGGAACTGTTCCTATTAGCATTGTACAACTCCCCTCACTCACCCCTCCCAACTTAGTTCAGGGTAGAGAGGACATGAGGCCACAGCAAACAGGGCAGAAGTCTGTTTGCTGTGGGATCCGTGTCCTGTTTCACATGCCCATCATCCAGCAGCCCTTTTAGCAGCCCTATAAAACCCAAGCCTGTCTTCTGCCTGCCCTTCACAATGACACAACATCCTTAAGCCCAAACTCTGTGCCCCTCTCAGCTGCCATTTAAAACAGCCTGAGGCAGCTCTGGCAAAAGGTCACTGGATAAATATGTTTTTCTATGCTGTTTCCAGGACACCTTTTGAAGTCAGAGCTTTGGCATGTGCTCCACGCTCCTGAAGGAGTTGGGTTACTCAACTGAGCTGAAATGGAGCACCACGACCTCAGCTCCTCGTTGTCCCGTGATGAGCAGGACAGGTGGCAGAGGACAGGAGGTATGAGTGCAAATCAGGCAACCCAGAGCATGTCAAACACATTTCACAGCCTGCTTGATTAAGGTTAATGAGTACCTGCCTGTTTCCTATCAGGAATCTCCAGCCACAAAAATACCAAAGCCCTCCTTTACTTCTCATAATAAGGACTGGCTGGCTGCCACCCGAGGGAGATGTCAGTAGTTCAGTCAATGAGGAAGACAGATCTGCACACCACCCAGTTACCTAATGGAAACGAGCAAACAAGAAACTGATCTCTGATTAATACACTCATTAGCTCACAGAAAGGACAGCCAAGAGCCAGACACATTGAAATTTTGTCCGAACACCATCTGTGCATTTGCCTGACTTCCTCCAACTGGGATAATCATTTGGGAGGTGCCAGTTAAATGCACGCCATCACTCAGTGCAAGCAGTGATGTTGGCTGCTTAGTCCCTAACTTCACAAGGCATAAAACACCTTGGTTTGTTCTAAAAAAGGAAAACCAAGCTCATCTTAGCACCTAGTAGAAATACCCATGGCACAAGCTTCTTTTCCTCATTGGTTTCTAGCAATCTCAGAAGTCATGTGGTTATTTCAGATTTATCACACTAAGATAAAACTAATGATGCCAATAGCAACGTAATTTAACTGATCGTTCTTAAACAAATACGGTGCAAGTTTCAAAAACTTTGGATTTAAAAGCTTTGTTTGTGGGAAAATTTCAGGCACAACATCTGTTAGTTATGGGTAAGCACATCCCCTCGCATGTATTTCCATTTAGGGCAGTAGAGAGGTCTATCTGAAATCAAAAAGCCAAATTTAGCTATAACTGAATAAAAGAGCCAGCTAATATTTTGTGTATTTATAGAAGAAAATAGGGAAATGAGGGTAAAGATTGTTTCAGATGAAAACAAACAGGGAAACAACAGCAGTAAATTTGAACTAAGTCACTTCTTCCCTTTGCCATCCCATTATTTTTATGTCACTGTGATTTAATGAGACCTAAATCTTATTGTACAGTAGTAAATAGGTGCTTTTTATAATTTTATTTTTATTCCCCATGTTGTGTGGTCAGTCAGAGTTTATAGCATTAGAAAGCTTATGAAGGAGGCCATTATTTGATGCCCAACAGCAGCTAGATACTTTCCTAGACCTCCAACAAAACAGGTTGCTAAGAAAGAAGGTGATTTTGTGCTGGGGCAGACCATTTCTGCAAGGCTTGCATGGGTAACACTCACAATGCTTCTTAAATACAACACTTACCTAAGGAACAGACCATAGCCCCAACCCAGTGACTCCCTAAACCCTCTGGATAGCTTCTACATTGCCCAGACCTGATCAGTCATAGAGCCCTTCCAAAGAGAGACTTGTTTGCTTACTTCTTCCAGGCTGGAACAAGAATAACATCAGCACAGTTGGCCTGCTATCAAGCAGAGAAATTAATACAAATTATCTCCTACAGGTGAGAATTAATGAGATAATAAATGAATTAAAGCTGCAGCTAACCAGGTAAAAATCCATTCAGGTTGTTGCTGGTAGGGCCAAAGATATCCCTCAATCCCAGACAACTCTTTATTCCTTTGAAGTTCAAGTATAAACCTCAGTAACTTTGGACTATGACCAACCCTCCCTGCAATGAGCTGATCTGGGGAATATCTGGATTTTGCTTGGCGCTGGCTGTGAGATAAGAGTTCTTGTTTCCTGCGGTTTTGCTAGGCGTTAAGGAGAAAAAAAAAAAGCCAAGTGCTTTCAGGTTTTCATGCAATTGGGTCCTCGTGGTTTAGTCCCTCATAAAAGATGTTCTTTTTCAGCTTTGTAAACACTCCACTCACAGCCTTTTATTGTTCTGCAGAAAGAGAAATGTGCCATGAAATGCACGTAGGCAGGGTATCAATTTCCTTGCATTGATTTTTGAATAAAAGAATTGTTCATTTAATATTTTTGTTTGATTACTTTATTAAATGTATTGATTTGCAGCACAAGCTTAGAGAAGAAATAGGATGCCCATGACTCACTGCTGTTCTTCAGCAAGAATCCCTTTTAGATAATACATTATGATAAGATTTACAGGCGTAATTAAGATTAATTTATTCCTACCCTTACAGTGGATTACGTTTAAAACTTGCAAGCGTTTTAATCCTTTCTTGATAAAGCAACTCTTAACTGTCTGGAGTATGGCTATGTTGTAAATTATGGTGGGAGCACATCTGTTCTGCTAAGGTTATGCTATAAACGACAGGAAGAAATTACTGTTGAGTAACAGGTTCACATTTTGTAAAACGTATATACCAGGGTGGGATATGGAAGTGAAAACATTCATGCAACCGAATCAACATAAGCACTCTTTGAAAAGAAAATCAATATCATTACATCTAGTCTGCAGGATCCTACGTAGAGAAATGAGCATCTTGGAGACCGACTGCTGGGATTTGGACACTAAATCATTTTGCCTTCCCATCATTTCTGCCTTATTGCATATCCCTGTGCAGGGGCACGTGTAGAAGCACCCAGATGTCCCCTCTGTGAACAAATAGGCACAGATGGAACAAAGCTCTTCCAGTTCTCTGTTCCAACACTACTCATTAAAATACTGAAGTGGAGTCTGAGTTACACTAACATCTATTTTTCCAGAGTTCTTAATTAAAAAAAACCTTGTTGGGGGAGGGAGGATGGGGAAGACTGATTGAATCCTGGGGTCCAGCTTCAGTTCTGCATCTAAACTTCAGCCTTCATGCCCTTGGTCCAGAATTAGAGGGCAATAAGTGGAGGAATTCACAGCTATTTCTGTGATCTGCAGAGGTGGGCAGAGAGTGGGTAGAGTTAAAAACGACAAGCAGACTTTGTACTTTGGAAAGAAACTTTGGGCATTTTCCACCAACTTGTACTGAAAATGGTTCCATGCATTTCAAAGCAGAAGATACTTCCCCTTCTGCTGCTTCTTTATTTAAAATGCATTTAATTGCTAAAAACGTTTCTATAATTTTGGATAACAGAATAGAGTGGGCATATATAGGTAATTCAAGCAGATGTTTCAAGAATCAGAATATAAAAGCACTGAGGATGGAGCCTGCATTTTCTCATGTTCAGTGAAGAATGAAACACGCACAAACCACACTACAGTATTCATTTATGATTCTATTAAGTTAATAAATCTAATTAAGCCAACCAAAGAGAAACAGAGAAGGGAGCAATGAGGAGAGGGTTAATCATAAAATCAAACACTTTGTATGAAGGGTTTAGCAGCAAGACAAGATTTATGCAGCATCATTCACGGCTGTGTGCATCTCTAAGCACCAGGGTACTCCAGCTCTTTTAGGTGCCACCAGGAGCCACAGCAAAGATGCTGCCCTCGTTCATGGCCTTCAGCAGAGCAGGTAGCTCAGCTTTATAAAGATACTTGACTGTTTACAGAATCCTCGATGGGAAAAAAAAAAATCAAACAAAGGATCTTTGGCATGAACATTACATTTCCCAGTGTCTGTGCTGGGCACGTCACTGCAGGCTGAGCATCATGCTGCCAGTCAAATCTTCTGGGCCCTCCTGCACGTGCAGAGCTCAGTTAAAAAGTCACTTCTAAGAACACAGAAGCCATTTTTACAGCCATAAGTTGCCGAGGGACATCTCGATGCACTTCCTTTTTCAAGATCAGATGGCAAAGGTGGGCACCAAACCAGCAATCTACCCTTGGGAAGAGTAAATATCACCCAGAGCACAGGGGTCCCACGAACCCACAGCTATTTAGCACAGCACCACCACAGCAGGCATGGCACAAATGGCTTCTGCCATCAGCAGGTGGGAAGCTCGTAGGAGCTGCATAAACCCTGCAGGATACCCAGCATGGCATCACCCTTGCTCACAGGCTCTTTCTTTCAGATGCTTTGCTATTGAGAAATCAAGATTGAGCATTGAGTTTAAAGTTGGTAAATTGTTATTTTGCAGTGTGCAGAATGAACCCTGAGCCCATGGATTGACATGCAGAGCAGGAGAAGCTGCCACGAGGTCCAGGTGCTTGCTGAGACTGGAGCCATGGCAAAGGTGACTCATTTTCCATGAAAACACTTTAATTTCTGGGGAGTGATCTATTCCCTTGCCTTTCATACAAGTTGCAGACAATTTGCGTCCTGTCTATTTTTGCTCCATTTGTTTTTTTCCCATCTGTCCCTAACCCAAACCCAACCTAAGAATAGAAAAGGAGCTGGTGTCCTCTAACAGGGGAGAAGGATCCTGACAAATGTTTCCATAGCTGTAGTAAAACAGTATGCAACCATCAGCCATGGAAGTTATTCACAACAAACTGACTGATTTATTCTTTATTTATCCTGAATACATGCAGCATATACATAGGCAAACATTTGTTTTAGAGCTACTGACCACATTACTGGGGATGGAAAGTTCTTGCCAAAAAGGATTGGTCTGAGGGATCCTTTTTCTGAGAGTTTCCAATTTCTAGGTGGAAATGGAACCATAGAGGTTGGAAGGGACCTCCAAGAGCTCCCCCAATCCAACCCCACCAGAGCAGATCCCTACAGCAGGTTGTAAAGGAAAACTCCCAGGTTTTGATTTCCTCTAAAGAAGGAGATTCCACCACATCTCTGGGCAGCCAGGGCTCCATCAGTTCTTCCTCACGTTCATATGGAATGAGGGTGATCCTTATTTTGGGAGCACAGAGCAGTAGATGAATCCTCCGATCAAGTTTTGCCAATCAAAATCAGAAATTTTTTAAAGTTACAAATCAAGTAACAACAAACAGCTGATGCCAGCAGCTTGGGGATGGATGTGACACAGGGGAGGTGAGCCTGAACCCCCCAGGTCAGCAGTCCTGCAGCAGAGCACTGAAGCACACCGTGGGATGCAGCAGTGCAAGCTGAACAGCTGCTGCCTATGCTGTGGATAAACAAAGATTTAATTCTGCAGTGATGTTTAAACCAGCATCTTTAGAGTGAACATATGTTTATACTCATTATGCATATGTTTATTAGAACTGGTCATAATGTTTTGACAGAAAAGTCCAATGAGAAAATGCAGTTTTCTCAAAACTGAAATGTTTTGCTGGATTGTTTCAATGTCTTCTTCTCAGTAACAGTAAAATATTTAACTTCAAGGCAGTAAACATTTTGCTTTAATTTTCCTATCACAGTTGAATATTAATACTTAGTATAATGCTTATGATTGAAGCAAAACATGTCAATGTTGCCAGCTAAGCGCTTCTGGAATCTTCTTCAGAGATTCTTTTTGAACACCTCATCATCAGAATGAGAAACTTTTGCCAAACTCAGTGTTTCCCCTCAGAGAGAGGAGCAGCAGTGCATCCTCTACCTGCTGAGCACACATAGGAGCAATCACCTCTTGAGACAAAGCTTGGAATTACCTTCTCTGCTTGAGTTAAATGCTTTTGCTAATTCCTATTATTTTACAGAGGCATCCTACCCTGAATTTTGTTTTCAAAAGGCAGCTTTTAAATATAAACGTATTGATTTGTATTGAAGTCAAAACAAAAAAGAAACATAGCCATCAACAAGTCACATACATCTCTGGCCACTGTGGTTTTTGAATGAAAATCTGAAATATGAACCAAGAGGCTCAGAAACCAGAAGTCAAACAAAAGTAGACCAAATGTATCACTCTTGAAAAGCCTTATGTTTTCCCTAAGTCAGACTCATGATTTTTCTTGGCTCTGACCAAGTATTTCCAAGGATCAGAGGCTGACAGTATTATAATCTTCCTTCTGTTTCCCCCAGTACATATGCTATGCTCAGGATTTTTCTCTCTTGATGCTTCTTTGACAGCCAAATTCACCTCACCTGCTACTAGGAAAGCACTTTTTACACAGAGTCCAAGCTGCTTATTCACCCCAGATAAAAGGGAAAAACAAAATCACTGTTTCTGTGCACTACGTGACATCACTTCATTCAGACCTGACCATAATGGAATGAAGGAAAAGTCGGGATTGGATCACAGGGAACAAAGGAAAAGCAGAAGGAAGGAGCTCCTGCTCTTTAGCATAATGCATGGCACTGGGAAAACAGTGGAGCAGAACAACTCACCCAGTGTGCTACGCTCCAAGGAACGAAAGACAAACCATCACTGAATTATGGTTGCAACCCCAAAAAGCAGACAGCGAAGAAGGCAGCCCAGTGTTCCCACCTGATTTCTGGAGCCCCACTACAACCCCAGAGCAGTCATCTACAAACAGCAGAGCCCAGATGAAACTCTAACTGAACTGCAGAAGCAGCACTTTCTGTCTTGAGAAAATTAACAGATAGGGAAAATAAAGAGCGATAGAGTTAAAAACTCAACAATGGAAACATTAAGCATTGATTAAGCAATTTCTGTAAATGAAAAAGACGTATTAAAAGAACTCAAAGAAAGCATAAAACATTTTATTTCTTGACTGCGCTTCCTACAGCCACTGAAAAACCAACAGCATAGCAAAAAGCTCACAAAAACACAAAACAAGAAAGGAGCAGAAGAAAACTCCTTCCCCACCCACAGCCCCACACCTGATTGGACATTCACAGGTGATTCCAATGAGGATGCTGATGGAACCCAGCCAGCAGGGCTCTCCCAGAGCAGTATTAAAGCAGGTGGAGCAGGGCTCTTCTTTCTAGAAGTTGCTGGTAGAGGCCTGGAGGTGCTGCTCAGTTGGATGACAGCATGTGTAAAGTAAGTTGTGCGTTTTATGAGTTTCTATACTTTTGATGATTTTTTTCACTGTGTTTGGATTGTGTTGGATTCATGTATGTGCTATGTATAGCCTAGAAGTTGATTTAAGGTAGGGGTTTTTTTTTTATCATGTGGCTTGTGATACTGAGAAGAAACAGGTTTATGCTGGAAGTAATACTTATGTTGTTTCTACTTAAGGTTAGCTGCCCTTTAGAAAGAATGTGTGTTCTGTGCTTTTTTGAAGCTGAAAGTAGCTGTAGACTGCAACTGTTGTTGTTACCACTTCTTACATTAGGCTAGAGTGTACTGATGAGAAAATAGTCACTTTTTCTGTTGATTTTCTGAAGATGAACTGAAGAGTTCATGGAATACTAAAGGTTACTTACTGTTGGTTGGATTTACATGTAAGCTATGGAATGTAGTAGGTTTGCCTTCTGATGAAGCATTCTGGAGTGGGAAGCATGTGACAAAACAGATGTATGGCCAGCAAGGTAGGAGAGTCTTATGTTGCCACAGCCTGTAAATTAGAAGGCCTTCATCAGAGAGATAACAGTAATAAGGTGTTCTTATTACTGTTATCTGAAGCGAGTGGGATTGTGGAAAAAAAAATTGTTAAAGGATAATGCTGTGTTAAGTCAGGATCTGATGACATGATTTCTGTGCATAAACCTGAGTATTAAATGGGGCGCCCGGACCCGCCACGTGTGCCTGGGGCGCCCGGACCCGCCACGTGTGCCTGGGGCGCCCGGACCCGCCACGTGTGCCTGGGGCGCCCGGACCCGCCACGTGTGCCTGGGGCGCCCGGACCCGCCACGTGTGCCTGGGGCGCCCGGACCCGCCACGTGTGCCTGGGGCGCCCGGACCCGCCACGTGTGCCTGGGGCGCCCGGACCCGCCACGTGTGCCTGGGGCGCCCGGACCCGCCACGTGTGCCTGGGGCGCCCGGACCCGCCACGTGTGCCTGGGGCGCCCGGACCCGCCACGTGTGCCTGGGGCGCCCGGACCCGCCACGTGTGCCTGGGGCGCCCGGACCCGCCACGTGTGCCTGGGGCGCCCGGACCCGCCACGTGTGCCTGGGGCGCCCGGACCCGCCACGTGTGCCTGGGGCGCCCGGACCCGCCACGTGTGCCTGGGGCGCCCGGACCCGCCACGTGTGCCTGGGGCGCCCGGACCCGCCACGTGTGCCTGGGGCGCCCGGACCCGCCACGTGTGCCTGGGGCGCCCGGACCCGCCACGTGTGCCTGGGGCGCCCGGACCCGCCACGTGTGCCTGGGGCGCCCGGACCCGCCACGTGTGCCTGGGGCGCCCGGACCCGCCACGTGTGCCTGGGGCGCCCGGACCCGCCACGTGTGCCTGGGGCGCCCGGACCCGCCACGTGTGCCTGGGGCGCCCGGACCCGCCACGTGTGCCTGGGGCGCCCGGACCCGCCACGTGTGCCTGGGGCGCCCGGACCCGCCACGTGTGCCTGGGGCGCCCGGACCCGCCACGTGTGCCTGGGGCGCCCGGACCCGCCACGTGTGCCTGGGGCGCCCGGACCCGCCACGTGTGCCTGGGGCGCCCGGACCCGCCACGTGTGCCTGGGGCGCCCGGACCCGCCACGTGTGCCTGGGGCGCCCGGACCCGCCACGTGTGCCTGGGGCGCCCGGACCCGCCACGTGTGCCTGGGGCGCCCGGACCCGCCACGTGTGCCTGGGGCGCCCGGACCCGCCACGTGTGCCTGGGGCGCCCGGACCCGCCACGTGTGCCTGGGGCGCCCGGACCCGCCACGTGTGCCTGGGGCGCCCGGACCCGCCACGTGTGCCTGGGGCGCCCGGACCCGCCACGTGTGCCTGGGGCGCCCGGACCCGCCACGTGTGCCTGGGGCGCCCGGACCCGCCACGTGTGCCTGGGGCGCCCGGACCCGCCACGTGTGCCTGGGGCGCCCGGACCCGCCACGTGTGCCTGGGGCGCCCGGACCCGCCACGTGTGCCTGGGGCGCCCGGACCCGCCACGTGTGCCTGGGGCGCCCGGACCCGCCACGTGTGCCTGGGGCGCCCGGACCCGCCACGTGTGCCTGGGGCGCCCGGACCCGCCACGTGTGCCTGGGGCGCCCGGACCCGCCACGTGTGCCTGGGGCGCCCGGACCCGCCACGTGTGCCTGGGGCGCCCGGACCCGCCACGTGTGCCTGGGGCGCCCGGACCCGCCACGTGTGCCTGGGGCGCCCGGACCCGCCACGTGTGCCTGGGGCGCCCGGACCCGCCACGTGTGCCTGGGGCGCCCGGACCCGCCACGTGTGCCTGGGGCGCCCGGACCCGCCACGTGTGCCTGGGGCGCCCGGACCCGCCACGTGTGCCTGGGGCGCCCGGACCCGCCACGTGTGCCTGGGGCGCCCGGACCCGCCACGTGTGCCTGGGGCGCCCGTTGCTGACTGTTTAATAATTGTTGGTTTACTTTCAATTGTCTGATTGACTTGAGAATAAGGAATTTAATTTTCTTTTGGGTACATAAGTTGAGTGTTACTGTGTATAACAGTGTCATGTTAAGTTTAGGTATGTGTATATTTAAGCACATACTATTTTCAGTAGTGTTTGTGATAACATTAGAACGTGTGGTCATGTATCTGCTTCGGGCTGACTGCCATTCTCTGTGTGAATTTAATTTTTGTCTTGACCTCTTTGTCTTTCTCCTCTTTCCCTTCTGCCATATAACATTTGGCTTGAGGACTGTGGATCTCAATAGGGCTATTTCTACTCCTGTTATGGGATCTGGATCAGACCCAAGGGGGGAGTGAATAAAATAGAATAGGTCCCCAGGGGGTGGGATAGGAGTGACTTCCTTTCTTTCCTAGCGATCAACAAAGCATAGTCTCCTCACCTGCTTGTTTTTGCTCTTTCACTCCTGCATTTCAATAGCTATTGTCAGTCTATAAGCTCAAGGCACGCAACCAATGTCCAGAACTGTGCAGATGGGCAAAGCAGTTCTGCAGTGTTAGTGTTACAGGCACTAGCCAGCTGTACATCTGGGAGACCATCAAGCCCTGAGAAACAGTTTTCCTGTGCTGGTGTTCTAGTGAAAAACTAAACTGTCTTGTGTTGAAGTAGCTTGTTTATGTCTGCGATGTCCTTCTTGGGCATGGGATCTGTGCAGAGCTCTGCCTGCCCCCCCAGAACTATCCTACTTCCCTCCCCTGGATGTGCCTCCATTGCTAGTGCTCAACTTGAGGGGCAGCTCTAGGTTCCTATTTCTCCTTTCTAGGCTTTAGGCATATAGGTACTGTGATGAAGGCATGTGAAATGTAATAATTGATGGGAAAAACCTTAAAATATTGGCTAATTATATTGGAAACAGACATTAATTATATTGTCTACAAACAGGAAAGGTTTTCTGCAGGTTTCAGGCAGCTTCTGGTTTAATTGTTTTGAATAGGATTTATTATTCACTACTGTTTGGGAGAAGAAAATGCTCTGTCAGGAGGGTGTATGTCTTATTGGGTTGGCTATGATATATTGGATGACAGAGCAATTTGAAGAAGTTAACTTAATTAAAATTGTGCATTGATGGCATAAGGAATCCATCTCCACTGTTGTGTATAGTTCAATTTGGAAATGGTCCTGGCAATCAGAACATGTTTAATACCCAGACTGAATATTTGGTGAGGGCTCATTTAACTATCATAATAAATACTTTAAATAGATGCAGCTTGTTGAAAGAAAATATTGACTGAAGGTCATTTAGCAATAGTCTCTGTGTCCAGTGACCAGTCTGGTGTTATAACCACCATTCCTTTTATTTCATATTGAAGTAAAAAAGCTCTTTGCCCTGTTGTTGCAAACCTTTTGTTAAGCTGATACCAGCTGATTCTCCTCTACAGAGAGGGGGGTTCTTAGCATCCTTAGCATGATGTTAAAGCAAGGATATGTCTGTGCTTAGGCACTGACTTTAGCTTGTATGTAATGAGACATTAATTGATTTCAGGCTTTCATATGGCTTTGACAAGAGCTGGACACTGGGCGGATACCTACCAGTAGCAGACCTGGTGACCAATGCTTTTGACTTCATAGCTATCAGGCTTATACTTGCCACAGTTCACAACAAAGAGGTGTATGTTGGTGTAGGATAGAGATGTGGAGCTGTTAATTTAGGAGGCATTTCTTGGAAGGAAACCAGTAGTGAGACTGGGTCAAGAGGACTCCTTCAGATGAAGAAAGCTGAGATAACTCATCTCCTTTCTGCAAGAGGCTTCTCATTTCTGTGCTAATGTAATACCTGCCAAAAAATCAAACCACCACACATTACATAAGAGGTTATATAGCTTTTCTAAAACTAATTCTGATTGTATATGCGGCTAACATGTTTGAAAGCAAACAAGAACGTTTAGTAAGCAATCTCTACTCCTTCATAATCTTTATTCTACAGTGAATCTGCTCCTGAGGAACATGGAATGCCATCACAGCACCTCCTTAGAGAGTTGAGGTTCACTCTCACTGGAGGTTTTCTCTACTCTTATTGCCAAAAACAATGAATCCGTGCAAATAACCTCTCATTCACCCCGTTTCTAACCACCTGTTTTAGAAAGCTTTGGTATTTTATGAGTTTATGCAGACCATGCCAGGATGATAAGAACCTAATGTTCCTGGAGCACTGCTGGTTCTTACTGTGATTCTGTCCTGGCCACTTGTATAGGAATTGGATACGTTTTGAAAAATGATATAAAAATGCTGAGGAGTTAGTAATGCTTCATATAATTTGCGGAAGGGTTGAATGAATGTGGCTGATCATCAATTTGGCTTTCTCTCAGCTGCATAAAAATGATTGTGGTGGCTTTCATCCTCAATGATGCACAGATCTCAGCTTGGTGTGAGAAAGGTTGAAGAGCTCCACCTCAGGTTTTGGTATCTAAGTTATCTACACGTGGCTGCCTATCTCTGATCCTCTGGTTTTAATCTGATAAACTGTGACCAAGTTTCCTCAGGGCCACTTAACAATACCCGTGTTCAGAGTGGTTCATGTATGTAAGAATTTAATCGGGAATCTGCATATCTTCTGGCTGTTAACTTTTATCCCACTCCATTTGCAGGAGTTGGCAATGATCACATATATTTCAGTCTTAGCCTAAAACATCAGCATCATTAAATATGGAAATGGTAGTGTATTGGGGATGTATTTTTAAATGAATGCAGTAAACAATGGCAATCCTGCAGGCCTACAAAGAAGCCTTGTGCAATATTTAGTTATTTTTTATAATATTCAGTTTTTTCCTTCTTTCTGTAGAAATCAGTCATGTTTCAGAGGTCATAGTGATTGCTGCTGAGAGAAGATTGATTGTAACCTGTGAACTTGAAGTTATGGAGGTTAACCAGGCTATCGCTAATAATCTTGATCACACTTACATCTTGGCTCCAAAATGTGTATGTATACATACACTAGCAGGTGTTGAGAGGTATTTAGAGCTGGTTTTAATACTCAGTGCTGTGAGTTGAATGAAGCTGTTCTCAATGTCACTTCATCCCATCCTCTGTAGATGTCAGGGGACATAAGATGCCATAAGGCTCTGTGGCTGGTTGAGTACTGGTAGAGCCTTCAGGTGGTTTTGTCTACATGCTCCTTGGAATTACTTCTTTACACTGTGGGAATCTACTTTGTGTCAGCAGTACAGGTATTTGGGCAGTTCTTGTGTGGCTGAGTGGAGTCCAATCTGTTCATTCAGGTGTCAGACTCCTGGGGTAAAAGAAATGCACAAGATAATAAAAATGACGAAAAGGAGAGTATTCTAAAGCAGAACGTAAGTTGTACGCAAGTTGTGGTTGTGCAGCTGGTGTGGTAGGTGGTGAAAGGGCTGTGTTTAAGGCTATTCTCACTGAGTGTGGCATTTTGCTGATTGTCTCTTGAGAGGCAGAATTTAAAGGATCGCTACTTGGATAATTCATAGAACGACCAATGACGCACAGCATTTTGAAGGATGCTGTTGGTTTGTGCCTAATAGTGAGCTATTGATAACTGTTGCAATGTTCTTTAGAACTGATGCTCCATCCTGACCAAAAGAGCAGATTTAGAGCCTTAACGAGTGGCGGTGAAGGGAACACTCTGGAAAGCAAGAACATCTCTTTATTATGTTAAAAATGAATAGCCTCTTCTGAAAAGAATAGGATAAAGGAATTAGAGAATGAAGAGCTTATCTTGCTTCCGCCTATTCCGTGGACTTATTTTAATCATTCAACACACAACAGATTCACTTTGAGCGTAAGGGCTTGAGGATGATTCATCTAAATTTTGTTATTTGAGCACAAAGGACTGCATGTATTGTGTGGTGAATGTGGGTAAACCTCAGGTCTGGCTGAATCAATCGGTCCATGTAAGTGACTTACAGTTACAAAAGGTCTGATTTTCCCCTATGTGTTCCCATTACTATTCACAGCGGCACACTGGGTTTATCCTTTGAGCTTTTATAAGTCCGTGGGTCTAATTTTAGAGAATATATGCTCTGTTTTGAGATGCCTAGATCTGTACTTAAGAGTACAGCGTGCGCCATGGTAACTCACTGTACAATAGTGACAGCATTTAGTAACAAAACATAAATAGCCAAAAGATGTAGCAGCAAGTTAAGGTATTAGCGCTAAAAATGTAGGTCCTCTGCTATTGATATTTGGATCAAACGAGGTTTAACTAATTTTCAACAGTATCTGAAATCACCTTAAACTACTTTCTCCTTTTCCAAAACTTATCTTCCCTTAGAGGTGTAATGAGAGCAGTCAGGTGCTTCTGCTTTATTGCCATGGTCTGTCTAGAACTGAGAGGGAAGTAAGAACGTGAGCAGTTGTAGCTGGAAACATGAATGGGGACATAACAACCTTTTGTGACCTGTGCTCTCCTCAGATTTGCTTAGTTTACCTCAGCTCATTATTTTCATACGCTGCACTGTGTAGAGAAATAGAACCAAGGTCACCCTTCTGTGGAGGTGACATCTATTTTTATAGAGCACAGATGGCAGAGCCCCCCTCTCAGTGCTCTTCTGCCTGTGTTGTGAGTTCAGGATGTGTTTGGAGTACATCCGAGCAGTGCACGAAGCTGGTGAGCACGCAGTGTGTTCTGCACAGCATGCGGGACAGCGGGTGACAGATTGGGAAGTGAGATCCTTTGGCTCTGGGGATTTCAGTCACCTGCTATCAAACAAATGCTGTGCTTGTTTGTACACACTTCCAGAGGTTCATGAGGAAGCATTGTTAAAAGTCATTAGCTCCTCACTACCACCCGTTTAAATTGGGGTGGTAGCTCCAGAACTTCATGTGCCTTGAATTTAAAACCATTTCCTAGAATCCACGCTAAGTATTTCTAAGCCTGATTATTACATGTTTTAGTTGTGCAGTTCTGGTTGGTTCTGCTGCTTTTCTGCTTCTGGAGTCTATGGAAAGCAATCATTCTTTCCGTATGTTCTCTCCTGGATGTACCTGGACTGCCTATCTACCTTTGGCTCTGTTGGCAAATGTAAGCCATTGTGACCCGAGAGCTCTTCAGCTACACTAGGTCTAGTGCTGTGCTTAGGCTAATCTGGCTTACTGAAACAAACGGTTCAACTGATCTGGAAGCTTCTGGTGCTTCCCTTCCTTAAGTTTTCCTTCTGTGGGCTGTGTAAAGGGCTCGGTGCCTTGAGCTCAGCTGAAGAACTAGAGGAATCCTCTGGGTCGCCCTCTGCCTCTCCACTTCTCTGCACTTCTGGTGCTAGGTCAGGATTCAGTGAACAACGTGGCTTAGCAAGACTAAATCCAAAGTGGTAAACCTTCAATATAGTAATGGTTACACAATAACTTACTGCTTAAAACTGAATAAGAGGCAAATATTTCTTTAACTGCTATTTGTCCCTAAGATATTTTTTCCCGAATGAAAGCTTTCCCCTTTGCATATGCTTTTGAGCAAACACAAAATAAGCAATCAGCCTGAGCCTGCTTTTAAAATGCCCATTTTTTCCTGTGCTCTCTGGAAATAGTTCTCTAATTTGTTTCCTTACTTTCCTCTTTCCTTTTCCTCCCTTTCAGCCAATGTCAGTGCTGTAACCTGACCAAATTTATCCCTTAAATCTGCTGCATAAAATACTTTGGATATGGTGCTATTGATTTTTGCAGCATTGGTTCTGAGGGATATTTGGGTAATGTAATGCCACTATAAAGGAGATAAGCTCTTCTTTAGCCCTTCTTAGGTTTATTCTCTGCCTTCTCAAGACAAGGTGTTAAGTGTGAACTTCTTCCTGGAGCACTGTAAGAGAACACCCTGTACAGTTTGGTGTATTTAAAGAGCTCTCCATGCTCAGGAGTGTGCATGGTGCTTGTCAGTGATTAGAGGCATACAGTGTTACAGGTAGGATTTCACTGAAGCAGATTTTACAGCAGGAGAAAGAGAAGCTTTTTTCCTTTTAATATGGGGAAACGTCGCTTGCTTACATTAAAACATTTTTAAGTGGTGTGTTTCACTTCTTATAATTAATGTAAGGCACCTGACGGGTATTTCAGATTCTGTTCTGACCTGTGCAGTCAGCTCCTTCAATTCCTAGCACATTTATGCTCTTTTTAGAGGTGGATGGCACTAGATATCAGCTTCGTGTCAGTTTGCACTTCTAGGAGCTGTGGTAAGTGCAGCAAAAATGCTGTAGAGCAAAAAATTCTTTAATGAAGGCCAAGGCAGAAATGTAATTACGGGCAGCACAAAAGCAATTGATCAATGTTAGAGGTATGGAAATAGCATGGATTATGTAGGAGTTGAAAGTTGTAGCCTCATGTGTTGGGATTGGCTATGTAGATAACCTGCCCTGCCCATTTCATGCTCATATCAGGATAGTTGAGCCTGTGGAAATCGTTCAAGTGCTCTCCTGGTAGATGTGAAGTGCTTTTGCCAAGTTTGTATGGGCCTAATATGGGGAAGTACCTGAAAATATGGTGCTGGGACAGATCCTGGTCTGCTTTGGTTTGCACCAACTGATCTGGAAATGTGAGCAGAGCAGGATTTCTCTTGGAAAGGAAAATGTTTCAAGTTCAGAAGACAAAGCTTCCATTTAATCTCTCCTCCCCTGTGGACCCCTACCCAACCAGTTGTTTGTCCTCATACTGACATGAGTGCAAATTTCTTGTGGGGAAGACACAGGAGGAGTTCATTGCATGGAAGGATGGCAGGGAAGAATGGAGAAATCTGAGGGAGAGCCATTGTTGGTGGCAATGCATTCTGTTAGCACTAGGAGGCCAATGATGCTGGCTGTTATCCTGAGAGAACTGCTCCAAAATGGGGTCAGAAGCTAAGCACCTATAAAACCTTTTTTTTTTTTCTGATGTTTCTCTTCTCTGTCTATTATAACATGGATAGATCAATTGAAGAGTTCCTCAGGTAGTACTGGGTTCAGTGCTGTTAAATCCTGCCAAAAAATACTGCATCAAGAAGGCTTGTATTAAAGCACAGCCTCAAAGCATTTCTTATAAGGTAAAGGTAGAGCAGGGCTTTCAGTTTAACACTGGCATCTCATGTGTCTGCAAAGCTGTATTTCAGTGTTCAGCTCTGTTTCAAATGATATGTAGGGTTACTCATTCCTCCACCCAGTAAATAGCTGCTGCATGCAGGGTACCTTTTGAAAATGATTTTTCTTCAGTAGGTCAGAAGAGGTCAGCCTGGGACTGAGGGAGTTTGCAGGGTTATGCTGGGTGCATTGTCAGCTGGTGTAGTGGGGACTTGGCCATGGCCAGGAAGCAAATTAAATCCCTGTGAAGCAATCGCCTTGAATATCTTGAAGGCAGAAATGTTGAGCTTGAGACTGGTGATCACAAGGTATTTATTAAAGATAATTTTAAAATATGAATATGCTTTGGAGTCCCAAAATGAGTGTTTCTCTGACAACACACTTGATGTTTCTGTTGATGCACCAGTGCGATAGGTGACATCTGCTTTCCAATTTGCTTGAAACCTTTAGTTTTCAGCCTGTCAACTCACTTAGCTAAGTTCATTGGTTTCTGTGAGACTGGTTTTGTAATAAGTACCATATTATTATAGCCTGTAGATCAAAACTGCAGGGAAAAGTAAAATATTGTAGGGGGACTGATATTTGCATGCACCATCTTCCTTTTCCAATTTAACCTGTTCTCCATGCTATAAAATCCCTGAGATGCATGGATGCAGTGAGGATGGAATCACCATTGGAATGCTATGAGTCAAAGATGTTCTCAGGGAATGCAAAACACATGGGGCTGCTCTTCAGCTGGTGCATGTAAGCAAGTGTGCCAGCATGAGAAGATGATAGAAATTGTCTTGCAGTACCAGATCTTAGATTCTTGAAAGCTGAAGGTCTGAAATTCAAGGATAGAAAGAACCACAGTGTTACTGTGTGTGTGGGGGGGGGGGGGGTGATGTGGCTGCTGCTTGGAAAGGACTCAGCAGATGAGTGTGAGCTTCATTCCTATGGCAGCACTGTCTCAAGTATGAGACTTAAACAGAATTAACTTCACTAAAGCCTAAAAATCAAGTTAATGTGGGGTTTCTGCTTTTCATGTGTCCCATCTTGTTTGGCACTGAGTTACTTCATAGTGGGGGAGTCTAATGAAACATTTTCTGTAGGCATTGCTGTTTGGAGTGCTGGTAGGGATTAAAAGTTCTTTTCTATTGAGTTGAACTGTCCTCTAAGAACAGAACTGAAATATTCTCTAAAAAAAGCAGTAGGCTGGGTTTTTTTTTCCATTCCTGTGCAGGGAGAAACTTTGAGCAGTAGGAACCTTCACCTCACACTCAATGGCCATTTCTCAGGAGAAATGAGTACCTTCTAATATGGTTTCTCACCTATGGATTCATATCTAATATTAGTTGCAGAATTGGTAGATGGTTATTGGCACTTCCTCCAAGTGTTACTTGAATTGTAAAAATGCCTTCCAGAAAATGAAATTTTTGTTTCATGAAGGTCTAAATTTGTTGGATTGAAGAAATAAAGGAGTCTTCCAGTGAGCCCTTTCCAGCACTGACAGCACTGTGGAGCTAGTTACTTTCTTTAAACATCTGGATCTGAACTTAAGACCTCATTAGTAATAACTCTGTCTAAACTGCATTATGAGTTCTGAGCAGGGAGGATTTATCTTGCTTTAGTGCAAATAAAAGAGGAGGCTATTTCTACTCAACAGTTAATGAACCAGTAAAACATCCTTAAAACCAATATAACTGATTCTTCTCTACTCTGCTGTTAGCTTTGGGTGGTGATACGTTCCAGCTGTGGAGGAGGTTGAGCTGTAGTCTTATTTGATTTCATAGTGCTCTTCCTACTCTATCTCATGTGAAAGGCCAGCAGGAGAGACCGAGGTCCATTACTTATGGGGAAAATGGTAAGACATGTTTATGCAAATCAGTCTTTGTCAGCTGCTAACAGCCTGCAGCACAGTAGCTTGAGGAGGTGGGAGTGAGCTTGGGGATTCCTGTGCCTGGTGCTGCATGGATAAGATGCAGCCCTACTCTGCTGCCTTTGGTAGTGAAAGGGTAAGGCTAGGTTGGCAGAAGCTTTCTGGGCAAATGGAGCTTGATCATGATGAAAGATGACTTCTAGAAACAATAGTGGTTGCAAATTGGCTTGTTTGACCCAGCCCCCCACCTTCTTGCCTTGTTTCTGCAAGGAGTTACTCTGGCTGGGGGAGAGTTAGCAGAATGGTTGCTCTGCAGCTATCAGGCATCTAGCTTTATAAACAGCAGAGACTTAAGCAAATCATGAAAACACTGTAACCATTAAATAATAGTACATCTGAATGTTGTATTTCTTTACTGTCACAGCATGACCTGGGTCCTCTGTGCATATATACAATGTGATGTTCACCTTTCAATCTCTCTCAAATGTAGTTTGAGGCATTCCCATGTCAGTTCTGCCACCTGTGCTGGCTGTCATTGCTTAAGGAGGCTTAGAGTTTATAATATCTTTCATCTGAGCTCTCCAATCACACTGTGAAGGTGACACCAGCCACTATTTAGCACATAACTATTGCTTTCCAAAGGTCATAAAGAGAGCTGGGCTATGAGTCTCATGCTTGCTAGCAATAGCCATCATTAACAAGTGAAGGGATGTTATTCCATAAGCCAATAAAAATGGCCTTTCTAAAGTAAAGGCTTGACAGCTTGATTTCCTGCTGCTCTTACCACTGTAATCCCTAGCTGGGGATGTTTCCTTAGCACAGTGAGCTATGGAAATGCCATGGTTTCCATACCCTTCTGTGGTTTAGTTATCAAAACTGACAGATTACCCTGCCCTGCATTTAGGCCAGATGATACTGGGGGAAAGACATCAGGCACTGATGTGGGGTTCAAAAACTACAATGGTGTTCAAAAAAAACACCAGGGCTGCCCAACATGTTTTCATGGGCTGGATGAGTGTTATGGGAAAACACAGATTCAGAACTTCGATAGAGCTGTTGTATAAATGGAGGGGGTGGTAAAACTGCAAGCTCCTGACTGCAGAACTTTGCTTGAGGGCTGTGCTGGAAAATGATGAACGTTCCCCTCCAAGCAGAGATAGCTGTAATAATAACACAGGCAGGAAAGGTTGAGTTTGGCAAACTGAACTGGTATTTAATATAAATGTTTTCTTCTTTCAGTATCTTTGTTCCAAAGGACTGAACAAAGTGTCCATTAATTTAATATATTTTGCATATATTTTCAATTCCATTCCATTTTTCTCTCATATTCTGATAAAAGCCAGATTCCATGTTACATTATGAACACAGATTTGTAGCCAGCAGCTATGTGGAAAAATCAATACATTTCCAGTTCACTCCCAGGTGTTTCTGCTAACTGGGAGGGCAGGCTCTGCTGCCAGGAATGTACTACACTGCCTGCTGATTAAAGTGGATCAGGGCAAAATGGCTTACACCATTGCAAGTTTAAGAAAGCTGTGTTCATTGGGTTTATGTATTGTGTGAGTTAAGCCTCAGTTAAATCAAAGATGAGCTCAAATGGAGAGTGCAAGAGATGCTACTTAAGAGCTAAGTGCAGTATGCAGTTCTATTAAACTTGTTACACACCTGCAACAAATCTATGCGAATCTACTCAGATGCTTTGTGATGGGTCAGTGAAAAAAAGACCCAGCCTGAAACTCACTGCTCAGCTACTTCTCTGTGGCTGAGCCTTGTAATGGAAATTGTGTGAAATGTATTAACTGGAGAATCAACATAAAGTGAGATAAAACTGTGTGACAAAGCTGAAAGCAGTATAGAAACGAGTATTTTTTGAAAGCTTTAAACAGTCTCTGATAAAAAAATCTTTGGCAGTTGTGCAGAATTAAGTGATAATGCTTGTCTGCATTACAATTGCAGATTGCATTTTGGACTGAGTTGGGATGCTTCTCTAAATCTGAGCCAAAGGCTGTGCATAGTTAGATTTAAAATAGACACGAGCCTGAAAGCTTCTAGAAGTCTCTTTTGCTGTATGCTGTCACATCTTGGAAAACATGCCAATTACTTAGTTAATTAGGAGACTGCAAATTAAATGTTTGCTAAGTGAAATTGAAGACAGTTGTAGTAGCAAGTTGCCCGGAGTTGTCATCATTGGGATAATTTGGGTTATGATGCATCAGCACAGAGCTAGATATAGAAAGCTTATGTTCCATGGGGATGGAAAACTATTAGTCTTATTGCTCTTTCCCAAAAGATTCCTCCAACTGCCAATTCATTGTTAGGATTCCATCAGCTTTGGTATGGTTACCCAAGTTCTGTCTGAAATCACTGGGAGTCTGAAGTTCAGTTCTGTATCCATAGCATCTTAGGGTTGAGAGTTGGTAGTGTAAGACTCCCAACCTGTCTGAGAATTGAGGGATTGCCTGCTGTCTTTTAAAAGAACATTAAAGAACTTATGCCGTTTAAATGTCTAAATATTTACTCTGGTTCATCTGTGGTATAGCAGATGTAGTCCTCATACAGCAAAGCTATTGTATGCGTGTTGAAGTCATACTGTTCCTGTGAGATGCTGCTGGGTGTAAGTGCCCTCAATGTAAGACCGCATTTTAATGACTGTCGGCATTTAAATGAAGCAAGAACTGACTGAGGATATAAGCTCTTCCTGGATCAGATGAGATTTTAAATAGCTTCTAAAAACTAAAAGTGAAGTGTTAATTACTTGAAACTGTGTGTAGCGTGTGGACCAATTTATGTTTTGATCCCAGCAGCTTTGGGTGCAGAGACATCTGTGGCATGAGGATGGGGACTGGAAGCTTTGGTTTAGGCTGTGGACTAGATTATATTTGCAAAGCTATCTGTTTTTGCTGCAGAAAATGGGATCAGAACGCAGCCAAGTCACTGAGATTGATAGGCTGGTGGAGATTTATGCTTCCAACTGTTCAGAGTTGGTCTTATCACCACAGGATGTACAGTATCTCTGCAAGTGAATGCAATTTGTGGTGCACTCTGGATTTAAGGTCCAATGACTTGTTCTGATGCTGCGCTCTTGCTGGGCTTAGTTTTGAACACCCTGGTGCTTTTGCAGTGGGTCTTCAATAAATCAGATGGTATGGACTAGAAATAGAAAGAAGTTTGAAGGGGAGAAGAGAGCAAGAGAGCTCCATCCTGCAGATCTTACATCTGTTGGCAGTGCTTAGAGGCAGCTTCAGCAGTGCCTGACAGCTTCCCTGATTCATAGAGCGGACACTATCTTAGGAAGCTTTTCTCCTTAGAAAATACTTGTTCAGATTTTACTTAAGAAAGAAATGAGGTTTGGCCCAGCCTTTAAAAGAGCCCGTAGGAATGCCATACTTTTGAAACTGCGTTGTGTGTGATAAATGGAAATAAGTCCTCGCCCCTCTAGCTGTAGCGGTGTGCTCTGGAAAGATCTCAGTGCTGAGCAGGGTTAAATGAGCTCAGTTTGCCTGTGGTTGGTTCCATTTCTCTCAACTTGCAGTCCTGTGTGTGGTCAGAACAGCTCATAGGAAATGGGGCTGCGTGGGTTCGCTGCAGTAAAAGAAAGTAGAAAAATGCAGACACGTTTCCTAAGCAGAGAGCACTGGGAGGTGCCAGTGTTTCCCTGCCTGCTTTAAATTCATGCCTTTATGACAGATTCTGTCCCCTGCAGTATTCCTGCTCTTGCTCTATTTTTTTTCTGTGTGAAACAAACCTGTTCTGTTCACAGCTATTGTAACTTCCTTCGCAAAGCAATGCTTAAGACACTGATCAGACAGCATTTTGTAGGTATTATTCCAAATCTTTAAGCACTTTCTAAGTGTAGAGTGGGAGATGACAGAAATTACCTGTGGATAGGGCAGAATGCTTTGACATTCTACTTTTTTTTAGCTTATTAAAACAATTGAGTGGGGACTTGAATGTGGTCATTTTCTCTTTCAGAAAGAATTTTTATATTTGAAGGTATTTTTAATCTGCCAGAGGATCCATAGTATCGAATTGGAAATTGAAGCTATACAAATTGAAATTAGAGACTGGGCACAATTTTAATGCAGTTTATTGATTATATTCAGGAACAAATTGCCAAGGGCAATGAAGATGCTCAAAGGCTGGGAATCTGTTACCCTGAAAGGAGGATGTGCATTAGTCAAACACCAGCTTATGCTTAGTTAACCCAAGTATATTATTCAGTGCAATAAATGATTGATTAAATTCAGTCTTCTGGTACACACTATAGAATTTAATTTTATATACTATGCTTTTTTGAATGTAATTCCTATGGCTATTACCAAGTGAATATTACCTGAGCCAACACTGATAGATGTGCTTTGGAATGCTTGTGTGTTTCTCCTCCTGGTCCTGTTTCCCCTATGTTGAATCTTCTGTTTATTCAGTTGTGTGTAGCGTGATGTAAATATTAACAAGTGAAAGGAGACTTTTCTCAATACCTCACTGTCTGACCAAACACAACCACCTGAACTGGTTATGCAGAAGATAAATGTCTTTGAGAAGGAGGGCTTAGAAGGATGAGGGTCACATCACAAAAGCAGTGTCTGCTGGGAACTCAAATGCAGGTGTGGAAGACGTAGTAAGGCTATTGAGTTCTATCAGTTGTGCTGTAGCTCTTTCCTCTGATGCTGTGGGAAAGGATTACTTTTTAATAATGACTTATTTTATAATATTTTATAAAATGTGAGGTAACTTAACTTTCCTTTATCCCCAAGACTGATGAATGCCGTCATTAATTTTAGTAACTAATATCCCCACGTCTACTTCGAACAAAAAGGATTGCAGAACACTTCTCAGGGACACCTGCAGGTTCTTTCATATCTAATACTTTGGGTTAAATTCCTTGTCTTTAGGTCAGTGTGGCAATGTGAAATATGAAGTGGTATGAGGTAGATGATTACCTTGCTGGCCCCTTCTATTGCAGGGGTAAATTCTGCCATATTTCTTGGAAACATTTGGTGCCACCTTTTATAATTCATGAGCTCAGTAGATAAGCATTTCAGGGTGAGATGAACCCTTTTTTTTTTTTCCCCTGAAACATCAGAGTTCATAAAGTCAGAATGCTTTCTCCTCTTTGCTCTGCCATCAAAATGAATTCTCTATTGAACTAAGAGCAAGTTTAATGTGCTCTGATGTCATGTAGTGAAATTGCTCTGTTGTGGATGAGATCCTGTCTGCAAAATACGGCATAAGGGGTAATGTGCACTGCATTGCATACAGAATACTTCTTCATGCAGTGAGAAATCAGCCAAGCCTTGGCTAAGATCTGAAATCAAGCTGGTAGCAAAGCAAGTAACCCTTCTAATCCAGCGGAGCACCCCTCATGCTTGACCATTAATCTGTTACAACTCCTTTGGTATGGAAGGTAAGGAGGCATGTTACAAGTGGCACATCCTATGGAACTGTCACTGCTGTTGTGTGATTGAGCCATCTGACTGTCCCACTGCAGTGGGAGCCCAGCGAATGCTTCAGTGTCTGTGGCCACGAGCATCCAGTGCCACTGCTCCTGTCCTCTGCTATGCCCATCACTGCTGCCTTCATTCTGGGAAGGGATTTGAGTGTATTTCATCTTTTGTTGCTGAAGATGGAACTATTCCTGTTCTGCTTTCATCATCTTTCTGATCTGTGCATATTATCTTGAGATAATCCTCAAATCTGGCTCTAGACAGAATATCCCATGTCTAACCTCCGGGAATTACCCATGAGGAGGCCAAGTTGTGCTCACTTCAGGGGTGTCATTTGTAGCAAACCAGGACAAAATTACGTCCCTGCAGCTTTTCACTTCTTGTCCATCCGATTAAATCAACAAAATAAGAGAAATATTGAGAATGGTCTTTACTATAGCTTTTTTTCACTCAAAGAGATGTAGGACAGACCTCTGTACATAGGGTGTTGATCTGGTGCTTCTGTGTTCTATGTTGCTGTTTCTGCAGCTCTTTCCCCTACTTTCCTCTCTCAGAACAATGAGCTGGTTCTGAACAGGCAGCTTTCAGGCCTGCCTTTGCTGCTATCAGTGCTTTTTCCTAATCTGTCCTGAAGACTGACCACATCTTAATGACTTAAAACTGAGCCCAGAATCAGTTCACTACTTGTGATCTGATGACAGTTTTCTTCAAGCAGATAAATACTTTCAAATCTCAGAGCAATAACACACTACTAATATATGCTGTCCTTAAATAATAGCCTGGTGGAGGGCAAAGACTGTAGAAGTCTCCAGTAGCCACTGCTGCTTTGTGCTGTATTTGAATAAAGTGTAAACTTTATTTTCTCATTACAAATCACAGAACTGTATTTGGAAGGGACATCTGGAGATATCAAGTCCAAATGATTTTTTTGGAAAACTGGGGTTTATTACTGTACAGGAACAGGAATGGGAGGGGAAATGGCTTTTACAGAAAGGAAGATGGGGAAGTTCCAGGGC
Source organism: Chrysolophus pictus (assembly GCA_037305975.1). NCBI lineage: Eukaryota > Metazoa > Chordata > Aves > Galliformes > Phasianidae > Chrysolophus > Chrysolophus pictus. The sequence goes on along the minus strand of CM074593.1, from coordinate 4,248,067 downwards.
ATCAAGAAAGCTGAAAGCCCCAGATGTCAGTAAGCAGATGTTCTGCATCGGTGAGCTGCTGCCAGGCAAAGGCCATGATCCTTTATTAACGATTGAAATTTCCTATGGATTGCCCGTTTGCTGAGGCTGTTCATTTAAAGGGTTCTTTGGTGATCCTTCTGCCCTCTTCAGCTAGGGCTTGTTGCTGTTTGAAAGCAGCACAGGGTAACACCTGCAGGTAACACCTTGGTCATTTGCTGCTACAGATGGGCTGTGCAGGAGCTGGGCTGCAGACCCCTGTGCTCCAGGGCAGTGGTGGCTCCAGTGTCCGTCTTTGGCTGGAGAAGGAAAGAAGCAGAATAATTCCAATGGTCTTCCACATCCATTTTCCCAGGAATTCAGCTGAGGTCCCTTATCCCAAATAATTCCCAAGTTACCTCCTGAGCCTGGATGAACTGCCCTGATGGCAACACACTAATATCTCTGATCAAAACCGAATCTTAGAATTCATTTCATTCTGGGCTTAAATAATAAGGCAAAGCATTAGCACAGATGTTCTCCAAGTTCCTTTCAGCTGGGGAAGGTTATTTGCCTTTCCTGGTCAAACTTCAGTGGCACCGGTGTTAATTTGTGATAAACAGGGAATAGGGAATTTACTGCCTCTGTTTTGTGCTGGAAATCCGGTGAGGTGTAATTTGCAGTGACTGGGATTCCTGTATTTCCTGGGGTTGATTTGGCAGGAAACACCATCGCTTACTGTGTTAATCTTTCTATGAAAAACTTGAGAATGAAAGTGTGAAATCTGACTTCAGGATTAAGAACCGTTTTCTGTTACTGTGTGGTATTTCTACCTACTGTGCTCACTTTCCTTGATTGCAGTGTAATTATTACTGAGACTTTGGAGAAATGCTGCAGTATTTTCTCCTTTTAACTATATTGCAAGAAGCAAATAGAAGTCCCAATCCTTCCTGTCATAGCTCAATTAAAAAACTAGCTTGAATGTGATTTATTTTACCCTTGCCATTATGCTAGCTTAAATATCAAGAGGCAAATCTAGGGTTGTACTATGAGGGAGTAGACGTCCATCCATCTGTTTCAGCTTCCCAAATACTTTGTCCAGGGGGAAAACTGTCAGCCAGTTCCCCAGGGTTGCTACCCCATGGCCTGCAAATGCTGCCTGTCCCTGTTCTGGCTTCATCCTAGGAAATAGATCTGGAAATGACGGATGAGGATGGAAAGCCCTTTCCATTGCCATGTTCACCACAGGTGAACCTTGGTGTGAACTTTTGTCTTCTTGTTCTAAGGCAAAATACCGTGCTCCTCAACTTTGTAAGCTCTGTTTTTAGATCTAGTTCTGGTTGGTACAGGTGATGAGTTCACATCTCACTCCTTGCTGCTACATCTTGTGATTCTGTTCTACAGTTATCCATCCCTGTGGCAGTTACTGGAATGCTGAGTGGCAGGGAATGCCCTCAAGGTTCTCCATGACTCTGCGGAGTGAATTGAGAAGATAATAAATTGCATCTGAAAATGTTCACTTGAGGAATCATAATGATACAATGAATGTCAGTAGGAAGCGGGGGTGGGGGGGGGGGGAAGAAAATCTGCTGTGATGTGGGAAGCAGAAGTTGGCAGCAAAACACTCCTGAGCAGGGGAAATGTAAATAGGAGCCACATATTAGCCTAACAATACTTTCTTGAGTGTTTCCCAGAACATTCCCTTGGTGCCTTTGACTTTCTGCCAGGGCACCAGCTGTGTTCCTGTCCAACCTCCTCCCTCTGTGAAGTGTTGCCATGATGCTCCCAAATACCAACCAACCCCTGCCCTACAGGCTGCCAGGAGCTTTCTCCCCATGGGGACAGACTTAACTGAGGCACACTTCCTTGCCGTTAGGACTGTTAGAAAAAATAGGTGAGCACGTGTAGACGTGCTTACAAATGTGAGTGAATGGTTTCTAATACTTCAATAATTAATGAGAAATCTGTCAGTGCAGGAGCAAGGCTCAAGGCAGGGATTCAATGGGGTTGCTGGGCAGCCTATGGACCCAGGTAGGTGAGGCAGGCAGGCTCAGGTTAACAAGTGGGCCATTGATTTTAAGAGAATCTCTTCAAACAAAAATCTTTCCTTTCTCTCTGCGAGACAAAAATGGAAGCAGCTTTACCTATAATCATCACAGGGACTTCTAAATCTGTCTCTGTGAATATCTGCTGGCAGCAATGTTTTTTTGTCTCTGAAATGCAATATTCCTCTGGAGGCATTCTGCTGTGCAAGCGCTGTTACAAACTGTCCAGTATGTGAAGTTATGTTTGCAGAGATGAATCCACAGTAAATATAGCCCATGAATTTCACTTTGTATTCCTTACCAGTGCCTTTGAATCTGTAAATGGGGCTGTTCAACCTCGTGGGGGTGATGCCTGGGTTCTCCAGTTCCAAGGGGTGTCACTGCAATTAGGAGAGGGCTGACTAATGCAGCGTTTTAGGGATGTGATCTTAAACTAATTGCTTCTTCCTATAGAACTCTGAAGGCATCTATGCTCATCCTGTAGTGATTCATCTGTGTAATACAGTCCTTGTGAAGAGCACAACAGGGAAAGCTGCTATATTTTCTTTTAATGGCAGCTTTTAATTTACTGGAAAGAGTTGTGATCACACTCGGAAACTGTGGCGGAATTGACAGGGAAGATAGCAGTGTTGGTCATGTTTCTCTTCGTGCCCAGATAGCTTAATCATCTCTCTCTCTCTACAAGGGATTATACACCAGGGAACTCATCACTAGCTTTTCTCAACCTTTTCCTCCTTTTCTTCAGCTTATGAACTGAAAAATGATGTACGCTGCATGCCAAGGGGCTTTTGCTCTGTTCATGGATAAATTCTGGAGCTGAGAACAGAGGAAATAAGCCATAAGTTTTACTTGTCGTGAGCAGGTTGGGTAGTGAAGACTGTTACCTTAAAGCTGTGGCCGATTAAAGCAGTGATCTTTTGATGCTATCTGATGTTCATGCATCTGCTACTTAGCAGGTTCCTTAACAAGACCTCCAGCATGGTTGCCCTAGATATTAACAAGGCAATATTACTGATCTATTGGTGGTACTGAGGTAAAACCTGAGGAATGTTAAAACACAGGAGTCCTAACTTTGCTAAAGTTTTTGCCAAATCCAAATCAGGATTCTTTGTCCTCCATCCTGCTTTGACAACTCATAACAGCCTGAGTGTTCTCTTGCAGTTTGTGTGTACAGGCAATCCTTTTCAGTGCTGAATTAGCAAATATAGTAATTACTAATATTCTGTGCTTCAGCTACTGATCTCTGGATGAAGTCAACTGCTTCTGACAATTGAAGTAATTATTTGGCTTGTCCAGTCCCTTCTCTACTTCCAACCATTATTCAGTCCTTGATGGTATCAATTTCTGGAATGAAACAGCTATTCTGCCTCAATAAAATATTTATGGTTGTCAAGTGTTTCCTGATCTGCTCTGAGCTTGCTTTTGCTTTATTTGTTTATTGGTATTCATGTTTCTCCACAGAGCCTGGATGGAGAAACAAAGGGTCTCCCTTGTTAATGACAGTGGTGTGAATCACCCAACTTCGTGTCTGAAATGGCCTTTTAGTTACATTTAGGTATATTCTTCTCAGGCTACAAGCTGTTTGAAAATGCTGGTGCTCGATATTTCACTTTCCTAGTGAATGAGCATCTTAAACTAAAAATGCAAGTAGTTGATCACAGATTTAAAGTGATTGTCTTATAATTCTTCTTAACCAGTTAACCAACATCTTTGATTTATCATTATCAACCTGCAGGTGATCTCTCCCCTTCTTCCAGGTTAAATCCGCAGTTATCACTTAATTTTATCTCCTATCATAGTATTTCTTTTCTTAGCCGCACTTAAATTCAGTGTTAAACTGTAGTAAGCCAGGGTATAAATGTAAGCATGACATCTGAGACATAACCAGGGCTATTTCTTCAGTTTTATTATAATTTAATAATAGGCTTGTGGCCAACTGGCATTTATGAATTTTGTTTATGAAGGTTAAAATGGAATTGACCTGCTGTAGATGTTTCCTTAATGCTTCTTTCATAACTGATGCCAGACAAGGTGACTAAATCTAATACACCGTGAACGTTAAAATGGAAAATAAGCATCTGTGTGCTGAGCTTGGCTTTGAATGGTCAGAATATGACTCTAAGAAGCTGCTCATACTCCTTTCCAAATGTTATGATTTGATTTAGGATATAAATTTCTGCAACTGAATGCGTACATCACAGCTGTTGCTATTACTGCTTTGGTTAAAAAAAAAAATAGCATGTTACCTCCATCAGAGGCTTACTGAGTATCTGTCTTCAGCACATAGTTTGTCAGATATTAACTTAATGGAAGATTGAAAAAATCTGCCCAAGTATTGTAGCAGCCATTCCTCATCAGCTGGGAAAATTGGGGCAGATTCCATATTAGGGGAGCAGATACTTCTACGTAACTCATGGGGTCTTCAGAAAGGGCGCTGGGATCAGTAAGGAACTTTGGGAATGATACTTTGCTTTCAGAGCATCCTGATTTGTACAGGAGTAAGGAGTGAAAGTGGAAGTTGAGGATAACTCCTTGTGGACCTGGTAGAAACTTCTCCTTGCTTCTTTGAGAGAAGAGGGATGGTAATGCATGATACGTTGCTAAATGCACTGTAACCAGAATTGCTATACAGTGGCTTGCTGAACCTAATTATAACAAATCTGAAGGGAGATGAGACAACAATGGCATTTTATGCTCAGTAAAACCTTATGGCATTCCCCCAGTGTGGTGCACATACCAATGTGGTGTGACTGACTTCAGTGCAAATGAGTCCCAAGGTTTGTGTTCAGTTTCCCTGGTGGCTGGATATCCTTTCCTTGTCTGTGACTTGAGGTTTGTACAGCATTTCTCATTTAGGGAAGCTTTCTCTTTCTTTTCAGCCTTGGTTAACTCCTGCATGTTGTCCATGCTGAATTGAGTCAGTTCATAAAGCCATGATTCCTGGGAGGCTGTGGAAGCAGTTGTGGATTTCTTTAATCAAAGATGTGTAGTCTGATTTTTTTCTATTAAGTATCATGGAGCTAATTCATATCCCAGCTTCCAAGCTAGTTTTGGGTATGGAAAGAAGCCTCTTGCACCTTTTGAGTTGGGTCAGTGAGTCTGAATTTCTGTCATGTAAAGCTGCACACTCTGGCCACTGACCTCATCCAGAATATATGAGCAGAGAGAAACGGAAGGCCACCAAAGCTATGAGTTTGTTATAAGGGCATTGCAGCAGGGTCAGCTCAGCTGCCCAGCTACTTCTCATTTCTCAGTGAAAAGAAAATGAAGTAGAAATAGCCTTTCCTTACTCTGCATCTGCATGAGGAGCAAGACACTTGTAATAGTAGTCTTTGGGGCTTTACCCTTATGCTGCTTGGTTTAATGGTGCTGATGGCCACCGGTCTGCACTGGAGAGTTTTCAATGGTGCCTCCATCAGAGATCTCTGCTGGTAAGCTGCTGTTGCAGCATGAGGGATGACTCAACTCATTACAAGTCTGTAATGAGTTGCATTGTAACTTCACTTAGTTTCAGGGTTTAGATGAAGCTATAGAGGCTCAGAGATACGGCCCAAGATGAGGATAAACCTAGCTTCACAGCCACTCACCAACCTCAGGCATGTGGCTCCCTGTCCTGTAAGTGTTGGAAACATCTGGGCTACTTGCAAAGAGGGAATGGAACCAAGGAGGGGATGTGTGATGACAGCCTGACCCAGCTGCCTGGTGGTTGGTATGGGGCAGTGAGGTGCTGCCTTATTGTGGCAGTGGCTGCTGGCAAGCAGCTCCTGCTCCTCTTCCTGAGCTGCAGGTTACAGCTGGAACTTGCTTGCTGAGCTGTCTTTAAAAAGTTATCCACAGGAACAATATGCAGGGGAGATAAAAACAAAATGCAACACGTTTACCAGAGTTCTTATTCTTACCAAATCTTAGTCTGACTTCAGCATGTGAAGCTTTATCACAGTCCATAAGTCTTCTGTGGACTGTAATTCTTCCACCCCTTCAGGTTGCTTATCTGTTGTCACCTCTTACCTCCACTCTCTCAATCTCATTTTGTTTTTTTTGTCTTTTCCTCCTGAGCAATCCCACCACCCATGGTTTGTTTTCACTGCAGCTTGCACAACAGTTATCACTTGTGCTTGGGCAAATTAGTTCTTGCTGACATACATGATTCTCTTCCAAAGAGTTTCATTGGCTGGGCAAGGATGCTTACATTCAGCTTCCTTAACTGTGCTTGAAGTCTCTCCTATTTGCCTTTTACTTTATTAGTTGGAATTTTAATAAAAATGAAAGATAAATAGGAATCCAGCCATGCATCTGAAGCTATTTTCTTGCTGATAGTTCAGTTCAGTGTTGAACGCTATTCAAACTCTGGCTTATTTTCCTACATTAATCTGAAAACGGCGCACAGTTCTGGCTCTGTGCAGTATCTTAGCAGGCAGCTGGAGGCCAGCACAAGTATGCGATGCCTGAGTCATGGTACCATTCTTTCATAGGTGGAATTATGATTATTTTTATTAACATGACTGATTTATCTCCACTTTGGGATACTAAATGCAGTGCAGCTGTCTTGTTCTGGCTACGCAAAAAGGCAATAACTGTCCCCAAAAGCTCAGGAGCTGAGAATAATGTGGAGGTGACAGATGGCTGAGGCTAATGTGGGAGCATGCAGACACCAGGCACAAGTTCTGATGCTCTTACTGTAATCCTACAACAGTGTCCACTTCTCCTTTAAGAGTGCAAAAGACAATTTGTTGCCAAGCCAGAAACTGCAGCAAATTCAGATGCATATAACATAAGGGATTTTTTCCTACATTTTAGTTATGGGCTTCCTAGAAAAGCAGCCAAACCCCAAATACCTGCTGTGGCCATCTGAATGTAATCTCAGGCAAACAGACACTGGATGCGCTGTGCTTAATGAAAGGGTCTGTGAGTGTAAATATTAGCATGAGGTAAGGGATGCAAACTGAAATGTGGTTTAGATGGGGGGGAAAAGCAGTGCAGCACCAACTTGTGCGTTGCTGAGAGCCTTAAGGCCTGATGCTGCAGAGCTGGTTTGCCTTGGGTCAAGCTGAATTTTGTAGGACCATTATTTTGGCTTCAGATTTTTTTGGAAATCCCCGTGTGCTTCTGATGATGTGAGCACTGTCAGCTCAATCAAACGCTGCTGGAGGTGCTCAGGGCTTTATCAGAGAGGGACATAAGCATTTAGGTGCCAGGGGGATCATAAATTCAGGGAGTGTTACAGCAACAAAGCACCTGCTGGGACAGGATATAATACTGATGTGAGGTAATTTTCCTACCTGGACATCTCTCTGGGAGTTAACTCTTCCCTTTGTGCACAAGCAGGTGTCATTGTCTGATGACTCGGGAGAGGAATGCCTGTATTGTGGGTCACAATGTATGGAAAAACCCTGATCTTGCAAACGTGACACTGCAAGTGTTCAAACGCAGCAACAAGTTGCTGTTTCTCCTGCCCTGTGCCAGAAAGATTTGGAGATCGTAAGAATCAAGAATGACTTTATTTGTCTGCAGGGGCATTTCCTCTGCTATGGGGATGGCCATTGCCACAAAAGCAGTGGTGTTTTGGTGTTGATAGATGGGAGAGAGAATGGTGAATTTCCTCAGATAGTAATGGCTATCTGGAGTCTGCTGTTTTCCAGTGAATAGTTCTTATATTTAAGCATTGGAAGTTATTAATATAAGGCCAAGATTTGGAGTATTTGAATCTTATGTTACTTTTTGAAATGTCTGGATGCATTTTTATTAATAATATTTGTTATAAACATTGCATGATCTGTTTGAAATACTTGGAAACATCAAATAGAGTCATGCGAGTCTCATAAAACTACTACAACTGATTAAAAATGGTAATTCAAAAGAGCACCATTAGCAAAGGCATGGCTTTGGTAAAGCAAAAGGGACACTTTGTTTCAATGGCAATTGTGAAAACAGTCTCCTATTAAAAGCATTGCTTCCAGCTAAATTGTCAGAATTTACCTTGTAGTATGCTGAATAAAATAATTAGAAATGGCTCTATGGTGATGAAGGCTTTGTAATGAGAAAGTGCATTGGTTTGTTGCCAGCCTCTGAGCAGAAATCAGCAGCAAGCTGTGCCACTGTTGCATTAGGAATCTTGTACTAATATTTTCTAATTAGGACCATTCAAAAGTAATGCCATCATTAGTCAGATAAACATCCCGCTTACCAAAATAAGGGCTGTAACTTCTGGACATTTGAGGAAAAAATTCAAAGCCTGGAAGCCAGTACGGAACTTCCATTGATGACAGCGTTCAATTCAGTGAATACCTGAAGGCAGAATTTGACCCTTTTTCACTGAAACACTTGCTCTGTCTTTTGACCATTTGTGCATTCAGTTCTTTTTATTGAAAGAAAGGCAGGGAACAATAGTGTCCCTGAAGGATTTCAGATTGCTTGTCTTGAATATGAGTCAGAAAATCCTGGAATAAAATCTCCTCAGTGCTAGTAATTCTTCTCCAGAATTTTTCCTCCCTTTTCCATGGAGCTGAGAGCTTCAAAATAAATTCTAGCACTTGAAAGTGTGAAAGGCATTGACCTCACTTCTAAGAAGTTCATACCATCTGCCTTGGCATTATATTTCTTCCTTGATATTGTCATATTTTTTTTTCCTGCCATCATTATTGTAGCATTATATTATGGGTAGGTTAAGGCTAATACTTTTGAATTAAGCCTTTTGTACTGACCTGGTCTCACTGTGTGGCTGAGGCTGATCCCTGCTCACCCCTCTGGGCTGGTTTGCTTGGGGGCAGAGAGGGGAGAAAATTCACTGCTGAGCTTCAGCTGCTTGTGGGATGTTTGGCACAGCTGCATCGTGCTTTCCAGTCCTGGCTGTGACCTTCTTGATGGTGGCTGCTTCTTGCCTCTTGCTTTGGTGTCCTACTAAGGTGCCTTAAGGCTCCCAAGCTCTTTAGATCATTGATGGCATCATGCAGATAGGTCATTCCTTTCTGTTCTCAATCCTCCCCAAATCCCTCAGCAGCCGGTGCTTTGTCCAGGTTGGATGTGTTTCTCTGAAGATGAGAATCTTCACTGTTCTTCCCAGAAGAACCAGCCGAAAATAAACTGGGCCAATGAAAAAGCTCCACATCCATTAGAGCAGGGTAGTAGGGAGCAGCTAATGAGCTTTTATGGGAACTACAAATCTTTTGCTGTTTTTTGAGTATTCAGCACCAGATGGAAGGAGGTGGATGTGTGATGGCCTGAGAAGCCTCACCCAGGATCTACTCTGAGAATCAGAGAAATTGGTCTCTATTTTATCCTTAAGTATTAATCCAATCTCTCAGCAAGACACTGTGGTTTAGACTAGTCCCCAGTGACTTTGGAAATAAGATACTCTTTGGCACAAAATCACTTCTGCCAGCTCCTTTTGACAGATCACAATACAGTAAGTAAACTCCTTGCGGTCAGTAGTACTGCCATCCCAAATATGTGCAATTCCAGTTTTGTCTTTGAGTTCTCTGAGGAAATTGGACTTTGTGGTTGCGGAGGAAAAGTGTTTTCACGCCTGTTTGTTGTGTCTGGGGCTTAATTTTCAGTTGTTGTTTTCTTTTTCTACTGGAAGGTGGGAGAGAGCAGAGGGGAATGGGGAAACGAATCCAACTTGGCAAGTTTATTTTCTTTCTATCCTGCAGCCAAAGCAGGAAGAAAATGTCTTAGAGTTGGCTGCTGTCCTTTCTGGATGTGTCTAAGTGTTTAAAGTAAAAAGTGATGACTTTGGCCACCCAGAGCTCAATGCCAAATTTAAGATGGTCGTGCTGCATGTCAAAAACAGGCAGGTTTTGGTGAGGCTTTCAAGGGGGTGGAGGTACAAGAGGGAAAGAAACAAGGATGAATAAAGCAAATGTTTTCTGTTAGCTGGAAATAATATTATGAATGACACAGCAATGTTTAGGAAAAAAAAATAATGTATCATGTGGGGCGATTTGAGGATTTGGTGAGATTACCCTTAATCTTTGTCAGTCAATAAAAAAAGAAAATGAGAATAGATCCTTTCTTAGAAAGACAATGACATGTAGTATGTTTGCTAGAGCTGGAAAATTGGCACAATGCGGTTCATGTCATAATAGCATTTAAATCCTCAACTTCAGGCACAAAAGTTTATCTGCTTTGCACTGGTGTGTTCATAGCTAAGTGCATTCTTCCATAAGGCTCTGAAATTCCTTATCTGAAGGCTCATACACTCATCTGATGACAAATAAGCATTATCGCTGAGAGATGCTCTCATGTTCAAGTTATCATTGAAAAAGACAGCTTGAAATGGATACAGGCTTAATCTCTCTTGATAATTAATGGGCTGCTGGCTTATGCTTTTGTTGCTTGATTTTTCTTGTTTTCTTACCTGTTTTGAGTAAAAAATCTTATTTCAAGAGTATTGAGATGCAGCTCCCAGCACTGAAAGAGTGCAAAGACGCTGAATGTGGTCTCGTTAAGGATGCTGAACAAGGCTGGAGAGACCTGAACTAAATTTCTTGTTCTGTCAGCCCATAAAGATCTCCAGAAGAAAAAAGCTATTCTAGAGCTAGGCAGGAATAACTGCTGTCTCAGATCCCTACTTTGAAATTGTAGAAAATTACTTTTGGGTCTCAGAACACTTCTTAATACATTGGAGGTTAGCAGATGATAACAAGTCCGTGGATGTGTGGAACCACTAGGATTCAGTGTTTTCTCCAGAGATAATTCCAACTAGAAAGTAACAAAACATTGACTGGTTTTATGGTGAGAGGTAAATGAAGAATTATAATCATGTAAAGGTTAAACATTCAAGTCTGTGAAGATCATTTCTAATGCAAGTGCAGCTTAAGGCATTACTGTGCGTAGGACACAGCGATGCATTGCAAAACAAATGCTTCTCCTAATAGATGAAGAGTGAAGAGTACATGGATTTAGTGTGTGAAGCTCAAAGGACAGGTAGTGTGTTTCTCATAGGAAGGTGGAAGACTTGTGCCAACCAAAGCTCATGCTGATTTGTGGAGGAAAACTGCCTCCATTGAGCAAACCCTGAGCCTACAGGGCTCTCCTTTTGAGAGCCCATTGAAGTAGTGAGATGCTATTGAGATTTAATAATCTCTAAGGTGACAAATTTTAGCTTTCATGTGTTAGAGTAGATGCTCTGGTCTTGTAGTTGGATTTTCCCTATTTTTCTGCTACTCCACTTCAGGAATTATGCTGTTCTGGAAAGCATCAACTATTTTTCACAGTCACAGAGAAGTTTGTTAATGGATATTTCATAATCATTCTCTAAACAGAATACTCACCCTGTCTGGAGACGGGCTGTTATGAGCAGCTCTTGGCACCAGAGATGGTTGGAATTGTCAGTTTTCACCTTTTTGAGTGTTCACAAAAGTTTGCAAAGTTAGAGGGTGACATTTCTTGTTTTCCTGCCAGCAAAGGAGGCTATTTGTGGTTAAAGTTATAAATTTAGCGCGAGCAAAATCTGATGGTATTAGTGATTTGCCACACATGGAAATACATTGAATTGCAGTGTTCTTACTTTCACCTGACCAGAAAATCCATCTGTCTCCAGTCCCTTAAAAATAATTCAAAAGAAAATGGAAAATGCTATAGAGAACAACAATTCTTCCAGGAAAATGTCAGTAAATCTTTTGCCCTCCTTACTGCTACTATATCAATACCGATCAATTTAGGGTTCATATTTATGAATATGGAAGAACATGGGAGGGAAAATCTGAATTGCAAACTTTGTGCATTTCCTTTTTTGCTACAATCTAATGGATGCAAGCAGTCTGCAAGGAGAAGAAAGACTTTAAGCAACTTAGCTGCGGTTCTGCCCATAGAAGTTACCATGGCTCCACCAAATGCAGCTGAAATATTTGAGCTTGCAACAGTTCAGGATTTGGCATCAACTTTGTGAAAACGTGAATGCACTCCCAATAATCCACTTCTACCGTAACCAACTTGTGTCAGTAGCCATTCATTTGGTGTCTGACCAGCTCTGCTCCTCACTGCACTTTCCTGTGCAACTCAGGGGTGTGTTGAGAGATCACTTCTGGTCCTGAAAATGCATCGATACAGCTGAACCACCCTATACGTGTGAAGAGGAGCTGGAGGTGTGTAAGGGAGGAGCTATCTGGTGTATGTGGACAGCTTGCATCTGCTGAGAGGAGCAGTGCAAAGTGCAGTAGTACGAAACGTGCTGACTCCTCGGCTTTGCAGCTGATTCCTGCTGTTGCTGCTGGGTTTTTCCCCCTTGCGATGGCAGCTGCGTACCACTCTGCTGTCACAGATGCTTTTTGACAATTAAGAAATCTGCTGCTGCTCGCAGCAAGCCCTGCCTCCCTGGTTTTATTTGGCAGCCTTTACCTTAAAAAATGGTTAATTACTTGGCTTCTCTCTATCCCTCAGAGTAGCTTTTTTCAAGTTTACATTGCCATGACTAGGCAGCAGTAAATCATAGCCCAGCTGCAGCTACTGATCTCCTACAACCCTTTTTTTCTCTTAGTTGTAATTTCAACTATAAGCTCAACAATAAGCCCATCTCTTAATCTCAGCATGAACAAATGGAAAATGGTCAAATGACGCACAATTTTAAGCTTCTTGCTGTATAAATTAGACAGAGTGCGTCAGTTCACTGGAATACTCTGACCTTTTCTCCTTAAAAATATTGGTGGGGGGGAAGATCTGGGTTGATCTCTGGGTTAAAAGTCTTCTATATTTACAGTGCAGAACTGCCTAAGCATAAGGTACCAATATGTACAGAAGCTGGTGCTTAAAATACATAGGGAAGTGGAAGCCAGGGCATATAGAGGAGAGTGCCAATAAAAGCCGGACTGTTACTAGCTTTCAGCAGCTAAATTTACTATAGTATTTGTATAGGATAGTATTTCCCATCCTAAGTATAGGGAATAGGGATATGCCAGCTACCTGTGGGATTTAAAACTGGATTCTGAATCACTTTAATCAGAGCATTGTCCTCCTTTATTTCAGCTGTGAGCCAAATTTGGCCCCGCTTTCCCCAGTGTGAGAGGCTGTTGCAGCCAAGCAAAGGCAGAGCTTGGCTGCGTGTGCTGGGAAGGGAATCAGGAGCAGCACTGGCCCTGGGATAATTTGAATATTAATCTTGCTCAATGCGCCCCATGACTGTGAGTGTTGAGCCAAGTTAGGTTACAAACTGATCTATTGCAAAAATCTGGTTTTGCCAGTGCTAAGGGAATGGATTTTCCATCATCAGTGCTTACCTTGTTATTGCAGTTCTGTTATATCAGTTGGGTTTGGTTTTCAATTGCCTGCTGCAATAATGGTGATCAAGTCATATAGAACACTTAGCTTGATTTATAAACTCAGCAGGTGAGTGATTTTTGTATAGGGGTGTAGTTCTGTGCACATAATAGACAACATTTGGAGGAAAGATTTTTCTATTGTGTGTCACCTGATGCTCAATGTAAAAGAATTACTGCTATAAAAGAGTTTTTTTCAGAGTTTCCAGACAAAGAGTTCACTTTTTGTACTCATTACTTGCTCTAGAGAGAGCCTTTCTTGCAATGCAAGTGCAGCTGATGCTTGTTTGGTGTCCTCAGCAGTTCGTGCCCTGCATGTGGGGCTCTGCTTCACTTCAGTGAGGCTTCATTATCAGCATCTGCTAATAATAATGTCTAAAATTGGAGTACAAGAGGGCAGAAAGCCTAACAGGATCCAAAGTCAGGGACAGGGCTGAATTTAATTTTTTTCTTTTAGGTGCTATGTGCAACATGAGGGGTGTGAGCTTGAAATCATCAGGAAATCAAATTAATTAAAGCACTTTATATCTCTTAGTTCTCAGTATTTCTGAAGTGAGGAAGGAATCTTAGTGAGATCTGGGAGGGCAGTGCCCATGTGTGCTTGGGGTGTCCTGCTGCCAAATCCCTGATCTGAATGGATTCAGATGTGGGACTGTATGCCATCCCCTAAACATAACCACCCACACATTATGCCTGTGTTTATTGACATCACGTTTTCATTTGTTCCTTCTGTATCTTTCTTCATTTTCTTATGGGTAGCAGAGCCATAGGACCTCACTATTTGATGCACACGCTTCACAAGCTCACTCTAAGCCTGAAACCTGCTGCTTAATGCATTATTGAAAGCTGTTCTTTATTTTTAAACTTTCCAGGGAGTTAAAAATAGACGACCTGATCCTTTTCATTCTGTTATAAATCAAGAGTGGATCAGAATTATACATTGAACACTGTATAATCCATTGGTTAGGGATTGCATCTGGTGAATGCATCAGTTAACTGAACCAAGTCTATTAGTTTCTCTGAAAAATAAAAATTCCAACCTGATTCTTGGCCACTTCTTCACTGGATTAAGAAAGTGCCCTTAGTTTAACTGTACCGAAGCATCACTGGATTTTGAGCTATGTATTTTCATTTTCATCCAGTAGAATGAGTAGAAATTTGAGTAGAAATGTCCTGATTTTGTGCTTGTTGTGGATCTACTTTTAATTCTTTTTTGTGAGAATGGAATGTAATGTTTCAAAAATCTATTGCTTTGAGCTGGATAGCTTTTAGGAACCCAAACCCCTGCCTCATCTGTATGTGAATAGTGGTCTGTCTTGACACTTGGCACGTGACTATGAAATATGTAATAACTAAGACAAGAATGGAACTGGAACAAGTTTGACAACCATGAGCAATTCTGTAAGACCCATGGAAGGGATCTGGTCCAATGAGAGAGTGCATTCTGGCTACCCAATTCTTTCAGTTTCTATGAAAATGTTCTATGTAATGGTGTTAATTATTGTTACAGGTGGGTTTCTCAAACATACTTGGGGCCAGCAAAGCCTTATTCATGCCAAGGACACTGAATGTTCTAGAAAACCACATTGATATATCTAAATATTAGAGGTGACCAGGGACTACTTTTCTGTATCAGCTCCTGTCTGTCCTTTGGAATTTTGGGACCTGAGAAAAATCTCATGGGATGAAATTTCATTCAAAGGAGAATTTTTTTGTACCTTGACTTGATTTCATTCCAAAGGAGTTGCTTAAATCAAGGTGGGTAAAGTTCTACCAAAACTGTCAGTAAGCAGTAATTTGGGATAAAATATTGAGATGATTATTCTTGAACAAAAAACTCTCATAGCATTTTTGTATGCAGTTGTTTTCTTGCACTGTGTCAATGGGAGACAACCTTCTAGCTTACACTTGTTTTAAAAACCATCTTATGTGCTCTTCTGCAGTTTTTTGATCCTTAAACGTGTTCACTCTAAGAAAAACCTCTTCTTGGAAGATGTTTTTTGATACAGACATGCAAACATGTTCTAAGGCAAGTTACGGAGGGAATTTCTAATGAATGCTGCATCTCCAGAGAAATTATCCCTGTGCTCATACAGAGATATGAGAACAGGCTGAGCCAGGAGATTCATCTTGAGTGTGATGAGGCAGAGAAACTTTGCTTGTACTTTGTGTATTTCATGCAGAACCCTGCTTGCTAAGAGAGCCATTGGGGCCAACTCCAATGTGCATCTCAGCCTCACATCCCACACTCTGCAAAATGTTATCTCTATATATGGGGTGTAGAATGCTTTATGTGTGGTCAGAATTGGTGTCTGCTTTTTAGGCTTCAGCTTTTTCCAATTGTAAAACAGGATACTTAGCAGAGAAAGGAAAGATTTGGAGGACTTCTGTAGCTAGAAGCTTTCTGCAAGGTGTTCCATATCCTATTGCTCGTGAACTCTCTGATCTATATTTACAAATGGCAGGTAAGCAAAAATAGGTTTGGATGAAAGGAATACTGCCAGCCACCTGGCTCACCAGCTTAGTGTCACGTTCATGGCTCTTGACCTCCCTAGGGCCTCCACAAGGGTGTTAGAGCTCGGGGGGATTAGAAGGAATGAAAAGCACTAATTCAGCTTTTCCCGCAGAGGGTAGGTTACATCCACTGCTGCCATCGGTTGCAATATGATTTTTTGTTTTCTAATAAAGAGAGGAGTTGGCTGGGAAGTGGACATGCTAGCTGCGTGAAGACAGCGGTGGCTGGCTACCTCTCAGCACTTGTGCTGTATTTTTGGAAAGAATTCTGGAACAGTTGATGGAAAAACAACAAGCTGAGAACAGTGGCCACCATTTAACAGTAATCTATAGATGTGTTTGTTCTCGAGTCTCTTCTCAGATGTGCAGATGGCAAAGTGCAAAAAGAAGAGTTGTGAGTTTGGGGTTTTGTCAGCATGGGGATGTTTGTTAAAACTGCATGGTGTTAGAGCTGGCTGTGCTGAAAGGTAAGGTAGGCAGTTACTTAATACGATACAAGCCCTTCACCCATAACTTGGGTATCTAAGGATGGTAAAGGGTCAGGATTTGTGCTCCCACTTGGTAGCAGGAGAAAATGAGGTCTGGCGTTCACCCCAATGACAAACTGTAAGGTAATGGCCCCAAGCTGTGCCAGGTGAGGTTTCAGGTTGGCTGTTAGGAGCAGTCAGGCACTGGCACAGCTGTCTAGAGAGGTTGAGGGAGTCACTGTCCCTGAAGGTGCCCCATAACCATGGGATATGGTACTGATGGGGACATAGTGGGGGTGGGGTTGGACTTGGGGATCTTAAAGGTCTTTTCCAGCATTAATAATCCTATGATTCTCCACCCACCCCTCAGCTCTGCACACAGCAGCAGCTCCCTGCTCTTGTGATTCTTGGGGTGATGGAGCTCTGCTCTCTTGCTGTGTGGATACCTTGTGCCAGGCCACACTGCAGCTCTGTTTTGTTCCTCGAGGAGAGGGTAAGAAGGAGAAGCAGAAATGGATTTGTAAATAGGCTGGATTATCAGGGACTCCTATTGCAACAGAAAAATCTGAGTTAGAGTGTTAGTAAGAGGAATGTTTCTGGCCAATGCTCTGTTTATGTGAAGTGTTAAAATACTTCAGTTCTCACTAACTTGAGCTTCTGCCCATGTGATTTCTGGTCTGTAGCAATTCTTTCTGTGTATCTGTAACAAAGCCAGTGGCACTGGATGACACTGCTTTCATTTCTGGGGATATCATCCAATGTAATGAGCTGTGGATTAACGCACTGTGAAGTATTTGATTTGTTTTCTAAGATTCTTATGTGACTATCCCACTTTAAAATGCTAATCAATGCTCATACTACAGCGATTTAAGTTCCCTGAAGTGTACAACCTATCAACCTAAGTAATCCCAGCTGGTGAGTATTAGGGAAGGTCTGTGCTAAGATGTACATAGGCTTTAACTACCGTGCATTGCTTTGGTTCAAACAGCAGAATTCTCCTCTTTGGAGGAGACAGAATTCAAATGCAGTGCTCTGAGCAAAGGGAAAACACAGTTTTAGATGCCAAAAGGATGACTTGTTCTGGATGTCACCTGCTAAATAAGCAGCTGAGGAACAGATTAAAGCAGGGTTAAAGAGTAGTACCAGTTGGAAAAGGCATTTTTCATTTATATTCTTTCTCTATGAACTGCAACTACCCATTTGCAGCGCAGGTTCTTCTCTGCTGCATTAAGAATTCCTGGTGAAGAGGGAGATGCTTTTTATTTTGAAATTCCTCTTCTAAACCAACTTTGTGTTGAAGTGGGAATTTTGATGGAAAGATGCTCAGCTACGTTTGAATCAATAGGAGGTAGAGCTGCTCCAAGTTTATACACAAGCATGTCATGATCTCTCAGTAATCATCAGATGTATAAGTTGTGTTAAAATGCATATTTCCACTCAGAACCATGTCTGGGAAAGTCGATCCAGCTGGAAAACAAATAGTCTTAACCATGATTTTCTCCTGTTATAGCAAGGGCAAGCTGTGCTGGTTGCTTTTCCAATAGCTTTGGTTTTCTACAAATGCTGAGAAGAAAGTGTGATATGAGAGCAGTTACTATCATGAAGCAAAGGTAGAAAAAAGTGCATTTGAGTTTATGGGGCTTTCTTCTGTGCAAACAAGAAGTTGTTTCTCTAGAAAGACAACTACCAAATAGGCTGTGTATGGCAATACAGGTGTGTATAAGTGGACTTCAACACTTACTATGCTGTAAATGAATAGGTCTTTAACATTAAGTGGAAACATAACAGAAATAGCTGCTTAAAGATAAGCCTTCCAGTCTTGAGATCCAGGATTTTTGATGTACAGATTATTTTTATGGAAGCCACTTTTTGTTTCCAATACAGTGTGTGTCACTGGCAATTATATCTTGGAGATGTAGGATAGATGGTAATCTGCTAATCTCCACTAACAGGTGCTTTCCAGGCAAATGCATGCCCATCCTTTAAGATGCTCTGGAACTGCTTTTGGGACTCTTCGTGAGTCTATTCTTCAAACCCATGGCCAAAGAGGCTGTATTTGTCTGCCTACTATTAGGTTCCTAAATCTGCGTCGTGTAGGTTTAGAACATGGAAGCGTGATTGCAAAGCTCAACTGGCACTGTATTAAGAGAACGATTTGCAGAATGCAGCAGCCCAAAGTATGGCCAGATCTAAAAGATGGGTGCCACCTCCAAATTCTTCTTTCTGAATTTCCTTTTCTGAGTTCTGTGAACTGCTTGCTTCTCCTGTTAAGCCAAGCATGCTGCTTTGGGGCTGAATCATGGAAATGAGTTCTGTGGCAGGAAGAGAAACCCGAGTCTTCTGACTCATAGAAAACAGCTCTTAATTGGTTGAATAATACTGTCTTAGTTTAATTTGAATTAATTCATACTTAAGTTATATAATTCCCAATGCTTCACCACCAGCCTGTAAAGAAGAGATTTCTTCACATTACGGAGGAGGAAAACCGAAGCCTTTACCTATAACTAGGAAAGCGTGGCACTTCCCAGATCATAGGAAGAAATGAGAGAACATCTGATGCAATAGTGACATTCTGTGCACTTCACTTGGTCTGGAAGGTCACCAAAGCCTTATACCAGTGGAGAGATTGTGACACCTTTTACAGAGTAAGAAATCAATTGAGAGAGGTTAAACAGATAATTTAAGACTGTACATCAAGGGAAGTCAGTACATCCCTGATAAAAACTGCTGAAAGGACCCAGTTCACAGCTGAAAAAAGGACCTTCTTAGCAGGGACTTGGGGTGAGGAAATTGGAAATGCTGGATGGAAAAAAAAATAACTGCCAGGTTGAAGATAAGTGAATAAAAATACACTGCCAGCAAGCAAGGACAGCTGTGGTGTTACACCCAGTGGCAACTGTGGAAAAACAAGGCTGTAAAATAAATATACACATGGGGAAAGGTTAGGCAGGTCCTACATTCCACACTACTGTTACTGTAACCCAGTGAATACAACACCTTGTTTTTGGATGTGAACACAACAGTGATCCTGTTGCTGCCAGCTAATGGAAAGGATGGGTGATGCTTGTGTCATTCAAAACTCACTGTGTTGGTCTGTCTTCATCTGCAAATCTGTGACCCTCAGCCAAAGGGAGAGGTGAACTATGATACTGGATTCATGTTATCATGATTGTGTTGTCACTCTATCAGAACTACATACAATAAGTTAGTTTAGCTGAGAGCCTTAATTAATGTAAGGACCTCAGTGCTCGTTCTTTTCTTAGCAGAAGTGTGTGCCATGAGAAAAAGTTGATTTGTGCCTAAAATAAAAACAGAACTGCCTCATTTTCCAATTACATCTATCACAGCACTGTGTTAAGGTTTTTGTGCTGTTCTGAGGGGGAGCAGTGTGAGATGTTCTATATACAGACTCTGACTGAGGTCAGCTGGCCTCATGCAGTGACCAGCACCAAGGTAGCAGTGATGGCATTGCCAGGTAATAGTTATTCAGAGACTTTGGCTTCATGTCATGGGAAAGTCTAAGCATAATTTGAGAAATGGACAGTTGTGGGAGGCTCCATCTCCATGAATATATGCCCAACAGTTTGGCCATGCAACCTTGCTTTACCTCTAATAACGATTAAAGCATTTGAGTCCTTTTGCCAAAGGTTTGTGGGTCTAAATGTCATGTCTCTAAAATCAATCCAAACTATTCCAGAAAGTTAAAAAACAAAACAAAACAGAAATGATAGATAAGTATAAAAAACATAAAGTAGCCTTACTCCTACATAATAGGATTTCTTCCCAGCAACAGGCTGGGCAAGGGTTGGTGCTCAAGTCTCCTCCAACCACTCATGTTATTCTCAGTGCACTGTTGGTGGTGCTATTTAAGAATTTCCAGTACACTGAATGGTAACTTTAGTCTGCATTGTCAGGAAAAAAATATCACCTATAAACTATTTTAGACTTAAGCACATCAACAGTTACTAATACAGTGCTTTACGAGGCTCAGTTAGTTATGGAGCTAAGCTCTCTGTTGGTAAAGTAAAACCAAAGAATATTTAATCTGCAGCCATGCACGTAGTGTATTAAAAAGTTACTTAATTTTCCATTGGGGAGGGAGATGTTGTGCTGCAGTTATCAGGTGGCAGTTGTGCTGTGGAAATGTATTTGCCAGTTTGACAAATGCATTTAATAAGGTATATTGTTCAATGCCTGACAGATATTTGTCCCATTACCATTTGATTAATACAGTGTTTGCTTTTATATGTGTGAAATAATGGAAAGTTAAGTACGCTAACAAGTGATGGCTGTATAAAAGACAAAAATGCATGAAATCAAACAAATAAAAATGCCTCCACTTGTGAGGATCACACAGGTGAATGACTAAGCAAATAAATACAAAAGCATCATAGTGTCAGAATAAAGAAGTCAAACAATAGAAAAGGATGAATTGTTTCTACAGAAACTAAGGAAATTGTCAGCTTAGTTCAACTTAATTGTTGGTCTTAACTGAAAGTCGGCAATTCCAGTTAATTTCTATGGAATTTCAGATGCTTGTAATGACATACCATGAGTTGCAGCCACTGTCTGACACTGGTACTGAATCATATGGCCATATGGCTTGCTGCGAAGTTTGCAGATGTCACAGGCAAGACCTAATTAAGAGGTTGTAATCAAGATGTATCTGAGCCCTGACCCAGCAT
The DNA here is from genome assembly GCA_037305975.1 of Chrysolophus pictus. Classification (NCBI taxonomy): domain Eukaryota; kingdom Metazoa; phylum Chordata; class Aves; order Galliformes; family Phasianidae; genus Chrysolophus; species Chrysolophus pictus. The sequence goes on along the minus strand of CM074593.1, from coordinate 4,227,107 downwards.
TCACTGAAGTCTCCAATAATCCTTCCATCAACCTCAAACAGTGTTGGCTCATCCTCTTTAAAGCAGCTGCGTGCTGCCCCCAAACCACTCCTTTGCTGTGCTCCTGCAGGGTAGACTTGATTCTCGTGGCTTTTTAGAATTTCCAGTATTAAAGAGCTATCAGATGGTTAAAATTACTTAGGATCTGTGTCTTATACACAACATCTTGTAAGCTTAAAAGCAAATTGTTGGCATTTCTTTCCTAGCAATCACTGGCAAATGATTGGGATGAGCTCTGTCTCTGCCAGACCCAGCGTTGTGGAGCCTTACTGTTTTGGCGAGGAGTACAAACGATTTCCATTGTGCTGCTCAAGCAAAAAAAAATATATGAAGCTGTTGAATCTTGCACTTCTATGTGCTTTCATTTGGCAAAGGAAAATGTAATCATTAAACAAATCTGTTTATCTAACAGGTCAACTTTGATGTATCTTAGCTAGTAGAAGTCATTACTCCACGTCTATTTCTTGCAGGGTGTGAACTAGTTCTCTCAGAACAAAGAACAGAAAGCTCATGTTGCCAATGAGATTTTTATAGCCTTTCAGTATCTTCCAATAGCTTTGAAAGGAGTCTTTATTCTCTGTAATTTACCTCTTCCTAATTTACCTTTGAAATCAGCCTCTGCTTTATTGAAATGAAAGGTCTTCTCGTTCTGTTATGCTTAGACTTGGGGCAAGCCAGTGTGATTTATGGAAGGCAGATAGAAGCTATCCTACTTCTGGCTTCAGCCAAAAGCCACGTAGGCCCACAGTTATCTGAGCATGGGTTGAGCATCCCGTGCACAGCAGCTGTTTGCTGAAGGCTTTGATGGTCTGGCTCCCTTGGAAGGTGATCAGGCTCATCTCACACCTTTATAATGCAAAGCAAAACCTGATTTATTTCCAGTGTGTTCCAGGGTCGGTGCTACCATGTCAGATTCCCATGTGCACATTGTCTTGCAAAGTGTGAGGCTGCTTTGGGTGAGGGCATAGGGAGTTAATGATCTATGTCCAGGTGTAAGGAACTTTGGGAAGGAATAGTCTGAGTGCTGTCAGTTTCCTCACAAATCTTTCTAAAGCAGCTCTTCCCTTCTAATGAGTTACAAATCCTACTAATCCACTTTCTTTCATTTTATTACAAGTTGGAAGTGTCCAAAAGTTTCCCCATCCATACTCTGACTGTACAATACACTGCATATCCAGTCCAGTAAAACTTTGCATTTATGACATTCCAAAAGCTGTTGCATATTAGCAGTTTCTTCAGCTCCAGGGTGTTTTGCAACACAGCAGTCTAACTAATGATTAAGGGGAAAACAACATAATCATGTGCTGACACCGAGTTATTTTATAAGCTACTTTTATCTCTGATGCCCTTTTTCTTCCTGCCACGGAGTTTCTGTGGTCCAGCCCAGAGGTGCTCCTGCAGTTGTATTGGGAAGTGGTGGGGATGGACCCCGGAGTGGGAAAGATCCTTCATCCACCAGAAGAAAAGGGAATTCAGCTCTTATTAGCTGTCAGGACTCCATGAGAACTATCCTTGCATGCACATTTATTACCAGGTTTAAATTAACATATGGAGAACAAGTGAAAACTGCAGCTGGCTTTGTGGTGTGTGGAAGCAGTGATTGTGCTGGACGACTTAGCCATTGGGCTTGGGCTGTGTAGGTCAATAAATGTTTTTTTTGTGCTCAGTGCAGGCAGGAATGCTCATACAGTTGTGTATTTAGAGGTGTTAGCATGACTTGAGTGCTTCTTTTGAATGGGGGGGCTTAATCACAGTGATTTAGCTCCCTTGTATAACTTCTCCAGAGGAATGGAGTCTCTCAGTCACATAATTCATGAGTGATGAGCATGAAACCTCTGGGGTTATAAATGGAGTAGAAGAGAGCCTATAGAACCATTTCCCTCAGGTGAGGTTTGCTACTAGCTGCCTGCTGTGAGTGGGTGGCTGAGCTTCCTGGGATTTCTGAGCTCAAGAATTCAGCAGGAGCTGTGACTGATCCCCCCACACAGCCTGGGGAAATGCAGGTGCCCCACTGCTGCAACGTGAAGCTCCAAACTGGACCAAGTTTATTGAACAGCTTTAAAACCGTATCGTTTTCTGAATAAACAGCTTATCAGGTTGCAACAAAGCACCAATATATTTAAAAATCAGCTTTGTTTGATCTAGTTCTTACAGAAGCATCCAACATTTCCTATTAATGAGCTGAGATTTACCTGTGTGTTTACAAATCCAAGTGTTAAGCTGTGAAGGTAAAATTGTATCAGTTTTCCCATAATTCTCAAAGGAGAGGGGGAAAAAAATGACATAAAACAGACCGAATTCTGCAAAACAAATAATGCAAAGCAATTTAGCAGTGTTTCTATTTCCTGCTTGATTTCTTTAATCCTTCCAAGAACACTTAAGGAATCAAAACTGATACTCAATTCTGACAGTGTGTTAATGGAAAGTTTGAGGCAGTGGAAAATAATTTTTTTTTCATGTCAGCAATATTTACTATTTGCCAATTCAGTCATTTTTTGGCAATTGCTCTCTATGCCCGTGAATCCCAAACTCACTTGGATGCAAGGCGTGAGAATGGGGTAGTAAAAAGATAGGGCTCGTTTTATCTGTGAGCCAAGCCTGTTACCTTTAAATGAGATTGATCATCCTCAGGACAGATCAACTATTTCTGTGGGTAAAAGCTGTATAAAGACTATTGTCTTGTTAAACTATGGAAGAGGCAGAACTTGAACTCTCTCTTGAAAGTATCTGTCTAAAGCCGTACAGCTCTGTTTATGGTTATACGCATGAGGCCAAACCACTGTGACTTCAAAAAGAATTTTCAGAAGAAAATAGAACTCTAGTTCATTCATCCCAGAAATTAAATTTAAAAATAATTAAGTAAATTGAAAAATAAGAAATTATTTCTGCATTGTTATATGTTCATAGTTTCCAGTGTTTAGATGTTAAAATTGTGGTCGTTTTTCTTGGTGTCTGACTAAAGAAAGAATAGAGGAGAGAAAAAGGTCCAAAGGGGTTTTAATTAAAGTATTAAAAGTTATGAGGGGCACAGCTGTCTGATCACTTCATTGTCCCTCAGGGAACAGTCAAAGGGTTAAGATTAATGACAAATACATCTAAAGCATGTCAAAGGAAAAATACTGTACATATTTAAGCAGCCTTTGGAATTAACTGTTGCAGGGAAGCCATGTGAGAGTATACGGTGTAACATGACTTTTTAAAGAGTTGGCTGTTTTATAGATAGTAATAGCTAGGAGGAAGTATTTATATCTTGATGTTTGACAGCTTTAACCTTAGCGATGACTCTGGACTTAATGGTGCTAAACTCTTAGAAACTGTAAGCCCAAAGAAGTGGGTATTGCATTAGCAGTAACAAAGCAGTGAAGTTGCAGAAATTCTAATGACATAGAAGAACACATGCTGTGCATCTCTCTTATAGACTGGCCTAGCTGAAAGTGCAGTGGGCTTATTTCAAGAGTATTGGTTTGTTCTTCAAGTATCCTGTAAGAAACAGCATTTAAAATGTCAGCAATTCTATTCAAATCAGTTAGCTGAAAGCTTGCAAACATAAATGAAATCAGTGCAAGCCACTATTAAGGTCCATGTTGTTGTTAGGTTGTAAGGAAACCTCGCTGACAGTGCATTTGAAGATTACCTGAAATATTTCCCAAACTGCTATATGTGACCCTGGGGGTTTGATACAGCACCCACCGGGCACGTATTCCTTCCCTGAACGCTCAGATGAATGAAAGGTGGGCAGAAAGAATAGTTTTTGCTGTTTCTATTAGACTATATCCTTCAGGGGGAGGTACAGGAGAAGCTGAATTAATTGCATTGTGCCACAAACAGTTCTGGAAGGCACAGCAGTGGAAAACAAAGGGCTAGTATGTCAGCTGCAGCAAATTAATAGGGATTCACTAAGCCAACAGAGTTATGCCATTTTAGCACCAGCTGTGGAAGGATCTGTCCCACTATCTTTCACTTACATGAGCGAAGAAACAGAGATTCAGTAACATGCCTCTCTGCTGAGTCAATAGAGTAAGAACCTTTCTTTCCATGTGCATTAGTTTTGCGGCTATGGCAACAGTGTATGCGTGAGGGAAGGGATGGCTTAAAATAGGCTCCTGCTTCCAGTTGGGAAGAGCTGTCAGCAAACGTGTGGTCAACCCAGGGCAGCAGGGAGGCAGGTGCTCAGCTCAGCCTCCATTGGGTCACCTGCTCTGGAGAGAGGCTGTGACAATTCCTCCTCCTCGAGAGAAATTGCTGGTGGATGTTCAGGCGAAGTCTATCTCAGTACCTCAGAGGCACAAAATATCTCCAGCACCACTCAATGCTGTAGGTTGTCCATCCTCCAACTCCTTTTCTACTACATGTGGAGAAAAGGAGAGGGCCTGGGATGTGGAAAATAGTAGTTCTGGCTGATGAGCTGTAACCTGTTTTGGTCTCCGTTAATTAATTTGGCATTGGCTGTATTGCATTGCATGCTATTATTAGTTTCTCTCTTCCCCTCTGCAACAAATTAGGGCTTTCACATCTGCCTAAAAATAAAACTTTCCTGTCTGCTGGCTAACAAGCAAAACCAGAATGCAGCATATGTGTAATAAAGATGCACAGCTGTTCTGTCTGTGAACTCAGGAATGTGCAGGGGGGTGTTGTGTAAGGGTCTGTAGGTACCCAACAGCAAGGAAGGGTATTTCCAAGAAATTGACACGAGCCATTGTGGAGAGATGGTTACAGAAGATGAAGCTAGAAGGGAAGCATCCAGGAGATTACTAGAACTTAAATGGAAAAATATTAATTCACTATAGTTTTCTTTGCATGCCTGTCCTGTACGGTGTTCTTAATGAAAGAAAGTTGGATACAGAGCAAGAGATGTCATTCCCCTGAGTCTGCTTACCTTCCTGCTCCTGCAGGCATCTGTCCTGAGCACAGCCCTCCTCCATCCTAAGCTAGAAGCTAAAGATGAAAAGCATACCTCAACAGTGCCATAGCTTTTATATTTCTAATATCAAAGCATTTCTGAGCCCTCCATGATTCTGTTTTCTTGCTCTCAGAAACCTCTCTACTCGAGATACTTCTCACCCACCTGAGAATGTCACAGAGCGAAAGGAGTAGGGCTGGTGGCACGTTTTGTTGTTTCAGCAGCCATGTGCTTAGTAAGGCTTCTGTCAACTCCAGACTGTTGCTTGTGCTGCTTTAATATGCTTTGAGCAAGGAGGGCTGTGTAACGCAGCACGCGTGTTTTCATTCTTTCCGTGGCTCAAATAGACAGGCATCCTCCAGAGAGCTGGTTTGAGCTGGTCTCACTTCTTATCACCTGACACATTTAGATATGCTCTTTAGGTAACATTAGCTAATGAATTTCCTTTGACACTGGTATTTACTCTGTCTCTGCGTTACTTATATTTCTGTGATGTAGGATGCTTGCTTTGCTTGTTCTCATTCTGGCTGTCTGGGTGATGTATTAATATTGAGGGCTGTTATGTAGACAGTAAGCATTTTTTTTTTTAAGAAACTGGTTAAATGGAAACGATCTGTTTTACATTTGCATTTGGCCTCAAAGTGACAGCATAGAATTGTTAAGTAGCAAAACAATGGGGTTGCAAGGCATTTTCTTGAGATAAAAAAGCGGAAAGAAGTCTGTTAATCAGATTAATAGAAAATGTACTTACCATGTTCATACAGATGTGTTAAGAGGAACCATAGTAATTAGTACACTTAATTTCTGGTTTTACGTACAGGAAACAGTGACCACCGAACTAGGGAACCTGACTGCAGGTCACACAGGGTATCCTGCCAAAGCTCTTTCCCCCATCAGTGAGACTTTCCTGGTACCTGAAGGACTTCCCTGAATGGGATCACTGCAGTGCAGACTCTTGATTACAAGCTACCAAGTCAAAGTACCAGACCATGCAAGGAAAAACAGAAATAACTCTTGTTTTTCTCCTTTTCTTGCAAATTACATGACATTTCACAGAAATGACTGCAAAAGATTTTCCATTCAGTCTTTAGCGCTGGTTTGGTGACACACTTGGTAAGATTAGCAATTTTCCATGCATTGTAAATGAAAACTGTTTCTGAAGCTGACTAAACCTTTCCATGCAAAGATGCTTTTTCAGGTTTTTTTTTACAACTTTGCAAACCTTAAACCTCTGTTTAATAAACCTTGCTTTAAGGATGATATCTCCTGAGCCAGGAATCTTCTTCACTGTTAGACACAGTCAAGCAGATCTGATTTTTATATTAGCGGGACTGTTGTCTGTGGCTGTTTCTGGCTATTGTTAGTCCCATCATTCAATCTTATTCTCTGCTCACTTTCCTGGCTTTATCTCACAACACGCTTCCGTGTGTTTTAAAAGTCCACGAACAAGATAGTGTTCATCAAAGATGGGAAAATCCTGATAGTTTTGAAGTATTTGTGTTTTCCAAGTTGAAAGAGTATCTTTTTGAGTGGTCCACACTTGTAATCAAACACTTCAATTCTGTAAGCGTGGATATGTTTGTGAAAGATGTTCGTTCTAAAAATAAACGATGGTTTTAAGTTCATTAATACTTAAAATGCAAAACATGAAAAAGTTCCAGAAGTCTGTTTTCATGCACTAAGTTGTATGTACAAGAGCAGATCATTTTTCAACTAAGAAAAACATTTTGTCTGAAAAATAGTGATCTGTGGTAATGCTGTGCATTGCCAAACATGCCTTATCTCTCCTGACTTCCACGTTTCTCTGATGATAGGAAAAGCAACAGCTTTCCCTCTTACTGATGAAGACCTACTTTTTGGAGCCAATGTCAATAGCACTACTAACATACTCTTTTCCACCCAAAAAATCTGGAGGTTCAATGCTTTATTTCATCTTGCTGAATGTGCATGTGAACAAACATAAGATTTCGAGGGCAAACACTGGACAATAACTCATTATCTGAGGCTTTTAAACTTCCTATCCATTTACAGTAACAACTAAAGTTTGGCAATAGGGGAAAAAAAAATAATTAAAAAATGATATAATGCAGAGAATTGTAAATAATAGCTTTCCAAAGTCTCTTACAAATAACATCTATTAATGCAGGATATCAAGAATTACAACAGTGATTCGCTTGTGTTCCCCAAGCCCTGTGCAGCACGTGTAAGAACGTCCTGCCTCAACCTCTGCTCCTGTTGTGAGCAGGAGGAACAGGTTGTGACTCAGCACAGAAGAAGATCTGTATAACCTCTGTGCTGAATCAGAGAGCAGCCAAGAGCAAAACTGCATTGCAATGACCGGCACTGGGACTGCTGACCTCCAGGGATTCGACTCACGTCTCTAGCTCCGTGCAGTGCTGCTTGGAGGTGATGGACTGTAGCCTGGGGTCCTTTAGGAGGTCTGTCCTCTTGCCAAGCGATTCAGTGGTGAGGCAGTAAGTGAATGGGCAGTGAAATAAATCATGGCTGGAGAAGCATTAAACCTGCCACTGGGCTGAGCGTAGATGCTGATAGCAAATGGTCAGGGCCACAGCATCATGTGCAGAAGGATAGAAAAGTCGCTGCTTGCTGGGATCTCCAGCATGGAGAACAGCTTGGGAAATCATTTGGGGGAAAAAAAACTTGGGATAGAGGAGTGAGCAGCAAAGCAGAGGTGCAATGGGCTGATAGTTTTTTCTGCAAATTTGAGTCTTGTTACTATCTCCCTTAGAATGGGAGTTTTGTTTGGCTCTGCAGATGAAGTGACACTGGTGTGTGCACGCTGCTCCTGTGGCCCTGAGAAATGTATGTGGAAGAGACCTAGATGGCTTGGTAAAGGGAGAAACCAAGAACTGAGTCCAAACTTGCTGAAAAACTCCCTTTGACTGCAACATGTGGTTGAGTCAAACTCTTTGGCAAGTTAGACAACAAATGATAAAAAGGAATGTGAGGCAATATTTTTGTAGGGCTCTGTAGCAGAGATGTGTCTGAAATAATAGCATTTGAATACCTTCAAAGGCAAAATAAAAGTGTTTTTCATGAAAAAAGCCCAACTTGATAAGAGGTCTATATTTCAGAGGTTAGATCTTTTTGTCAGTTGAAAGCTGCTCTGCTCTCATAAAACAACATAACTGGTGGGAAGAATTATACTGCCTGTTTGCCCTTTCTGACAGTTATCTTACAGGCAGATTGGCCTGAGAACACAGTGGAGCAATGGGCCTTGCTCTGCTCCATTTGATGCTCTGTATATCAAAACAAAGCACTGGGTTCTCAAGCAAGACCACCTCATGTTGTCTCCATCATCACCTTGATGTTATTCAAATACTTGAGTTGATTTATGTTTCTGAATATCTTTAGACAGTTATTTCAGGCCATGTTCCTAATTATTTTTTTAATGGGGCTATTATCATGCTATAGATCTATTTGTTTAAATCCTGGCTGACTTTACAGGAATAGTTCTTTTTAAGGAAGAAGAAAATGAAAATCACAATCAAAATATGTGCTAGTTTTTTTGGGACAGATGCCAATCTGGCTTTAGTTGGCACAACAGTGAACAATAACTACAGGATTATTCGTTCTTTTGTTCGTCCAAATATCATCACTTCTTACTGTGATATTTCACCTGGCTACTAAGACTTCGTAGTCCTTCCCAACCCAACAGTAGAGAGTGGGACTTCTCTTTGAATTCAGGGTCTGTTTTCATCAGTGCGGTGCCTGGAGACAGAAGGAACTAAAGGGGGGAAATGAAACCAAAATCGCATGAAATTTTCATCTGTGCTTTACTCCTAAAGAGAGCTGTCTATTCATATTGTCACTTTTGTAATTTATTCTCCTACTGTGGAATAACTGAGTGGAGTTAGAATAGCATGTATTTTCCAGAATATTATTAATCATTACCCGTCAAACTTCAGCACTTAAACAGTCTAACAAATGATGGAGAGGATTGCCAAGCCATCTTTCAAGGCTTTCCCATACCTTTTTATTATCCAGTGTTTTGAGGATTCTTCTGAGAAATATTGGATACTTTCATGGGCAACAGAGTGAGGATCTGATCCAAAGCAGTGGGGTTTTGAAAGTGGAGCTAAGGATGATTACTGAGCACAAGAGAGTCCAGGAGTGGAAGGCAATGCATGGGGAAAAAACGTGTTTTAACAAGGACAACTTGGAATGACTCTCAAAAAGGGTGATTTTGGGTGTATTCTCAACCAAAGTCTAACCATCAGCCTATTTCCTTCAGTCTTCTCAGTCTCTCTTTCCAGGTAGCCCCTTTGACTAAATAATAGCTGAGGAAATTGCCTATAGCTTAGCTTAAGGCTGGATGAAAAGCAAGGTCTGAAAAACAGACCAGTCCAGCAGTGCTTCATACAGAATCACAGAAACACCAAGGTTGGAAAAGACTTACAAGATGATAATCCAGTCCAACCATCCACCTATCACCAGTAGTTCTCACTAAACCATATCCCTCAATACAAAATCCAAATGTTCCTTGAACGCCTCCAGGGTTGGTGACTCCACCACCTCCCTGGGCAGACCATTCCAGTGCCTGCTTACATATCTTAGCCTCTTACCACTGGTGTTGAGAGCAACCCTGGCCTCCAGCACTGCCAGCGAACATGGAAAAAAAAATAGGAACCCTTCTCTCAAACCTTGACCAAAATTGACCAAATTCAAGTTTACATTCTTTAACTTCTAATATTGGCATCACTGCTAATGTTTTCACTCTGAGTGCTGCATGCACAAAAAGAGAAAAATAAAGAAAAAAGGACAGATGGAAAAAGTGTGCTTTAGCCACAGCTGTTTCCTCCTCCTTTCAAAAAAAAAAAAAAGTGATTTAAGTACCTTATAACCTAAGGGAGAAAAAATGATAGTTTTCTAAGTGAAATATATCCTGTCAAAAATCTGCTATTAAATTGCGTATTACTTAGATAATATCTCAAAATTATTGCTTAATGATTTAGGATTTGGGTTTTTCTTAACCAATCATTTATAATATTTCCATTACAGAGAGGAAAAAACACAGTTACTGGTGACAGACTTTATGAAAATAATAGGAACAGAGTAAGGAAAATAGAAAAAATAAAGCTTGGGATTTTTGCTTACGTGTGATAGTCTGCCTAGTGAACATGGGAACTATGAAGTGTAATCAAGTACTCTGTTAATTAAAGTGGAGATGAGAGTGCTTTCTTCCCTGAACTTCTGAGTGGAAGCTTCTGGCTGAGGCTCATCACAGAATGGCCAGGGTTGGAAAGGACCTCAAGGATCATGAAGCTCCAACCCCCTGCCACATGCAGGGCCACCAACCTCCTCGTTTAATGCTAGCCCATGGCCCCATCCAATCTGGCCTTGAACACTTCCAGGGATGGGGCATCCACAGCCTCTCTGGGCAGCTGTTCCAGCACCTCACCACTCTCTCTGTACAGAACTTCCCCCTGACATCCAACCTAAATCTCCCCTCCCTCAACTTAAAACCATTTCCCCTCATCCTGCAGTTATCTACCCTTTCAAAGAGTTGATTCCCCTCCTGTTTGTAGGCTCCCTTTAGGTACTGGAAGGCTGCAATGAGGTCACCCCACAGCCTTCTTTTCTCCAGGCTGAACAAGCCCAGCTCCCTCAGCCTGTCTTCACAGGGGAGGTGCTCCAGTCCCGAGGCTCATCTTTCGTGATACCCAATGGTAAAGTAGCATTGGTCATCAGATAAATTACACTATTTTGATTTGAAAACAGGAAGTTTAACACAAACCAATAGACAAGAATAATGGATGGAGCCCTACCTTTCCATTTCTTCAGGTTCCTATTCCATGCTTGTATTTTAGCACATGAACGTCTCTATTTGCTTTCATATGGTAACTCAAATGCATAAAGCCAAACATGTTTGGAAATGGTTGCCAAACATAGGTCTAAAACATAACTTAAAGAATTGCTTAAAAAAAATCTTCAATAGAAAAGTAATTTGGAATTGTAGAGCATTGCTGCTTGGCATAGGAGTCCTATGTCAAAACAAAAATCCACTTATCAATCTTGAATTCAGCTTTTGCATGAGATGTCAGGTATTAACAAAAACAGACAGGTTTGAAATAAGAAGCAGATGGTCACCCACCAGTTCTTGTCTTGGAAAATAAACGAGAGGGAAAAAAAGCGAATTGACTAACAGTGATGGTTTTATATACAGTAATCTGGTCTGGGATCTGGAAATAGTTGACAATTAATTGAAGTAACACATTGCAAATTGTCACCGTATGATGAAAAATCTTCAGGGGGAAAAAAATATTGTTTGGTCTGGAAATTTGGATTGTACTAAAGTCATTGTAAGGAAAAAATGTAACCCAACTCAACCCAAATTTCCACAGAATTTTCCCACCCAAAGCAATTGCAGGGATTTTAAGTGCAAGCTGGTATTTCATGTTAAGACTTTCTCATCATCAAGAGGCGAAGGTGTCCTTTATCTTGTGCAAAATGTTGGTGTTTTTTTTTTAAGGTATCTCTTCAAAGTTAAATAAAAGCACCTGAGAGCCTTAACCCTATCTCCACCAAGCACTGGGATTTTAGTATCTGATTTGCATCTACAAGAATAATTAAGTTCAAGTCTTAACCTTGTTTCTTGCTCACATAGCAATACCCATCAAAATGTGGCGTTTGGATAAAGCAAGCTCTCCTATAGGGTATGTTCTCCTTTATAACTCTCTTAAGAAACTTCTGCACCTGGGGGGAAGAATACGAGGGAGGGAGATGCCACCCACCATGACCACATAAGTAAAAAATCAAAGCAAGCTGAAATCTCCATGCTCCCTGCTTCAATGTGTGTCAGTAGAGAAAGATGAGCATGGTTGGTTTCAAGGAAGGAAACCCCTATGCCCAAAGTTCTCTTGTCACTGTGATTTGTGCAGGATTGGAAGTCCCAGATAAGCAGAGGATGAGTCCCTGAGCTGCCAACTTCCTTTTGCCTTTGCGTGTGCACTGAAGGCAGTTACGTGCTGCAGTGCAGCTCTGAGGTAGAGCTCCTTGAAGTAGGGGAACCTGTGCTTCCCACCTGGAGCTGAAGGAAGATGGTGCAGAAGGCAAAGGGGAAATTAAAAACAAAAAGAACAACCTGGCTGCAAATCCTGACCCTTGCAGCCAAGTGGGAATTGAAACTATCTTCCTGTTGCATTCTTTCCGCATCTGCAAGGGCTGTACTTTGATTTCATTTTAAAAATATTACCTCTTATCATGAACAGGTTCTGACACAAGCCAGGTATTTGTTAATCCTAACGCTCTTTCTTTTTTTAGCTGGGCAGACTTTTCCTGCAAGATCTACTCATTCTGCACTTTATTTGCAATGAAGGCCTGTTGTGGTCTGTGTCAGGGATTTGGGAAGGTATTGCCCAAAGACAGTGTCTGAAACACGTTTTTTAGGAAAACGCCCCATGTGGTTATTAGTAGTAAAGAACTGTAGAGGTGTAAAGAACGTGGAGATGTGCACAGTGTGTGTTAAGACCTGGACAACCTGGGCAGAGTGTGTGAGCTGTTGCTTTGCAGCAGGGATCATCAGCTGCGTTTTCCTGACTGCATGCTTCATTCCCACTCTTCTTCCCACAGCTAACTTCTTCTGCAACCTTCAAAAACTTCTGATTCTGCCTTTGATAAGGGTGTTCTGTTAAACCGAGTTGTCACTGGTCTTCATTTCATTCCAGCAGGTTACAAAAACCGGACACGCATCATTACTTGCTGCAATGTGGAGTCAATGGGTGTTTCACCATTGACTTACAAAGAAGGAAAAAGAGATGTTTCAGGTTGGATATTAGGAAAAACGATTTCTCTGAAAGAGCAGTCAGGTAATGGCATGGAGACTGCTCAGAGAGGTGGTGGAGTCACTGTCCCTGGAGGTGTTAAAGAACCATGGCAGTGAGGCACGTGGTCAGTGGGCATGGTGTTGGGGTTGGGCTTTTCCAACCATAGTAATTCCATAATTCTGTGATTTTTTTTGTCTGTTTGTGCAGTATGCTTTGCCATGAACAGGTACAATGTTGATGAAGAGGCAGCAATTGTAATAGTAGGAGGAATTAGTTGCTTTTGTCAAGGTGTGAAGAGGAAGCTGTTCTCTTACCTTTCTGTATTATTCCTGAGCCAATGAATGCATGCATTTATTTGCTCGTGTCTGAGAGCACGTATAGAGACTGAAACTTGCAGAGGAAGAAGCAACATCCTCATTTGCTATTGTTAACGAGAAAACGGGATAGCTTGTGAAGCTTATTGTAGGAATATTTGTTAATATGATGTACATAACATCTCTCAAGTCTGCGTGACACAATGGATATGATTAATCATTGCCTTATTAAGCAGTGATTGTTTTGTTACTGGCAGGGGTGAAAGTGAAGAAAGAACCATGCTGACCTTTCTCCTGAGTCCTCAGATGATGATGTGATCCTAGAATGTGTTGGATGGGGAACTTTGGGGAGGGAGGGCTTATGGACCCAGAGCTGGCATGCAGGGTAGCGGCGCTCATCAGCACACCCGAAAAGAGGAGCAGAGGGCAGGAAGAATCTGGGGAATAGGGACTCTCCCACAAGAGGTTATTAAATGGGATTGACTTGTTTTGCTGAAGGAGAAAAGGCTGAGGGGAGATCTGACCAGCTGCCTGTGGATGCATCAAGGAGGCAAGCAGCAGGCAGAGGAAAGTTATTTAAGAGAAGAGACAATGTTGGCACGAGAAGAAATGGTATAAATAGACAGGCGCTGGAAATCCCTTCCAGTAGAAATAGTGAGGATACATGAAAAATAAAAAGGAAATCAAGCCAATTTTTAAAATAAAGATCATGAAAAGAGATTCTACATGCTTTCTGTGGCAGCTCGGATCTCTCGCACACAGGAGGTCTGTCCTTTATTTCTACAGAAGTCATTTTCCTACTTCTGTGTTTAAAGTGAAGGCTACCATCAAACCAAGCAGTGCCTCTGCACTAGCTGAACACAGAGAGAGCTGGGTACAGGACATTGCTACATGATAGCTGTGACTTTGGATGCTCTCTCTGTGACGGAGTTGGATTCTGTATGCAGCACCAGAGCCCATCCAAGCACAGCCCGGTCCAACTTCTGCTGCGTTGTGTTTCGCCAGCAGAAATGAGATACTTTCCTGAGTCTGAAACTTCTGGTGTTGTGTAAGCTCATTAAAAAGTCAAGATTATTTTTGTCTTTCTAAGTAAAAGGGAAGATTTACTGTGTTGATTTGATGACCTGATGTGTTTTCTGGACCCTGTAGTACTCCAGTCTTGGAAGAGAGGAAAGATGAGCACATCCATGACTTTCATAAAGTGTCTTTTCATTGTGGCATTGATACAAATATTGCAGAAGAGGCTTGGAGTATTGAGTGGCTTGCTTCAGACAGGCAGAGGTTTGAATGATCAGGAAAAACAGGATAAGAACAAGTTTCTTGCACACATCCTTGTTACTGCTGTTGGTAAGGCTGGAGTCATCTTGAAAAGAATTTACTTTGATAGTCTTTGAATTAGATTTTTCACTGTAGATTTTCGGAAAGGTTTTTAAAGAGTTGCTTTTCTTCCGTCCAGCTAACAGTGCTTTGAGCTCTGCTCCTTTTGCTTTTCCCTGAAGTTTTGGGTGATGTGCAGAAGAGAATAGCCAAACAGCACAACTTCAGGTTCTCTAGTTGTGCTTTTGCTTTTGAAAACTGTTTTTTTTAGTGAAGCTTTACTTTCGTAGTGTTGTTTTGCTCCTTTATGTTAATGCGGTTAAATAAAAAATCATCATTAATTATTTCAAATGAAAGAGGACTTGCAAGCTGTCCCTTTAATGTATTGTTTTCCTACCAGCAAAATGAGTGTGTATTGTCTTTTCCCCTACTATTAGCTTTCTCTACCAAGACTTTTTATTTGCTTTGATTTTCAAACTTCAGTTTCAATAACTATTAAGCAAAATCTTCATTAAGCTTTGTTTTAGCTACATTACAACACGTAAGATTGTCACTTGGCAACCGTTTCTGCACAAAGGTCATACCCAGTTCAGGAGCGTGGATGTTGGCAGTCACCAATGCAACCAGTCTTGTATTTTCTCCTTGTGAGTGGTGTGGCAAGAGGAGGAACACTGACATTTGTGGCTCAGCTGGAATTATCTGGCTAACCAAATGTACTGAATACTGCAGCAAAGAGGACTTTTTCCAGATCTGTGAGGCTCCCTGTGCCATGTCTCCTCCTGCACCCCTTTCCGTGACTTCACACTGCAGTCATGAGCTCTTTGGTTTTCTCTTCGAGGCTCCTCCTGGCCTGCAGTACCAGGTCTCTCTTTCTGATGAACAGCCCAAGTCCTTGCCTGCACTCCCCATCATTTTCTCCTTGCAAACAAATGCTGTCTCCTGGCTTATGCTGGAATGGCATAGGGCTGCAGAGGCCACATTTTTTCCTCCTTAAGAATTTGTCCGAATCTCTGCCTTGCTATCTACAATCCTACAGTAACTCTAACTGTGACTTGTAATAACCAGCGCCCTTTCTCCTGCATCTTTTGGAAGAGCCATGCATAAAAGAGAGCTGCCTGAACTTCAGTTTGAAATATCTTTGAATTTGAAATAAGCATAAATTCTTATTTTTACCTTTAAAACAAGAGGTGCTCCCTGAATTAGCCTATCCGATGTGCGAGTGTCCGTGTTCTCCATGTCTCCTGTTATTCTGTGGGATGTGGATATATTTGTTGCTGTATCTTTATAGTTTGTTCACTTTTTATCTTATTGCTGTTATTACTTTTACACATTTTCCTGAGATTGGTGGAAGTTAACCAGCAAAAAAAAAAAAACCCACCAAACTGGTAGACTATTGTTTTCTGAACATATGTTAGAACAAATTAGAAGCTCTATACAAAGGCTTAAGGCTATTCATTTTTATCTTTTTCTAATCTCCCTTTCATGCAAAGGCGTTACAGCTTGGCGTTTGCTTTCAGAAGGATATGGCTAAGAAAATATTGGACGAGTGAGTGGCGAAAGCAATAGGCTGTAGGTCCCAGGGCAGAGCCTAGCAACAGTGGGCTGCCTTCCAGCCCCTGAGATTAGCAGGAGGTTTCGAGGCACCGTGAGCTCAGCAGCCAGTTACTGGAGCAGCTGCTGTCATGGAGTGGAATAGGATGGGGTTTTATGGAGTAAAGCTCAATGCTGCACAGGATAGCCAAAGTGGGAAGTTGGAAATCTAAACTGTGACTCTGAAATTCAATGGGCTGTTGCAACTTGACCAGACCTTGTTCTGTATTAATCTGTCATTTTCCATAGATATATTCTGATTTCTATGTTTAAAATACATCCTCCTGCCTATTAATGTTTATCAGTCTGATTAGTGGGGAGCTGCTCGCCAGCAGACCTCAGCTATTGCTGGTGGGTCTCCTCCAGAGCTGGGATTCGTATAGTAGGGCTGGTAAGGACTCTTCCAAGTTCCCCTTTTTCAAAGCATTACCAATTCTGATAGTTGAACTAGATGCTCTCAATGGTTCGGTGATTCCAAACACTTATTTTGAGTCCACCTGCACTGTATCTTATGGAATAGGAGGATTATGGCTAAGTAGGAAAGTGTTTTGACCAAAGAACTTATACTGAATTATTAAAAAAAAAAAAAAAGACAGTGTTCTCTCCCTACTTCTTCAGAATGAGGCAGAATGGTATATGTAAATTCAAGATAAAATGTAATAGCATGATTGTGACCAAAAGGTTGGCTTTGGCTTAAACTCCAAGAATCTATTTAGAATAAATTAAAACACCATCATAACTATTTTTTCCACTCTGTTAGAATTCAATTTCCATCCATGGCCACAAAGCTCAGAACTTAAATATTGTTTCAGGAGGAAAAAAAAAAAAAACAGTTTTGAAACAGATTCTCTTCCAAGTGATAGTAAAAGAGTGAGTTTGCAAAGAGCAGAAGAATTCCCACAGGGAAAGCTCATACTGAGCAGCCCTTGCAGCCACGCTGTTGTTGCTATGGTGAAGTAGTTTCATTACATTCTTGAAGACAGGATGCTGAGTTGTACCTGATTCAGATTGGGGTGAAGTCTGTGGCTTCAACAGTGGCTTCAACAACAGTAGCTGTTCTTAATGCTGTCACACGCAAGTCATCCACACGGTTTTGGAGATGCTTGGGTTTAAGAAGCAGTGGCTTTTGCAAAGCTGGATAGATGTACAGCAGAGAACTGCAAAGGGCTGTTCATCAGAGCTTGGGAAGTCCCAGGAGCATCATGAGCATCGAGGCCTTGGCAGTACAGCTGCTTGGAGAAGCATGGTTTAAAGCCTAGATAATGCCTCAGTCCCTTTTTGACTACTCTACATCTATGCTGAGCTCAAAGTCTCTCTGCGTTTCCCCCTGAAGGCTGACAGACCTCATTATTTAAACAAAATCCATCCAGCCACCCACCTTGGGTCATGCCTGCCAAACGGCAGGTGGAGAGATAGGCCTGCTGTGGAATATTGACATCTACACAAGAAACCAAACAACCAAAAACATGCGAAACATTTCTCCAAAGTGCAGCTGCAAAAAGTATTTTTGCTAGGAGCAGTTGTAGCTCTTAATGACTGCTGAGCCCTGTGCACTTTTAACTCACGTAATCCTTTTTCCTACAACAGCACCATCTTGCAAGAATCAGCCAGGGACCGTGGACATATTTTCCTAGGACTTGCATTCTTGCTATGTATTAATGATACCAATGGAAATGCACAGGGAATGGGAATACAAATAGCACTACCTTACAGTTCAGATACTCCAGAGAAAGGTTTCCATAGGGATCCAAACATTTGGATGCTTACCAGGAGCTGAAATTAGCTTAGGGTTTTCAAAAGAGCCCCGAGGGGTTAGATGGTTTGGGGGACTTAATTATTTTAGGTCCTTTCAAAATCCCGACCTTAAAAAGGAAAAGTAAGGCTTCAGGCAGTCACGCATCAGTGAGGCCTGGGCTCATCCCACCCAGCTTCAGACTGCTGTTGGACTACACCAAGGGCGAGGTAATTTCATCAGGCAGCAAACAGAGGGGTAGAGACACTTCCCCAGATGCTCTGTTTCTTATAGGAGGCAAAAAGTGGCCTAAAAATGTTATTTTCAGGACTCAGGCAGCAGCTTCCTGTAGGCTGTAGTGGTACATCAGCTCCTAGGTGTCTGTCTGTAGCTGCTTGATGATGAAGCTTTATTAATTTGTTGTGTAAGGAGATTGGCTCAAAGTGTGTAAATATAACATTACAAATAATGACCACCCAGAAAAAGAGGAAGGCATTTAGTTGAGGCAAATTCAGTGGGACAAGTGTCCCCTGATCTCTCCTTTCATAGACACCATGGGCTTCTTCAGCATTAATGATGCTATGGGCTAAACCCAGAGTTGGCTGCCACTGAGAAGCAGAATATAAATAAAATCACTTACAAAAAATTTGAAAACCTATTCATCTCCCACTGTTTTCCTCCTCCCTTGTCTTTAGGTCTGAAATTTGGCCTTGACCACACAAAGTTAATTATAGAGTGAAGTCAAAGCTGTGAAATGAATGTGTGCACAGGACTGGCAAGCATTTCAGGCCGAGTTTTACGTCAAAAGTGGTGCAAGGAGACTTATCATGAAACCATTCTGATTTCATGTCTGCATCTGCAGCCAAGGCACAGTCTCCACTAATATCCCGTCTGTACAGTGCAAAGGCACCACAAACACTGTTAAGAACTCTATTGCTTCCTCTGCCAAAGATCCTAATATCTCTCCTAAGCTGATTCATTCAACACTTGCTTAATGAAATGTTTTTTCAGATTTCCTTTTTATTGTCCTTGAGAAATGATGCCAGGTTGCTCTCTGGCCAATTTTATTTGAGAGGACTTGCAGAAAGGGATAAAATTTCCTAAAGGCATTACATGCAATCTCAGGTTCAGCTGTGGTAAATTTCTCTAGCATAAAATGATCAGATGAGCCTAGGGCTGGAACAAAGGATTACTGCACTACTATGCTTACATCTGACCAGCATTTGATAATAACTTTGTTATTTATAAGCTACAGATAGCCATCAATTTAAGTGTGTATTTAAATTAATGAACACCTGTACAACCTACAAACAGGTGAGGGAGATGGGGAGCTCATTGCTAGTTGCCAAGGTACAGTAAAACAGCAATTTTATTATTTCATCCTATTGGATCAGTCCACCCCACCTGGGTAAATAGTGCTCACCTGTTCCTAGCTTCACTCAGGCAAGGGGAGTCCTCCAGCCTCTGCCCTCCCTCAATCATCCACTGCACTTTGGGGGTACTGCTGTGTACTTTGGCTTTATTTAAAGAGGGTAAAGAAGCGTTGTTGGGTGTTGCTATGTTTTGAAGTTGACTTTTCATTTGACACATCCCTCTTGCAGGAGGTGAAAGTACAGCACGCTGCCACCCGTTTGTATGAAATGCACCTGAGAGACTGAGATGTTGCTCTTTGTATTTGCAAATGGTTTTTGGATAATGGCAGCAGCTTCTCAGCACTTCGTAACACATTCCTTGAGGTGCTGGAACACGGATTTTTGATTTACGGCATGTCTTTGCTGTCCCACAGTTGCAGTACTCAGCTGGTGCTGATGACTAGATGATCTTAGCAGTCTTTTCCAACCTTAATGATTCCGTGATGGAGCAGTTCCCAGGCACAGGGCTCAAGGCTAACCCAGAGCCTGAATACACACCGTCCCAACGTTCATCATAAAACCAATAGGGATGCTGTTGTGATAGCCTGATTTTTGTTTTACAGCGATTGGGCAGCTGATAATGGCTGTAAGCTCTGATCCAGGGTGCAATCCCCACATTTACTGTAGTGTTCTGCTTCCTAGTCCTCATATGTGCTTGCTGGCTGCAGAAATGCAAGTGTATATATGTGTACATATATATATATATATATTTATATATGTGTCTGTGCACAAAGTAGCTGGCTAAAGGGATGGATGGAAAATGTCTGCAGTTCAAGGGTTAAAGGGCAGCTGATGCAGTATGGAAAACTTCTCAAATAGCCTATTTATAACAGTTCTGTCAGAGGTCAGATTTTTCTGTGTTTTACTTCCCTGGGGGTATTTTTATGCAGAGGGATATTTTGTCAATTTACACCTGCTGATTAGATGACCTCAGAGAAGAATGGTTTTGGAGGTTTAGGGCCATTTAGGACTCTGATGAACCTCCCTCTATTTTTGGGCTCAGAGACTGCCTCTTTTTCTATGCTCGCTCACTAGAGAGTGTTTGTACAAGAGAGTGCAACAGCTGATAGCAGCCAAGGACTGCGTAGCTCTAAGAATTTCTCTCTACAGCTTTTCTACATGTGTCTGTTGTTAGGTTCCGAAATGCTGCCTTAAGGTCATACCTTCCTTTACCTGCTTTTTTAATTGTTATTTTCTCCCCAGCCTGCAGCATCCTGCTATGAGAACAGGAATAGCAGAAAGAAAGACTCTTCCACCTCGTACTCTAACAGTGCAATTAAATGGTGGACTCTGAAATAAGCTGAGCTTCAATAATTGCATGCAGGGAAAATATTTCTATTTTACTCCAAAATTACCATTGCTTTGCAATACGTTAAGCAAAACTAAGATTATTCCATTTCATTTTAACTGAAAGTTCTTTCTGTACTGAACAATTAAGATATCCACTTGCAAGTTATTTCAATTTAAAGTAGAATCTGGTTTAGCTGAGGCCATGATTAATTCAGGAGGCTTTGAAGAGCCTTGAGTGTGCCCAAGATGCATTCCCAATTTGCTCTGCAGACATTTGTGCTTGCTAGGGCATGTATACAATCTGTGCAGGGTTTGCATTTTTCCCTTCTCTGAGCTCTCCTTTGAACATTCCCTCCTTGTGATCCATCCTCTGACACATTCTGTCCTTTGGCTTGGCTACTGGCACTAACCCATAAACTCAGCTGTCAGAGAGGTGTTCTGCTCCCTCCATCCCTCCATGCTTTGCTGACATTTTCATGTATTAGCATTTTATTGAGGCAATCAGAAACGTTGATTTGGCCAAGATAAGAGTGCACGTGGCTGAAATTTGGGAGAAAAGGGTCTTTCAGGTTCAGAAAGAGCTGTTAGTAATAAAGAACCAGAGAAAACTCTGAATAAATATTTTTGAGAAATCCTTGTCTTATCTGAAGCCCCTGAGTTTGTTCTGCCAAGCTGCTCTGTACGAGCAAGGAGATGGAGAAAATCTGTGCTCACAATGACTTGAGACAAAGGGAGTGTAATGCTGATGATCAGCCCCACTGAGCTCTTGTATTTCAGTCCTGGAAGTGGAGCACATGCATGCACACATGTAAGCTTACCTATATATTATTTCTTATAACTAAAAATTTTCATCTAAATGTAAAGCTGTGCTTTACCCAAAAGATAGTCATCCATCCATCCAGGCTGGATGTGGCTCTGGGCAGCCTGGTCTGGTGGCTGGTGACCCCGCACATAGCAGGGGGGTTGAAACTGGATGATCATTATAGTCCTTTCCAACCCAAGAAGGCCATTCTATCATTCTATAGCCAGAGGGACAGTGTTAAGAAATTAATGAGAGAGTATATTGGTCAGCATAGCCACCTAACTTTTTTAGTTTTCCAGCTTATTTTCTGTTTATGTCTTTAAAATTAAGAGTTCTCTAGTACTGACGTATGTTAATGTAAGAGACCAAAGCCTATGACAATAGAACAGGAAGTTTTAATGCAATTCCAATGACAGGTTCTTAATGCTGCTTATCCTGCCTTCCCTCTAAAGATTTAGTCATCGTAGATTTCCTCCCAAATGTGAATGAGATGGCTTAAATCAAGCCATAAATTATGCTTCCACTTATTATTTGTTTGCTAATCAGGATGGAAATGAAAAGAAGTTGGTTGTCAATGAGGGCTGTTTCCCACAATATCCAGGAAAGTATCAGTATTTGGCGATTTAAATACAACAAAAGGAAACCGGATTGCACCTTGAGGAAGAAAGAACGAACCTGCCGGCCAGGATGAATAGAGGGCTGTAGATTTTGCCAAATCAGCTTTAAAAAAAAAAAATAATAATAACAAAAAAGAGAAAGATACTAATAATTAAGAGGGCCTGCGAGTGAGGCTGGTGAGGACAGAAGTATGACGCTTCCTGTTAGTAAATACAAAGAATAGACTTTAATAGGACTCCAGGGGAAAGCGATAGCTTGGGAATAGCCTTGGGAAGAAAGACAAACATACAGAGAGGATGCAAAACAGTGTGAAAAGTGATTCATGAGGACTCGGTGCTGTTCCTAATTGTTAAGACTTTATTGTATTTAACACATTCCTACAACCCGAACAAAGACTCTTGATTTCAAAGCTTCTTGAATGGCACGCCTGGAGCTGGCTGAAGCCCGTGGGGAACACCTGCTGGGGTGTGCAGAGCAGAGGCAAAGCAGAAAAAGGCTTGGATGGAGGTTGTGGTACATGCAGATGGGCAGGAGAGCCAGGCAGCTTCCTCTGGATATCTATTATGAGTCCTTTTTTAAAACAAACAAAACCTGCTACACTAGAACACATGAAAGTATGATTGTGTTTCACGTGAGCTGAGATGAAACGAGCTTTAATTTTGAGTTATGGGGTTTGGGGACTGTGGTGTGCTAGAGAGCTGTCATGGAAGAGCTGGTCCAGTTCATAGCTTGGCTGCTATGTATCTGGAAAAGCCAACCTTCACACATCTGCTCCTTGTTCTTGGACCCTGCCTCGTCTAAAGCTGCTTCTGTGTTTTTCAAGGTCTCAGCAGATGAACACCCAAATGTTTTTCAGTGCTGTTAGAGGTTCCTGTGAGGAGAACTTAAAACCTGCTGGTAGCAGGCTTTAGCTTCCTTAGTCATATTTTATGGCTCTCCTATGCTGAAGGACCACCGCAGACCAGATTAAAATTCACTGCTGCCTTCCAGAGTGAAATAGCTCCATACTTAGAGAACTGACATCTTTATGCAGTCCTAAAATGACAGCTTGAGCAGCAGTGTACAAACTTTTGCATTCCCAGAGTTGTTGGGTGACCAGTGCTGGGTTTGGCCAGATCCCTGCATTTCAATCTAGTTTGTTTTCTGCTTTTTTTTTTTTTTTGATCTCTTACACTCATATTCCTCGTGTTGCACTGAGTTTTCACTCTCAACACAGTTCTTGTAACAAAGACTGCGGAAATAATTTCTGTAATGAAATAGAAGCTCTCAAAGAGATATTAGGAGGGTTTGTCTTTGTAGAATTCATTTTCAGCCATACTAATATAGCTGAGCCAGGAATTACAGTCCTGTTACTGTTTTCCACAGCATTCAGAATGTACATGCAGTATTTTGGAACTTTTTGGTGATTTGGGAGTTTTTATTTGTTCATTGGTAATGGTACGATTAGGAAAGTAAAGGACCTGTCTTGGCAAGTTGTCTGTGAGTAAAGACATGTGCCAATAGCTGGGGAAAAGTTCTCTGGGTGGGAGGGAAGTGATTGAAGATTGCACCCTGGAGTACAGTCTTCTCTGCTTTGTCTAGTCTGATTACAAATGATTCAAGTAATGAAGTTTCTACTATTACTCCTGGGAAAAATCTGTGGTTTTATGTTACCCGTGACTTGGGCTATTCTTTAAGCCAGGGAGGGAGGAATGTTCATCATTCATATTTTATTAGCGTTCTCTGAACTTTCAACATTTACATTTGAAAGCGTGAAAAGAAAAACACTGTGAAATTATTTTCAGGAATAGTGCCACTGAGACACACACATGTATTTATAACACACGCACAGTAACCCCTCGTGGATGCTGATGGACTTGTCTGTTCACACCTCATACATACACTCATTACTTCTGCCTGGAGACTTTCTAATCAAAGCAAAGCAACCAAATAAAACCGGCTCAAACAGATGGATTCCCACCTGCCCCATCTGTAAGTGTGCTTCTGCAGCTTGCTGGGAAATTCAGCAGGTCAGAGAAAGATGTTCCTTCTTCCCTCAGCATTTGCATCCATTTTCATGCCTCAATTCAAATCACTGATGGCAAAAGCAGTAGCTCGAACAACAAGTGCCCAACCTACCAAGAGCATCCCTCTTCTCTTTCATCTTGGGTGTTGCTTCCCGTTGATATAGATTGGCCTAGCAATAGGGATCTTTCGCCAGATGGGCACTTTCATCAGCAAGTATCCCAGTGTTACCAGGTTTGGGGCTCAGTTTAAAAACAGTGATGTCTCCCTTGAAAGTCAGGTACGTTAGAACCCATAGCTCTCTGAACTGGCCTCTGCTGGGTGAGGAAGCAGCAGGTATGGGGAGCTAAGAAGGTTGGAAGCAGGAGCACCACATTCCAGGAGGAGCAGAGCACTTGGAACACACTTCCATAGAGCTTTTCTCCCTTTTCTGTCTTGTTCCAGATGAGCTGTTGGGCCCATGGACAGGAACAGCAGGATGCCCCAGCTGGTGCAAGCTGGGAGGGAATCTTGTCTGAGAATGGCTATAGGAGTGTTATTCTCTTTTATTTTTTCTTTAAAAACAAGGTGATGCCCTAGATAGACGTCAGAGCCACCCTGTCTGTCCATCCAAAGGAGCAGAATTAAATATGGTACCAGTGCATGTGGCTCTCTCTCAGTGATCTTAGAGAACTGGTTTGGCTGATTTCCTTGACTGTTGCTTCTCCCTTGTTAGGGTAGCTGAACTAAAGAAATACATCCCATACCACGCTGTTTACAGCATAACAAGCTGAGCAACAGGCACTCGTGCTTTTCAGGAGGGGAGTTGGGGGAAGCAAAGGATACGCAACTGAGTGAGAAATGCTCTGTTAGCAGGTTTGATTAGCTGCTATCTTCCTGTTTGGCATAAGAATAGTGGAGTCCTGGAGGCACTCAGCCTGCTGGAATGAACTGCTGTGTTAGCTTTTTGTTACGCTGATCAGCTTGTTTCCAGCTTGGACATTGAGAAACAACTTTGCTTGTTTTTAAAATAGGTGATCTTGCCAGAGCTTTTATTTCTCTTCTGTGGGATCTGTTTTGACCCCTTCAGTTCCTTTCTGTGCTCCTACAATTAGGAGCAGCGTGCTGTTATCTTGCCTTGCCTTGAACTGAGATGCCTGTAGGATGGGAGCCCTGCAAACTGCTCGGAGGTGGCAGAGCTGACCGCACGATTGACTGAAGGTGTCCGGGCTCGGTAAGGTGTCTGCTTTAGATGACCCAGGAAAGAGAAATGCTATGAGAGATAAAACCTGTCATAGGACTCAGAGGAGAAGCACTGAGCAGGAAAAGCCCTGCTGCTCAGCTCTGGTTTAGCAGAGCAGGGTTGCTGGTACATCAGTCTGAACTGATTATCACAGTTCTCAGTTGGAGTGGAGCTACGTTTCAGTTTCTAAATAACAACACTGAAGCCAAGTTACGTGCCTAAGATTTCTCAGAGATAAAGCAATCTGCTTTTGCTCAGACACCAATATGAATAGGTTACACACCTCTACACGACCCCCAGAAAGCAGCGTCAATGACCTTCATCTAGGCACAAGCCTGTGAAAAACGTGAGATACAATGAAGTGCAGGGACTCCAAAAAGTGCACTGCAGAGATATCTGTATGGCCAGGTAAGGACAGTGTCTTTGGCTTCATGGATTTAGCGATGTTAAACATACATTTAATCATCCTGCTGGACCAGAGCTTGAGTGAGAAGATGTAATTTGTTCTGCAGTCTGATAACACCATCAAAAACTGTACTGTCTCAGGCAATGGTTGGCTGATATGGAGCCAGCTGATGAGGTCAGGTTTACACATGTGAGCTATTGTGCAAAGTGAATGAGAGGGCTGATGAGTCAAATCAGGCCTGACAGCTGAAAGTGAGAAATGCTCCCTTGTGTTTTTGCAACTGTCGATCATGTACCTATACAGAGAGCATCAACTCTTCAGAGCAGGAATTGTGCGTTTGGTTCTGTATCTGCGCAGGGCTTAGCACAGCAGTGGCCATGGCTAGGACAGCCTGAGCTTGCAGAAGTGCAGGTAGGTGTTACTGGGGTCTTCTGGGTGTGGGACTCCTGTGTCTCCCTTAGATAAAGCAGAATTCTTGAAACTAACAAACAATACTTCCTGGGTGAATTGGAGGAAAAGTAAAGCCCTCTTTGGTGCTCTTCACAAGCATTTTCTGTGCTCACATACAAAATGACACAAGATTGGGTATAGTCAAGGTGAAGGAAGTGTTCACTTCTACCATTGGTTAATTTTTCTACATTCCTTCTGCTGTGATAGGAAAAAACTGAAAGCAGGAATTCCTCCTTCACCTCAGGTCCCCAATCAGTGGAGAGAATACCCAAGGTCACTGAAAGAAGGGTCAAGTCCAGCACTTTGCCACCAGGGAGCACTTCACAGCCTGTTCTGGCTGAGGCACAGGAGACGTTCTCACCTTGGCTTTGTCCATCCTCCTGCTTGGAGTTGGGTTTTTCTGTTGTTTAGCCCCACTGTAAACCCTTCTGGTTGGGGTATTTTGAATGGTAGCTGTTGCTGTGCTGCCTAACTTGAGCAGGACAAGAATAGCCTGCTCCCCCAAATATAAGTGGTCTTTCAGTTCCAAGTCTTATAAAAGCTCTTTTGCCAGTGAAGCACATGCCAGATGGAAAGTGCCCCTCTGATTTCCTCCAAACACGTATGCAGCTGTTGCTGTTTCCCCTTTTTTTCCCCCCTAATGAAATTTTTAGACCTCACCTGTTAACACAAGCATTATAGGGTTGGGGATGGCTGTGTGGGTTGTTGGTTATTTTTCCTCCCTTATTCCCTGAAAGGAAAATGACTTGAGATGTTTTGGAGAAATGACACGGGGTAGAAGCTGTGAAAATATCTTTGACATAGTTTTAACGGTGGGAAATTTCAGATACCAGTAAGCCTTTGTGCCCTCAGCACAGTGCCTGGCTGGAAACTCTTTGTTTATAGCGTGCTTTATTTTGTGAGACAGAAGCTGGAAACTGCCCAGGTCTTAGGGGGAATACCAAGCATTTAGCTTTGACAGAAATAGAGCCACAGCTTAGGACACACTGAAACAAATGGAAGACAAAGTGATGACCCAGATCCAAGTTATTAAGGGTAAATACATATTGACAAGATTGAGGATTAGGTAGAAGGTGCTTAGACACGGAAGGAACTGTTCATGCATTGTGTACAGAGTAAAGTTTACTCTGCAATCCTTGGCCTTCTCAAAATAGTTGATTTTTATTTTTAATTAAAGAAAAAGAAAAAGAAAGATAATCAGATCAAGGAGAAAAGGCTAATTCTATTTCCAGGCTCCAATGTATTGTGAATGCAACATGACCAGTGCACCAAGATGTTATGATAAATCTGGTAGGAAGATGTTAGTATCTCTTTGGTCCGACGTAAGGATCTGGCTCACGGAGATGTCATAGCTTACATGTGACCTTCTTTGTTGGAGCTGTCATTGCTCAGTTCACCTTGCAGCACCTCTTTCAATGGGGCTCTGTCTGTGCATGGGCTTAGTAGCTCCTTCTGTGTCTGGTGATGCTATTAAGGATGACGCGGGAAAGTGGAAAAATAGATATTCCTACAACAGGGGCTGGGGGAGGACAAACTATTTTCATTAACCATTTTAAGAACCTGAGTCCTGTGTGAATATGGTAATAGAAAACAAAATTACAGAGAGTCAGGAAGCAAGTGGAAAAGATAACAGTGACAGAGCTGATCTTTCACGTGTCTCATCTGACAGCTATCTCCAGCAGGGTGAATTGCAGATAACAGTGCTCAGTGCAGCTGCTGGTTGATGCTCACTGCTGTCTTCTAAAGGGCTGCACAGTCCCACTGGTTCAGTCAGTGTGATGCATGCTGAGCGTGTGTGCCTCGCTCCTTTGCACCTGGATGGTGCTTGTATCAGCACAGCAGTACTGCTTGCTATTGCAGTACGTTGCAGCTGTGACTGGAAATGGATACCAGCAAAAACCTCAATCCTGCATCTGTCAGAGAAACTTTTGCTTTTCTGCATCAGGGAATACAGTGAAGGGAGATCCAAACACAATTTATTTGCTTATATAAGGCCACGTCTTTTGAAAATGGGGTCAGATGAGAGCTAGGAAACCTCAATTCTTTCTCAGCTGGATTAGCTGACAATATCCCAGGTCAAGAAGCACACTGGTTTAGAGAAAGCCTCCAGCATTGCTAGGGCTATATTTATGACTGTTTAAATGCTGATGCATGCAACTAGGAACCTTAGGTGTGTACTTGAACATCCTAGCAGGCACCAGAGAATGGGTACCAGCACAAAATGAACATCTCAGCTGTGTTTGCTTGTTAGGGAAGAAGGAATGGCTGAGGGAAAACCCTTCACTTTATGTCACACAAATCGAATTTTGTTTCATCTCCCAGCAACACAAAAAGACCAAAGGTTGTTTGTTCTGCAGACCAATTGACCTGAAATTAAAAATCTTTCAGGCTGAAGGGGTTGCTGGCATTTGTGGTTAAGGCTATTGTTTGTTTTTGTGGAGAGATTTAATAATATTAAAACAAAACTTGAAATTGTTTCTGAAGTGAAAACTTTTCCTGGAGTAGCAGTGAAATGAAAATACATCTTGTTGTGGAACAGTGTTAATTTTTTCCAATGTTTTGCACCAACTTTTAAACTTTCTCGATGAAATCTGTCTCATCCCAGCAGCTTCTCTCTCACGCAGCAGAGCACATCAGATCTTAGCTGCAGGTTCTCACTGTTGGTTTCCACTGAAGTGATACAGCTTGTCCTGCAGACCCACTGTCCTCTTGAGAAAAGGGCCTGAGATGCAGAAGGTGAATTTCCAGCAGTTAATTAGCAGCCAGGTGGGTGGCATTGCACAAACTCTATGCAACTCTGGATATATTCAGACATATCCACAAATAACACTGCTTCCCCCAACCATTTCTCCTTGCTTAATATTTTCACAAATTTCCTCTTTGTTTGTCAGCCTTCCCCATTTGCCCTGTGTCTTCTAAGCTCCTCATGCTTCGGGTTGCTGGATTGCACAGCTAGGTGTCAGAGGTGGTCCGTATCTGTCCCCCCAAAACGTTTGCCTCATGCCCAGAGATGGAGTGTTCCTGAGGTCGCAGCACTGGGGGACACGGAGCTATTTTCATAGCCACAAACAGAGGGTGTTTTCACAGGAGAGCAAGCAGGAAGTTATTGTTGCAGCTTACCTTGAATAGACAAAGGGAAGCCAGCAGCAATCCCAGCTCCTGCTCCTCTGACACAACCATTGCAGGAGCTTACACGTAGCTTTGCTCCATTGTTCCTTGATTTTCTATATCCCTTTCTTATTTAAAATTAATTTAGGGAGCCTGCTAATGCCAAGCCATGCTTTCTACTCTTCTTTACGTGTATTATTTCAAACTCTGCTTTGTTCAACTGATGAGGATCAGAGGAAAGACAAAATCCATCATGATTTTCTCGCTTTGGGGGCAGGGGTGTTGTTGTTGTTTCAGATTTTAGCCAACTTCCTGTATTTACTTTTGCAGCCCGCTCTGGTGATGTGCTGACTGCTCGTGTTTACTGGTGCACCAGCTGCGGCTGCCCGGCTCTTCCTGCAGCAGGGCTGGTGAGGGGGGAAATGGGAGAAGTGGGCCAAGAGCGTTGCTGGTCTCCGTTAAGTACACAAAAGCATATTGCAAACAGTGGGCTCAGCAGCTTCCTGGAAAGAGACTCAAAGTCCTTTCAGCCTGACAAAGATACCTGAAACTGGAGATATTCTTACTGAGTGACATGGTCTTGGTTTGTTGTATCTAACATCTGCTTGATGCTTTTCACCACTGAACTATATTTTGCTAGGCTGACTTATAAAGTGCTCTCCTAAGTGCTGACACATTCCGAGTATCCTTTTCTTAAAGCCTTGCAGATAGCAGAATCTGTAGCAATGCTTGCCTGCACCAATTCCTTGAAGGTCAGTGCTGTGCAGCAGGTGCTGATGCTCCTATATCTGCAAATACCGCACCCAAAATGCTGAATTTCCTCTCTTTTTCTGACTGGGCAGAAGTTTTGCCAGTCTGGCTTATGTAAGGTTGTAAAGCTACTCAGAGTTCTATTATAAAGTAGTAAAAAAAGAGCGATTTGCATTGTCTCTGCCTGGATGCTGCTTTCCTGGAGCATCACCTCCAACCCCCTCCCACCCCCCAGCTGACAGTGGGAGGGTTATTACCTCGCTGTGCAAAGCTGGGGGCTGATATTCCCAAACTTGGCTTGCATCCTTCCGGTTGCATTTAAAATTACTTGTTCTGAAGAGGAAGCAAACTCTCCTCGAGTTGAACCTCTAAAATTTCATATAGATTTGTATTCCCATTGCCTTAAGTGATGTCAGCGTAGCCGGAGGGATAACCTCTTCTCTTTCACTTGTGCTGGTACTGAAGTGCATTTATGAGTCTAGC
Organism: Chrysolophus pictus; assembly: GCA_037305975.1. Taxonomy (NCBI): domain Eukaryota; kingdom Metazoa; phylum Chordata; class Aves; order Galliformes; family Phasianidae; genus Chrysolophus; species Chrysolophus pictus. Next base: position 4,196,883 of record CM074593.1, on the reverse strand, counting down.
TTATTCTGGTTGGCAAAATAAGAAATCTCTCTGGAACTTTTACCACTAAAGACTTCAATGTTCCTTTCTTTGGGGGGAAGCCATTCTCCTGCCTCATTTGGTCGTGTTCCCAAAGAGCTCCTTAGGGCTGAGGTGGTAGGATGCCACGTTACTGCAGTGAACCGAAGTGCCTGTGACAGCCCCATGCACAGCTTTATTTTCACAGTTCGCCTGTGCTTCCTGCAGGGTGTAAATAACCAGCAAGAGAAGTGCTCTGGAAGACATGAGAGATGGGTGTCATCAAACAAAACCAGGAAAGAGGGAGAGGAAGGGCAGTGCTACGAAGGACAGGAAGGTGGATGTTAAAAACAAGGAAAGCATGAGAAGGAGAGAGACATCAGACTGAAATAGCACACGTGAGAAAACTCTCCCAGCAGCTTCAGGCTGTCCTGAAGTGGGAGATGGAGGCAGGAGGGGGGGGGGGGGGAGTGGGAAGCTGCCAAGAGACCCTGAGTTGAGTGTAATCCCCATCAGAACACATTGAAAAAGGAAGGAAACAAGAACCTTGTGCCACAAAAATCGGAAAGCTCAAGTTCTGCATGGCAGAACTGGCATAGAAAAGTGTTAAAGAGAGAGCTGGTGAGAGGCATCGCTGCTCTTTATCTCCTATACCTACAGGTACTCTGGGCCTGAAGTTTCTGTGCCTCGGAGGCTTTTCCTTTATTGCTGACAGTGAGGAATTTAGAAAACACACAAGATGCTCTTTCAGTGAAGCTTTGGTTTTTACCTTTTGACTGTATTTTTAACTGTTTAATTAAAAGGGGAATCAGGTAATGTAAAGAATAAGTCACATACTTGCCTTTGGTTTCTTATCAGAATCACCTAATGAAGCTATCACCTCATCACCCAAATTCTGCATAGCTGGGCTCTGTCACAGGGAGTTATACTTCACAAAGCAGTAAATAAATTGCTTATTCTGCAGGATGAAATTAAAATGCTAAGTGCATTCCAAGTACACGTATGTGAGTGAGTTGGATTTTTCTTGGTAGAAGACAACATAAGTTTATACACTTCCATGGAACTATTTACCTTGTGGAAGGTTTCTTTTCCCCTGTGGAATTGAAGTTTGGGATATTTTAATGTTGATCAGAGCACTGACATTCAGATCCTTTCCCCTTTTTAATAGCTTTGATTACTATTACTTTAATGAATAGTAATCATAAATCCACCAACTTGGGACCATTATACATTGTGCTTTGGCTCAGGACCATAGAAAACAATGGCTTAAATCCCATACATGCTTTGGCATCCATTCAATATCTAGTACATTCATTTATGCTAAATTTACTTTTGTTTTCAATATTTCCAGTGTGCCCTAACCCTCCTGACCTACAATCTGCTGTAAATCCCTTTTACTACTCACTGACACGTGACTTTATAAATCACACATGGGCCGCTGAGATGATGCTATAACCAAACCCAGTATTTAGACTACAATTGAAAGGTCATAATTCTGGGCACGTTTAAAGGCACAGCTAGTAACAGCAGTTAGCACATGATTCAATCTTTGACCTTAAAAGCAAAAGGAAACCGAGGTTCCTGCTCCCCCTACCCCCCACTCACACACCGTATTGTTTAAAACAGGGCGTTCAGCTGATGGATGAAGCAATGTGAATTATTCATTCCTCAGAACCCACATCTTGAAAATATCTGGCAGCAGAAACCACTGCAGTGCTCTGCAATTGGGAGAAGTGTGCAGGTCTGGGGGTTTGGCTGTTCTCTGAGCCTGCTCCTAGAGAAAGGAGCATACATGTTATCATATTTTATATATACTATACCATATTTTGATCACTGAAAACATCAGAAATTTTGCTGCAAGGGTGAGAAAACTGCAGGTCTGATGCACTGGAGTCGGTGGTGGTGATCTTGTGATTGAGATTGTGTTGTGTGCCTGTCAGTGTGCTCTAAGGAAAACTCTACAGGAGGCATTTCCAACTAGCTGCCTGCCTGCCGCTGGGGAAGGTGAACCCATAATCAAGCACAAGCTGCTTGATTACATAGGCCCTTAAAATGATTTGAATTGGGATGGACCCAAAAGGCCTTCTGGTCCTGCTCCCCTGCAATGAGCAGGGGCACCCACAGTTCAGTGGGATGCTTAGAGCCCCATCCAGCCTGACCTGAATGTCTCCAGGGATGGAGCACCACCACCTCTCTGGACAACTCATGTCAGTGCCTCACCTCCCTTCTTGTGAAGAACTCCTTCCTTATATCCAATCTAAATTTCTGCAGGTCTGTCTTTCTTAGCAGGGTCTGAACTTGCAATTTTATACAGTGTGTCTTTTCCCACCTCGCCTGCTGGCTCCAACCACCTGAGCAGATATCACAGCAGAAACTGCTTTCTAACCAGCACAGGAATACGAATGGCTGGAAGCACGTGTGGAATGCTGCTGTCGAGTAGATTCATCTGGGAGCAGAAAGAGTGTGATCCCATGAGTAAAAATTATTGGCTTTGCTCTCTCCATCCACCACTTAGCAAGGCTGTTATTTACCACTTGCCTTGCTCAGTACCTAATAAAAGTTGAGTGCTTTTTGTGCCCATGGTTTTGGAAGCGCTTACGTCCTCGCTTCAAGAAAAGTCAATGTCATAAGTAAATAAAAAGGGAACCTAATCTGACTGCAGGAAAAAGGAAAAAAAAAAAAGTTTTAAAAACAAAAGAAAATGACAAATCTCTGAATTCTTAGAGTTTTTCACTTGGCAGCTTTTGAAATAACAGACTAATTCTTATGACATTGCATAACATGAGAGAACATTACTCACGAAGAAGTGATGTAATGTGACATGTGACATCTGGTAGTTGGAAACTTCGGCTATACACTAACTTTACGTCGCCTTGACATGTCACAGCACTTGCAAGACGTGTGAAAAGCATGTGTGTCAACACAGCCACTGTATGGCTTTCATGAGGGCTGCGCATCTCCTGTTGGCAGAGGCTTCTGTCTTCTTTTTTTGCCCAATTTCAACCAATTTCCAGTTTCTGTCATCTTGCAGTTTTATCTCTGGCAGAAGTCACATCACTCTGAGTTAGGAAGGGTGAACGGTAGTGTATCAGATCAGTACAGAGATACGATTTCCATCTAAGAAAATTGCAGCGTGTAGAAATAATTCATATATTCTTTTTCTCCATTCTCAGTTTTAAGGACAGATATGTTAATTTAATGTTAAAAATTTGACAAGTGTTTTATGTGATGTCTCCCTCTGGGCAGCGCCTGGCCATGTAACTCTCCCTGCTCATAGAGTCATAGAATCATTAAGGTTGAAGAACAATAAGATTTCCAAGCCCAACCCATTCAACAATGCCAGTGACCACATCCCTCAGTGCCACATCTCCACAGTTCTGGAACACATTTAGGGGTGGTAACTCCCCCACCTCCCTGGGCATCTGTGCCAGCACCTGACAGCTCTTTCTGACAAATTTTCTTTATATCCAACCTGAACTGCTCGCCTTCGAACAGCTGGAGACAGTTGTACAACTGTGTTTACGTATCACACAAGTTAATTCTCTTCTGAATTTCATGTAAATTTAAGAGAGGTGTTCAAGTCCCAGTCCACTTGCTATCTGTTTAACAAACCCACAAGTGAGCACCCAGTCTTTCAGCTGCTGTCTGTGGGACGTGCTCACACACTGGGACTGGTGGGACACTGAGGTCAGAGAAAGGATATAATGGAAATATAGCTGGGACTTTCCAAAGCGCTGGGCTGAGTCTTCCCACTGACAGCATGAGGGCAGCCATGAAATGTGAGCCAAGCAGAGCAGAAATAGGAGACCTGCGTTCCTGCAGTGCTTTGCTCCGTGCCTCGCTCTGCACCATTCTCTGCTCCTCCATTGCTGTGATTGAGTTCCCCTCCGAAACGTGAGCTGAGGATCTCCCATCTTCTATTTTTATTTGGGGTTTGGATCTCTCTGAGCTTCCAGCAGGCTTTACCTCCCAGGCTGTGTTACAAATACCTTTCACGCTCTATTCTCACCTTCTCCCCTCCTGCCTAAATCATTTTTATCATCTCCCTCTTGCTTAGAGAGAGCAGGATCCCCTTTCTGCATTGACCCCAATGGTGCACTGGGGTCTTGCACCTTCAGGTCTTGCAATAGCTGTGTGAATCCCTGGGCTCCAACCACCCATTGCAGACCTTTTCTCTCTGCTTGTCTTTGTTGGTAAGAGAATATCTGGCAAGCAACTGCACGGCACAAAACTCAGGGATGCTCTGCTATTAGCTTGTCCTGCTCTTCATCTATTTATCACCCAAGGCTTGAAGACTGAGGGGAAGAGGAAAAGGAAAGGCAGGAGAAATATTCCCTGCTAAAATTCATGGGTAACGTTCTTGTTGGACCTAGTGCAACCCAAAGGCTGTAAACCTTCATTTCTATCCAGTGCAAAAGAGCTTCCATGGGACAGAGTTTTAGGGTAAATGAAGCTGGAATTGGAGGATGTTTAGGAAGTTTTCCCCAGCTTTTCTTTTTAAATATTTCCATATTTGTTTGCTTTGTTTGACTTTTCTATAACTTAGCCATTCTGGAGCTTGCTAGTTCTAGAAAGGGAAGTAGAACATCACAAAATGTCATGCACATTCGTGCACCCTTTAGTGTAAAAGCAATAATAAATAACTCCAGGCTATAAGATACTTTTTTTTTTTTTTCCTCTCAGGAATGAACCTGAAAATGCAAAAAGTCTAATTAGAACCTGTGTTAAGTGTCACATCAACAAACCAGCTGCTTTCTCTAACCAGCAGATTGAGGAGCTGTTTAACACGTTCTTCAATAGATGTTAATTAATATCGATGCCTCGTGTTTTCATTAGTTATAAGTAGATCAGGTGGGCGGTAGGCAATCGGTTCTTCCTTGCCACATAACTTTTATGTGTAAACTGCAGCCCAGTGAGCGTTCAGCCTGTGATTCATAGGAAGCACCATGGTGAAGCCTTGGAATGGGATGGATAAAGACTGCTCAGAGCTGTGAAGTGCCTGGCAGGTCACTTGCTTTAGTTCCCCCTCTGGTAGTGCTGGATTATTCCCAGTAATATTTTCTTCTAGAAATTGCTGCCTAATAAACTTCTTTTAGTTCATTTTGATTACGAGCTTTCTCTGAATGCGTATCTCTGTATAACCCAACACCTTCAGCGCCAGTATATAACCAGTGATAGCAATGATGTTCCATTTAGGATAGCTTAGAAAAATTTTGCTCAGGTAAAGAACGGGATAATTTTGTATTAGGGAAACATCTGAAAATTGTATATGGAAGGAATTTCCTTTCATTATGACAGAAAAAATGTTACTTTCTTATGCAAACATGCAACAAAGCAGACTATTTCTGCATCCTGAATTAGTCTTTTTCTCCTTGGATCAAGTCTTTACTTTCAACTCTCCTTCCAACGTAACCTACAGACTTTAGTCAAAGAGATAGATTTGTCATTCGTCTGTTAGAGAAAGTTTATGTAGTTCTGAAAGTGGCAGAATTAAATTATTGGAGTAAAAGGTCTGAAGGAAACAAAGGTCAGCTCCCAGATCTCCCTGCCGATAGAAATTGGTCACTAAGATACAGAAAGTCCTTAATATACAGAGCTACATCACATGGATTTCAGCTGGAATTAATTTCATGCTTAGAAGTGGAGGAGTTTTCTGCCCTTTCCATCCAGTTCAATGTCTGTAAATATAATTCATTCTCAATCTCAACTCACCTATAAAGGAGCACACAATGAGGCCATCACTTTTGCAGGTACTGAGTTTTTACTTAGCTTGTGTTACCAACTGCAGATAAGAATCAGATTATTTATGATCCATCTTTTATTTCTAATGAAAGTATTGTAACAGGAGAAAATAAGGAGAATACTTGAAGGACAGGAACTGATAGAAAAACGAGAAGAATTATTTTAAATACCCAGTTGGTATCTGTAGATGTGGTCACTGTAATTAATGGAAAGGAATCTGTTAATGAGGGCATTCTGAAGAAAAAATAAATGGTTTGAACCTCCACTCTGCTTTCCCAGTTTCAGTGAATGGTTTGTCCAGTGCATTGCACTTTATGAGCGTCCTATTCAACAGGTGTGCACACAACCCTCGCTGCTTTTGTGTACATGAGTGCAGACTGTTCTCACTGCAATTGGTGCTACTTGCTCTGGAGAGGTCGAGCAGAGCTTACCTGCAGCTGAGGCAGGAGTGATGTCTGCTGCCTCCAGGCAACTCCCAAATAGCTGAAACTCTGCCAGCAGACGTGCTGGGATTGGAGTTGTGAGAAACATGACTTAATGCAGACAAAATGAGTCAGAGGGGGAAGGGGCAGCAGGTGAGAGAGAAGGAAAATATTCACTGGCAGCCTTTGAATGTAATATTAGTGCTAGAGGCAGCATCTGGGGGCAAAGGAGGATGAAATTCAGCACTTTGCCTGAAGAAATCCAAGAAAAAATGTTCTCTGGTTGCCCCTTTGAGTAGTTGGGTCATCTCGAAGGGATTTGTGTGCTCTGTGGGCTTCACAAGGGTTGGGCACCTCGAGTCGCCTCGTGGTGAGGAGTAGAGGTCAGCAGAGGAGAGGGGCTCAGGGACATGGAGCACCGGGGTGGGAGCTGCAAGAAAGGAGCTTGGAAACAAAGAGGGGAAGCAGAACTCCAGCACTCTGACAGTCCCTTGGACTGAGCCTGGGAAGTCGTACATAATCCTTTTGAAGAGTAGCCTTCCAAAGAAGCCATTGTTTGAGTCCTGGCATGATTTGTGTCTGTACTTAGTATGGAAGAGCTTCTCTAATCATTTGAGGTCATGAAGCTGCGATACAATTATTGTGAATTCCAGTTCAAACTACTATTTGAAGCACCATGGAGGAGAAGGCAGCACAACTGGCAACACGGAGACTTTGATCTCTCCCTGGCTACAGATGTATGCATTCCTGCAGAGGGTTTGAGCTGATTTTTCTGTCTCAAAGCACCAAATGAAACCAGCTCTTTGGGAAAACACTTCTAAGGAATGCTGCCAACTAGTATCTACTGGCCCTCACTTAGGTGATGATGGCTTGACATGCACTGAAAGGGTGTTTTAATTAACATTTCAAAAAAAAAAGGGGGGGAGGGGAGGGTGGGGAAGAATGATTTCTCATTTCTTAGAAGGTCAAAAGGTGCCCAGGTATCATAGGAATGGATATAGCAGAAGAGCCTAAAGAGACAGAGAGACATGTCAAAACACTTAGATATCAAATCCCCTTAGAGTAGCTATTTTCTTTCTGTTATCATGTTAAGTGGAGGTATTATAGAAATTAATCTCCTGTTCAGACATGTTCAGAAGATAAGGCAGCGGCGGTGGCAGGTACTTCTTGTTCAGAGTGCCCTTGCTACATTTGGCCAAATAGAGTGCTTGAAATAGTTGTATGATTATTTTGTAATATTGTTCTCTCACTGCAATCAGCTCTGCAAATGGATGTCATTACTTTATATAAAGGCATGGCTCTCTTAAGTATGAAAGGTTAATGAGATTGTTCTTTAGCCAAGCACGTGGCAGAGCGTTTCACCTGTTCTGTCTTGGAAGTGATAAAAGGAGAAAGCTTGCAGTGGGAAAGCCTCTTAAACTCCAGTACTTCTCCTTAGCAGAGTCCATCAGTCATACTGAACTGTACCGAAAGATTCCTAATGCACTGCATTTGAACTTTTAAACTGCTCAACTCAGCTTTTGTTCAAGCTGGGACCCCCAGATCAAACTGCTTTAATATAAAAGAGGTTGGTTTTCACCAGGGAATCCCATCTGTTTGACTCGAGCTGAATTTGCTCTGAGCCTGCACATAAAGAAAAAGTCAGTTGTACTGTGCACACTGTGAGTGTGTGCATGTGTTAGCCCCACAGTTATTCTCTCATTTGGGTGGAGGATGGACATTGCCTGGCCAAGCAGATTTTCAGCACTAAGTTAGGTAAAAATACGTAAAAAGTAAAAATCCATCCATTTCAATGATATAAAAAGCATAATATTGCTCTCTGAAATGTGAAAACTAAAAGTATTATTATTCTGGCTTGCTTTGGATGCAAGATGGTAATAGCAGTTACGTGATGATATTGAGTATGCTTTTGTCTTTTGAGCAGTTTTGGGGAATGCTCCCAGCAGGAAGATGAGCCTACTGTAAGCAAAAATGGAACCCAGCTCCCTAACTCTGATAAAGAACCTACACACCTACAGGAAAGAATCTTTATTAGGCTGACTGCGTGAAAAGAGACTTTTGACAGCTCAAGTGGTCTTATAAGTGCTGAAAATAGGTAATTTTCCAAATGTATTTCCCCATCTAAGGCAATAGATCTGTTTAAACAGCTGAAGGTATAAAGAGCTTGCGAATAGAATGTGAAGTTTGCAGGTATCTACGGCTGAAGGTTAGAAGACAAGAACAGAAACAAGAGCTGGACCCCTAGAGGTGGCTTAAACTACAGAGCTACCATCAGAGCAGAGATGTGGGGTTTGGTCCTGATTGACCCATCAGAATATCAATTGCTCTCTCCTCTGAAGCATGCTGTTGGCATAATACTTAATATACTCTTGTTTCCTGAACAGTCAGAGCTCAGGGCAGGAAAGGAGCCGTGGAAGTGCAAAATATCAGTATTACAGTAAATTGCAGAGGGGAAGCACACTGTCATTTACACGTAAAACAAATTGGAGCTGTGCGCTGACTGCCTGGTGGGTGGCGAGAGCAGTGCTGAGATCTACAGCCTCCTGGAAAATAAAACTCCACGCGCTCAGACTTCACGTTTCTCTGCAGCGCCGAACAATCAGGCAGGGTGGAGGCTGCTTTCAAACAGGCATAAATCTTTCTTCCCTCTGCTTGAATCTCACGCTGATAGGAGTAAGTTTTCTTATCGGCCACTGATGGTAAGAAACAAGGATCTTGATAAAGTTGTTTATTCCAGTTAGGTACTGGCACGATGTGAGAAAACACACTGGGAGACCAGATGTTCAGCAGTTGGCCAACGCGGGCTCAGGAGCAGGAAAAACGATTTTCCCTCCTTTCCCCTGGCCTGGATTTGCATGTTATTGTTTCGTACAGCACCTCTGGTTTTCCTTTTGACGGAGCATGGCAGTTTCTTCTCGTGTGTGTTCCTCTCAGACTTCTGTGGGTGCTGCATTTTCACAGCAGGTTTTGAACACCGTCGACACACAAATGATAAATACTCCTCGGGATTCGGGAAAGCTTTCAGCTGAATGTAATGAATAGGATTTAAGCACATGTTTTGTAATCCGTTTGGCCACATCAGTAACCACCAATCTCATATAGGACAGCGCTGACAGCTTGGCTATTAGGTAACTTGTATCTCCTATATATCAGATAAATCTCCTGGCGGTTGCAATTCCCTGGACAATAGTTGAGCTGGGATGTGTGATTAAGTTTCTTTAAGTCCCTGTGAGTGGTTTGAGCACGGTTGGCAGTGTGGGTCAATGGAAACTTGCTTGCAGGGAGCTAGACTCTCCTCAGATGCACCAAATTCATCTTTCATCCATGGAGAATTTCAGTCCCAGAATAGAAGAACAGCATTTGTGGATGACTTTGTTCTTTTTGGACTTAGGTTATTATTATTTTTTTTTTCAATTAATGATATTTCATTAGGGGCTAGACAGAGAAGAAGAACACAATATGAAAACGTTCTCTGATCTTGATCAAATGTTTGCTCTATTAAATAGCTAATTAAAAAAAAAATTGAGCAGAGCAGCATAGCCTCATCCATCTGCAAATTGTTTGTAGTCTACAAACGCAATAGGAGAAAATCAAATGTCTACATAATCTTCTCTTTTAACCTTTCAGTAAGGTAGTTTTTCCACTCCAGCCATACCTGCAGCAATTAATACCACGCCGTGGTACATCTCTGCAGATGGGATAGATACCTTTAGAGGGCAGCCCATTGTGCGCAACATCAAAATATTAGAAAGCACTTCATTAACCAATCTGAAATGAAAGCATTCAATCTTAATCCTGTCATCAAGGCTGCCTAATTAAAGGAATGGGCAGATTTATGAAGCTACTATTTTTAACAAAGCCCCGGCACATTCAGTGCCTTGGACTGTGTGCGGCGGAAGTGATGTCAGTGGTTGCCTGAGTGAACATGAATTATGTTTACAATATCCCAGGAGAACTTTTGTATTTTTCAACTCCCACAGAAAACTATCATACTTAGCTTCAAATAGAAAACCTCAGGCACGGCTCCAAGTGATTTACACAAGCTGAAGCTGCAGCTTTATTTTTCTTTCATATTTCATCGTGCTATATCTCTTCCTCATTCTTTTTATTGTCATAAAAGCCAGATCTTTTGCAAGACCTGTTTAAACCAGTGGAATTAATCCCCTACCCAATCAGATAGGGACAAATTTGAGAGGTCTGTTGTGAGTCATTAATTGTACACCATATTTGTGGTGGGTAATGGTGACAGCATTCGCCTAAATGAGGTTGGGGACTCGAGTATGGATGTTGTAGGAAGTCTGTAGAGATAGAACGAGTCAATTCAGAATGTAACAGGGTGCTTGTTGAGTTCATCCAGGAGGCAGAAGTCCCTCCTTGGCCCTTGGCTGGAAGAGTTGCTGCCTCACCCACCTTATAGAGCCATGGCTCTATGGTTTTTGAGAAATTTCCTCATAGGCAATTCATCTGTACAACGAGGGATCTCCGGGAGCAGCTGTGAAGATCCTCAGCCTCTTCTTTCTACCTTCTATTTAAAATTGTCATCTTGCGGATGCTGCTGAGGGAAACCTTTGAAAATGCAGCCATCCTCCAATGGTGGGAGAAACATTCTTGAATACAGAGGGCGAAGACAGCCCCTAAAAATATTAGACCAAAAAAAAAAAAAAAACCAAACAAAAAAACTAACGCAAAATCAAGGGAAATAAACTGTTATTGCAATTTGCAGAGAACAAAAACTGAAGCTCAAAGTGCCTTCAGTATTTTGTTCTTACCATGTATTGATGAAAACCTTTTAGCACTGTCCCTATATTTAGCGTTGTAATAAATGTTCTGCATCCCCACGCTGCCATCACTGCTCATTTAAAAGCTTAATAGCTTAATTTATGATGAGTTTTCTTTCTGATGCCACTGTTTTCGTTCTCATGAATTATAGATCCAGCTCTATACACAATGTTGGTATCAGAAAGAAATCAGTAAGTTCTCTTTGTGAAGAGAGAAAATAAGACAGAAAATTGCTACAAAGAACAAATTATTGATTTGGGAAAAAAAAAAAGAAAAAAGCCTTTTCTTGGTCTTGGCTTGGAAGGAACCTCCTCAAAGACCCTCTCCCAGAATCTGCTTCATTCAGCCTGATTTCAGCAGGAACTTGAATTCTTCCAGCAGACCAAAGAGGATAAATGACGATCGCAGCACTAAGTGGGCCAAATCCCTATTCTCTTGTCTAACAGGGTGACCCCTCGCTTTCCTGTAATCTATCACAACCTCTCCCAAGTTAAATATTCCTTTGCAAATCCTGGCTTGGACACCATCCCAACCTCTAATTTAACATGTTTTACTACTATTGACCAGCATTTCACTCCTCTATCTGGACTGCTCCTTCCAGGGGTCCCAAATTAGTAAGAAATAGCATTCCTTCTCCTGAATTCCTTCCCTCCTACGATAGCTTATGTTGGTACAAGTCTGCAGATTTTTATTTGTTGTAAACCAATGCAACATGAGGTGCACACTCAAAATATAGAGAAAGAATAAAGTGTTTAATTCATTTTTGCTCCTAAGTTTGGAGAACAAAAATTCTGTCAATTATCTAACAATCTTCACTTGTCATAATCTGCATTTTCATAGGATATTTCACTCACTTCAAAATTAAGTTTGTGAATGGCAATTTTTTGTTTAGCTATATATGTCTGTACCTTCTAATTTTCTCCTCTTACACATGGGATCTTGCCAAATGGTGCTTTTTCTGTTCCATATCTCCAAATCTACATCCTCCTTTTCTCATTAGTTGACAGGCTGTTAAGTCGTTATTCTGGCAATTTCTTTTGCAAACTCTTTATTCCAGAAGGAAGGAATGTAAAGGCCAGCTAGTCCAACGTGTCTTTGCAAATACTTTAGGTTTCTTTTCCTCTTGTTAAAGCATCCTAAAATAAATATATTCTACACCTACAGTCTAAAAAACTTTTACAAGGCAATACTTTCATGGAAAGAAATAAATCACAGTGGAGATAATGCAAACCAAGAACATTGTGTATACAGTTTGAACTTCAGAGGTATGAAGGTCTGGCAGATGTGATCAAGATATTATTTTCTAATTGTTTCTTCACACTGAAACCATCTTCTTCATCAAATCCTGAGATACTTATGGGAATATAGTCTATCCCAGTCCCTTTTCCTGGCAAGAGTAACTTTGTCATGCTGGCTTTCTATGTAAATCCCCTCAAAAAGGGTTGGAAAGTTTTACATCTTTTCTTGCTATTTAGCTATATGTGTTCTACCACTGCTAAGGCAGCAGAATTATCTGTATTGATTGACAAAAATACGATGGAGAGAGGAAAAAAAAGAAAGGAGTGAAAACAGCTTTGAAAACTAAAATATACAAGGAATTGCCAACTAGTGTAGAATGTGGCAAGGTTCCTCAGATTGCATTATGTGGATCAATATGGTTCTTTATTTCGTTCTCAGTAGCAAATGTTGTGAGCTTGTTCCTGTTTCAATTGTGAATTGCATTTGTCAGGCACGTGTTATCTTCCAAAGAGCAGTGAGTGATCTCTAGGAGCAATGTGCTGTGACTTGTGTGGACACTTCAGTATTGCGGGAGATGTCAGGGAAAATGAGAGGTCTGAAGCTGCTGCTATTCACTTCTCTACAACATATGTTGATGACACCGAGACACTGCTATTAATTTTGTGGGAAATGGGAAAACTTCAAATTGACTGATTCATCTTCCTTAAAATTGAACTTTTCAGAGGTAGAAATGCTCACGGTGTTTCACCAGCCCCATATAAAGGAAAGATAGCCTAACAGTTGTATTTCTGAAAGAGACAGGCATTTGGTCTATCAGAGCCTCCTGGAACTCCTTCACAGAAGACCAAAGCTATGCTCAGACCCTGCAGCTCTGCAGAGGCAGCTGTGAAAGCAAGAGCCCCACTCCCAGCCAGGAGCATCCCCTTTATGAGCACATCTAACCCCTCCACTGTGTCCCCAAGGAGCCCAGCTGGGCCCATGGCACCTTCTCAGCTTGGACCCTGCTGTGTCCAGCCACCAACTCTGTCCGAGAAGCTGGTTGTTATTAGCTTGGCAGTATGTGCATACAGGAGACAATGAATGGCTGGAGAACAAATAAGCTGACAATGTCAAAGATATTACTTTGGATGGGAAAACTGATATTTGAGATGAGCTAAATTTAATTATGGTTGCTTAAAATTCTTTCAGTGTCTTTTCTATATTTTCTCCTCTGGTTCTCCACCACCACTCATGTTCCTATTTCAAATTGTTGCACTGGGGTGAGCTTGGCAACAGAGGTTGCCTGGGCATCGCCAGCATTGGAAGCCCTCAGATCTGCAGTAGCCCGTCATGAATCCAGGCATGGTTCCATTGGAAGTCTGCCTTTGATTCACCAAAATTTTGACATAGCCGAGATACTTTAGATGAAACAATTTTGGGGTTTCTGCCGAAAAAGGATGACTTCCAAAAATATTCAAACCAGCTCTAACCACTACATCTTCAAGAGTGATGATTTGCTACCTCTTAATCAACCCTAAGAATAGCTGGATTAAATATTTTGCTCCATTTTGAATGAATTATGGTATCCTGAAACAAATACTTGTGGGTAGCTAAATTAGTCTTAACAAATGTGTAAACTAATTTGGATTAATTGTCCGTTAATCATCTCAAAAGATGAAGCTGAGGTATTTCTCAAGAAATGCACACAATTAAACCAGAAAGACAACGTACTTCTGATATTTGTAAGGTAAAGGAATAACAAGAACCAAGTAGACCACTAAAAAATCTACCCTACAATTGTACAGTATCAAAAGAATGGTAGGAGGACAGAGGTAGAGTGTTCCCCATTTCTTCTGAAAGGCAATGTCTCAATGATTACTGGCTATTCTTAAGAGTTGAACCCTTCAGTAATATCAACTATAGAAAGCACAGGTGTATGTGTGACTAATTTGGGGAAGCAAACTAAAAGAAGGTGTGAAGGAGATAACTGGGATTATTTCCAAAAAGAAAATTGATAACCAGTGTAATTGGCACTTTCATCATTGCAGTAATGACTGTCTTGAACCCTGTCTTATACTGAGGAAGCAGTAGCACGTTACAATTACTCTCTTGATTCCAGCTTCACCTATCTCTTACCTTTCCAAAATGATGGCTATATTCATTCTGAAGGTAATACTAAAGTGCCATAGAGCAAGTAACATTACTCCACCACTGACATATCTACATCATCAAAATGAGTCATTGTGTCCTGCACCTGCTGCTCTTGGGAAGGGAAGTGCATCATCTGGGAGACCATTGGCTTCAACCAAATAAGTTGCATTAGAATACAGCTGTGGCAGGAACGGTGCTGCTGGTTCAGTAGGTGGCACTACTCCCTTTGAGTCAGGACAAACACTTGTGAAGTTAGGGAGCTTTGTGTTTAGCATTTGGCATCCCTCAGCTGTCACATTGAAAAGATTCTTCTTACTCATGAAATACCACATCATTAAAGATCCCATGGCATGTTTCATAAGAGTATAGTCAGCAACACTGGTGAACTGAGCAAACCTCATTACCTTTTTGCCTCCCAAAATTTCTCTTTCCATTAGTGAGGATGATTTACTGCTTGTCAGATAAGACTGGTCGTTGGCATTTAATAGATTCCACCTTCCACACTTGAAGCTGTCTGCATTTCAGTGGAAGGGTGTAGCTGAAATTGTCTGTTTTTGTAGAATAATTGGACGCTTTTCAGGAGGGCAGTGTATCAATGTCAGTCAGTTTTACTTTGTTTCTCAAACTGCTTTGTACATGGCACAAGGCATTTTGAACATAGCATTTGTGTTGGATGGAAATTCATGGGTGGTGATATGAGCAGAGACCTTGTTAGCAGAGCCGAGCACAGGAACTGAGATAGTTGCAATGTGATTGTGTAGAATCTGTTTGAATTACCCATGAAATAATCACATCAGTCCTAGAGTATGTTCAGAGGCATCTCTCTAGGAGATAGAAGTGGCAATATCATAAATTTGAGCTGTAAATGAGAAGTCAGAGTATTATCTGTAGAGTTATTCTTATGAGATGAAATTGAAGGCCTCCATTTATTTATCCTTGAAATTATAGTTCTGGAGAAAGGATTGCATAAATACTTGTGGAGGTAAATGCCAGAGGAAAGAAGACTGTGAGTTAAAGCAAGCCTTAGCAGAAGAACAAATGGCACTAAAATGGAGCTGAATACAATTAGGATGGGCACCAACAACCAGCAGCCTGGGCAAGGAGGGCTTGGAACCACCTTCCACTAGGAACACAGAGGCTAATGTTTTAAGATAGAACTTACTCAGCTTATGATGCAGCTGCTGAATCCAAAACCTCTTCAACATGTTTTTGTTGTTGCTCTCCAACAAAAACGAAGATCAGCTTCCTAAGTACATTTCCACACTATTCGTGCCCTCTTGCTATGTCTCCATCTGCTTATTGCTTGAACCTGTGACTTTGTCTGGCACGTGTGGTATGCTTTGTACTGTGTGGTACCTCTAATCCCCCTTTCTTTCTGAATCACACTTGATGCTGTTTTGTGTAATGTATTACTGATGTGAAAAAGAACGAATGCACATCTTACACAAAAGCAGGAGTAGTCTCCCATCTCAGGAATGCACTGGCAATAGTCCATCAGACAAAGATTCCACTTACAGCTGCAAGAATGGACATAAAAGGTGAATGGATGTCTTCCTGTCAGAGGCCAGGAATGCCACTCGGTCTTCAGTTAGTGCTCACCCAGTCAATGCCCATTATACAATTTATATGAAGCACAAGCTTTTACTGCCACCTTCTCCCCCACGTTTGCAAACACCCTTCAAACCCCCCGCCTTTTCCTGATAAATATTATTGCCACAAGCTGAATGGCTGGTAAAACTGAGAACACCAAGTTTGCCTATTTTCAAGTTTATGGAAGTAGCGAAGGTAGAGTTAATGCTAAATTCAGTCTGAGAGCAGAAGCATCAACAAGGCAGAGAGGAGAGCAAAGTCACTATGTCCTCTGCATTGCACAGCCTGATGAGTCCAAATTTCAGCTGCTTTTCCTTCTGTTTTTTTTTTTTTTTTAAATTATTATTATTATTTTTAAAATTTGTTTTCTTAAAATATTCGTAATAATTTGTCCCTCTTCAGATGCAGGAAGGATGATGTTTCAACTCTTGCTAAAATCCAGCCATGGTGAGAGCATTTATCCTCTATATTCCAGTCTACTGGTAGACTCATTTTTTGGATTCAACAAGGCTAAACTCAGTGTTGTTTTCATTGTTGAAACACATAGGCCATGAATCAATGGAACTACAGTCTAACTTTATGATCTCCTGGGGAGCCTGCAATGCTTTTGTCTCTGTGATCAAACCCTTTTTCTTTGTCAGCAAAGCAGTCCAGTTACTGAAGACTGTTCAAATGGTTCTATGCAAGAAGCAAATGGGGAAGTGTAGTAAGGCTGGGAACAAAAGCCCACCTGCAAACAGATCTCATTGTGGGCTATGTGTAAATTGAATCGTTCAAAAACATATGTCCTTTACAAGGAAAGAAGAAGCAAATATTAAGTGGGTAATAAGAAAACACGCTTGTGTTTGTTTGGATTTGGGCTAGTATAGATTTTATAGCTGGAATTGAATGATGTTGGCCATATGGTGAATTAGTGCTGTTTCTAGGGTGCTTAAATGGTGTAATCAGGCCAAAGAAACTTTGCAGCACACCTCCCCGAGCAATTACTGGGAGTGCTAGTTCAGTTAGAGGAAAAGACAAGGCAAAGCAAGAACAGGAATCTGGGAAGTGAATTCCTGGCTTTATCCATCACAAAGAAGTGTTCTGTCAAGTGTCACTTAAATTGTCTGCACCTTCATTTACTTCAGTTTAAAAGCAGGCTTATAACTCTGACCTCACACTGTATGAGCTAATTAATTCCTACTGATAAAGTACTTTGCAATGTCCTGTTGACAGGCACTGAAGGAGTGCCCAGTGATGATACTGCTGTCATGGCTCCTGTGATGTGTTGGAAGCAGAGAAAGTACAGTTTCATTTCAGCTATCTGCCTCTGGCAAGTCAATCTTGAGTGACCTCCTTAAGATCAATCAGAAATAATATTAATCCATCCGTCATACGAAGTGACCCATCTTAGCCTCTTTCCTAGCTGTAAACTGACTGAGATTTATCTTTAACCTTTACAAGAGCACAGAGAGGAGAACTCCTGATAAGAATGAGATTTTCCTGGAATTTTTCAGGTATGTGCCATCGAATATTTGGAACATATTTCGGAGTCCTTCGAGATCATTTCTTTTCACCATAGCTTAACTAAGCCCAAGAGACAGAGATGAAAAGAAATATTAACTGATTAACTCAGGAGCAGGGAGTTATTATGGGTGGCTATGAGGTTGATTTTCAGAATGATTTTACTGACATAAGTTAATAGTCCAAATACATTTATATTCATTGAAATAACACTAGATTAAATAATTCAAACGGCGCTTTGGACATAGACAGGCAGGCATTCATCCTTGTTTTTCTGTTTTTTGTTGGTTTTTGTTTTTTTTTTTTTCCCTATTCTTTTTCCCTCCAAATTTCTGGCAGTAACTGTTTTTGGGGCCGTTCTGGTTCATGGACCATTGGTTAGCTCGTATGACGTAACTGCATCCGTGAACAAGGGAAGAACCACTGAAGGACTTCAGTATGGCCTTTGACACAGTACCCCACAACTTCCTTCTCTCCAGATTGGAAAGATATGGATTTGATGGGTGAACTGTTCAGTTGACGAGGAACTGGTTGTACCCAGGGAGTGGTGGTCAACTGCTCAACGTCCAGATGGAGGCCAGTAACAAGTGGCGTCCCTCAGGAGTTAGTATTGGGACCAGTGCTCTTTAACATCTTCATCAATTACATCAAATTTAATCCTTTCCAAAGCCACAATAAATTGCTGCTTGGGGATGCCATGGGCTCCAGCAGTCAGCGCCTGTAGCACTGCTCACAGCCTCTGCTCCAGGAGGGCACAAACGCCAGATCTGTTTTTATCTTTTGATTCTTACACAGCTGTTGGAGGGAAACTCACCCAACCACTGTATGAGACTCAGGAAATATATTGCAAATGTGTTCCATTCTGGATACGCTCCAGAGCGAAACCCGGGTGTACTGGCCAGCAGAAACGGATGGAAATTCACATGGGACATTTTTTACATTCTGGGGGACGTACTACTGATAAAAAAAAATAGAAAAAAAAGGAAAAGAAAAAATTTCCACTGGAAACAGGCACAGAACGGAGAGGTTTTCTCTATCCAATTGTCCCAGTGTCACCAGAACTGTTACTGGGATACTGAGGTGCCATCCCACGTGACTAGCACTAGGACAAGTTCATGCTCAGCAAGTAAAAGTAGATGAGAAGCAAGGAGAAGTTGTCTTGAATGTGGTGTTGAAGTGACTTTGCGAGTACTGATGTTCACAGGAAAGCAGACAGGTTGCATTCATAGCCCTGTAATGTTCCACAGGATGAGAACCCAAACTCCCAACCCAGCCCAATGTCTTGTCCCAGGGGGTTCCTAGAGCTCTCACAAGGCCAAATGGACAAAGCAGTGCAACCTTTCATCTGCACTCCCTCAGCTCATAGCAATTAAGGGACCAGGTACTTTGCCAATGCCACTGGTAATTAATATTTTAAAATATTAATAAATGCAGAGCTGCTTATCTATAGCAAGAGAATGGGAGCATGTGAGCAGCACAGGTAATTGTAGCAGGTGACTTTATAGCAGGAGAAAATATCAGCCCTTAGCACAGCGTCTGAAAGGCTACTCAGGAAGAGCTTTGTGCTTTCATTGACAAAGACAGCTTTAATTGCCATTTTCAACTACTTAACAAGGAGGAGGACTTGCAGAGAAAGCAGAGGAGAAGCCTTTGCTTGGAGAACTTATCCCGAAGGCTGATGGGTCTCCTTCTGAGCCCCCACCTCGTGCAGCATGTGGTTTAAACCAGGGGCAGAATGAGTCAACGTTATGCATGACCAGTTTGAAAATCAAGTGCTGGAGGGAGCCATAAACAAATACTCCACTCCCCACACCCAGACACCATCCACTGAACCCCAATGGCATTCACACTGGAATGACCGTCCCACTGCCACCTCCTTTTGATGGGTGGTTTGCAGCAGTAGGCCGACCAGTTTGGCAAGGAGCAATGGTATTTCTCATATTTTCACCCACTGTTGGTATAAAAACCAAAGTAAAACCATTCTAACCTCATCCCAGTCCTACACCCCATGTGCAGCTGTGCAAGCACTTTCAGAATCTCTGTGTGTGAGAGGAGTGCTATGGGTTTGCTGTACAGATGAAGAATAAAAACACGAAGGAAGAAAAGTTCAGAAATTCTCAGCATGCACTGAAAGGACCAAAAGAGGACAACTCTTAGATAGGCAGCCAGCTTTCTTCTTCTTTTTTCCTCTTTTTAATGCAGAGCATTAAGCAGTTCTCAGCAGCTGCATCTTTTAGATGCTTAAAAGGGCCTTGGACTTTTATTTTAAGAAGAAAAAGCTGGTTGTTACATGGCTTGCCCAAGCTCACACAGAGTGTCTATGGCAGAGCCAGCAATCAAGCACAGATCTCCTATGTCTCAGGCCAGCCTTAACCACAAGGCCATTATTCCTCTCACAAAGATGATCCTCATCCCATAGGAAAAGTATTCCAACAGGATTAAAAAAAAAATCCTATAAAAATACTTAAACCTGAACAAATATGTAATAACTGCTATTCAGAATCCATGCAGGGTCTAATTAAATCCATATCCCGTAACCTTAATTTAAAACAATCCCAATATTATTTTTAGGCTTTGGATGTGGATTTATTGCTTCTATCGGCAGCATGTTTGGCACCCAATGCCATAGCAAGTTTCATCAAAAGTGCTGGCCAGAACCTTTATTTTCTGGACAGCTGCTGTAGCCTTGCAGCAAAGGAGAACTAGCAGCTTCATTTCCCTTACATGGTGGCTCAGATTGAAAAACATCCTGATTGCTTATGCCTGTTACTGTACCATCCAAAAGCAGGGTGGTTTTGTTACTGATAATACAGGCAACTCCTGTCTGATTTGTGCTCCAAGCCCCAGCTTGGGATTAAGCTTTAATTCCGGAGATAGGTGTTATATAATAAAGCAGAATATGACTCCCCGAGCTATCCACTTGCTGACCTTCCAGCCCATGAGCAGAGGGCTGCAGAAATCCAGCTGAAGCGCAAATCATTTCATCTCTTCAGGTATAATTTCATTTTGCCTCTTGATTTATAACATGAGTTATGCCGGGTGCTCAAGAGCTTGCAGGAGCCCAAGGAGCCAAACTGTAGGTGTTGTTTTTGCACATGTAGGAAATAGTAATGGTCTTCTCTTGATAGTAATTGAAAATAAGGGCACGTGCTGACACGTATCTTCTGATTTTATTCATTGTTTCATGCTTCTGTAATTCCAGTATTGATAAGAGGAACTAACCACAATAATACCATTTTTTTTTTTTTTTTTACAAGATTTCTAACTTAATTTTGGTCGGAGACAAGAGATACAAATATTCTGCTAAACTAGAACAATGATGCCTCTGTGAACAGTACTTGAAGGCTGTGCCCTGGAGAACTGCAAAGCATCTATTTGTCCTCGGTTTGTAAAACCTTTCATCTTGAAGTGCTCATGCAAAAGGGTTAAAAGCAACAGGAGAAAAAAGTGGAGACATCAAAATGCCTGCAAACCTGGGACATTTCTGGGTCTTAACCCTGGGTCTGGGTACCTGTGAGGCTGATATCTCCCTCTCCATTATCCCACATATAATAAATGCTACATCCCTCAGTCGCTGTGCTGGCCCTGAGCCTTTAGAGCAGATGTGGCTGGAGGACACTGTTACAAGAACAGTAAGTAAAGGGCAGTGGCAGAGCCCAGGCTGGACAGCAGAGCAGGACCATGGGTTTCTTTTGCAGCTTTCAGAAAACCCTGTACCCATCACTGTTCTACGGGCTTCTCTCTGTGTCCTTCAGTGAAACTGTGCACAGAGGGATGTTTATGCTTCGCCACTGTGATGTAGCTGTATGGAGTGAAAAAGTGCTCTATAAAAACAGAAGCCATTGTCTGTCATTACCTCTTTATCTCGTTGTGATCTATATGCCCAGCCTTGCTCGACTTTGCAAACCACCGTGGCTGGAAGCATCCATCATCCTATCAGTTCAGTTGGATTAATTATACTCAATCAAAATGTTTCAAAAGAGGACAGAAATGTCTGCAGCAGTTAATCCTGTCTATTGAGGCTGTCAGAACATTGGCATTTTACACTTCAGTTCAATTACAAGACAAATCTGCTAATGGGACATAATCTTTCAGAGTAAACAAGGAAGCAAAGCACTAATATTCTGGCAATTGATTTATGCAGGGTAAATGGTGCAGAGTAAAAGCTTCAGGAGGCCAGATGAATGAGGACAGCCATGAGCTTTCAGTACTGCTTTATCTTCCCTTCTGAAACAAACAAACAAACACAAAACAACAACAGATCACCAATGTATGTATTTTGTATATATGTATAGATATATACTATATATACATGTAAAGGGGGGCTGTAAGAAAGAAAGGGACAGATTCTTTGTCAGGGTTGTTGTGATAGGACAAGGGGAGATGGTTTCAAATGAAAGGAGGGGAGATTTGGACTAGACATAAGAAAAATGTGTTTTACAGTAACAGTGGTGAGGTGCTGGTACAGATTGCCTGGAGAGGTGGTGGTGCCCCATCCCTGGTGACATTCAGATCAGGCTGGATGGGCTCTGAGCACTGATGGAGCTGTGGATGTCGCTGCTCATTGCAGGGGGTTGGACCAGACAGCCTTTAGGTTTCAATTCCTTCCAAGTCAGATGATTTTGTGATTATGTGAAGTCTCTTTTTAATTGACTCTTAGCCAAAAGCACCCATCGTACCTGGTGGGGTCCTCTCCTCTCCTTTCTCTCACCAGTCCCATGGAGAAACAAGAGAAGAAAGGGAACAAGTGGATCAGAACAGCCTTTGCTGTAGGGCTGGCTGTGCCCTGTAGGTGGGGAGGCTTCCACACCAGCGTGCAGAAGGCTGGGGTGCCAAGGAGCAGTGTGAGCTCTGAGAATTTCTTTGACGAAACGAACCTTTAAAGGTTTAATTAAAAGCCATTTCAAGTGATTCAGTGGTCTTCCCACACAAACTGAGAATTTCCAGGCAAGCTGATTGAATTATTGCTATGTAAATCCGTGCACACGCACATCCTTGTGCGCATACACACGCACTACACACCCCGTTATCCCTGGCACATATTTAGAACAGTTGTGAATCCCTTGTATCTTCTGCCCATTGCTAGGTTACTTACAGCACTGCAGCTTTGTAATTCTGCCTAGTCACTAATACCCTCCAACAGCCATTTGGACATCATGTTATCATTAAACATTTATAACAAACCAACTGCAATTAAAGATTTATAAATCCTATTGCATTACAGCACAACCCAGAGCAAGAATTGCCCCGAGGTCAACTTTCCTTTCTAATTTTTTTTAAGTACAATCACATATGGGGATCAGTCATCAGTGTAAAGTACGCATGCTGTTTCTTCATGGGTTTGTCCAAGTGATTTTGGTTTTGATGGAAGCATTTGGTTTAGATTGTAGTTTTTAGCGAAGGAAGGATATGACAAAAGCTGCAAGTCAGTTTGAAGAGACCTCCCAGACTCATCTTCATCTCTGAATAAATCCTTTCAGCACTTTGTTACGGCACAAAGCTCTACTGGGCACAAAGTGCCCATGCTGACGTCCAGGACTGGGATGTGTTCACGGGCACAGCACCCATCCATCCTGCATTATTTTGTTCTGGAGGAGCTTTGTGCCTCAGCCCAGCAGTCGCTCATGAATTCATTTGTTCACCTCCATCTTTGTTCAGCAGATTTCACTAGAAAGGATATTGAGAGTCAGGAGATATGGAAACGTGAGATTGCACTGTGAAATAATGACATTGTGAGGATCAAAAAGGACATTGTTAAAATTGGGTACATCCAGACTTTTACGTCACATTTGGAACTGAAGTCATGTATAAATACTCTTTCTCAGAGTACCCATGGGATTATTTTTTTCCCAAGAACTATGAGACTTTATGAGCTACTCTGAGGAAAACAGCATTTGCCCTTTCTGTTAGAAGTTGGAGCATTTTACCCAGATCCACTCCAGCTCCATCTCTGCTTTTTTGGAGAGAGAAGGGAGGGCTTAGCTAACTTCTGTACCAACAATTTACTAACAGTTACACTGTGAATGCTTAAAATTACACCTCACATTTCCTGTTTAGGCACCAAAGTAGCAGACAGTCTTCCAAAGCACACTGTAGCACCTTAACCAGCACCACTGATGTTTCAGCATTGCCACTTTTTTGGCTCTGATCAATCCACAGACATAGTTTTCTTCTCCTTTCCCATTTTTCCACCTATCTGGAAGACATCTGTGCACACAAGCTGTGCAGAACTCCCACTCTTGCTTCAGAGGGTAGTTAATTATTTCTGGGATGGTCACAGCCTGGTGCTGTCTGTGTGTCCACACAGCAGATGAACCACTGCCCAGTGGGGCACGGTGGGCTGGAAGCATCTCCGAGGTGGGCTCTACTCCACAGGGCAATGATGTGACCCTGGGGACGCAGCTTTCACTCCGTGCTCCTGCAATCCTGTAAAAGGCAGCTGCCCCCTCCCCAGGAATATTAAATTCTTTGTGCTCAGATAAACCCTCTTCCTCCTGGAGTTACACTGGACTTTTTATACTTCCCCAAAATTTGGGGTGAGCTGCTCAGATGCAGCTTGATAATGCTCTCCAAACTACAGAATACACACTTTGCCTGTTAAATCTCAGCCCCGAGCATTGCCCTTCTGTTTGTACCTAGGCTGCCCTTCCCCAGGGACCAGTGATAACATTTTGACTTGTGACAGACGCTTCCTTCGTAAGGACATTTTCCAGGCCGACTTTTCCCCAGCCGCCTCATAAAAATAGTCTCTTTCTACTTGAAAAGAGTTACTTTAATTTTTGGGATGTGGAGGAGAGTGCCAGCATCCTTCAAAGTTTGTCTTTTGATTAAAAACGAAACATATAACTCTGAAGTAATTAACATGGATGTTATTGGATGTACACTGATGATTACATTATAGGACTGGTTATCAAAGGATTACAGTTAAGAGGTTTAATATTCTCCAGCTGATCCTGTAGCAAATTAATCTGGTCTGACCTTTACTGTTCTTTGTTATGTCACCATAGTATCATTTCAGCATTATCATCTCTTACCCCATTTTGGGAAAGTTAAAAAAAAAAAGCAGAGAAATTCAGAAACATCTCTTTCAGGAGAGAGACTACCGAGATAAAGCTCAGCTTGTTCAAGTGATCAGCTGAGAAAAGCAGATCTGAATTGTGACCTGTTGCACCCCTGCAAAACTCACATTCTTGTTAGAACAGGAACAAACTGCAAAGAAATCCATCGCCTCTATATGGATAATGTTCAGTACTGCATAAAAAGTGAATTGCTTGGCACCAGATAAATATTGTATCGTGTCCTCTCCCTAGGAAAAAAAAAATATGAGGCCAATACTCTGCATTTAGCTCTCTCACGTTTGAATCCATCGTGTTTAATCCCCCGGTGTCCGCATGAAGCCCACACAATTAAGTGTTTATATATGACAATGCAATCTCGCAGCCATGAGGTCATACTGAGCAGAGTGGATTAAAAACGTGCTACCTCAGTATAATAGATTCAGACTTCATAGATAAGAAAAGCTGCATAATGACAGATCTCTGAGCTTTTTGTCTGACTCAGCAGAGAACAAAAGACTAAGCCAATTAAATAACTGACATCTGCTTTTATGTACTTCTGCTCATATCCGTGCAAAGCCATCTTAATAGGTATTTTTAACTCTTGTCAAAAGAGCAGGTTTGTCACCGTTGGGTCCGTACCGATGAATCTTCCTGTTGGAAGTGTTAAAACGCAGCGGCGTTAGCAGTCAAATGGATGATCCAACACAGTTACAAGAACACAGACTCCAAGGCTCTGTGAAACCGGGAGGGCTTCCAGCAAGCTCTCATGGAAACAGCACAGGCAACTCTGCGAAGTGCAACCGCTGATAAGCCACAGGTGCACAGAGCCTGGCCAGCTTTGGGGAGGTGATGGGATGGAATTTTCTGTCCTGGCTTTGCTCTCCCCATGGGGCATCTTACTTAACTCTGCTCCTTCCCATGCAGCGCATATCTTGCTTTGGACTTAGAATGGCTGATTTTATCCAGAGGTTTGTCTGATCTTAATCTTATAACACCAGACTGGTGCTATCTCACCGCTGCCTGGAGAGGTGTCTTTATTCATCTCACACCACTGACCACATTCCCATGCAGTTCTTCTACCAGAGCAACTCTTGCACCTCACTGTATATAATACCAGTGCTTCAGTTTGCCTTCTTGGAGCACTTGGATGGTCCATTCTACTGAAGATCCCAATTGCTGCCTCAGAATGCATTGCTAGCCTGAAAGTCTTGCTCCTTTCCAAGGAAACTTAAAGCGTTGTTATAAATAGAACTGTGGCATCTGAAGAGATTAAAGCTCCTCTCCAATCACAGAACAAAACTAGGGGCATTGGTTATCAACATTTTTCACAGTGGTCTCTTCCTGGAAAAGGAATTGGTTCTTCATTGTTCCCTTCAATCTGCTGAGCCCTTGCTTTCATCTTAGGTTGCAGGGTTACCTCCAGCAAAACAAATTCAAACACCTTTCTCATGACTCTGAGGAGCTGTGCCACCTCTCCCAAGAAAAGAAAGGAAAGAGAAGGGAAAAAAGATGAGTTTCAATATTCTGCAGCATATCAGATCGCTGTGCTGGGGATAATGACCCCACTTTGGCTACTGAGAGCACAGATCTCTGCTTCACATATTGAATCTAAGTTGATTTAGATGATTTCAAGTCAAGCTCTTTTGAAATATATGCTAGTTGCACACATCTTGCTTGGTTCTTCCCCATGTTGAGTGATATTAGTGGCTGGCAGCAATGCTGATGGAAACTTCCACTGTTGTCCCCAAGCAACTTTCTCTGTAGGTTGTAGAGCTGGAACCCAAGGTTCCAAAGTATTTGTACAGGACAGCATGCATTTCCCCAGAGTCTGCACTTTAAAGCAGAAATTATAGGCATAGGACGAGATAAACATTTTACAGAAGAGGGATAGATAGAAAAAATAAAAAGCATGATATTTCAGCAATGGTTAGAGGCCATGTTCAGATCCACTCTTGATGGAGTGTGGTTAATCAAAAAAAAAAAAAAAAAGTTGTGTAAAACTGTTAGTGGGAAAGAAAAGTCTCCTTGAGTGTCTTTTATCAAAAAGTAATGAAAACTTTGTGCGTTCTGGAGTTATTCTGTTAATTGCTGAAATCTAGACCCAGGCAATCAATGACTCTAAGGTGCACTGATCCTCACCTGTGCTCATTTACACCCGTGGATGATTTGGTCTTTGGTCATCTGAGTGCTACCTACACTCAGAAGCGTTAATTAAGGATAAGGGAACCTCTCCTGCAAACAATGGGGCTCTGTTTCTTTAGTTCTTTTAGTAAACACTTAATTTCTGTAACCAGAGCTCCTGAAGTGATTTATGTTACAAGAGTAACTTTCCTTTATAATTAATTAATTGATTACTTAGTTAATTACTTAGCGATGTGATCGTTCAGGTCTGTTATGGCATCTGGTTGGGGTGATACTGATCTCTGAATAAATGTATGGCTTCTCCCTGCTGGTATCTCTGCTCATGGGGTTGGCATCTCTTTGGGTGCAGAGGAGGGATTGCCCACACCTCTCTCTGATCCCTTTTTTCGTTACAAACTTCACACTTTGCAATATTTTGGTAAGTTTTACTCACCATTTGGGGAAAAAAAAAAAAAAGGAATGTAGTGTGAAGTAGAAAAGGCAAAATATAGGTCTCTTTGCTTGTTGTTGCTTTTTGAGTGTGGGTTTTGCAACTTTTCCCTTCTTTTGCTGCGGCTCCATCAGAACTGCAGTTCAGTAATGATTGACCCACAGAGCCTGTTGTCTTCTCCTTCACCCCAGGCACCCAGACTTTAAATCTGAACAAAACCTTCAGCTCTCAGCTCTAGTGTGTCCCTGTAGATAAGTTTCCAGTGAATAGGATGCTTCAGCGTGGAGACATGGCACTGTGGGACATGGTCAGTGTGCATGATGGGGATGGGTTGGGGTTGGACTTGGTGAGCTGAGAGGTCTTTTCCTACCTTAGTGATGCTACAATTGTGCGGTTCCAGGACCTGACGTTGCTAAGTGCTGACATACTGGATGCTGCTTGGTTACTGTGATTCATTTCCTCTTGCTTTTGTGCAAGAGGAGAAGCCTCACCATTGCACAGAATGCTGCTAGTAGCCTTTGGAGGTTGGACAGGGCTGTTGTATCATCTGCTTCGTGCTCAGAAAAGTTTCTGAGTTTTTTTTTTGGTCACATCACTCAATGCTTTCATAAAAAAAAAAGTTCAGTTGGCTGTGAATGGTGTTTTACCAATGATCTGAAAACTCTGAATGGGTATGTTGATGCGTGAAGCTCAGCTCTGTTCTAGCTAGGATGCATTTGTTTATTCAGTTTATATAAAAAAAATTAGCTGCAACTCATTAATATGGTTCTAGTGCAAGGTTTTCAGAAGAAGTGTTAAGGTTGTTTTCTCCTGAAATGATTTGGGTTTATTTTGCTTTTAGCTATAATTTCCATAAGAAAATATAATTACAACAAGTAATTAGTTAAAGTTTCAGTAGGATTGTCTGAATAGGATTAATTCTCAGCTCAGTTCTTGATGATTCATTCCAGTTTACCATCAAAATCTGCTCATTCTCAAACAAGAATTTGCAAAAATAGTGTTTTGAGTTGAGCATTTAATCTCCTCTGCCAAATAAAAGTTTTTCTTCTAGGGAACATCAACAACAGCATTTCTAAAAATTAATACATCCAAATCGAAACGTCCGTCCCTAAAAATGGTATTTTTAATTTCCATTAAAACCTGGAATGCTCTCAGCTTCATTTCATTTCATAAAAGCCACCCTAATGGGTTTTACTTCAGAAGCCTATCTTTTGCCTGTGCAGTGAGTTTCAATTAAGCTTCATCTTTGTCTTTTTTTTCCATGTCTGGCCCAGGATTATTGAAAACAAAACCAAAAACACCCCTGTAACATATCCCATTTTCCAGAGACTTATTTTACAGTTAATTTTTAATGAATTATAACAAATCCCCGAACCTTGAGGAGTTCGAAACAAGTTTTTCAGGGTAGGGTTTTCTTTAATACAGCGTTTTCCGTTCACCTTTAAGTAATCTCAAGCCAGAATTATAAAGCAGAAGCACATGGAAAAAAGCATCTGGTGAAGAAGTAAGGAAGCTGTGCTTGAGTAGCAGGCAGGTTTGTTTCATGGTTGACCAGCTCTCATTTTCATTTATAAAATGGAATACAAGCTACTTGTATCTCCTTTCTAGCTGTAACTGACCTGTGTTAACCTGGCTACTCAATACCATTGGTTTTGTCTTTCCAACACAATAGACACAGAAGTCCTCTTTTTCTCCCCCTTTTCTTTTCCTTCTCTTCTTATTCAACCTCGGCACCGTTTGGGAGAATGGAAAAATTAATTGATTTTCCCTAATGATGTCTCAGGGAGCAGATCAGGTTAACTGTGGGCAGCAGCTGCAGCTTAATTTGTGAGTGTGCAATTGAAAATTATACACTCCTTGGATTACTGCACCTGACCATGGGGCTGGCGAGCTGCCTGCTGGGTCTTAAAAACCGACTCCCAGAAAGCCCACCAAAATCCCAGGGTCTGTGTGGATGAACAGAAGGAACATGAAATAGAGAGGAGAACAGAGACCCTTCCGTATGTGTTTGGGAATATAGGGAGGTTGGTAATTTTCTGAAGGAAAATCCAAGAAAGTTGCTCTTGAGAGTTACTTTGAATGTCATTGGGTGGTGTTGAACTCAACCTCACTGCTCCAGAATTGTCTCAGCAACCAGAAACTGAAACAGAAAAATTGAGGAAAAAGCATACATGACCACTGCCAACCACTGGTTTACAACCTAAAGTGTCAGAAAAGTATCAAAGTATTATGATTTTAAGCATTTGGCACCATATTATTAAAAAAGAAAGAAATAATTTCAACCCAAGAAGTATGTTGATCTGTATTTTATCTTTAAACTGGCAGTGTGTGTGTGTGCACAAAATTGAAACCTGGCTTTTGCTTTTTCCTAATGCTTAAACTGGAGCCATTTCACTTCCAGAATATGCTTTGTTTTCTCTTAGAAAACAACAAAAGCATATTTTAGGTGTCCCTAAAATAGAAGGAGAAAAAACGGCGTTTAGCCCATTAGATTTTTCCATTTGAAATCATTAATATTTTGCAATCTGGATGAAGATGTGGATATTTGTACTCTGAAATGTCAGCCAGAATGTTACGATATCACATACTTGTCATCATTTTACAGGCTTCAGGTTCGTATTACAAATGGTGGTAATGCTTTTCAGGTCATCTGAATGTTCCCTTCTCCTGTCTCCCTTTCCCAAAAGCTCACAGAGTGGTGATATAAATTCGGAAATAAAGTGTTGCTAATGTGCTGCTTCAGAAAAGGTGGGAGAAAATCATCCTTAGCGCTGTTATGAGAATATCCACCCAAAGAAAAACTGCCGTATCATTTCTGGAACATGGAAGTTACCCCAAACTTGTGTGTTTTCCCTGCTTTTTGGTCATGCTTTGGTTTCAACGTGAATACATTTTCTTACATACCAGAAGGAATTTCCAGCAGTGTTGTAGACTTGCAATGCACGGCAAACTTGCCCTTCTGACAAATGCACCAAGCACAAATGTACGAAGCACAGCTGCACTCATACCCTCCAAAAACTCCAGAAGGGTTTTTCTTCCAGGAAGCTCAGCCATTTGTCAGCTTCCTACACCAGAAGTGCTTTAAAGCAAATAAAACAGCAAATGACAGCCCTCCAAACAACTTCTTCCTTTTGGTTTTTTTTTTCCCTGTCACCCACCTGGGAGGACTGGGGGAAGAAAACCCACCATATTTCACATCCAACTCAAACAATTCTATGATTCTATCATCTTTGCAACAAGAGAGAGGGGGGAAAGCTAATGCAGTTCACCTGTTCTGCTCTTCTGGCAGGATAAGTGTGTTCTCCTTTGCTTATATGTTACCCAAGCCAACATGAAAGGTTTCTCTGTCCAAATACTGGCTCTTTTGCTGCTTTGAGCTCAGGATTTATCACTTGTAATTTTGCATTGCTCTGGGTTAGAGGGCATAGGTGCAGCCCTGAGCCACTGTTGACATTCCTGGCATATATGGATCATGCAAGCTGCTCACATTTACAAGCTAAAAACATAAAGAATAACCTTTTGTAAGCGTTCGTTTTTATTGTGACATCTCAGCTGTGCAGCTGTGCTGTAATCTCCATGCCAAGGAGATGAAATCATCAGCTGGTTAGAATTCTTGCTTTT
Organism: Chrysolophus pictus; assembly: GCA_037305975.1. Taxonomy (NCBI): domain Eukaryota; kingdom Metazoa; phylum Chordata; class Aves; order Galliformes; family Phasianidae; genus Chrysolophus; species Chrysolophus pictus. The sequence goes on along the minus strand of CM074593.1, from coordinate 4,166,230 downwards.
ATCAGAGCGGAGCAGCTATCATAATGGCAGGAGTAACATCTTGCAAGGTTAAGTGGTTTTAATTTGTTCTTAGCAGGCGTCTTCTGACTCAACTGTCTGATGGCATTTGTACCGTGCCAATCCTCTTCAAAGATCGTCAGCAAGATCAATTATTTTAGACAATGCTGAAAAATCCTCTTTACTGAGTGAGGAGAGACCTCTTAGAAGGGGCTGAGAGAAGGCAGAGTCCTGAGGGCATTGTGCACCCACATGCCTTAATGCTAAGTCCTCAGCTTCACCCAGGCTGTCCCAGAACGGCAGGTCTTTAAATGGAAGAAAGCACTTTGTGTGAGAGATATCTTAAGGGGAACCTCAGCTATTTGGGGTTAAACAGCTTTCTGCCAGTGCCAGATAAAACACCACCTTGGGAATATAAGGTTGGGTTTTTACCAGGAAGAGATGAACTCACAGCAGTGTTAGGGGTGTTTTCTAAGATGTGGAAATACTTATTTAAAAATCAATAAGTACAGATTCTGAGACTAATGCTTTCTTACAAGGGTTTACAGTCTTTTATATACCAAAACCACTTCTGAACTTGGGATTACGATACATTTGGTAATTAGGTAGCATCTCCTATGTTTTCACCTTTTGGATGAGGAGAAAAGAAATAAGTGTAAAACAGGATTTTGTTTATCCTAAACCTTTCTGGGGGTTCCAGGAATCCAGTGTATAAGGGAGTGTAACACTAAAGCAAACAGTGTGACCGAGGCAGTAAATGCAGCCCCTGTGGGGTTGATCTGTGTTTGTGTCTTTCCTCCAAGGCTGCAGATCTTCTCTGCAGTGAGTAAAAGACAAATATTCCCAGAGCGGGAGAGGTGTGTGGCTGAGCAAACGCTTTGCTGAAAGCACCAAGGAAAGGAGAGAGCTCAGGGAGAAAAGCATTCACAAAACTTAGGGAAACCTCATGAAAACACGAGCCTTTCTCTCCAAGAATGTATTCTTCCTTACATTCAAATTGTCCTCTCTATAAATGTAAATTGACAGTTAGACATAAAATCTGCAGAAGTCCTGGACATGGCATCTCTCTGCTCCCATTTTTACTTGTAGGGCAATGAGATATAAGTGTTTTCCTCTGCTTAGAAAGAAACCAACTGCCTTAGGTTTTGAGAAGCTCTACCCTACATTTTCCAAACCACAACTTTCTTCACCGTGTTTCTTGAAGCCACTGCTAGCTCAGTTGTATTGAACCTGAGCAGCCTGGTGCGATTTCAGAAGAGACTGCAGACAACAAATAGCAGCATTTACTGAATACATGACTGCCCCATTCTACATGGAAGAGTAATAAAATACGAAGTACATAACTCAGCTCCACATAGCATGGTCTGGCGGCTTGCCCTTTTGCCTCTGAATTGCTTTTTGAATCCCTGCCCTGCCCAATACAAGTGAAATTATTCTAATTATACCGTTTGAAAGAGTCCCTAGTGACATGCTGGATAGTGATCATTTCCTAGTTCACTGCAAAACAATTTCACTTATAATGCAGATTACACAAAAAGGTCATGAGCTCATAGAAACTCTGAAATTGTCTTGAAAGCTTTGTGTTCTCTCTGGGTCTAGGTCACTTTTGGGTATGGATTAAAGAAAGATGCTGAACCGTCTGATTATTTCAAGTAAGCTTCTTGACATTTTATTCATCATAATTTCAGGCTTCAATCCTGTAAAGAAATAGAAATAGATCTGCTCTTTATTCCAATTTCAGATGCATGATGAATTAAGCAGGTTGTGCTTGTCAACTCTATTTATTAAGATGGACCAAAACCAAGCCCTAGAACCCAAACAACACGATAACCAAAGGAAGCTTGAAGTTGGATTTATTTTTTATTTTTTATTTTTGTACCTGTTTTCCCCTTTTGAATGACCCAAATCCATATTTTAAGGACATTTTCCACAGGACTTGATCTATGTCTATTTACTAAGAAGACGGCCTGCATAAGAGTCAAAGTTTCTAGATCAGAAAGAGATAAAGTGCAGATATAAAGGTCTGGCTGTTTTTCAAGAATCTTTTTTCCCAAAGTTACTCCCAAAGAGTGTTTTTTTTTAATCACCATTGTGGTTTAAATTAGCATCGATACAGGCACAGGAGGGTGAAGATACCTTCCTTGGTTATCACTTTCTACCTCTACCCATGACCTATCCAAGCAACTCAGACAATGGCAGTGTTCTACAGTAACATTGTCCCAACCCCAAGGAACAGTAGGAATGGTTGTTTTTTTTCTTCTGATTAACTGTCTTACAGTCTGATACTCACTAGGACAAGAGGTGGTGGCCTTAAGTTGCATCATGGAAGAATCAGGTTGAATGTTAAGAAAAATGTAGTCTTCAAAAGAGCTGTCAGGCACTGGCACAGCTGCCCAGGGCAGTGAGGGAGTCACCATCCCTGGTGGTGTTCCAGAGCTGTGGAGATGTGGCACTGAGGGACGTGGTCAGTGGGCACAGTGAGAATGGATTGGGGTTGGACTTGGACATCTTAGAGGTCTTTGCCAACCTGAATGACTCTACGACTCTACACGCTTATAACTACAATTTCATATCAATTGTTACAGTTCAGGTAATGAAATTATGCAGGCAAATGCATAAAATGAGCATTGTTAATCATATTGGTCTCTCGTAGGGCAAAACTGAGATGAACACGTGCACTTTACAAATCCCATGTCAAATATTTTCCCAGTTGCTTTGTTATTTTCTGTCTTGAATGTTGAATTTTCATCAGAATCTGAAAAACAGAAAACTGTCAGCATGGCCTACCAGCAGCTTTGGGTTCTTTTGGAACCCTAGCTTGGTACCTCTGTTTGTAATACTGAGCTTACAGGCTCTGACTTCAGGCTGATCATCAGTGGCATTAAAATTATGAAGTGAGAAAGAACTACATTCAAAAGAAATTAAGGTCTTGTTCTCTTCCCTTTCCCTGTTCCAGGCTTGATGCATTTCCAAGAGTCAAAAACAAAAGATGTGGTCTTCTGGTGTAATGACTTCACCTGCAAAACACTACACAGAGTCATGCCAGCACAGATTTTTCATGCACATATAATATGCAGCTATCCAGTGCTGTTTTTCATATCATCCTCTTTTACTCAGTAATTTCATCAACAGAAAAAATAGCCATGCACCATACCACAGCATGATAATAGAGGGGAAACATTAAAACAAAACATTACCTGTGATGTTAAGGGTAGTGATCTTGAATAATCAATAAGCGAACCCAATTTTTACACAAACACCTGGACACAAGTTCAGCCCTTGTGTTTTGTTTTAGCCTTTCTACTCCCTTCTTTTTGAATACTAATTTTTTTTTCTGATATATATATATATTTTTTTTTCCAGTGTAGCAATGGAAACAGAGACACAGAAACCTGTCTTGAGATAACTCTTTCAGAATACACTGCTTTCTGTGTTTATTGCAGACCAGAAGGGTTCACAGAATGACAGAATCATTAAGGTTGGAAAAGACCTTCAAGATCTCCAAGTCCAACCCCACCATTCCCACTGACTGTGTCCCCCAGTGCCACATCCCCGTGGTTATGGAACACCTCCAGGGATGGTGACTCCACCACCTGCCTGGGCAGCTCATTCTGGTGCCTGACCACTCTTTTTGGAGAAGAAATTTTTGCTAATATCTAACCTGATGTACAAAGGTTCAATCCTTCCTGCCTGTTTGGGGATGCTTCCCTCGGTCCTTTCGAGGCTTAGGAAAAAGTCCCCTCTGCTTATGGTCTGTCCAATACTTTGGAGGGAATGATGCCTTGCCATGCATTGCACAGCTCTGGAAAAAGAGTAGGGCCCATGCTCAAAGTTAACCTTTGGGTCTCCTGGTGTGGGATGGAACACAAAAAATGTAGGCACAGTGCTTATACAGAAAGCTTAAAACTTCCCATGTCCTTGAATCCACAATGCTCCAGCTTATGACTGCTAGCAAAGTTCAGCATGGGACTGAGGATTTTTTTTTCTAAATTAAACTTGGACTGGATGTTTTGGTGAACTTGTCTCAGTTATAATAAATATTTTCCCCCTAAAATTATGGAATTGTCTGCTTCGTTTCAAACTGTTTCTTCACCCCAGGATTCAGAAAGAGCAATGTTTTTTTAATGTGGAAATTTCTTCCACAGGTCCTATTGTCCTTTGAGCCAAATCCCATTTTACGTTTCTTAAAGATTTATTTATTGATACTTTTTTGGCCCACCTGATTAGTTACGCAACTGCATATCGCAGATGGGATGTAACCACTGGTTTAAACACCTTTTTGAAATGTGACTTGAAGCAGCCAGAGAAGCTTTATCAATACCACACTGATTTATTTAGCACATACAATGATTTACTACAGCATTTGTGTTTTGCTTAAGTTTTTTTCTTTTTGGTCTCTTCTGAAAAGTTGACACATCTAACCACTATTGTTTTCTATTCTAATCTTTTCAAACTTTTAGCATTTAAATCATCTCTAATAAATAAAAAACCTTTCAGCTGAAACAGGAGAAGGAAACTTTTTCTTCTTTCCAACTACTCCTGACCATATGGCAAGTGAAAAGTTTTTTTTTTTCTGTTTTCTGCTTCTGTTTGTTTTGTAATTAAGAGTCCTCTTGAATAAGAGAAAAATATATATATATCTTGCCGATCTTGGATCCTTCCTTACTTGTAGAGCCAAACTTCTTTGAAGTTTCTGACAAATCCCATTATTTTTTATCCTATTACATGCTAAGTTTCCAACTCTTAGCTCAAGCTGGAAGTGCTGAAATGGCAGAAGCAGTCAGCATTGCAACTCCCATGAGATTTCCAGTAACGTTTTGGCAGCCAGGAAGGCGAGGCTCTGGGTATTTTGGATAGGTATCTAAATTAATCTTTTCATACCTGTGTCATTCATCAGTGTGGATGGACTAGCCATTAAGCTCTGTCATGCAGGAAGGCATTGCCCAGAGCATAAATGCGTGCACGTTTTAGCATTCCTGCACTGCTGCTGGGAGCCAGCCCCACCGCACGCTGCAGAGTGAAGAGATGCTCCCTAGCCTGGAAGAGCTCACACTGTAACTGTGTTTGTTATTACAACTCCTCTCATTCTCCCAAACCCTTCTGTCCATGGGGGAAGTGGGGTGAGTCCTAATTTAAGATGGGAAATTAGAGCTCACAAGTGTAAATGATTTGTCAAAGACAATGACAGAGTCAAAAGGAAAACGCAGAGTTCTTGACTTCTCCGTTAGTGCCAAAACCACCAGAGCATCATTCTCTTCCCTTTGCAAGGAAAAATCTTCTGCTTCGCATCTGAAGGGGCAGATTTTCAAAGGCAGAGACCGTTGGGATTTTCAGAACTACGCAGTTGTGTGGGAGTTTGGTACCTAGGCATGAAGCAGCTTTGTCTTTTCCAAACAAGTCCTCCTACGTTTTGAAAGTCGGACCTTTCACCTAGGCATAGCACATCTCATGGTCTGCACTCCAAAGGTTTCAGATACCTGCAGTTGTCACTTCTGCCCTCTTACTAAAACATTTTCGGTGCCAGGCAAGGATTTGATATTTTGCAAAGAAAGACTGTTCCAAGCTCTTCACATGCAGTTCTAATCATTTTTCCAGTTGATAAATACGTCATGGATGACTCCCATACCTTCTTTTCCTTTTCCAAAGACATAAACAAGCTACAGACCATTCCGAGTTTGAATCAAATTCAGAGTAGCGAAGTCCTGAAATCCAGCACATTATCTCGTGTTAAATACACTCCTGTTCTATATGATTAATATGCTTTCCACTTAATTGAATTGTGACACACAAAGCAAAAAAAGTTAATTGAATTTTAGAGCTCATAAAAGATGCCAGATTCTTGGGAGATAATTTTGCTGAGAAGGTAACTTATCCTTCTGAGTTTTATTTCTTTTTTGTTTTGGAAGCATTGAAGGAGTGTTAGCTTGGAGAGACAACACATTTATTCATTGGCCTCGGTTTCTTGCAGCTAATGACTGTTTTATTTTTCAGAAAACACACCTAGCTTGGCTCTTAACTACAGTTTGTGAAAAATATCATAAAAGAAGAAAACCTCTTCATCAACCCTCTGAATTTGGGACTAATCTTAGATTTGATCTCAGTTTGAAGTGCAGGCTGGCTCCTCTTTTTCAGTGAAGCACTCCATCACCTGCCAGGCTTCTCTTCTGAAATAAAACCTTTATGTTCCATGGCAGCTTAGGTTGTGTATCTTTTCATAGTAGTCCCTTCTGGGAGAAACTGCCCAAATTTTGCTATTCACTGTGCATGACCAGTTAAGTCAAGAAAACAGCTCATTAGAGCAACTGTGGTTGCAATGACTGCTATGAATGAATATGCATTGATTTGGGATGTTTAGGAGTCTGGGTGGGTTTTTTGGTTGTTTATTTTTTATTTTTTTAACATGCTGAGTAGTGATCATCATATACAAATGAAGATTTCACAACAGCAGTTGATCCTTCTGTGATACCTTTAAAATTCAGTAGCATTAACACTGTGATGCTCTGTAAACACATAGTGTTGATGTAGGGACAGGAATTGAGCTCCAGAGGTGCATATACACTCCAGAACACTGAGGTCACTGATTTGGCCAAATATTTGTGCCATCAGCCTGAATCTCGGTGGTCAGAAAGAAAAGGGAATTTGATGTTTTGAAGACTGTGTCCTCTCTGCAGTTTGTGCCCAGCTTGCTCTGTGCGTTGGGAAGATAAATCTGAAATACTAACATGTATATCCTCTGTAACAATATCATTAATTACTCACAAGCTGTTGAGTAAAAGCACTGCTGGGTCTCTGGTAGACTGGTTACCTCTGGGCCTACCAAAAAGAAAAAAAGATCACTACACATGATTTCATATAAAGGTTTGATAAGAAATCCTGTGCTACTGAAATCAATTGTTGGAGCACTAATGGAGGCACCTCATATATGACTCCTGGTTCCAAATTAATGAATCCTGCTGACTGTGTTCTTGATAACCTGCTCCACTGAACAATCTTCTGGTGTCCCGTGTAAGAACAGAATGTACAATACTAATTAGCTGCTTTGCCCAATTACTTAAAATATCTTGCACATGCCAGCAAATGTAAATACACAATTAGGATGTATTTAGTTAAAAGACAAAGCGAGATAGAGTACAGCTATTATTAGCCAGGACAAAAACCTTCACAATCTTCATCCATATTCAAGTCTAATTAAGGTTGCAAAATGTACAGATCAGCTCAGCTGGTTTAAGGAAGGTTTGGGAAGCAATCCTAGGTTAGAAAGTGGAGCAGTAAGAATGTAGATGCTGTGAGTGACTGTGGTTTGATGACTATTGTTACAATTAGCTGTTTGTTGTCTACACACATCCTATAAAAAACTCACAAGCCAAGTGCAAAAGTAATTAGCATGACAAAGTTTTGTTAATAGGAATTAGAGAAGTAGTCACAGGAGATCTTCATTACAGATGAACAGTGTTAAATGTCAGTTGTGTCAGATGTTTTGTGTTGCTGTACGTCTTTCTACTGAAATGTAGGAAGTAAATAAATTTCAGCTCATTGTCAGCTCGGTTTAGTGACAAAAACAAGATTAAGGGGGAAAAATGAAAAAACATGTTCTCTCATTCTTGCTGAGCACTCGCTGATTCCATGTCCAGAAATGTTACGCTCTTAAAGTGCTTGAGATTGTCTGGGATTATAAAATGCTGAAAGAGTCGGTGCCAGAGAAGATAAAGAAAGACTTTCTTCCAGAGAATTTGGAACATTCTTCACTGCCATGGATGTTTTTCTCAGGTTAGAAGTAATTCCCCTCAATCTGCAACAGGAGGTCTTTGTTCCGAGCATTGCCTCCACACAAAGTAGAGCTTTGCAGCAGCCTGACAGCTTTTATCCTTTCAAACTTACATAGGGAAATAATTAAAAGAGTTGCCTAATTTCCATTGCAGAGGGTTTCAGCTTGTCTAAAGGCTGACTGAAACTCACTGCTTTGAAAATAGTGCTCCCATGCCCAATGCATGCAAGGTCCACGCACGTAGAAATGGCAATGTCCTGTGATAAGATTTTGGTGCAAAACTCACAGCTTTATAAAGCAGGTTGATGGTCAGAGCTCCAGCAGGTGATGCACGTTATGATAATCTCTCCAGTTGCACTTAGTCCAGTTGCTCTCAGGACTGGAAAGTGAACCCCAAAATGTGTCCACCTGAGGTTAATCCCCAGCTGTTTTGTAAAGGACAGGGTGTTTTTCCTCCTCATGCCATTCCAGAGCCAAGTGAGTTTCAGCAAAACAAGAGAGAAGCAATTGAGAGCTAATTACTACTGATAACACACCACAAGCTGGCGAGCTTTGTGCTTGTTAAAAGTGTTTGCAAGATCTAGAAAGCCTATTAAAGCTAAGCGCATTCTTCTCATCTTGCAGGTGCTCCATTTCTGTGGGCTTCAAGATACAAAAATCACTTCTGTCTCCCTGGTCTTGTGACAGTGTTGAGCAGTGAACCCTAAATGAACTTTGATCTTTCTCTTCTCGAGGTGTTGCAATGTGCCTTGTGGCCACAGACAGGGAGAAGTGCAAGGGATTTCTATGGAGTTAAGTTTCTTGCCCACTCTTCAGAAATCAACCCTGTAAGAGTCTGTCGTTAGAGGCTGCTGTGACATTTGTTCATGTGTTATGGTTCTTCCAGATGTGTGCACATATTGCTGCTTTAGGGAATATTTTAGCAAACTGATTTTCCTCATTCTGCAACCAGGGCTTTCTATAACATTCCCAAAGCAGAAGAGATGACAGTACAATGTTTGTATTTCCCAGGTCTTTGGTACTTCAGTTCAACTAAGGAAAACTTCCATCCTGGATGGAGTCTGTCTGAGAACTGCTTTATTATATCTCTATAAAATAACAATAAAGCAAAGCAAATAATCCAGTGTCAGGTGAAAATTTGGCAGAGTAAAGCCACAAGTCCTAATGTTCCATCTTCCATTAAATTCCCAGTTTCCTCCTGATGGAGAAAGGTGAAGTGTCCTCAATTCCTGATAGCCTCAGCTCTACGTGCTCAAACACTCAGACACTTTTCTAATACAGGGCTTTGGGAAAATGGATTTGGCCTACCCAGATACCAACTTTCTTTTCCTTTTTCTTTTTTTTTCTTAACTGTTCCATTTACTGAGAAGGAAGGAAGTGGTGAGAAAGCCGAGCTCCGTGCCCAGCCACAGAATCCCAGAAGTTTACAATATTCCCATATTCTCAAGGACACTCATATTCTTGGCAGGCTGATGCTAGTGGCAGGCTTACCTCAGTGTGCTTATGGCTGCTGTCAAACCCTTCATAACATGGCAGGGTACATCTTGTTTGTGGATACCCTAGCCTTTTCTTATTCAATTTCCAACTGCTAAATTATCCTGTGCACTCTTGTAACTATATAATCACCATCAATTCCTGCATTGTTAGGGGTGACTGAATCCAAAGCATTTGGGCTTCTTTGAGTCCTGTGTGCCAGACCTCAAAGTGACCTTAACTTACAATCCCTTGTTTCTTTTCCTCTTTCATGTACTTACTTTCCAGGATCAATCTCTTTCCAAAAATAATATTAACTTTGGCCCCATACCCTACTCCGTTTCTCTCCGGTATATGTCTGGAGCAGTGAGGATAAGAACAAAGCTTTCTGTCTTTAAAACACTTCTCCTTCAGCCACAGTTGGGTCCTTTACATCCACTGCAGTTCTAGGGAGAAATAAGGAGTTTTTTGCGATAAGGGAACTCCATGCCCAGTGCTATTGACTCGTGCAGCATCTAGCAGGCTGAGCATCTAGCTCTGCTGAGCTCGGTCCCATCGCATCTGATATCCTTCAGGCATGAAGGGCAATTCACAACTGAAAGGCACTAATGCACCATCTCTTTCTTCCAGCTTAGAAGATTTGTCAAATGCATTCTGCATTGAAAATACAAAATTAAAGAAGAAAACAATTAAAGAGTAAGTGAAGAATAGTGAACAGGTATTGCAGTGTAAAGAGACAGAAAGAGCAGGAGAGGCTGAACCTGGAATAGTGTGATGTTTTGGTGGCTGCAACAAAAGCCAGTAGCTGGAAGTCACTGGTTGCAAGGTTATAACAAGAAGCTAGAGCAATGCGTTTAACAGAAGAGTGCTATAATCCTTGGAAAGAAATTCCTGCCAGAGTCAGGGAGATTTTTATCCCTTTGTACAAGACTGGGCGCCCTTCTGGAAGATATACCAAGCTGAAACTCACACTTCTGTGTGCTATTAACCAGGGAAGGACGTTAAGCAGAGGCACGGTAGTCTTCACACATCTTAAACACCCATGAATCTGTGAAAAACAAATTTCCTCCTTTTGAATGCACAAGATTTCGGCCTTGACAGAATTTCATAGGGCATATGAAAGCTGCAGGGAAGGTATGATCCTATCACGGTATTTGCTCCTGGTGAATGGGTTCAAGAGCTCACTCAGGAGAACAGCACCATTGACATCCTTGCAATGCTGAGGGTGCTGCTTTGTATTTCATTCAGCAGCTGTTAGAAAGCCTCGATGTTTTCCCCCGTGCAAATTAATGGGGAAGGACGTGGGCTATAAGCCTGTTGGGTGCTACAGTTACTACTGGCAATCAACACTTTTGCCCCATTGCTTTTAGTGCTCTGGGCACCTGGGGATGACATGTCCATGTCACAGCAGCAGCAGTCAGGGATGAAGAAAGCTGCTGTCATTTGTCTGCATCCCCGTTTCTGTCAGTTCAATAACAGGAACCGATCTGCGAGCAGCACTGCGACTCCAGCAGAGAGCTGTGGGATAGGATGGGCAGCTTAGGAAGAGCAAAAGGATGCAGAGGTGTCTGTTCCATGTTCCATTTGCAAATCGCAGGGCAGGGCAGGAAGGGTGAACTGGAGAAGTGTTAATGCTCCATTAGCTTATCTGATGGGTGGAATCGGGCCCTCTGGGGTCTAAAGTTGTTTTTTTTGTGTGTGTGTGTGGCTGTTTTTTCACGTTTCCTATGGACAAACATTCCTCTTGCCCTTCCTCTCATGGGGAGCAGTTAATTACCATCCCTCCTTCCTCTCCGCCCAGGCAGGGCTCTGCTGATGTGATGTGTGGGCACCTGTCCCATTGCTTCCTTCCAGCACACACCATCCCTGCTTTGCATCCTGACTTTTGGGGAGAAATCCCTCTGTTTTCCCATCCATGCCGATTACCTCAGCAGGCCTGACCTATTTTTACTGCCTGTGGTTCTCTTCTTTCTGGGAGCAATGACACTGGTATACAGTAAAGAAAGGGCCCTATCTGAGCCAAGTACTCTTTATTTAGAAGAAAGATTTTTATTTAGAAGAAAGACTTTTAAGAGAAAACAGATTTCAAGGGCAATAAATCACTCTGTATCTCTCTACCTAGAGCTTATTTATGCCCCTGATGTTAGATTGACATTTTTGAGTTTTCTAGAGCTGGTCCTGTTTTGGGCAGCCCTTGATGCTGAGTGCCCCTGGGACCCAAGGAGGATGGGTCCTATGACTCCTTACACCTAGCAGTGGCTCAGCAGCTGTTACAGTGTGGCTGAGACCTTGAAATTGGGCCACGCTCTTGTAATTGAGTTCTCAGCATTTGCTGAGAGATGGTTTATTGTGTTGTATTGCCCGTTCCCTTCCCATTCAGACAGGAAAGTCTTATACAATAACTTCACCTCGTGGAAAAGGTCATGCACAGAGTTCACAAAACACTGTCTCTGTAGTCCCTTGTTTACTGTTTAGTATCCCTATGCCCATCCCATAAGCCACAAAACAGGGAAAGAAGTTTAAAAATAATCTCCATTTTGGCGCATTCCCCATAATTTGGCAGTATTTGGGTTGAGGCTTTTGGTTTACATTTATCCGAGTGTCAGAAAAATCAGGACAAAGCTCAGCTGGAGTTTCACAGTTTTGCTGAGCTTCACAGCGAACCCCCATGCAGAATTGCCGCAGGTTTTATAGGTCTCTATCCAGCCCATAAATCAGTTGAGGTCGTCTTGAATCTCAGCCCAGGTATGCCATGACATCCCAGCAGCCCCAGGACTGATCCAGACAGCTGCACAAAGGCTCGCACAGAGCTCGCCTCTGCTCAGCTCCAGCTCTGCTGCTGCCTTTCTGCATGTCCCATCCCTTGGCCTCCATACCTCCTTGCTCAATATGCCATCGTGCAGCCCTTGCGCGTTAGCAGCGTCCTCAGGTTGGTGATGTCCCAATGCAGAGCTGTTATCACTCACTGCAAACTATTCTTTCCTCTCTGCATATTTGTTTGAGTGTCAGATGTGGAAAACCGGACAGGATGATCACTCAGCACGCACCTCGTCTCTGCTGCCTGCTGGAAAGTCAAGGCAAAAATGAAAAATGAGCAAGGGAAGAATCTAGAAAGCACTGAACGGCTCAAAAGGCAATGGGGCAAAACGAGTCCAACTCTGCTGTGGTTTTGCTGGTATTGATAGAGTTGCACCAAGAGACACATACTCAGATGTTCCACTGATTTGTCAGCAGGCAATTGGTAAAAATCTTTTAGCACTTTTACTTAACCAAGTGATCATTTTTTCTTCCCGCAGAACTCCTGTGGGTAGGATGAGGCATTCCCCAAAGAGCACTGATGATCTCATCTGGGCTGACCCTACACAGAAACCTTTAGCCGAAGTATGAGCACTGATCACTTACACAGCACAATTACCAGCTGATGCTCAGTTTCATCTTGCATCAGTTTACCCACAAGGGTTTCCATGGAAATTAACGTACAGCATCATACCTGTTATATCATGCCCCGATCTGCTGTTTTTCCATGGGCTGTACCACATACCAACCCTATAAATCCTTGAAAAAACCTCTGTTCCAAGGTCTAGTAATTATCCAGTGTGTGTGGAGCAAATCCAAAGCATACTCGGGCCTTGTGGAGCTGTAATTATGCTGCAGACTGCATGACTAACGGGCTGCTGCTGGTCACAAGGTGTAATGTGACCCCCACGGCCACCACATCTGAACACCTTTGCAAGGATTTTGGGGGTTGAGTGTTAAGTCAGCTGCTGTAAACCTAGATTTGGGGTTTAGACCAGATTTACTCAGCATGCCTCTATATGTGCATTGTCCATGTGATACTGCTGTGCCTGTGTTGATAGGACAAGGATCAACATTTGGGGGTCATGCAACGCCTGCATGCCTGTGCCTGAGTTGTGCAATGGAACACACTGTGCTCCATGGCCCAGGCCTCTTCCTCCAGCCTTAAAGAGCTTTTCAGCCCAACAGTCTGAAATGCAACAGTAGCCAACAACCACCAGCATCACCCACGGGATCCACCTCGAGAAGTGCTGTGAGCATCCCACGTGAGCATTCGTGCACAGTGTCCTTGGCAAAGCTGCCAGATCCCTTTGGTGGTTTTCTTTGTTGTAAATTCAGAAAGGAGTTATTTCAGATTTGGAAAAAAATAAGTGTGAGAGAGAGAAAGAGTAGTATTAATGGAAAACCCTGGGTTACTGATGGCCCAGCAGTGGGATAAAAGGCTGCAACCACACAGTCACATCCAACGCAATTCTTTAATTTTCACCTTGTCTCATTCAAAGGGCCTCTGATTTCAGCCACCAACCATCAGAAATGCTATTGAATTTCCTGGGGAGGGAAACTCAATTGTGTTGATAGTAGGTTATTTTCAGTAGCAGAAGCTCTTTTCTGTGAAATTAAGTCCTCCGAGAACTGCTTTGGAGAGCAAGCCTGCTCACGTTCAGAAGAAGCACGTGATGTATTCCTTTGTCCACAACCTATCAGTCTGATCTGCACGTCCTGCCATTATGCCAATTAATTATGTCTTCCAGCATCTGCCCACGTTGATGCCGCAGGGACTTGAAAGTTATTCAGTGTGTGCTTGGGACAATCTCATCTCATATCCTTCTGAAACCTCAGAAGGGACAATGAGATCCCTGGAGCACAGGTTGCTCTGTGAAGTCCTTGTAAGAATACAGATAATCTATTTGCTTTGCCCAGGAGTTACTTTTGATTCCAAGCACGATTTCATGTGGGACTCTGGAATTTCTGGTAACATTGATACAATCATTTCTGTGAATTACTGAGATATTTTATTCGTGTTTACAGCTCAGATATGTGGCAAAAAGAAAGGATGGAAAGTAGTTGTAATTGAAATAAATTTTTCCTTCTTACCGCTAATTCATCAAAGGATAATTTTGCCAGTTAAACTTTTACTTGTAAGGTGTGTCTATAGCACAAATTCAGGCAGTGAGTGCTGATATGACATCTCTGATGGGAGACGGGGAAGTAACACTAGCAAGATGGTTAAATTGCATATAATGTCTGCCTTTCTACTGTGTTCACCTCCAGCACAATATCTACGTTCCCACCCTCTTCTTTCCCCAAAGCCCATTTCTCCCCTCTAATTTTTAAGGACAGCTATTGTAGCTTCCAAGACTTTAATGGCAAGTAAAGTTGTTTTCTCCTTCAGAGATTGATAAAGTGAAACTTATATCTTGCAGCTGCCTTAGTCGCTCTCTTGAAAGCATGCTCACCTCGCTCCTCTGGGCAGCAGCATGGGCTGGGGCTGCCCTTCCTCTGCCCGCTGCCTTGGGCTGAGCTCACCAGGAATGAGAGAGTCTGGGCTGCTGCTGGAAAGGGGATCGATGCCCTAGCTGCAAAGAAAAGAAACTGACTCACAATAGAGGTTGCTGGAGAGAGGGCTTTTGAAAACATTTTCTGTTTCTAATTTTGGTAAGGAAATAGGAAATTACTGTCTTAAAAAATTAAATGTCATGAAATTTCAAACTCCGTTTGGTTCTGATAAACATCTCGCAACTTGTGACAGAGGTTGCTGGAAATCTCCCCTAATAGCAGTGCCATGTTGGCAGAAATCTTTGATCTCTGCTGTAACCTTGTCTTCATGTGGGCTGCACTGGCCTATAGTCAGATAAAACATCAATCATCTGGTTAGTTAAGTTTTTAAAAATAAATTTGAGTCAATCCGTTTTCACTTTATAGCAGCAATACCCAACCTATCTGGAGAAGCAGTAAAAAACTTGAAACAGGCCATTGCTAAAACACCTTTCACCAACTGACATTCAGACTCGCAGAAGGAGTCTGAAACCTTGATCCATGTCTTGTTCAGCTTTGGTTGAGCTCTGGCTCTACCAAAGAAACTTGGCCTGATGGCATGTCCTCTGCTGCTGTGAACTCACAAGGCAGGCCAGCAGTGTTTGTACACATTGCCATCTTCATTAGGTCGTAAATTCTGGTGTAAAACATGGACACTATGTTGAGTCTCAATGGCCACACAGGTCTTTGGGCATCAGCTTGTCTTTAGTCTTTGCCTTAGAAGGTTTATTTGAATCTTAGCTGGTTTTATGTGAACCTTCTGCCACATAATGTAGTCTGCACATGTAATTATTCATTGGAGTTAGGAGAATACCCTCATGCTCATTGAACAGACAAGCACTGAAGTTGGATTTTAAACTGAAGAGCCTAACAATGCAGCTAGTCATCTCAAGGGATTTTCTAAAGGACTTCTAGGTCTAAATCCCATTCATTTAAATGGACACTCTGGCTTCTAACAAGCAATTACTTTCAGAAATTCCACCTCCTTTGCCTGCTCTGTTGGTCCAAACACTTGTAAGCAATCTCTTCCTTTCTCATCAAATGAACTCACTGGTGATTGCCCCAAAAGTCTTGAGCTAGTCTTCATGCTAATGTGTTCAGCTTCAGAGAATGACATAAGATGCTTTATTCCTAGAAGCGTGTAAGGCTTCAAGATAGGGCAAGGAAAGTTAAATGTGCTACATTCATTTGGGCTGGATTTTCTTTAGGTTTTAATCATCTGTGGGAAAAGCATCACTATGTGTTGCCTTTACATTGCCCCAGTTGTATCAGAAGAGCAAAAGCAGAGGCAAAGGCACTGTACGTGGTGGGATAAGATGCCAAGTCTAACAGCAGCCTGGGCTTTGACTCACAGTTGTGATGGAGCACAGCTCATCTGTCACCACTACTACAGCCTGCCTCAGGCAAGGGGAATTAATTACAAAGCTTGAGAAGAAAATTCAATAACAGAATTGAAATATTCCCATTGGTTTCCCTTGAATTAGATCACCGAGATAACGTCTGTTCATTGTAATACATGATGCAAGGTGAGATAATATTGCTAATTAGAGGGACATTACACCCAGCTCCTGCAAAGCTCCACGGAGTCATGCACAAACAAGCTCCAAGGAAGAAGGCAAAGTATCAATAAGGGTGACTTTAATAGATTCACCTCTGATAAGCACATTCCAATGAGTCAGTGCAGAATGAGTTGGTGCTAGAATTCACATTCATGGAGATACAATGTAGTATAGAGAGATCCAGTAAAGGCCTTTTTTTTCCTTTTCTTTTTTTCCTTTTTTTTTTTTTTTTCTTTTTTTTTATCTGCAGACCTTTACTGTCATTCTAGGATGCTGTGCTTATGAGGTGGTGCTTAGGAAAATGTGGGAAAAAGGTGGGGAGTAAATATACAAAGAATTACTTGCAGTTGGTGCTGAGGTGGGCCCTGAGTGACCCAAACCCCTGTCCTCTGAAACAAATCCAAACCATATTAGCTCTGCAGGCTGGCTTCTGATTCAGTGTGGAACTTGCTTTTCCCATCATGGGAGAGAGAAAACTTGCAGTCCAAAGAGGGAGATGTCAGCTCATACGCAAGCTTGCTCATCAGAGAGAAATGATGCTGCAAACACTCACTGCAGAGAAGCGGGCTCAGCAACACTTGCTGCAGTGCCTTGTGGACAGAACTGCCTTTGAAGGATTAATAACAAATTGAAAGCTCACTGGAAATATCTCCCTTGTTTGTTTTGGCTTCCAGAGCATTTCTGAGAGTAATTACGAGCAGTTGAGAAATGGAGAGGGCTAAAAATGAGGTTAGTGCACGGGGTGGTGGCCCAAGAGATGGAGGTTGATTCCTGACCCCTGCCATGGTTTGGTGTCAGGAGAGGCAAGAAGCCCAACTCCCACCCACAGCTCAGCTCTGCTCCCAGCCCTGCAGCCATGCTGAGCTCAGAGGCAGTGACGTCTCTTCCTGAAGGGTCACCAGTACTTATATGTAAGCCTTTCTCCAATACAACACACTGCTTCAGATGGGGGAAAATCCCAGGTTCCCACGTGCAGATGCATATGCTTTTAAGCCAGTGGATATGAATGGATTTGTGCTCCAGGGGAATTAATGTGTTTATTAAGATACGCGTTTGCTGGGCAGTGACAAATCTTTCCTTCCAAACACAGTGATTAAGGTTTAATTTTATGTCGGATTACAGCCAGCTCCGTTTGCAAACCAGCCCTCATCCAACTTTGCACACATATTGCCTGGAAATGAACGTTACTCCCCAACTGCTTAAGCAGCTTTGGATAAGAAATGATGTTTTCAGGCAGATTAGGAGCATAAGAAAGATCTCCAGGCTCAGAGGAAGTTAAGGGAAAGCGTCATCAACAGTTTAGGAAGAAATGCCACCACCTGTGAGAGTTTAAATCTTCCAAATCGCTTGGGAGAGCCCAGGAAAGTCGGTGGGAGACTGATGGATTAGGGAAGGGGGTGAAATCAGAGGTGGTGAGCATGAAGCCAGCCTATATATGCACCTGTATACACATATATCTATATAGATGTATATATATATGTACATACACACAGACCTATTTATATCAGAAGGAAAAGGTATGATCTTCAGCCTACCTGTAGCAACAAAGCAGAGGTTATGGTGCTTGTGTTTTTGTTATATTGTGGCACCCAGGAACATCACGGGAGCTGAAGTTATCAGTGCTGCCCTAAACACAGAAAGCATGTTAAAGGCACATTAAATAACAAACTATTCTTGAGCATACGTGTTGTGGTTGTACTGCAAGGCTCCACTGGGAGAGGACAGCATCCTACTCAAATGACTGGGCACATCCTGATCTGAGTGCCAAAATTCTGGGTGGACCTAAAAGTTAGCTTTTTTAACCAGGAAAAATAACATTGCAGTCTTCCCTAATTAAGTAGATTCTGCTTGTTTATTGTTTTCAAGTATCTGCAGCTCTGCTCATCAATTTTTCACAATATTCTGTGGCTATTTTCTCATGTTCAGCCTCTGCCTGTCTGATGTTTTGTTCTCTGGGGATTTCTTTCATAAATTTTTACTATTTCCTTGGAGAGTTTTTTATTATTGGTTTTTTGTTGTTGTTGTTGTTTTTGTTTTTCTTCTTTCTCAACTGTCTGTTGTCACTGCAGTGCAGTGAGAGGAGAAAGCTAGACAGTGGAAACTCCTTTAACTGAACGACATGGAAAAACCCCTCTGGCTCCCAGTTGGCCAAAGAAGGTCAAATGCGGTCTGAGCTATAAGTCTGTCAATGGATCCCAAATCCACTATTTAACATTGATCTCTGTGCCATATTGACACCAGTGACATCAGTCCTGATATCAGCATGATGAAATACAACCAGGACATATAAAAAGGGGCTTCATGGTGCCAGATTTGGTCACAGCAACCACTGGAACAAAAATGAAAAGGAGCTGTTGTAAGTCTAACAAGTTGTTAGTAATAGGTTATTAGTAATAGGTTATTATTAATAGTGCTTTGTTAGAGGAGCTGTGAGGGTTGGGTGGGTATTGCTTGCTTGTTCCACGTCCACCTAGGCTGCTCAGGAAGGTTTTGAGGTGATATTGTGAGGAGTGAAGTGCTGGTGTAGCCCAACACTAAGCATGGGATGATTCAGAGGCTCCCAGTGCTGAAAGCCAGATGTGAACACAACTGTCCCCAGCCAGCCTGGGGGCATCCTGTCTGAGTTTAACATCTACAAGCAGCTCCATTAGATCACAGAAAGACCACTGGAACATTTTGCAAAAGGGAGAGTGCAAAGTGGCTGAGGTGGTGCGTAGGAAAATGGTTATGAGCTGACAAAAATCACATGGTAGCTATTTTTTTTTTAATAAAATGAAGGGGGAAGGAAGAGAGCAATTCAGATTTTCCCTTGAAAATTTTACAAAATTACTTTTCACGTACCTCAATTATCTTCCGATTCATTATATATATATAAATATATATATATGAATCCATGCCTACAGAGTGAGTCAATAAAAGCCAACAAAATGAGAACAGCATGAGACAGGTCTTTGGATTGTATAAATAAAGCAGAGCTTAGGTGACATCACTGGGGCAACAGTGATTTATACCAGCTGAGGATCTGGCCCATAAAGCAGGAACAACTCCTTCTGTGCTGTGATTTATGTTCTCCCATTATTGACTGCTTAGGAATAAGCCCTCTGTTGTAAACAATCTGGGAAGAGAAGAGGCAATTGTATCTTAATGAGACAGTGGTTCAAAGCACTGCCCTGCTACGCTGACCCTTCGATAGATCAGAAAGTCTCCTTGATTTAATTACAGATCCCCAGACTAGACAGCTCCAAAATTCACTTATGGACTGATATATATATATATTTATATATATATATATATATTTTTTTTTGGGTGCAATTCATAGATATTTACAATTCAGCCTAAGGATGACAGTTAGTTAGAGGGGATCATTGTTTGTGTGCAATTACCTCTTCCTTAAGAAAAAAAAGAAGTCCAATTTGAGTCTATACAGGTCTTGACTTCTTTCCCAGGCACAAATAATAAGTGGTTCTGCCTTTTAAGTCTACAGGAGAAAAAAAATTCAAGAATAGAACTATGGGATTTTAGATGAGAGTCAACACACTGTACATGTGTGGAAGGTTCCCATGTGGAAATTCCCCATCCAGTCCTGCATGTCGTTTTTAGCAGATAGGTCAGGATTGTTCCATTAGGATTATCTCATCTTCAAGGAGATCTATTTTTTATTTATTTATTTATTTATTTTTCTCCTTCAAATCTGTGGTATAAAGCAGTGGAAATAATACAGCATGCCATGTAGCACGGCAGTTCATATCCAGAGAGGGCTGATGGCCACTGAACCAGCGTGGAAGCTGTCTGTGTGCTACCAAAAGCCCTGATAAATATTCCATAATACCTACCTCCTCATCAAGACTTTGAAATATCTCCTCCTTTAGCTTTCCCCTAATCTCTGTGGATTCAAACACTCTCATGTTATTGTTGCCAAAAGTCCCTGCATGATTTAAAAGCTGAAATCCCATTGCATTTCATGATTTACAGTTGGCTTCCAGAGTGAAAGGCACAATTTCCTCTCACCTGACTGCACATTTCCCTACTGCATCCCATATTCCCTGACCCACCTCAGTACCTTCTTGGTACCTTTTCAATCCTTCTTTTCTGGCTCCATCCTTCTGGCACTTCTTGTATCCTTCCTTTGGTTGACCAACCTTAAACATCACCACCTGTCCTTAGCACACCTGGACACACAACCTGGACACCACACCAGGTCTCATTCATATACTGCTGTTAGTTAGCTCGTGTCAATCATTACCTCAAACATTCAATATGCAGCAGAATTTTGGAAGGGAAATATATTGTATATCAGCATTTTTATGCCCTCTGAGCGTATTTTTTCTCTATTTCCAACTCCCTTAAGCAGGAATTTACAGTCCCTCCAGGACTGAAATCTCTTGAGCAAAGTTACGGAATATATTAAGAAGGAAACTTTAGCCCATGCTGTAAACCACATATTAATATTTAATAAACCCTGCCTTCTTTTAGCGCAAATAAAGTATTATGGCTCTCGGAGCTGAAATACTTTTTAATGGAGCAATGATTTATATTTTTCCAAAATGAACAGTCCTCAAGTGAAGTTGTTCTGAAATTATTTTAGAAATATGTTTGTGAATGAGATGTGTGTCTAAGAATAACTTTGTAGGTCATAAGATCTGAAAATATCAACAATTACACTGCTGTTGTTCAGTTCAAGGGACCCTACTTTTCTCTGGGTATCAGGAAATTTTTGCTCTAAAATCGAGGGCATTTTAATGGATTCTAGTTGAACACTTAAATCTACAGTCATAAACTTGTCTGGAAAATACAGTGTTGTATTTTTAGGACTGGAAAAGGACATAGGGAACTTGTTTCCTCCTATTAAAATAATCATCAGTGTCTCTCCTAATAGAAGAGGGGAAAAAAAGAAACAGAATAATGTGACAATTGTAATGATCCCACTCTGTCATAAAACAAGTATGTTAATAGTGAGACGCAGCCGTCGGGCAGCAGAGAAGTGCTGACATCTGGATGGCATTACTGGAGCTAGAGCTGTGCTGGGGCCATGGGGCTGGGGCAGGTGGGTGCCCAGCCCCAGCCACGAAGGTTGCCATTGCCATTGCCATTGCCATGGATGTTGCCACTGCCATACAGCACCATGAAGGCAGTCCCATCGCTGTACACCAAC
Organism: Chrysolophus pictus; assembly: GCA_037305975.1. Classification (NCBI taxonomy): domain Eukaryota; kingdom Metazoa; phylum Chordata; class Aves; order Galliformes; family Phasianidae; genus Chrysolophus; species Chrysolophus pictus. The sequence continues at coordinate 4,144,953 of CM074593.1, read as the reverse complement.
TCTCTCTCTGTGCACGATGCTGATCTGCAGCCCACAGCAATGCTCCCTCTGGTAACTCCCACGTTGAAGGACCCCTATAACACCTCCAGGCAATGGGGTGCTTGCACCCACCAAAATAACTTGTGCTGAAACAAATCAAGCAAATGAATCCTAGCAAAATCTCCTTTTTTAGTTGTTCTGCTGCAAATGTTTTACTATATGCAAACAGTGTACAGAGGGTAGCAGGATGAGAAGAACCCTTCTAGGAAGAATCTCTTCTCAGAAAGAGAGGTGAGGCATTGGCTCAGGCTGCCCAGGGAAGTGGTGGGATCATTATCCCTGGAGGTGCTTAAGGAAAGGGTAGAAGTAGTACTTGGGGACGAGGTTTAGTGGGCAGTACTGGTGGTAGGTGGAAAGTTGGACAAGATGATCTTGGAGGTCTTTGCCAGCCATTATGATTCCATGATTCCATCTGTACTGGGACTCCAACAGAAGGAGGCTTTGCTCCATAATACAAGTTCCTTTTGCCTGTAGCAGCAGGAGAATCACCAAGTCCAAAGGACCAAGTACTACTGTCGTGCTGGTCCCATTCACTCCATTTGTGAATGGGAAAATGTAAAGGCAGAAGGCTAATGATAGGGCTCCACAAGGCAAAATTTCCAGTGTAAAATGCTGTGCTTCTGGAAAAGAAAAAATTCATCCAAAATAAATAAACGAAGGGAAACTATACTTTTAATGGACAAAACAGATAACCCTGTGTAAGGATCATGTCAATTTTATAGACTGTGGTTAGTAAGCTGAGCAAACAGAGTTATACCTTAGTCATTTCAAAACTAGTTGAGCAGAGGTAAAGAGGAAGATTTACATAGGAAAATCATGTGTCTACAAAAGAATGGAGTCAGACTCGTTGATCCTTATGGGACCCTTCCAATTCAGGATGTTCTACGATTCTGTGAATCGCCAGTGGAAAAAAAAAATGGAAGGGTTGTTGGTGGAGATCCCAAAAGGATTGACGTAAGGGTTGCCAGTCCTGCTCACGTCACTGCAGCCTTTAGCAAAACTGCAGCACGGCTTGGAAGAGCAGAAGGAGTGGATGTTGACGTGCTTAAGCAGAAATCTGTGACGTAGGGCTGCTAATTATCTTAATAAAGGGACCTAGATCCTTACAGGGTGGTGACATTCAAGGCAGCGTAAGGCAGCTGCACTGCCTTACCCAGCAGAGGGTCTGGCACCTACTAAGCCATTAGCAGCATAGCTCCCAGAGGGTAAAATACAAAAGGAAAACAGCTCGATGTGAAAAGAAAAATGACACCAATAACAACATAATGAAGCCCTCCCATGTATCAACTGGCTGAGATGGCTGCAAGCAAATCCTGGGTATTATCTAGCAAAATATGATTAAAATTATGTCTGTAAGCTCCTTAGGGGACAGATATGAAAGCTATATATACTTCAGGGTTTTCCTGTCTCTCTGCATTTGGATTTGCAGTTTTCTTTCACAAGTCACTGGAATGGGCAGCTCTGGTGCCACACTGGCACAGCCAGACAAACCAAGCCAGGCTGCTACCTTACCTTACAGATGGGGTGAGGGGAACAAGAATTGTGCTGAAACACATTATTGACAAAGTGTCCAGGCTTTAGACTAATTGTAAATCAACACCACACCGTGCAGTTTCAGAAAGTAAGATTGGTTTCGGTGTTATTTCAGTGATCTAGAGTTTCTTTAAATATTAACTAAACCCTGCTCTGCAAAACAAGAGATAGTAAAGGGAGAAAGCGCTTCTCGCAAGGCATCCCTTCCCCTGAATTTTGTGTTCAGTGTTCCTAAATGCTTTCCTTACCCTGCTTTTAGTGTTCCCAAGCGATGGGGACTCCTATCCAGGCAGCAGCTGAGCAATCCTGTTTATTTATAAGAATCAACCCAGAACCACACAAAAGGTTATGGCTACAGGCCAAGTGTCTTTGACATCATAGCCTGTCATTAACGGCATAAATCCTCCATGATTTCATTTCCCAGTCAGCTAACCAGCATCTATCACAGATTATTTTAAAGGAAAAAAATGTCTAAACATTTACCTTCAAACCCCAAACAGATCATATCATTCTATTTTGCCTTTCCGATATTAAATATATTCTCTTGGATATGGCAGTTTTATTACAGGTTGTGACCAGTCATGGAGCTTGTCTCGGAAAGAAACATGTACAGAGAGAAGTTTTCTTATTGCTCCCTAAGGGAAAACACAAAAATGGCATTTTACTGAACAAAACCTTTGCTAAATACAGGGCTTTGCTCTTTTTTTTTATTTTTATTTTTATTTTTTTTGCATTTTTGTTCCTTTGCTCGTGCACCAGATCTCTATCTGCTTATTCATTTTAAGGGAGAGAAAAATCGGAAAGGTTGCTCTTTGTGCTCCAGCTTCTTAAAGCTGGGAACAACTCAGGTGGACAGGCCAGAACAGTTTTACTTTACACTTTGCCTGTCCTTTCTTTTGCATAAAATCATTGTGGTTATGTGCAAAGTGTTGACAAATGGCTCGGGGCATGAAAGGATCTAATGCACAGGTAATGCCTTTTAAGCTAAAACACCTTGGTATTTCTGGTCTTAGTAACTTCAGTATACTTCATAATGGAAAATATATTGCTTAATAGTATGCCTTGGTATTTTAGCAATCTGTGCTAATTACATGAGATTGGCCCCCAAAACACCTCCATATTTCTTCTGAACCTTGGCTGGTGCTGCAGCCCCAGGGCAGAAAGGGAAATTCTAAGCATATATGCAAAAGAAGAGTGAGCAGTCAGTTTAAATCTCACCTTTTTTTGCATATAAAACTGGAATTAGCCAGGAGTGCACCAGGTGAGAGCAAAAGAGCCTTCAGGGCTGCCTTCAGCAGACAAGCACTGCACCCAGAGCTCAGTGTGGCTCTCACTTACCAGCTTCCACCTGCAGGTGCCCTCAGCCTGGGAGGTACACGAGGACTTCCCAATATGTTCCTGTGCCAAAAACAACGGAGGAGGGCACACAAGGCTGGATGCAGCCTCCCCTCTATTTCTGGCCATCCTGTAGTGTTCAGAAGAGAAAGGTCAGAACTGGATCTGGACACTGTGGCACAAAGCTCCCATCCCTCTTGCTTTCATCCTACATTAACTTTGTACCTGAAGCCCTCACCACCTGCAAGGAGGAACAGAAGGACCTCACGCATACCTTAGCACATATAAATTAGATGTTTCCTTTTTTTTGTACGGCCTGGAATCTCAGGAGACACCTACAAGTAAACGCTACCCAGACGTGCAGACAGCACGGATGTGTCAGAGCACTCATGTGAGAGCCAAAGCTAAAATACGCCTGCAAAGCACCAGTAGCTCCATGCTTATGACTAACACATCCCCAAGGTGCCATAACATGCACTGATGCAATGAATTCTGGGGCGCTGGAAGGCATACAGGGGGAGGAGGATCTGGAGTTTCTTAAGAAAGCCAGCAAATTATTTTTCCACCATTTATCATGCTACTTTTACTCTGCAAGTTAGCCTTTTCCTCTGGCTGCAGAGATGAAAAGTCACACAATTTCAGCATGGATTAAGCCAGCCAAGGGAAAGAAAAGCAGCTTTCTCTCCTCCCCAGACACACGCTGTGGCTATTTGTTCACGTTTTTGATACATGGAGATGAACTTCAAGGATGGAATGTGGACATCTCCTATCTGAAACAAAATCTGCCCTGTTGGAACGGGCCAGACGTGTTGGGAAGGTGTGTCGGGGCAGCAGTGTATCTGAATGGTAACACTAATGTCTTTCAGCACGAGCAATAGTGGTGTTACTATTAAAGCTCCCAAGCTTTGCTTGCTCCCATGGGTGAAAAGCTGAGTTTCAAAGGAACTTTATGAGCCTGTAGAGCTGATGCAGTCACCTGTGAGGGTGCTGGGAGGCAATGAGCATCTTCTGCATCTTCCCAGGGATGTGGAAATATCCATAAAAGGAGCCCTGCAAGAATTGAAATGAGCAGCATGAGGCTTTCAAGCAATACACAATTAATTGTATCTCAAATGCATGCAGATAATTTACACGTGGAGCAAAATCTGAATTCTGGAATATGAAAGACTGCAACTGTTTAATCATTTACTGTAAGAGCTGTATTGTCATTAAAAAGGCACCAGGATGCGATTCTTTGCAGCAGATGATGAGGAGGGACAATGCATGCAAATGCTACTTGGTTTTCTTTCCCTGCTCTCCCAGTGGTTTAATTCATATCTGATGAGAGTACGGTTTTGAGAAGGAGAATGGCAGATTAGTCTCACTGGTGATACCGCTTCGGATGAAAGCACTCTCATTATTCCTCACTGAGAGCTCCAGATTTGCTGAAGCAAGGACTGTCACAACATGCTGAGGTCCAGGGATTCCTCGGAGAAAGAGTCTGACATATCTGAAGCTGATCTGCCTTAATTTATGGATATTACACAGTCTGTTTGTCCAACAGTTCTGAAGATGTTTAGTCAGTGCATACCTTGAGTTAATTCAATAGAAAAACTGTCAGATAATACGCCGAGGGATGGGCACAGCAGTTCTGGCAGCCCCTCCTCATTAGGCGCCAAGCAGAAAGAACAGCAGAAGGATCTCATTGTAGGAGTTAACGAGCTACAAATATTGGAAATTCCAGCTCCATTAAAATTTGCAGCTATAAAGGTAAATGCAAAATCCGTGAGCGTCCTTGAGATCAAAGCCTGTCGGAGGATTTCACCGGGAGACACTGCTCTCCAAAAGGGAAATAAGAGAGAAAAAGGATGGGGAAAGAATGAGAAGGGCAGAAATAAACTCCCGGCCCCATTGGGAGAGAGCTTTGGAAAACTTCGAGATAACGATTCTAGTGCAACTTTAGTACTGGCTCTAATTAGGATAAGTCAGGGCTTTTAATTGCTTTTAATGCCCCAGGTTTCTCTGAAAGCATCAGTGCTGGCACAGCCCTGCTCCGAAGGGGAGCTGCCCTTTGGTGGAGCTACAGAGCTCATTGGAACCAGCAAACAGCAACATTTGCTCTCTCTGCTGCTTTCCCTCCATCACCTTTGAAAAGCAATGCGAGCATTTGAGCTGCTCCATTGCTTTGTTCACTTTATTTTCCTGTAAAGCTTTTCTTCTTTCAATTAGCCTCTGGGCTTCTTATTAGAGGACAGGCATCTCTTGCCAAACTCTTGCAGAGGAGGAAAAAAGGAATTCCCACCTCTTCCATTTGTAGATCACAGATATATCCTGAGTCAACTGCAGAGAGCCAAAGCTCTCTTGCCTAAGGTGTAAACAGAGAAAATACCAACTTTTGATCTACTGCTGCCTTTCCAGTAACATGGACTCACTGCAAGTATCAACATGGCAAGAAGGAAAAAAAAAAAAATGATTGGCTGGTCTGTCTTGAATCCTGTCTGTGCGTGGATGGGAGTACATGCAAAGAGCTCACACAAAAATAAATACAGAGGTGGAGATGGAAATGTTTTGGCTAAAGGTAGAAGCTCATCGTCTTGGGAGCTCACAGCCACTGTACCATTCAAGAATCTCAAAAGACTTCGAACTGAGGTATTTCTCCCTGCGTAACCTCTCTGCCCCAAGATGAGATTCATGTCTTTCCATCAGGACCCTGTGCTGTGTAACTTCAGAAATCTATGTGCCATGGAATGCAAACATTGCTACAGCTCAGGATTCGCATCTGCACGATTCCCCAACCAGAGGGACTCAGCAGCTATTTCACATTTTAATGGATGTCATTTCTATGAGTCCCACTGTGGATTTTTAAAAGTTTCCAAAGTTTACGGGTTGGAATCCAAGCTAGAAAGGAAGGAAAAGGAAAGAGCAGTAATTTTGTAAAAGAATAATGTAAAATGCATATATTGCTGAAATAGGTGTATTTCTGGTCCCTTCCTGTCCTGCCCATCCAAACCTATAAAAAGCATTGGCTTGCATGGAACAGCCTGCACTTGTATGCTCAGTAACACTGCCAATGGTGGTGCTGGATTTAAGACTGTACTTTAGAGAAAGCTTTGAAAGAAGAAGGATGATATATTTGAGACTCATCATTCATTTTTGTATTCTTGAACTTTCCATAATGCTCATTGCTTTCACTTTTCTGTCCTGTCCCCAAACACTGGCCAACCAGTAGAAGCATCTCAGCATCCTCAGGAGAGGACAAAGTGAAGGCAGTGCTATGGATGAAGCAGACAGAAAGGCTTTCCTGGGTGCAGGTGGCCATGAGGGTGATGAACTGCTGCTAGCTCCTTACAAAACCTTACGAGCAGAATAATCAGAAGGATTTAGCTGTGGCTCCATCCAACTGTAAACAGCATGGAGCAAAATGCCACAGCTCGACTCCGTGACCATTCAGTTGGTTTTCCTCATTCTCTAATTTCAGTGAAACACCACTGCAGAGGATGGCAACCTCCACCTGCCAAGGGTCCAAACCCATGAAACAGGCTTCCCTGAAGCTGTGAGTATAGCTTCAACATTTTCTGGAAGCATGGACATTCCTTTAAACATTTTTGGTCGATAGGAAGCCTGCAGCCCTCAGCATGAGTTTGGCACGTCAAAACCATCTGCGAGCACTACTCATTCAGTGAGAAGACTGGAAAAAATAGGGAGCAGCTGGTCCATACATCTGCCTCTAGTGCACCTTGCTGTGCCACACCTATGCTGAATGCACCTGCCTGGATGAGTGTTCAGAGAGAGAAGGGAAGGGCAGCAGCAAGGGAGGGTATGAAGCCCCTGCTCACTGCACACAGAGGCTGGGAGCAGTGAGCCAGGACTCGGGGCTGCCTGGAGGAGGATTTCAGCAGGGCTGTAAGCGGATCCAGGCTGTGACAGCCAATCTGTGCCTCTAAATCCAGCCCTGCAATTATTATGATCAGCTTTTCGAGAGACCATTAGATTTTGAAAAGAGAATTTGAATTTATAAAAGGAGTTCTTCTAGATAAGGTCAGGGCTCTATCAGAGGCTTCATTTACGAGCTGTATTTAACGAGCATTACAGACTGATGAAAAGCTGGACAATTCAGCAGAGGTCAGAGCCGCGTTGCAGCACTGAACAGCCGTCCCCAGCCTGTGCAGAGCGTTGCATTCCAGTTAGATCAGCATTTTCGAGCTGAGTCACCCTTGCGCAGCTCCAGTGTCTGCCCTGGAGGCCACACACACACACACACACACACACACACACAGAACGGGCACAGAGCTCCCAGCCCTCTGGGATGGGCACAGAGCTTCCCAACCCATCACGATGGGCACACAGCCCCCACTCTGTTACCCCAGGGCCTGTTCCACTGCACCTCCCCATCCTGCTGCACAAGAACACAGCTCCAAAGGCTCAGGGCTCTGGATAAATTAGGCTTGTATGGAGATGTGTTTGCACTTCAGCTCAAATGAAGAGCATCATTTCAATAGTGGGATGCTCCAGGGACACATGAAACATGGGGATCTGAGGATGTTTCTTGCTTAATTTTTTAATCCTTTTCCAAGCGTTTCAGCACGCTGGCTTATGCTCTGCACATTCACTTCCCCTCTGCCCATGCTTTGTAGTTTATGTAGAGCTTGCTTTCTGTTTCAGACAACTTGTAGCTAATGATGTGGAGCTCTGCAGTTTCAGGTATGACCTGAAGAAAGCCAGTCAGTCTCTCCGGGACAGATCTTCTTTTGGTGCAAGCTGCAGAGCGTGGTGTTTGTGTTCCCATCTGGCAAATAATGACCGTATCACCTTTCCTCCTGCCTTTTGTCAAGGGAGAGAACGACCTGTCTCTTCCTAAAGGCTTCAGACAATGGCTGTGCTCAGGGAGAGGCATAAACACAGCTGTATTATAACGTCCTGTTCGTTCAAATGCATGCTGCATACACCACTTCATTCTCAATTTTTTTTTTTATTTATTTAGAAATAATAAAATAAGACATAATATATAAAAATCTGTACAATCCACAATTTGTGCAGTACATTAGGAAGACTTTGATACAAAAAGGCTGCAAACAGGAAAATAGTAATGGACAACTGTCAGATGTCTAGATTGTTCACCTTACAATAGTTGGAGGCCAAAAGTCATTACAAAATCAGTTTCTCATTGGCTGTGGGATGGCAACTACGCAGCACCCTTCTACTTTACAATGGTCATGAGCAGCCATAATTTAAAGACATTACAGTACTTCTCAGTTTTACCTTGTAATCCATTATGAAAAAGAAGACCTAAGAGAACAAATCAAATGCCTGGACCCTTTGTCTTTCCTGGGAAAAGCAAGTGCTAAATGAACAACACGAGTGTTATCACATCTGGGCGAGTATCATTGGGTGCAGCCAATAAGGGCTTGACCCCTGTTACCTACCAGCAGACGGCTCGCACAGAAGAGACAGAGGAAAGAAGAGATCCCAACCTGCCTCAGAAATGCTCTTTGTCACTGTACGCAGTATTGTGTTTCAGACATCAAGTGTCTCGTTCAAGTATTTTCAGGGAAGGGCAGAAATAACATATTCCCCCCAGACCCTAAGCAAAATACAGTATAAACCTTCTGTGCGAGCCAGCTGAGCCAACTTTGTCCTTGGTAAAGAGACCAGCCCTGCAGGAGCCTACGGGTAGAGCTCAGTCAGTCCAAAGGGCCCCTCCTTAAACATCAGCTTAACCCAGGATCATCAGGAATGGACCATATGCTGTCACCCACTCTGTACTCCTTAAAAATAACAACATTTTCCAATTGACCAACCCAGCTGCTGCTGTAGAAGTGTGCTACAATAGTCGGTCCTACACTGGGCTCACCAAGGCATGTTGGTAAAAACGGGAACGATGGACAAGGGGAAGGGTACCACAGCGTGCACATTGCAGGTCAGTTTCTAGCAGCTTCCCAGAGCCAGAGGCTGAGTGCAGTTCTGCAATGTGAGAGTCCATCAGCAAAGACAAAGGGTGGTTAAAAAAAAGAGGAAAAAAGAACACTGCAGGGAGTGCCATGGATTGCCTCTATGCACACCCTCCGTAAGACTAGCACTGGGAAAGCTGGTAAATTTAAAAATGCCAGTAGCTAGAACGTGTTTTCAACTCAAAAGTCCATGCGTAAAAATAAATAAAGAGTTCATAGCATTAGGAATCCTATAAGGCTTGCAATTATTTGCTAAAACTCATGCTAACCGGTAGCATCTAGGTACTAGCTAGCCGAGACTGCCGAGCAGAATTTATACTTCTTGTGGCCTTTTCTTCTTCTCCTTGTCCTCCTTTTCAGACTGCTATTTACATTTGGCTTTAAATATGAAAATACTTGATAAACTTTATAAAATGTACATTTTAAAAATAGTTCTGAAAAACCGACTTGAAAAACAGAAACAAAAAAGAACAACAACAACAACAAAAAAAACCCCACAAAACAAAACAAAAAAAAAAACCAACACCCAAACCCCAAACTTCTGCACCAGAAATGTTAAGGGGAGGGGATCTTTGTAGTTTTCTGTCTTTTTTTTTTTTTTTTTCCCCTCTGAATTTCTCTTTAAAGAAACAAGCAGAATCCTCTCCCCCATCTCTTCCCTCGGGCATCTCCAGTATCATCCTGCAGAGCGCTGTGCTCGTGGGGACACTGACTTGGAGGAGAGGACACTTTCTTCCTCCTTGGAGTCCCACATCCATCCCTTCCCCTTTGCATTTTCATGCCCCCTCTGTTTCACTGAATACTCTTTGGTTTAGGTATTTCCTTTTACAAGTATATCACAATAGCAGCACTAGCAGCACTCAGTTGTTTTCACCAACGTTGACCCAGAAACTGCGACCGAGTCGCATTGCATTCAGCTCTCCATTACTTCCCCCCACCCCAGCGACCGCCTTCTACGTGCACTCAATCATCTGCCCTCTCCAGTCACCAAGTCTACGTTTACAATGTCATATTCCCACCGTTTCACACCCAGATCCCATCTGACCAGACACCGTTTCATTGCAGGCATTTCTTTCAGGTAGGGCTGGAAGGGGCCAGCAGCCTTCACAGATATCCGTTTGCAGAAGACGTTAGACCTAGAACAAGCTGTTTTTTAATGGCATACAGTGATCCAATACTGTAAGAGTGGACTAGGGTTGCTGTCCCCATCACCTCCCCCCTGCAGCAAACAGCCGTGCCGCAAAGGCAGTGCATCCTTCAGCTTGGAGGCACAGAGGCTCTACAGCTTGAGCAAAGGAGCCGAACACCACAGAGCCGAAGTGTGCTCAGAGCCCAGTGATGCTTCTCATCCACCAGCCATTGATATTTGTGGAGAGCAGGAGGCAGGAACATGCTTTACAGCCTCACTTTTTCTGACACCTTCGCCACGCTGGAGAGAAGCGTCTTCACAAAAACTTACTACCCCTGTGCCAATTCCCAAGCATCGGGAAAAAGCTTTTTTTCCTCTCCACTGCCCTCTCCCTTCCTCTTTGGGGGGTTTATGCATTGGCTCTTCTGCACCCCAATACCCTCTCCAGCCATGCTGCATTGCAGCTCTGGCCAGGTGTCACCCCAGCAGCACATCCAGTGGCTCAGGATGCTGGGGTGGGATGGGGCACGGGCACTGCTGCAAGTGAGCAAGCAGGGGACGGGGGTCTGTTGTCTGCCATCACCCCACTGTGCTTCCCCTTAAACAAGCAGGGGATTTCTTCCATTACAGAGGAGGGGCGTGGGGAGGAGCCCTAGCTCACTATAGATCCGAGTCTTAAGCTTTTAGAATAAGGTGCAAAAATAAAAGTTGTAAAAAGAAAAAAATAAAAAGAAAATCAAAACGAACAAACAACAAAAAAAGTGTCTGAGGTTTGAAATTTTTTGTTTGTTTAAAGCAGCCTGTTCCTTTTTTTTTTTTTCCTCCTCTTTTTTTTCTTTTTTTCCTCTTTTTTTTTTTTTTCTTTTTTTTCCCTTAAATAAACTCCACTGTGCAAAACTGCATTTTCTTTGGTATCCTCATAGGTAGTTTTAACTTAGTATTTTTCCTATGCATATATATAATCTTTTATTTCATCGCTTCTTTTAGACAGAGAATTAAATTCTCCCCCCAAAAATCATACTTTTGCTGGAGGCTACTGATTGGCCTGATATTACATAATGCCCCTTATGTAATTGGAAAGAGAGAAATTGATTCTAGCTATCAAACTACTGGCCTCAAAAAAATAGTTTAGACTTTCTGGCAACGTCGGCCTCTCTGAAGTGATCGTGAGCTTTTCAACCCCAAAAAGTTCAACACTGACCTTTTTTTTCCTTTTTTTTTTTTTTTTTTAAATTACACAAGAGAAAATAAAAACTACACTGCAACAAAAATAACCATTTGTGTTCATGTAGTTAGCAGCAGCTTTTTAAAAAATAATTATAATAATAATAATAAGGCAGATTCTTGCCTTTGTTATGCCATTAAAAACATTCTTGTTCCCTAGAGAGAAGCATTCTGGAAAAAGTTGAAAAAAAAAAAAAAAATAATAATAACCCAACCAAAGCTTGCCTGCAAGTTCAAGTTTTGTAAAAAAATATATACATAATTTATTCTACAACATATGTGCCTTCTGTTCATACTTAGACATGTTTAGTGCTTTGTGTTTAGAGTTCATTCTCTGTTGTCCCTCCTCTGAGGACAGCCCTCAAACCAGCCGGGGTTTCTCAGGTCTGCTTGCCTTCACGCCGCTCTTCAACAGTACCGTTGTCTGAAAACTGTTCTGGGCCAACTTCTCAGGTCAACGTGCCTTTGACCGATAGGTATTTATTTATTTATTTTTTCCTTTCAACCAAAAGAGAGAGGAATTGTTCATCAGTCATATTTCCGATTCACGCCGCAGCGGCCGTGGCTCTAGGGGCACTCCTGCCTGGTTGTGGTGGTCCATGTCGGGGTGGGTGTCTGTGCTCGTGCTTTCGGGTACCCCCGTGTCGATCTCGTCCTCCTCCTTGCTGGTGAGGGCCACTTCGTTCTCGTAGCAAAAGGAGTTTGCGTTCGAGAGAATGTATTTCTTTTCTGCTAAGTCTCTGGCACTGCAGATGGGTGTGTTGGGCACTTCGTATGTTTTGTGGAACCTCGAATAGTCCACTTTGTAGTAGTTTTTTTCTTCAAAGAGTACGGGCTCATAGCGGTGGCCCCAGAGGATTTCATTTGCCAGATATGAGCTGCGGCACTGGGTAGTCATGGCAGTGGCTTCCACCATGCCCTCTAAAATGACTACAATTTCAAAGTCAGCATTGTCCATGTCTTGTTTGCTCAAGTCATACAGAGGACTGTCTTCATCTATTTCGTGTACTATTGTAATTGGGGAGACCAGGAATATGCGGTCTATCCCACTGTCAAACCCTACATTGATGTCTATTTGATCCAAAGGGATGTACTCCCCTTCTGACGTGATCCTGGACTTGAGGAGCTGTGCTCGCACGTGTGCCTCGACCAAGTGGCTTTTCCTCAGGTTTCCAACACGCCACATCAGGCACAGTTTCCCATCTCTCATGGCCACCACGGCATTGTGGCTGAAGACAAGAGTTTCATTTCTCTTTTTTGGCTTAGCCATCTTTGCCATGACGGCACCAATGATGAAGGCGTCAATGATGCAGCCTACTATAGACTGGAAAACCACCATGAAAACGGCAATGGGGCACTCGTCTGTGACACACCTGAAGCCATAGCCGATCGTGGTCTGGGTCTCAATGGAGAACAGAAAGGCTGCAGTGAAGCTGCTCACTTGCGAGACACACGGTTTGTTATTCTCTTGGTTCTCCAGATCCCCGTGCAACAGCGCAATCAACCAAAACACACAGCCAAAAAAAAGCCAGGAGAGGATGAATGTCAGGCAGAAGATAACCAGCATCCACCTCCAGCGGATGTCCACGCAAGTGGTGAAGATGTCTGCCAGGTATCGCTGTCCCTTCTCACCCACGTTAATAAACTGGACGTTGCAGTGGCCATCTTTTTTGACAAAGCGGCTCCTGCACTGCTGCCTGGTGTGTACCTTACTTTTGCCATTCCCAAAGCCGTTGGCGACGGCCATGGTTGCCAGCTTCATGCCGTCCTCTTCCGAAGACACAATGCTGTAGCGGTTGGTTCGCACGCTGCCCATCACTACTGCTGTGGACTGAGGTGCTTCTGCTTTAGAAAACAGTCTAAGTTTCTGCAAAACCCTTTGGAGAAACAGTTTTGAAAGTTCTAGAGGAACACACACACACAGAAAAACTGGGGAGAGGCTGGAATCCCCAAAAGCCCTTGGATCAACCAAGGACAGTCTTCTGGCATGCAGAGTTAGCTTAACAAGTGACCGTCATAGAGAGGGCATGGTCTGCAAGAGAAAGAGAAATGTCGTATTAGATCCTGGAGGAAAAGGATAATGAATCAAGCCTGTGAGAGTCATGTTAAAATCACTCCTCTGGAGTTGCAGGAAGTTTCTTTATTCTTAATGGCAGCATTTTCTGGAACGCGTGAGCTCTCTGAGCACAGTTCTGTATTGACCAGAGTGACATCATTACTGCAGAGAAGCCACCACTCTTCCCAAATGAGAGCCCTGAAGTGATGATGTCACACAAGTCTCTAAGCAATATTCCACTTTAAAGTCGGGCATGCAAAGAATCTATCTACTGTTTGCAACGGGGCTTTTTGTTTATTTTGCAACAAAGAATTAGCATTAGCCTCCCTCTGTTCAAATAATACTGAAGCAGGTTTTTAATGACGCGCAGTGTCTGTCTCCTGGACTGCTTTACCTATGTCAAACAAGAGGGTGTGCAAAGGGAAAACATGTACTGACAAAAACAGTAAAGTTGGAAAATGCAAATATCAGTTATTTCCATAGGATTATACCCCATAGAACTTAGATTTTTCTATTAAGTGGGAGTTATAAGAGGAGTTGTGTTTTCTGTGAATGGCAGGAAGACAGGCTGCATCAGTGCCTTTAACTCCATCAATTCACTGCGTTCGGGCTGGTTTTTACACTCACATTAGGGTGAGTTGTAGAGAGCAAATTAAACATCATAATGACCCTATGTGAATGGGAATGGCAGAAGGCCACAGTGGTGAGACTGGATGGGGGTAGGACTGGATGGGGGTAGGACTGGATGGGGGTAGGACTGGATGGGCATCTTTAGAACACCTCAAGGTCTCGGATGCCAGCAATTAAGGCTCAGCAGAGAGGCTGCAGAACCTTCTTCCCGAGGGTAGAAGCTACCAGACTTGTTTCAGGGAGGTCTGGCTTAGACCCAGGTTTAGCTTTTAACAAGTGCGTCATCCATTAAGTCATGTACTGTATATCAGGAAATGTAATTGAAGTACTGCAGAGGATAAGAGATGCATTAATGCAACTGCTCCATCCATACATTCACCTCACGGAGGAAATAAAACCAAAACCAAGCAGCGAGGAATGTCTGCTATCCATTTACCCTAGAAGAGGAGACTTAAGTACTGTTTACATTGGTGGGGGATTAAATCACCGTCCTCTTCATAAATCAATATAATCAAAACTCATCTGAGTTTGTCCCAAACCCAACACATCTATCGCTGCCAAAGAGCACAACCTCTGCCCATGGTACAGCCTCAGTACCACGGCTGCTCCTCTGACTCAGCCCGACAACTGCAGCAGATAACAGTCCATCTCCTTCCCCCAGAGCCTCACAGAGGTGTTCCAGCAACTGAAGGGATTTCAAGCAGTTCCTCGGCCCTCCCACATCCTTCCACCACATTACGAGGGCTTTAGGTCAGCAAACACTTGTTGGGAAAAAGAGCAGGTGACAAACAGAAAACAAACGGCGTGCCTGTAGTTGCGTGCAGGATGTTTTTCCCTGGAGGATTTCTTTGAGTTTTACTTTTACCTTCCCTTTTTTCCCTCACTTCTCTTTGTTGTGCAATTGGGTCCCGCCGCCCACTTGCTGAGATTACTCATCTGTGACTGCAGCAGCAAACAAGACATTTTGGCAGCTTTGGATGGGTTCAGTTATGTCCCATTTGAGTAAAACTCTCAGCAGTTTAATTTATGGGATGGTATAACCCTTACACAGCACACGCAAGATAGTCAGATAAGTGTAAGGACTCATTTTTTCCCTCACACCTTTTTAATCCCAGGACTTCTCAAAAATACAAAGGAATTCTTTGATTGCTCACTTAAGAAAAAAAAAAAAAAAAAAAAAAGGCTTGAAAGGACTTAGAGAAACCTGAGCAGAGGGTGCAAGTAAAATTGTTTATGCATTCCACACAAAAACGTCCCCAAAAAACCACTGCATTGGTTCACAAATTGATCACTTTTCTAAACCACATCCTATAATTGCAGACATGTTCAAATTCCACATTCGGAGTCTGTTTTGTTCCAAGCTGATGGAAACACACAGCCCAGGAAACAGCTTATTCTGAAGAGTTTTATTTCCCCTCTGCATTGTCTCTTGGATTTTAGAGGAAAACTTGCGGCAGAGGGAAAGATAAGCTGTAAAGTCTCAAGTGTCAGAGCAGGCAGCCCCCCCCCCCCAGCAAAAGTCCTGACCTGGGGACGTTTGTTTGAATTCCATAAATCATTGAAATCCTAACTCCAACTTCCTGCAGCAAGCTGGCTGCATTTACAAGTTTGGGAGCTGAGCGATGCAGCACACATTGCTGCCATCCCATTCACTTCTACCTGCTGCACATCTGCCCAGCTGTGCTGCCTACAGCTGCGTACTGCCGGCACCTCTGGATGCTGAGATCCTCACAGCAGAGGTGTGCCTAGGGACACGCTTAGCCAAGTGTGCAGGCTGCTCCTTGAAGTTTACACACAACAACGCTCTGGCTTGCTCCTGCTGCTTGTGGCATAGCTCTTTTATTTCTGCATGGCACAGATTGGCTCTTCCCTGTGAGTGCTCAGCACGGGGAGGATGCGAGATGGGACTGCAGGCAGCGGGTCTGCTCCTGGTCCTGCTTCATCCCCTGCCAGTGCTCACCTTGACTCACAAAGTTATTTCATTAGAGGTCCCCCAGATCCCACAAATGATCAAGCAAGCTTGAAAATCTAATGGTACTTTTTATTTTGCTAATCCACCTGCTACTCAAAGGCTAAATGAGCTCCTTCCCCCCTCACACCCCAGCAGCAGTGTGTTGGAGGCACTGGAGATGCTCAGCTAACATGGGACCAGCTCCACAATCCTCACCAGGCTAAAGAAACCAAGCCAGAACCCACAAACCAGCCCAGCCCTTTGTGTAATTGGGCCCAGCACACTGGGAGCACGCGTGGGGCTGTGAACTCAATCATCGCTAGGTGTGTTATTGTCATTAATGCATGCTACCTTTCCTGCTGGAAGAGAATGTGAGATTAGAGTGATACAGCTTGTAATTACCAGCACTGGAACTGATGTAGTGTTACCAGGATGGGATGGGACAGCTCTGCTGCAAGGGGATGCTTGGAGGATCAGAGGAAAGGGGGGCTGTGCTGTGTCTGCTGCATTTCTGAACTAAATTCAGTCCAATTCCCAAGCCTCCACTCAGCAAGCATCCCCCCTAAACGTTTCCCCAGAGGAAAGACATTTACAATGCACGTCTAAACATCATAGCAGCTTGGAGGGAATTTCTGCAGAAGGTTTGATACCCAGCAAAACCCGTGAAGCGCCAGAAGAGCAGAGGAGAAGAGGAGCACTAATGAGCGCTCGGAGCAGCTATTCCCAGGCTGATGCCACACAGCCCCGCGCCGTGAGTCGGGCACATGTTGCTAAGAGAGCAGAAGCGCTGCCTTAGCGAAGCCTTCCCCCGCTGCCCTCGGTAAACAGAACAAAGAATGATCGCAAGAGCGAAGCCTGATCTCACAGCCCGTGCTCATTGCTGGGCACGACCGCCCCAGTCGCGCTCCCCAGCCCCAGGGTCACCTCCAAGGCACTGCCCAGCACTGCTCTACCGGGACAGGACTCGGGTTACACCGAAGCTGTCTTCAAGGAGAAGGATCTGTCCTGCTCGAACAGGCAGCGGGAGGTAAAAATAAAATAAAATGGAAAAAAAAAAAAAAGAAAAAGAAAAAAAAGCAGATGATATAGGGAAATGGGTATGAAGAAACAGGAGAAAGGGCACAAGTGGCGTTTGCATCTGCTATATCCACAAAGGAGCTGGGTTCGGGATATTTCTAGCTGATGACAAAATAGCTACAAGTGAAATAGCCATCACCAGGGGGTGTACTTGGTGCACCGGCTGCGAGGATGGAAAAGCAAACAAGTGTAAAGGTAAGGCTGGAGCGAGGAACAAGTGCTGCGGGCGGGCACGGTGCGCGGCCCCAACACCTGCAGCCCCGCCGGAAAGACACAGAGCAGCGCTCAGCCCCCGTCGATAAATCTGCCGCCTCTTATCAGTATTTTTTTCCTAGTCACGAACTAAATTGAAACAATGCATCCTCTTCACACACTCCCCAGCTGCAATATGGTTTCTTTCTTCCTATTCTTGGCAGAATGATTGCATATGAAGAAAACCCCACGTTCCCATAAAGCCAGTGAATGAAGCTACAGGTTCCTTTCATGTCCCTCTGAAGTATTTCGGACTCTCCTCTATAAACGACACATCTGATAACTCAGATTTGATAGTTTTGACCTCTGTCTTACACGGGAAACAACAGGCAAGAAGAGCAAAAGGGATGGAGCGGTGCTGCGTCTGCACGACGGAGTTGTCATGCAAACTTCCAGCCCTTCCCCCGAACAAAATATCTCGGGGGGAGCAGCTGGTGCATGGAAAGTTATGAACATAAACAGATGCTGCAAGCAGATGCTCGAGTGTTCCCAGCATACCTATCTAATTATTTGAGGCACCCAGAATAGCTCGTGTATGGTGCACTAGAAACCAGGAGTTCCCCCTCCGAGCGGTTATGCCGAAGCGTGCAACAGATCCACGAGCACGAAAAGCGCTAACTCGGCAATGCTGCATTAAGCCCCGACGCGTCGCATCGCCCCGACCCCTGATGGCACCTCGGGGCGTCCCGCATAGATGGGGAAAAGAAAGCGCTCCTTACCTGCCGGTGGCTTTAACAGAAGTGCTTAGAGAGTTTAAAGGGTGTTAAGATCCGCGGAGACGCAGCAAGCCAAGCCAAGCCAATCCCAAGGTGCCCGCCGGCCGCCGCCGCACCGCTTGCAACTGAGCCACTCAATGAGCCGCTGCCCCCTTTTTGCGGGCTGCCATGTGATGTTTAATAGCGGCCCTGTCGGCCCCGCCCTCGCCGCTACCCCGCACCAATGGCAAACGGGAGGCCGGGCCGCACCGCGGGGTTGCGGGGCTGCGGGAGAACGGCGCCGGATCGGGGGCGGTGCGGGGCTGCGTGCGGGGCGATGCGGGGCTGCCCCCTCTGGGCTCAGTGCCGCTGTAGATGGAGCGCAGCCCGCGGGGAGCGGTCCTATCCCAGGACAGCCCCGCAGCTCCGGGCAGCACCTGCCCGCGGCTGTTACCCCTCCGAGAAGACGTTCGGTGGGACTGCTTATGAAGATACCGGGTGGGATGTGTGAGGCTGCTCGCTCTGGTCTTCTCCTCTTTGGCTCCTGTGTGATGCCTTGTGTAGTAAGGAGCAATAGCAGAAAAAAGCAGTTTGGTTTCCTTTGGTAGTCTTGTTCCATCTTCATGAAATGCTGAAATGTGTGGTATCTATCACTAAGACCCAGCCCTCACACACGCCCAGAGCAAGTAAAGCACACCCTGCTCCATCACTGCTCCTTAAACTGAAATCTGACGTCCCTCTCAAAAGCAAAGCTCTGTCCCCTGGTCTAAGACCTCTTGGAGCAAGCAGAGTATTGGCGTGCTGCGGTGTTTGGGTGCATCTCTTTGTTTCATACATCACCTGTAGAAGGTTGTCCTGTCCGGCCATGGGTGAAAAGTGCAGAAATCAAAATGGCATTTAATAGCTTGTCCTCCTTATGGTAGACGTGGCCTAAGACATCTGACAAAGAAAACAGGGATGAAATGTTTGGCCGGGAGCCTTGCAGGAACAAAAACAGCCTTGTAAGCATGCTCTGGAGTTTGCCAAACTCCAGCTCTGATGGACAGTGCAGGGGTGTGAGTTTCCGAGGCAGGTGTCCCCTGCACAGTGCTAACAGCTGAACTGCATCACGGAGCTCTGTGTGGTGGGCTGGAAAAGTCAGAGTGAAGGTGACTGTTGAATGCAGAGCACATGAGGCTGTAGGAGCTGGTGAGGGCTCTGTGAGCTGCACCTGGGACTGCAACAGCAGCATCTGTAGAGACAGATGGGTCCTCCCCTCCTTCCCGTGTCCCCAACAGGCTCCAAAGATGATTCCATGTTTCTACAGCAATGCTTGCAGTCACTGTTCGGTTGCTTTAAGCTTTGTAAGCGTGCAACTCTGACATGAGCAAGCCTTGAAATGCTCAGTGAAAATGTTGCCCCCAAATGCTTTCTCATCTTGTAATAAAACTAAGAAAACACTTTTTTGCTGTCATTTACAGTATGTGTTGAGTTCCCATATTCTGAATGAGGAAGCATTGGTGCAGCAACAAACACAATGGCCAATTGCAGCTGCCTTTAGCAGCCCACAGCGTGGTGTGTGCAGGATGCATGGCTCTATGTGGTCTGGAAGCAAAGAAAAGACAAGTGATTGTGTACATTGAGCAACCTGACGTGTTGGGCAATCATTGTTCCTGCGTTGTTCTTGGGTGATTCTGTCCATGTTTAATTGAAAGAAAAACTCTCTAATTCAGGCAAGTTTCTCGTGATTGAGGAATAATAAAAAAATGCAAGAGGGAAAGGCAGCAATTATTTAATTCGTGCAGTAAGACTGAAGTCACCCACAGGATTAGAAGTCCATAGGGACAAATGCTACAAAGATTCATGGCAAAAAATCCCTTGTGTTTCTGAACGTATCAGTGCAGCTAAAATAGCAACAATCTGACCCACCTTGATGAAGTATGTGCTCATCTAACTGGAGTGGAAATAAAGGTGCTGTGATACACCGAGGCTCAGAAGCGCTCTGCTGAAAATACATGCAGTGTGCTGGAGGGTGGGTTGGACACATCTCTGCACAATGCCCACAAGATATTACCCATTAAAGCCTGACCTTCCAGACTCTTACTCAACCCTTACTCACCACACTGCTAACTTACGGGACCCAAGAGCCCAGATCCTCTGAGATGAGTAAGACTTTATTCAGAGCAGCACAGCCCTGCAGACCAACCCATCCAGCGTTTCGTACTGAAGAAGGCTTGAATGCACACATCAGGGCTGGTTTCTAGCTTCCTTAAACTCCAAGCTGCTCTGTCCAGAAAGCTCTCCTTTGAATGAAATATCGATTTGAATCTATTTCACAGATTACAGGAACTGTAACAAAGCCACCTCTCGCCTGCCTGAACTTCAGCAGAGGCACTTCCAAAGCCCTCAAATGGGGAAGTTGAAGTTACAAGAAAAGTTTCTAAAAAACTCTTTCCTGTTGCAATGAGCCAGGACAAAGAGGGTGAGGAACAGCTGAAAACTTAACCCTCAAGAGTGAGTGAGGCTTTGTTTGCCTTCCCTCAGTGTTTTCTCATTTGAGGCAGCCTGGCTCAAATTTTGCTGCCTCCTTTCTGATGAACTGAAGAGTTATGTGAGATGGCCTGAGGAATTTTCAGGGCAAGATCTGCTATCTGCAGAAAGAAAAACACTCTCAGGGGATAAGAAGGGCGCTAGGAAAGCAGAATATTTATGTTTCATATGGGTGTAGGAGGTGTAAGAATAGGAGCATCCCAGGGCAGGATGCTTTTTCCGATCCATCTTGCAGCTCAGCCACAGCAGTGGCAGGAGAGGTTTTTCTCCTCACATTTCCTGAGCATCTCCTCAGTCTTGCAGAGATCTGCAGATGCCCCGTGGAAGCAAATTAGAGTTGTGTTGCAGGCACAGTTCTTGCCAATTGAGACCCAGAGGCTCTAACCCCTGTCTTGCTGCATGTTATTAAATTGGTTTTTCTTCTTGGCGGTGAAAGGGCCTAATTATCAGATTGCATTAGTCTTCATCTCTTAAAGTGGCCAAATCTGCTTTGGTTCTCAAGGATTTTATTGCCAGCTGAAAATAGCTTGATTGTATTGTACTTGCAAAGAAAACACAGTCTGGTCGAATCAAAGCCGTCAGTTTCCACTGGATGAGAAGAAATGCTGTAAATAAACTGTTGGGCTTTTTGTTGGTCTCACCATTTCCATGCATGTAAACTGGCACACGTTAGCCTTTCTTCTCTAACCATTAAGTCAACTGGAAAAAATTCATCAGGAAAAGGTGGTTTTCCCATTCACAGTAAATCTCTGGGGTTTAGACATTAACTGGATCTTTATAGGTCTAATGCTGTGATCTCCAAGGAAAAACGAAGGCACATTTGCAGTAGAAGAAATCAGTAAATCCAATGTAAATTCTGAAGAGAGCTGGTTACATGTTTGATAAGACTTGAGAGAGCAAATAAATACATTTTGTACTTTGCAAGCAAAGAGGATATACAGACATGCAGCCAGTGACACAGTTATAATGGATAACACTGTGTTTGTTCATACAAGGAGTGAAATATGACAAAGGAAATTGAATTGTTTTATATCTCTGAGAAGTGTGGAATTCACACAGCATTCACATTTTTTCTCTCTTTCTTTCCCAGACGCTGAGTGTCCAAAATCTTTGCTTAAGATTTCAGTCTGCCTTCTTCAGCCTGATTCTAAAATCAAACCACCAGCTAGTGACTGTAGTTTGAAATATTGGAGTATAGGCTTTCAGTCATTGCTACTGCAGATGGTGGATGTGGGAAGCGAGGTGAAGAAATGTTGAAATAATGAATTACAAAGAGTAATCCACAGCTAATGGTAACTATATAGCCAGAAATCCAAATTCAACCCATGAAGTTCTGCCAAGGAAAACTTAACTTCCAGCACCATATTCCATGTGGTTCAATTTTCACTGAATTAAGATGCCTAATTTAAAGAATCTTTAACTTCCAGCTCAAGTTTTAGACCCCAAAAGATATGGTTAAACACAAAAAAGAGAATGGAGAGGGGAGCTCTTCCAAACTCTTACCTCTGCAGGGTCAAAATCCTGTAAGCAAATAGGAAACATCAGTCTGTTATTTAATGTATGCCTTGCACAATGTTCATTTTCTGGAAGCTTTGCTTTAGCAAGACAGTTGTACGAACTTTTAGTTATCTATTTTCATAATGTAGGATTATGGATCGTCTTTGGGAAATGCAGTGAGGGACAACTAGAATTATTTGTGATGTTGCAATGCTCTTTAATTAAATCACTCAGCTCTCAATCACCTGTGGCAATTTGTCCTCCAAGGCAGCATATGTCCTCAAAGGGAAACATATGTTCAGATTAATGAGAAGGGCCTTAGTGTAAGTGATAAAACTGCCCAATGATTTATATATTAATAAGGATAAAATTTTCCTATGAATCTCAAAGTTGCAAAATGATTTTCTATGGTTCCCATTCTTTGGATGTCTCAAGGGAAAGGGAGTTAATGGTTAATAAACCAGCCAGAGTGGTGAGAACATGCCCATGGA
This sequence comes from Chrysolophus pictus, assembly GCA_037305975.1. Lineage (NCBI taxonomy): Eukaryota > Metazoa > Chordata > Aves > Galliformes > Phasianidae > Chrysolophus > Chrysolophus pictus. Next base: position 4,122,588 of record CM074593.1, on the reverse strand, counting down.
GCTGACATAGGGAACGTGACAATTCCTGGAAGGAAAAGGGTTAAGAGCCAGCAATTTACACATACAAAACGATGTGACCACACTTTCATTCTCTGACTTACAGCTTCAGTTCAGTTTTATTAGTGTGCCAAAATCAGGATAGGCTCAGGCTCAGCTGAACAGAACAGGGCAGGAATATCTTTGCATTTCTCTGGGTTGCTCATTTGTAGTTATGCAAATACTGTGAATAAGCAGCAGGGCTGTCATGGAAGCAGGTCCTCACTGGGTTTACAACTCTCACCTTCCCATGGGCTCTCAGTAGCCAAGTCACCTGCTTGCTCGAAAGCCCACGTAGTGTTCAATCAATTTTCCAACCTACTTTTTGGTGCTGTGCACCAGAAATGAAGGAGCAATGTTACCAGCCTGTATTCCCCCTAATGCCACCGCTGCTGCAAGGGATGAAGCTGAGATCTGCTTTGGTCTTTGTTACATTGTGTGCTGCCATAGGTAGAAATATGATAATAAAGAACAAAAGCAAAATGTGGTAGAGAGTGCTAGAAATCTTTAACATACAGTATTCCTTCACCTATCCTACCAAGCCCATTTATTTTCACCTCTGTGATTCACTTCCCAGGTGATGCTTGGCAATTCCCGAGGGAAAGATGATGTGAATACATGGGTACACAATGCCTCCTGCTTCCAGGAGCAGTAGGATATACTCAGAAGTGACTGAAGTTCTCTGCCTTGCAATGTGCATGTTGTATTTTATGCTGCTGGTCATTCATTATCTACCACTGTGCTTTACTGCCTATCAGTGTGTTCACTCAAGTGAAAACTGCATTGATAAACTCAGAAGCATATGGTTTGTGTTAACAGTGCTTTGTGCAAAAGCGACTGCCCTCCTCACTCTCTCAGATTTTCCGCTTTAGTGTAGTAGCTGAGATGCAAATGTCCTCAATGTTTTCTATCAGTTTGTACCAGAAGCTTTCAACTCGCCTGCAGTGCGCGGCCGCAATGTAAATGACAATATCAGAGTTTATTTTCTCTCCCGGAGAGCAAATAAACTTTGCTGAAAACAGAGGATTAGATCATTGGCCATTGTGGAAGGAAAAATGGCAGCATACAGTAGCAAACAAGCTCGGATTTCCTGAGGAGCCGACGCTGTGCCAATTTACATCCAATGTGAAACTCCATCTTGACGACCCATATTGGTGCTGCCTGGCCCGGGGCTGCAGCCTCCAAGCAAATCCTCTCCAGCACAGAACCCAGAGGGGCTTGGAAGCGATGCCACCCTGAGCTGCCACATCTCCCTGCCCTGTGCTAAGCCAGGAGTGCTGTGGGGAACAGGCACAACATGGCAACCCAACCCTGCTCGTAACGCCCGCATGGCTGGGAAAGAGGTTGAGAAATGTAATTAGCTGGCACCTTCCTAAATTTCCCTTAGAACTAAAATTGAACAGATGAGTAAAACCGTACCAAGCTCAAACCGTTGGCTAAGCTTCCTGATATTGTTTTTGACTGATTATTTGGACTGGTCCTTCAAGGCCCACCCACTAAAACACCTCTGTCATTTGAAAAATCTGTCGTCAGAGAGGAAATAATCTTCAGCAAGAAAATACCGCAGTTTCCTTTCTTTTTCTATCGTAATCTTGTGCTGCTTATTTGCTTTTCTGATGTCATTTTGTGCCTCCAGGCTGATTTCTGCCTCTGGTCTGTGCAGATGCAGAGGGGAAGAAGGATTCCCCACCCACCCCCGGGCATCCTGCATTAAAACTGCACGTCCTGAGCCTTTGGGCCCTGATTAAATCACACAGAGAGAGGGAAAGGGTGGCCACAGAAGGAGGCTTTCCCCTGTTTGGTGCTAGTAGATGTTGTGCCCGTGAAGGCATGAGCCATGCATTTCTTTGTAATCTCTCTAATACTTCAAAAGTTGGCTTTGATCCTCTAATATTATTTGAGCTAATGCCCAAACCCTATTAAGCAACCTTGTGACAGAGACTGGAGGGAAAAGGATTGTGCCGTTTCTCATCAAGTATTAAAAAATCAGGATGGAAGTTCATGAAATGTCAGAGTTGCTGCAGCCCGTGGTTACATCATGGCCTGTGGTGGCATTGCGGGTCCTGAGATCCTGGTGGTTTCCAGGGGCTGTGCTCGCTCTGCCCATGCAGTGGGTGCTGCAGGAGTGGTGTGCCTGGCAGGGCAGGGCTGCTTGCAGGGCCCTCCCTGCCTGCAGGCTGACACAGCTCAGAGCCGTCTGCACTTTGTTGTTGGCGTGACGCGATCTGCAGAAATATGCTGTCAGGCTCATGAGGAAGGCGATCTGATTATGGGAAGGTCACACTGCTGTGTTCTGAGACCAGAAACCCACCTTCGCTCAGAGCAGTGCATAGATCCGTGTTTTGCTTTAACCTCAGTTCAGCTTCGGAGCCAAATGCCTGCTGAGGACACTCGTGATGGCTCAGGCAGAAGACGTCCTGTTCAGCACTCAGGTTCTGACCTCCAATATTTGAAAGGAGCGTATGAACAGGAGGGAGAATGATTGTTTACGAGGAATGGATAGTAATAGGACAAGGAGGGAATGGTGTTAAACTGAGACAGGGGAGGTTTAGGTTGGATATTAGGAGGAAGTTTTTCACCCAGAGAGTGGTGATGCACTGGAACAGGTTGCCCAAGGAGGCTGTGGATGCCCCATCCCTGGAGGCATTCAAGGCCAGGCTGGATGTGACCCTGGGCAGCCTGGTCTGCTGGTTGGTGACCCTGCACATAGCAGGGGGTTGGAACTGGATGATCACCGTGGTGCTTTTCAACCCAGGCTGTTCAATGACAGTGACAATCAAAAAGTGAAGGAGACAGCAAGAAAGAGCTGAAGAGAATGAGCAGAGCCTCACTGTGTTGCTTGCTGTGCTTTCATGAGGTGCTTGTGCTCCCTGACAACAAAGGTGACCTCCGTATAACAGAGCAATAGAACAGGGCTCAGTGGACCAGTTTTGTTCAGTCCTTCCTAATGGGGTGACTCCAGGATGGAGTGCCAACAGCGCCCATCATTTCTGGGTGCTTTGTTAAGAACTCTCCTGCACATTTTCAGAAGTTGGAAACCATCAACCAGCTCAGCTTTCCTTAATCACCATTCCCAGTTCTGGTCACCAGGTAAAGCCAGGGTGGGAGCACAGTAAATATAAACCCTTTGACTTGAAAGCAAAAGTGAGTGCTGCAGAGAGCTGTTTGCTTTTCATTATTCACACTCTTCAGGCTCTGGCAAATTGCTTTTCCTCCAACTATACTTCACTCTAATTTTTTCAAGCTGAACTGGTTTGGATAGAATAAATATCTGCTCTGAATCCTCATTAGAAATTTCAATTGACTTTGAATCTTTTTGGAAGGACCAGAGAGAAATAGAAGACTTTCAAACATCTTTGTGCTTTTGGTGTTTGGAAGTGGCTTCTCTCACAGGAGAGAAAAGAGAAGAAGCAGATCTGTTTGAGTAATTGAATCTGTGTAAGGTAATTTACTACAAGGCAACACTTCAGTGCTCAGTGCTTTTTATTTTCCAGCACACAACCATCCCTGACCTTGCTCTTTTCTACCCCCACTTGTGTGTCAGCTAGCTCTGTAAGAAGAAGCCTCCCCAAGGAGAAAATCTACAAGTCAAAGTCATGACTTCCCATGCTCAAAAAGGATCCAGAAGACTCAATCAGCAATAGGTATCTCCTCCCTTCATATGGTTAGGCTGTTCCAGTGTTTTCATCATCTCTGGTAAAATTAGCACCGTAGTAATTACCCTGTGCCAAACATCAGCTGGTGAAAGTGCACTTATTTCAGAGGGAGGAAACTTGAGATGGAATTGGAAGGCACTGCCCCACTTATTAAGGCTGATATAAGGAAAGTGATGGGAGTTATTTCAGTCCCACATCCACACATGTAGACATATGCACTCATATGTGACAGATTTTCCCTGCTAGAGCTTTGCACCCAGCTTCCTGCAGGTTGCCAATGCCAGTGTAAGGCTTTCACAGTCATCCCTGCACATCTTTGGTCTTCTGTCCTACCAGCCAGAGGTTTGCTGGAGGGTTTTGGGAAAACAGCTTGTGGCTTGTGGTGTGGAAAGGTGAGCAGGGCTGATGCCTCATGGGGGATTCGGAAGGGCTAAAGTAGGATTCAGAAGGACTACATTTGATATTTCTCCTGATACTTCTCTAAAAAGAAGGATAAACTGGAAGGAAAGAGAAATAGTGTCCAGTGAGCCATGGGTTGCGTGCCCTCCAAGCAGAGTGGCTGCCAGCTGAGGAGTGACACTGTGCTGTGCCCTTTTACGTGACACAAATGGCAAGGGAAAGGTGGACTTTTTGCCTATGGAAAAATGAGATCACCGAGGAGAAAAAGTTTTCAGCAGTACGCACAGCAAGTAATGAAACATCTGCAATAAAGTACTTACCAGAGGACTCCTGCCAGGCTCACATCCCACCACAGGTCCCTCTGGAAGCTGTCCTATTGAATTTGGTGCGGTCACCTTTACTCAACATGAGTAAGGCCATTGACCCGGGTGTGCAAGGAAGCCTCCCCTGTAGTACACTCACCAGGGGCTGTTCTGATTTCCACTCGAAGACCTGAAATGAGACCTGCCCCATTTATACTCAAGTTATTTTTCACACCCTTCTCAGGGCACGCTTATCACAACGAAACATTTATCAGTCAAGGTTTGAAAACTTACAACACACCCAAAAGGCAACCCCACCCAGACGGTGTGCAGGAGACACGCAGGGCATGCATTTCAAGCCACAACAAGCAGCAGTGACACTGGGGAAGCTCTGGGACCGTCTCCTCTCTACGTTGCTTTGCACAATGGTCACATAGAGGCTGCCAGCTCATTTTGGCACCTGGGTTAAGCACGAATCATACCGAATGAACATCGGACCAAAAATAGTTCCTGCCCTGTCAGGCAAGTCTGAGAGACACCCTGTGATCAAAGATGGGGAAGCAGACACAATGCCCAGTAGTCGCAGCAGAGCAGCTGCCTGACACTTGTGGAGCTTCCTCCACGCACTGCTGCGAAGGAGAGCCTGAAGAAAGGATGTGAAGGAGGATGATGATATAGATGGTTCAGCAGATGTTTCATTGGAGCTACTCCCATGCGTGAGAGAACGCACGAAGCTGTTCAATGGAAAATGTGCGTTCAGAAGTGGACATGGCACTGAATATGAGATAATTATTAAGGCATTTCTATTTTGGAGCCCTTCTGTGTGTAGTTTTACATAATAAATGTTAGCGTTGCCTTTCTACACGCACACACGATCCCCGGCCCAAACAAACAAGCAGCTTTTTTGCTTCTTGTCACTGATACCTCTCGAAGTTAAGTATCTTTGGCCACAAATAGATCATTGCCCTATTTGAAAAGTTCCTAGTGGAGTGTAGCCAGTTTTGACTGGCTATATATACCTAAGCTGGCAAATCGAGCAACCTCTCAGCTTTTGCTTCTATATATAAAGAGGAATGATATAGAATAAATCAGCTGGACGGAGCATATGTCATATCAATTTTTATACCAAAATTCTTTGCTTTCTGAGTCGGCTTTAGAGCCCGAGTGGGCAACTATAGAAAGCCCTAAACTCAGGTTTGGATGGGATGGTCAGGCAGTACAAGGAACGTTAAGGTTGCCGACAGGTTTCCATGTGCCATTTAGGAATGGCTGAGGAATCAATTTGCGTGGACAGCAGCCGTGCCTCCTGAATTATTATAAGTCTCAGCACCGTAAAGCTGACCCCTGAACAAGTGCTGGAAAAGGAAACAGAGAGATATTCAGGGTTCAGTCGAACTTACGGCCCTCTGCTCGCAGCAGAACCCAATGGGAAGCCCCATCGGTGAGCGCAGGGCCATCGTGTCGTCCCCATCCATCCACCCCAAGCCACGCACCGCAACAGCGGGACGGGACACTGCGCGGGGGGGCGATGCGGCAGTTCCTCGGGCGGCCACCAGGTGGCGCTGAAGTGTCCCGGCGCGGCCGCGCTATGCGGGAGCAGCAGCGGAACGGGGTGGGCGCTGCCGCGGGGGGTCGGGGCGCGGGGGCTTCCGATGGTCCTGGGTAACTCCGGATTGTGGAGCGTGAAAGGCTGACTGACGGCAGGCAGTGTCACAGCTTCCAAAATCTCCTGGCTTTCTAGGGAGCTTGGAATTACTGGACCCGCTGCAGGTTTTTCCTGATGTTTGTGTGATTCCCCCTCAACCATTCAGACTGGAAAGATTTAAATTCCAGAAGTGCTATGACTTTAGGGCCCGTGAAAGCATTGATCCACGCTTTGCAGCCCAGACTAAAGCTATAAATGCTCATTGTTTCATTCGTGTTTCATTTCTGTCCTGCTTCCTGCTGTCTGAGTGGAAGTGAATTTACTGCCAGCTGCCCCCTGGGCCCACCACAGAGACACCAATTCCCTGTTTGCAGGTTCCCAGCTGGAAACCGGTGAAGATTTAAGAGCTAAAAAGGGCTTACAACCAAATGTTGCTTCCCACACAAGCACTTCTGATACGCTGAGTTGTACCTCTTATCTCCTGAACCGAGTGTAACCATACCAATGTAATGCTTTTGCTAGACAGGCAGCTCAAGTCAGACCTCCCGTACAGTGTTTTAGAAACAAGGAATAAATGAAGGGATGTGTATTATGTCCCACATCTGAAAATCAGCTTCACATGAAATATGCGCTAAATGATGCATAATGATACATGATAACGGGGAAGGAAGCGCCAGCTGCCTTAATGAATGGTGGTAGGCAAATCTGGAAAAATAAATTATAGAATAATCTTGTATTATATTCCCTTTGTCATAAACTTATTCTGACCCAGAACAATACTGCTGCTCTCCAATAGAAAATAACTGAGACGCAGCTATAATCACGATACAGGAGTCCAGCGCTCGCTGGTTTGTATTTTCTCTTTGTTGTTCACATTTTGCTTCATCTGGTAAGCGCTGTGGACAAGGCAAGAACAGAGTGAACTACTTCCAGCTAAGGCAGGAGGAACAGCCAACTGCTGCCTCTGGGTGGCTGGGGAGAAGAAGCAGAGCTTCAACCCAACGCTTTGGCTTTCTCTAGAAGGGAGAGCAGGAGGGTGCTCATGCTTCACTTCAGCTCCCGACCTGTAATGCAGCCAGGCACTTTCTTTGGGAATTTGCTGGGTTGTTTTGTCCATTTCAGTGGGAATGAGTTGAGGATTAGGGCTGTTTTTCTGCTGTGACAATGTATGTATTGCTTTTGCTGGATTTCTGAGAACCTTGTTTGCTCTGCAATGGGGATGAATGAAAGAAAAAGAAACCTTGGAGAATATCCTCATCTAGAGCAAGCAGATGAATGTGGAAAATTCTCCCTTCTACTCACCCAAAATCACAGTACTGCAAGTGTCTTTCCTAGATCCTCCCCTAGACAAAGAGGACTGGCCCTACTTAAAGGATTCTCTGCACTCTGTGCTCCTACACCTCATTCCCATTTTATCCACCTGGCACTATCAAACATCCTTCATCGGGTGAGGATACTGCTTTGCAAGCTCTAGATGCAAATACCATGCACAGGTGTGCGTGTGGATGTCCGTGTGATGGGCTTTGGGAACTCACATGGAACAGAATTTGTGTGTGGCTCCTTCCACCAAATAAGCAGAATTCATATTAAGAAGCTGCAGCACAACATGTTTATAACTTTGTGGTTTTGCTCATGGTTTGGCATCTTTTAAAGTCAAAAGCCTACTCTGCACCTTAAAACCTTTCCTAGGACTTCTGAGTATACAAGATGTGGGGGCTTAAAACAGTGACCGAATGGAAGGAAAGTAACGTGCTCTCACAAGGTGTGTGTGGTAGAGGCATGTTCTTTATTTCTCTTTCTTTATTCATAAAAATGCAACACATGCTTTACTATACATTATAATACATCGTTTTTATACTCTGATAAATGAAATTAAAATATCAAACAGAGAAACCCAGAAAAAGCCAGACGGGTTGAGAGCAGTAGTTCAAAGAGTATCCTGTCTCCAGCACTGGCTGGTATCAGATGCTGCAGATAAAAGTAGAAGAAACTGTATAGTAACCTGTTACGAATTAACATGCCCAGGAGAAAAGTTTCTTCCTGACCCTCATCAGTTAGTGGTTGACTTATATGCCAAAGCATACATTACTACACACACTCACGTATTTATATCTATCTATACCAAGAAGCATGTGACCAAATGCCAGATCAGGCTGCTGGTACTTTCACTCACAGGAAAGTCATTCCAAGGAAAGAATTTTCTTCACCGCAAGAGGCTCGCGCAGTACATTGCTGGGAGAGGGAAAGCTGCAGTTCACAGCTTGGTAAGGGAAACTGCCTTTACAAACAGCACCTGAACTGTGTCCCTTTTGAAGATAACTGGGTAATTGTGATTATATACCTCAAACCTCTGAGTAGATTTACCTATATCCACCTGCACCAAGATTACACATCCCCAGCCTGTCCTGCCTTCTTTGCTGCCTAACTCCACCTTCAATCTGTTTGGCTTCAGTTTAAGCCCATATCTTTCTGTCCCGTCCACCAGATAGAGAGTATCCCTCTCTTTTGATACAAGTGATGCTTCTGCATATGAAATGGGCCAATTAATGAGCTTAAGAATAACCACCTCCACTCAGGCTTGTTAATATGCTTGGTTTTACAGGGAAGGGAAGGGAAGGGAAGGGAAGGGAAGGGAAGGGAAGGGAAGGGAAGGGAAGGGAAGGGAAGGGAAGGGAAGGGAAGGGAAGGGAAGGGAAGGGAAGGGAAGGGAAGGGAAGGGAAGGGAAGGGAAGGGAAGGGAAGGGAAGGGAAGGAAAAAGCGATCAGTTTGCTGGTTTTCTTTTCATTAAATGTGATTAGCTCCTAAAAACTTTGAATTAGTCAGCATGATGGGAATGACTCATCAGACCTAATTTTAGCTGCTTAAAGTTAGCCAGCATTTCCAAAACAGTCATCTCATCTCCTTCAGTAGCAAACAGGGATGGATGAGCACTTCCAGGATAATACCATCCTATTGCCTTCAGCTCCCCAACCACTCAGGTGGGGATGGGATGGACTCCTCTGTGAAGACAGAACAAAGTTACAGCAACTACTGAGAGCCTTGGCCAGTAGGTGGTACTTCACCTCTTGGTGGCTGAGGTCAAGTGAGATAAATTCCATTTTAGGCAACCATAAATTCAGAGACAATAACTTTTACATTAGCAGGTTAATGAAGCATAACGTAAATTAGATGTGATCATCATCAGGGAAAAAATAAAAGCATGATGAGATATTGCACATTGGATAACAGAGGTGTGCAAGGAGTGGAACTTCCATGTCATGGCAACTTCAAAACACTGCCATTTTCTTTCTTTTTGCCAATGAGTGTGTTGAATTTCTCTGCAAAGGATCATTTTTACAGTCATTTCAGATGAATAAACATATCTCATTTTGACAAAATCATGCCATTTGGTCTCTAGATTGAACAATTTCTTTCTAAAGCCGTGTAACACAATAAAAGCAAAAGCAAGACTGGCATTCTGAAATGAAAAGACATTTTAAGGAGGGCAAAGTTCCCTCTAAAACCTGCTCTGTCCTGAGGCTTAACAGGATTGTGCTGATTTTCATCTCAGACTCGAGATTCTATTTTGATTTCTGAGGAGTGCAAAGCAGCCCATTTGACCATCTCTCATTTCTGACAGAGCCAAGCCTGCGTGCAGCTCCATAGCATGCAGCTAACATAGCACACAGATTGAATTGTGAGGCTGTGGCATTAATGGGAGCAGCTCATGATAAAGAAATGAGAAAAGCTCTGCAGGATCTCACTGGGTATCTCAGAGAACTGAGGGTATAAGCAGGTTCTCAAAGCTACCCAGTAACACTGGGTTCCATTACTGCCACTTGGCTCCCTCTTACATAGAACAGCCCTACATGTTCCCCAGTGCCACCCCAGCAAAGGGGCTTCACTTGAACTACCAGAGAGGGGCAATTGTCACACAAGAACAATCATTTTCTGTGATGGTAGGGGAATTTCAGAGCCTCCCAGAGGGACAGGGAACTGAACTCCCAAGTAAATTAGGCAGTTTTGAAATGTCTGACCTAGAGGGCACACTTCATTGTTCTTGTTCTCTGCCTAGATCATTATCTCTCTCTGGGTGTCTTCAGCATTAGTCCCTGCAGGGTAATAAAGTTTAGAAGAAGCTTGCTCATGCACAGTAGCTGTCTAGTCAACCCAAATATAAGCTGCTTTCTTGTGCCAGCACTAATCTGTTACTGATACCCACACTAACCATTATGAAGCTCCTTTTAGCAGCTCAGTATTGTAATGTAGGCATGCTGACAGTATGAGGCTTATAATGTAAATACTTGTGCACACGAGTTCATTGTTTATACTCTAAAAGCTATGCTAGGAGAAGTTGTTGGAACTGATTTTAATTGCAGTGAAAAGCTAGATTTGTGACTCCAGCGATAGTGTGCTTAAGGTCACAGCTGCTTTCTGATAAGAAGCTTCTCCAGAAGGCTGACTGACAGTTGCCACTGAGTCTTCTGGATCCTCACAACTAGTGATGAGGGCAACCGCACTAAATGATTTCTGGTTTTCACTTAACGATTTGATTTCTGTCACTGATGTCTCCGCTTCTTTTTCCAGCATCTTCTCTGTTCGATTCCATTCTTGCTCCTTCCTATCCAGCTGCATGGCACTGCAGTGAGGAGCATAAACCTCTGTAGTTTCCTCAAACTGCAAGCAATCCACTTTATAGTACTTTTTCTTTACATGTAAGACATCATTAAACCTATAGCCCCAAAGAATCTCTCTGGGCACGTACGAGCTTCTTGACTGATGTGAAGTTCCTGTTGAATCCCCTGTGTAGACAAATGTGACCAAGATCTCAAAGTTGTCCTTGGCCAAAGCTTTCCGATCCAAACCATACAAAGGACTCTCACTATTAATTTCATGCACTACTGTCACTGGTGTAACAAGTATGATCTGGTCATTCAGCAGCTTCAAGTCTTTGTATTCCATTGTCATCCTTCCTTCCTTGTCTTCCTTATAGCGCAGGAGCTGAGCTCGTACAGAGCCCTCCACCATGTGGTTTGGTCGGAAATCGCCAATGCGCCACATCAGGCAAAATTTATCATCCCTCAGGCCTACCACAGCATAGTAGCTGAAACGAATGGTTTGAGCTCTCTTTCGAGCTGTGGCCATTTTAGCCAAGGCTGCTCCGATGATGAAAGTGTCTATAATGCAGCTTAGTACTGACTGCAGGATAACCATCAGGATTGCCACGGAGCACTCCTCCGTAACGCAGCGGTAACCATAACCAATGGTCGTCTGGGTTTCGAGGGAGAACAGGAATGCCCCCGTGAAGCTATGAACATTTGCAACACAGGGGGTTGTTTCTTCATCGTTCAATAAATCTCCGTGTTGCATTGCTATCAGCCAGAAGACCAGTCCAAAGAACAGCCATGACAGAACATAGGACAGGGAGAAGATGACAAACATGTGACGCCACTTGATGTCCACCAGGGTGGTAAATATGTCCACCACGTAGCTCTCCCATTCCCCAAAGATGTGTTTGAAGTACACATTGCAGCTGCCATCCTTGTGGAGAAACCGCTTCTGCTGTCTTTTCATCCCCATTTCTGGGCTTTTTCTGCAAGAGCCTTTGTAACTGATCTTATTTCCCTGTATGTTTACAGGCCTATAGCAACCACTCTGTTCAGTCATCTTTCTCATATCTGCCTCGTGGCATCAGTTTACAAAACACACTTGTGGTCCCAGGGGCTATTTGTTTCCTTTGTTCATTGGAAATCTATGAAATAAAAGAAAAAGTTTATTTTTGTTTTTAATTTCGTATGCCAAACTCTGTAAAACTAAAACTAAATATACTCTCTGGCCATCATGAGCAATTTTCTGAGGAGTGCAGACTCTGACACTGATTACGCCATATAGCTCAAAAACTCAGACATTCAGCTAGAAAATCAACCGGCTAGAAATGTTCACATCAATCTTAAAATTTGTTATCTAGATGTAAGCAGAGTCCAAAACCTTTGCGGTGACCCCACTGTATCTCTTCCAAAGTTCTGGTGAAGTAGCATTCAAATCAGGATGGGCTTTCATGAACACTCACAAGGATGGCATGAGCTCTCTGAAACTTAGCCAAGCATTGAGGGTAGTCAGTTGTTCTGTGTTTGTTTTCCCACTCTAGAAGAAATGCCTAGGTAAATATTCTCATTCAGCCATAAGAATACAGTGTCATGGACTGACAAGTTCAGTTTTAACCAGAAAATGTTTCAACCACCCATTCGTCATTGTTGATATTTCAATATTGCACAGAAAAAAAATGCGTCAAGTGGTTTCTTTTTACTGAGCTAGAGCTAAAGAAATATATTTGCAGCTCACATGAAAAAGAAACGTCTCTGAGGTCCTACAAACCCTCGCAAATAATTCCTTAAAACAACAATAACAACAAAAGTCCAGTTGCCAAGAAGTATTTAGATTTTTATTAACAAATTTGGAGCAAACATGCGCTAATAAAATGTGTGGATGACACAACTTCAGAAAGTGATGTGAATTAGGAGATTCCTCTGTCAGATCAGAGAAAAAATTGGTGCCTTGGCAGATTGTAACTATGAATTTCAGCAGTATGAAGTGCTAGGCTGTGCATTCATTGACTAATAACAAGAATTTGTGTTAGAAACTGAGACCTCGTCAGTTGAAATCCATTAAAAAGCAAAGACTTAGCTGAAGTAGTCAGATACAGGATGCTTCTGAGTTACTTGTAGGATACAGCACTGAAAAAAGGAAATGCCTTTTCCTACAGATCTCCAACTCATTCTACTATATCCCAACCCCTAACACATATAACGCTGAAAAATCCGAAGCATATACCACTTCTTGAGGAAAAAACTCTCATTTTCCAAAATTGTGAGCTTTCAGTGGAAAAATGGCAAAGACTTTTCCCATTTTTAAGCTGGTTTCATGTGAGAAGAGCTCAGATGTAGGCATACAGCGAAGCCAGAGTATTCATGGAAAATGAATTTACAGAAATGTTTCCCAGTTCGTAGTCTTTTTTTCTCAGCTCTTCATTCACTTTGCAAACGTATAAACGACTGCACACAGTTTAAGGCAGAAGAGAGTCAGGCCCATAGAGTGTAATATATAGTGGATGGACTAGATTAACAGACTGAGAACGCTTCTCCCATCCAAGTAACAATGACAAGCATGCATGGACACTATTCCAAAAACACTTAAAAGCCAAACATAGTTTCCATTTCTTTTTTCTTTTCTTTTCTTTTTTTTTTTTTTCTTTTTCTTTTCAGTACAGAAATGAATGTGACATATGGTGTCGTAGCCTCAGAATGTGGCCTGCATTAAAAAACACAACATTAATGTTTCCAAAAATACTTCTTGGAATACAGTCTTTGGAAACATTCATATGACTTGCTTTACTCATTGCTTTAAACAAACACTTTAGCCTGGTCCATTGACGACTCCTGACCTAACATTTTATAAGTCGTAATTAACAACAAACAAAAGCTAGAAGCTGTTGTGCAATTTTTTTAAGAACCTCATGATGTGAGGTGTGAAAATGAAGCACATTGTAATCAGGAGTCGATATGTCATTACACACAACACGTACTGAGGGTTATGCTGTTTTTCTTATTGACTGCTTCAGATGAGCGTGCCTTTAAATTACTCACAAACATCTTGCTACTCTAAGCAGAGTTCCCAGTTCATGAAAAAAAGACTACTGAGTTGATTCCACTCCCTACTGTTGCCTTCAGCAAATAATCATATTTCAAAAATGGTGTTGTGCTGGTACCATCTTTAACTGTCGATGGTGTTGGCAACAGTGATAGACTGTCAGACGTGCAACTAAGTGGAAAAGTCCACCCAAATTTTACAGTAGTCCATGATTTTTGGAGAGAACTTTGTGATTCCTCATGCATTAAGAGCTTTCACCCCACTTAGGCTCTCTCTTAAGTACAGGTGGTGGTTATATATATATATATTCTTGTGAGTGCCTCGGGTGGGGTTCTGACTGGTGTAAATGAAGCCATGCAGTTAGATGCTGGACTGGATTTTGCAAAACAATTGTATGAGTATGCCTATAGTATAATATATAAGAAATATATAACATAATATATAAAATAATATATAACATATAACATGTGTATGTATGTAACATACAACATATATAGCATTTGACATATAGTATGTAATATGTGATATATAATATATGATATATAGAGAGCAGATCTATAAGAAGAAGGAACATGATGCAGAGCCTTTTCAACCAGAACCAAATAACCTACCCCTGGAGCTAGATGGATTAGAATAGAATCATTGCAGAGGAAAAGTAACACATATATTGCTCTCAGTTAATCTTTCTCCATCGTGTTGAAAATTGGCTTGCTCAGAGCCATTTGGCATTGCACAGTGGAGACGTGCCCCAAATGACCTAAAATCCCAAATGTGCTTGAAAGTCTTAGGAAATAGCCTCCTCAGTCACTCAAAAACATCTACAAATGTTGCCCAGTATTTTGGGTGTGCTTAAAGGTGAGCCAAGTCCGAACTTTTCCAGGCTACCTCTTCAAGTCTCCTGAGTGCAATAATAATCATGCATCATAATTAATAACTCTTTTATATTGTCTGATGTTGCTCAGAACGTTTTAAGTCTAAAAAAAAACATCCTTCAGTGTTTCTGAATTATGTAAGCTTGTATTACGATCTGCACTTCATTCATGGGGACACTTTTTAAAGTGATTTTCCTATTTCAAACAAGAGGCACCGAGGCCAGATGTTCATTGCTTGCTCTACGGAGACACTTTGCCTTTTGCAGAGCAGCCTGAAGGCTATTATTACTACCAAAGTTTAAAGAGGAGAAGAACCACAGACTTATAACCAGACTTCTGCACCTCAATCTTGGAGCCATGTCAAATATCTTATTTTTCAAAACGGACAAAATATTTTACACATCCCGAGATGCCCGTAGGAATTGCATTAAAGGTCCTACTACCTGGTAAAGATTAACAAAGAGGATGGGGGAGGATTTAAAAACATTCCCTACTCACTAAGGCTCATGGATCAGTTGCTGAAAATGATTCTCAGATGTTGCCAGGAAGTGTATTCATCTTCCTCTAACAATCACAAACCCTCACCCTTTTTTTGCCTTGCTTTTACTTTCTGTATGTGTTTTATTTTCCCCCTTTTGCTTCTGGGCATGTTTGTACATATCATAAGCCTCCTCTTGCATACTATCCTGTCCTTCAGAGCAAGAAGTGCATGGAAATTTACAGCACTTTTGGTAACCATACATATAAGCATATTTAACCCCTACGTACTGGCTGATTAGAGATAAAAATTGAGCAGCAAAGTTAGACAGGATAGAAGGAAGAGAGTAATTGAGAAATCTCAAAGATTTCATTAGGGTAAATGCCAGAGAGAGTTCAGAAGTTCTTCTTTATGAATCAGACTCAGAGTTCAGAAAATAAGCAAATACTCTTAATTATCTGAGCCAAGGCGAGGATCTTACTGTGTTGTGTACTGCAGCATGACTGCAGAAAGCTGTGTTCGTAGGGTCTGCACAATGACCCCCAAACTGGTATCTCTGAAATTTTCACCCTGATTAGATATGGGAGAAAGGTAAGTACATACACCGGTTTAAAAGGCCATAAAGTAGTGCAGTGGCAGAACTAGGAACAAACTCAGCACCTAATTACATCCATTTAAGAGTTACAACAAAGCAAACACTAGTAGAATCAAGCCTTTGTATTATATTTATCATCTTAATCTAGTTCCTCTTGAATAGAGCAGTTGTACAAGAAGAACTCTTGATTGTCATCAGCTCTCTCAGAAGCTTTAAGCATCATGTTAAGGCTTAAAGACTTTTAAAGGCTTTCAGTAAATGTAACCCGCAACTTCGTTGTGATATTTTGAGTTTAGGGTTTAGCGTTTTATGGGGATAATTCCTGTACTGCACCTTAACCTAATGCCTAACGAGTTGTTGTTACACCCATTTTATGACTTTATTTTCCCATTATATAAACATGTAGAAGCAAATTTTTGTTCAGTGACAACTTCAGTCAACAGTCTGTTTGTAGAGCATTAAGCAAAACAATGTGAAGATCTTGGTTCCGGAATAATTATGTTCTGAAGATGAGATCAAATCAAAAATAAGACAACTCGAAGCCTCCGAATGAAGCTGGGTCCTCTCTGCTCAACTCCACACACATGGAAGTGGATATCTCTCTTGCACTGGCTTAGCAATCACCTCAGTTTCCCACTTCAGTTTGGAAAAGGTCTGAAAGGTTTCCAGTTTTAGTCATTGTTGTGTAACCCTGGAAGTCTTTGAGCTCATAGACCACAAATGTGACAAGTAGAAAGAAGCCTTTTGAGCTGCCTTGGAACTGACTCAGATACTTGTTCCCTAAAAAAAAAATCCAACCAACAACAACAACAAAAAACCACCACAGAATCTAAATAAATCTATCGTAGAACAGTTAATACTCTTTTTTTCCTTCCTTCCTTCCTTCCTTCCTTCCTTCCTTCCTTCCTTCCTTCCTTCCTTCCTTCCTTCCTTCCTTCCTTCCTTCCTTCCTTCCTTCCTTCCTTCCTTCCTTCCTTCCTTCCTTCCTTCCTCCCTCCCTCCCTCCCTCCCTCCCTCCCTCCCTCCCTCCCTCCCTCCCTCCCTCCCTCCTTCCTCTCATTTTTAGAAAGGGAATCAACTTTCCCTTGCATCAGAAAAGTCATATTCTTGTTCTGTAACATGAAGAGTAAGAATATTCATATTCTTTTATATTTACTTATCTCCATCTCATCTTAGACCCCCACAGATGACTGAAGAGTATTTCTGCAAGGGGAAGGAAAAGGCAAACTCCCCTAAACTGAACCTGACATATTCCCAGAGCCAGAGCTCTGGGGATCAGAGCTGAAGGAGAGGAGTCTTCATCCCCGAATCCATACCAGTGCACTGTCAGATCATACATGCTCTTGTGTTGACTTAAATGAGAGAGCACATCCAAACCATGAGCTTCGATTGCAAAACTCTTAAATTCACACTGATTTATATGCAGCCATTGGAGCAAAGCTTTAAAACAGCTCAAATTTCCCTAAAATTAAAGTTTCCTTGTACTAATCACTTCAGATTAGATGACCGAATGCAGCAGTGGTTGGCAGGGCTGCAGTTCAACCAGCAGAGTGACTGTCAGATTGGAAATACACAGTTGTGAGAGCATCATCTTACAAGGAACACCATTCCTCTCCATCATTTTGTGAATGTAGGTCTTTCAACTGCAAAGATTCCAAATACAGAAATAAAAGCACACTTTAAATGTGCTAAGCTCGGAGAAAAGGATAATTCTTGGACTTCTTATTCAAAACCTCAGTGCAGGAAGAAAACCTGGAATATCAGTATATAAGTGTTTATTAAACATTTTATAAGATAGATATAAATAGCACAAAGCAGCAGACATTTTGCACGCATTTTAAAGTAATGCAACTGTGCTGTAATCTACACTGAAACAATTCCCAGTAAGAGATATATTGGCATTTAATTCATCTAAGTGAAACCAGATCTCCTTAAAATAAAGAAAAGAAAAAAAAAAAAAGAAATCTGCCCCTTAAGTTTGAGATGACAGACTCTGACAGTTACTTCTTGATGAAGAGTGGATACCAGTTTCAGAGCCATGGGACAGGTTTATAATGAACAAGGCCCCTCATTACAACTCAGAGTGACTCCCAAAATCTGTAGAAAGCTGAAAATGTCTATTTTAATCTATTCACACTGTATGCACTGCTTGGTCGTAGCCAAGAGCAAGCAGTGGAAACACTGAAATACCAAGAGAAATGGAAAGTGCTGGCAACTTGAAACTCTTTATTTCAGGCCTCACTGCCATTCTTTGTCTCAGACAGTTTGGCAGGGGTGAAACCTGAAACTGCTCACTCTCAGGACTCTCTTCCCCTTTTCAGCCCTGAGCTCCCAGACACTCCTATACCAGGACAGCTGGGCACAGCATGCTCTTAACAGCTCAAGATCCATGCCAGCATCTCCTGGTGCAGCTGTAGGTGGTAGAAACACATGTGACATGCAGTGCACAGGCAGATTTCAGCCAGGGAGCAGCCAGCTCCCTGCATCAGTGCTGCCTTCATATGCTATGTCCCCAAGCATAGCAAGGAGACAGGGAGGCCAAGGGAGCATAGCAAGGAGCATAGCAAAGGAGGCCAACCCTTAAAGGTGACCCTGCTGTGTTAACAGTGCTGCCCACCCCCCCACAGAGGTGCAGCAGAGTCCATGAATCATCATATCATTATTTCCTGCTGCCTGAAAAGCCCTCCTTTCTGGTTCTTAGCCCATGAGATATGAACCCTGTGCATTTCAGGGCTGAACTGATAGGACCAGAGCTTTTATCTCTGGTAGGGTTCCTGCAGCCTCAGTTCTAGAAAGTGGTAAAGCATATCCTAGACATGGCAATCTAACAGCTATTGCAGATATGGAACTGAAAATATTCATTTTATGTCCAGTTTTCTTCCAGTGCAATTCAGCAGCCAACCTCTCAGTAACTTCAGCAGGCACAGCCTGCTGGGCTTTCATTTTAATCTAAGTTAGCTGTGAGGCAATTGAATATAAGTATTAGGACTAATTACAGTTTCCTTCTCCCTGACACACTCATGTCAAAATCGACACACGCTGTAGGTTAATTTCAATAGCTTGGCAATATTCTCCACACATTGAGCCTTATGAGTTGTATTCAGCCTATACAAGCACAGAAAAAAATCTTCGAGGAACTTTTCCACTGTATTTTGCTGGCAGAGAGCAATAGAACAGTTTGTTGCAGCTCTTAATAGACATGATGTAATAATGTGTTCAACAATAGGTAAGTGGCAGGGCATGAACAATGACAGAATGAGATCAGATCGTGCCAGCCACTTTCGGTTAACAGGACCAACACCCTCAGCTCTGTTATTTGCTACAGTTCAGAGCTGCTATATCTCTTCTCTAAACACAGGGGATAATTAATAAGGTATGAGTCTGGGGGCAGGAAAGAGACAATATTCTACAAGGGTTCTTCTATTTGCAGGGACTTTTTTTTTTTACTGCTCCCTGAAACAGAAAGCATACTCCTTTTCTTCTATTTTCTGGAGTACGTTGTAAATCAAATATCCAGGGAAGGGCTGGGACATACGAACACTGTCTTCCCTGTTGCACTCTTTATTCAAATATGTCTCTAGAATAAGAAAGGGGAGTAGATACCAGGTGCAGTTAGGTGCAGTTAGATCCCATGTATTCCAGTGTTCCCTGCTCCTACAGCTCTCTGTACACGTCAAAAACAACTGAAAGAAGAAAAGGCTATAAGTCTTTAACCAAACTAACCTTGCTTGAAGATCAGAGGATTCTTTATATGGCTTGTGCAAATTTTAATCCTGCCAATTCAAAAGACAGCAGTTTTGACAATGCAGAGACTTGTGTTGCTGTCAGTTGAGCTTGGATTAGATGCCTTACTACTGCATTTTGTATATGGATTAGAATAGAATAAAAGAGAGTCCCAAGTTAACGTGGTGCGTGAACTGTGTTCAACAGGTGAGAGAAACAAGACCTGAGTAGGAAGCATGAGGATCGAAGATTTTCTGTTAAAGTTTGTTCAGCCCTGGTGAAGAGCTCCTGAAGAGAGCTTGACACCAGTTGTTGACTTGTAATGGCTATCGGGTGCAAGGGGGAACACCTGCAGGTTTCTACTCAAACCAACTTTGAGCTGCTGTCTTCAGCATGAATTCCCTTCTAATTCTCAGAAGCTGTCTCATTGCACCTAACGAAATATCTCAGATGCCAGTGAAATCACAAAAGCCTTTAGCATTTTGAATCTAAAATATGGTCTAGTAGTGATGATTTTATGTTACTGCCCCGAGCAAATGGTGAGGAGAAGGAAAAAAGTTTAGGACAGGTGAATAAATGAATCCCATTCACACTAATTAGGAAATGTCACAAACAAAAAACAAACAAAACTGTTGATTCCAGCTGTCCAGCCTTTCCCCAAATCAAAGGTAAATATTAGTTAAGGACCAAGCCAAACAATGTACCAGTGCTTTTTTTTCAGGGGAAAGCACCAGAAACTTCTGTAACAGACATTAACACATGTAGTCAGATAAACCAGGCAATCAAAAACTATGCTTCAAGAAATCTGTTTATCAATCATCACTAGGGTCAAGAATGACTATTTTTCTTTCTGAGCAGCTCTGTATGACTCATGTGCGAACATAGAAACAACAGAAGACCACCTCTGATATGCCTCGATGTGGTTTTATCTCTAGTCTGGTACAGGGTATCATGTAGCTTAGTTTAGACTAAGGTTGGAGCTGCTCAGCCAAAGCCCACGGTCCTACGTGGCATCCCAAGGTTTAGGTTCTTCATCCAAACCAAGACATGCTTCCACGTTTTTCAGACTATATTTGTCACCACTTTTCAAAAGCTTGTGAAATATATTAAATGGTTTCAGAGATCAGAAGCCTGATCCAAAGTCTAGAAGTCAGCAAAGTGATTCTCTTCAATGTCTCATTTTGGATCAGGGCTAGCTGTTGGGTTTCTTAGTATCACCACAGGCAGTATCCGTCGTCAGAATTGGCTTGGTTTGCTGGAATTAGAGCAATATTTTCTAAGGAACAAGGGCTTTCCTCTAATCTTCATTTTCTTTGGTTCATAGAATTTGGCAGAATATAGACTTTCCACATTCCTACTTAACTCCACTGAGATCTACATGAAATTTGGGAACAGGAAGATTCTTTCAGAGATGACTTTCAACACCTTGTAGAGCAGATGGCTGAATCTTTGTGTCTGCATCCTCATGAGCCTTGGTCTCAGCGTGGATGCGTGTGATCTGGAAAGGAGGTTACTACAAATTTCAATAGTTGCTTATATTTTTTTTTCAGAACTTACACTCAGCATGGTGTTGGCTGCTCTTGTTTTCAACTGTTTTTCTCTTCCAGGCTTCAGTAGCCCAAGTTACAGTTGAAGTTTTGCAAGAATAATTAACGTGGAAGTGGAAAATCATGTGTGTCTGTGCGTGTGTGGACCATACATCCAAGAGCCTGATTTTTACTGCAATGTGTGACTTGCAAAACTTCCTTTTAGATCTCTTAAGCTATCCCAGAGCTTATTCCTGACCATCTGAATAAGGCTCTGAAGACAGCAAGTAGTATTTTAAGAAATTCAGAGAAAGGCAGAATCTTTGTTTAATTCTTGTCTCTTCTCCCCATCTTTTCAAACATATTTAGCTAAGTTACTCGTTCCTTTAAAGATGGGAACATTCATCTTGAATCAGAGCTGTGTTTTATTTATGGCAGTACTTACTCTTTAATAGCAGTCAATATCACATATTTAATGATGTAAGCTCTATTGATCATTTACTGCTCAATATACAAAGCTTCTCTTCTCCATCCCATTCAAAACTTTGTATAACAGATTTAATGCCTAATTCTGAAGTTTAATGCCTAATTCTTAAGATCCTTTTCAATTTTTCCACTGATTAACAAAATTTCAAGCTGTTTCCAAAGGTAGAAATACTTATGTAAAAAAAAAAACAACATACCTCTGTATAAAACTTGCCTTTAACTATAAATATGAGTTTAGGGTTTATTTCTTGGATTTTTGTCTTTCAGTGATTTGCACAGAGGCTGACTATGTCTCCTTCAGTGCCCCAGGTCTATGTCTCTGTGCCTGATCTTCATATGGAATATTTTCACTCCGCAGTACTACTGACTGAATGAGCTACTTGTGGAAGGTTCATTTCATTTCAAGATATTTGTAATGAACCTGTTCAGTCAGCCGTGTTTTTCCTGTTTTACTTCTCAAAGGCAAACACTGTGAACAAGTGAGCAGATCTTATCAAAACGATGTTAACAAAAATACATCAAATAAAAATACGTTACATTACAAATGTCAACACCAAAAAAAGAGGAGAGAGAGCCCTGAACTGCAATTTAATTGGTTTTATGGCCAAAGGATTGTTTTGGGAAACAACTTTTTCTGTTTTACCTCATAGGTGCTATGCCTCTATGAAAAGCATCTCATTCATGTGTTACACACTAACTTCGTAGGGCTGTAGTCAGCATGCTGTTGAACCATCCTAAACAGAATTTCATTCTTTGGTTTGAAATTTTCATTTGAGTGGCCCCCCCACAGTGTTCTTCAAACTAGTTGGGAGTTAGAAGAGTAATTAATCAACAAAATTAAATTCAGAAGTGATACACCCTGACTATATGACAGATATTTTGGCTGTTATTTTCCCTGCATCTTTTTTTTTTTCCCCTCCTGTTTTCACTGATACAGAGCATCACTTATCCTGCCACAAAGCCAGAGTCGCTCAAAAGATCCAGAAATCCGTAGGTTATTAACTAAACCTCAGAACACTACCGAGGCCTGACGAGCTCCAAATCATGTGAACTTGGACTGGTGGCATTCTTCCTTAGGAACATTTTGTGTAGTGCTAAGCTGTATTCACTTCATACTCAAAAGATCTTCAGGGAATTAAGTCTGTGAAAAACATGAAGTGGTGTTTCCCACAGAAAAAGCAAGTCACACCACTTGGGTGTCTAAGTCTGGGAGCAACTGCAATTCTTATTATGCTCAGGAGGGAAAGTACAGATTAAGGAGACTAAAAAGTAACCTGAAAGGTCCTGGAAAGAAGCCAGAAGAACTGTAACAAAGGCCAAGCAATCTGAAAACAATAATGTCACAAAACATCCCGCAGAAAGAAACAAGGATGAATCTCCAGTCCATATGAATGCTAGATAGATGAAGTTATCTCCCAGCTAACTGCCAGCACAAACATCATTTACAAAGCTTGACAGCTGCACAGCAATTAGGAGAGGAGCTTGTGTTTAAAGGCAGAAGCAGCAAGTGGGTTCCAACAACATTATGACGCGTATTGGTAATTATGACATGATGACATTGATTTGGTCTCGGAGTGTTTTTCAAATCAGGACTTGAGATCTCTTTGTTCTCCTATGTAAAACCCAGCTTTGAGGTCATTCTTCTGCTTACACACCCTTGGCTGTTTATGAACAACCTTACAAAACTCAAAGCCCATTTCCCATTGAGGAAGACAAGAAACAGGTTGTGTCATTGTCTGGCTCAATTGTTCTCTGTAACTACATAACAATGCCAAAGAGAGCGATACTTACTTGCTTTAAGTTTTGTTCTTGTAAAAGCCCCATATCAACAATGAAAGGATATGCCTGGTGCAGAGGTTTGATTGAGAAGAATCTGTTTTTCATATTAAAGTGAAATGAATGAGACTGACATCTATCTATTTGAAAGGGAAATCAGTTGAAGGTTCAGTGAGGTACTCATCTATAATGAATGCTAAGGGCCATTTCTACCATTTATCATTAAAACAGATAACTCTAGATGTCTGTGTGTGACAGGAGTCCCATACTGACATCCCAAAGGATGCCAAGACAAGCTGTTTATGCTTTTGGCTTCAGGGTAGAGTGGAAGACTTTCGAACCCTGATCTGATATTTCCTTAAAACTGCAGCAGTGTATTCTCCTCTTCTGGTTTTATGCACTGTTGCTCCTAGCAGTGGCTGCATTTTATCAGTTTAGAAAGCACTTTAGAGTCTTTCGGAATAAAAAGATTGTTTGGGGGGAAGTTGGAAAAATGTCAGTAGAAAGGATGAAATATTGTCCCACGCCCTTGCTTTACTGAACAGAGAGTCTTTTCTTCTAGTGTTGGTTTAGGACTTAATCCCGCCAGGTCCTGTCTGTCAGCAAATAAAATCAGGTTTAAGAGGATGAAAAACCATCCTAGAAATCACCAGAAACTATTTTGTTAGCAAGAAATTGAGGAAGTGCTTAAGTTCTCCAATAGACTGGGACCAGAGTACTCAGCGCCCTGCAGAAATGAGCCTTCAGTTCTTAGAACCATTGTGTCCAGAACAGCCATTCATGAAGGCTTTGTGCAGAGAGGCTGAATTTCACTCACTTGGAAGATATTCTTTATAAGCCCCCGAGACACAGACTCTTTGGTTGATTTGGAAAATAAAATGATTAATAGCATTTTACAAGGTTTTCCCCTAAACAGTTTTCACTTAAGGGCTGTCACAAGCTAAAGAAATTGTAGGAATAGTGTCAATCTGATGACATAGTGGCAATAAATCCTATTGTACAGGATTACGTTTTTACTCATTAAAATGCTTTGACCTATTGTCATCCAAGTAGAACCACATTCCACTGGCTGTTCAGAAGGTTCTGATTTCACTCTTGATTGTTACCAGGGCAACTGCACCTCAATCCAAAACTGCTGCACCAATCATTTAACTTGATTTGAATAGACTCTTGTAGATAAAACAAAGACCTAATTATTCATTCTCATTGAAAAAGTCAAAATCAAATCTTCCTGAGAAGTGAATAACAGAAACTCAGAGGATTTATTTCAGCGATATTTGTTGGTGATTTTTGTGTGTTTGCTTGTTTTGTTTTGTTTTCCAGGAAGCACTAATTGCCTCATTTATTTGGAGAATAGCTAGCTGTGTGATAAAATGCCATGAAAACATGAATATTCTTAGCCTATCCAATGCAAGAATGCACTAGAAATCTCACCACAGACCACTGCTGGAAAGAGTTTTCACTCAGTTTTGGAGAAGTAAAAGAATTTTCATTAATAGTCAAACAGCTGGTTAACGCTTGTGAGTGGAAATAGGGATGTTGGAATTTTCCCACTGAGATTTCTGGTGGAAAGCAGGCTGTGTTTTATGGCATCTTCTTTTAGAAATATTAAGTTTGTATATCAATTCATTTGAGCTATCTTTGAGTGGGAAATTGCCAGTTTGAAAACGTGTGCGCTCTTCCAGAGCTGCTAAGGATCAGTGCTTCTTGGAGAAAAAAAAAACCTGACCATCTGGACATGTCAGAAATCAAGCCCGTAACGTTAGATCAGTTCTGATCAGAGCCAGGATACAGTCTTGCAGAGAAACAAGATGATGCTGGTGCTGCAACACAAAATCTATGCTCTTAAACCGAGGTACACAGCTCATTCTGATGCCGTTCTGAAAACAGTTTGAGAGAGAACATTTTAAGATGAACTAAAGATGCTTTGTGTTCAAAGTTGCCTCACAAGTGGAGATGCTTTTAGTTCTTATATATGGAATATTTCCAGCTAGTTTTACTCTTCTACCCTAATGAGTCTTCATTTCACATTCTGCAGTCAAACCGTGCCTTGCTTTTCCTTTGGAGTGCAGGAAAACTTGTCTGAAAAATCATTCACTGAAACTACTTCTGCTCAATTTGTTTCCCAGACTGTTGATTTTTATCAAATGTCAATTTTTAGACCTCCTCAGCCTAGCACTTACCTGCCATCCTCTACCATGTTGACAGCAAAGAGAAACCAAAAATGCAATGCTTCCTCAGCTGAATCCTTCCACAGGAAATTAAGGACTGAAAGTCTCTTTGCTGTTCCAATTCTCCAATCCAGCATGCCACCACAAATCACATTTGAGTAGCTGAAGCATATTCTCCCGTCTGCACTCTGAAAACAGGACTTTTAGCTGCTTTAGAAACAGGAACCATTGTTACCATCATGACTGCAAGCTAAAGAAAATGAACAGTTCCCTGTGAGAAGCAGCTCAGTGGCTTTTTGGGTTACAGCATTCCTTCCTGCTAGACAGGATGGACAAGTAGTTAAAGAATTGGATCAAGTTCCTGTCCCAGTTTAAAAAGCAAATAGAAATCTGGGGTTGTTTTCTGTTTGTTTGGCTTATTTTTATTTATCATCTGGCATTTTAATTGCACAGCAAGTTACTGGAAATGGATATTCTGTTCCCAAGAACAGTTTCGTGCTCATAGTAAGAATGTTGGGGAGGAAAGGTAACTAATAAAACAAAGAAGAACAAGGCATCAGCCGATCTAGAGAATAATCTTCTTACCAGAAGATGCAAAATGAAGTGAATCAGCAGTGTCCTGCTGAAAGGCAGAAACTTTCTCAGTGTGAAGTGGTTTCCAACTGATCTTTCCAAGGACTGTTCAGAATCCCTTCTGCCAAAAGGGTGTCTCAGAGATTTCAGCCCCCTTGTCTAGTAACATTTCATTTGCAAAAGGTCGCATCCTGAGAAACAGCTTCCTGAACAAATGACTGATACATCAGTTCCAGATCTTTCTTCCTCCAGAAGGAAAACACATAAAAGTCTTGGTAAGAATTTAACTTGTATTTCTGATATTTCTTTCCTTTTCTTGTAGTGCTGACTCATTATAGCTGCACTGGTGAAATACATCTAACCTATGGATTGCTTGAATATTGCCTGAATTTAGCAAGTGTGCTACTGGTTTACTCTGACTGATCAACTGACATTTGCTAAGCAATTTAACCAAATGTACTGTAATCCTTGCTTTTGGCAGTACACATCTCTAGGGAGCATGCATGACTTAGTGGAAACAACCTTCTTGTATCAGTCTATTCACACCCTTTTGTAAGAGTAGGGAAACAAGTGTATCAGGATGTTTGCCTGCTCCCGTTTCAAAAATGCCCATCAATATTGTACCATGTGTCATGTAAATGCCTCGAGCCTTCTTGGCATTACTTTAAATCAGCTAAGCAAAAGGAAACAAAAGAGAAAGCAGTAGGAAGATCCGAAAGTGCTGTGAGGCCAATTAGTACAGTCTCTGCAGATAACGAAAAAGAAATAATTTTCCCCCTTTCCTTCTTTCAGTGACTAATTTCTGTTACTGTAAGAAGATGTGAGGAATGTGCATCCTCACTTCTTCTCCATCTCCTAAAGTCACTTGAAAAAGCATTCACCACTGCATTCTGGTTCTGGCAGGAAAGCTTAGAATAATAATACAGAAAATACAATCTGTAAAAAATTTGTTTTGTGCTCAATTAAAAGCTTGCACTCATTCTGTACGACCACAAGTGTGTCAGAAGTAATATGAAACACCAGCTTGAATGCTCCCAGGAGCTCAGGCAACCAGAGGAAAGGAAAGGAGATACAATCTAAGGGCTTTAGGAGCATTTTTACAGTAGTGGCAATGAGAACAAACTGCCTTCAGACCACCCCTAAGATGGATCACCTCTATCTTTTTTCCAGGCTCAGAGCACTGTGGTGGCTACTTGGCATAGGAGGAGAGTTTCCTTCCTAAACTATGGCACAAGCACAAGTATTAGAGGAAGTTTACCAACAAGAGGAAGCTAATGTAATCAAATCCCTGACAAGGGCATTGCAAGCCATGCAGTGAGTAGCATAACAATTGTATTGTCTTTACCATCTTTCAACCATGTTCTACCCACTGGGTTAGTGTTACTAGACAGCTTATCTTCCACAGGCACTCCATGAGAGTGGGAATGAAAATAGTGAGGAAAGGAAACCCTACCAACTAGCTTGCCTTCCACATGACCTTCCTAGAGCCTCAACCTACTTAGAAAAACTTTTTTAGTTTTCACTACAGTTTGAAATGTTTATCCAGGATTTAGAAATACAGAAACAGTTATATCTCATGGGGATAAAATAATTCTTTTCTTACTTTTGCTTGCAGATTCTTATAACAAACCAGCTTCTCTCATCGGACTCATTGCAGATACAGTTTTGTGCACAAATTAATACGTGATCTTGCACACAGCTACTCAGCCCTAATAAAATTGTGTGCATTCCTGTACTTCATGCCTTCATCCTAGGCCCCTCTTCCCACAATTGCTCTAAAAAACTGGTTGCCCAGACCAGACTCATAAGGCAAGCTTTGGACCAGAACGATTTCTTCTGACTCACACTCATTTTAGCCAACATTTCTCATAGTCTGTAACCTTCAATTTCCTCTGGTATTAGCTGAAAGTGCCTCTGCTGGTCTGCCCTCCTGACTGAAAAATTCACGCGGTCGGTTCTTCTGCACCTTTGCTTTGTTCCTCCTCCGGTAATGACAAGTTGGAAAAACCCACCAGAAATGGACAGCCAGGAACAGAGGAATGTAGGAATTGCCAATGTGGATCAGACCCACAGTCTGTCTGGTTCTGTATCCTGTCTCCACCACGGGCTAATACCAAATGCTCCAGGAGAAGGTGTAAGAGCCCTGCAATAGGCAGCTTTGGAAGAACTTCCCTCCTCAAACAAGTTCTCATCCCGCTCTTCAGTAATTAGAGGCTGGACTCAGCCCTGAAATTACACGGCTTAATATCCTTCCCAAGCATGTCTCTGTACAAGCAGGTCTGCCCATATTTAATATTCAAATGAACACAAAATCTCCTGAATTTCTGTGTTGTAGAGAACAGTGTTTCCAAACAACAGCTAACAAGCTGCCAGGGTACAATGCAAAACAACTTCCCATGGAACAAGATAAACTGTTTATTCGCATACAGGTCGTTTAGTAAGTTTAAAACTCTGTGAGGTAACAATTTCTATTTACATGTATACACACACACACAGACAAGCATAATTCAGGAAATCAGAAATGAGCTTTACCTTAATATCTGCTGAGATCTGAAAGAATCTCTGCTTCACTCCCTCCTTTTTTCTCTCTCTCCCTCTCTTGCATGGCTGGACTGACAGGTTGGCAGAGCTGAGAACGACAGGTTGGGTTTGTTTTTTTAGGCACAACTCCTCCCCCTCTCAAAGAGAGAAAAAAATGCAAGACAGCTTGGGAAAAGTTCACAGAAAATCCCATCCTTTCAGCACATTAGATCTGACGAGAAATATACTACATTTGGGAGTCCAGCAGTTTTCCTATTTTTTTTTTCTCAAAAAGGCTCAAAGTTTACTTTGCAATAACTATGAAGCAAGCAGAGGATTTACACCAGGAACTAATTTGACCCCAGATCTTTCCCGTGTCTCTGATAACTGATCCAACAGATAATTACAGCCCCTTTCAGACAGCCTCGACAACAATTTCTTTACAAGTGGAAAGGGCTTTTACAAACAGCACAAATGTCTTTGGGCCTCAGACTTTATCTCTGCATAAAAGCCACCAGCAGACATCTGACATCCTCCTTTTTCTCCCGGACTCTTCTGCTCCTGCTAACCTGCCTGCACTTGCAGCAGAAAACAGGTTATTTTAAACTCCTGCTTCACTCTGCCCTCTGACTTTGTTGCTGGCTTGTCACTGTCTCTTGTAACACTGATCCCTGCTGGGTATCTCAGGGAGATTTGGGAGAGTCCTTTAGCAGCCTCACTGGCCACGGTAGTAAGAACAATGTAAAAAAGGGCATGTACAGCACAAGGCAGTGCTATCACAGCTGTGTGCTTCCACTGGCCTTTACCAGTGTTTTGGCCCACTTAGATGTTATATTTTCCTGGAAACATCAGGTTTTTTTTTTAAGTTAGCCAATTAGAGCGTTACACCCAAGATGCAGATAGTGTTCTTTCCTTGACCCTATTAATAGGGCCTTCAGATTAGGGCACTATCAAAGCTCAGCCTGCTACCATTGCTGTGTGCCTGTATGCGTGTGGATGTGGAGACCCATGGGCAGAGCCATTAGTTACTAAGTGATAAGAAGAAGGAATCAAGAAGTTTATGGCTGGTGTTGAAACATCCTCTACATTTCTACTTTCCTGTAATCGATCAAAAGGACTGAGAGGCAAGTCTCTTCTGTGCTATAATGTTTTTCTTAGGATGGCAGTTTTGGCACAAATCCGTAATTTCCACAGCCTGCTCTCTGCAGAGTAGCTGTCACTTCCTTACCCTGCTGTTTCAAGCAGACATACAGTAGACTAATGACAGTCATCTGCATAAATTTGCATCATAGACTCCTTGAATAGAATCCATATCTCCTCTGGGTCAGATTTGCAGCTGGTTTATAACAATGAAGTCTCCTAGACTTCATTTACCTGCGTCACTACGGCGAGCATTACAGCATTCAGCATGCTGATAAGCAACAGCTCCACAAAGCCATAAGCCTTCCAAAACTTTTGGGAAATAAAAACAGCCAGTTCAATTTAAAATTACAGCGAACTAGATTATAGGTGAATTCAAAGAGCACACACAAAGTCAGTATGACATCATATGCAGAAATGCCTGGTTGCATGTCTCACTAGTTAAACTTCTTCACTATTTCCTATGTCAGGAAGGGCTATGCTCATCATTCCAGAACCATCTTCTGTTTCTCTCAGTTTCTTGCAGAATGGATTTTTGTTCTACATCTTCTACCAGGCAACTGCTCTCAATTGTGTTCAGGTGCCTACTTAAGATTTTCAGGGAGATAACATAAATGCTAAGAAGTCTTTCCTGACAGTAAAACAGGCTAACTGAATCCAGATAGAACTGGTCATAGCCAGCCCCAAAGTTCAGCAATAATGAATCATAGCTGAATGCACCAGTGCCTGTTGAGTGCCTCTATGAAGTGGGAAACCGTTCTTAAAGTTACAGCATTGTAATGATCTTCATGTTTTTGCCTCAATTTCTAATACATAGGATGGAGATAAGAATGTTATCAGCACTGGTTGCATACCAGGCTCAGCTTTACAGTATCAAGGGTAGATTTACTAGCAGAACTATCGAGCTGTAGCTTGCTTTGGCACTCCGACATGACAGCCTTCTCAGTCCTCCCTTCTCAGCATTATGAGGCTAGAGATCCACATCCTTTGCAACTTGCAGAATGCTTAAGGAAACAGCATAGATCCAAAGAAGTTTATTTTGACTGCCCCAACAACTTGGTGTCAAAAGCTCATACATGCCCATTAAAGCACTCCTGCTTTACTTTTGGCATATTGATCCCACATGGTCTGGCCAGCCTGTGGGCTTCTGGAAGAAGAGAGAATGTGCCAATCTTCAGCTATAGCTTCCTGTTCAGTCCCTGTCCAGTCCCTGCAAGCTGGGAGTGTGATACATTTGTATGAAACATTTTACAGTCTCCCTACCCCTTCTTTACAAGGCTGTGTTTATCCAGGGAGCTAAGGGTACATACAAAAGAGCTGGCCCACCACTCTTAGCAAACAATATTGCTACAAGAGTTTAAAAACAGTCAATAAATGCACTTCAATTAAATACTAAGTGAGGTCAGATTTCTCGTTTTTCCTGTTTAACTACCAAGTTGCAAGGCAGTCTAATAAAGAGCTCTCAGAGCTCAGTTTATTACAGGATCAGAAAGGCTACAAAATTGCATAAACTTTGGATCATCATACTCAATTAGTTACACTCCCTTTAAATAGAAAAAAAAAAAAAAAAAGAAAGCAAAGAGCACGTCACATAATGTAAGACTCTAATCCAGAATTTCTTGATGCCCATTGCAAGATTCCCATGGCTTTGTATTGACAATAAATCAATACAACTAATATAATATTACTATTGATGTTAGAGTACTGTTTCCTGCTGATCTTCAGTTTGGTTCCATATGCCCTGCTGCTCTGTGGTCCTTAGAAAACATCTGCCTCAAAGGATACAAATAGTCCTTTTTTTTTTGGCAGGTATCTTCATCAGGTATGGCTGAACAGATACCAATTGCACTGGAGTAAAGGAGCAAAAGGGAAAAAAAAGCCATTCCAGCTCCCTGGTTTTGGCCTTGGGGAGAGTGGGTCACACAAGAAGCAGTGCAGGGCTCACAAATCCATGTCCATTCCCTCAAACTGCAGGCTGCCTATTTTAGGGTAACTCCGTTGTTCTAAATTTCCACTCATTCAAAGATCAAATTCTCTTTTTATAACCTGTAAACTGCAGGTGCTTAAAGTTTGATGGGAGGGTGTGAAATTCTCTGCAGAAAAGAATAGCATATAGAACAAGCATATAGACTAGTGGTCCTAAATCAGCCCAGAAGTTGCTATCGACTTAGAGGGCATAGATGAAGCCCTGTGGATGTCACAGAGCCACTTGTAGCATTAATCTGACAGGACATTCAGGCTACTGGGAACTAGAGAGGTGCTTTAGTCCTTTCTCATGCTATTGCACAGGGAGAATATTTCAGTCTGGGGACTGAATAATTCACCAAGAAATCAGCTGGCCAGTGTGGAAATAATTTTAAATGAACTGAGCCCTCAGGTATTAAATTAACTGGATCTCTGGGGAAGGATGTGGATTATTGCAGCTGAATGAAGCCCTTATTTATCAGATGGAAAAGGTTAATGTCATTTCCTTTCCTTTCCTCCATGGTTTTTCTTACCACATCACCATTTATGGATAGCATGAGGTGCAGACAGTGAAAGAACATGTGCTTGATTGTTTAAATGACCAGAGCTGTTACTTTAATGGGGGGAGGGGATAAGAAATTAAGAGTTCTTCTGGTTTCCTGGGAGGAATTACATGGCTGGGAAACATAAAACACTGAAGAAAGGAAATGGGCTTGTGCAGCACCTGGTCTTTGATTTGACATTCAAGAGTACCTAACTGAATGAGGGAATTTTTGCATTCTCATCTATTGTGTATACATAATAACAACCAGGATCAAACTAATCTAATATCCTTATTTCATACTTTATAAAGAAAGAAAGAATTAAGAAAGGTCATTTTTTTTCCCTCCTTAATTAAGTTTAAATACAGTTAAATTAAGTTCTACTAATAAAGAGTCTATGGTTTTTCTAATTTGCCTCTGGAGTTTCAATAGCTGTTGACCTAAAGATGAATATCAGAACACGTCAGCTATCTATTACATGCTTTACTAATAATATCAACAAGGTAATTCTAATACCAGTTATGGAGACAATTTCCACAGCAATAAGGCGGAGAGCACTGAAAGCTTATATTAAGAGAAGAAAACTCTTTTGGTATAAAAGACTCAAGAGACACAAGTTTACTTCCCTGTCTCAAGCACAATATGCCCTTATGCAAGCCACTTAAGGATAACTCGTATCTCTTAATATAGTAACAAAAATGGATTTACAACACACTGTCTGGGGTCAAAGTTCAAGAGAAGGATGAGCATGAGTAACCTCCTTACTACCTGTAGAAGTTTTACTATCCACCAAATGAAATCCAGATTGAGAGCAGAACATCTGTTTATTTGCTGGATAAATCACAGATCAACTTTCTGCCCCAGTTTCTCATATGTGAAATGGAGTCAGTGGCATTACCCTAACTTGCAGAGGTGCCTTAAGGACAAAAAATTAATATTTGTTGGCACTGCAATGGGGATAGCTAATTCCAGCTCTGAATGAAATGAGGAGAAAGATATCCATTGACTTATATGAGATTGAGAGTAAACCCTTATTCATTTTACATTAGCCACTGAACAGCCATTTGAGGATAACATTGAATAACTATTAATACTTGTGTAGTTAAGATCAGCATCTAAGTTATAATGGAGTAAATTAATGTATGTCTCTAAGGCAACAACAGTGTGACTATTGAGTTGGTTTCATGAGGTGAGCAATTGCAGCATATGAAAAGAAGCTTATATAGAAGTTGAGTGCATGTGGTCTGATTTTTTTTTCCTGACCACAAAGGAACAGCTTTACTGGACAACCAAGCAGCAAGATACTACAGCAAATAGTCTTTTGCATAAAGCCAACCTTGACTTTTCTGTAATAGCTGTGTAAATATAATCACACTTATAAATTAAATGCTACTCTCCCGAACTGGAACATTATACATGTTCATTGAGATGGAATCCCTGTCAATTCAGTTTGTTAACTCAGTATTCATGCGCATTAGTCTTAGAAAAGAGAATGTGATTGCTTGAATAAATTCAGCCACTACCTTCTGCATCTCTGTATCAGTTGACACGCATCAGTCTGACTGTAATATGGGTCTAGAAATATGTTGCCATGGAAATCCTAAATATTCAGTTATTGGCAAGGGAATTCAAATGGGATACCTGATAAACAGAAATATCCTAGTTCTTGTCAACTGCATAGTTAACACTTAAGGTCTTAAGACGTTAATGAGGATCCACAGTACCTTAGGAAGCAAAAGTCTGGCTTCTCACTAAAGTATGTACTTCCAGATCCCAGATTCCATAGTGAGTCAGAATATCTCCCCCAGAGGTTTCTATTGCATGAACACAGTCTCTGCAGTGGGACTTATTTTTGAGCTGTCTGGATCCAGCTAGTTCATAGGCCAGAGGGTAATTGTTAATGATCTCTGACCACTTAGGCATTGCTGCTCAGCAGTAGCCCTTGCACTCCGGATGACCTATGCTTTCCGTTTCTGTGCACCACACGCATAGGGCCAGCCAGTGTCTGACCCCTTGCTTTATGGTTATTGTTCTGTGTGACTGAACAGTCTTAATAATTCAGCGTGGTTCTATAGCACTGCTGTTTCCTAAGCAGAGTTGCAAACTTTACAACCCAAAATACAACCTATAAATAGATTTCCCTCTCAGGCAGAATCCAGCAGCTGTTTAACAACGTACAACATCCCCCTGCAGCAGTTTAGCACAAGAAGTAATATGTGTCATACGTAATTAAGCTGGAGGCAATTCAGGCTGGGGACCAATTCGTCGCTCTCTGTTGGTAAAGCAGCACAATAGACCATTACTAAGGGCATTAAATAGTACTGTAATATTTAAAATGTCAGTAATTCTTACTCGGTAGGAAAAAATAAGTTCCACAGAGCATAGTAAATCAAGCTTTGTGGCAGGAGCTCTGCTTTTAGCACTTTTCTTCTAGAAGCCCCGTGTCACCGCCTCTCTTTTCAGCCCACTTGCAGAACGATGAGGGTCCCGGGGCGGGTGGGCGCTATCCGTTCAGCACCACACGCCGAATGCCCGGCAGGCAGGGCTTGGGAACGCAGCCTTGGGAAGGGTGACCGAGGAACTACCGACAAGGACATCCAGCCAACTGCCCGTGCTCCTTGATGGTGGGAGCTGCCAGTGGTAAAAGCTCACCCTGCCCTAGCCGTTATCTCAAAGCTTCAACCTGCTGTGGCTTCCGGAGGTTGGGGTCTGCCATACGTTGCCCACTCGTGCCGAGTGGGATTAGTTTGTTCTTCTATGGCAGAGAGCAAAGTAGAGAAGAAAATGCCTTTCTGTCATGTTAGATTTCACATGATTTTGTGCTGGAAAACAAATTAACCTAAGAGGATTTTCTGAATTTGAGCTAGGAACAAAAGGCAAGGTGAAAGTGTCTGAATTTTGGAAACGGGCCAGGCTAGCAAATACTTTTCTTGAATGTAGTTTTACAAAGACCTTTCAGCACTAAAAGAATACAGAGAAAAGCTGTGGTTTTTTCTTTTGAAAGAATTATCTGAAAACTATTTTCATTAACGTATTCATTATGCTTTCTTCTAAAAAAAAAACCAAAAAACAAAAAACAAATCAACACAAAAAAACAACCCAACCAAAACATATTTCCCATTTTTCCATCTATAGAATTACGCCAAAAGAAAACTAAGCAGCCAAACAATCTCTGGACTTGATCTATTAATTTGGATAAAACAATTAATTGGATTAATGAAACTTAAAACTTGATTAACCAATGACAAATGTCTGCCTTTCTCATGAATATCCATAATTTCATTTTCGGGCAACTCTGCTGCAGACTCCATTGCTGCAAAGTAATCTGTGTACTAAATAAACAAACTTATTGCATCCTCAATTTATTCCTTAAAGTTGGTTTTGGAGGGGGGGGGGGGGGGGGGGGAACAGAGCTTTCTTTAAACTAAACAGATATCAGGGAATCAAGTTGCTTCCTATGACTGCAAAAATATAGAGTATACTTATTTTCTGGTGAGAAATTTTCCATCGAAGATGGAGAATTTTACATTCCTGATCAAAATCAGGGTCTCCACAGTATGCCAGTTTTCTGTATTATGAATTTAAAACATATTTATAGCTGACCAGAAGAAATATTGAACAGAAATGCTTGTTTCTATTGAGAGAGGAAATTTCTAAATACTGTTGGAAAAGTTTACTTACTTTAAGAAGTGGATTTCTCTTCCTCCAATAGTTTGTCATTTATAATTGGCAATATCCGTGCCTTTGTGCTGAACAAAGTAGAGAGCTGTGTAGAGCAGAATATTAATAATAATAAAAAATGTGCATCAAGAAAGGCTGTGAAGCATAAGTAGGAAAATAATTTTGTCAGTGTCATCATGTTGATCCCTATTGCTAAGCCAGCTTTTATCAACAGTGAAATCACATCATGTACACAAACAAGTTATACTTGTATACATACTATCCAGTGAGCCAGCCTTTTGCGTTCTGTAAATTGGAGAAGCTTACAAATGTGTATAAAATAATCTAGTCTGCACTTTGCTGTTTTTTGTATGTTATTTGTGCTTTAAATTTAAGAATAACATCATGGTTTGCTGGCTTAGTAGTGAAAATCGATTTGGGCTATCAAATGAAGTATTGTAAAACTCCAAGTTGTGTTTACTGAGCATTCCTTATGTCTGAACCAGAAATGCTATCTTCTTGACCTCGTGCTATCAAGCACAACCTGTCTGCTTGGTTGAGGAAGTAGATACTATTCAGACTACAGAATCTACTTGTCCTTCCCCATTATCTATGTAATTTTCCAGCTTCCCACTTCCCCGCAGTTTTCTTCTGTATTTCATGTTTTGGTTCAAATGAGGAGTACTGCTCTATGACTTAAAGGATTTTTCTGAAAAGCTCTAAGATACTGTGCAGCTCTGGCAGCACAGCAAGAGCTGAATTGCCAGCAGAGGGGGAGAGTTAGAGAGACATTGTGATTCGATCCAACATCTACTCAAGTTAGTGGAAGTATTCTCACTTACTGAGTCAATAAAAAGTAGGGAATACCTTGCACTAGAGTTGTTTTTGTAATATTTTCTCTAATTCACATTTTCTAGATCCTATCATACTCTCTATCTATAACATCAGTTTACCTTGCTACTAGTAGTAAAGTGTTAATCACTTTTTCTGTGCAATAAAAAAATGTCTGGAAAATGCAAGGCCACATATGGTCTAGAAATAATAATTAAAATGAAAAAAATCCTCATTGACCAGAACAAAAAGGCACTGAGCAGCTTTGAGCAGAGAATGCCGTATGCCAACCCCTCATGCCCCTAATAAATCTGCATTTGATTGTGCACTGTAAGTCTTTAAGCATATTGTAGAAATGGGGCAAATCCTCTTTTGGAATTTACTGACTTAAAAAATGAAAAGTAACATAATTCCATTTATTTTAACATCATTAGTTTCTCAAAAAGGAACCCTGATCACATCATGGAATAACATTACTATTATTTCTGTGATTCCACTTCATTTTAACACTTGATGCTGTACCTTGTTGCTAGCCAATTTATTCCTTTGCTGTGGAGTTACACAGGAGATGAGAAACATGTTAAGGGTTGGAATGAAGCAGAAAAGTGAGTTATGGCTTTGCCTTTTTTCCAAAGAAATTGTAATCCATTTATTGTCAGAATAATGCTACTGAGCCTAGATGGGGCAGTTGTGCTGGAGAAGGATGCTTTTCTGCTTTCTGTTGATATGTATCTGAAACAAGATAGGGTTTCCTCTCCTATCCTTTAGTATCAGTATGTTTTTAGAACTGGCTGTTAGCATTACACTAAAAAGAAAAACAAACAAACAGCAAAGCAATGAATAACAACAGCAGAAACCCTGTTGGGCTGGGATTCTTGATGCTGGTTCTGTCACAACAGCAGACACAATGAGATTGTCCACTTTTAATACAGGCAATATAGAATTTAGCCAGTTCTCATTTCACACTTTTTCCTCTTGAACAGCCTTCAAGTAAGATTTTAATACAACTCTGTTGGCCTAAGGAGTTTATCAGAAAAAAGCAGTGAAGAGCTTTCCCAGTTCCTTTTTGGTGCATATTCACTCTCACCAAACAGGCAGTGTCCTTACAGACCTATGAGAATTACAGTTCTCAGTGGCCCATTGGCTCCTTGGCTCCCTGTCAAGCCCTTCATCTTCAAAGCACTCCATCCCCTTTTGATGCCAGCGTCTTTATTTGCATTTTGTAGCACTCAGAATAAGCTAGGCAAATATGTTTAAAGTCCAACACATGCTTTGTAGAATTGCCAGGTTTAAAAAAAATATATATTGAGGTAATAGAGAAATCCATGAGCCCTTAACAAAGACTCAACTGCTGATGAAGAAGAAGGCATATTTTGTCCTCTGCTGACCTAGGTCACCTTTGAACAAACACAATGTTCTTTATCAACTTGCCAATTCAGCCATTCTTTTAAAGAACAGGTTTGTGTTTTGTTGTGTATTCTTTGCTTGTTTATCTCTTGATCTTTGAGTAAATTGTGATATCTGAATTCAGCCACTGTAGGTTCAGAGCTTCACAGTTGACATCCCACTCATTTTATAACCAAGATGCCAGTCGCTTGAAATGAATGCAAATAATTTACCTTCTCTATCTTATGACTCAGATTTTCATAGTCACTTGTGCCTGTATTCTAATATCCTTCCAATTAATACTAATTTATTTCGCCAATACTTGCATTCATTTCAGTATACTTCAGTGGGAGTAAATCAATCACAGCTAGATTCTGTCATTCTGTCTGTGATTATCTTCCCTGCGTATCCCTTGTGTTTAGTGCCAGTGATCTTTAGGGTTATACAAACAGCTGGATCTGATTGAAACAGGGAATAACAGAGCCTTATTCCTAGTCTAATAGGCTTACAAGAATGAGAAATGTGTGAACTACTCCCAAACAGCTATTTATACTTTCTTTTGAGGAAGTACAGTGTGTCTTCATATTGTTTATCGATCACACACTTTCACATTTCACAATGTGCCCACAAACTTTTTCTCACACATTCCTAAGTACTTACAAGCCAAATACTTTCATTGCCATACCACGCTGTAATTGTTAGTTTAATAGTTTATTGTTAGTTTAATAGTTTTTGGACGTTGTGTTGAGGGACGTGGTTTAGTGAGAACTATTGGTGATAGGTGGGTGGTTGGACTGCATGATCTTGTAGGTCTTTTCCAGCTGTGGTTTTTCTGTGATTCTGTGATATAAAGCAAAATGCTAACAGTGTATTTGCAGTGTCTGTAGAAATCTCCTTCACAGTGTCAGTCAGTAGTTCAGGAAATGCTCAGCTTCATAAGACAGCACACGCACACATAAGAACAAAGGGGAGATTCCCCTGAATCTTCCTAAATAATGTACTGGGGCTGAGATATTGTCTGCTCAGATGGAGCTCAGACCTGACCTGCAGGATATATTCATGGACTAAAATGATATTTCAGACAGTTGGAGACAAGAAAAAATTGGTTCCTTTGATTAAATTTGTCAAATATACTTGTATTAAACTACTTTTGCTAAAAATATATTGTGTTTATCTAAATATATATGCACACATATCTCTAACACAACACAAGCAACAGTATTTTCTGAATGTCTTTAACTTCTTGTTTAAATCGTCACTCTTCTGATCCTCACTCTAATTTCCAGTGATGCATTACTTTAGCTAGAGCTCAGTTATACCATTTTCCATGTAAGTTTATGTCACAGCAAATAAAAATGAGTTGAGCAAGTTAAACATTCTCTCTCCAAACCAATTTTGAGCCTCCACATAGCATACACAGGTATTTAACATTATTTTAAAGCAACTATTCACACTACTGACATAATAAACAGAACAACTGTGAGACAAGTGTCCTAGTTATTTCTATACAGTCTTGCTGGGTGCCTGCCTCAAGAAGGCACTTTATTATACAATTCACAGATTACTCAAGAAAAATCAAGGAAGATGCAGAATGCAAGCAAAACAAATGGTGCATCTGGTTTTTGTGAGCTTAGTGAAAGGACTCATGTAAATTCATATCTTGATAGTAGCAGCCTCTCCATTAGGAGAAGAGGCACATCTTTTCAGACTTGAGCAGTACAGAAAACAAGAGTAGTGATAGAGGTAAGGCTACTAACTTGAAGAGAAGAGCAATGGAAATATGTGCATGTATCTGTGACAAAGTGAATCTCCAAATAAATTCGCTGTGTCTACTCTGAGGATGTATATATATATATTTTCACTTTACATCAAAATAGGGTGAAATCAGCTGGACCTATCCAGTTATTTACCTTTAAAATAGGCACAAGAAAGCAGTGCTTGTTACTGGCAGGCTGTCCTGCCCTAAAAGAAAAGGCAAGCAGAAATATGCAACCATTCTGTCCTATGGAAACAATATAAACGGTACTTTACCTTTGCTCATGCCACCATGAGGAAGCTATGTCAAGGGTCCTTTGTTTCTTGTGTGCCAGCAGCTATGCAACTGTAAAGAAAAACAGGGGTTGGGTTAATAATAAAGAAAGGTAC
The DNA here is from genome assembly GCA_037305975.1 of Chrysolophus pictus. Classification (NCBI taxonomy): domain Eukaryota; kingdom Metazoa; phylum Chordata; class Aves; order Galliformes; family Phasianidae; genus Chrysolophus; species Chrysolophus pictus. The sequence goes on along the minus strand of CM074593.1, from coordinate 4,082,534 downwards.
AAGCCATAGATTCTAAAGACTCAAGTTAAACATTTACCTCAGCTTGTTCCTGTGAGCAAACTCAGAGGGTCTACTTTGATAACAGCTGGCATCTTGAGAAACGGGTGACAGCCAATCTGCTGCTTGCCTCGCTGCTTCCCTGTGTGCAGTTCAGACGTGCACAGCAGACACCTTTAGTCACCTGTGCACATCCAGGTTAGGATTTCAAAAACGAGAAGCAGGAAATTCCGCCGTGTAAGAAAAGCCCTTCACCATTCAAATGGTACTTCAAATATTTGCACACAGGATTCGATTTGGAATTACTCACTGAAATACTTCTTAGGAATAAACAGGTTCAAGTCAATACATTCTATTGTGCTGACAATTTATTTCTAGAGAAAGTCCTTTGTTTCTATATTAATATGAAAGTGCAATTTCCTTTTCTGCCCAAGTCACACAATGACGCAGCATTCCACCTCAGGTCCTGCTAAGAAGATACCTGGGAACAGATGTGTTGGTCTGCAGCCTTTGTCTCTCCTCAGAAGCCCCAGTATATATTAAAGAATGGATGGCAACTTTTTGTAGCCAAGTTACATTCTCATGTGCCAAGGTGACATATAAAGTAACAGGAGCTCCAAAAGGTTCAGCATAGTTTCAGGTATCTCTCCCTACCTTCCAGGCTCCATAGTACTTACATCTGGAGCCCTGAGGATCTACAGAAGCACAAATGGAGCCCAGGCTCTCAAAGTCCTTTAAGTACTGCTCGTAATTTTAGAGGAGCTGGCTCAGACAATAGTTTATCAAAGGCTGAGGCCAGCTTGAAGTTCCTTAACAGATTTTGGAGAGCTCCGTGAGCACTGAAAAAAAAAACCAACAACCATGTATTACTTTTTTATGTCTAACATTTTCCTCTGAAATCTCAGAGACATGACACAAGGAACCACACCTTTCCATTTTAAAGTAGACACGTAAACATCTGCATGGTGACAAGTAAACTTCAAGGAACTTGTGATCACTCTCATACTATCTCATGTTTGCTTACAAGAAGGCAAGCTCATTTCTTTTAATGACAGTTCTGTTCTCCAGAATAGTTCTCCAGTAGCTGAGGTACTAAGCTATGACTCAGGAGAGATAATTCCTAGCTCAACTGCTAAGCAGCTATACAACTTAGGGCAAAGTGCCCTTTGTCTGTCTGCTCTATTTAGACTATGGGCTCTTTGAGGTAAAACCAGCCTTTGACTGGATATTTGTGCAGCACCTAATACAATGGAAATCCAGTCTCAGTTTGGTAGTTCTGTAATACAAATTAATAACAATAACTAGACTTGACTGCTTGACAAAAGGCAAATAGTTCGGAAAAAGCTGTCTTAAATCTTTCTATCCCACTTCCCCAGACCAAAAAAAATCTACAAATGTTATTTCTTTTGGCAGCTGAAACCTAATCCTACCTTGGTTAGCATAACAGAGAGAACAGGAAGTGCTGTGAAGGAATTTTTCATTCCCTGGGACGTCTTTGATCCCACTCCCCTCCCTTTTCCTATCAGGTAATTTTCAAATCTTGATGTTTCCAGTTAGTCTACGTATCTTCTTGTTTTGTCTACTTCAGTCAAGTGTTATTTAACTTCCATTTCATGGATGAAAAACTGGTCTGCATTTAGACTCTGCTGTTGTGTAAGCCGGAACCTGAGAACTTCAGAATCCCAGAAGGGAATACAGCTAAAATTCACAGCCCTTGCTGGTGGAAAACCTATGACTACTTTGCTTTAACACAGACAAGGTGCACTCATACAGCACATAAATGCTAAACAAATCATTTTATCATTTTCTGCTGTAGCCACCACTTCTTGTCACTTAGCTCTGGTTTCTCAGTTCAACTTTCCAATGCATGGAGGAATTTTTTTTTCCCACTATACATGTCGATTTACACTCATCTAAAATGTGCAAAGCTCAAAATAAATTAACGTTCGCTTAATATTTGGTGTTCTGAAGGAAGGACCCCTATTTCAGAGCTGCATCTCATGTGGGAAAGCTTTCGACAGGGAAATAAGCAATAATTAAAATATGCATGACCCTCAAAGGGCTTAATTACCACACACTGCTGAGTGTAGCCTCATGCTTGTAGCAAATGTAAGTCTGTAGCACTACAAAGCAGGAGATGACAACACACGCGAGATAAAAATGAAAACAAGATCATCTTGGAGTAGATAATATGACATACACTTTGCCTACAAATGACTGTTTCTGTCACACAAGCTGGAGCTTCAGTAGCATGTGCAAAGCACACCACTTGGAAATGTGGCAGCTGCATATGTAGTCTTTCCGTTTTGTCTCTTCCTGCATTGAATCAATCACTGTTTGCCTGGCTTGGTGTTTGTACAATGCTGTATTTCTTTTTAGCCTCGATTTATTCAGACAGTCCTTTTACTTACTCTCTTCTTTACCCTGCAAAGCCTCTGATGTGCTTTGCAGGTTACCATTCAGAAGCCCCTTAGAAGTCAGCAGGAGTGAAGGCTGTAGCCCACTGTAGAGTTTATTCTGACTGTTCAAACAGTGCCGTGACAATCTTGGAGTTTCTCATGGTCAAAGTGGCAGTGCTGAGGTAACCTACAGCAATAACAGAGCATCTGTCATCCATCCACCAGTATGAAGATGTCATCTGTAATCTACTTCAAGGTAGGCTCAAAAAACATCTATGCTTGAGGAGAGATTTAGCTCTTGACTAAGAAAGCATCTTAAAATTCCACAATTCCATGTATTCTACCTTACAGTAAGAACAGTTAGACCCATTTTATGCTGAGCAAACTGGGTTGCAAAGCTGACAAATGACTTCCATTAATATAATTCCACTTGACTCAAAAAAAAGCAAAGCACAATCCAACAGGGAAAGTTCAATTAACTGATTTTTTTGTATACACGGAGATGCAAATATGTGGTTTTGGGACACTGCTATTTTTATAGCCCTCAGTGTATCTTTGTACTCAGTTCTATAACAAATATGGCTCCATTATATCTTTCTCTGTTGGTTTTTTTTTTTTTTTCCACCTAGGCCATATTATATAGAACAGTTACTCCTAAATATTGCGCATGGTTCAGATTTTCTGATAGAATGACTCACTGTAATTCTGCTTAGTAGTAATGAAGAAACATGACTTGTTCTGGCAAATAACGCATGATAATCAACAGTGGTTTTGCCACTGATTCCTTTGTTTGCAAAGCTGTCTATAATTGGAAGCCACTGGAAGATACTGACTTGCTTAAATGATTATTACCGTTGACTGCAGTACTGTTAAACTTGAAAGATGCCTAAAGAACTGAAGTTAGACTCAAGTCTTTATTTTTTTTTCTTCTCTCCTTTTTCTTCTTCCTCCAGAGATGACAGCATTGCTTCTTCCTTCTCTTCTCTGAGAAAAGTATCAATTTAGCTACAAAAAATGACTGGAAGGCAGAGTAAATATATAATTTCCCTCCTCTTTATGACTTGAACTTGTGAAAATCCAGAACCCCTTTTATTATTATTCCATTTTATAATAACCTGCACACGGAGGTATATTCTAGGCCATTATTGACTTCGCTGGTCCTGAAACCAGGACATTACTCAGAGCTCCATTTACAAAATGTATATACCACTGTTCTGCAGTCTTGCTTCCAGCTATTTACAACTCCCCAGTGCCTAAGAGCAAACAGCTGGGGAATGAGTTAGGGATTCAATGGCACTCTTAGGACTCAATGGCACTATGCTTTTCTTTTCCATTTTTTTCCCCATTTAAAATTGGAATCTTTTCAGCATTATCAGAATAGAACAGGCAAACAGAGTGTGCACAGAATGAGACATTACAAAAGCAGTCGATACCACCAGCCTGATAGCATTTGTTTGTCACTGCTTGCAAAAGATGCTGTGGAGATGCGTGGCCTAAATAGGAACTTGTGCCTGAAGGATCAATGTGCACTGACTATGCACCAGCCTTTAAGTGTGTGTAATGGGCTGTGACTGGCTGTGACCCACCTATTCTCAGGCCCTTCTGGGGTGGTGTTTGCTAATGGGACTTATACAGGTAGGAACTGCACTTGACTTTGTGAGGGTGACTCTACCTCATCAACCCGTGCAAGAGCCAAGGACATGTTTGGTTCATTAGTATTTATCTAGAAGGGTGGAAGGAGAAATTACGGACCACAACTTCCATTGATGTAAGAGGAAAAGGATGGATTTATCTTGCTGCAAACAGAGGAAAGTAAATGGAGATTCTGTCTCTTCATATTAAACAGTTCATTTGTAGCCATCTAAAAACTATTTTTCCCCTTTGTGAAACATAGACATGTGTTTTCCATGCTGTGAGAGAAAGAGAGTTTCTTAATATGTTTAAGTGAAGCAATAAACCTGGAAAATACTATCAGTTCCTCTACTTTCCAACATGCCCAGGACATACTGGAGGAGCCTTTTGATGTACACCACTGTTCTGCAGATCCCAGTATTTCATGGGACCTTGCATAAATCTGTCTGTGTTTCTGGACTAGTATTCCTCTGCCCTTAACAAGGAGATACCTGAACTGCAACTGAAAAGGAAATCAGGGTGACCTGGAATAGACAGCACTGTAACCTGCTGTGATGGGAAAATTACAAAAATAGTAAAATTAATAATTAAACACCGTAAGAAGAAAGGTAATTGTTCTCTGTGAACACATTCTGAAAGTGACCCGCAGTCCATAAGGCTGAATGGGCCCTGGAACAGATTGCCTGAGGGCACAGGCTGTATAACGGGATCCTTTTCTACCCAGGATACCTTCAGGAATTCCTCAAACCAGGCTGATCCTGATCTGGGGCCATAGGAGGGATATTTTGTGCTTCATGCACAGTGATATGAAAGCACACGGCCTACACATGTCCCTAAGGTCTCCTCTGCACCCCTTGGGTCTTCATGCAGTCCCTTGGCCCACACTCCTGCCCAGCATGGCCCCTTGAGGGCAGCTGCAAGCTTTGGGCTTATGGAGGCTCTGAGGGAGCACAGGGGGAAGAGGGAGGGGAACAGCGATGAAGGCAAAGTGTGTGTGAGGGAGGCGAAGCAGCCCTTAGCAGCTTGACAGGGCTTCAAACGAGGCCTGAAGAGCAGCTGGGAGCCATCTCTAGTGACAGGGCTGCGCGGTTGCCTCCAGCCCAAGTTCAGGGTTCTGCAGAGTTCAGGCAGGGACCAAAAGTGAGAGACTGAGTTAAACAGTTTAGCTTTCCTGTGACAGGGCCTACTTTTAGGAAAAACATAAAAATGAAGGATGATGAAAGGTTTGTGTTGTCAGGTGGGTGAGCAAGAGCCAGAAGTCTGCAGCAAGGCGTAGGGCACCATTAGTCTACTGAGTCACCTCAGAAGCTGCTTTGCTTCTATAACCTGAGATGGGGAACTGTGGCATCCAAAGCAAAGCAAATTCCAGCTCAGATTCTGATAGATTTCCTTTAAAGTCAAGGACTGAGGGGGGCTTAGTACAAACAGCACACTGCTGATGATAGAGTATTTCCAGGGGCTGAACCCACGTTGGAATTACTGACGATGCTGAAAATGGTCAGCTTCCCATTATTGCAACACCAGAGAACATGGTGGTTTGACCACTTCCTTTCACCCCTTTGGCCTCCTTACCCGCAATATTTAAGAGAGCACAATTGACATAGAGAAAGGAATTTGAGAAGGTCATTGGAAACAAAAAGAATTTGGCGTGGCTGTGCAGATAATAAGACTTAATGATTTTATTTTCAATTTCATTTCTGTGCATTCTTATGGAAACAGTCTATTTTAGGGTGATGGTTCTTCATGAAATAAAAAAAAAGAACAATTAGTGGAACGAAACTGATGTGACAAACTGTGCTGCATTGTCAAATTCTTTTGTGCAACTATTCTCATAATGAGTTGTAGGCATGTTTTTTCTTGCCTGTGTGCCTTCCTGGCTTTCAGAGTGCTAGTATAGAAATTATTTTGAAAAGCAATGCAATAAAATTTTATTAGACAGAACAGGCTGGTTCTGTCCTGGTATGGACCAATTGCTGTGTAGGACAGAGGAAGCAACATGCCAAGCACAATAAGGAGTGAAGCACTGGAATGTGACACTGGTATTTTTCTCCAATTGATTCTTTTTACCTTACAGGAAAGATTTTACTCCACGGGAAACACTTTCCTCGTATTCATTGACAGCTGGGAAATAATGGAGTCGTTCATCAAACAGTTGTTGTAAAAGACAAAAATAACTTTGAACCCCTACAACAGCCCCTCTGTAACCATAGGAAAGACCTCTGCTAATCCCGTCCTCTCCCCTGCCAAGCCAGGATTGCTTTTTGCACTGCAATTTCTGGTGCTTTGGCTAATGTAATTTCAAATATTCTAGGAGATGTGGCCTCAATCACTTCTCCTTGCAGAGTGTTGCAGCTTAAAAGACAGCAATGTCAGAAAGTTTTCCCCCTGCTATCTAGGGCGTTTGTTTCCTTGACCTCATCCTTTTAATTATAGCTGTTTCATATACCCCACTAAACCACCCCTTTCCAATGCTGATGTTATGTTTGGTAAAACAAGATGTACAAATGAGCAGTATTATTTTACTTTTATGAATCAGTCTCTCCAGCTCAAAATCATTGTCGATCACTTCTGAATGTTGTCCAATCTGTTGATATCATTTTGGTATGAAATTACTCAGAACTAAATACTCTTCATGTCTTTACATAAAGTTGTTGAGATGCTCTTTTTCTTTCATGTGTATCCTTTTAACTTCTTTTTCCAATTGTTTGGCACACACATTGGGCAGAAAATACTATATTTAGTAAATTCCTTTTCTACCTTGTGTAATGCTAGACAGAGAATGTCTGGGGTCAGTTCCAGGTTTCACATGGCTGTGGCTAAGTCTTTTGTTCACCCACATATAAAATGAAAGCTTTATTTACCTGCTAGGAAGAAGTAACACTGAGTAGCTACATTCATTTTTATAAGCACTCATAAATGCTGTTTACATCATACATCAAGATTATCAGATTTTTAGCTGTGATTGTAATACAATCCCGTAAATTCACTGCTATCTAAGATGTTTTGTTGCTGTTCTTTCTGTTTAAACAAGGATACAAGACTTTGCTCTGAAGGCGGGTGGCTGATGAACAGCACAGCAGTCAGGCAGTTCTGCACAAACTGGCTTTCTGCTGCAGTCCCTCTTTCAGTGCCCTTCTCTGCAGTGCATTCTGAACTCTGTGCAAAGATACCAAGCACTGCTTTCAGACCAGAAAGTTTTAGCAGGTGAAAGCACACAGTCAGATCTTTCATGGATACCACGTGAAAGTATTTCCACAGGCCCATATTGGTGTCTTAGTGTTTCACATAAGGTGTATGTTAGGACTCTTCAGCCCTGTAAGTGGGACAAACAAAATACACAACCTGCACTGAGGAATGAGTGTGCAAACATTTCTTGCGGAGACTTGAAGAAGCTGTTTTCTAAATTTAACATGACTTCACTCATTGTGCTTCTCATAGAAGTAATTAAAGAGATCTCAAAGGAAAATATTCACATCCAAAAGCATCTCACTTACAGTAACCACTATTTTCATAGAAGCCACAGCTGACAAACAAGAGAAAGTTTTCACTTAAATTTTTTCTTTGAATGTGATGTATTTGATTTGACAATCATAATGAAACAGTGTTTGGGTTGTTTTTTTTTTTGTCATTAAAACAAAACACTTTTTTACAACCAAAAGTTGTAAAAATTGTAGGCAAAAAATGAAATGTGGGTGTGGAAGAGAGTTTTCGTGTGAACAGGAGGAGATTTTTCAACTATGCTGTGGTAATAAACATGACCTGAGTTACCTCATCAAGGCTGAAATAGCTTCTGTATGTCTGAATGCACATTTCTGAGAGGTACGAAAAAGCTGAAGACTCTCTTGCCCAGGGATGTCATTTTTGATTAAAGAGAGGGTTAGGCCAAAACCACAGATCCCAAAACATCTTAAACTTTTCCAAAATGTAACTCCTAATCTGAATTTAACATCTGTGTTTTTGTAATGAGCTGAACTAAAACTTGACCTCCAACACCAATGAACTTTGGAAAGGTTCCGTTTCCCATTTGAAGCTGATTTCTCTCCCTGTAGATGAGCTATTCCAGGAAATCAGGAATTTGGTGCATTGATAAATCTTCAAGTTAGACTTCTATGAATTCCATGTAGCAGATATTTGATGCCAAATATTATGTGCAGGTGATATCTGTTTAATGCGAGACCTCATACACCTCAAAGTATTAACAGCAGTGGAAACTATTTGAAGAATTGCAGGTGAGACATTTCATTGTGCCCAGGGGTATTTATGACCTGGTTCTAGTAATGACGACAGTGTTTTCACAAGGTCACTAACAGCATTCAAATCTATCCACAGAAAGGCAGCTAGCAAATAGTTGGAATAAAGGAAAAATCAGCAGGGACAACATTATTGTATTACTCCCATCATGGATAAAGTATTTTGGCTGTCTCAAAGCAAAAATTTAAGTATAATTAAGGATTATATGGGTGCTGCTGCCCCTGTAGACACAAGATTTTTCTCTTGACATGAGATGTTAAGCAGTAATGGTGAGAAGGCTCCCCAGATTCAGGTCTGTCATATGGAGACGTCTCTGTGACATCAGAGATGTTTGAGATGTCTCTCAGGGCACCCACATCTGGAGCTGGCATTCAGGATGGATGCAGGGAGAATCATGGGGCTGCTAAGTGCACCTGTAGAAACACACAGAAAACACTGCTATGCAAAGGAAAATGTTTGTTTTAGCAACCAAATTTAAGTGAATAAATAGAAGACGCATTATGAAACAAGCCAATATGTTCCTGTGTTGGCAAGGCATGTGATAAGTACAGAGATTTAAGTCTACCATATGTCACAGATACCACAGAATAGGAAAACAATGCACAGTGCGGGCTCTTTGATCCCTGAAATAACAATTCTTTATTCCCACTAATAACTGTATAAATATCCTGAGGTGGGCAAAATGGCTAACTCATCATCCACAGATCAGGTAATCAGCTAATCAGCTACAACATTTGCTATTCTGTAGTTAAATTGTTGTCGAACTTAAGAAGAAGCACTGCATCCCAGTGAAGCAGAGGAAAGGGAAGTGGAGGTATTTTCTGCAGGTAACTCCAGATGCAGCTGGTACTGCTGAGTGCCCAGCACTGGTGTCATACCTGTGCTAATGGTACACAGTGAGTAATCCATGGCTCAGAAATGCACTACAGTTTCCATACCATAATTGCACAATCAGACACACCAGGCTGTGCATTTCTAAGGGATTATTACACTTCACTGAAATCTGAAGTCACTCGGCCTTTGGCCTCTCAGAATCACCCAGAGCTTTCAGTAATCTCCTGGGCTCTGCTCCCTGTTGTGTCTTTCTCAGACAAATGGAAAACACATTTTCACTTCAAACTAATCCCCATTAAACATCACTGGAATCATGCAAACTCCTGAGCTGATTCTAATAATAAAAAAAAAAAAGAACATATACAGAAGCAAATTAGTCTTGTAACTCAAGCATTTTAATATCAGTCTGTGAAAACCACTGCTGGATAGCTGTGATTAGCTGCTCTCTCAGGGCTTTCCTGGACCTAAATATCAGCTAGCACATTTCACTCAAACACAGGGATGATCCAAGCACTCTGCAAGCAGTTTAAGTTTTAACCTATGTTGGAATGTGCTTTCCAGCCCCAGGAAATTACACGGCATTATGCTTTTTAGTGAAAGAGAGAGCCAATTTTGCATGAGTCAATTAATTCAAAGAAGGTGAACTCTGTAGCTCCCCCACACACTGCATGCTTTATGTGAAGCACCTTCAAAGCAAAGCGTGTTGTGATTTACTTAAGAGAGCGAGCAAAGTATTGTTAATCTCAGCTTGAGTAACTTGCTCGTGAAGCCTCAGTAAGCTGTTCCTACAGGATCACATATGAAGTCCTTTCAGCTAAACAACATTTTTTTCCGGGGCCACCTTCAATATTACACTGATATTGCCTCAACAGATGATACGTAATGCTCTGTCAAGTCTGCTATCCAGCCACCAGCAACACTCGCTGGTTCAAAAAGGTGAAGCATTCCTGTGGTACACCTTGCCAATACATTATTGTTCTTCAGGGAAATAAATTTCTTCCTGACCCCTGCAGGGATCAGTTCATGCAGTGAACATTTTCAGATTAGTGTCTCCAGCTGTGGAACTTGCTTGGATTTGGAATATGGTGTAAAACTCATCTCTCCAGCCAAGCATTGTTTTGAACATCACTTGTGAGGGCTGAATTTTGGTTTTGATTGTGTTATTTTTTCTTCTGTTGGTTTTTTTTTGTGAGTTAAGGTTTTTGTATGGAAAACTGCTTTGTGAGCTCTGTGTTATGCTCACATTTGAGCTAATGTGTTGTTTATTTTTAATTCTGCATTCAGTACTCTGGTCTCAGTGCGCTGGTTGCATCCAGCAATCATTTAAGATGTGCAAATGTCTTAGCAGCCTATCCCAAAGCCCACTAAGGCTTTCTGTTTTCTTCAGTTGACTTTGACTGGGCCATGAGTAAATAACCAGGAGATTTTATTTTAACCTTTGTCCTACCTTTCTGCTTTCATGCACTGAGTATTTTACTTGTATTTGTTACCTCACATCTACATGAGAGATACACATTCTTCTCATATTGATCACCATGCCTTTAATTTTTCTTCTACAGATTTTTGATTTATTATTCCTAGCCACTTTAAATGGCTTAAAATCAGATTTGTTGTGTAAGTGGAAACGCTGCCAGTGTTCATCTTAGACCCGACATCCTTGCAGAAAACCCACAAGAGTGGAGAAGATAGATCTCTCAAGGGGCAGTGCTAACTTTCCATTTGTTTGTGATGTAATGCTTCCATTCAACCACTGCTCAGGAGATGGACAGCACATCCCCTTCTTATCCCAGCCTCCTTTCTTAGGTTACAGCAGGACAAGGCTGTGACTGAGTGATTGAGCAGGGTCTGTGTTCTCCTTACTGAGAAGATCAGAGGCTGTAACCATCTCCTTTGACCCATGGACGTTCTGGAAATTTTTCTGGTGCATTCTCTGAAGTTGCACAATCAAGGCTTTGTGTGCCATGGCTAACCACAACCACTTACCATTCTATCTGTGCTGGCTGCAATTCCTTTGCTCATGCCCTGCTGTATCGCTGGGCAGTGATAATCAGAGTTATGCTTTCTGTGCAGTGAGGGTTTTCTGGTGCTCAGAGAGTAACAATAATGGCAAGGGACAAAAAAATGCAGAGTTCAGGTTGACTCACATGGCCTTTTCATCCAGGAATGCTGGCAACTGCCTTGCTCTTTGCTGAGGCAGTGCAGTGCATTTTCTGTCTCCTATACAGTGCACATTGCCACTGATTCAAACACCAGGCTGCCTTGTCTCATGTTTAGCGGTAAATCACTACCAAATATTTTACACTGTCTTCATTCATCCTGTAAATAGGAAAATGGCTCACAATCTGTCATGTTACCTTCAGACTATGCGTAATCTTCCCTGTGGCAAAGAAGAATACTTTTATTGTTGCAGTAGGCAATCTCCTTCGAAAAAATAGTTTCCATCTCCAGAAGGTTTGCGTGGGTCAAAGTCTTTGCTTTGCAATGGATGAATTCAGATCATACTCAGCATTATACCCTGCAGCTACACTGAGGCCAGTTACTTGGTATTTAATGGCTTTTATTATGGACGTAGTCGGCTTGAGCAGGAACAGCTAGCAAATAATAGTTAAAATTCAAACAGCCATTAAAGTCTGGTCCTGACAAGATGCAAGTACTCTGTTACTAATGGACTTTCCCCCACAAGGGCACATTTGTTAAAGGAAAATGTTTGAAATATTTGGCCAGTTGACAGTGAAACAAAAGAGGGAGCAAATTCTAAAGTTCTTATGAAGCTGTAGTGACAGTGTCCAGTCTACACACATCAGCAAAACTGATTACGAGAGACAGGTTTGTCTTTACGAATGTTTTCCATAAGTTGGCTTTATTTAAACACATCTGTGCTCCCATTAGCTTCATGGAGAGCACTCAGAAGAAAAGTTGTCTAAAGATTCAGGCATAATGCTTGACCAGCCAGTTAAGAAAATAAAGCTTCTGGTTTCTGTTGAAACCTTGAGGAGTTCAGCAGTGCTCTATTACAACTGAGATACTTTGGATTGCCTATGTCAGGAAGAGAAATCTCAGACCTAGGCCTAAAAGTCTTCTGAGATAACACATAGAGCAGCATATAATGTGGTAAGCACTATACTGAGCATTTGGGACAAGAACTTTGAGGCTTTGCATGAACTTTTAGGGGGCTTAAGCACCAGCAGAGACTGCAGTCTAGGGGTAAAGACAATCTGGATTCAGTGCTTCATTTAGGGGCACTGATGTTTTGAGCAAGCAGGTATTTTGCTTTAGAACAATGCTGATTCTTGGTTTGGCCCTGATTTGCTCCATATTGTTCTAAGTATATGAAATTTAGCAAAATACACACTAACTGGAGTGGACTGACACATGAACTCTTCCCATTGATAATCATTGACGAGGGGTTTCATTCATAAGAATTCCTCACCTGAAATGCTAACACAAAGCCATATCCCAGACGTGATAATACTAAGAAATTTCCATTCGACTCCCCCAGCCTTTCAGATCTTCCCAGCTGTCAGAAAGCTTCATTGTGTTAAGTGTATAAAGCGCTGGAGGCAGTTGGGGTTGAAGCACATGTTGTGTACTACAGCATCACACTTTGTTCAGATCAGATGCAAGTGGAAATAACATAAGCAACTTCTTTTAAAATTGCACTTACAAAAGAGACAGAAAAAAAAAAAAAACTAAAAATAATTATGCTTTATTTTGTTTCTAATTAGATGCAGGTGCTAGAAACCGCTCCAGAGCTACTCTTTACATGGTATTTGCAAGCTCTCTCTACCAAATGTGCTCTTGGAGGAGCAAGTAGAAGCTGTTAAACCTTCTGAATCTCCCATGCCTCTGTAGTAAAAGTACTCTCAATGCCTGTGATTTGTTGACAGTATTTCTGTACAGATTTTGTTTTGCTCTATCCTAGTTAATTCAAAGACACTGTGCATACACTTAACTACATAACAAGATGTTTGCAAAGAAAGACCTACTCCCATGGTCCAAGGTCACTTTATTTTTTTTTTATTTAGTACTGTGCTTGCCCATATTGCATTCACATAAGTAATGCGTGATAATAAAAACATCTGTTGGGGCTTAATGCATTTTGTTTAATGTCAGCTGAAGGAATACAGATAGAATTCAGTCAGGAAGGACCACACTCATGCTTTGTGTTTCTCCTCCCAGGATCACTTTTAACTTCTCCATGATGAAATGTATGTTAGGAGTGGGGGAGAAACCTTCATTCTCACCTATAAAAGTTGCAGCTGTTTTCCTGTTTTTATAGAAAGCAGCAGGCAGATTTACTATAAAAGAGTAAATACTCTACAGCAAAGTAGTGTTCACCTTGAGGGATGATGTCAGAACCATAAATAACACTGCGGGAATACAGATATGTCCTTAAAGGCCTATTAAGAATGATGTGAAAAGGAAGTGAAAAATAGGCAAGCAAGTGTGCTGTGCACAGCATGTACATGGTGAACATCACTTTATGTTTGATTTACTCTTAAATTCAGGAATGGATGGAAACATCAGCAGCAGAAAGAAACATAAGAATCCTGATAAAGTTGCATATGCAAGCTTTCAGAGACAGCTATGTAACAGAATAACTGGCATTGAATGCTTGTAGTAGTGGGGAAGGGTAGAGGAAGAAGGATATCAGTCTTACACGTGCTTTGTGTAGCTATGCTCTCTGTGTTTTTCTTCAAACCGACTTAGAAGCTCAAGCACAATATTTAAAATCAGTTGCTGAAATTAGTATTGTGGCTTTTTTTTTTTTTCTTTTTCATTTTTCTTTATAAGGGAGTGAGAAATGTATAGAATGAGATCTAAGGAGATGCCCTAGCAGAAGTTATCAAGGAGCACGTGATGTGCAGTTGTTGAAACAGTAAACAGATGAATCAGTCCATTCTTGGGAATTGGTCTCCCCTTTTTGTCTTCAAATCTGTTGAACTTTGAACAAACTTGACGGGCTTCTAAAAGCAGTTTAATTCTTGAGGATGCTTATAGAAAAGCAGCACAAGTATTTAGAGGCAAAAATCAAGAAACTGAAGATGCAAAATGACTCTCAGCAATCTGATGGCATAAAAGTCAATTATAAAATTTTCTAGAAATACCAAGGGGGAAAAAAATGGAAAAAAAAAAAAAAAAAAGAGAGAAAGAAACAATGTAATAACATTCATTCTTCTTTGGTGGTCATTTTCAGATTCCTCTGCTTCGCAATGAAGCATTTTGAAGGTTTCAGTAGCTGGTTAAAGAACAAACTGTGCACAAAAAATACATAGTCTTTCAATTAAAAATGTGATTACAGTACTACAACTACTCTAATGCTTTCCTATCTGCAGTTACCTCCTCTGATACATTGGATTGGATTCATCTTTTTCCACTGTTCATAACCACATCTTCCTCTTCTCTCTTTTTTTCTATCTGATATATTCTGAATATATAGCAAAAGTTCTTGCTATGACCACTTGTGGTTTGACACTATGTGTTACTAATTTTCCAGCCCACTTCCATTACTCAGTCTGTTGAGACTGCTTGGTTTTCCCCTTTTGGTATTTCCTTCCTCCGGAATCCACATTTCATTCCTAATTTTTTAACATGCCCAAGATTGCTGATCAAAGTTCTAAACTCAGGTTAATTCAATGACTGATCCAGAGGAAACTCACCATGCATTCCAGTCTCACACGTGTTACCCTTTGACCAAAACACCTTCTCCTTATGTCTATGACACTGGCCTTGATCTTCTTCACTTTCATGAAGTTTAATGAATATCTCTGATTGTGACAGCTGGGATAGATGTCATCCACTATCACAAGATCAGTAAACAGGTTAACAGTTAACAAAACCAATCAACCATGGGAAAACAGTCACTGATTCTTATCTCCTCCTGTTGGATAATTCCAAGCTGGTTCCTGCCAGTAAAACATGCCAGCAAAGCATATTGCATACTGCATGTGCACGTGTTAGGGAAGAAATGAAAGAGTCCACATCAATTGCTACAGCTAGAGATTCTCTAATGAAGAATAAGGAGGTGTTTGTGAAATGAGATCTCTTTTCCTCCCTCTACCCCACTGCTGGCATCAGCCAGCATGGTGAAGCTCTACTCCCAGCTTCTTTGCCTACAATATCTGCATCTCTGGCAAGGTCAGGTGCTTAGAGAAGTGCAAAAGGAAAACCAGCAGGGAAGGGAGGTGGGTTCTGCTCCTCAAATCTAACAATGTAGTCAGAGGAGGTAAGTTCTTTGAACATGGCTTCCAAATGGCCTCATCGGTTCATTCTTGTGGTTTTAGCTTGAAAATGCTTGCTGTTGCACTCAGAGCTGAACAGCTGTATACCAAATGCTCCAAATGTCTCAAATTAGCAACCCAAGAGCACCCATCAGAAAAGAACCATTCTGGTGGCACTCAAGAACATCAGGCTTTTATGACATCTCATTCATTGCTCTGTCCTCATTCAACCTCACATTGTTTCCCAGGCAGGGCATATCTTCTGAATTAGAGCTAGATTCATTATTGGGAAAATATGGAGACTGTAGTAATTGTACTAGCTTGTGTAACCTTTGCTTAAGTTGGATGGATCTTGCTGCTTTAACACTAAGACACAGTTTTCTCTGAGGCAACGGAAAGAGGAGAACAGAAAGAAAGAGGAATCTTCAGTGCTGATTTGACACTTTCTGTTATGTAGTTGATGAAAAATTTAAATGAGGAGAATAATAGAAATCTATGTCCAAAAGTCTTCTGCAATATTAGCTCCAGTGATTTTAGTGCAGAAGTTTCTCAAGACAGCAAAGTTTCTGGATCGTAACAAATGTGTTAGGAATTGGATCTTTCCTTCCTTCTTGTGTCCCCATGGCAGCATTTCTGAGCCAAAATGATATGATACTCAGGTAATGAATTTCATGCGCTGCTCTGTTTTCTAAAAGCTTTTTTTTCTCATTTCTGGATTTTGCTGCCATGAAGTACTTGAAACACTTATTTTAATATTATCACTTTGGGTGAGTAGGAGCAAACTTTTGCACATTCAACACTTCCATTTTCTCTGTGTTTACTGGCAAAGGTTTTGCATCGATTCGCAGCAGACAAATGCTCTGTATTAGAAAGCTCTATAATTCAAATTGATTTTAGTTTGTGAGCTAATTGCAAAATCTTTGTTTGAATACAGGAACTCCTCTAGAACACAAAGCCATTGTGACCAGCTGATCTGACAATGTGCAAAACATTGACAAGTGATTTTTGGCCATTATGTGTGTACTAAGCCAATAAATTATGCCTTAGCAGCACATGTTCAGAAGTACAGGCAACCTGGATTTAAATACAATTATTTATTATTTTCTTTTTTTCTTTTTTTTTTTGCACCATTTATAAATATTTGTACAGACAAGTGTTTCTTTTACAAGTGTTAAAAAAGGTATTTCCTAAAATTCTTACTTGCAATAAATATTTTAGGTTCTCCACTCATCTGATCAGTGCTTTAATAACCCAGTAGTTAAGCTGCTGATGTAACAATCTAATGCACTTCAAACTTGAGCTGGTTGCAGCTGAATCTAAAAACTTGTTAGAAAACTGAAGCCTTTGTAGAACTGAGGGTATTTTTTTTAGTGAGGGGTACAGACAGCATTTCATCCTTTCATCAGAGAGCTTTGTAAGTAAGGTGCTTTGTCTTTACATGTCTCTAACTTCAGAAATGATAAAAAAACATAAAGGGGAAAACAATTACCTCAGCTACATCCATGAGCCAAGCTTCGTTCCAGCTTTCCTGGAGTGCTAATAAAGGACAAATCAGCAATGTAAAGGAGGACAAATACTGCTATCCTTGGGGGAAAAAAAATATGAAATCCCTGCTGTTGGTTGCTAAAGGCTGTTATCAGTGCTGCAGGGTGGTGCAACGATTTAGCTGAGTTGTCATGAGGAATTTCTGGTAGAAATAAATTTACTCCTATGTCAAATGCTGGTAGGTAAACCAGGATTCCTGGAAATCAACTGATTAGTGTGCATATTTACTTCTATTCTTAGTTCTTTCCTCAAGGTGAGGAGGGCAGATAAGTATAATTTATTTTCGCCCTCGGGAATAAGCACCTTGGCTGCTCTACAAGTTCCTTGAGCTCAATAGCATTCATGCATGTTCAAGACCACACCAGATCTCAGGTGGCATTTGTGCCAGGGTCTGCTGCTGGCTGCAGGACCGAGCAGTCTCAGCACAGCCAAGCTGGCCCTGCCCACCACGCTCATCCCACACAGTAAGGTGACACTGTGAAACACCATCGCGAAGGGCAATTGGGGATTATCCTTTGTCCCTGGCATGGTTTAACATCCTATGCCACCTTCCTGTCCCTGTTGAAAATATGTGCTGCTGTTTTCCTCTCTTTGCCTAAATCATTCTTTCTGAGCTTCATTCTCAAACGATGGGTCTCCGTTTATCCAGATCAGTGTTGACTAAGCAGGATTATAAAACCAGATTTATCCAGGCCATAATACTGTAGTTCCAAGGAGCACTTTCCAGTGGCTGTGAGGTGCTTAATCTTCTAGATTAACTAGAAAGATCTATGGCTTTGAACTGCTGTTTTGCGTCATGTCCTGAAAGCCGCTTTATGAACTGGTTGGGAAACATTAAAACAGCCAGTGATTAAAAAAGTTGTTTCTGATCATGGTTTCTGCACAAAAGACAGAGGATGAAAACATCAGTTCTTTGTAGTTTACTCGGAGTTTATTTTGCTGTGTACGATGCTGGCAGCAGTGCTTTCAATGATCAGTTATTTCCTGAAGACTTGTAAAGAGAAAAGGAAAGCACTGGAACATGCCCTAGTCATTCAGGGGATGTGATAAAATTTGCTCTTTAAAGCCAAGTACGGGCAGAAGAAAAAAAAATATATAGAAATCAGACATGCACCATCAGTAAGAACTTCACTACAAGCCAGCTCTGGAGTGCAGAACATCTTTTCTGCCTCTGCTAACCTGGAGGATCCCCATCCTCCTACCCACCAGCTTTTCCCATCTCACCTCTTTTGCTGTGATCACTCAATCTGTGCCACAAAGGAGCTGGATGCAATCCGTACCACAAGAATAGCCAATTTGCAGAGCCCAGCACAGAGGTTTTGATCTGTGCAGAGAACACCATTTTGGAAATTTGGGTGAGAGCAGCTTGCCCTGTTCCTGTAGGAAACCCTCATCTTGCCATCCCTAAACACATCCCGATCTCCTCCAGATTGAGACTGTGTACAGCAGGTGGGAAAGGGGTGATAAGGCATCTCCTGACAGATGCCTGCATGGGACTGCAATTTTCGTGAATTAACAAGGTTGGTCACAAGCACACAGAACTATTTATTGCCTATGTAGCAATTGAGATCACCAGGACAGCAATGAAATCTCTGCGCAGGTAGGAATAGTCTGCAAGTGCTTTTCCTGGTGATAATTTTCTAAAAAAGGAAACATCTGAGAGAAAAACAGCTCAATAAATGTGTTTATAGAACATTCAGTGACCATGAATCACGCTATAAATATACCAGGCTATAGGTTTCAGGGTTTCTTTACTGGATTGGTGCATAGCTGGTAGCAGACCTTGGTAACAGTAGCTTCATGATGGTTGTGATAAACTGTTTTTATTCCTTATCTCTGCCTTTGCTCCTTCCTTCCAGTTACACTAGGCTTTACCCGTAATGTTTATTCCTCACCTCATGGAAAAATTTTGACCGAGAAAAAGATCACTTCTGTTGAAAAGCCAAAAATGTTCAGCCAAAACCAACGTTTTCATTGTTTGGCTGAAAATGAGAGGTTTGCCATTTTAAGCTTAAAGTTTTTTTGGTTTGGGACCAAAATATTTTTGCTTTTTGCCCAAAAATTCTCCAATAAAAGACACTTGTTTTTACCTCAACAAGAAAAAAGTAAAAAACCTGATTGCTCACTAAAAGGAGCTTAGACAAGACCAGTTCTACAGAAAATAACCTTTTTCTTTAAGTAGATACTAAACATTAAACAAGACATGTTTCAGTTTGCCTTTGTTACATGAATATGGCGGAATTTAAGGCCCATGCTTGCCAACATATTCATTACTGGAACAGAAATAGTGCCACATGATCTCAAAGTTAGATTACAACCAAGAAAATCCTTGCTCAGACTTCACCCTCTGCGTAGCAAATCACATCCAGTGTGCAGTTCAGAATTCCTCACAACAGCATTGGAGATGAAGCCTGGAGCAGCTGTGGTTGTTGAAGCACCTGAGCTTTTATATCACCCATTGAAAGCACCAGACTGCACTTACAAACAGGGACTTAGGTTGCGTTCTGGAGTCGGATGTTGCTCGTTGCCATTCCTGAAGTGACTCTATGGCCACAACAAAGAATTAAGTCAGTTAAATCTGTTTTATTTCTGACATTATATCAAGAATTAATGTAAAAAGTGAGGAGAGGAAGTAATTTGCAACTCACAACACCATATGGTAGTGGGCCCATGTGAAATTCTACTAGTCCATGAGCAGGCTTTCCCAAAACTTAACTGCTCTTTCAGAAAAGAAATTTTTTCCTAATATCCCCCCTAAAAGAGTATAACCTCAGTTCTAGCTAAAATCCCGAGTACCTTACCAGGAATTGGGTAGACCAGAGCAAGAGCCTAAATGTGGCCTTTTGGATGCAAAGGGCTAGCCCAGTAATTGCCTCATTTTGGAGTGGATATTGGTTTTTTGCCTCTCATGATTATCATCTTGAACTTTAGATACATTTCATGGAAACTTCTATCAGGAAATTATAACATGGAAAATTGGCATATTCTAATGATTCTCATAGTGCAGTTTCCAACTAGATAGACATCCTGTGCAATAGGAGACCAAAAAAATGACAAAGCACTGATTTTCTTAAGAAGAGAGACCTATATTTGCTACCCTCTATAGAAATACGTCCAGGATTGTGGTTGTTGGGTTGTAATTTGTGCATGTTTCCACAGTATCAAACACCACGCTGTTATGCTTGGCTAACCCTGGAGGTGAACAGTTCATCAGAGAAGGGAACTGATGCACAACAGCAATAGAACCAGTTTAGTGATACATGAGTAAACTTGAGTCACTCTCAGGTAAAACTGCAAAAAGTACCAACTACCACCATTGAGTGACTGCAAAGCATTTAGGCTAATCTTTGTTTCTAGATCCTGAGCAGAGCTTGATATTACAAATACTGATTTTCATTAGAAGTTCAGGTTCAGTGTTTTGGTTTGGGTTTTGAAGGTCACTTGTGCATTAATATTTGAAAGATTATTACATCTTTTCAGTTTGAAGGAATATCAGTACCATACAGAAGAGTGAAGAGAAGTAATGATAAATGATTGTTCACTGGTTTGAACAGCCATTTCAGTACATCAGTTTCCAGTGAATTTTAGGCGCTGTGACATAGGAGAGCTTTAAGATAGAATTTTTTTCCTGAGGAAAAACAAATGCTTTAGACATTGGTAGACTTGGGATATTTTTTTCTTCTACCCTTCTGTTCTTTCTCATGTCATGTATTTCTCAATGAAGTAATTTTATCCCTGCATTCACATATTAGGAAAAAAAGGGGAAAAAAAAATCTGTGGGTTCTCATTTGTAGCAAGTTATGGTTTCCTACATGAGTTTTCCATGGGCTTTATTTAGGAAAAAATGTGGAGTGCACCAAAATGAGATGATGGTGGGGTTTTGTGTTTATCAAAGCCCTTTTACCCTCATCATCGAACTGCTAACATCCCGCTGTCTGGTAAACGAGAGGGTGTTGCACAAGCCAAAATGTGAAGCACAGCTGATCCCTTGTGAAGGTTCCCCTGCTAAAGCCAGTGCAGAAAACAGGGACACTTAGAGGATCTCTGTTTGGTTCTAGCACTAACTTCAAATGGGGAAGCTGTGTTCGTGATCACGCAATAATGAAGGCTGAATAATTGATCAAATGTCATATAGAACCCACACCAAATGCTGCAATGAGCCCCATTTCTACTACCTAAATACCCTGTGGTTGGATACCTCCCAGCCTTAGTGGCACTATATTGCACGAGTGAGTGACCCATAAATGTTGGCTGTGTTGAAGTATGGTACTTCTTTCATTTTAACCAGGAATTTTCCCATGGCTCTTTGAAGAACACACTTTCAGTAAGTTTTGATCACCTTAAATCATCTCAAATGTCGCACCTTAAATATTGCCAGTTTTAAGAGTTTATTTTGTCCTAAAGAATTCCTTGAAAATGCATGTACGTCAGCATAATTTAATCATGTGTGCAATCAAAAAGGGAACTAAATCTCTCTCACCTGTGTTGGATTATTTCCATTCTCCTCTGTTTTGCTTTTCTGTCACTTTTCGAATCCTAGATTCTCACAGAGACATGGTCTTCACACTCTTTCTCCTTTAAAACTCAGTGAATATCAGAGTCTGGAAGGGCTTTTTTTTCCCTTTTCTTTTTTCAGGGGAAAAAAAAAAAAAAAAAGAGTGTTTTATGCTTTTCCCTCCTTACTGTGGGTAAAATCCTTAAGTGTTATAAATCAACACAGCTCTCCTGAGGTAGAAGGGCTCTACTTACACTTGGAAGAGTGGAGAAAATCACCTACTGAATTTAATCTTTTTCACCAATTATAATAACTTAGAAGCATTTCCAATTCTCTTTTCTTTCATGGATAAAAACTGGTTTTATGTGTGTAACTCCTAGGGTGATAATAGCAGGGAGTAGTTTTACTGCACGCATATAACTTTTCCTTAGGCCAAGAAAAGCAGCCACAGTGTTTCATCTACTCCCAGCAAAAATTAAACAGGATTAAAAAAATATATATCTCATTGATGGGAACAGAAATTGCAGGGAGATGAGAAGCTGGAGTATGCAAATTAACAACGTGAAGTATAGAGAAAGAACACTAACTAGTTTGGCCTTTATTTTAAATGTTTTTGAGCTTTCCCAAATTAAAGTTTCAATTAAATCATCAGATTCTGAGCCTTTCCTCCCCCCCCCTTCCCTTCAGCTACATGGGGCTAAAATCAAAGGGTGAAGAATAGAAGCTTGAATGTTTCGTCTTCGTGTTACTATTGCTGACTTCTCAAAGCTCAACTTCTGAGCTTCCTGGCTGTTGGGTCAACAACCTCAAAGTCACTCATTGGAGCATCCTTTTCAGGAACGGTCCTAAACTCTACTCTAAGAACGTGCACGTGGGGACCTTTGGCTTTTGTAGAGGAACTGTCCTGAAAATGGGTCTTAACCTAGAAGAGAGAGAACAGAGGGAAGGTTTGGATGAAAGAAAGATCAGAAAAATTCCCTTTTTGGAATAGCGTGAATAGATATCAGAAGTGTTTTGTTGGATTCAAGTTGTGAAAGAAGTACAAATCCAAGTTTATATATTTTCCATGTAATTTTTGCTAAGAAGGAAAATGGGTTTTCAGCTGCACTGCACATTTCCATATGATAACAAGAAGGAGTGTCGTATTATATATCTTACAACCTCTCTGCCCTTTTCCACGGAGCTAACCATTTCATAGCAGAAAGCAATCAGGTTTTTCAGGTATGATTTGCTGCTGATAAATCTGAGCTGACTTTTGCTGATTGTCCTGTCCTTGTGTGACTGGGAGAGGCCTCCAGGAATGCCCACAGCCTTTACAGGACAGCGGTGAGGCTGTGTCCTGTCACACCTACATCCCCTCCTAACTGTCCCCCACCACTGCCTTGCATCTCTGTTACCCCTAGTGCAGCATCACTGCAGATGCCATTAGGCACAGATAAAGTCAGAGTTGTTTGCAGAAAGAAACTGTGTTCTGAGGCTGAGAGGTTTTTTCTGCTCTTTTTCCAATGAATGCCAACAACAGTATTAAGAACTAAAACAGAAGAGAGGGGAAGATTCAGAGGTGTCTGTTTTGAAAAGTAAGCTGTATGTTTTAGAGACCCAAGAGCCACCCACAGCTTCCTTTGCTGTAATTTTAATGGACAGCAACTAGATCTGAATGCAATAACCCACTTGCTGGTTCCTTTACACTTCTCCCCATTGCAGCCAAGGCAGTTATTAAAGAACACTACAGAAAATTATGAGTTCCACATAGAGCATCACCCAACTCCAATCTGACATGGAAGGGAGGGGCTGGGAGGGACAGTGCACTGACTTTGGAAGATCCTGAGCCTGGTAAGGGGAAATATGCAACAGGAGGGAATTAAACAGCACCACCAATGTCAGCAGGGGATTGGGCATGGGAGCTGCTTTCTAGCAGGATCCACGTTTTTGTTCTTGGGTGTGCACAGATCAATGTCCACTGTGTGAGGGTGCTGGAAGAATATAGGGGAAAATACAGGAAAGGAAAAAATAACACAAAAAGCAGATGGAAATAATGTAAAATAACTGTATTATTGAGGTGAATGTATGCAAGCCTCTCTGTAATCACTTTAAAGATCCTAAGGAAGCAGAAAATCTCAGCATAAGCACCTACAGTATTAAATTCTTCAGTGTCATATCTGCTGGACTTTAACGTGAAACTTGAGGCAGTCAGATGTCAATCAAAGAGACTCTGTTCAAGAGTTGAAAGTACGCTGGTGTTCCAGTCCTTTCTGATGGGTGTGCTGTGCATGGCATGCATTTCCAAATCCTGACAGAGGATGGGTGGAGAGGATTCAGCTCTAATTGTGCCATTTGTATTAGTGAATGAGAAAATGGGATTGACCAGCAAGGTGCATAGATTTGTTGGCTCCTATGAAAGCCCCTGGGGTTTGTTGCTTTTAATCAAGGGCATCAGCACTTTGTCATGGCTTACAGCATTTCTGTGATCACCTCTTCTCTTACATGTGCTCTAGAAGTCTGTTGAAGAAGTTAACTAACCTATGTGGATGTCTACAAGTCTATGTACATGTATATGAGGAATGCATCATATATGCACATAGGCAGGATTTTTTTTTTTTTTAGATTTTCTGTTCAAAAGAATGTAAACTAGATGGTTTACATAAGCCTCCTTCTTCCTAAAAGGCTGAGCTATTTTAACAGTGCATTCCACCAAAATGAATAATATTTGGCTTTTGGAGGCAGATTTTTCTGTGGTTACAACCTCTTTTGCACATCATAAAAGCACAACCCCATCCTCTTGCTTTTCTTTCATTTAAAAAACAAAAACAAAACAATACAAAACAACTAACCTTTGAAAATGCCGTATTTGTCATATGCTTGTTTGTGTTTCAACTGAAGTGCTTTATGTGCCTATCTTCCAAGTAAATATACTCATTGAGGAACATAACCATGCCTGTTTCACCAATGAAGTGGAACCTTGGGGTGTATGTGGGTCACGGCAGCAGAGGACCTGGCTGCCCTACAGCTGCCTTTGCAGAGGTGTCTTGCTGAGTCTGGGCTGGAACTTGAGTTCCAACTTTAAACTGGGAAAGCCCAATGTGTGCAGGTGGTCTGTGTATGTCACAATGAGCTGAAATGGGAGCGGAGCACTTCTGCCTTCACCTGGAAGTGCCATCGTTATGTTGTTTCTAGAATGGGTAAAGCCAGGCTCCTAAACCCCAAATCCTCTCACATTCTGCAGTGTGGATCACACGAGCAGTCTATGACTCTGTTTCACCTCCAATCATAGACTGGCTGGTCATTAGCCCCTTCAATTCGTTGACGAGGCTTTGTTTCCAGCTGTATCAGCGTGAATCACAAGTTGATCCTGCAAAATTAAAAAGCAGACAACCAAACAGTGCTGACAGAATCTGGCCCAGCACAAAGAGATTTGTCCCTTGAGTTAACACTGAATATTTTCAGCTAGTGCAGATCTCTCCAGGTCTATTTGCAAACCAAGAGGTTTTGTCTTCCCTCTTCACACAAGCAAACGATTGGATCCAAATCAAGCAGGACTTCTTGATAGAAGGGGAAAACTATTTGAAAAGGAAGTTGGTTGCACTGTATCATTCCAACTGTTCAAAATTTGTTTTCCCAAGCAACGGGAGAAAGCTGCTTTAAATAACAATAATAATAAAAAAAACCATTTTAATTACAAGTCATTTCAGCTTTCCGTGGAAGAAAGCGAGGAAGAAGCAAACACAATGGCTAAAGAACATGAACATTTCCCAAAGGCTATGAATGCTCCAAGGAAAATAGTCTTTCAGAGTAAAAATACTCTCTCAATGTAAAATAGTGAGCAATGGAAACATTATTTGCACTACTTTCATTGCTACTGTTGGTTGCAGAAATCAGCAAAGCCTCTGCAGTTTCCAAGGTCATTTCTTTCCCTGGGAAGGACGCAGGAGAAGAGAAGCATCAGAAGCCCTTCTGCCCTGTTTCCCCAAGAGCTCAGACAGTGCATACAGCTCTGCTGTTCTCTCACCACAAAGGACATGCTCATATAGTTCATTTGCAGGTTGAATGAGAAGGCTAATGTGGCAAATTAGGTATTGATAACTTCCAGAAGACTTTCTGGGACTGCTGTGTTATTCCATTCGTCTGAAAAATCGACAAATATTTGCAGCAAAAAAGTTCCCTTTCTGGCAAAATCTATGGCTCCAAATGAATTAACTTTCAAAACTGATATTTAAAGATGTTTTATTAGTCTGTTGGATGTCTTTCCAAGTCTTGCCAGAGCCATCATGTTGAAAGGCTGTAGAGCTAGTTATAACAAGAGACATTATTTCTAATTGTTTCCTCTTGGCATTATCATGGAAGGGTAAAGGCAAGTGGAACAGCATTTTCCAGTGCTCCCCTCCATCTTTCATTCTGCTTCATTCATGCTCTGAGCTCTTAGGGATGGACTGAGCAGATGGTGGTGAGGCAGCTTTGTGCTGTAATGTCTGAGCAGAATGAGGAGAAGTGCCTTCACTTGGCTTGTTAGTTTTTGTTTTGTTTCTGGTTTGTCCTTTATGTTTATTAATTAAGGATGGGATTTTTTTTTTCTTAAAGAAGGCAAGAATCCAAGCCTTGACTGTTTACATAAACACTGGCAGAGCAGCTTATATGGAAGAAGGCAAACAAAGGCAGTAAGCACAAGATTTTACTTAGGCAACGTGTCAGTTCAGTTAGTCTTGAAGTTGTAACATGTCAACTGCTGGTGTTTCTGTATGAAAAATAAAACTCAGTTTTCCATTTTTGCAGAAGCAAAATTTCCAGCCGCCTTTTGTTGACTGCCACCATCCCAAGCAAGAGGGAAGAAAAAGGAAAAACAAAATTGAATGGAATACAACCTAATCCCTCAAAAGAACCTTTCACAAAGGGCTTTCTATCTGGTGAAAACTTTGGTGCAGAAACTTCAGCCATTTGTAGTGCCCATATCTGGTGACATCTGCCAGATCTCCACGGGCACAACATTGCTCAGTATCTCATTTAGCACACAGCAAACGTGGCCAGAATCTTCCATACTCACTGCGTGACTTTACTGCATGCTTACAGTGTAAACCCAGGTGAGAACTGTGCACAGAACATGCATAGATGCTCCTCGTGCCCTCTTAGTCATTGCATGGGAACCGATGTTTTGCTGAGCAATTTCAGCGCGCCGCCCGAGTGCCATTTCTGACAGCGTGCGGCAAGCGCTTTCAATGCTTGGTTTGCTTCCATTCAGGCTACAAACCAAAGAACCAAACCAGAAACAGAAGAGAAAAAGAAGCAAAAAATCCCTCTGATTTTCAACATAAAGCTAGGATTACCACCAAAGAACAATAAAAATTCTTGTATTACCAACAACAGGAAGAGCAAAGGAGGAAAAAAAAACCCACAGAAAATCTTTGTTATAATTTTTCCATAACAAATAAGGTCTTTTCTGGTCATGTTTGGCCTTTTTTTTCCCCCTTAAAATTGTATCTGTTTAGGAAAAAAGACTTGTTTAGAATAAAAACAAAACTGCAGAGGAAAAAGCATAGTACTTATTAAAGAGTTTGACATCATAACCCAACTATTAAAGAGCAATATTCCTAAAGGAAAGTAATTTACAAATAAAAGGGAGGAAATGAAAGGTTGTATGGGTTCCCGAGCCCATTGTTGAGGCAGCAAAGCGCAGAAAGCTTCCACTATCTATAGTGGCTGAAGTCATGTATTAGCATGAACAGTGCTGGAGGTTCCCACAGGGAGAAGATCCTTGTGCAGAAGAACGGCTATGACTTGCTGGTTTCTTTATTCCCCATGGGCTTTAGTGTGGGCCACACTTCAGTGTGACTGAGCACAAGTGAAAGGCGGCTCCTGGGATTTTGAGTGGGATGTGAAGTCATGTCCAAGGGCTTTTTTATGCTCTCCTTGGATTTGAGACTGTTGGGTTTTGTTTTCCCTGGGCTTCTGGTCTCCTTCCTCTGGCACACTTCCCTCCCTCGTTCGGCGTTTGCTGTGTGTGGCTCTGTTTGAGACAGATTGGGGTTGATAATATGTGGCAGTGAGTTATTACCATATGAGACAGCAAAGCCAAAATGGACATCTTCGACATAAAACAGAGTTAGAGAAATGGAGTTTTTTTCCTTATCTGACTCTGGTCTTGATACCAAAGGCAGCCTGGTAACAAAAGATTTTGTACCCCGTTTGTATTCGGTGAGATGTATCAGGCAGCTCTCCCTTCCATTTCAGAGGTCCTTCTGCTCTGATCCTTTGCCACTGAGCAGTCATTGTGGCTGGGTCCCTCATGGGACATCCCAGCAGAACATGGCAGCAGAAGGGCAGATTTCCCCTTAGAGAAACAAGGGACACTTTTCTCAAAAAGTAGACCAGCATAGGTCAAGGATAAAGCAATAAAGTAGCAAAGTTTTCATCAAGTTTTAGTTGGATTGAACCATGGTTAGGTTCTGGGTTCTACAATAAAATTTCTTATATTGTAAATGAAGATTAAGACACTGAAAAGAGCCTTCTTATCCTTATATAGCTCTCCTCAGTTCCCTTACTGCTACCCTTCAGCTGCTTCCCAAGTACCTCTTCTCTCTCTGTTGTGCTTCTTTTACTTAAGGAAAGTCTGAATTGAGCCAAGATATGGGAACAGGTTCATCCATAGGTATTTTGTTCACAGATGTTGCCAATTCCTCCTCAAAAGACAATTTGGCATCATGTGTGCATGAAGACCAAAGAACCCTGAGTTACCCTGCAATAGGATCTGAAACTCCATGTTCTTTCAAACAGTTGTGAAGTGGTTGGGATCCAGATCTCTGACTACCTACATTCTGTTCTTCCCCAGCATTAACTCCCTGCTCCAGTTAATTTGATAGCCAAAGGGGTCAACAATTTTAGTTTTAACCCGAACACTGATATCTTAACCCAGGAAATGTAATCAAATCAATTTATAAAAGAAAAAAAAAAAGATGCTGTTTCCGTGTATGTATTTCAAATGTAAGTATTCCTTTAATTTAGTATAAAATTATTGTAAATTCTTTCAGAGCATTGCTAGGTTTCATTTTGTTTGTTTGTTTACACTTTCTTATATATTTTGTGGATTTGGAGTCTGTACAAATTGAAGCAATGACTTGAGCTAGTTTTTAAAAGATGTCTTTCCTTGCAAACACTGTGCCTTTCCTCTTCACTTCCACATAATGGGCTTTCTAAGAAAAGAAATGCATTTTCCTATAGTGTGTGAAGAAAGGATTAAGATTCCCATGGCAAAACACTTTCTTGAGTCACATTTGT
The DNA here is from genome assembly GCA_037305975.1 of Chrysolophus pictus. Lineage (NCBI taxonomy): Eukaryota > Metazoa > Chordata > Aves > Galliformes > Phasianidae > Chrysolophus > Chrysolophus pictus. The sequence goes on along the minus strand of CM074593.1, from coordinate 4,053,897 downwards.
GTAAAGATTAGAATTTCCCAGGATAAATTCTGCAATACGCATTGGGATGATCTTCCAAAACAGGAATAAGTTGAGCCCAGATCTATCCAACCGTGCCCTTCCTACTGCCCATCCCCAGGTACGTGAAATACAACACAAAGCCTTACAGAGAAGGATAGGGATCCATTCTGATTCATTCTTTCCCAAAGACACTTTCTTTTGAGAACAGTGGAAAGTGCCTTTTCTTTTTTCCATGACCATAATTTAATTCCTTATTTTAACCAAGTTGCTACGTTCTTTCTCCTTGATAACTCACGAGTTCAAATGTAAAAAATGTATTATTACAAGAGACAATTACGGGGTTCAAAGCATTCTGAAGCATTCCACGCTCCCAGCTTCTGGTACTGATATAAGTAGAGGAATATTTGTGGTTTTTTTACTTGCATGAAGTGGAAGAGTTCCAAGAACTAGTGGTAAAAGGCCTAATGAAAGTCTGTCTTCGTCAGACACAACAAAGATCCTGCATCCTGGGAGGTTAACTCTTTATATGGACGTGATGCCCCAGCACCATGACACAGTTCCCTTTCACAAACAGGCCCTTGACCATGTAAACTCCATCATTCCATGCTTAGTCAAAAATAACAATAGCAAAATAACAAGAAAAAAATCCTGGGTTTATTTGGCTTTGTTTTTTCATTTTTAAAAAAGAACAAAACACTACTTTGGAAGACGAAGGTATGCAGCTCTCTATAGTTCATAAACCTCAGTTGGACAGAAGATGTGTCCAGTACCTTTAATGGTATATTTGGATGCAGAAAGACTATAGAAGTAAAATGTATTTTGAAATATGCACAGTTGTTGCACAAACATCTGACTGCTGTGGTGCAGGAGGTTCTTTTCTACTGAACCTTCTGTTTGTCATTTATTTTTCCATTTTATAAATACTGATTGGAAACTTCTTCTTGGAAGGAAGAAGGAAATCTTGTGGATTGTAAACACTGAGAAGAAGATGAATTGTTTAGGATGGTGGAAGGGGTATAAGGACTAAAAGCGTAACGTTAAGTAAAGGAAAGTTTAGGCTACATAAGGGGATTAACTTCCAAATGCTGAAATCTTATTAGACTGTGGAAAATTCTTCCAAAGGATGTGGGAGAAGCTCCGTTATTTGAGCAGTTTGCCATTAGATTGGACAAAGGACTAAAACTATGTATCTTAAACTGGCTTACACTAGCAAAGGGTGTGAGCTGACAAGGCCAAGTCCATGTTCCCAATGCCACCTCCTTCGATTTCCTTGATCACAAATCTGTCCATGCAGAGTGAGAATATCAGTGAGATGTGTATGTCTGAAGATGAATTCACTTACTGTGCGGATGGATTTTCACTCTGTTACCTGCTGAAGAGAAAGTCTACACAGTACAAGAAAGCAAAATCTGCCAGCAGTCTCCAACCTCAGCTGAAAATACAATAAATTAACAACAAGAAAACGGAAAGTTGTCAAATAGAGCCTTAGGATGTGTCTGAAAGCCAGAGCATACACTTCTGGCATCGGAGTGCTTGGTGGCTGAACTGAGGATGTCAAGAAAGCAAAAATAATGATGAGTTAAAAACAGGGAAGGCGTGCATTGATGCCACTTGTCAATTAACAGAAGTTATAACAACAGTGTAAACGAAGCACTGAATTCAGAGCAACTGTGACAACTTGCTGTTGTCACTGGATAATAATAATATAGAATATATATATAATACACTGACTATAGTCAGTGCAACATTCACATAGGTATTTAAGCTTTAAATACATGTGTTTAAGAGGCTAGTGCAATTAGTGGCAGTGTAGATAACTTGCTACCTGAGATCCAAGTTGCTAACTTGTTTTATGTAGTAATGGCGAAGGACTTGGGGCAAGGCAGACAATGCAGGATTTACTGCTGTAATGGTTCACCAGCAAGATTAGCAGTTTTGTATGTTGGTCCACTTGCTGCTTTTTTCTCTTCTTTTTATAGGTTATTTCATTTTCTTAAAATTTTTGCTCGTGACTGATCTGAAGAGATGAGAAATCTGCCCACTGACTTTGCTGGGTCTTTGGATTTTATCAGGCAGTCTAAATTTATTGTGTAAACATCGTGTTTTCAAACAGTTTACTCGAGGGACTCATTACGAGTCTCCAAAATTTGACCAGAGTTGCTCCACTGTGACTGGTCAGATGGATCACATGGCGGTGTTTCCAGTCCTGAGTGGATGCATGTGTAAGCACATCTGCTGCAAATATTTCCTGGTAGAAACCGAAATGTCAGTTGCTGTAAATACTTCTGTGTGTGATTCTAAAATTTGCTCTCCTCTGTGTTTTTGGCCAGTAAAGCCTGATAACTCAAAAGTTCTTAGAAAGCAAAGACAAAGAGATGTGAACGTGGCCGAAGTGACTTTATTGCAAATTTGAATGAATCTAGTATCAGTGAAAGGACACGTTAAAACTGCAGTAGAACAGAACATTCTACTCAAATCTAGAATAGATTTGAAGATAGAGAGCTTGTGAATCACTGTTAAAGCAGATGGAAACCTCAGGCTTTTTGAAGATATAACGTCAACCTGGATTGATTCACTTAAACTCAGAAATATAGGTTATATACTTTTAATACATAGGGACAAAATTTGCTGTTCTATTGGTTGAGAAGCAATCCCACTTCAGCATAGGTGAATGAAGCTGGTCTCCTGCACATGCCTGTAATTATCACTGAAAATAATAACAATCGGGACTATCAGACTGGAAAGAACTCCTTGGTTGTTTTCTGTTTAAACTAAATACTGTTGTTTTTTCCCTAAGGAATTGACTGATATCAAAATTAACTTGAATTAGTTCTTAAATTCTCCATCTGTGTGGCAATACGTTCCAGTTTGACTTTGGCACCCAAAGTTAAAGGGAATCCTTGCGTCCTTTTAAATGAGACGCGTTCTTAATCACTGCCCTTAACAAGAGGTTTCTCTCCTTTACTCACCGTCCTTCTAACTCACCTCTGTGCCATCTCATTTCATTCTAATTTTCATTTTCTCTTCAACCTCTTACTTGCTTCCTTCCTAACCTTGCCCTACACCTTTCCTTAACTCTATCCCAGATCTTTTTCCTTCTCCCACTGTTATGAATCCTCAAGGGCCACAAGAATTTTCCGTTTTCCTGCCCTAAACTCTTCGTATATCTCTCCCCACCTCATTACAATAAAATAATTCTTCCATTTCGCTGTCACCTCGCTTTAGCTCTCTCACCCTCCACTCTCTCTTTTTCCCCTGGTTTAAAGACCGACCAGCATTTCCTGAATTGGAAAAGCCACAATAATATTTTTTCCATCGAAAATACCACAAGTACAGTATTTCCATTGAACATACCACAAGAACAGTGTTTCCATTGAACATACCACAAGGACGGTGCCTTTTGAGGTATCTAAATGCTAAGATGAACTCATAACGTTCATCTTGGACTCATTAAACCAGAACCCCTTCTCTTCTCAATAAAAAAATTCATAAGACAGAGAAAGAATTTTTATTCACAGTTTAAAAAGAAAAAAAAAAAAAAAAGAAAAAAAAATACAATAAAAACAAGACCTAGACAGAGCCAGGACAATTTTGCACTTGCTTTGTGAGTAAAATATAAATAGGTTTTTGCAAGTTTAAAAAAAAAAAAAATCCATTAAAGACGCTCAGAGTGGTTGAACAGCTGGAAAAGCAACTTTTTTTTGATAACATTTAAAGCTGCTTAGCAGCTGGGGAAAAAATCGCCTGTAAAAACACTTAACATTTACAGCCACTCAGTGGCTGGAAAAGCAACTTGTTATAAAATTGATTTAACATTTCAGTGGCTGGAAAAGACATACGCACACATACATATAACTGCAGTGTTTTACTTAGCTATTTATGGGCATTTAGACACAGATAACATTATAAATAGGTAAACTTGGCATTTCTGCAGGTGCCATTGTGGCAGAGGATAACTTCCATTCAAAGCATTCACAACTCTATTTTATTTCCAGGGAGTTTAGTACAAGGCCATTTAAATTCCCATTGGCCTGGAGTCTGGCGTGCTTGGATGCTCAGCCATCCCACCCAGCCCCCGTAACTTCTTAAATCATTTTGGTTACGAAGCTCTTTATAAAATAATAGCTGAGCAAGGAGTCCTGTATCTGATCAGCCCAAATGAAGGCAGCAGAGCCCACGCTGCTCTACAAGTGATTCTGGTAACCAGCAGGGCTGGACAGGGCTGTGTCCATGGGCTCATTGGGGCTTCAGGAGCTCTGTGCTGCACCACAGCCCCTCACGCAACCAGAATAATTTTTTCTTATTAAAAATGCGATGTCAAAAACACTGCTTAAGTAGCATATTAAGCAATTAATATAAGTAGCAATTCATTAAAATATTTGTTTGTCTGTGAGATTAGAGTCCTCGAAAATGCAGTTTTGATGGCAGGGTGTTCTGTCACATCCCTCAGCCTTCATTCTCTTCCATTTCTATTCCATTACATCTCAGTGACAAAGCCAGCCAGACCCAGCTGTCATGCTTGGGAGACTCTGTCAGACCACAGATGTGGTTATTGATTGGTTATAGAAAGTGTCTGCCACAGAAAAATTCACGTGCTGCATGTTTTGCTGATGGGGGACAGCCCAGGCAAACCAAGGCTCTATAAACTCCAGCAATCCTTCCCCATCCCAGGGCAGCCACCGGGTGATGGTGGGTCCCTCAGCAGTTGCTAATCACAGCTTAGAATCACAGAATCATTAAGACTGGGAAAGGCCACCAAGATCATCAAGTCCAACCATCAGCTCACCACCATCGTGCTCGCTTTCCACCTGGTCTCCTGGGCTGGAGCTGTGTGACCCATTGCTTCTACCATGAAAAGCACGTGTTGCCAGGATTGGGTGTCATTTCCCAAAAACAATCGGTCCAAAGCTTCCTATACCATCAGGGGTTGAGCCCAAAGTACCACTTTGCTGGGTTGCATGGAAGCTTTCAGAGCTTCGCAAGAAGCTGGCTGTGTTGTTACCTCTGCCACTTACTCTGTGAAAGATGAGGCAATATTCTCGAAGCATCTGAGAGAGAGATCTTCTAAATGTAGCCACTTTGTGGCCAGCTACTTGGGAAAGTGGAAAAATAATAATTGCCTATGAAAATGTGAAGACATATATTCCTTAAGGACAGACGGGAATTGTTTGGTGTAGTCTGGGTGAAGGGAGGAGGTGCAAAAAGATGATTTTAAGGAGAGGTTTCCTGCCAGGGAGAGCTATTAGGCACCAGAGTTATTTCCTCAATGAAAACAGAGGAAAGCAATTCCTTCAGACATTTAATAATAGATTGGGCAAAGAATTAGGAAATATAATGAAGAAGCCTGTACTGGCAGGTAATTGAGCTAATCAGAACAAGCAGAACTTAAAGTTTCTTTCTTCTTCTTTTTTTTTTTTTTAAGGCTAATTTAAAGTCAGCTGCTATAGATATTTCATTAATTCAAAGCCTTTTGCATCACAGTCCAATGCCCAGGAATAAGGCAAAACAGCTCTATGTTAAAAAATCACAACCAGTGAGAGTACACTGGGACAGCGCAGTGCCAGAGGGAAGAGATTCCATGAGCACACATACAGCACACAGGCAAGTTTGCCGGCAGGCCACAAAAGCCAGTGTGGAAGGGAAGGGGCAGAAGGAGCCAAGGTTAGATCTGGGAAATAAAAAGCAAAAAGCGAGGATGGAGAACCAGGGGATTGGACGGGATGGGATGGGGTGGGAGGGGGTCCTGGAGAGGACTCTGTCTTGGCAACAGCTGTGGAAAATCAAAGTGCAGAATGAAAAACTGTTTTCAGAACAGCCCGTGATCAAATACCAGACTAGCTAATTTGTACTTCGGGGCTAGAGCAGAGGATGCTAGCTGCAGCCCATTCCTCTGTACCTTGCAACACATCCTGTGTTCCTGGACACACAGCGAGCACCAAATCGTGGGCATCCAGCTCAGACTTGAACTGAGGTGTAAAGGCTGAACAGCATCAAACTGAGAAACTAAATCTGGGGCAGGGCAGATGCTTCAGAGCACTGTGGTGTCTGGATTACCCAGAGGGTAACTAAGCCAGGTACTTCTTTCTCTCACTCTTTAACCTGAACAGTATGGTCAGTGCAAGCTTTCTTCTTCTATCCTTTCTCCCTGCTCTTCATTTGTAAAATATAATTTAGAACATACTTTAAGTATTCCATGTGGGTTTATTAACCAGTTAAGCACATTGCTGGGCATGAGGTCCGGAGGGAACACAACTCCTTCAGAGATTGGGGGTGATGCTGAGCGCACTGGTAATGCGTCTCCACCAGCCCCAGGCAGGGGAATGTGGCCTCCCATGCATCTGGGAGAAAAAGGTTTGCTCCTAAAACAGATGAAAAGGAAGAAAGAAACAGAAATTCCTCAAAGGAGGTCCTTGCCATAAATTCTGTCAGAGCTGAGTAAATGCAAATCAAGTTTATTGCCTTTTAAACAATGCACTGGCATTTCAGATTATCTCGAGGTCTGACTCAGCAATCCATACCCATTATGAGTAATAATTACTCCCAGCTGTAATCTCACGAAGGCCATTATTGGTTATCAGCATACGGAAAGGTTGCAGTGTTTGTTCCAGAGGTGTCAGAGTCAGACTTTTATGTTCTTGCTGACTGCAATGGGTGGAGATGCTTGGGCGAACACACTTGTTCTCCTTTAAGAGCCATTTACTCCTGAAGCATCCTCCCTGATTGATGCTATTATCATTAAGCCTGAGGAATGATATCAGAGTCTGGCCCTGTGTTCTATAGCCTGCACAGGGATAAGTACTCCATCCTCAGTACAAATCTAACCCAGCTTGTTTTAAAGCTGCTCAGAAACCTGGGACATTTGCTATATGCTCACAACCAGGACAGACGCTTGAGGAGACGTGGATGAAGCAGCTTTTGTTCTCTTGTCTCTTAGAGGGAAGGAGTATCAAATATGGAAGAAAGAGGGGGGAATATTACATGGGTTAATGCTTCTTGAGGCATCTGCACAGACTGTGGTATAGTTAGGCCTAAGAAAAAAAGAGCATGAAGAAAAATGAAGCTGAATCTCCTAATTTGGGCCTCTGCACTAGCAATAGCAAAGACTTCCTGGAAAAGTCACTAACTTCATATTGTACTGCAGAACTCAGATTCCCTAAAATCTAGTTCATACCCTAATAGAAGCTGATACCACCATTAGGTTTAAAATACAGCTAGACTAACATCCATCAGCAAGTTGACCTAGAAACTTATTTATTTAAGAACAGAAGCGGTCTGAATGAAAGACTGATTTCAGATGCCAAAAAACAAAAACAAAAACAAGTACAATGGGTTTTGGACCTTGACAATTGTTGGGAACCGTATTGGCAGCCATCAAGTTAGAATATTTGATCTTCACAGCTTGACGTCAAGAATGGCTTTTAAATCTCCTGGCTGGTAAATATATTTGGCTGCTGTGTTGTTTAACATTTGAGGCTCTTATAGATATTGTGGTTACAAAGTTGATCAAACATGCAAGGCATTATTTGTAGGAAAAACATTTACCTTACTGGAGAGGCTTGACATATACAGAAGGCTCAAATGATTTCCCATCTGCTTTAATCCATGAAGTAAAATGGAATTTGCTTTGAGCCTTAAAAAAGGCAATTCTTCAGATGCATACTGCTACGTCTGGTATCGCTTGTGAATGCCTATGTGTAAGCTCAGCACCATTTTCTTTTGTGAGATTAAACTTGCTCAAGAGGTTGGAAAATTTTTACACTGTAAAGCAAAGCAAAAAGAAAATGATCTGAGATTTGAGCAGTCAAAATTGTGGCTGCTGTTTCTGGTCTCTGCTTTCTCTGTTAATGGAAAAATAAAAAGAGAGGAAGAAGGACTGGAAAAGTAGGGAAAGAAGGAATGAGAAGAGTTGGAAGAGGAATGACATCTTATCTGAAAGATAAACTCGTGATTTTCCATGAAAACGTTGGGAGAAAAAAGATCTGTGTTGAGGTAGGTGGTTCAGATTTGAAAAAATGAAGGAGGAGGGTTACACGTATTGAGATAAGATCTTGCCTAGCAGTGAGATGTGATGCAGAACTCTGTGTCATTAAATGCACTCCTGCCTTCAGCTAGATGATACTTCACCTACACCATTATTTCAGAATGCACAGCAGTGTGGGCCAGAGACTGAAACCTGCACTTATCACCAGGAGGATTAAAACAAATGAGGGAAGGAAAAAGAAATAATTCTTATCCAGAAATTCACTGAAGCAAAAAGAAGCAGAACTGGGGGGTCTGCATCTTCCCTCACAGGGAGCATAGTGTCCTTCAAGCTCCTGCCATTTCCATCTGCTTCTGTGCTGTGTGGCATGGGATTACAGGATGCTTTCAGGTTTGCTAGCAGCGCCCTAAATGTGCAGAGATGGTGGGATCAAAATGCCATTATTCTCAATGGAGCTGAGTCCTTATGGTTGCTGTCTCTCCAGACGTAAGTATCCCCGATTAGCCTGGTAAGAACCATTCATTTTTCAAGAGGAAAATTTGACTTCCACCCCCTAAACCACTTGACTTTTCAATTCCATCTGTTCTTCAGGAGGACAGGGGTGTCTGATATATGCAGGGAGGAGGCTGGTGTGCATGTTCAGCCTAGAGCTGACGCTGCTGTGCTGGACCATAGCTGAGATAAGGATTATCTTCCCACTCAGCTTAAAATACCCAAACTCCTTTCCTGGAACTAGTTTATTTTGAAGTGAACCAGTGCAATTTGAGCACGGCTGCCGTTACTCTGACTGTAAAACCAGCTGTTAGTCAGCCACTCGTATTGGAAATGGGCAGACAGTGAGATGCTATCACTGCCTCTGCTGAAGGGTCTGCTCTGGGTGAGCTCTGCATCTGGAAAACCCAAAGAACCAAGGTGGAAGGGAAGCATGAGGAAAAGTCCCAGCTGCTGGAGGAGCATCAGCAGGCACTCATGCTCATATTAGACATCAAAGAATCCAGCTTGTGTTAGACATCAAAGAGTCCATCAAAAACTGAGCTTCAGGAGTTCTGCTCTTCTCAAGAAAGCTTTCATTGCTGACTTTCAAAGCACTGAATTTATGTGGGAACTGCAGCTCACTTTATTTTGAAGGTTGGTTTCCAAACTGGACTGAAAATGTGAACCCTACAGACTCAGTAGCAAGAAAGCAAATAAAAAGCACCAAATTTGGTGCTAAAAATAATAATATTTTGAAGCCAATCTGGGAAGTTTTGGGTATTGACTCATAATTTTTTAATACTTTGGTAAGAACGTAACACAGGCTCTCCAGTAAAGGAACCAGAATATTACTGCATGGAGTGAATAAGCAATGAGTGGCACTTGAGCTGCAAAAGTCTTGCATACCAAGAGCTGCTGCTGAGAAAATTTATGAACAATTTTGAATAAGAAATTCATTTGAGAATCTGACAATTTGTGGACAAGTGTTCAACAATAAAGTTCCAAAAACCGAGTCCAAAGTCTCAGGATCAGCAAAGAAAATGTACAAAATTCTCTTTTGTGTTATTATTGGACTGGGCCAGATGTCCAGACACACCAAGTTAGTCAAGCTCACTGTCAGCTACACCATAAATTCATATGGAATTTCAGTGCTATCTCACAGGGGCAATATTGGCTTAAGATATTTCCATTTCAGAAACTTATCCCATGGCAGATTGGTATTTTTTTGCCCAGTTTTGCCTGGTGTTGGGCTTCCTGAATGGCTTTGGCCTCACAAATCTTTATTGGCTGTGTATTCCCCTCCCAGCTGCTCCAGCCTGGCTCCTGCTGGTCAGACCTAACGCTATTCCACCATCAGTGGATGCTACCATGCTATTTATAAACCCTGTGCTACACACAGGTATTTATGGCACTGAGTAGGGTCAGGAAGAACAAAAAAAAAAAAAAAAAAAAGAAGGAAAAAAGAAAAAAAAAGTTTTCTCCATTTTTATTAGTCAAGTTCACAGCCAACCACATGGCCACAAACTGGAAACCGCCAGCTCAGACAACTGGAACAACATCACCCTTTGAATCCTGCAAAAGCCATTATACTATACTGTGCCATACTATACTGTACAGTACTATACTGTACTAATTATATCCTATTGTATCATACCGTATATCTGTGTGTGTATATATGGGCATATATATATATACTTCTTATCACAGTGGTGTCAGAAATTTGATAAATGATCAAAGTTTTCTCCTAAAGACCTGCTGTCTCCTGTACCTGCAGGAACAGCAGTCCTATCGATGTATTGATATGAATACCTCCCATGTCAGCAGCCTGGCTGATGCTTCCCTCCCATTGTGAAATGTCCTTAGCCTTGCAGAGATCCTAGCTCACATCCCAAAGGGGTGATAGGCAAGTTTGGTCATTCAAGTAAACCACTGTCCCTTAGCACATCTTAGCTCAAGCATACCTGGATGCTGATAAACACAGAGAAGCACCAGGGCTGCACTTGTCAGCCTTGTGCCTATATCTCTCCTGTGGGCTGTCCTGCTCCAAGGGCTGCCATTAGCTTTGCTTTCACAAGGTCACCCTCATTCTTTCTGCATCAGTTTCCCTATCTGTAAGATAAGGGTTCCCAATACCCGCCTCCCTCAGTGGCTGGTGTGAAGGTTTAATGAACAAACTGAAGCCTCTGTGGGAGTAACAAAGAGGAGGAAGGACTGGGGGAGGGAGAAACAGGGTAACAGTGGTAGGAAACACATGGTCACTGCAGAAATTCCCATCAGGGAACAATGCTGCTCCAGCTGGGAGGCTGCGTAGGTGACCTCAGGGCTTTGCCTCTCCGAGCTCTGTGAGCCTATTGTTCTATTGTATCCTTTGCAGGGAGTTCAAGGGGATAAACAGTGATTTCCAACCAATCTCAGCCTCTGAGATTACTTTCTTCCTTTCTGGCTTTATCTGAGCAAAGAAATCAAGGATCGATGCTCTCCGCACCTGTCAGCGCATGCATTCAGCATGTGGTTTTGTAGAGATGCTTGCAGAGCCTGTGCTGGAGGCTGGAAGGGTGCAGCAGCAAGCAAACTTGGAGCCCAGTGCAGTGAAGAGCAATGTCGTCAAGGCTCCTCAGGGGTCTGCAGGCTGATAAACAGTACAACAGAGAGTGCAGCATCCTCCTTGCACCACATCCCATGCTGGAGGCAGCACTGGTGTAATGCAGCTGGCCATAAGAGCTCTGGAAATGTGGCACTGAGAGTCACAGCCAGTGGGCATGGTGTGGGTAGGTTGGGCTTGGGGATCTTAGAGGTCTTCTCCAACCTTAATGATTCAATGATTCTATGATGTGTGAGCAGCCATGCTGGGACAACATCACAGGGGCCAGCAGAGATGGGGAGGGATTGAACCCAGAGCCTGCAGGGCTCAGTGGACTTCTCTGAAATGCAGTCCCTATTCCTAGTCCACATTAATTTTATAAAGGCCAGCCTCTTGTTGGAGCAGGTGAAACAAGAGGTAACTTGGCAACTGAGAAAGATAATATGGGGTGGAGGGAGAGATAAAAGGGTGAGAAAAGGACAGCAGAGGGAAGCGGGGAGCATGAAGGGAGCAGGAGAGCAAAAGAAAAACTGCAGCCAAGGGGCGCATGGAACAGAAACAGGGAGCCCCAGCCTCAGCAGAGCCTTGCATGTTCTGCCAGCCCAAACAGCAGCAAGTCTGAAATCGGTTAAGAACTGTTTATTTGTTCATACCACAGGATGTAAACTAATATGGTTAAACTCCCCTGGGAAAATAAAACGGAATCTTTTTTAGGTTTTTGGTGGTTTGGTTTTTCGGGTTTTTTTTTTGTTTGTTTTGTTTGTTTTTCTGGGGTTTTTTTTGGGTAAGTTAAGGAATATATTCGTCCTTCTTTCCCCTGTTTCCTAAAGTTTAAAAGATCATGCATACAAAAAGACGTGCTACCATGCTACCATCACTCTCCAAGGGGAGCAGCTGTTGGTACATGGAGGAGCAGGAGGTTGGCACGGCTGTGTCAGGCAGCACGTAGGACATCTTGTGATGCATCACAGCTTGCATTCAGTGGCTCTTCTCTGAGCCTTAACCATAGAATGTGAAGATTTGCTGGGCAGTAGATGTGACTGACATTCATGTGAAATTAATCCCCCTGTGCAAGAGGCTCAACACTCTTGGGTCAGTTGAAATGTGTTTTTAGTACGAGTTAATTGGGGAAAGAGTATTTATTTTTAGCTCAGGTTTTGTTTCCTTGGGTTCCATTTAGAAGTGTCAAAGGTTTTACCTTCCCAAGGCAAAAATAAAATGGAAACAACAAGATCCTAAACTGCTACCTTTGAATAATCAGAATGGAGTTCTATGTAATATACAAATATTTCAGGAGGAAAAACAGAACCTGAAGCTGAAAAACAAGGGCTGCAGCCTGGGGAAGATAAGCACCCCGTGGGGCCGGGCATTCCTCCGGCACTGCATTCCCAAGCAAAAGAAAATGAAAAAAAAGAGAGGCTTAATTGACCAAAGGCTTGATTGTCTTTTCAGACACCCTTCTTGATGTGGTTGGAGATTGGAACCCTTCTGGAAAGCGCCCTGACATTTCATAGCTTAGATATTTCCTCCATTGCTTTTGACTTTCAGGCCTCAATTATTTCCACCAGGAGAACGTTTGCCAAGCTGATGAAATTGGAAACAGAGTGGATGTTATAAAACACAGGTAGCTTGGGCGGCTGTGCGTGATGCTGCCTCATGTGTTTTTTTCATTTGAGTTCTCCTGACGCCCTGCAAGGGCTGCAGAGGGGCAGCTCTTGGAGGCAGCAGCGTGCAAGACGGCCGTGCACGTGTGTGTGCACACGTGAGGCCAGGTATTGATTTTAGCTGGGTTTCTAATCTGGAAAATTCCTTATAGTCTTTGCAGAGATTAATTATTCTTCCCGGTTGTGGAAGGAAAGGAGGGAAACTGTTCTTGTCCCTCAACAGGTTTTGATGGAAATTATATTCCGGTGCCAAATGGTCATTGAAAACATTTTTAAAGAACATTTATGGGGAAAATATCACAATTCTCTGGCTTTTTGTGCCCTGTTTAACTGTTTTGTGGGGATGGAAACCTGTAAACTTTCAATTTACTGCAGCCATCCTGTTTTACAGCTTAGAAAAACACCTCCAGAACTGCTCTCTTTCAGGGGCTTTGCTGTCATACCTGGGCAAGGCAACTGCATTAACACAGCCAGAGCTGCTGGTGCTCAGTGCATTGGAAAATTTGGCCCGAATCAGGATGCTTAAATATGATGGCCTCTAAATATAGACTTCTAGCAGTGCTGAGTGATGTGTTGGGTGTTGGACCATCTGGACATAAGTAAAACCAAGCAAATGCTCCTGTTGTTTGCCCTCCAAACAGCAGCTGATGAAGGATCTACTTTGCACAGCCCTGTTTCCCATCCCATGGCCCCAGATGAGTTTAAGCCAAACTCATTGTACCAAGAGGTCTCAGATGAATTAAAGGTTTGGCTCTGGAGAAGAGGAGGCTCAGGGAAGACCTTATCACTCCTTACAACTCCATAAAAAGAGGTTGGAGCAAGGTTGGGTTTGGCCTCTGCTCCCAGATAACAGTGATAGGACAGGAGGTTGATGGCCTCACATTGCCCCAGGGGAAGTTCAGGTCGGATATTAGGAAGAAATCCTTCTCAGAAAAAGTGGTGAGGCACTGGCACAGTCTGCTCAGGAGGGTGGTGGAGTAACCATCCCAGGAGGTGTTCAAGAACCGTGGAGAAGTGGCACTGAGGGATGTGGTCAGTGGACATGGTGGGGATAGGTTGAGGTTGGGGGATCTTAAAGATATTTTTCCAACCTTAATGTTTGCATAATTCTGTAATTTCATTAATCTTCAAAAAGTCAGCTGTGTTGAACAAGTGCATGGTTCCCTGCAGGAGCCCATGGGCTGGAGGTGCCCAGTGGCTGAGGCTCCTGCTCATCACTGTGCAGCCCAAATTGCCATCTGGGATAACAAGGTGCAGATGCCCTGAAGCAGCAATGGTTTGTTCAGAGCTGGAGGAGGTGGTTACAGGCCTCAAGGTGCTCAGAGGGGCAACACCCATCCTCCCTCTCCTGGGAGGAGACGTGGGGAGCAGTTTGTCTCTGCCAGCACTTGAAGTTTGAGGACATTTCTGTAGGAAGTAACAGCAATAAAACATCCTCTGCAGCATGTAAACAGATTTTCCCTATTCAGTATGGTTAAAAATAAAGAAGGGAGTTGTGTGAACATCTTGGAGGTGTTCTTGCTTGTCTTTCACTTGCAAGCAGAAAGCTGCAACATCCTGATCTGTGATCCAGTACAAATAGAAAACTAAATCATATTTCCATGTCATCCATCCATGTTCTTAGAGAGGAAAAGAGTCCTTAACAGCTGACTAGGAGACCTTGAAGTTCAACTGAGCTCTCAAAACACACAGGTGTGTCAAAATACTTCACCAACAGCATGTGAGAAAGTATTCACGTTGTTCCCAAACCATGGGAAAAACATATCCTGTTCCCATTTCTGAAATGTGCCATTTATAAGGCTCTACATTCTGCTCAGTGCTGGAACATGTGTTGTCTCCTTGTGACCATCTCTGCTTGAGGGGCTAGCGATAAACTTTCCCTAGCTTCCGTGCATTGTGCTTTGCTACACGGGGCAGGAGAGGCTGTGCTGGTGGCCCTGCTCCTGCTCAGACAGGGAATTAACCCAACAAGAGTGCACGTCATGCATCATACTGCCTTTGGGCTGCCTTGCATCAGGAAAACTATTGGAGGAAGAGGCTGTTTGATGCTGCTCTATTCTTCCTCGTGCTTCTCACTTGCACGCACGGTGTTTCCTCCGGCGGTTGTGAGCAATCAAACAGTTACAAAACTCAATGAAGATCTCTCAGTGATGAAAGAGGGAAATGAGATGGACCAGAACAAACTCTGATGATAGGAAACTTGGATGTCATTGCATTTAAATGAGCAGTGCAGTAAGGAAAACAGAGAAGAATGACAGATATTTATTGCTTTACAGTAGTGAAATGCTTTTTACATTTTTGGCTAACGTGAGAGTGTATCTGCAATTTCCACTTGAAACGTCTTGGAGATAGGAGTAGCTTTTCTTTTAATCAGGAAAACTTCCATGCAATTTTTTCATTAAAAGTAATAGCAGCAACTGAGAAGCAAAACAGGTATTTGCTTTCAGATTTTCTGTTAAAAATCACTTACTTTTGATATTTTGACCACGCTGTGTGTTTGACAGCTCATGACTTTCTTCTTCCTCTGGATGTCTGAGACAGAAGCAGTGTGATTCCTCTTCTGAGCCACCCTCAAGTAGTCAGAACATTTCTGATGTTCTGATATGTGCCATTTTTAATAAGAATAATTTAAAGTCATGTTTGAATTGGAATGTGCAGGCTACCTCCAACGTGCCCTCTGCCTCCTCTAAAGGAGTTTTACGACTTCAGATCAATTCACAGACAGCTTCCAGCTCCCAAACTTTCCATAAAGGAAGCAAGGATACACCAGAAAGGGAAAAAAAAAAAAAAAAAATCTAAAGTTTTCCAGATAATTGCTGATGTGGCATCTATGCATCAGCAGACCACCCAGTGCTGGTGCATACAGACCCAGCCCAGGATGGGAGCGGGACGGAGCGTTGGGTGTGCACTGTCATGGGGTTTTGATCTATTGCTGTGAGTTCTTGCAGCAGATTTATTGTAACTCGAGCCTTAGGTGAAGCTCTCAGAAAGTGGCTCTCACTTCCTGGATGAGGAAAGGCATCTCCCAACACTTAGCAGCCCGTCTGGCCCTACTCGAGTTTAATCATTCAGCCACAATGAGTTCCAGCTATGCAGAGTTCAACGGAGGTTCAGGGCGCTCAAGCCATGAATTAATTCCCACCATCACCAGAACTTCCTTAATTTGACAAAGATTGGAAAAATGTTGTAGTAAATAGAACGTGGGTATGAATAAGAATCTATTCTGTAGTACCATGGGGCATGTACAGATGCTGGAGCTGTTTGTGGCATTGCTTGCAGCTGATTGAAGCTGTGTTTTTATACTACAGTCATGTTTTCCAGACACTGGGTTTTCCATCCCGAAACAGCAATTATTGTACTATTGATCATTCATTTCCAGTGATCTAACTGGAAATGTATGATGGTACAGCAGCCATTTTCACCAGTCACCAATTTTGGTTGTGTTTTCAGTGCATCCAGTCATTTCCAGCCCCACCACCCATCCCTTGGGATGAGGTGACAGTGGCAATCCCCACCTTGGTGATATTTTTACACTCCAGCCCAATGTGGTGATACTGAGACCCTGAGAGATGCTCTAGGGCATGCAGCAGGGATGGCTAACTGCTCGGTTGCCCAACACCTTAGCCTCCAATTTATCTTGAAGCTCAGTTTAGCAAAAGTTTTTTTTCTTGTACAGAAAGTGATATTAACACTCGGGACAATTATGAGCAGAGTGACAAGAGGACTCCAAAGTTGAGTTCACATCCCACAGCTTTGCAGACCCCAAAGTACCCAATTTCAGCACCTTACATAGACCTTTCCCAGCCACTTGTCTCCACCTCATCCACCCATGTTGCATGATCCAAAGCCTGCAGCACAAGGAGTCTTTTAGAAATAACCAAAAAATATACATATAGATGTTGTTTTCGTACATGAGGAGAAGTGAAAGCAGTGACTTCTTTTGCTTTGTTTTGTTTTAAACCAACAAAAGTTAATGTTTATAGCAGTCTAGGAGCTGGAAACCCAACTTAAGAAACACTTAATGTTTAGATCTACTTAGTGGTTGGAAAAAACAACTTCTTTAATGCACCAGCAAGTGGAAACAGCCACCCCTTGTAAACAAACCTTTAGCATTAAGATATTTCTTAGCAGCGGAAAACCTTAACTGCATGGAGACTTATTTCTGAGACGTTTCGGAGTGATCATAGGCGGCCGGTATAACCACACTCTGTCAGCAGATACGTCAATGATCAATGAAGATGAAAGAAGAAAGAGTTTCCATACAGGATGCTTGCTGGATGTTTGTTTCACAATAATTTACTCTATTACACACATAATTCATATCCATATAGGGAACCGGTTCAACACTACGCTACTCTAAGTTTGTGTTTTAGGGTCAGTGAAGTTAAACCAACACAGACAGCTATGAGTTGGGCACCAGAATAAAAAATATTGGTTGTTTTCTGCAAGTACAGTAAAATTTCCCAGCCGGGGGATAAGCCTGCCAGATATTTTAGTGGTGACCTTGAAAAAATAATACTTCAACCTGCTCAGTCGGTGTTTTGCCTTCAAAACCTCATCTCAACCCTGGCCACGTGCTTTGCAGTGGCTTGTCCTGACCGTGGGGTGAAGCGTCCCTGAAGTAGGCTGCGGATGGGAACTTTTTTCCCAAAGAAACAGTGGAAGTCCCATCATTGAGACAATGAAATGCATCCGACTGCTGCTGGCAGGGAAGTGGCAGGGATGAACTAATAGGTTTTTCCATCCTTTGTGCTTTAAATCCAGTGCCTGTCTCGGTCATTACACACACCCTCTGCTGCTGTTTGCTGAGCTGGATCACATTTCCCTTCCCTTATATCTTAAATCCGTTGCTTCACCCATGCACATTCACTCCCCAGCACACTCGCAGTGGTCACTTGGGACCCACTGGGGCTGCCCTCCCACTGTCCTCTCCTGCCACTGCATCAGGGCTGTGTGTCCCCTCCCTGCTACAAAGAGAAAAGCAGCCAAGGACCGGAAGAGCATCCCAGAGGCGTGGGCTTCTTTATACAGCCTCATACATAATAAATGGAATCTGGGGGATGCTGCCCCACCAAAGAAGGGAACAAGCAGTGAGACCACCACGCGAGATGCCCGCGTGCCCAAATCCATCTCCAGAGCCGTTTGGAGGCTGGGAGCAAACAGCAGTGCCCGCCATGCTCCTCCCACTGGGTCATTTCCTTCGAAACAATTGGGAGCTTTGATCCCGTTATGTGAGCGAAAATCTGCTGCTGTTCTCACTGGGTGCCTTCGCTGGGGCTAAAAAAAGCCGCGCGCTGCGAGCGGCTGAACCACGCTGCCTCTGACTAAGCCTCTGTCCTGAGGTTAGGTAATTTCCTCGCATAAATCTCTTTTCAAGAAGGATTTTAAACAGACTTTAACTAGTACCAGACTTCTCTCCTCTGGATTTGATCCTGAGGAAATACCTGATAATAAACAAATACCTTGCCGGGATCCTCAGCCTTGCCAGAAATGACAGTTGATTTAAAAATCTTTTTTTTTTTTTCACTCTTCCCCCCCCCAAGTTGTGTTTTCTCACTTTACCCCTTTTTTTTTTTCAGGTTAAAAAAATGCAAGCTAAATTATAACCATA
This sequence comes from Chrysolophus pictus, assembly GCA_037305975.1. Lineage (NCBI taxonomy): Eukaryota > Metazoa > Chordata > Aves > Galliformes > Phasianidae > Chrysolophus > Chrysolophus pictus. The sequence continues at coordinate 4,035,586 of CM074593.1, read as the reverse complement.
CAGAGCAAGGAAGGTGCTGCAGAAAAACAAGTCCAAGCAAGGTTAGCATCCGCTGAGGGAGGGTGTTTCACTGAACACATCCACGCTTCCAAAACACCTACACCATATTCTCTCCTAATGTAAGATTTTCATTCAGGTCCGGATCAGCGTCTGTATGTTTCCAGTGATCTGATTAAAACAGTGGGGCTCATCCAGCTCCAGCACCTCAGTGCTGGGGGAAGCTCAGGTCCCCACAGAGGACCCTTGAGCTCTCCAACCCTGTTTTCTAAGGAAATACAAGACAGAGTTTCATTTATTTATTTCCATATCCCAGATATTGTCTTGGGAGAAGGGGGTCGTTTTCCACAGCTCGTGTTGGTGCTGCTGAGCCTTTCCTAAGAATCAGCCCAAACTTCCAGCTGGGTTCATTGACTCCTCCAGGGCAACCTGAAATGTTTATCAGCCCTTGTGCCAATCAGAGAGGTAGGGCCTGCATCACTTCCAATAACTCAGCCTTCACCTGAAGATCAGTATAACATCTAAATCTGTGTTTTAACATTGAAAATTTTAGTGCGACTTCCTCCTCTTTGCTCTCTTATCACTTGGGGCATTTCATGTTGCAGGTACGTCTGTCCACATGTGAAAGATAAAGTTTAATCTACCGAGTGACTTGTTATTCTCCAGCAGGGATTAACAAAGGTGCTTAAAACATTGTGGCTGTATCCACCGTGAGGATAAAGGGGATTTCGGAACAGTGATATCACTGGGTTACATTGCTATCTATATGGTGTTAAAAACAGGGGAAGCTGTGATGAGCCATGCTGGGTGCATGTGTACAACCAAAGTCCTTAACACAGATGAGTAATTTGGACTCAATTTTTATTTCAGTCGAGTCTCTGTTACAAGCATCTATGCCCATGCCTTGAAATTCTCTCCAGTCATGCATTTGGCTTAAGGATGAATACCTCCTTTGCAGGTAAACTTTATGTCCCTTTCACAGAGAAAGCCGTCACCATTGACTTGCCTCTGTTAAGAAAAAAGAGAGGATTTTTTTCATAACAATTTAACTTCCAGCAGTATTTATTTATTCAGGAAATTTTCCTGACAGTATGTAAAAGAAGGATCATTTAGAGAAGAAAAAAAGGATCAGTAATGCAAGTCCTCATTTGGGACTGCGTCTCAAATTATATCTTTTTGATTCTGACTTTCTGCCCAGGTTCCAGTGGAAACTTTTTTTTTCACTTAAAAAGCAAATTTCTTTCTTTGAAGGCAACCAATCTAGCAGTGTTCTTTTTCTTTTTTTTATTTCCTCTTATCCAGCCATATGTCCACCATCGTCATTATTTAATTGCTTTTCTCTCTTAATCCAGTTTTGTATTTTCTTTCAAAAATCAGTTATTATACATGTGAAAAAAGCAGCTAGTTGAGCTTTTAGAGGGAATGTGGCCGCTCTGTATCAGCTGTACTTCTGAAGAAGTATTCTTTTGTCTTAAATGATCACAGAATCATGGAATCATTAAGGTTGGAAAAGACTTCTAAGATCAGCAAGTCAAGCCATCAACCCATCACCACAACACCCACTAAACCACGTCCCTAAGCCATGTAGCTCCTCACAAATAAGTCTTTCTCATATGCTGGAAGTTAAGGTCAGCCTCACTGTGCAGACAGCACAGTGTGAACTGCAGAGAAACTTCAATGGCAATGGTAGAACACTGGTCCATGGCCCTGTGGCCATAAGGTGAGCTTGATGGCACTGCAGGTTGCTTGTGTCAGTGCCCAGCCATTGTTTTGTTCCCCCTTTGTCCACCAAAGCTCTATCCTCAATCCCGTCATTTTTGGAGGTGTTTGCAGGCATGCTCATGTCTTTCTTCTTCCTGAGTTAATGATGGTGGAGAGTGGCCTAGCATTGGTACAGGCTGTCCAGGGAGGTAGTGGAGCCACCGTCCCTGGAGGTGTCCAGGAACCATGATTCTATGGGCTCAGAATAGTGCTTGACTTGATGCTTTTTGGGTCCAGCAAATACAGAATTCGAGACCTTACACTTACATTATTTATTTAATGCTTAAAAAAATAAAAGCTCCCATTCAGGCTGCTTACCATGGGTGTCTCACATAATCATTAAGGTGATTTCAGAGGCCAAGGAAGCACGAAGCAATTGCTACAGGGCTGCCAGATCTTGTCTGCACTGATCATGCGGGTGCCCACTGTGGGGGGCTGTGGGGAACAGCCCATCCACATCCCACCTCAGCAGCCAAGGCAAATAATCAAGAAGGAAGAAATGAATATCTTTGCTATTGCTTTTCATTATGTCTTTTTGAAGATGCGATACACTAAGATTTCCTGTAATTACATGCAATAGCTGGAGGGGGGAAGAAGGGAAGACAGTAAATGTCATAGAATTAATTCATTTAAATCTGTCACTAAGGCTTCATCGAGCCAACCTGTAAATAACTCCAGTGCTAACGTAACTTTGTTCGTGTAACTCAGCTCAAACCCCTCAGAGATGAGGGACCCAGTGTTTTTCCCCTCATTTCCTGCACATGAAGTGCTATTTGGGACAGCAATAGTCTGTAAATCTGACTCTGTGGCAGTGCACCAGATTTGAGTGGATGAAACAAGCCCCTCATGCCAGCACACATGCCTAAAATTAGCACCAAAGATATTGGATTCTCAAGTACTTTATTCCTTTCACAAGAGGGCTGGGTTTTTGGCATGCTGCTGAGGACCAGTTCATAATAGTAGTCTGAGGTTACTGCGCCATTCGACCAAACCAGAGTTGAGCACCTTTCGTTCATGAGATGGATGATACCAGCTCCTCCCCTCCCAGCACACCACATCAAATTAGCTTACTGGGATAACTGGACTGGGCTGCTCAGGAGCTGGTGGCCTCCGAGCTTTGCAATAATCATCTGCAGATGGCAGGAAAATGCAAGCCTGAGAAGCATGAAGTGGATGAATGGCATCTGTCCAAGAGTCATTGAGGCTCCAGGACCCCATTCATAGCATGGGGATGTAATGTTCTGGTGAGCCCCATCCCATCAGGTGCAAAGCGTGAGTGCTGCCTGCACCATCCATCAGTGGGACATGCTGGGGAGAGCCAGGAACTGCACAGGAGCAAAACAAGAATGTTCCAAGCCCATGCCCAGGAGCTCAGCAATGCAGTGTTGACAGTGAGCTTCACCCAATGGGACATCATCATATAGAGGGAGGTTGAGCAAAGAGGTGACTTTGGGGTCAAGGAAAATGAGATCCAGGTAATGGAGTAAACTGAAGAATAGAGGCAAAATGCCACCAACTTTTTGTAACTCAATCCAAAGGGCTCCAACAGCAAATGATGTTTCATACCAAGATTTCAAAAGAAAAAGTCAATGTAGGCAGCACAGGTATTGGAGAAACACCCAGAGCAAATTTGCTCTTGTACTTAACCCATGGAAAATATTAGTAATGCTTCATGTCTCAGGAGACTGAACTGACCCTGACTGGCCCAGCCTGTCTGGAGGCGTTTCTGAGAGCCTGACCTATTAAATATTCTCTTTTTGTTATTTCACAACAAACATTTCCCTCCCTCCTCTCTAATGAGATGTTTGGCTGAGCAGCATTTGGAGAATGGAGAAATTCCATGACATCATTTGCAGGTGGGCCAGGCAGAGGTATCTTTACCGACAGGTTTTTATTTTATTAGATATTACCAGAAAAAAAAAAACTTTGAAAACAAAATCTAACTGAACTTCAGCCCAACAGGGGCAAAATTTCACATAGCCATCTATTCTGGTAGATTAGCAGCCTTTAGAAGAGGAAGCCAAATGACCTGTTTTCTTTAGAGAGCATTTTAAAAATCTCTAAATCTCTTAGATTTTTTCAATCCCAGAATAACTTTAGAAATACAAGACTGCTTTTCTTCTTTAATCTTGTCAACAGTTCCAAGCAGAGATTTGTTCTGGAGAAAACTGCAACCCTGCCTTAGGTTCTGAGAAGTGTAGAAGAGTTTGTCCTGCTAAAATAGTTTCCAAATTCAGTTCAACCATGGAAATACAGAGGGTGGTGATGCACTGGAACAGGTTGCCCAAGGAGGCTGTGGATGCCCCATCCCTGGAGGCATTGAAGGCCAGGCTGGATGTGGCTCTGGGCAGCCTGGTCTGCTGGTTGGTGACCCTGCACACAGCAGGGGGTTGGAACGAGATGATCATTGTGGTCCTTTTCAACCCAGGTCATTCTATGATTCTATACAACCTCATAAGTTCCATCAGACAGATAAGAAACATGCACCTCGAGAGGAGCAGGCATTCTGATTCCCAAATTTCCACTCTCAGTCTTAATACAAAATTAGTCTTAACATTTCTCACCATTTATACCATGATGCTTTTTAAGGATCGTGTCTTTTCTATTCAAAAAGAAGTAGAAAAGAAGCTTTTCCTGCATCCCAAAGAAATCAGACAAAAAAATGTTTTAGCAACAGCAGCATTCACTGCAAGGTGATTTCTGCTGATAACATAGTGGTAAACTGTTTTTCTTATAAAATCTGTTTCCAGGGGTTGGCTTTCCATAGGAAAAAGTTACTATATTCCTGAATGTATTAAGTCCTGAGTGTCATATTCACTCTCTGCAAGGATAGAGGATGATCAATATTTTAGAAAATGTAAAGTCTATTTCAACTTAGGAGAAATGTGTTTGGAATGGTGTGTTTCTGAGTTAATGTACAATGAGGATGCAGACTAAAAGGCCTCCAGGCAGCTTCAAATTGTTATTAAAGGGAGGAAAATATATAGAGAGAAAATCTATCATCTTCATTTTCCACGTGATTTCAAAGAAAAAAAAGAAACCACTCTGAGGGAAAGCTCTGAAAAAAAGATCACCTCTAATGCCATAAGTTATGGTTCTATAAATCAGCCAGACGATATAGGGCTGGCCACAAGGCAAATATATCTTCCAGTATCAAGAACTATAAGGGAAATTCATTCAAGAGTTGTTCATAATTCACTATAATTGGTGGGAAAGTGAGGGCAGTGACAATTTAATTCATTCACAACTGGCAATGTTATTATTTCGGAACAAAAATACCATGTTAGATGAAAACCATCTGGTGTCAACAAAAACCATCTTCGTGGTCAAGCAACAGCTTGGGACAAGTGGATGTTGTTTGAAAAGTCACTGGGCTAAAAGCAGGGTTGATTCCAGCCTTCCAAAACGGGCACAGATTCTTTCCCTGTGATAAGAAAGGTGCCACCCAAATGTGCAGAGTCCCACTTGTCAAAAGTTAAGATGTCTTTACATTTTTTTCTGTTTTCTGAGGGTTTGGAGGATTTGGTCATCTGCAGACCCTGGAGGTTGGCAATCAGGTCTGGGCAAAGGATTCCTGAAGCTCCAGGAGCAAAAACGCAGTCGGTTTAAACAGCTTTGGGTGGACAAATAGTTGTCAGTTGGAGGAGAGTTTTCAGCAGTGCTGAACCATGTGGCCCCCTATTAACCCTCAGGGTATTCCTATGTAAGGAGAGAAGGCAAACCCCATATTGGTGCAGCCCCAAGCACCCAGCAAAGACAGAAGAGCTTTCTTCTCACTGCTTTGAACGCTGCTGTAGAGGGTTGTGATGTTTCCTGGGAGCGACTCTCAGGAGATCACAAGCTTTAAATCCCCTGTTGCCTCCATCTCTGCCAAAGTCCCTGTGCGCTCCTGGGCTTTTTTGCTCAGCTGAGTTTTCACAAAGGTTCAGCTCAATTCCCTGCAGACCAACCTTTCCCCAGGCATCCACCAGGCCTTAGGGAGGAGCTCTGCTTCGTTTCTTGACACCACGGGTTTTAATCTCCAGCCAGAACAGAAACCAAAGTGGAAAAAAACAGCGATCGCACAGGGGCTGCTGTGGCAGGTGCCTGCGGGAGCCTGTTCCTGCCAGCCCTCGGGCGCTGGGATTTGCAGATTTCGGCAATTCCGGGCTTTTGGATGCTCTTGTGGACAAGTTTGTGAACGTGGGACTGTTTGTGTGAACTCCAACTCTTCCTCAGAGCTGGGCTGTCAGTCAGCGGCGCTGGCATCAAACGCGCATCCCCACATCAAAGCCCTGCTGACTTCCGACGAAGGGAAACAAGGGAAAACAGATTCTTGGTGTGTGTTGTTTATTTTAACATGTTTTTAGTGTTTGATTGATTTCTTTTTTTTTTTTTTTTTTTCCAGCAGTAAGCCTGAGAGGGGATAGTTTGCTTTATCAGGAAATGAGAATAAACTTACACAAGCAAGCTCAGAGTATGCAGGCAGGTGTTGTCTCCATGCTAAATGTTCCCTAGCAAAGGCTGAGGCTTGGGTCAAGCCCTGAGTCTGCACTCTGCTGCCATCACAGAGACATAGAATACTCTGAGTGGGAAGGGAGCCATAAGGATCACAAAGTCCAACTCCTGACTCCACACAGAACCAGCCACAGCTCAGACCCTCTGTCTGAGAGCAGTGTCCAAACACTTCCTGAGCTCCAACAACTCGGTGCCATGACCACTGAGCTGTTCCACACCTACAGCCAGAGGTACAGCTCAACACAAAGCTTCCAATTAGTCACAGAAGGTGAAACAGTCTTTCAGGAGAATTAAGTTGGTGCAAAGCAGTGAATCACAGCAGAAATAATATCCAGGGCAACTTTGACTGAAAAGAGACAGTGAAGGAGCATAAATCACTCCGTGACCACAGCCTGGCTGAATTGATCACAGCTGCTATGCAATGCAGGGTGGCAATAAGAACTATTCCAGGTCCATGCTCTGTGCCTGCTGGAGCAAAGCTGGGGCAGGGCAGTGGGCAGGAAGGGAGCTGTTGGGACCAAAGAACACAGCAGCATGCAGGAGGCCAGAGAGGTGTCCTCATCCCAGGGGAACCTCACTTCTCATCTCTAGGGCTTCATTCTCAGAGGACATCAGCCCTGGGACATGGCAATTCACCCAAGCTATGTGCTTTTCTTATAAGTGCTTAGGAAAAAGGCTTTCCAATCAATTGTGATAAAGTTGGAGTGTTTTGTGTGTGTGTGTATCCATAAACCTTTATGCTGGCATCAGTTATTTAACTTACAGAATTCACAGAATCATAGAATATCCTAAGCTAGAAGGGACCCATAAGGATCATTGAATCCAACTCCTTGAACGGTGCATTCAATTCAAAAGATGCCCATCGTGCCAGCACTTTGCACTTTGCTTTCCTTTTTTTCCCATGGACTATAATGATAAGGACTACAGAGCCTGAATTCTACATTTGGAGAGAGGCTTTCCCGAAGATCTTAGAGGTGGGGGAAAAGAGAAAAAAAATTTGCTGGGGGGGCGAAGAGTTAAGGAACCCATAGCTTGAGCTGCTCTCGAGGGAGACAGGAAAGCTGTGGAGATTTGGCAACTACATGCAGATCCCAAAAATTAGATCATAGCACATAATTATCCTCCAAACTAGTCCCGATGCCAAAATCTTAATATCTGGGATTGTTATAATTTGAAGTCATGTAGGAAATCCAGAGTTCCAATCAATTGCATTCCCATGCCCAGTCGCTCCCTGTCCCTGCCCGTTTTACAATAAAACATACCTGGCATTGTGTGCAGAGTGAGTAACGATTCCTGTGCAGAAAGGGAAGAGAGAGAAACACGGAGAACTCTCCCAGGCACTGCAGGCAGCAGGCAGGCAGTGCTGGCACGATGTGGCCGTGACTCAGCCCTGCGTTCCTCTGCCAGTGGCCGCTGCCTCTTCCACCCTGTCCTGCTCCTTTCGGGACACAGTTTGCAATGTGCATGCAAAATCTTCTCGAATTCTTATTAGCTCAGCTTGTGTCTTTCTGTCAGGATGTACCCGGCTCTTCTAAAATCAAAACACTTGCACAGGGCTGAATTCAGTGCAGTCGTTCCTAAAAAAAGATCACTGCACAATGGCCCTCAGACTCCCAGGAATCAAACCAGAAGAGAACGTGAGCTTTGCACCACAGTGCCAGGAGGACAACAATGCTTTCTTTGGGCAATAAATGGGAGCAGGATGGGGTCCATCACCTCTGGGATGGCACAGGCAGTAGGCACAAGGGTTTTTCCAGCACTAAGCACCACACTTCCCTACACGCATGCACAGTTTGGCATGCCACCACAACAATGAGCAGCTCTGCAGTCTGGTGGCACCAAACCAGCTTTTCTGTAGCATCGAGCTGAGGGTGGAAGATGTTCTCCAGGCAGAGGTGCTGTTATCTGTGAATTGGCTGCTGCTAGAAATAGGAAACTCAGCCAAGGACGAGCTACCAGAGCCTCCAGTGAGGAAAACAGCAGTGCAGGGGCAGCTGAGCCCACAGTGATTAAGGGCAGGACATGCCTTGCAATCTGGGCTTTTTTTTTCACTTCCTGTTTATAGGTTGACTGCATTTCCCCAGCGTTTGAACTTCTCCGTCACGCTGTTTCTCTGCTGTTGCTGACACTGAGTGAGAATTAATAAGCTTCCTCTGAGCAAATATCTTTATTTAAACAAGCTGCCGTCCTGCCAGCAGCCCGCTGGTGAATGGCATTTTGCAGCAGGCAGGATGCGGGCAGAGTTCCCCAGCAGCACCAGCAACGATCCCAGGTGCTCTCAGCATTGCAATAGAAGTGCCTGTGCTGAAAGAATATTTGCAGGGTTGCTTTCTTTTTTTTCCTCCTCTCCATAGAAGGAGGCTGAGCATGACTGAGAATCTGGCTCCAGTCTCTGGTACTACACAGTTGACCTCAAGCCTGGTGAATTCTTCCAAAAACCTGGCCTGCTTTGCCCCCCAGCCCTCCAACTGTTGTGAGCAGTGGAGCAAGGAGGTGGCAGCTGTGTTTTTGGCTTTTCCAGCATTTAATTATACTGGAGCGATCTCCAAACAAGACGTTTCTCAATCAGACGTGAAATGTTTGTTTTCCTGGTAAAAAAAAATTAATCTGCTGCCTGTGGTATGCATGGCATCTCACATATTTCTTTCCCTAGTCACTGTCAAGTGACTTGATATTCCAACAGAAACTGCCACAAAAGCGGGAAGTCAGATGGTCTGCAAGTTAATTAATCAATCAGTTTAGTATATTAGCAAACTTAAAGGAATTCTGATGCAGACCCAGTGCTTAAATCTGCTGCTGCATCTGCAGTCAATCATGCTTACATTACCCATTAACAAATTACATCTGTGCTAAGTAAGATACCCTGTGGTTCCAGCATGCAGAGAGCTGGAGGATCACGGGCACCAGGACAAGCAAGGCACAGAAGAGCAAGCAGCAGAACAGGTTTGTCTCATGCTTTTTCCAGCTGTTGTGTGGGCTCGATGTATGCTGAAGGATCAGCTCAGGAGACAGCCTTGAATATAAAGAAGAATAAAGAAGGAATATAAAGGCTATGTGAGCAGATAGTCTTTCTGTTGTAAGGGCTGATGGATTTGTCCAGTACCAAGCACAGGGCCAGCTTCGGTGCTATGCTGCTGCCTCTTGATCTGGGGGCAGCTGGGACAATTTGGGCCCCCCTCAGTGACACACTTCAGGGTGATGGTGGGACGTGGCCCTGTTGCTGCCACTAGCCACATCCCACAGATGCATGGAGTCTAGAAGCAAGGAGATAACGTCAGTGCTGCTATAATTACACCTAGGATCTAAATGCACTCCTCTTCAAAAGCATGCCTGCTCTGTTCCACATAAGTGAACAGGTGTTTTATTTCCTCCATTCATTTCCAAGAACTGCTTCCCTCAAATGCAGAGCTGAGTGGTGCTTCAGTTTCTTTTTGCTGAGTGGCTTCCAACCCTGGAGTGGCTCGAGCCTGCTGTGTTCTTGTTCTCCCTTCATGATCACAAACCATCAGCAGGGCAGCTGCTTTGCAAACAGCATTAAAGATCCGTTGCCACCAGTGAGTTTGAGTGCTGTGGAAGAACAGCCAGGGCTCGTGGAACACCGTGTACCATCACCCGTGCATGACTCTCCTGCTTTTATATTTTGCAAGCCTTCATCTTTAGGCGAATTACTTCCCCCTGCTACATGTTGTTTTTAATTTTTACTGCTGTATGGTGAAGCAAGATGACAGCATCAGTGGGGGATGAGCTGTTAGCAAGTATCATTGCCTTCGTCCTGCTGCTATGCCATCAGTGGAGCATGGGCAGCCTGGCCCCAGCCAAGTGCACAGCTCAGGCTCTGTGCAATGCTGCACATCCTAATTCAGCATCAAACGTCTGAATTCCCGTACATGTGCCGTGAACAGGCCAAGAGGAGGAGCCTCTGGGAGAAACAAAAGCAAAGAATGGGGAAAAAAAAATGAAAAGGAAGGTCACAAAGCAGGAGCCAAGGTTGGCTTAGTCCCCGGTGAGTTGCGGACCTCGTGTGCGCAGCCCCGTGTGCAGAATGCAAATGGTGCAAAGTTATTTTTCTCTTAAGGGTGACAGGAAAAGCCTGGCTTCTGAGTGCTGAGAATCCTCTCGCAAGGATTAAACTTTTAAATGTTCTCACATGAGAAATATCGTGAGCTTTGGACGTAATGCAAGTAATTGGATGCAACCCTGTACAGAACAAAGAGCAGCCAGCTGGTACCTCTGTCAGCACAAGCACACAGAAGCAAATTTGGTGAATTTGCTACGATTCGGATTCTATCCTTAATACCTAGACCCAGATTAAGTTATATTTTCATGATAGGATTAGCAGTTTAGCCCTTTATTCTCCTATCGTTCAATCTTCCAAAGCTGCTCAGTTCCTGACCCCGTGCACCACTTCTTTGGTCAATACAGAATATGCTTTTGACTAGAGGCCAGTGACTTTCCCATTGACATGGACAAATTTGTCTACTTTATTGCGTTCTGGAGATTTGATCCTCCTCTGGAGTCAGCTGGGCAATTTCCAAAGGATACAGTTGGATTCCTCACCATTATGTTTCTCCTTCCAAGATGGAAAGGACTTTTATGGTGATTATAAAATCAAAAAACAAGCTGTCACTCGCGTTTGCTACACTGCTCTTTCTGTGCATTGTAAGAAGCAGGTTTTGAAGCCTGCTGTATTACGTGTGGGATGGTGAAATGGTGGTGATAGATGGGCTGGTGAGATTGGGATGAAGTGCAGGAGCATGCTGTGAGGAGGTGACTTGCCTGCTCCAAATGCCCTGAGAAGGCGAAGGTGAGAGCCATCATGCCACCTGTGTCTTCCCCATCCCTGCTCCCTGCATCCCTCCTGGCACAACCAGACCATGGTTCTCAGGGTGACTGATGTCCCCATCAAGGAACAGCTTATGACAAATGCATACATCTTCCATGAGGAGAAGGAGGATGACCAGGAATTGGAAGAAGAAACTGAACTTTTAGAAACGCTGGTTGCATCTGGAAAATAAAGAAGTGCTTCTTGAAGAGAGACAGAGTATTTCTGCCCTGCCCAGGGATGCGTTCTTAGTTCATAAATAACCCAAGGAACGCACGCCTTATTATGTATCTGGCCTTTGTGGTGAGGCCAGGGCTGGATGCTAGCCAAGCAAACAGTATAACACACAGTGCAGGTCTGAGGTAGAAGCAAGTGCCAGGGAGAAAACTCATCTGGGAAAACCAAAGTCCATCAAGTACTTAATGTCAGTGCAATGCTGAGTGCTGGAGCTCCCTGTAATTCCTGCCAGAATTCCCTGAGCTCCCGTCTATCCCTCTACAGAGGCTGTACCATGTGAGCAGCACCAATTCTGCATTAGGAAGAGCTGAGCAGGGGCTGAAGACACACAAATGATAAAAGCAAAGCTGCAAAATGTCTTTGGTCTTCAGTCTGTGTTTGGCTTAGGGAGCCTGGCCCATAGTGTTCAGGTGACATCAGTTGTGTTGGAGTGGGCAAGCAGTCCATCCTAAGGACAGCTGCAAAACAACATGAACTGCAGAAAACATCTCCTGCCTCAGCTCTGGGCTCCCAAACCAGAGACATTACTGCCTGGAAGTAATTTGGAGGAACTGTACCAGCAAGTGTGAAATGAATGCAAATGTGCAGCTTCTTTAGACTTAATTGCAGAAGAGCATCTGTTTATATTTCATTTCAGTACCACAGTGAACCCTCATCTATTGGGAAGTTTGCAGCCTGCAAAGATAGCATGTTGTTGAGTGGTTTTGAAAAGAATATACCATCATTCACCAGGTTCATGCTGCTGCCTCTATTCATCCATTCGCCAGAGCCACCCTATCGAAACTACAACTGTGGATGTAAGCATCTCTGAGAGCAGTAATTGAACAACCTTTAAAGCAATCATTTTGATTACCCTTAGCTTAGCAATTATGGCTGAGTGACACATTTTCAGCTATGGAAAATGATATGCCTAGCCCACCTTCCCTATGCATAAGTGTCTCATATACATATATCCACATAGACATACATATTTACCAGCTTTCGTGTGCTAAATGGTTTCTAAGCTCCTGCCTGCCAAGGAGCTGGCTGATCCATGAGCAGGATTCCTGTTTGATGGCCGCATGATGTGTGCCAACAGCTCCCTCTGGGTTTTTTGTCTGAGATTTACTTCAGTTGCAGAAAAATCAGGGAACGTCTTTGTTCCCAGAAGTACTCCTGGCAGCCGACGGTGGAGCATGACCCATCATCGCAGCCCAGTTGCACAGTCTCTAGACAGCAATTCCTCGGGGCCAGCACAACCTGGGGTGATGAGACAAGCTCTGTAATGGAAACGATTGTGCCTTTGTGTCTGGGCAGCCAGCAAGTGTCATTCTTTGAAACACAGCGGCTATTTCGGAAAGAGCATCTCTAGCAGAGATGCAGCAGTTTTCCAGGGCACCATGGAGACATCCAGTTGCATAACCCTGACAGTCACTGGGAGACAGTCTGCTGGCAAGCACTGCTGATCCCCCCCGTTCCTGCTCAGCACGAAGTCCCAATGACCTCAGCCCTTGGCTGCCTTGTCCACCTCCAACAAGAAATGTTAGAGAGAACATCTCAGGAGCCCCTCCCATAAGCTGTGAACCAAAGCGCCTAATTTTACAGCTACTAAAATATACCAAAGTTTCACACAATAGCTTTTGAAGTTGGCTAACTGGGAGCCAAAAAGCAGGAGCCACGTGGATTTATAATCTTGTTAAGGGGAACTGGGGTGAGTGTTAGGCTGAGGGTGAACTGGAGACCGCGAGCCCAGAGCTGAAGGCAACAGCTTTATGCTGTGTTTCACCAGCTGAAAGCCTGGTGCTGTGCATTGCAACAACCAGTGTTGAGCTCATCAGGTCTCAGATTTGCAGCAGGCTGCTTTGCTTCTTTGTTCATCAAAATGGAGAAGAAATAGCGGAGCACTTTGGAAAAATCCTGGAGAATCTGGTAGAGATGGAATTGAGGGTGCTTAGGAATTTTTATAGAGTCCAAGGAAGAAATTACTGTAAATACTTGTAGAATTTAATAAGTGATTTTATGCTTCCTGTTGGGTTATTTTTAACACTCTTGTAGGATTCCATAGCGGGATATGATTATGCATTAAATTTTAATGGTTGTTTTAAAAATAAAAGCTGTTGAATGCTATCATTTTCTATTAGGTAATACAGAGTGCCTCCATAAGGAGTGTTTTTCTCCTTCCAAACAAAGCCTGGGCAGGCTCGAAAAACAGTCATGAGCAAAATAATCCCAGCTTGGGGAAGATATTAATAAAATCCAGGTTGCAAAATGCGCAGGAAGTTGCTCTAATGTTTCTATTTCCAATTTCTGTTCACACAGGTGAACTCATAAGCAAATCAAGGCTCACCACATCCTAATTGCATTTGGGGGCACTGCTGAAAACCTCAACTTTGAGATTTTCCTTAAGGAATTCTCCTTGATTCGTATCTTCTTTTGTGATCAAGGAGAAGTTTTCCTGCAATTTGAAGAACCTGTATACATTTCATGCCTTTTCTAATCTAACCCCATGTGGCACAGATCAAAGGCCTTCATGAAGTTCAGAGCATGAAGCTCAGTAATCTTGCATCCTGAATGAATTATCTGCCAGGAAGACGTTTAAGTCTCATGTGAAGGTGTCATTGGTTTCTGTCATCATGTTTGCTCCTTTGACTGTATGATTAATTGCCGTGATTTCTGTAGGGCTAACATGGTCATTTTTCATTAGCTGTCTTTGGCCACCACGCATTCATCAGTCAGGCATCATCAGAACAACTTTGGTTTTTAAGATTGTACTAGGTTTTCACAGATCATGCCCAAATTTTACCCTGTGTAAATTTTACCCTGAGTGCTTGTGAATTCTGGTTGAATTCAAACCCTGCTGGGCAAAGGATGAAGTGTTCTCTGCAAGCTCATGAACTGAGTAGGCCAAGATGAAGAAAGACTGGGGAGAATGTGGTCGGCTGCAAATATCATGTGAGTGTTCCCAGTATCTGGGGTCATTAACTTTGGTTTGGCAGGATTTCAGTAGGAGGAAATTTACTAGAGGAAGATGAGAAGATCACCAGACAAGGGTGCCACATCAGGATATGATACATCAGGAGCTGAACTTCTGCCTTGCAGGGCCTTCTCCAGTTTTGGCAGCAGAACACCTGAGCAGCCCCTTCCAGCCATATTTCTGGGCCATGCACGTGTGCCATGGCCATGTTGAGTGCACAACCCTCAGCAGCATGGCAGGGGCTGTGTCCCAAAGGCACAGGGCTGGACATCAGCTCCATCTTCATCCCAAAGGGAGAGGACATCCCATGTGAGAGGGGCCAGTGGAGGGGCAGGGTTTTGCAGCAGCTGGCTTACAGTGGCATGGCAGTGTGAATGTCTGCATGGAGCAGAGCTTTTTGTGCTGCGGATTCTGTCTCCTTTTATTTCTTGTGTAGGCAGTATTCCTTCTGATTCCATTTACTTATCAAGATCTAATAAAGACAGCATGTTCTCTTTTTTTTTTTTTTAGCTTGAGAAGTTGAGAAGGAAAGTCTCTAAATGAAATATGCTGCCAGTCTGAATTATTCCATGACTTGCCTACATTTCAGATTAACTGGTGGAATATCAACAAACAGAATGGCAATTCTTTTCCAACCCCATCTCCTCCAGTCAGTCTTTAGCCACTTATCAGACACTTATTATTACAAAAATAATCAGGAGAGGAAAATACACCAGTGCTGAATCAACACTACTGTACTTCTTTTTTTTTTTTTCCTCTTTTTGAACTCGTCTAACTTGCTTGGTTTCTGTTGGCCATGCACCAGCCTGAAATTGTAGAAACACAGCTGGCTAAATCCATCACATCTTATTACAGGTTATCAATTCTCCCCTGCAATAAACACGTCTGACAATTAGCAGGGAATTGATGAGTGAGTCAGTTTGATTGCTGCTATTTCTTTACTGCTTTGTACCTGACAGAGAGGTTCACAATGCAAACTTAATTTGTAGAAAACGCAAGGAGCTGGTAAAGCCATTAGCATTTCTTATACCCAAAATGACAAATGGTCTTTACATTAATCTCAAATCACTTCTTTAAAGCAAGGATCAGGAAAGAATTTTCCTCGAAAGGATATTGCTGCCCAGCTGGGGAGGTGCTCTAATAGGGTTTTCTCACATTCTGGGGGATTGATACCATGGGGCTGCCAGGCTGGCTGCATTGCTGGGCTCCATAAAGCCATTGGTGTAATTTGTTTTGATGAACCTTCTCCTTCAAATAATAATAATAATAATAAAAATTGCAAACTCTGCATAGACAGAAGACCAAACCACACCATGACTCACATCATACAGTAAACCATTTAGGAGTAATACTGCAGTAATTGAGATTTAACTCGTTCCGTTCCGTATCTCTCTGCAATTAATCTGCAATATTTGGCCAGCTGGCTTTTTTTTTCAATTTCAGCTCTTCATTTGGGAAAAGGAAATAAAAGATCAAAGCTCTTCCAATGCCAATCACTGTATCAAAGCTCCACAATAGTTTGAAAATAAGGACTGACAGGGACTTTGAGAAGGAACCGACTCCTCCCATCCTCAAGACCTCCCTGATCCCAAGGAGCCTTTCTCTTCGGCTGGGCCAGACACCAGCTCCACACAGCTTTGATCCCATGAGTTTTTTTCAGACAGAGGCATCATCCTTTGTGTTTAAAATGGGCATGCATCAGAAAAACACAAGCTACCTTCAGTGCAGCCTCAGAATACCAGACACCAGCTTTGATCTCTTCAATGTGCAGATAAAATGAGGCTGGTGAGAGAATGAAATCTCCTTCCTTTTCATTTGCTAAGTACGTTAATGTGTTCTTGATCTCAAAATGATTCTCATTTACTCACTGTAATCACAGTGCTTTAGTTCTTCTCTTTCTTTGTAGGGCCTTTGCTGTTGGTTTTCTTTTGTAATCAAGAGGGTTTTTTTCTGTTCTTGCAAGCTGAATATTTTTCTGCTAACAAACTTGTCCTAACTCTGCTTTACAAGTGCATTCTTTCCTTCATCTCATTTCCTCCCACCCTGAGCTGGGGCAGAGATTTGCTCTGGCAGCAGAAATGAAGGCTGCAGATAATGCGGAGGGAAGCAAAGACCACACGGAGTAGTGTTGGCCTGAGCAGCAGCAAGAAAGTGCCCCATGCACATCCATTAGGGAGAGTTTTGTTTGGCAGACCTCCCAGTCTAATAATCAGTTTGGTTGTGGTTAGGGCTTTTATTTTTCTTTTTTTGTCTTTACTGCCTATTTGGAAGAACAGGAGCATTGGTATTCTTGTGACTTGCTGATCATTATACAATAGAAGAAATAGTTAAACATAATGAGAGGTCAGACTACAACTGCTCCACACCACCATAGGGGTTGTGCCCCAACACAAGACACAAGATGCTATAGGGTGTTTAAGGTGCTGCTGGTGAGGATGAGAAGTTCCTCCCTCTGCTAATAAAGCACCAATGCTGGATACAAGGCAATGTGCTGACTCTTCCTGAGACCTAGAGATATATCTCAAGCCAAACATAAGATGCTGAACCTCATGTTCTCGTGGTTAATGAGTGTGTGCAGGCATAGTCTGTGGTTGTTGCACATTAACTTTGTTCAGCACGCAGTGAGAGAGGTTAGAAGCTAAATACTTGGGTTTGCATTTGGTCACAGATGTAGAAAACACAACAAAAAGCAAACTGGAGATATCCTGCAGCTCAGATGATGCGTGGTAAACTCGCTAAATCTCAGTAACTCGAAATCTCTTCCTGGCAATCAAAATTCTGCTCTCCCTGTGCTGGCAGTGTTAAAGAAGGAAATACAGTGGTACTTTGTAACACTGGTGATGGTCCATGAAAAAAAAATGCGTCCAAATCATATGACCCGGGAGGTACATAGGATGTAACAAAGTGCGGTGGGTGAAAAGCAGAAGTTCCCAAATTGATTTGTGTTGGGAAAATCATCTGCAGGTTCCAATAACTGTGTCAGCTGAATCGCTTGGACTGGTTTTGTGTGCAGAACTGTGCAGGAAATCCCAACAAAGCAGAATTTCTCGTAAGACTCCTGGTGCATCAGCCTGCAGACCGAGCCAGAAAGAAACCACAAAAAACAATTGCTCTCCTTGCTGTGCAGCTACTACAAGTCCCAGGTGGAACCTGAAAATGAAATGTCTGTGTGCATCAAAAGATCGCTGGGCTTTCCAAAATCCACTCTTTGAATGCATTTACAGAAACAAGCACATGATGTGGGTCAGAGGGTCACTTTGTGTTTTATACGTTGCTCTCTCATCAGCTCTGCTAGAACTGACCCAACGACTCAATTTATGTAAGAATACTATCTGAAGTTTCTTATGTGTCACAGATTTGGGCACCCGAGATCGTGCATCACTTTGGAAAGTCTTTAAGGAAACTTCCGAGCTTTTATCTACTTTACTGAACAATGAACCCCATTTCTTCTTTGTTGTTCTGAGATGGATGTCTGCTGAAGCAGAAATGTAGAAACAGTGAGAAAAATTGGCTCTAAGGGGTCTTTAAATCTAACTTATATTCAAGGATTCATCAAGGATCTGGTTTATCCTATTCTTACCTTTCAGAGGACCGTAATGAGGAAGGTAGGAGACTGCCAGTGGTAATACAAGAGATCCACGTCCAAGTCCAGATATTCCTGGTGCCTTCTGAATGCCCACTATATACCCAATACCCAAGACTTGATCTCTGTTATGGAGTTGCCTGCCTATAAAACACAGCACTTTTTCCTTAGGGAAGACTTGTGTCTTTTGCAGTTTATGAACTATCCAAGTCCTTTGTAAAACATAAAGTTTAAGGAAGTCTAACCATTTTCACCTTGCAGCAAAGTTTCATGGAGAGCGAAAGTAAAAACTCAAACACCAGAGGAAAAGTTAACAAGAGAAAAGAGCATTTAGGGTTCAATAGGAAGATATGGGATGAAAAGTCGGGAAGCAGCAGAAAAATTATATAGGGTAAAAAGAAATTCTTTGTGCCAAAAGAATCTTGTTGTCTTCATCTGTAAAATATCCTGAAATCTGCTGGCACAACATGAAACGAGACAGAGGCTGAAAGCAATAAGACTACACTGAAATTCAAGTCCTGTTAAATTCATTTTTTCCAGGGTTTGCAAGAGCTGTTTCCCTTCCACCTGCTGACCAAACAGGATAGCAGTAAAATACTTCCTCTTACTGACTCACAAATCTGTCGGACGTGATGAGGCCCAATGGGAGTTTGGTGATGTCTTAAATAGTGATTTGCTTTTTGCCTCTTGGCAAACAGCGCTCCAGGACTGGTAACACAAGCTGCACTTTCAGCCTATGGTTCACAGGGCTATCCAAACAGACCCCAAAAAGATCTTGGTCTCCTCTGCTGCATGAAAAGAGGTCTTGTTATTATAGTTCTGTTTGCTCGCAAGTGAGATTGTGCAGGGATTTTTCCATTTCAGTGTGCTGCAGATGAGGGGAGCAGGATAGCCACTTCTGCAGACGGTCCATAGCTGACCTGAAGCTGTACAAATCCTGTCTTCTGGGCCTTTCCCAAAGAGCAAACCATGGGTTTGTGTGGCCCAGCACAAATCGTTCTAAGCTGTCCTGCAGTTTGCTCTGTCCCTGCAGCAATTGCAGTTTGGAAAGCATTTCTCCTGCAGCTGACGGCCAGAAAACCAGGAGGCAGCTCCATTGAAGTTTTTTGGTTTTATTTCCCTGCCATAGAGGCAAGACAACAACGGAACATTAAAGTGAATTATTATATGCTATGGGTTTCGGAAACATCCCTGTGCTTCCTTCCTAGGTCATGTACAGCCCTGTGGTTTCTGCAGGCTCCGCTCCTGCTCGGATGCTGGTAGCTTTCCATTCCCACCGCCTGGAGCCGCTTCTCCAAAGTCTGACTAAATGTGTGTGTGTAAGGGGAAATGATTAACTCCGACCATCTATAGAATGAAATCCTTCCTATTTAAAGATACTCCTGACAAAGCTGACTGGGAAAAATTGCTAGAGTGGTTTCAAATAAAGCATGCTGCACTTTTTCCAAAAACTTTTTTGGTATTTTTTGTGAATAAAGAGCGGTTTCTGCAAAGGAATATCTGCCATCTTGCTGCAAATAATCATTGGATTCTTTATTTTCCACAGTTGCCCCACTGGAAATAAAAATCCTTTGTATCAACTGAACTTGTAAATAATGTTGAGTCAGAGCTCGGAAAGATGCAGCTGCCCACTGGTGTAAGTAAAGCACAAAGGGAATTGCCTGAAAATGAAAGGGATTGGAATTTAGCTACATAAGCATTTGGATCTCCTTGATGATCTGAAAACAAGGTGACAGTCTTTAACAACCAGGCTCAGACCGTAAAGTTTTTGTTTTCTTTTGTCTCCAAAAGCTATTCAGGACTCGGACATTCATGTAAAATGTCCTCCCAGCTCTCCACCCCCACTGAAGATTTTAAACAAAACTTAAAGAAGGAAAGGAATAGCATAAGCAACTTCTAAGGGACAAGATGAATTACAACCCATCTGTAGGTTTTTTCCCACTCTGCTAACAATGTACACCGAACTCTGTCTGCGTTGCTGTGCAGAAATGTGCCAGTGGTCTTTTGCTGAAGTTATCCATAGTCGTCTGAGCAGCCCTTAGGGCATTGCTGGCACAGTGACTGCCTCCAAGGCCACAGCAAAGCAGCCCTGTGCCAGCGGGGCCACAGCTGTAGCAAAAGCTAAATGCTGCCTTTTCCTTTTCCAGAGTCATTGCTGCCCATGCTATCACCCTGCAGCTCTCTTCAGATGCCTGGAGAGTATTCAGGGAAGGGCATACCACCAGTTGAACAAGATGCTTTCCCAGTTTTGCCCCATCGGATGCACTGCAAGTCACCCCGGTGCTTAGAAGTGACGCCGTTCCCAGGCACATGCAGAGCAAGTCCCTTTCTTCCTGTAAACAGAAAGAGATGTTTTCAGTTTACATGTTTCCAGTTTACATTGCGTGGAAGGCTTATGTAAGGAACAGGGGAAAAGAAAATACTTAATGAATTCATAACAGCCCGACTAGGCACAGCCTCCAGAGCTAAACCTGTCAGGATCTGGCCCAAGGAGGATGCTCGATGGGAGACCTGACAAGCAAGACTGCGGAACTACAAAGATTTATTGTACACCAAAATAATTCCTACGCTCACTGAGCAAAGCTGCTGCCACAGAGTAACTGCTTTTAAAAGTATTTTCCATCATGATCTCCAAGTCCCTTTTCTTGCCCAGATTCCATCACAACAAACAGCCCAAAGATTTACGTGCCTCTCACTTACCTTGTGATGACAGCCTGACACACAGGTTGTACAGAGGGAGGAGAGGAAGGGTTCAGCTCTCTTGTGCCCAGGCTGAGGGCTGAGGGCAGAGATCCTGAATGGGGCTTGCTGCTGCCCTGGGTCTGGTGGCTCTGCTCTAAAAGTAAAGAAAGGTGACAAATACCAACACCAAACTACCTAGATTTTTTTCAAGCACAATAGGAAGCACTTTTAGAAGTGTCACATTGCTTACTTGTAGCCAGTGGTAAACTTGTGCACTTTAGAAAGAGAAGATGTAGGGTAATGATGGGGAGGTTTGAGGTCCTCCTTCTGTTTTCACATGCGTGTGCCCAAAACAGAGAAAATACAATCTCCAGATAAAAGAGATATTTGTTGTCTCAGCAGTTCCTGATCTTCTTGCTCAGTGGTAGAAGCAGCTTAGCCAAAACAACAACCATCTTGCTGATGTGCATGCTTACAGACAAAGGTAAAATTCATCTTACCCAACTCCAAGGTGCCCAAGAGTTGGCTGATGAATCCTGGGCTTGGGCATGGCCTTCCTTTATATTTTGTGAGAAACAACAGACACTTCCAAAATTTGACCAACAGTACACAAGGATGAAACCAAACTTGCACCTTCAACTCGATGATTGTTTTGGCTGATCCATTCCAATTTGGGATGTTCTATGATTCCAGTGGGCTGCAAAGAGCTGCTGGATAATGAGCCAGACTGTGTCAGCACCGTATCTACAGGAGTGCAGTAATAATGCAAGAAAATTGTATTGTCATATCAATCAAAATCCCCAAATAGCATCTCCGTGCCACAGCCCATCCTTGTATCTCCTCCTGCTGATAAAGACAGCATGGAAACAAGAGGAGGGACAATCAAGAAAAATGTCTGTGATAAGCAAAGCTCCAAAATTGCAAATGCAATAGAAAAAGAAAGATGTGGCTGTACTAAAGATCGGGGAATAAATGACAGTGGGTGTAGTGAGAGCTGAAGACTGTGGCAGATACAAAGGCACAAAAAGAAAAGCAAAGGGATCTCAGCTCACCCCACTGCATGGAGGAGCAGGTGCAGAGGAAGATGTGGGGCAAACAGGGTGGTGGAGGAGAATCAGAAATAGCTTTGTTTAGGCTCGGAAAAGGAGGGAAAGGCTCGGAAAAGGATTGCTTTCTATAAATAGCCGACGTAACCCCTCAGGGAAGGGAGATAGTTATTTAAGCTGAAGGACAATGTTGGCCTGGAATCAAACTGGTTGTGAGTAAATAGAGGGGGGAAACATGAAGCAGGTTTCTGAGCATCACAGGAAAGATGTTCTGAAACAACTTTCCAGGCGCAGCAGGAACCTGAGCGCTTCTAAATCCGTCAGGGCAGGAAATTGATCTCCGTGCCAAGATATCTTCCAGATCTACATACACATTACTCATGCTTTATTTCATCTTTGCCAATGGCAAATTTCACCCTGCCTCAGAAAATCAGACTGGATGAAATCCTGAAAGATAGCTGATAGCTTGATAGCTTGACCGAAGGCAGGTCTGCTCCTTCTGATGGGAGGAGGGCTGTTTTCTTTAAACAGCCACATGTGACATCCTATGGCTTCTTTGTCCTTCACCGTCCCAATTATTGCAGCATTTTGTTGTGAGGACAGGAATTTTTCCCCTTTATCTTCGCTCTATGTCCCTTTCCATTGCTGGGCTGCTGGCAGCTGATGGACCACTGAGGGACGGGTGGGATGTTGGGGCCTGGGAAACAAATGCCTGGAGAAACCTTGGTCAACAAAGTCTATGGAAACAAAACAAAAACAAGACCAGTAACACTGTTTTGAATGTTGCTGTTTAGTAAACGTGGAAACTGAGGAAACCGGGCTCAGTATTCCTTTCCTTTGATCAGCCTTTTTATACAGGACCGTCTACAGAGGAATTGGTGATATGGGAAAAAGCCATATTCCCACAAAAACTGCAGTGCACACATTGTGGCAGTGCACAAGGGTGGCCCAGGGTGGTCTCTCACTGGGGACCTGGGGGATAGCATTAGCCTCATGCAATCTCCTGGCTTAGCTCTACACCTAGAAACAAATAGAAAATGCAGCCCAGTTTGAACAGAGTTGCAGTTACAGCTTCATCCAACTTTCTGTTTTTCTCGCTGTACCTGAGGTAAATTGTGCAAGACAGGCACTCGCATTTTCAGTGGTTATTACATTGGTCTAAGGGTTTTCCTTGCTGTATAGAAGAGATTTCTACCACTTGAGCCCAAAGCAAATAAGCAACTTTGTACAAACTTATTCAATTTACATTGAATTCTTAGCATAGAGGAGAGAAATAAATAAATTCCTTTTTTTTTGTCTCCTACATCTTCTGAAAAAGCCAGGTTCGCTGTACCTTACATTTCTAATTTAATCAGGCTACTGTAATCCTGAGTCGCTCAACACTGGGTTGACTGGAGTGCAGCGAAGCAGTCAGGTTGTCACAGCTGACAATGGGTCATGCTGTCCTCCTCAGCCCTTCAAGGCAAGAAAAGGCAAAGTCTGCAGCTGAGACGGAGAAGGGAATGAGATTTGTCCATGCAAACAGGCAATGGCCCCTCTTACCCTGCCTGCACTTCCCATGAGGGCTAACATAACCTCTGCCAAATACATCCCCAT
This sequence comes from Chrysolophus pictus, assembly GCA_037305975.1. Lineage (NCBI taxonomy): Eukaryota > Metazoa > Chordata > Aves > Galliformes > Phasianidae > Chrysolophus > Chrysolophus pictus. The sequence goes on along the minus strand of CM074593.1, from coordinate 4,012,412 downwards.
CCGCACCCCCTCACATCTTATCAAGGTCTTGTCTGTTTGTGGCATTCCGTGCTCCAGCAACACACCAGTGGCCAGCTGGGGTTTGTGCTCAATGCAACATCAGAGAAAAAGCTGCTGTACAGAGGCTGCCTTATCAAAGGCTGATAAACAACCTTCTTGCTTGGAAATTTTCACTTGAACAGATGCTTGTGCCATGCCTCAGCAGTTGCACTAGGAGCCCTGTCCATCTCCTATGTCCTAAAAAAAGTCATCCGTGAAACAGGCGAGCACAAGAGCTGAGAAAACTTGGACAGAGCTCCCAGCCAAATTATGAACGTGTTGCCAAACATGGAGAAAAGTGCCTCTGATTCTTCTGTTAAGGCGTCCAAGGAGGGCCACAAAATTATAGTTCAAACTATAAACAGAATGAGTACATTTTGTTCATTTTCCTGTTCTCTTATAATCGATGCAATATGAAGAGCTGCTATCAGTGGAGAGTTATACAATCAGATGGCAGCAATAAAAAGAGCGTTAGCAAGTCTAGGATATCATGGGAGGTTGATTGGAGGAAGCAGTTATAAAACAAGACCATTTCAGTCTATTTAGATGAGAACATCAGAGTCGTGGCAAAGTCATTTTGATGTCTGTCTGTCCACTTAATACCCGACTAATGGACAGCTGCATCCTGATTTACAGTGGTTGCCTGGAGAAGGATGGGTTGCATACTGAGGGTTATGTATGCACAGACGTGGCTCTGTGTACACCTTGAATGAGATGTCTGATACGTACAGTAACAATATGCCCATGTATAGATGAGTTAATCTTGTTTACATAATATATTCATATACAGGATTCAGTAATTTTTTTCATTCACATTATTTCCTGCTTTCATTAGACTTACGTGAGGCTCTTTATTTCTGCAGTTGTAACACAAATTGGACCACGGGTTCCTAGACTCACAAGTATATGATGTGGAGAATGCAATAAGCACAAGATGGATGTCTCCAGCAGCTGTCAGCAGGAGCCTTTACTGCAGCATCTTTGTTCTTTGGCATTTGAAAAGGTCCTGGTTCTCAGATGATCTTCAGACTTGTTTTCTTCTTCTCTTGCAGCCATCTCTGCTCTGAAATATCTGCAGAATGCACTTGGAAAACTCAGGGACTATCAACATGAGAGCCGTAAAGCTTTAAAAACAAGCAGACATTTCACCTGTCTCTAATCAGCCCCATCCCATAGCTTGGCTTTGATTTCCCCTGTGCAGAAAAGAAACATATAGGATTTTAATTTCCTTGGCTCCCGAGAGCAGTATGAATGAGACTGCAGCATTGCATTCAGCTTGTGTTATTAATGGGCTCCATGCTTGCAAATGTCTCATTCAATATATTTGCTCCAAGTGCTTCCAAAAAGGAGGGAAAAAAAAGAAAAAAGAAAACATCAGGTTTCTAGGTCTAATGTATGTGACCTGACAGCACGAATACATTAGATCTTCTACAGAAACATACAATTCCAGCACCGCGCATTGGATCTTTAGCTTTTTTGTCTTCATCTGGACTCTAATCAACATGCTAGCATTCTGTCTGGAAATAAGCAGAATATTCCTGCCATTCTGGCTCATACTTTCTATCCATTTGACAGGGTACAACATGCCTTCTTACAGAGTCACTGTAAGCTAGGAATATTGCTGAACTCCCTGTTCAAGCAGCCTGAGCATCTTCCAGTTCTTATGCTCTCTTGCTCAGTGCTGCTTGCCTTCCCATGCCAGACCCTTGCAGGCGCAGGGCCAAATGCTGATTTCTTGCTGCTAAGGGTCTCATACAACTTTTTTCAGTCATAAAGAAGGTACAGTCCAGTAATCCTGTACTGAGACCTATAGGATCTCAGCTGTCTTCCAAACCTACGGGCAGGTCAGAGCACTTCCCCTCTTCGTGTCTGGTTTTCCCTTCCCATGCTTTGGCTTATCTGCAACCCTTGAAGTTCCTTAAAGGAAGAGCTGTTTCATATTATGCATCTGGACAGCGTCTAACACAAGAGGGCCCCACTTTGATTAGGGTCTCTTGTGACTACCGTAATACAAATACTGCGAATAAAATGCATTTGAATCAGGAAAAGGCAATGATGCTGCTTTTCCAGTAATCTCTTAACTCAGGAAGGTCTGGGTGGGATGGGTTTGCCAGGCACAGTGGCCCAACATGACCCACCCCAGCATGGACATCGCTTGTCCTTGCAGCTGTCCTTATGGTGATGCAAATCAAACTCAGCAAGAACCGTGCTCCCCTGCCCTGTATTTCCTGTCCGTAAGCACTTTGCATATCCAAATGTGCCACATATTTGTCTTGCAAAGCAGGGCCTGCTTCTGTTAGCAGCAATTAATCACTTTATAGCCATTCTTTTATTATTATGAATGCAGCAGATGTGGTTCCATTAATAGGTCCCCAAGTGAGCCTTATCCAGCATCTCTGACACTTAATGAAGGGGATTATGTGGCCTAAATAAAGTTTTCATTTTCATCATCCTCTTTCTATCTGCACTACTAAGTAAGCAAACAGTGGGAATCTCGTCAGGGACTCAGTTACAGTACATAGGATAAACTCACTGCCAAATAATAAAATGTGTCCACTAGCTTAATGTGATTAGTAATAGCAAAAGCTTGCATTGGTATTTTTACAAGGGTTTGAAACAAAACATTAAAAAGAAGCACATAGATGTCTGTATACTGCAGCGGTAATTCAAAAAGCTCACCACTTCCCCAATTAACCTCAATATTTGAGCAATAAGAGGGCGGGCAGCTGGCTCCCCGGGAAATGACTGTCTCCAGAACATTGTTCAGGCTTGGGGAATTTTTCAAGTGTGATGGTTGCCATTAAAAAGTCATCACTTCCAACAGTGGCTGAGACCTCGCAAGCCTTTGGGTGCTCATAAAAGAGTGCCTAATGAATGACAGTGACCAGCAGGGATGCCATGGGCTGGATGCTCCTCACCAGCTCAGGCTGCCCAGGGACCTCCATGGCCATGGGCACCTCCAGGGATGGGGCACCCACATCTCTCTGGGCAGTGCCACAGCCTCACTGCTCTCTGAGTAAAGAATTTCCTCCTCACATCTAACCTAAATCTTCCCTCTTTGAGTTTAAAACCTATTCTATCACCTATTCTCCTATGAACACAACAGGTTTGGGAAGGAGGTGTTTCCCAAAGCATTCCCTTTGCTTTTAGAACCAGATTCTCTCTGCTCAGATGGCTTTCTCACCATGTTTCTGCTTCACATTGTCTGAGGGTCACTGCTATTTTGTCTTTAACTCACTTGTTCTGAAAAGCAGAGAGTCAAGAGCCAACATTTACTCCTTATTCCCAGCACAATAAATAGAGGAGGCAGCTCCTTGTGTAACACAGACAGAAAAAGTCCTGTGCTTGTCAAATACATCCTCTGGGGTTCATAGGAGCACCTCCATTGTATAAACATACTGTATAATTTTAATATCCAGGAGGACCATCTAATAAATTCTATAGATCTAACTTCCACTGGGCTGTGCAATAAAGGGTATTAAAACATGTAGTGTCTGCAGCATGGAGAGGCAGCTCATCCATTGGGATGAAATATTAAGCCATCAGACAGTGACAAACTGGCCCCGTTCCTGCAGGCGAGGTGGGAGTGCAGTCAGGTCTAACATCACGGGGCACCATTCTATAGAGCACAGCAACTCAGCAGCGTGTTCTCAGTCCCTGCACGAAATGCTTGAGGTATGACAGCATGGAAAAACGATGAACTTTCTTTCTCACACGCACCAAACCAGATTTACCGTGAAAAACGCAGATAACTAACAAATGATCTCCCCGAGCCCTGTCTCTTTAAAACGAAACAAAACAAAGCGTTGCGTTTTTAATTAAAGCCCAATTAATTTGAATAAAGCGAGGAAATCACATCTGGGCCGTTGCTGTTCTACAGCTTCTAACCACAGCGTGCGTGAGGTTACGTCAAGGACTCGCTTGTCAATTCTGCTTTAACTCACATATGGCGCCGGGTTTAAAGAAAACCAAAGAGTTTTTACTTTCTGCAGTAAAAGCCAAACTAACATAAAATGAGATTAATGGCAACAGCAGTGATTGCTTTCATTTCCCAGTGAACTTTCTCAATAATACCAGTAATCAAGATCAGGTCGGCTGTGTTTTTTTTTGTTTTTTTTTTTCAAGAAAAAACGACTTTTCATCAGAGAAAAGAAGAGATACTTAAAATACATAGACACATCTGTTCTCCCATATTAACAACATTACATCTTTCTCCATGTGATGCATAATGAATCATCTCAGTGTGTTTTGCTTTATAGTTTTGTACAAATCCAATTCGTTGTGACTATTACTGTAATAATAATATTTTCCAATTCAACAATATCTTTCGTTTGAGTTTCTCAGTACAAGAAGCGAGGCATGTTGAACACATGAAGCAGCTAGAAAAAGTGACACACAACTATAATTGCCAGATTTAGAATTTGTCTCATAACTGGGAGAAGATAGCAGTGCATGTAATATCTTTTTTTTATGCAGACATGTAATTTTCACTACAGTTTGGTTAAACAAACCAGTGTTGTCATCTTCATCTTTAATATTTGGAAAAGCAAATTTTAGGGCATGCTAAAAATGCATTCATCTTTCTTTTTTTTTTTTTTTTTTTTAATGTCTTTAAAAACATTAATCTGAGCCCTGGTCACTGGGGCTGTGCCTGCAGCCCGTGAGCATCTTGATCTGCTGTTCTTCAGATGCGCTTCTGGGGATGTCTGCCTTCATGGGCTTCACCTTTAGCACCGTCCTCATGGACGTTTTCTTTTCCTTCCCCTTGGATACTTGGTAAAGGTAATCTGAGCTAACTTTTTCCAAAGAATTGGTTAAAATGCATTAAGCCCCTGTGCAGACACTGGATTAGAGAGGATTAATTCTCCTCAGAGGGTACCAAAGCCATATTTAAGTGCTCCCGGTTGGTAGAAAAGCACAGAACCCAGACACCTACATCAGCTCTATGGGAAGTGTTAATCTGATTTAGCAGCAGTAATTAACTGTTCCTCGAAAGATATAGATCCCGATTCATTTGGCCAAGTGTCTTAAATGCTGCATGAGGACAAATGTCTTGTTTGCATCTGCTACCAACATCCACCAGGAGCAGAGGAATGCTTTCTGCTGCGAAGAATGGGAATGACAGCTCTATTTATGCTTTTTTATTTTTCCTAAACCGAGAGAGAGAAGAAAAAGCAAGAATTCTTGATTCAATTAAGTCTTAGTCATGTAAATAGTTGGGAGTTTCCAGAAAGTAATGTCTTTCAAGCAGGATGCCAACGTAGTGTATAATTAAAATGTAAAAAATGTAGGAAGGTCGCCAAGCCTTTGATTAGCAACAAGATTTTCCTAACCCACCCATGACTTGGCATTTTGATCTGAAAATTTATCAACAGGAAAAGGTGATGATTTCTTTTTTTGGACTGGAGTGGAAAATGAGTTAGTTTGTAGAGAAATAAATCTTGTTTGCAAACTTTATTTGCTCGTTACAAAGGCTTTTAGTATTTGATCGCGCTTTAAACAAGAAGGATTTTCTGGAAGGGATTTTTGTTTTGTTTGATTGGTTGCTTTATATAATAACTGCTTTCTATTGTATAATATGAAAAGCAATGCAAAGTAATCAGCTTTTACATAACAACAATTTAATTATAATAATTTAATTCAGCTTTACTGTGCTGTACCAAAATGATAACAAGACTAAGCCTGACTTTGGCAGCAAATATCAGTGTTTAACACAGTGGAATCCCAAAACATCCTTGAACGCTTTCTCCGTTTCCTCAACCAGCACTGCTAAGAAACTTCATTACTGAGCCCTACCCAGCTTCATGATTTATACCCTCCTCTGATGTGGAAATCAGATGGAGCCACTGGCGTGAGGTGGTTGAACGGATCATCAGCTGTGTTGCCATATGGAATCGATATGATCAGACAGGGCTGAACACTGGGAACCTGATAACGTCTCACCCAAACTTTTAAGTTCAGGGGCAGTTTTTCCATGGACTTCAAGCACTGAATGTGGGTGAGTTTTAAATGCAATAGTCTTTTACTTTACTAGACTTGCACTTCCATGAAAGTAGTCTTTAAAGGGAATATGGTAAGCAATAAATCTTCTTGCACTAAGTAGAAGGGATGAAGAGAAAGGAAAGGCTTTTTAAATTCTGACTTCTGCTTATTATAAATTCTCTTCTGGTATGGTCAAGTCTTGTAGGAACGACAGAAAGCTGAACCTACTTCTGGTAAGATTTTTCCATCTCAGCTCTTCATTGGCCTTTTTGTCAAGAACCTTAACAGCATGAATGCCTTTTGCCAGCATTGGGTGCTCAGCCCACATGGAGGAAAACAGCTTGGCCAATGGATCTCAGTTTGTGTCCCAGTGTATACTGCTGGCATCCCAGCAGGAGTCTTCAAATAGTTGTCATCTTCATTACAGGCTCTCAATTCTTTGCTCTGCTGAACTTTTCCTTGTAGCGCTGTGAGAAGTTCATTTCAAACCCAAATAATTAAGACCAGTAGAAGATCGCAGAGCAGCTGGACTCCTTGATTGGTCGTTCATGAATGATTGTGTCAACAGATTACTTGTCCAGGTGTCCTTGATGCTAGTGATGCTAGTCATGGCCCTTCTCATCTTTTATTCTTTTTTTTTTTTAAAGGGGTCATAGTGATCCTAAAGGTCCCTGTGCTTCCCCAAAGCACAGGCTGTACAGTTCCTTCAGGATTTCTCCCTTATCACGCAGACAAAAATATTATGCACTAGAATATGCAAGCAAATGAAAGAAACGACTCATATTATTCAGCTACTCTTTCCAAAGTGTATTTGTGTGTGTCAGTATAGCTCCAAGCATGTTCACATTTCCTACAGAATAGAGCATTCAGCAGCCTGCGATACAACAGATCAGGCTGCTGGCAACAAAGAGCCAGTTTCCACTTCTTTGAGTGTGAGATTCAGAGTGTGGAAACTTTCTTCTTCTTTGGAAACTCTTCTGAAAACGGGTTTTCACTCCATTCAGCCTCTAAGTGTTTAAGAGGTGACTGAAATTCTGAAAGTGGACTGACTGCTTTAGTGCCATTGGCAACCTTGGGAAGTTTCTCGCTATGTGAAGGAAAAGGTGGGGATAACAGCAGGGGAAAAATGACATTATTAAAAATCTAACTCAGGGTTTTCATTGAGCACCTTTTCTTTCTCTCCTTCTACTCCTTTGAAAAGCAGGAGGTGAAAATAGCATGATACTTTTCACTTAGAAATATTAGTCACCCTCTGCATCAAAAATTCTACCCATGGAGTTGTAGCTTCAATTTCTGCTATTGCTCACCACCACTGATTCAGGCTAAGGGCTTTATTTATAAAAAAAAAAGTAAAAAAAAAACCCAAACCTTTAGAAATTTCCCATCACTGTTCCAATAGCAGGCAAGATTTTGCATGACTTTATGTCATGACTATAAGAATACTCCAGAATAAAGTAGTAATGGGACATCACTAAACGATCTGGGATAGAAAATGGGATTAATTTCCCCTGAGTTTACTGATCTGAAGTCAGACATATACTACACCTCTGTAGCACCTGGTGGGAGGTGGCTGCTGTCAGAGGATGATTCACTCCGCGTGAAGATGGGTGGGTGAACCCCCTTTGCTGGCAATAGCAGGAAACAGGTGATGCTCTGCAGCCATGTGCCACCCCAAGCTGGCTGCCTAAGGAGTGGAATAAGTGTTGGGTGCTGGTTTCTGTCCTGTTTGAGGCTGCAGGCAGCACACAGCCTGGAGGAACTGGGGGATGCTCAGCCTTGCAGCCCCTGTGCTGATGCTCCATCTGTGCTGTCAGGTCCAAAGCCAGTGCTTTGTTACCTTGGGCATGTATAAAATGAGCAGAGGGCTGAATGAGGGCAGGTAGGCACTGCTCTTGTTGTTTTGGTCAATACCGGTCAATATTAGCTGGAGAAGAAGCAGGCAGTCCTGAGGCAGTCCTGTAGATTCAGGCTAGAAGAACACATTACTTAAAAATCCACTGTTTGTTGCTCCGTTTACCAGATATTAGCACCTGAAGAGAAAGAATAGAACTACACAGAAATTCAAAGACAGAAATAACGTTAGCAGTTCTCAGAATTTATTCTGGGAAAAAAAAAAAAATCAAAAAAGAGATACAGCTTTGGGAAGGCAAGGTGTTTCAAAGGCATCTCAGTGCGCTTGGTTTTGCAATGGTACCACCAGCTCAGAGTCAGTGCTTTGGAGCAATTCAGGTTCTAGCTCCTGTAAGAAAATCCATTAGCATCTTGCATGTTTGTGGATGCTTTAGCACGCATCTTAGATATTGGGCAGCTGCAAGACTGCCATGCAATAGAGTAAACTTTGGAAATGTGTGCTCTGATAGCTTTCTCGATGGCATTATTTCCAACACACATGATGAGCTGAAGTCTTCCATAGCCACAGGTTCAATATATCTTTGTGTAGTATTTAACAAGACACTCATAAGATTTTATGACCTTTCTGCCTAGCTGCAATAGGCTACATTTGTGTTTCCTCTTTATTTTCTTGATTTTGTCCTAAACTCAATATTTTCTTTTTTTTTTTTTTTTTTTCCTCTCCACATTTAGATTTTGACATTCCTTACCTTTGGGCAACCCTCATTATGCAAGAAAAAATTAATGCTGAAAAAACTAACCTTGGGATGGTTAAAGAAATAACTTTTTTCCCAATGGAAATATCTGAAATTCCTCAGCAATACCATGAAAAACTAATCTTGAATTTGATCTGATTTTACAAGATGATTCATGGTTTCTGACTCAAGAAAAGTAAACTTGTTGATTGTAGTTTAGGTACTTAATCTTTAACAAAAAGACACTATTTATTTCACTGCAATCTCCCTTAGCAAAGAGAATCTTTAATCTTTTCTCTCCTTCCCAGTTGCCGATGCATTATGAATATGAATATCTGAGTAAAGTGGAAACTTCATATTTCTTTCCAGCCAAGCACAGGAGACCAGGCAGGACTGGGAGCAGCTCTGCACACTGCAGCGAGCGCATGAAGGGATGGCAAAACATCCTCTCAGCTGCACTCCCCTGACCTCAGCTTTGGGTTGGCTGTTTTGTTTTTTGTTGCTGTTGCTGCCTGGAATGTTTCTCTGGGTGAGGCTAAAGCACATGCCATAATACAGCATTCCCAGCTTCCATGGAAGGAATGGGGCTGCTTTGATGGCCTGGGTGAGGTTTTCTTGATGCTCCATGGGATTGAATCATCCCATTGAACAAAATGGAAAGAGACAAGTCAGCCATTGCTCAGCCCATGTTGGTTTGCACTTCTCCACCCAAACGTCAGTCATCCAATGGGTTTACAGGACATTTTTCATTAGTATTGCATTTATAGCAACTTATGCAACCTCCTTCTCTTCAGGTGTGGATGTGACTTCTGCCTTTTAGAGTGAATGCGGCACAGCAAAGCCATACAACTTCTGCAGCAACAAAAACAAATGTGAAGTGAGCAGACAGCGAGCCCCAGCCTTGCATTTGTCCTGATCCATCCTTGCCCTGCACACTTCCAGCAGACCACTATGTGAGCTCTGAGCTCTACCCTGGGACTCTGGCTCCTCACAGCTGTGGCATATCATGTGTTCACACCCCCATGTCACCTGAAAGCATCAAATTCATTTCAGAAGGAATCAAATCCGTCCCTCTGTAAGTAGTTGCAGCATCTGCAGTGAGAGCAGCTTAGCTTACATTTCTCTTACATTGAGGAAATTTAAGACAGTAAAAGAGCATATTTTGGCTAGCCTTAATCCTTAGCAACCTAACGACTTGTACAGCTGCTGATTTCTGAAGGACAGAGGCATCACACAAAGTATTGGTTCGTATCTGTGACAGAAACTTCTTTCCCTTACAGTATTCTCTTTGCTGCATCTTTTTTCCAGGTAGGGACTGTTGTTTGTTTGTTTGTTTATTATAAATGGTGCCTCAGGAAGATGTTATTTAAGTTCTCCTTGGTGTATATATGTATTATAGTGGTAGGGGAACTAACAAAGCTAATTTGAGGAAATCCAGGCAGCCAGAGATGTCTGGATTATCCTAAAATATGTCATCCTGATTTCTGCAACAACAGTAAATTTCACAAAACTACATTCAGTTGACAGAAGATATCCAAGGGATAGACATTTCTTTATCTTGGGTTCAAGGATGCTTCAGCCAAAATGCTTGTTTGAGATTTATTCCAAACTCTGCTTGAATGTAATCTACTTCACCACATATCATCTTCTGACAGAGGGGTTAGCAGTGATTGTCTGTTCTTGCTGCTCTCTCTCACTATGTTTTCGGTGCTCTATGGATGGCGACTTCAGATGTACGAGGCGCCCATCAGCTGTTGCTTTGGTTCCAGTGCGAGTTCCAGAATAAACACAGAGTGCTTCTAATGGGAGCACTGCACGCTTGGGCCACTCCTTCCAAAGCAGCAGCAGGGATGCAGGTAGATTATTAGAAATGGATAAAGAGATTCTCCTTGGAAGTGAAATTGCAGCGGTGCTGTATAATTACCCAAAAATAAAAACAGAAGACCACTGGGGGAAGGAGCTTGCCCACTTGCTTGCACTAAAAGAATTAAGAATGCTCTCTGAGAAACATATTTTTTCAAAGACCATTAGTAAAAGGCTGCTAGAATGTGTTTTGTAAATGCTGTAGCAACAATGTTTGAAAGAATATCGTGCAAAGAGGTGCAAGAGGTAGAGGTGTAGCAAACCTGTTCCCTAGAGCTGGGAAGGCAAGTTTTAATTTTAAAGTGAAAATGGAAAATGTCCAAACACGTATAAATATTTTCTTATGTCAGTAATATCAGCAACTTGAATGAGCTGTCCTTGGGAATGCTGAGCTGTTTTTATCTCAGCATTACTCCAGCTAAATCACTGAGTGGATGTGAGGAGTTTTCACCACCCAAATGGTGTGGTCTGTCCCTCCAGCTCTGAGCTGCTGCTCTGGTCCAAAAGGAGGATAAAATGTGAGTGGGGCAGACCCTGCTTTGGGCTGTGTTACCTCCCAGTTAGAAAATGGTGCAGCATACCTCGGTCTGAAGACATTTCAACAAGAAAAGATGCATATTTGGGCGAAGAAAGGGGACCTTGAAAGAAAATATTGCAATTTGGAAAAATTGCATAAAATTGATCTGAGCATCCGTGTGATGGATGGAAATGGGCAAAAGAAGTAAGCTAATAAGGCATGCAATGGAAGAGGCGGCAGGTTGCTTGGTAGCTCATTTGAGGAAGTTCTCCTGGTGTATTATGCTCCATAATGGCAGCGTGATGAGGGGAGATTGCTGCCAAAGAGGAGGATAACTAGAGAAGAAAAACAAACAGCAAAAGGATAGGAAATGTGTCAGGCATGACTTGTGCAGAGAGGTCAGCAGTGCTGTTGGTGTCATTTCTGGCTGGGCAGTGACAGTGCTGGACAGAGAAAATCACAGCTAGATGGGTAATTTTGAGCTAGTTCCTGGAAAGTGGGAGCAGCCCCATCCCAGTGTGCCAGCACAGAATTCTTCGTGTACGGCCAGGGGAAGGCCTGGATACAAAACAGGGCATAAAGCTGCATCATACATCACACCACAAGCTAGCAATTGGGCCACGAGAGGCAAAAATGGCCATGACTTGGGATAGAAAGGAGATGAGAGCAATGGGAATGCTCCCAGCTCTACCTACGTCGTGCCCTGCGCTGATGGATGGGCTGATGGGATCCCCATCCCCACACTTTCCAACGTACATCTGCAAATCCTAAGGAGGGACAAACGCAGACCAGCTGTCGATTGGCCTTGCGGATTTGAGGGCTAACATCCAGTTGGCGGCCAGCAGGTTTTCTCACTGGAACAGGAAGCAAACTTCTTGCTGCAATTACCCTCCAATTTCTACTGTTTACCCCAGGAATAAACTAATTGCTGCTGTAAAACACCCCTCCCACCAGGTCCAGGAGAAGCGTAAGGAAGAAACGAATGTCAGCCAGTTGGTCAGTGGCCAAATGCCTGGCCAGAGGCCAGCTGGCACCCCTGGCCTTATTCACAACAGGGGAGGGCTTGAGTGCTCCCTGCCAATAACCTGCCTGGCATTTTTGCCCTATACACACACCAAGTGTCACATCCTAAATCAGTGTTTCCCTGGTAGCTCATCAGAAACACAAAAACCAGTCCAGGTCTTCATTCTCCCACTGAATAAAGTCAATTTATTTGAGAGTTACACGTGAGATCTAAAAGAGATGTACAAGCAGTCTGGGAAAGGTTGAGATCATCCCTGCAGAGATGTACAGTGGGTGCCTCTCAGTGCTTCAGCCCTAAATGCCAGCTCCCACTGTATCTGTCAAGGCTCTTTTCTTCTCCTAGCAGCCTCACAAAGATGGATGGCACTACAGTCAGGCACAATGCTATGTGTCCAGCTAAAACCCAGCAGGAGGATACTACAGGGCTGCCTCTTAATTGCTACATGCACTATAATTACATTTCTATTTCTGTCTTTCTAAATTCTGCTTGCAGTGGTGAAGCCAGTTTTGGACACCGGGAGTAAATACACTTGTTTTTCCTTTCAGTGCTGTTATCCCAGCAAAGCAAAATGACAAAAGTCAGTGAGTCACCATGGCATTTTCAAAATACCCAGGAAAAGCATCTGTACACAAAGGAGAGAAACCTAAACCCAGGGGAGAGGCAACAGGATCCTCTGGGACCTCTTATAAATTATAGAGGTGGAATATTCCAGCACAGACAGACAGTGATAAGCAATAAAGCCAACTAGCTCCAGAGCTGAATTTTTGAATTTCAGTGGATGTCAGCAGTTGCACTGAATCCTGGTTGTCTCCCTAAAATGATGCCTTGCGTCACTGCTCATAATGCTTGCAAGCACCTTAGCCTGAGATTTTTTCTTCATCAGCTGTATATGTTCCCCTTAACAGGAAAAAAAAGCCCACTATAGAACCTATGTACATTGCTGCAAGACTGTAAAATTTAATAGCAAACAGATTACATACTTAGCAATAGACTAAGCAACAATTAGGTCTCACATTCCTCTCACTCCTATAAATAACTCTCAGTTTCCTCTCCATGTCTGCAAATTTCATTAGTATGATGGAAAGAAAAGAAACACACACACACACACAAAGCACTGAGCTCCCTTCTCTTGCAGGGCTCAGTGCTGATCTCTTGGTCCAAAGCTCTGTTCAGTCTGGGGGACAGAGTGGAGGAGCTGTACGCCCAACCTCATCGCCTTCGGCCGTGTGTTCCTGGCCACAAAGGGAAAATTCTCTGCATTTGGCTTAGGAATTCACCTGCAAGAAACAACAGAAAGAAATTCTCCTCCTTTGCTGTGCAATCTGCAGTGTGTGCGTTGGGGATGCGGCTGCTGCCCTGGGAGCATCCTCACTGCTGTGTCCTCAGAACCCTCAGAGCTGACAGAAGCAGGGATGTTGGATGCCATTTTCATGTCAAATCTATCCTGCCCCCTTCACAGTTTCTGCCCAGGCTTGAATTGGAAGGGAAAGGTCAGATCACAGCCCAGATCACCGCTGTGAATTTCATACTTGATAAAGGAGACGGCTCCTCAACTGATTATTCAAGGCCTGGAGCTCAGTGCAATACTGTGCATCTGCACTGTATCCTCCCTGAGCTGAGAGATGTCAGACACCACAAAGGTAACTGCAGGGTGCAGGATTATGGGGTGTAATTCCGGCCTCCTCCGTCCATACACTGTGCTGAAGTGAAGTCAGCTTAGTTATTCAGAGAATAAATGCATAAAAAATTCAAGAGAAAAAATAAAGGAAAATAAATAATAAAGATCAAGCCTAGACAGGACTCTGCAAAGCCTTGGAAACTTGGCTTGATGTAGCCAACACTGAGACTTTAGTTCATGAAACTGGAGATGTTTTCTCAGGTCCTCATGTTTGCAGTGCTGCTGTGCTGCATTGCCTGGCTGTTTGTCCAGGGCTGGTTCACAAGGCTCAGAATCAGGGTGGCAGAGGCACAAAGTGGCCAGGAATAGGTGGGGAATATGAAGCTACTTGTTATAGGGTAAATGTTCATTGTTGAAACTCTTATCATATTTTGCAGGGGAAAGATGTGGAGAGCTATACCTGTTAAAGCTTGTTGTGAAGGCAGAGCTGCCATCTGCGTTCTGCTGATGTGGCTCCTGAGCATCCTTCTCATTCCTTCATGAACTGACCAGAGATAGGGAGAGGGATGGAGTGGGGAGAGACTTTTCCCTTGATAGCAGAGATTTTCTCTCTCTATGTTCTCAGCTCACATGCTAGTATCTCAAAGCATGTTGCATAAATAATAAAAGCCATGCAACTGAATGAATTATTTGCTCTTCTTGTAAGAAAAAGCAAGATTTCTTTTCCTCTCCTTTTCTTCCCACACCCTTCTCCTTTCATCTTTCGTAGAAAAAATCCACATAAGAAATGATGGGCAGCCATCCAGGAATAATGAGACAAAGATGATAATGTAAACCTCAGAAGAGAAAGCGCTGGCTATTGCAGTCAAGATTTTTGCATGTGCAGTGCTACAGACGGCCAACAGAAAGAAACACAGCCTGTCAAGCATGTAAAGCAATCCAACTTACATTAAAAGAACATGTATCAGCTGGATGTAAGGCATAGACACGCACCCAAGTCTATGTTTAGGTGCTAAAATGTAAGCAGCCCTGCTCCCAGGAGTGCTGAGCATCCACAGGTATGTGCAAAGATAGACCCTCCTGAGTTTTTTGGTGTCTGTAAACACAAACTGCTCATACAAAGAAGTGGACATAGGACTGCTCATGGAAATAAGTGCCACTCTCAAAAGGGGAGCTCTTACCCAGCCACGCTCTGCTGCTCTGCTCTTTCTCTTACGTCAGAATCTCAGCAGCCCCAATTTAAGCCTTGCACTGTTATCTTGCTCTGACTTTATGAATTCCATTAAATTTTTACCAAACTGTAATAATTGCCTGGCTTTTTTCTGCGTTCAGTTCATTGTTGTTTCGGTCTCCGGTGGCTGGAGGATGCTGAGATGGAAAGATCCAGATGAATCTAAGGAGTTAAAGGCACTAAGAGCCCATTGTTCTATCACCGTGTTTAATGAGTTCTCACCCAATCTATTACTTTGCCTCATCTCTCCACTCCTATCAGCTGAAGAGTAGCACAGTGCGTCTGCAAATCATCAGGTCCCAGTCCTAAAGCCCATAATGAGTTCATCCCAATGCAAAAGACACGTTATCTCTAATGTGCTAAACAGCCAAATTGCTGCGTACCTTCGAAGCAGCGCAAAGTTCCAATCAACAGTACTGAGGAAATGAATCGCTTGCAAAGCCACACGTTGAACACCGAGTCATTATTATTAGAATGGGCAAGCAGAGCTGAAGATAAAGTTTGATTCAGCACAATGGAAAAATACTGTACAGCGGTTATGCCTGCTAAACAGATAATGCCAAGTTTGATGAGAAAATACTTTGTACTTCTTCTCCCTTGAAATCTGAGTGTATATTTTCCAGGTCAGTTGGAAAGAAACAGGTTGTGAGATGTCACTCAGCGCTTGAGGAGAGGAGACCGTTTTCCAGATGCGCTTACATGAGGCAACAAGCAGTACTGACCAATATTGTTTCACATTGTAGAAAGTAGTTCAGGACTACGTGAAACCATCTTTGCCATCCAAAGCAAGTATAGAGTGGGAGAAGCATGGAGCTTCCTCCTTGCACTCAATGAGCACGGAGCAGTGGCAGACAGGGGATGGAGCTCAGCCACAACCCTTTTACACTCATTTCTTTGCCCTGGGGATGATGATATGTTTTGTATTTTTTAATACGCAGTTCTCAAACTGAACCTTACCTCGTTGAAAGGAGCCTTATTCTTTGAAAGGATAATTTTGCACTTGATGTATAAAACACAGAGCACAGAATGCTGTAGACAAATCTTTCCGTTAAATAAATGGCTTCTTCTGAATAGGTTGTAAAAGTTGGTTTCCTTCATTCTGGATTCATTTCTCCTCACCTCCTCAGCTGTCTGCGGCTGAGGGACAGAGCTGGGCAGGGATGTGTAGGCTGTTTTCCCACTTTCCGGTCTTCTTACAAATCTGCTGACACCAGCTGTGTGGATGCACTGGCTGAGATCAAGGACACCTCTCAGACAACCCGACCGAGAGCAAGGATTTGCCACAAAGCCCAGGAATTCTGACCAAATTCCCATGGTCCAATCATAGGGAGTGAGAACTAACTGGTGAGTAATGCAAAAGGCTGAATTCTTCCGGGCTGAAGCCTAGCTGAGGGTCTGCTCATTAATTAGATTGCTTTTATCACAGGTTTTAGGGTGTCCCGGGTAGCAGTTTGTGAACACAAGCCCTGTTCTGGAAGGGGAGATGTGAAATACCCGCACAGATGCACCAGCTTTGATTGATCTGTTCCAGGTACAGACTTCACATCATAAGAAACCCCGCTGACTCCTGCAGCCAGCTCCTCAGCAGCTCTAACATCAGCTTCACTGCTTTTGACAGGCTGAACATCTGCTTTTACTGATGTATCAGCAAGAAAACACTTGTTTCATAGATCTCAAAACACCGTTGTCTTTTAGACAGCCAGGTCCCTCTGCGCTGCAGAACACATACGTACAGTCTCTCCTGTGGCTACAACACAGCCTTTATTTCTTCACCTGATTCCTACTTTGGCTGGATAAAGCTAGGGTGGTGTTGTTTTTTTTTTTTTTTTTTAATTTCATTTTTGAAAGTTGTCTTTTCACTCAATTGCTATGCTCATGTCTTTTTCAGCCGAGGGTAATTGAATCTCCAGAGCAAAACGCCAGTATCAGTGTTAAATCTCCCCTGACATATATCCGCTTAACGGAGTTTTATTGAAGTACATTGGTGCTTCACTAAAGCCATGAAAACAGAGCTCCTTGGAAAAGGAAATCTTTCCCAAGAAACTGAAGGTCTATTTTGAGGCGCGCAGAGCAAATGAGGGCAGAGTCCCATTTTGCTGCGCATAGGTGGAAAGATGTTTTCACCACGTCTGATATGATGCACAAGAAATGGAAATTTGATTTTTCCCATCGTGACTGTGGGCCCATATGAATGATCAGAAGGAAGAAGGAATAGTTCATACCCAGATGGAACCAACAGGGTCTTTGAGCTTCCCTTTCTATGTTGACATTGTCTCCAGGGGTTTCTGAAGGCTCTTGGGTCTCTGGGAGTGCTTTTCCCCTCATCTGTTCTTGAGAAGCTCAAAGTTCCGCGTCTGGCCAAGAGTCTCTGCGAGACATGGAGAGAAGCAGGAAATTAGGGCTGTTTCTCCAAGAAGAAGACAAACTGCTCCTCTGGAGGACAAGATGCAGGTCACCTAGCAGTAGGTAGCATCAGTGTCCACGTCCTAGGGTATCCCAATGGCAATGGCTTGAGTATGTGACACACGGATTAGTTGTCACCTCCAGTGAGGACGCTGTGACGTGTTGAGCATACAGATAGCTAAGGAAGGAAAAGCTCTTCCTTGTGAAGGATTAATCCTCTTTTGCCTCAAGCTCTACAATTGAAACTAAAGAAAATATTACTTTTGTTTTGCTAATCTTCTGTAGGCTAGGTAAAATGTATAATACATTCCATTAAGCTCAAGTTAGTTAATTACCAGATAGGAAATCCAATATTTTCTCAGGGTTATTTTCCAGTTGTCATTTTGCAAGCGAATTTTGCTTTGACGTCACTGAGAAACAAAACCCACTCTGTGGACAAAAGAAACCACAAATAGAGGAAAAAACATCAATATTGTTTTTCTTATAGCCTGCCACTTATTGGGTGGATCTTTGTTTTTAATATTGTGAGCCTGCCTCTGGCAAAGCTCCGTTTTCAACTCCAATGTGTTCAATAATAGGATACAGCTTACGGTGCTGCTCCTGGAGAAGTTTTGAGGATCATGGAAATGTTTTAAGGGATCTCTTCAGGCTGCTGCCTACATATTTCAAGGGAGAAACCCCAGTGGGGAAAAAAAGTACATATACTTGTATAAATACATGTTGAAAGTCAAGACCATTGCTTAATTTTCAGGTTATTTTCTTAAATTTTATTGTGTTCCCATCAAGTGTAAATCTGTTCTAAGACCTCCATCAGTTACCAGGAATATTAACATTACCAAGATGCGCTTCTAAGAACAAGCAGATAATTAAGCTTATCAATACTAATCTGATCAACCACTGAATCTGTTGTCCTGCTTTGGTAGCAGCCAGTGTTTTGTTTCCAAAGTTCATTATTACAGCTTGACTCCAGCAAGGTTTCTAACCTAATTAATTACTATCTGGTTTATTTACATACAAAACCATACAAGCATCCATCAGGTCAAAGACTATGGGTATTTGTTCCATACGTGGTGCCTGTTTATGTGCAGAAGTGCTGATGGCAAAAAGTGGCTACAAAAAACATATTCCTTTGGATTCCATGGGGCCAAAGTGGAAGTTAACCAGAAATACCGAAGAAAATGTTTTTTTTTTTCCCTCTGGAATTTTGTTTTGGAAGAGAACCTGAGGGAAAAAATTCTAACAATGTCAAAATATTCTGTTTTGACTGTTTCAGGACAAAATGTTTAGAGTTTCCTTTTTGCAACGGCTTTTGTTTTGAATTTTTTTGGTTTTGTTATATTTTCTCCGATATTTTTATATATTAGATATATCACATTATAGAAATAAAAGTTAGAATGCTAAAATGAAAACGATTGCTTTGATCTACGGGAAAAAAAATCTGGAATCCTTCTTTGGAAAATTTTACTTTGGAGCTTTGCACACACTCTGGTTGGTAACGAAGGACTCAACACTGCCTTGGCCTTGGCTTGTAACAGCCACAGCACTTGTCTTATAGACACAATAGGACCTAGTAGACAGAAGCACATTTTCTACCATACATCCAGCTTGTGTTAAAAACACTGAGCACCGTTTTTATGAAGGGTAAATGGGGGGAGAGTGGTGTGTGTCCATCTCATCCCAACTGCCATTCCTAACAGATGCCTCCAGACTGAGCAGCAGCAATGCCATGTAATGATAGAATGGAGAAGGTCTACAGACAGCTCTATGCCTCAGGACAGGTGTAGTACTTCACCACCCTGTCATTTTGACACTTGTGATTCAGATCAGGAGGTATTTCCCTCCAAGGGCTGCATCCATGTGTGGTGCATCCAGCCAAGCGGGCTGGTGACAACCATGACAACTCATGATGGAGACTGAGCTTAATCCTCTTTTCTCTGGATTTCTTGTTGCTCATTATTTTAAGGGTTCAACACTTATTTTGGACATGCAGATTTGATGGCTATGGAGAAAAAAAATCAGGACTGGTCAATAGAAAGGAAATTTCATTTGCCATCATCTGCAGCTCTCACTTCAATTTGTTGAAGCACTGGGGGGGCTGGAGGGCAATTCCTTTCTGCAAAGCTGTAGCACAGGGGCAGACCGGAGATGGTGGCTCATTTTTAAGCTCCCATTGTGTGAACTCTCCCAGCTCCCATCTTGCATCATGTCCATCCTACGGCACACTGCAGATCCGTCCATGCAAGGAGCAGCACCCTTGGCTGCAGCACAGAAATTTGGAAGCTTCTTGCTATAATCTGTGGTTAGGATTTCCAGCCCTGCCAGCAGTGCCGGGAACCAAACCACAGTCTCCTGAGTGCAAAAAGCCTTTGTTGTAATCCGATAAAACCTTAACTGCCAGTTGTCTTCTTTTAATGGTAAATTAAGGGCCTCATTTACTCCGCAGTGGCCTCCTCATCCTTTTGTTTAAGCCTCAGTACAAGGCTGTAGAGCACAGGGATGGAAAATGCATCCCAGATTCCCCCATCCTCGCAGCTTTGAGGAATACAAACACAGAGCTGTTTTCTCAGGATCTCTGCTTTCCAGACAGCACCATGGCACCTTGCTGGGGCACCTGGTCACCGAAAACATGGCATGAACCCCAGCTCACCAACAAAAGTGTGTCCAAGTTTCCCTGCTTTGTTTCTTGGAAATGCAATCAGCTCTGAGGTTTAGATTTCCCCCATGCTGGCAAGAGCGAGCTTTTGCCTCAAATGTCTCAACTGGAATCCATCCAGGGAAACTGCACGTTCAGCTGTCTTGGTTGTTCCATGTTAAATGCTCCCACTTGCGGAGCGCTGTCCTCACAGATGGAGACATATTTGTGATAAGTCATGGCACTAATTACAGGTATCCGCTCCTTTATGGGATGCAGATGGGCTACCCAGGGACGCTGCCGCTCCCCAGGTCCCTCTGCAAAAAGGATCTGTTTCCATAGCTCTGGGGTAATTTATGAACTTCCTTCAGCTTTTTGGCAGACAGTCGTTCTCAAACTGATCAACTGCAACCCACACGTCCAACATAATGCAGTCAGCATGCGGCGCGGGTTCATCCACCACTCCTGCGTCCATCAAAGTGCTCAACCTGTTCAAAGCCATCTCCTGACCCTGGGGAGGCTCGTTTCTTCTGCAACTGCTCATGGATTGGGTTTGGCCTTCGCAGCGCTCCCTGTGTTCTGCTGTTAAATCCTTGGTTGATGGTTTCAGCCATGCTGTCCATCATTGCACTGCCATGATGGAACCGAGTGCCTGTACTGAGCACATGCTCAGGTGGGTTTGTTATCAGCTGTCGATGTTCAAGGTGGAAAATCCACATGGGAGCAGTCACAGGCACTGAGGAGAGGGATGCATGAGAGGATCAACCTCAGAGGCTTTGAAGTGGAGCAGAGCCAAAATAATCTCCATCAAGGAGAACTGTTGGACTGAAATTGGATGGCCTAACCAATCTCTCTCCAATGGCTGCTTTTCATCAGGTTTTTCAGTGCAGCATGGAGATCTCACTCACTCCGTGATTGCCTTCCAGTAGAGCTTCAAAAGGCAGAAACAGCAAATGCAAGGAGTTGCAATGGACAAGATTTCAGGCATCATAAAATGCTGAAAGCACCAATGGTTTTCAATAAAGCTATCTTGATTTACAATTTCTTTTTAAAGGACTGCAGATCTTGATTACTCCTGGGATATACTAAAAAAAAAAAAAAAGAAGAAGAAAAAAACTTGAAGGTATTTTTGTCAAATATTTTCATTCCTTTTCCAGAGGAAATAGTTGGTTTTATAACTGCAGATGCCTCTTCGTGAGCTGTTCAAGAAGAATCCCATGATTTTCCATTCATTAGCCAACCCAGACTCACTGGTGCATCCACAGGAGACAGAAGGTGTTGCCATTCTACAACTGGAACACAGTGTTTACAATTGTATGGCGTTCTAATAATGAGAAGCTTTCTTTGATGTCCCTCTGGGTACTAATTAAAGAGCAGCTGATACTTGCTGGAAACACTGAGAACATTCTGTTTTGAGATTATTTTGTTGATATGTCACATATTTTCAGCTTTTTATTTAGGCTAGAAGTAGTTCTACAAAAAGAAGAGCTTTATTGCTTCCGTGTACTCCCTAGATGAAGTGGTCTTGGTGCTACATGACATCATCATGCTGCCTACAGCAACCAGCTCTGATGTCACAACTACAGGGATCTCAGCTGGGAGATGAGCAGCTGTAGCACATAAAATCTGAAATTCAGTTCATCGAACAGACGAACCCCTCAATGTGCACACATGCACACTTAACCAGAGAGAAGAAGCAAATGAAAACTATGATAAGCATGTTTTTCTTGTAAAAAATTCCATGCATGTGGTGTTGAGAGGGCTGATCAGATTCAGTGGTGAACTTCCAGTGATGCAAAAACCTCTCTGTGCTTGTGCCATGCATTTGTTTCCATGCTGCTCCCACAGTGCATGTGCAAGCAGCTTGATGTCTGGTTATAAAATGAGAAAGCAAAGTAAGTCATATCCAGGAGAGGAAAACAAGTGCATCTGTCCTGCTTGATAAAATTATGTTAAGAAATGGGTACTTTATATGCACCTGATATATGGGTATTAATCTGGTGCAAGGAGAACATTCCCACCACAGCAGTGCTCAGCAATTTGCCTTCCACACCACTCACTCCAGGTCTGCCACACAAACCTGAGCAAAGTCGTTCACCCCAACACTTTGTGTCCAGGGAGAGGATCCCTGTTTGGCTCAAAACTGGTGGCATTTGTCATGAAGTGAGATCCTTTTCATATAAACACTTATACATGAAGAAGAGGAAGGCTTCTAAACCATTGGAGCATAGCACAGGAATTGTGCTTTATGTGTTGTGATCCTGCTTTGAGGCTGCCAAAGCAGATAACAGACCACACCCAAAGAAGCCCTGTAATCACCCCAGGATCCTTGGGATGGAATATAACTCTGAACAATATGATGACCCTTCCATTTCCCAAGTTTCTGCATCACAGTCCTTTGCCTTTGTTCTCCTGATGGATTTTTCACTTCTACCGTGATGATGTTGTTTCCAGGCTACACATGATTCAGAATTACTCCACCAAAGTACTCATGCCACCTCTTATCTTTGCAATTCCCTCGGAAATTCTCTCTTTTCACTTTTTTATCTGTCTGCCAGATATTGGAGGTAGGGAGAAAGCAAAGCGTAGGTGGAAAATTGTTCCCATTGTTTGGCATATGGCAAGAAGGGCTCAATATGGGCGAGAACTCAACTTTCCATGGGGTTCAGAATATGGAGCCTCCCTTCTCCTCATGCTTGCTAGCAGGTTTTGGTTGGCAGGACTATCTTCCAGGCAGCATCTTATCTTGACAGAGCAATATTGAAGGAATTTTGAAAGCCTCCACCACTTCTCTTTCTCTTCTGCTCCCTCCTGCAGCTATTTTTGGCTTCGTGGGCATTGCTGTTGCTGATTCTGGCCAAGGCAGCCTTGCAGAAGACTGTTTCCCTGCATATTTGCTGAGCGTAAACACAATCTTGCAAAACAGAGGATGTGTTTCCAGAAGGGCTGAAGAACAGCAGAGAAAGGGAGAGTTGCTCAAAGTGTGTCTGCTGAGAGCCCTGTATTAAAAACAAAGTGTTTCTCCAATCAGAAGTCTGACTGCAAGATTTCCACATCTCAGGCTACTGGAGCAGTTAATGAGCAAAGGAATAAATAATAGATGGAGGGAATAAGTCTTGCAAAACAAATTGTTGTTTTATGCAAAAGTGAACAGCCACATTTAGCATCCTGCTATTACACTTGTTGCCTTGTAGGTAAACTGGAGGTACCTCTGTAGTACCAGCATGTGTGATGTGTCCCACATTCACAGCTTGTGGCCAGCTGGAATTTTCTGAATGGTTCATGCAGGCTGTACAACACTGAGCTACCCTTCGCTCAGCAAACACCTCCCCTTCCCTTTGCAAGGGCAAAGTTTATTGTCCTTTTTTTGCCTTTGTGATCACTTTCAGAGAATGCTTAAAATTTAAAAATAAAACCCAGGTTCTGCAATGAAAACAGGTGTCCACTCATTAACTCCCCATCATGTGGATTTTGCAGCAAGAGAAGGGACAATGAACACATGGAAAAATATACGGCTCTGATAGTGCATTGTTTCTTACATTTTTATATTGATAAACACTGACTCACCTTCAAAAACACAATCCAAACACAATAAAGGGAAGTACAGAGGGATCTCATGGTCCTTGCTGACTTTGTTTTGTTTATGACCCCAAAACACTGTAGAAGAAATATCCATAAGTGTCTGCAAATGATGGGCTGAAATATCAGCTCAGCCTCTGCTGCAGCATCACAGTGACAGTGAATTGCTTCAGCTTTGCCCATACGGGGGATGTTTTGTAGTTAGGACTTCTTTCAGGGAACGAAAAAGTCCCATATTTTTTCTCATTTGTCATTTTCTTTCCCACCAAACTCCGCATTTCATAACATTTGAAAGGTTGGTAAAATGGATTTCCGATTCTTACAGAGGACCACGCATGAAATCAACTCCAAACAGGGCCTGCAATGCTCACAACTAATAAACATCAAAGGGAAGCATTCCTCTTCTTGCACTGCTTGCTGTAAAAGCCCCAGAACTCCCACTTCAAAGTGGATTTGCCGTGCTGCTTTAGGAACACGTCCTGAACATGGCAAGCCAGGGTTTGAGGAAACACAATGAAGTGACCTTAGGAACACTGTGTAACCACGTGTGGAAAACTGAAGGTGAGCAGGTCTTCAGCCCTGTGCTCTGTTCTCTTTTCAGGGCATCAGAAAGGATGCCCAGACCCATGAGCCAAGGGGATGGAGCAGATCTCACAGCACTGGTGCTTGCAGGAGCACACGGGGCCAGGCATGCAGATGCAGCAATGCACAGCAAGCCCTTCCCTGCAAAGCTTGTGCTTGGTGTGAGAGCTGCTCCATGCTCCAAGACATCAGTGGGAATTTCTTGCTATTCTCTGTGAAGCCAGGATGTTACCCTCCTTGTCCCAGAGCTTACCAGGAATTGTTAGAAGCTTTCTCACTAATGAAGAAAGTACATCTTTTCCCACAGGAGCTATTGGCTTGTGACTGGGATTTAAATTGTCCCACTGAACAGCCTTCCTTGGAGCTTCTTTTCCCATGTTCCCAGGGCCTGAGGATCATAGAATCGTGGGTCTGTAGAATCATAGGATCATAGGATAGGGTGGGACAAACCCTGTGCTCTCCCACAGCTCAGTGCACAGCTTCAGAAGGTGCCTGGTGCCATCAGCCCTGTGTAAAGCAGGTGGTGAGGAAGGTGGGAGATGGTCCCCCACAGCTCACACCTTTCCTGCACATGCATGCGGATGCTGAACCCCTCACTGTTGTGTTTCTATGATCCTACGGTCTGGTGATCCTCTGATTCTTCATCTGTCAGAGCAGAGCCCACCATCCCATTTCAATAGCTGCTGATCTGCTGCTACATTTACATATCCTTCTAAGAAAAGTAGCCACTTATTTTCCCTCAATTATCCTTTTATCAAACACAAACATCCCGCGCCAGTTCCTCTAATCTGCCTTTTTTTTTTTTTTTTTCCTGCTTACCACATAACAAAAATGTTTCTCTTATATTAATTTGGTTATTGAGGCAAAGTAAACCGTCGCTCCTCAGCACGCCGTACAACAGCCAGAAGCGGCGTGACTCAATCATGCAGGATTTTATTTAAACCATTTGTCCTGTGGTCGGAGCAGACTAAAGGCAGATCAGGTTGCCCTCGGAGCAAGGCTGGGACAGCGAGAGTGAGAGATGTTGGCACTTGCTGCTGAAACCACATGCGCTCGCGTGACTGCGGCTTCCTCGGGCCTCTGCTCGCCTTCTGGAATTGGTCTCCATGTGGGAGCACCTGTGTGGGGATGCTCAGTGGGGTGCTGGTGGAATGGGGTGGGCAGGGGGGGAGCGTGGGCTGTCCCACTGTCCTGCTGTGGGGCTGTGCCCTGCATCGTGCTGCTCTCCAGCAGGGTGGGGGTACATCAAAAGGTGGGGATGAGGATGCAAAATCTAATGGAGATCTGCAATGAAACACGAGATAAACAGGGTTTTCCCTATGGAAATGTCTCCTCTGGAGCAGAGCTGTTGTAAAAGGGGTTTAGTGTGACAACCATGCACTTAGTGCAGGTTAGGGTGAGGTGAGAAATGGTAAAAACAAATCCATCTGAAGCTCCTCAGGTCGCCCAGTGCAGTCGGGATGATGTGGTGTTCTCCTCCCTCCCTCCATGCCAGCACAGCTGGCCGTGCCAACCAGACCGGGAATTGATCTGGCTTAACAAGAATCCAAAATAGCAATGGCTAAAGAACATTTGGTTTAATTTTAAGGAGCATCATTTCCCTGATCTGGCTCACAGAACGTGCCAGCACTAGTGGAATTGGAGCTGCAGGGTGGGAAGGGAACCAGCATGGGATCCCTGAGATCCAGCAATATTAACACTTATTTAATTATAACAAGTTTTTTAGAAATCTAATTTAGGACTTTATTAGTTCCAAACAAAGTGTTTCTCTTGACTTGGCTCTGGCAGTAGATAGAAAAGGGCTCCCTCACTCACCAAAGCATTGACACCATTCTCAAGAAAGGGAGCACAAAACCAAGCACGCTGTGATGAGCGCTGCAGACTGTCCTTGTGAAGGCTAGAAAGCCATGGTTTCTATACATAAATACATATACATGCACAGGCATACATACGTAGCACACAGGTAGCTGGATGGCTACACAGATGCAGTGTCCATGCCATGCACTGTAGATTTACGCAAAACTTTTCTCCTAAATGCATCACTCTGGCCATTTGCGTAAGCAACAACAATCCCCTATATTAAAAAAATATGTTGAAGGCTTTGATTAAGTGCCTTGTATTTCTGAATCTGCCTCTCAGATCCAGGTAATGGGGCTGCGGTCTGGGATGCATTCTGCTATTGCCAAAGCATCTCATTGCCCTAAATCCTCTGAGAAACAAAGCCTGGATGTCTTGTGTGTGTGTATATAGGTATACATATATGTACATATAACAGATTACAACTCTTGTGATCAGTTAATCCAAGAAATTACTCAGCTCTGCCAGCTTACTAAGTCAAAATATGATTGCTCTTCAAAGAATGAAAACTGTTATGAATTAATCTATTCGTCTGGGGATATAATGGCTTTTCACTAATTTAATACAAAAATATTGCCATGTGTGGGTTCCATAAATCTGTCTCACCCTGTTCCTAGTTACTTTCCCCAGATCCTTTGAACTTTTACAAAAAGTTGCTTAACCAAGAAAACACAGCTGCCACATGTTGTAATTTCCTCTTTGGAGGCACTTGTTACCGTCTTTGCAAAGGTTTTGCCAACTTTCCTGAAGGTTTTTCTCTATTTGTGTATTTCTCGGTATCTGTTTAATTTCATCCCAGGAAGCACAGCTGTTTGTTATGTATTTTTAGCACCCTACTTATACCCTGATGGATGCAGTGGCGTAAATTCAGGTATATTCACCTCTCAGTAAAATAATTACATTTTCCAGATCTTTGAACTCTCTGATTTCCATGGATTGTTGGCTGTCTGATTTTCATCTCACCAACATCGGTGTTGGATTCAGGGTCAGGGAAAGAGAAGGAAGAAAAATCTTCCCAAAGGCAGTAAATTAAAAAAAGAGAAAAGAAAAAAGAATAAAGGTCATGATGTGAAATTTACCTTTATGTTCTACTGCCCAAATGCTTCCCTTGCGAGCATGATTGCTGCTCCTGACTTCAGGGGTGCTATTTTCAGAGCAGGTGAGTAGGACTTGACGTGGCTTCTGTTGACAAACACTGGAGCTCCTTGGGTACCTCTCAGCTCACCTTGTGTTGCGTTATGCTTGAGATGCACCTACAAAATCAATTTGCAGAGGCACGAACAGCTTCTCTATTGTAACGGCTGGACTTGATCATCTTAGAGATCTCTTGCAACCCAAACAATTCTCAAAGAATTTTCGTAGAATCATAGAATCATTCAGGTTGGAAAAAATGTCTAAGATCACCAAGTCCAATTGTCCATCCTCACCATGCCCTGTAACCATGTCCACAGTTCTTGGCTCAGTGGGCACATGCCAAACTATGTAAAGTGTTGAGCAGAAGGCCACAGTGATCTCTGCTCTCTCGTGATGGAGTCTTTGAGATGAAATAAGTGAAACAGAGCACCATGAAGCACAGCAGTATCTACAAGATACCTAGCCATGTCCTACCATGGAAGTGATTTGGCGTTGGTCATGGGGATGGAAATAGTGGCAGTGTTGACATGGTCCTGGTGTCCTTGGGGTCTCTGAGGGATGCTGGGAGTGCTGGGGGAGTTGGAGTGATGCACTGAAGAGATGTTCTCTCCACTGCTCATCAGAGCATGGCTGGGATGCTCCCTTACTTCTGTCCTTTCCAGCCCAGAAATTCTCCTGATGTTGGTCAGCCACCACAGCCTGGCAGGCAGGCCACCAGCTGCCTCTCACCAACCATTGTGTGCCCCTCAGCTTCACTGCTGGGTTCACCTCTACTCACCCTCCACTGTCATTTGCAGAGATAGTCACGTTGTTCCCAATAGTGTTGCACTGAGGTTGGGCACAAGGAGCAGTGCACCTATGCATCAAATTGACTCAATTACCACATCTCTTCTGCAGCTCCCATTAACTTAAAGGATCCAAATAACTGTGCATCTTCCTAGACCTTGGGGCATAGGTGTTGCTGTGAAACAACGTGCTGATGTCCAAGAAAATACGGAGTCATTCAGGAGAGCAAGCATGGGTATTGACTCACTGTTTTTGAACTGTACTTGGGGATTTGTTTTACTGTGTGGCCTTCTAAAAGTTTGTTTCTCTCCTGACTAATATGAGAAGTGAGTGAATGATTTTATTTGGCAAATATTGCTCATTTCTCCCATTGTTTTTTCTTTTGCTGAGTAGTTTTTTTTTTTTTTTCCAGTTCCCTTTTTTAAACCACAGATAAAATTAACTTTGAGTTTGAGTTTTGTTTTGCCTTTCACAGCTTATTTTTAAATGGAAATCTTGTCATCATTCCTCTCCCCTGAAGACAAGGAGCGTGAGTAAGCCAGAGCTGATCTTCTCCTTCAGAGCTGTGCCCCAGGTTGTTGGAGCACCCGTAACTCAGATCAGCCAGAAAGTGAAAGCTTGAGTCTTCATCTCAGCTTACTCTCAGAGAAATCTGTCTTTTCCATCACAGCCAAAATGAATTTGATCTCAAAGTTGGCACAATTCCAGCAGGGCAGCGAGGGTCCTGGGCGATGCAGGAGGAGCTGCTCCTGCCACATGGTTCCCAATGTCCTCCTGCCCCATCCTGCAACCAGCATCACGGACCTACGCTGCTCTTCTACTTCCCTTGTTCTTATTGACTGATTAACACCCTGGGATTTTTCCTGTCACTATTCAGTACTAATGGACATGATGTGTATTTTGCCTGATGTTGCTCTTTAGGCTTTGGGTGGTAATTCTCAATAAGCATAAGGAATTATTCGACATTTCCATATCCCGCAGGACTGACTGTTCATCATAATCCTGGGCTCAGTACTTGTGCTAGCTCTGCTCTTGGAGAAACACAATATACTATTGAAATCATAGCAGGACGCTTTTTCAAACACATGATTTTATGGAAAGTCAGTATGAACAGGAAGGAGACCCAAAAAAAAAAGGGAATTGGGGAGAGAAATACCAATATAAGCTCCAGGAGCTCAGCACCTTGACAAGTTGGGCTCTTCCAAAGCAATATGCTAGCAGTGATCACTGCTGTCCTTCTCTTTAACGATCCATTTGGCTACAATTCGCAGAAGCAGACACTGTAATACAATTAATCTTTGACTGTAAAGTACCTGCTGGGCTGCTGTCAGGATGGGAAAAATATGCCTTCTGGAAAGTGCTTTGTCTTACGAGATGTATTCTAGTAACAGCACAAAGGGGAAAACCATTTGGAAGGGTATGCTACTTCTTGGTACTTCGTGTTGGAACCCATGTTACTGCAGAAGTTATTATTGTAATAAAAAGTAGAAACGTGTTCTCAAAATACACTACAGCACATTATTCAGGACAGCCTGTAAGCACACCCCTAATGTTAAGCACATGCATGGATCACTCTGAAGTCAAACCAAAGACTTCTGCTGTGCACAGGGATGGATTGAAGTTAGCTGTTTCCCTGACTCAGGACTCGGCACCGACCCTTCAATAATATAAAGAGACAGCCACAAACTCTTGGGGAAAAAAAATCCTAATCATATTAAACCAGTGGTAAATTCCCCTTCATTGTATTGCAGCCCAGGCTTCATCACTAGTTTGGGACAGAGTGAACTGCTGTATTTGCTTTTAGAAACATTTCCGCCCAAGCTGTGAAGCCAGCAGCATGCATGTGGTATTGCATTTGTACAGTCCTTGCCTTTGCACAGCACCCACTTTGTAAATGTTGGTCCATCTTTAACATTTGGCTGTTTTTCCCCTTCCACAGAGATGTAAAGGTTGCTCCAGGTCCTCGTGAGATGACGGTTACAAACCATCCTTCTGCATCCAGAGCTGTTGTCCCTGATCATCACTTTCACTCCCATAGATGCCTCCTGATGCACTGATATGTGCATCTGGATTTCATAGAATCATAGAACCATTTGAGTTGGAAGGAACATTTAAAGATTATTTGGTTCAACTGCTCTGCAGTGAGCAGGGACACCCACACCTCCACCAGTGCTCAGAGCCCCACACAGCTTGAGTGTCTCCAGGGATGGGGCACTGCCACCTCTCTGGCTAAGAGATGTTTCCTTTTATAATGGAAAGGAGTGTTCCAGTCACCTAAGAGACCTCTGAATCCATTCTGGTTTAAATTAGTTATTCTTGGACAGAGTCACCAAAACAGCACACTTCTTAGAGACATCTTTATCCAGACTTTGAACAATGACAGGAGTGATCCCTTATCTCTCCTGGAAATACTGAAGTAGACACAACGAGAATTGCATTTGCTCTCTTCATCATTGCATCATGTCACAGCCATAATTATGCCATAAAAGTGCAATGCTCTGTCTCCTTCTCTCTGGTTTCCAGAAGACAAAATCACTTCTTAGTCACAGGTGTGTAATTGTTCTCTGCTTGCACCTTCTCGTTCTGCTCCTGCAGCTCTGTAACTTACAAAGCCAGAACTTTGGCCCAGGATCTCCCTATGCAACAGGAACCTGCATGAGCTCACATACTCTAACGATAACACTAATTTTAAAGTTGGAGCACATAATCTGAGAACGATGCTCTCAGCCTTTGCAGCTCAGGATGGGGTCATTTAGAGGACTTACAAAGTGGAATACTAACCGATGCAAAACATTTTAAGAAACCCTTTGCATGGAGTTTTTCAGCCCAAATCCCCTGATATTCGAGTCAGCACAATGCATTTGATCTTTCATCTGGTTCAGCTTCCATCATCCTGAACTCAGGGGAAAAAAATGTGGTTCTCTGGAAAGGTTTCCCTGCACCGCAGCTTTGTGAATTACATCCCCTGGCACACAGCAGTGCCTCACACGGACAGCGGTGCCACCAGGAGAGCAGTTCTGATGGATGCAGCAGCCAGCAGACCAATTTACCAGGGTAATAAATACTGAAAACAAAGTAATAACATCCACGGATCCACCCCACAAGTTTATTTGAGGCTTTGATGTTATAGATGACTTAAAACTTCTCGTTACAGAAGACTTTTAACCGTGAAATAGGGATGCAAAGCAGACAGAAAGTGTCTCAGTAGAAGGTTGCCTGCTTTTTGCTTTTTATTTTTAATCATAGGTACTTTTGTAATACTTCCCCAAGGGGTGATGCAAGCTGACCCTGACCCACACCACTGTGTCTGCTAAGATCTGCCAAAATCACAGCTCAGAACGTGTTCCTGCTTCATCAGGAAATATATTGTGTAATAACACACACTGTTAATTAAGGTGAACAAAGATGCAGTTCTCATCCTTTCCATCTCTTCAAGATAGCTGCTTATTACAAGAACTTATTCAGGCAAATGTCAAGCACAAAGTGGCCTTCCTTCCTTTAGTGCAACTTGCTGAGGCTCCTGAAGGAATTTTAGGAAAGCAAACCCACACCAAGCATCAGACTGACAGAGGCAGAGAGCTGCCAAGTTATTATTACAGCATTTTGCTATTATTTAATAGGAAGCATCCCAGACATCTTAACAAACAGGAGTCCCTTGCGGCTATTTTGCACAGTGTTTCTTGGATGCTGTGACTCAGCACTTTATCGACACAGCAATGCTATCAAGAATAGAGCTCCAAGAGGCAAGGCTGCAGCAGGTGGGAGGTGCTGGTTGTGCTGGTCAGGACTGTGCCAGGAGCTCTCAGGGCTCGTCCTTCTCAACATGGAATTGCCCATCCTACGGCCCAAGCAGGAGATGCTGCACCAGACTGAAGAAGATACCATCTCTCCCAGGGACGATTTCAGGCATGCTAATGTATTTCCCAACCTCCTCATGGCGGCCATATGAGGGATGAAAACTGGTTTCACACCAGCATTTGCTGACAGCAAAATATAATGAAAAACATTTATATGAAACAATGTAGACCGCATAATAATTGGCATTTTATGTAACCATCCCAAAGATCATAAGATTTCAATTTAGCATAGCTAATCACGGCATTGATTGTGCTCCCCTGGAGCCATGCATCACTGGGAGTGAGCCAGGCTATACTGCTGTCCAGGGATGTACAGCCTCCTCCTGTCAAAGACCCCAGAGCAGAAGGGATGCTGAGTGCAAGAAGCACAGTTGTGGTGGCAGCGAAGCAGGTTATTCAACAGAGTCCTTAGAAAAGGAAAAAGGAAACACATTTCAGCCCATTGCATTGAGCTGGCCACAAGTTGGTAGCTGTTGGGAATCCTGAAAGTGTTTTTAATATTCTTAAGGGGTTCACAGGCCCTGGGAAGTTTGGACGTTACAGTGCAGGTGAAGGCACATGCAAGAGGCTATGGAGGACATGAACAGATGGATACCATGGCAGTTTTTTCACCCACTCTTCGCATGGTTTGTACATGATGGCATCCCAGCGGTCAGTCCAAGCAACGTTTCTCCCATCGCTGTGAGCAGAAGCCCCAAAAGTGAGAACTTAGCAGTTTCTGTTCCAATGCTGAATCCATGTTTTCAGAGATACGAGTGTTTGAAGACATCCAACTTGTCTTCTTGCTGGCTCATCAAAAGGGCAAGCTATGAACTTCAAGATCTGCCAGGTTGGATATTAGGAAAAATCTCCATTTGGAACGAGCAGTGATGCAGTGCCACAGCTGCCCAGGGAGCTGGGGAGTCACCATCCCTGGGGGTGTTCCAGAACTGTGGGGATGTGGCACTGAGGGATGTGGTCAGTGGGCATGGTGGGATGGGGTTGGGGTTGGAGTTTGATTTTAGAGGTCTTCTCCAACCTTAATGATTCTATTATTCCATGCACCACTCTGCAACCCTAGACACTCTGTTTCACATTCCAGGAGCCAGAGACAGAAGCGATGGTTCTGGAGGTGCTAGCTGTATTGTACTGGTTGTGGCTGCATTGCTCCAAGGGAACAGAGCATCTGCAATGCCCCCTCAAGAAATCTCTGTAGAGTTGAAACCTCCTGGGCTGCATTTTGCTTCCCTCCTCTCCTCCCCCTGCTCTGCTCCAGCTCAGGAAGGTTGGGTATAAAAACACCATCAGTCACACAAGAGAAGCATTAAAAACCCACGAAAGTGGTGGTGCAGGGAGATGTGCTGGGGCGGCTTCTTGATCAGCCACGAGCACCACAAGAAGTAGGTCCAAGGTAACCAAAGAGAAAAACAAACCATGTCCCGTCCCACTCCGGGGTTGTTGTTTTCTGGGCTGAGGTTACTCAGGAAGTTTGCAGCAGGATATGCTGCTGACCTCTGCTCGAAGCCATGGTGTTAACACTTCGCTTACCTTTTCTCCCACAATAAGCTGAGTGCTTCCTCCCTGGGAGTGAGGCTGAGAGCAGGTTTCCTGTGCTGGGAGCAATGGGGACATCCCATGGCTGCGTCCTCAGGGTTGAGCATGGGCAGCTCAAGGCGTGGGTGCAGGAGAGCAGAGGGCAATGAGGGGTAGGATGCTAGTGGGGCTGCGTTAGGGAGGGTTGGGGAAAGCAAGGAAAGTGGAGAGAAGGGGAAAAAGAGAAAAATTAGAAAAGAAATTAGGGATGGCTTTGATATTTCCAGATGGAAGTCATGAAGGTTTCAGATGGGAGATGGAGAGAGGTGAGGAGGGCTGAAGTCACAATGAGGACTCAGACAAGGCATGAAGTGGGATCTCAAGGAGGGACCTGAAGGATGCAACTTGGATATTATGAAAGGAAGGACTAAGCAATGAAAAGCACACTAACACATCTATTTTTTTTGTAATTTGAGAACAAAATTAAAACCATTTTCTGTTGAAAAACAGATGACATTCAGGGTCTATACTTTGCAATAAACGTAAGTGGAAATTGCCTCCTCTGCATGCATTGCCAACACTTAGAGACTGCAGCAGAGCTGGGGAATACCCTTACTCCCCTCTGTTGCAACACCTGCCTTTGCTGCTCTGTCCAGGGCTGCAGCATTGCGAGGAGGAGCAGGACAGCCCCAGCACTCGGGCTTCAAGGGCTCCTATACCTTGTTTTAATTATATTTTGTAGCAGGGGATTAGATGAAGTTGCAACAATGGCTCGAAAACAGGCTCTGGAAAGAGCGACTCACTTGCTGAGCCATTGAGGATGTTGTTTATATGTTAGATCCTGTTTTCTTCCTCGAGCAAAGTGCTTCTCCTCCCAGGTGCATCTCCCGCAGCTTCCTGGCCATGGGTTCTCGCCCACCCTCATGCAGTAAAACCTTCACAGGGCAGCCTGCAGCAGGAGGGAGCTGCACTGCAATAAGTAACTGATAACCCCCCAGCAATGGGGGTGAATGCAAGGCCTGGGTTAAGCACAGCACATCTGTGTTTTGGGTAGGTTTTGGGGTCACTGTGGTGCTGCTGCAGAGCTCCTGGCGCCCTTCGGCCTCACGCAGGATCTGTGGGGCAGCAAACCCACATGCTGGAGAAGTGCGGGGGGAAGATCCCCAGAGAGATAGGGCAATGCCAGCATCGTGAGGGCCTCCAAGAGCCACCACAGCCTGAGCAGAGTCAGCATTAGGCATGCATGGAGGCTCCCCGTGCTGCAGCGCAATGTTGCACAGCAAGAAATGCCGACAGCACTTCCACACAACCCCAGCACAGAAAATGGGACCCAATCTCCCAGCATCAACATGACATATGCAAGGACATAGAGTCACTTACAGAGACACTAACTTCAACAAAATAATCGATGTTTTTAATTCTACCCCAAGGGAGAGCAGCAGTGAGCCTGGGGAGGCTGCAGGGGTGGCACAGCCATACCATGCACAAGTGTTTTGCAGTGCCTTCAAACAGAAACCGAGGGGATCCCTATGGACCCCCACGTCCCTCCCTGACCTCACTGTCCCCCCCCCCAGCCCAAGGACACTGCCTGGTCTGACACGTCCCCTCGCCTGGGGACGGGGGCTGGGAACCAGGACATGGGCCGGGACGCAGCAGCTGCCAACATGGGAATGTTTGAACAAGAAGCGAAACCTCATTTAAACAAATAAATAAACAAGCTGACATCCTCCGGGCCCGGGTTTATGATAATAAAAACAGCGCGCGCAGCTTGTGGGAGGAAAATACATCGTGTATTTTCACATCTCCCGTTTCCTCCTAGACCGTCGCAAGAATTTCCTCCGAGTCCATCGTTTCCTTCTGACATTTTCCAGCTCAGAAGCTCATATCGGAGCACAGTGCCCTCTCCTTGCTGAGTGATGCAGGAAGGTGAGGTTTGCAAGGATGCCTCTCCACCAGGGCGCTGTGCGTGGCTGTCTGAAAGGTGTGATGCAGGACAGTGACCAGGCAGAACCAGGGATGGGAGCTGAGTAGGAGTCAGCCTGCTGCTTCCCCTTTCCCAGCGCCATACATCCCCATAGGCCTGAATAGAGTGGGGCTGACGGGTCCTTTTAGGAGCCAGTGCCCATGAGGGTCTTTTCCAGGCCAGCCTTCTCCTGTTGATTTCCAGGAGATTTTCAAGCATGCCCTTCATTTTGAGAAAATAAGATGCAGCTGGGGCTCAGCAAGGAGAAGTTGAGCACTGAGTGCTCAGCAGTCACCAAATCAGTGCAAAGCCACTGTTTGCAAATGGGTAAACTGAGGCATGCAACAAGCAGCCTCCTGAACCACCCCCAGCTCCATATGCACCAGGATCCTTTGTCATTAATTTCTACCAACTCTTTCCCAAAGTGGCTCTGAGGATGTCCTCATTTTCTCATTAACACACACCAAAGCCATGCACAAGTCAAATGTCCCCAAGTTCCCAGCAGTGGGGACCATGCCACTGCTTTCCTCGTGTCCCAGAGCAACCTTTAATTGCTTGTATTCCATTGTGAATGAACTTGAGAAGTTTACACCAAATCTAAGATTACAGTAAACAGGTTGCGGAGATGGGAGCTGGGATATCCTGGAAAACCCCAGCTGCCCTGAAAAGGAAAAATAATAATAATAAAAAAAAGAAGTTACAAGTGCATACCAGAGGGCTTTAAATTGAGGTGAAGTGGCTCTAACTCTGGCTCCTCTCTGTGTTTCATCAGACTGGGGGTAATTCAGGCACCTTTGCAACAAAGTGGTGACCTCCAGCTGTCACCTCATGGCTGTGTCCCCAGGGCAGCACCATCCCCATCCCTGAGCCTGAGAGAGACCCAGCGGCCGTATCACAGGGGAAAAAAATAAAGTCACCTTGGGAAGAGAATGCTTCCCATTTTTTGGCTCTCAGAGGTGTCAAAGGAAGCAATCTGACGTCGAAGGGCCGGAAAAAAACAGCTTCTTGGCTGATGTCGCTCATGTACAGCGAGGTCACTTCGAAAGCTATCAGTGGCTTAAAAATAAATGCAGCGTGGAGGCTGCCATTCAGCGATATCCTGTATCCGAAAGCTGCAAGGGGTGTAAGCAGGAAGAAACTGGGATGACCTTCCCTCCCCCTCCCCCAGTAACCCTTTTTTTTTCTCTCTCTTTCTCACAATCCTGGCAGTAAATCACTGAAATTTCTGCACTCAATGATTTTGTTTCATTGGGACGAGCCCAGAGCATGGCTGGGCAGCAGTGGGGGCTGGGCTGGGTGCTGGGTTCCCCTGAAATTAAGTTTGAGATGCTGGTTGGTAGCAGGGCAGGGGCAGCAAGGCTGTTATCCAGCCACAGTGAGGATGAGGTGATGATGAGGATGGTGATGATGAGGATGACGGTGATGATGACGATGGTGGTGATGATAATAGTAACAACAATTACCAGCTCAAAGCAGTCAGTAATTTGCAGACATGTACAGGGAGAAAAGAAAATCCTCTGTGCAATTTGTCTGTTTTTCCACAGTTGCTTCTCCAGCACTAGTCCCTCACTACCTTCCCAGCATATCTCATCCATGCAGGAGTCTCTGGAGTTGCACGGATGATGAGAACAAGCACATGGGTTGTGCAGCTGCTGGCAGCGACATAAGAGATGCTCATTTTCACAAACATCTCAGCACTAGGAAATGCTGTAACATTTGCAGATCCGGCCCTGCTAGCTCCTGCTCGTTGGACTTCACCTTTCTCTCAAATCCTGACCTTCCTCTGGGCCCTTTGACCTTTGAGGTGAAGGCAGCACTAAACGAGGGAGCTGGACCACACAGGAGCCTTTGGGGCAGGAGACCCCCAGACCTCAGGCCCCTCACACATGCATGGATACCCTGATCCTGCTCCCACCATCCCTCTTCCAATGCTTCCCAATGCCGTAGAGCCAGTGGTGACCATAATGGTCACCAGTGTGCAGGCAGAAATTCAGTCAAAAAACCTGCTTATATTTTCTCCTGAGAAACTTCAGAACACAGGAAGAGATTGACAACCAAACAGAGAAAGAAAAAGGAAGACTCATGTCTGCTGTGCTTAAAGGATCAAAAACTGCCATGATGCAAAACGCAACCAACCCTACAATCCCCTTTTGATGTCAGCAGGAAGGAAAGAAGATGCTGAGAACTTTTGCAGCTCTGTGGATGCTAGCCTTAGTTCCACGTCCAGGGTCAGGAGGTGGTGGAAAGAAAAATAAAGCTCGACCAGGAAATAATTTGAAAAGAGCCCTTTCCTTGCCCAGGGCCATGGGGCAGGGTGGGATGGAGTTGCAGCACTATGCACTGCATCCCCACACATCACATCCCCATGCACTGCATCCCTGTGCATTGCATCCCCATGCATCACATCCCCATGCATTGTATCCCCACGCACTGCATTCCAACACATTGCATCTGTGCAGCATCGCTTGGATGCAGTGGTGCATACGGGTGTCCAGGAAGATTCCTGAAGGCATTTGGGAAAGCTGATGCCATCCATCACTGCAACAGTTGACCTGAGTGTCCCCACCACAGCCACATCCCCTCAAACAATAGCGTGTGCTGCTGGTACAATATTCCCAGAGGATGAACCCCCTAAATTTAGATATACCAGCTGTGAGCAGTATGCAAGGTATTTAAGGGCTTATAATTTTAGACTAAGATGTATTTAATCATGTT
This sequence comes from Chrysolophus pictus, assembly GCA_037305975.1. Taxonomy (NCBI): domain Eukaryota; kingdom Metazoa; phylum Chordata; class Aves; order Galliformes; family Phasianidae; genus Chrysolophus; species Chrysolophus pictus. Next base: position 3,974,533 of record CM074593.1, on the reverse strand, counting down.
ATATCTGGGGCTGAGCAATGCAAAATATTTTCCACAGTTATTCATGTAGATCTTTACATGAATTAGCAGCAGCCATAATCATCCCTCCCTAGACGAAACTGGACTTTCCTTTTGCACCAGTTGGTGTCTGTGAGAAAAGCACTCAGGCATCCAACAGACCGAGGAAGAGGAAAATCCCTGGCTAGCCTGGGCTGGGTCACAAGGCTGAGACAGGAGCATGTTCAGTCCATCCTCAAATAAACAGAAATAAATAAATCAATGGAGGGGATTTACAGAACAAGCCGAGAAATTTAGGGAAATTTCAATCTGCTCACAGTCATCTCTATTGGTCTTGGTGATGTTTGGTGCTTTCTTTAAAGCACTGGGAATCTGGGAAAACTTAAATCTCTGTTGGTTGTTGGTTGGGAAAGCCAATGGGCTGCACTGGTTTGATGGAGTTGCACCAAACCAACAAGTGGGATTTGTTTTCCTTGAATCACTGGGGGATCTCCTGCAGGGAAGGCTCACAGAAGGGTCTGTCTGTCTGTAATGCTGCAATGCTCCATCTGACCATTTCAGTCCCTGTGGTCTGCAAGGGCCTAAGCCTCCATCTTGGCCTCCCTGCAGCCACCCCAGCTCCAAGGGCTCCTCTTAACATAAGGATGTCTTTCTACATCAGCATCATGCTCCAGCCACATGCAGCCCTCACTTCGTATTTGTTCTGTTAAATGAGAATAGTTTCAGTTTATAATATTTTATACAGGAAAATAGAGAGAAAAAAGCCGAGGAGGAAGGGCAGCTGGAAGAGGGGAGTCATCATCCGAGCGTGAATCACAGGTATGGGCAAAGACATTTGTCTGCATTATGAATAACACTCCTTCCTCAGATGACTGAAAATGATTAACTTCTAAAAACCCAACTGCTTCTCATTACTAATATTGTACCTGAGTGCACAATACCTGAGTATTGTGAATAACGTAAATCCGGCTTGTTCTCAGATTTACCTTCAGGTGGTTTCAGAGATGAACAGTGGCTCGTAAGGAAAACAGATTTTTATTATTATTATTCAAAGATAAATAATTTTTTCCAAATCATAGATGCTTTCTCTTTTCACTTGCTGGGTTCTTACATTGGCTGTTTGCTTTGAATAAAGACTAGTTTGTGTTTTTTCAGGATTCAGGATGACTCGGGGTACCCAGCATCTGGTAGAGCTGTGAGCCTGTGGCTTAAACCTGCCTCAGAGCAGTCACGGGTGCATTCTGTACATTTGTCACAGACAGAGTGATTATAATATAATTATTCATTCTAGTCAATAAAAAAGGAATTATCGTAACAGCTTCCATGTCACACATGGGATCACACTGCAATTAAGAAGGAAGAGCCCACAATTAAGCAGTGGAAATGCTTTCTTTATGTTCTATGAAGGGAGCTGAGGGTGATGCTCCAGCAAAGGGGAAGGAGTCCAGAGCCAGCAGGGCTGAACCCAGTCCCTGCGTGAATCCTGATAGGGAAAAGGACCGCTCCACACTGTGTTTCAGCTGGAAGATGAAAGGCTGCAATTCTTGCTCCCTGTGTTGGTGGCTGAGAGGTCAGGGCAGGTCCCTGCCTTTGGCTTTCAGGAGGTGATGGCAGCATCCATGAGAAAAGGCAGCAGATCCTAACTGGGCAGCTGGATACAGCACCGTGCCATGGAGTTTAGATGCTCTGTGGCCATAGAGGATGTTGTAAATGCTGCTGGCAATTGATGGAGACAGTGAAGGATTTGGGACCCATCTTTCTTTGTCAGCTGCTCAAATGGTTGCAATGGTTGTCATCACCCTGGTCCATCTCCCCCTGCTCCTTTCCCATAGCATGCGGTTTCCCACCGTGACGCACATCTAGCCATGGCCATGATCAATGTCCTGAGTGCTGCTGGCTCTGTGTTGCCTTGCTACTGCTAGAACAGAAGGGCAGACCCCTTCCAAGCACAATAAATGCTGCAACCACCAGGCCCAGAAGTCTCTCTTCTAATTAAAGGTTTCGGGTACAGATATTCCAAGAGCTGCTGGGAGCCGGTGGAATCGGGACAACATAAACACCTTGGAGAATGCCTCAGTTTCCAGTTGAGTTCCCCACATAAAAACATGCAGCGTCTGCTCTCCCGGAGCACAGCAGCAGCAGAGCCCCTGCATTGGCCCTCATTGTGCTAAGCCATCAGGGAGATAGAAAAACACAGCACATGCACTCATTCCTGATCATTGCTGATCAGCAGTGTTCCTGAAATTTGGTAAATGATAGCTATTATTTTTATATCAGCTTCTGTGTATAAGAGTGCCTCTTACTGTTACCAGTTCCTGTTTTCCTGCACTGTTTCATGCAGCAGGGTAGATTGCAGGACCTTAAAAGCAAAAGCTTTCCTTACTCTGTGGGCTGTGGGGTCTGGAAATGTCCAATTCACCTTTTCAGTATCCTCCACGGATTTGAGTATCTCTTCTTCTTCTCCTTGCCATGAAGCCTGACTTTGCCCCTCCTAGGGATGCTCTCACCTGGGCATTGCCATCAAGAGCAGTAAAGACATTCTGCATCCTTTGGCACCATCTTCCAATAATGAAACCTTGAGGTCTCTATACACTCATTAATTAAACCTCACACAGAGGTAGATACTGCTCACCCAGCTCAATTTATATAGGAAATAGTTACTTGGCTCACTAGAGCTCTCCAGGCAAGCTGGTAGGTGCCTTTTCATCTCCCAAATTCCTGAGGCCCAGGAGCCTTGTGTTGGTGCCACTTTCTCCCAAATCCCCTCCCAGACCACACAGAGGAGCCAAGTAAGCAACACCCCAAAGCCCTCCTGCCTACAGCCATTGCTTTCTTCCTCTCTTGCTTTTCTTGGTATCCAGAAGAGAGAAAGAAAAAAAAAATAAAGGCAACACGAAACCATTCCACATTCCCAATGAGAAAATAAAAATGGATGTTGCAGGCTCATGTGTTCTATACGTTTCCAAATATTTCCATCTGCTCCTGAAATTTCCATTAGAAGTTGCCAAAAAGTCTTACAGAATTGTTAACACGATGGTAAATTTAGATTCTTTTTATGGAGAGACGTTTCCCCACCCTCCTAAAGGTCTGGTATCAATTTGTCCTGTCACTGATAAGCCAAAGGTATTGCTGCACTTGCCCTTTTGCCCTGCCCGCCATCTGGGACAGGATGGGAGCAGGAAGGGAGGTGGCACAAGCAGCCAAATGCTCAGCACAGCAATACAGGTGAAGTTCTGACTTTAGGTTCTCTTGTCAAGGGTTAGATCAGAACTCCAGTGCATTAAATACATGGCAGAAAAATTAAATAACAACACAGAAAAACCTTACAAATGCCTTTAGTAACAATTAAACTCTGCTACAACGTCTAGGGAACTGAATTGCTAGACAGACACTGTAAGGCACTTATAATGCGCTTAAGGATGCTGTAAATCATATGTTAATCTCCCTTAAGGAAGGAGGGAGAGATGCAAGGCTGTATTCTTGTTGGCAGGAGATTGACACAGCAATGAGCCTGGGGAAGAAGAATTAGGGATGCCTCATTTCATCCTTTCTACCTCTGACATGTTCCCTGATGTGCCACAAAGCTGCACCCATCTCAGATCTCCGGAGGGAAAACAGAGAAATCACAGCAGCCTCCTTCCCAAACGAGCCCTTCCCAGGAATGGGAAACCCAACTGATTTCCTGAACCCTTCCTTGTGATGATGCTCACCGTATTCCCCTCCTGATGTATTTCTTCTTCGACAGCAGCAGCCTCTGCTGTGATGTATTGGATCGCACATCCACGCATTGCCACCTGCAGCCAGCTTGAGAGAGAGCCGCACTCAGCTCTGAGGCACCCGAGCATCCCGGTGTGAGGGCACCAGCTCGTCCTGTCTCATCACCGGGTAATTAGCGCACTTGATTTTGGATTTTAAAGCTCAACCTTCATCCAGCTGAGAGCTGGAAGGAGATTTGAGCTTTTGGAGGAAACAGGGAAGGTCCTGCTGCTTGGGCAGTATGAATTACTGACGATCGTAGCAAGCGCTTTTCAGATCTCAGCGTTAAAAAGATGTGGTTAACATCTTTCCTAATAATCTTGTCAGTTTCCAGAGCAAATCTTCCTCTCTTTTCACACACAACAATGCAAAACTGCAGCAGAAACCCATGGCAGTGCTCAGCCCGACAGAGACAGGCATTTGTGCCACATGCAATTTAAGTCATCTTATCTAAAAGTGTTAGTATTCCATAGCATCACATTTTTTATGTACTAGTTACTCTCTCAGCCAGATTTTTTTTTTAATATTTGCATATTTGTCAGCAAAAAAAAAAATCATATTTTCCTGAAGAAAACGTCAAAATTCAAACAGGCATTCTCACCAAAGTAAGACTGTTTTGCTCTGAAATCATTCCATTTCCAAAACCTCAAATAAAGTTTCATATCTTTCAGCAAATCTTGGACAGGGATTATAAATTCAAAATAAAAATACAGAAATTTCCTACATTGAGCTTATAAATGCTAGTTTACGACGCTTTCTGGTGTCTTAATGAGAGCCATGTGACCAAAGTTACATATTATAGGAAATAGCCAAAAGGCACATATTATTTTACAGGTATATTTTTAACTGTAGACGATTGCTTTTTAAAATTTTAACACAAGATGTTATTATCCTTTTTAAATTAAAAAATTACTGCGGTATTTTTCCATACTTAACACACTCTGCACTGTACCTCAGCAGCGCACAGGAAAACCGCATCTTGTCTCAAGCCCTCACTGCACTATAGATGTTGGCACCACTGCTATTTATTGCCACCTTGCAGCTCCCAAAAGCTCCATCTTGCCCATTTTATTCCCTGCAAGCTCTCACAGCACTGTACTGGGATTTTTTTTCTTGTACAGCACTCGCTGATGTTGTCAAATAGTAACAGCATTATTAAAAATGTGCTCGTTTTACTTAAATCCAGCAGACTAAAACAGTGGCCGTAATGACAAGTTATAGCATCAAAGGGAAAAGGCTTGGTGGCTACATGCCACCAGTTAAATATTACCAGTTATCTTGCCATTGGAGGCCCAAGCATTCAGGTCCTTCTAGCACAGTCCTTGTCATTATCCCCATTTTCAGCCCTGTATCTGCTGAATTCGTTCCTATTGACAGTGCACTTATTGAGTACCAGTAATGGGTTGCAGCCTCCAGCAATCCTCCTTCTCATTTTTCAGCTCAGCAGAAACACAACGGAGGGGCCCATACACAAAAAGGAAGGGAGGCCAAGCTAGGTACAAGGCTGTGGTTCTGTGGGAAGGCATTGGTGGGGCTTGGCTGAAATCCTACTGGCACCTTTGGGTTCTATCATGAGACCAACAAGCATCCCTCCAACAGTGCATACAAGCCTTCAGTGGCACTGATTTTGCTGCAAAATATTTGCATGTTTTCAATTAGTGTAGCCCAGGCAGCCCCACAGGCTCTTTGTGATATCGAGCCCATGTAATGGATGCATTAGGTGTTCTCTTAAGCATTGCCTGGTGGGGCAGAAAAACCCTGGGCTTACAAGAGTTAACGACGGGGGGCTGGGAATTAATTGACATCCTCCATCTTCGTATGATCTCAGGTGGATACTTTATTTTTTGTCTGAGGAGGTTTATTTTCCTCCAGATTGATTGGATGAATTGTGTTCCCAGAGATCAGAGAGTTCAGATGGCAGAGGATCCTCTTACCAGAAGATGAAAGCCAATATAATCAACTGCACAACTTCAAAACATGCAGCTTGTTCTTGTTGGCTGCGCCTAAGTTTTCCCTGCAGAGAAGCTGTCGACAATGATTTGATATCAATCCAGTAACAATCCCTGGTTTCTAATAATAATTTGCACTTCAGTAGAAATGTTCATGTGGGGGCTCTGAGAACATTTAGCAGATGGTTATTAGCAAAGCTCCCCAGTTCTCCTGCAAGGAAGAGATAACAATTATTAGCCTTGTTTTACAGATGGTGACACCGAGGTGAGGCACTGAAAGGTGAGACAACTCTCCTAATTTTCCATAACGAGCCAGTGGCAACGGATCTATGAATGAAACCCAGGCATCCTGCTGCGATTACTCCACAAACCCCACATCCTTATCTCTTACAGGAAAACATGGTCAAAGAGGTGAGCCTGGAGAGCAAAACATGAGCGACTCAAAGGCAGGCTTCATGACACATTTCTGGAAACAAGGAATTAGGTCTGGGTCAATAAATAACTGGAAGACCTGGGGGACACAATCTGAGAGGCACGCGAAATGAGGATGGATGGAAAAGCAAGGAGATAATGGAAGGGAGGGGAATGAAAACAGAGCGGCTCTGACTTTTTCTTTCCACTCTTGGTTTCAATCAGTGCTGTAAAAGCAAAGGTTAGGGTTCTGACAGAACGGAGGGAGCCCCATCCCCCCCCGTGGGGCTGGGGGTGCGTGGCTGGGGGGTCACCAATGCCCCAGCTCTCAGCCTGCATGCGGGGCAAGAGGCCTCGGCGTGGGGATGGTCCCAAACCACCACCCCACAGCCCGGGGAGCAGCAGGAGGGCAGGCTGAGGTGCGTGGCCGGGTGCTGCGGGACTAATTTTAGCTTTCTGCTCTCCTGCCTTCCCTTTTCTCACCCAGAACGTCTGGGCGGTGAACGCCGACCGCCGGGCTGGAGCTCCAAGCCGCCGTGCTAACATCACACACCCGCAGCGAGGGGAGAGCAGCCCGACGGGCTGGCCCTGCGGAGCAGTTTATAAAACAGCCAAATGGAAGCCAAAAGACTTGAGTTTAATCCCTCCAGTTAAGTCATCTAGATTCCTTCTCGCCACCAGCCATCTGATCTCAATCAGCGAATCTTGGCCTTCATCTCCCAACCTCGCTGAGAGCCGCAGCGCTGAGGCCTGAAGTCATCTGCGTGCAAAATGCTTTAGGAGCGATACCTCCACGAGGGATTTGTTATTACTATAAATACTAATAACAATAATTTCCCAAAAGCACTCTAACGTGAAAGCAGTACACAAACATGAAAGGAGTCTTAATAACGTTTCCCTTTAGTAATTTGGGAGCACTCTGTAATGTTCTTCCATTTATTTTTAACACCTACGGCACAAGTTGGAAAAGAAGTAGTAACACGAATGTACCAAAAACAGTCATCAGGTTTTAAAAATCGCATGTTTTTTTAATGAAGTACTTATCCCTCTCACAACATCAGTAGGATTTGGCAAGCAAATCAAACTTAGGATTATAGAGGCGTATCTTTTGCATCGGTAAATAACATCATCTCTAGAAGCAAGATATTCTTATGGAACTCTGTAATACTTCATTTTCAGCATCATCCCAGGCTCCTCCAGCACCAGAGAGCCAGAACATCAACCAGCAGCGTCCTGCAGTGTTAAAACATGGCTTTACAGCAGGGACACCAGGGACATTCCAGAAAGTAAGAATGACGGCTCTCCAGGCCAGAGCCAGCTTCTGGCCAGAGTGGCCACTGCCACTGCTGCAGGCTGCAAGGAGACAGCTGAGGGCTTTGTTTGGCATGGGTGTGTTGGAAGCAAATCTTGCTGCTTGTCCAGACGGAGTCCCAAATAGGAGAAACAAAGAGAAGACAGAGAAGGCAGAACACTGCGTTGCTGTGCCTGGGCCAGCTACAAGCATGCTGTTCATGACACAGAGAAGAGGGCAGAGCAGCTCACGCCAAGACAAGCGTGGGTCGCCTCAAATGCTCTCAAAACACCCTATATATAAAACCCAACTGCTCAATTTCCTGTGCCTTGTTTCAGCCACAAGGAAATGCAGCAGCAAGAGCTGTGTCTGAGCAGTGCTATGCACTAGATAAATCCTGCTGGTTGTTCAGGTTCTGGTGAGCAGAGCTGTGCTGTTCACCTGGGAGGGACATCAGGAAGATGTTAGTTGTCAAAGTGTTTCCCAGCAAAAGTCAGGTATGAAGGCAGATTCTAGATGCTCAAGGCTTCCCTTAGCAAGAAGAGTTGTGAAACATCTCTCCTTGATTCTGCCATCTCTGATGTATGCAAACAGTGCTTCGACAGCTTTTTTTCCTTATCATCTCCATCCACCTCTAGCAAGCACCATGCATACACAAAGCAAGGACAGATCCAGGGGACAAGGTACTCCCATGGGCAGGGATATGTCCCTGAGTGCCACAGATTGATCACTGGCTGTTGTGCTGTGCCAGAGGCTGATCACTCTAGTAGCTCATGAAGGTAAACTTACCCACACACTTGTACAGATACTCCCACCTGTAGGGCCATCAGGCAAAGCACTTCAGCAGCCACCTCTTTGTAGCTTTGAGGACTTTAGAAACTCCAGTAGCAAATTCATCGCCAGTGTTAGTACAGAAGGTACTGAAATATCTCTACGAGTACAACATCCCTGTCTTGTGTGGGTGTGTGACCATTTCAAGTCAATTCAGCCTTTACATACTTGTCCATTCAGCTGCAGACCTTCAGCTTTCACTCCTCATTTCAACATGATGTTAGCTGTGATAATGCAGGATCTTATTTTACAGTTTCTTTTTCTGAAAATGAGTGAAATACTATATGGGAAGCAAGGGACACAGAGGGAACAAGATCTACCATTCTGCCAACAAAAATAATTGCATTACAAAGCTCAGGTCGGCTTACATGACTGTTCTGTGTTCAACCAAAAGCTATCCCAAAGGTGCACACATATCTCCAGACTATTTTAGGGGCTGGCAGCTACTTCAGTACGCTTACCCTTATTTATCTATTTATTTATTTAGACCTGAGCGTTTTAAATTTGATGGAAGGCCAAAGGCAAGGACTGATGCATTGTAGATGACAACAAAAGAGGCTCCATAAAATTGCTTTTGGCATCTCCTGTGCATTCCATGTACATCTTATAAATTACTGCTGCATTTCAGCAATAAAAATAGTTTTGTATTTGGAATTGATTACAGTAAGATAAAGCTCTAATAAAAAAAAAAAAAAAGTACTGATGCATAAATATTCTGAACGTACAAGGGTAATTTCATTTGATAAAATGAAAGTAAGGCTCTTAATTTCTTTTAAGCAGAACACGTGTCCACACACACATGCCACAGTGCGGATGAAGCTTCAGCAGCTGTTTTGCTTAGGATTCCCAGAAATGTTGATGTTCCTCTTCCAGCTCTCCCCTTCAGATGTTTTTATGGCAACCTCCATGTCACTGGCATGGTGATGTCCCCTTGCAATCTGAACTTCAGATCAGCCCTGTTCAGCCCAGGACATGGTTTACTGCTATGTAATAAAGATCAGTTCCTTTCTTGTGCCCCTGAAAAGTGATCATACTAAGTAGGATACTTTTCCTTAGTTTGTTCCTTAATGCATCAGCTCAGCAACCAGTGCTTTTCCTTAACTGGGACTGCAGGGTCGACAGAGGGAGCTGATATATTGTTTTCAGCAATTCCTAAATAAATGGAAGCATCGTTTTATTTATGTGAGAAAGAGGGAAAGCTGTTCGTGTTTCAGCATGACCCAGACCAGCATGCTTTTCTCAAACAAAATGCTATGTGACTTCAGCCAATAAATTAAGGGTGAAAACTGGCCTTGCATCATGGCAAAAGCATCACTAACCTTTAAAGAAACATGAGGCTTCAGTGCAGAAAACAGTGATGGGGCTAGCAGTGGAACTGGAGGTTGGATGTGGGACCAAGTGCAAAGTGCTGCAGCCAGTTTGCATAGGAGCTGCACCAGGATGGGCCCTTGCCCAAGACCTGCACCCCTGGTCTATGCTGGCTATGGGGTTGCAGCCCACTGCACCCCATCCAGGCTGCAAAGCTGCTTTGGGGGGCAGGAAGCTGGCTCCTCTGGTCCCCCAGCATCTGCCAGAGCCACAGCAGGGCCAGGGCTCATGCTTTGATGTGGGCTGGACGGGATGTGGATGCGTCTGCCGAAATGTGATTATTTCTGTAGAGCAGCTTGAGCATTCCCGATGATAAGCTGTTACAAGTAAGTTGATCCTTAAAAACCTTCCATATGAATAGCAAAAGCAGTACAAAATGTGCTCCCGGCAACCATTCCACAGTCTACTGCAGCACTTCCAGCAGGTAAATACAGGTAGGCTGACAACGCGTTCATTTTTAAATTTAATTTATTTATTTTTGTGTACATTTTTCTTAATTTGACTGACATACCATTGCTATAAAGATGCCCTGCTCTTTGAATATTTAATCCAAGACCACTAGTTCAAGTGTGGTTATGAAAAGTCACGGCAAACATGACTGGAAAGAGGTGGTTGGTTTTGACTTCCAGGCAGTTGTTTGAAGCATTTCATAGATGCACACAATAATCAGCAGAACACACGCACACACAGTGCTGAGTTGAACACACACACACGCACACACACATCTGGAAAATGGGTTACAGTGGTTGAAGTTTCAAAAAGGTGTACTGTCCCCTTCTCTCAGCAGCAGTGATAAACCTTTGGATATCCTGAGAAATAAAACTGAAGCGTAGTAAAGATCAATGTATTCTACCAACAGGGTTGTGGGTTCTTTTTCAAGATAAATATATTCTCCCAATCTATTTTGTCTTTCGAATGAAGAGGGCAGAGGGAAAGGTTAAGGAATACCAGTTCAACTGTTCCACCAATATCCTTAATCCAATACAACGTGGGTCCTAAAAGCATCTCGTTAAAACAACAACATTAAATAAAAGCCTATCTAGCATTACGCACATGGTCCTACTGTCAGTTTCCTACTATTTATCACCTCCATAGGACGAGGAGCGGCTTTGAGATGAATGAAGACAACACAGGTTAAGAGAAGTGTTTCAGACTGCGCTGACACGAGGTCTCAGGGGCTGGCAGTGGGTGACCACCAAAACACTCTGCAGTGTTTGCCTGACCCCAGCCATGATGCTGCTGTTAATAAACCACCAGCAGTGTTCAGGACTGCCCAAGCCAGGGCGAGAAGGGCAGGGCTTCCAATCTCCATTTCCTTGCACAAAGATTTGGGGTCTTAAGTTAGGATATGGGAAGTTTTGATTCTGATGAGCACAGAGCTACCTCAACAAGTTAAAAGTGACAATGGCTCCCATTGCGCCGCCCTGCCCTTCTCCTAACACCCCATTTCCCATTCCTCCCCATTCCTTTACTGCCAGAGGGGCTGTGTGAGGCTCAGGGCTGTGCTGCAGAGGAAAAAGGCAAGCAAAGACGAAGGCAACACAAACAAACACGAAGCAATTAAAAGAACGATGGGAGATGTGGTTTGATGTACTTTTGCCAACAAATAAAATGTTTTAATTGCTCTTTTTAAAAACACTTGCGTTGTGTTTTTTAAATCTCTGAAATGGCAGAATGGCTCCCTGCACCCACCAAGCTGCACGTAAATGCAGACACACTCATAGCTTTGTGGAGCTACCGAATTTACTTTAAGACAAGTTTCTTTTGCATTCTGACAATTGGAGACAAGTTATTCACAAGAAGGCAAAGTTCATGCATGGCTTTGACAGCTCCGCTTTCTCATAAATGGTATTTGAAAAGCAGAAAGCAAATGAGGGCCAAAGCTCCATTTAAAGTTCACCTCAGATGCCTGAAAAGCATTTATACCCACATCCTTCTGAAGTCCCTGCTTTATGAACTTCTAATGAAATCCACATTCTGCTACCCAACACTTCTTATGCATAGGGGGAAGAAAAAACAAACCAGAAAACCAACGCAAGCTGTTGGAAAACAGATGCATCACAGAGTTCTTTATCAGCACGGCCTGGGCAGCTTTGGAAGCAACAGAGCAGCAAGATACATTTGCAAAGAGGAGGAAGGGAATGAAAAGAACAAGAAGAGCATGTCTGGGAGATCCCTGCCAGTCTCCCACAGGTCTCATGTTTGGGATTGCACCCCAATGCTGCCTATCAGTGCTCCACCCTTCAGCACTTCCAGTGCGCTCCTGGCAGCCCCAAGCATCCCTGACCTGAGGGCTGATGGGGAACTCCAGATACAGAAGATACTCCTGATACAGAAGAACCTGACAGGAAGGCCTGGACTAACCCAGCTCATCTCAAACAGATTGTACTTTTCAGGTGGCAAATTTTCTCAGAAATCCAGTGCACTCAGGCTTGGAGCACCAAGCATTTTAGCAGCTAAGACGATCTCTGGTGCTACTCAATCCCCTCTGGAAGGAACCATTACAACCCAACTGGTGCTTCTCCTATTAAAACCAAATAAAGGTGAGCAGATTTATTCAGAAGACTCCGAGATGCTTAAAGAAGTGAAAAAAATGTTTTTTTTTTAAAAAAAGATTACTTCATCTCTAATTCCAGAGCAAACCAAGTCACTGAAAGAAAATCTGAACTGCTATGAACATTGAACACATTAAAAAAGAGAAGACTTCCAACTTGCCACTTTGCCTGTGTCCTCTTGAACACCAGCACACCACTGGGAAGAGGTTACTTTTCCACTCAGCTCAGTTCTCCTTAAACTTTTTAGCTTAAAATACATAGAAATATCTTCGTTACAAATTCCCCACCATCTCAAGACAGTAGATTTCACAAGTTGAGACAGAAACTCTACAAATTTCATAAATGTTGATGCCAAACATGGATCTTTGCCATTAAAACCATCGTTTCATAAATTGAAGACTTTGGACACTTTTAGACAGAGAAATGACAAGTTTTACTCCAACATATCCTCAGTTTGCGAGACGCCACATTTAGCAGCTTCCCCCCAGTGTATTGCTATTAGCAAATAAATGCCAAATTCCAACAGTTGTGGATGTGATGATCGTTTCCAGCAGCCCCGGTGGCACAGTGACAGCCACCACCAAACACAAGCTGCTCAACTCATGGCTACAGAGGAAGCAAAATGGTGGTAGACTTTAGAAATTCACAACACACCCATTATATGGAAATGTTTGGAGCCAGACTCTGGGTCTGGTGATGCTATGGCTTTTTTCTATTTGTAGAGCCCCACCTTGATTTAAGCCCACCAAGCATAGGCTGTTATTATATATTTTCCTGGGAGGTGCCTAAGGACATTGTATAGAATCCTAGGCAGCCTGATGTGGTGGGTGGCAACCCTGTCCACAGAAGGGGGTTGGAATTAGATGATCTTTAAGGTCCTTTCCAACCTAAGCCATTCTATGATTCATTCTGTATTTATGGAAGGCTCACGACTAAACGCAGACAAAATGTGGATGGAGAATTCTGCAGCTGCACCTGTATACGATAAATTCAATCTCGACAGCCTACACCAAAGGCTGTAATTCTTCTTTAAACAAACCTTTTTGGCTCTTGCAAGGCACTTAATATACATCTCTTCACTCTGGCTGTCTAACTGGAAGACATCATGTCCCTTCCCACTCTTCCCATTACCCTTCCTGAAAAGAAGCACACAGTTGAGCTGAGAGATACTACAGACTCAGATATTGTTTCTGGACACTCTGAGATGGCTGCAAGGTCTTTCTAAGAGGAACAGACAAGGAAAAAAAGGCAACATGGCAGACCCCAACGCCTCCATCACACATAACCATGGAGGATCTGCCTCTACCTGTGTTTTTAGAGGCCAGGCACGTACTTGTGACCATCCTGCTCCTTCCTGCTCAGTGCTGGCTGCCTCTCCCCATTGCACTTGTCTCTAGCATCCTGCTGGCATCACCTGATTCGGACCTTTGCATGCTGGATCATGGCATTATGGAAAGACCGCAGAGTGATCTCTTATTTTCTCAAAAAGAGTAATAATTTCGGGCAAAACCAGACTGAATTAGGATAAACCCTGAGCTGGCCTGAATTCTTCCTTTGTGAGAAACCAAACACGAATTTTCCTGATCTGTTCAGCAATACTCGGGGTGGGTGTGTTTATTCTCTATTTTAAAATTACACTATTCTGAGCTTCCTGGATTTAGCTGGACCCAAAAGTGAAAGTAACATACCAAAATACCCCGAAATAAACTTCTAGGAAGGGTTTTCAGGTCTGGCTAAAACCACACAGCTTTGGAAATTGCCGAAAGCCGTCTGATCTTTCGAGATTTCCATCTCTATTTCCAGCGCGTTTTAAGACACTTCCAAGCATTTCCCAGCTTATCCCCGCGGTACCTCGCAGCCGCTGGAGTGGTGCCCCATCGTTTAGAGAAACCCAAGAGCCTTTCGAGGAAGGAAACGCAGCCCGGCCCGCAGGCTGGCTGCCGGCAAGGGCGAGCCATGGGGCTGCTCTGCTTCCAGCAGGGATTTTTCCTGAGATGGAGGAGAAGTAAGAACACATGTTAGGGAGTATTCCAACGGCTTGGGGAAGCTCTCACCTTGGCTGGATACCTGTGGGCAAGTGCTGGATAGCATACAGGCATTGCCTTCTTCTCCCAAAGGCCCTTTTCTTTTGCCTTCCCTCTGCCCGACCACCTGAAAAAAAAGCTGCTAGTAAAATCTCAGACAGTAGAATGCAAAATGTGACTGTGACTGTAGGGAAGAGGTCAATGGAGGCTAAGAGCTGGCCAGCCATCCAGCAGTGTGCTAAAGCAGGCCGTGCAACACGTGTCGCACAGCCACAATCATTCCTAGCAGAACAACACTGCCCACAGCACAGGTCCCTGCAGGATTCCTTTGTTCCCGTGGCAGCTATAAACATAACCAACCAAAAGATGGGAATTTACTCCTTAAAATATTTACTCTCTTCTTTCTCAGCTACAGAGGCAGTTCCCAAGCCTTTCCCATCATTCATGCCCAATGAAACTCATTGACAAGCTCAATGGGGGAAGCAGCAGTGCACAAGGCCACACAGCAGGCACCACTACCAGCTCACTTGCAGTTCTTCCCTGGTTTTCTTTTGGGTTTTAAATTTTGTTTCGTTTGCAGACACTGGGGACACAGTGGCATCTAGGACACGTGACAGAATGCATCACCTAAATCCATTACTGTCTGTCTGCTGAGCTCTCCTCGATCAACTTCAGCTCTTCCTTGGCAGAGAAGACAAACAACAGCTGCTCAACAAAGCACTTAGTTTGTTCCTATGCCATTAAAATCACCCTTGCAGGTTTTTGCAGTCCTAAGTGCAGACCACTGGCACCACCACCTCCAAGTTGAATCTGTGCTCATCTCCAAACACAAAAGATGAGATTCAAGTGAGCTTTTTCAGGCCCTCCTTAATAACAAAATCAACTGCTTTTATAGTGCAGGGTTCCGTGAAGGAGCTGCATCCTTTCAGCCTGAAACATTGCTTCATACTCTGCAGAAAGTATCTCTTCCAGCCACAGTCCAGGAGAGTGAATCTCAGTGCACTGCAGAGCTCAGGCCTGCCAGAGCACTCGTCAAATTTCATATTATCCATCTGCTCCAGTAAAGGCTGAGCTGAAATATTAATTAGGAGATCTGATCCCTTCTCACCAGAAACAATCTGGATTTTATAGCTCAGCCAGAGGCCAGAGAAGCAGACAAAGCTCTGTGATACATCCTTTGCTGCTGGTTAAAGGCTTTCAAGGAAATAAGTAACTTGGGGGAGAGGACACAGACTATAAAACACACGGACATCTGGTCTGTTATGTCCACCCACCATCTCCCCCACACTCAGCCCCTTTCTCCTAAGTGCATGCTCAGAACAGAGAGAGATAACTCCTCTAACATAAACAGCTATAATATGGCAATAAAGATTAATGAGTGAAACTTGCCATTTTATGTATAATCCACGGGGATTTACAATCATTAATCTTTATTAGTATGTAGTAACTGTTTAGACATTAAGGACAGATTCTCAGCTGGACAAAACTGGCCTTATTCCAGCAAAGCCAATGGAGCAATGCCAGTTTACACCCTCCGTGACCCTGGCTTTAAATGAGAGCCATCCCCACCTGCAAGAATTGTATCACTAGCAGTATTTCCCCAACAGCAGGGGCTGACCAGCGAAGGCAACTATTTGTCTTTCTCTGTATCTGAAAAAGAGAGCTGCATGAGTCCAGGAAGCTCAACAATAGACATGTCAATAAACATGAGGAAATTCAATGAAAAAGCAACAGCAACAAAAGGAACCCCAAGGAGCAGGGAAGTGGATGATTCTTGAGGCAAGACTATAAGATCTGGTTTGGCAGGAGCATAACTAAGAGGGATGTAGCAATCTTTGGCATGTGAAAGAGTGAAAGCACCAAGACTGGCTCCCAGAGTTCCTCTAAGAGGAACAAGATGGAAGAGAGGAAAAAAAAAAAAAAGAGCATCTTGGCTGGCTTTTCTGAGAGAGGAGTTTGGGTTTTGTTTTTAATAAAAAAGAGGCCTATTAAACAAGGGAGCTGGTGGGAACCTTGTCTGAACTACACCAGACCAGCCACTAAAGCAATGCTGCATTAGCCGAGTGGGATTTCCTCTTCCAAAACGTCTAGGAAAGAAGGGAAATGTTCAGGTACATACTCTGCTTCTGCAAACATGGAGAAATCCTGGCTAATGCTGTGTGTGTGGGTATCTCTGTCCTTGGAACTAGGCACTGCAACGTCACACGGGTGAGGGCCCCGGAGTCCCTTCCCACCAAGTCAAAATGCACCTAACACTGACCCAACAGCCACACAACCACCTCCTCCTTCCCCACCAGTCAAAGAACAGCGAGCTCAACTGCACTCAGTTATTTTAAGTGCTATCTCTACGTAGTTACCCACCAAGTGCCTCCAGAAACGGCAGTCCCGCCTCTTCAACAAGTACCTCGTTCCTTGCCACTAAAATCAACAGAACTCAGGGAAAAATGCAGACATACAATATGAAGCTACCTGTGTGAACTTCTGGAAAATCTCCAGAGAAGATGGACGTTCCACCCACCGCAGCAGGGTGACCCTTAAAAACGGTAACCAGCAAATGCTCTCCAAGTTCCCCAACAAGTTTAATGGGCAGTGGGCTTTTGGGGTCCCAGAAAGAAGCCTTCCTGCCAGCCACAGTTCAAGACCCCTAGAAATGGCAAAGCCTCAAGCATGGAGGAGGTCGCAAGAACATCAGGAGTTGTAAGGAATTTGGCACGTTGGAGAAAATAGATGATGAACATCATGCCCCTGTGGTCTCCCTCTTCCTGTCTTGAGGATGGGCTATGCATGTCTCACACAGCCAGATCAACACTGCTTTGGCTGAGAAGAGAGCAGCAGAGAGGCCCTGCCTTGCAAATGTCTCACTGTGCTGGAATTAATTCACACTGCTGGTCCAAGCCATGGCTCAGTGCTCAGCTCTGGGCAGCTTTTCACTCCTCTTTACTCCCTGGGGTGTTTTGGTTTGTTTCAGGTTTGTGGCATGAGACCTGCTGCTTCTGCAATTTAAATATCCTGACTCGGGACAATCTAACACCCTGTGTGCTGCCCACAGTTCTGCACTGTCTGAAGACAAAGGAGCTTTTGGAAGAACAGCTTCAAGCCTCAACACCAGGGCATGGGGCACGGTTGTTGGAAAAGGCTAAATATCCCACAAATCGTGCCTCTCCCAGCCAAACCTGTGCTCAGGTTACATGCGAAAAAGATTCTGAGTACTGAACAAAACCCTTTCATCTTTACTGAGTTTACAATCAAATAGAAAAAGAGTCTGATTATTGTTTTGCAACCTTGCAGGCAGGAATCCCTGGCTCTCCTCCTTGCTTCGAGGCCACCAGCTCAGGCTCCTCTCTAAGAATACCCTTGATCAGGCCAAGCCTTGTGTCCACAAAGAGGGATGCAGAGACAGCATCTGCATTCCTCTCCTCCTCCAAGTACCTTCCACAGTGGCAATCAATGCAGATCACTGGTTTTACTCACACTGGCCATACAGATTCACACTTACTCTGGGCTGACGTAAATGACTTTTAAAGGAACAAAGTCATGGAGAATCAGGAGGAAGTGAAGTGATTTGTTGCATGCTCTATTGTAATGTCATTAAAACAAAGGGATTAGACAGCCCAAGCACTGCAAGAGCAAAAGGCATAAAAGAAAGTACTCAGCATGTAGTGTTGAGGCATGCAGGAATCATTTTAGAGTGTTACTAGCTGCAGACAACACTGACATTAATTTTCTATTGGAAAACGCTGGTGACATTAATATCTGCTATTAATACTGAACTTTGACAGTATCTCATAAATTCAACCTGTCAATTACAATGGCACTGAAATAAAGGTGCTGTGAGGTCAAGAGGATGCGGTGTCCAAATGAGACTTATATTCCAGGAGAAAAGTAGCAAAAACAATCTTGAACAAAAGCATCAGATCCATATGTAGGAAAACCAAAGGGTGGTTTTAAATGTCATGTTTTTCAAAGCGAGAATTGATGCTGGAACCAACTCCATAAACTGGCTGGCCGGACTTTCAGCTGCAGCTGAGGACAATCAATCAAAACAGCTCTGTGACTCTGAGAAAGTGAGAGAGAGAAAACACACACGCACCACGGAATATGAGAGGGCAGATTACGAGCCATGCGAGGCCTTTTAAAATTACAGAGTGAAGTAAAACATCCTTGTGTTTCACCCACAACACAATGTGACCTGAAAGGTTCTCCTCGACGCATAGTGGAATATGGAGCTTATTGTTACTGGGGGCCAGCAGGCTCGTGAAGCAGAGCCTGAGGAAGGGGAACCTCCTCCCCAAAGCCTGCATGACCCATGAGCCCTTTGCACTAAGAAGTCACCTGCACCCTGCCTGCAGTGGAGGAGCACAAGGATCGATGAATCTCCTTCGATATGGAGCTGGACCTGACGATCCTTATGGGTCCCTTCCAAATCAGGATATTCTATGATACGGCCCCAGGGCAGAGCAGCACTGTTGTAGGGTTTGCAACCTACAGCCAGCCACAGTTATGATGTTGGCAGTGGCAGCCCAGGCACTGGTGTCTATGTGCACCTTTCCAAAGCAGTTGCGTGCCCCCAGCACCAGTGGAACTACTCTGCCACTTAGGGGTCCCTGCTCTAAATACTGCCCTTCTCAAGAGATCACTTCCCAGACGGGTGCTCAGGATAATCCTGAAGTCCAACCTACATCAATGGAGACTGATGCCACTAAACTAGGAGAGAAAGGGCTGTATTCCAGGCTGAATAACATCCTGCATAACCACCCTGCAGGGCATGGCATGCTTCCAGTTGGGATTTGGCTCTGAGAACTTGTACAGAAGTGATGGGTGGGGAGAGGAAGCATGCAGAGGGGCACGAGGCACACACACAGGCTGCAGTGCAGCCATACACACAGGCACCCTATAGGACTGGGGGAAGGAGCCACGGGCAAAGGCAAGGGATTCATAGCCTGGTAATGCAGCTGTGCAGGTCTGGCTCAGTCAAACCAGCACCAAGCTGGTGCCTGCCAGTGGCCTCGCTCCAGACGCAGCAATGCCTCGCAGTGCTTGGCCCCCCTTCTCTGGAAAGAAACCATGTTACCTAAAAGCAGAGTGGGTCACCATATTCCCCCTCCCACCCAGGCAGCCCTCACACTCCAGCCCTTGGCTAGCAGCTTTTCTCTGCAGACTCGGCCAACGGCAACAAGCTCCTGGGACAGGTGGGCTGTGGTTTCCCTGCATGGTTTCCCCAGCTGCTGCCCTGATGGGGGGACACCTGCAGCCCATGTTGGAGCCCGGCACTCCTGGCTGCCTCCAGTATCACCACCAGAGGTGGACATGGCCCAAATCACGTGCCAGCACAGGCTCCAGGGGAGCACTCCTGAAGTCTGTAGGCAAACACAGGGAGATTGCTGCTTAGGCAGTGCTGAAAACCCTGGAAACCTGTGCTGAGCTATCCCTGCTTTTTCAGACATCCCGCTGTGTAGTTTGCCTTTCTTATCTGGAGGAGGTGAGAGGAGTGCCCTTTTATGCCCAAAGCAGCACATCCCCAGCCCAGGTGAGCCCCAGACACTGCAACGCTGCTGGGCTTGAGGGCAGGTGGGGACCAGGCTCCTCCTGGTCTTTGTGCAACGTTCCGGACAAGTCGTTTCCCTCTGGGACTCCTATCCCAGAAACTCACCCAACAATATCTTCCCACCCCGGACCTCATCGCCTGCCCAGTCCTGCAGGGTAAGGGGCAGGACGTCGGGCATGGGCTTTCCCTGTGCAGAGGCTGGCAGAGCACCGTGGGCATCAGGCTGCCTGGGCTCAGAGCATGGTCTCTGGAGGTGAGGTGACCTCACGGAATGCCGGGGTTCCCTCCAGCACAGCAATGCTGCCTCACACCCTATGAAGGCAGCTCGAAGAGCTGAACTGAGATCCTTGTCTATAAATTCTTTTTAGGATGCACATTAAATATTATCCACAACACAGACACTTCTCTTCTTTCTCTTTTCCTCTGGCACCTTTTTCCCCAGCAAAGCCCTAGGACTATTGCTTGCTGTGGCCTCATTTAGCATCATCATCATCACCACACATTCATCCTCATATAAAACAGAAATCTATTCCATCAAGCACTTAACATAAATATTAAAATAATGGAAGGGACAAAATATAAATCTACATACAACTTCATGACTACCATAGCACCTATTACCATGACAAAGCAAATTCCGGTTCAGGAGGAAGGAAAAGGGAAGGAGGAAAAAGTTAGGAAGAGGGATTTTGACTGTCATTAAATATGTAAATCACTCTTAATTTTTGTTGTTGTTGTTTTGCTTTTGTTTCAAGGTTACCAACCTTATTAAAATTCATTTCACTAACCAGCTCGTTCTATGTCACTATGGATACCAAAGAACCCTTTTAAAAACTTCGGCGAGGTGGGGGTTTCTCAGAATAAAAACAAAACAAAACAAAACACGGCGACTTTCTGTTGGTGCTTCCATGACAAGTCCTGCCACGCGCCCCTCCCCTGCACCCACCAGTCCACAGAAGGGCAATTCATACAAAGTCCAGTTCTCAGTCTCCCAGGATGAGTTTGACAAAAGAGGCGACGTCTGTCTCTTTGGATTCGTGCAGGGTGAAGAAAGGATGTTGCTGGGAAGAGAAGAAGAGTGAAAAAAGAACAGAAAAGTTTATTATTCACAGTGCTGAGGACCGAATCTAACGTCTTTTCAGACAGTCTCCTAGACGGTGGCAAACACTCTGTTGTTGGCATCATTTTCAGGATGGATATTAGGAAACTTTTCTCCAAAAAAGTGGTGATGCACTGGCACAGCTGCCCAGGGAGTGGTGGGGTCACTGTCCCTACAGGTCTTCCAGAACCATGGCACTGAGGGATGTGGTCAGTGGACACAGTGGGGGTGGGCTGGGGTTGGACTTGATCTTAGAGGCTTTTCCCAACCTTAATGCTTCTATGACTCTACAATAATATTGGGCTTTCCGTGTTTTGCAGCTGAGACACTTCTAGGAGGCCCACGGGGCCACTTCACAAAGGCTGTGGATTTGTGCCACGCTCTGGCATTCTCTCTCTCCACCTTGCCCTGCCTGGGAGGGCTGACCTGGGCTGCTCTTGAAGCTACAGAGAGTACTGAACAACGTCTCTAGCACGTCGTGCCCAGCAGCCTGGGAGCAAGGGAAAACCTCGCAGGAAGGCTGACTGCAGTGGGTTTTCCCTCAGCTTCCTGCTTTATCTGTGTATTTACCCTCCGGTGACTTTTGAGTCTCATTTCTTCCCTGCAATTGCTCATTCTCACAGCAGGAGATGGCTACCTTACCCCTAAATGCCGCAGAGAGGAAAGCCATCCTGGCTGGAAAGCCATCCCCAGCTGTATGTTTAACTACTTAATCGTGACCAACATGGGAAGACATCCTGCCAGAAAATCCTGCCTGCATTTCGGTGCAAATGGAAAAATATGTGGAAGGATTAAAATACACAACTGAATACCCCCAGAAGCTCCTTTCTGCTAGCACCAGCAACTCTGTTTGTACCAGCGCCTGTAATGCATCAGTCGAAGCCAGCTTCCACCTGAAATCACCAAAACACTCTTCGACACCCACTGTCTTGGCAGTTAATTGTATTTATTTGTATTGAGAGTGTTAAAGAGAACCAAATGGCAGCTGGGGCCCTGCAGGGCTTGCAGGCAACCTCGGCTCTGTGTAAAACATAGCTGTGCTTCCCAATCACAGCCTGGGGGAGCTTGGTTTGATTCCTGACTCTCTCCACTCAAGCCGGATTTTTAAAGATATTTTGGGGTTTGTAGGGTTTTCCAAAGCTGCCACCACCCCAGTCCCTGAGAGCTGGCTATGTCAAACATCTATGGCAGTGGACAAGTGGAGGGAGAAGAGGGGCAGAGAAAGGAGGTGGACTTGAGACGAAAGTTATCCAGCGACCAAAGAGGCAGCTCTGAGCAGCCAGAAAACAACCAAAGGCACAGCAGCAAGGAAGAGGAAGCCCAGTTACGTGGGAAATAGAACTGAAAGGGGTTGTGGTAAGGATTCAGACATAATTTAAGGTCTCCCTGGGTCAGACAGTCACAGGAATTAAATGTCCTGAATAACTCTCAGAGTTATTCAGAGAAATGACCCAAATGGTCTGCTGTATTATTATCCTATCGAGATGCCACTGCTTTCACACCCCAGCTAACTCACACCCAAAGCAGGGCCACCACAGCCCAGATGCACCCACACCCATGACATGAATGGCAGCACTGCCCTCCAGCCCTGTCTGTCTGTCTGTCTGTGAACCCAACCCCTCTGCAATGTCTGAGTCCAGTTACAGCACAAACCCCCCCGTGGTGGGTGAGAAGTGCTCCCTGCAACGTGCAGACCACCGGGGAGGAGTCCTGCAGTAGTTTCATGCTCCACTTCACCTGGGGAAGTGGTTTTTTAAATGAGATTAAGCATCCATATCAGTTTTCCTGATGCTCAAGATAGCACAGAGTCATATTTTCCATGAGAAACCTCAATTCCACAGGAAAGCAAGGGAGCAGTCTTGGTCTAAATGGCAAGTCCAATCCAGTACCACAACTTAATGCCATAACAGAGAGAGGAGGGAGAAAAAAAAAAACAAAAACACAACAGAACAGCAACCCTCAACCACAGGACCTCACAACATTCATGTCAGCCATAAAATACCACAGCATTGAGATACTCTGGAGAGGTGATCCAAGAACCTAATTCAATAGAAATGCACTCGCTTGCCAATGGGTATTAATGCTGCAACAGACAGAGCTGTGCTGGTGAACCTTTTGATAAAAGGCCATTTGGCAAAGTTCAGAAATACACTTAAAATATGTACGTGTTTATTCAACAGTAATTAAAAAAAAAAAAAAAAAAAGAAAACAACATAAAGCTCAAGCCTCCCTTTGTCTGAAACCAGTATTTGGGCAAACAGTGTGTAAATCAGATTTATATATAGAAAAACTGCATTACAGAGCCCAGCAAAAATGCCACTGGAATTATTTATTGCTTACAATTCACTTTTGAAAGGTGCAGTGATTTCTGGCATGTCTTGCAGCCAGAGAACACCTTCAACCCTGGCACCTTTGCACCGTGGACAACTCCAACAACTCCAAGCAGAGCAGCAGTGAGGCTGAGGATGTCACCCCCTGGATGATACAATGCACATCCTAAGGGCAGGAGACACCAATACGCAGGGAACAAAGTTAGGCACTTTCCAGACTTCACCTGTCAATAAGGTGACAGTGAAAAAGAGATGAGATGCTTGAGTTAAACACTGGCTTTCCAAGCTCCCCTGCTTTTGGTCAGCTTTTAGCAGCATCAGGATCAATACCACAACATCAGGAGAGAGGCCATGAAGCTGTGGAGCCCTGGCAGAAAAACCTCAGCACAGACCATCCTGTGCCAGCTCCAGCCCAGAGCTGACCGAGTTACGTCAATGTCTGCACTGCTGGAAGTTCCTCAGCGGTTAAGTGCATCTGACTTCGAAGCCCTGCACTGCCCTGCATTTCCTTCGTTGTGAGCCTTTATCAGCATCTTCTTCCTCAGTTATTCCCCTTTCCTAGACATGCTCATAGTCTCTAAGCAGCAGACAGAACTCAATAACCGGAATTATTAGTCACAGACTTGTCTCTGTCCCTAACATTCAGAAATCACTCTGTCCAAAGTTTCCTCTCCCAACACACCATGGCAGGAGAGCTCAAGACTGCTCCGTTCCTGCAGCCCTCATGTTGCAAGCACTTGGCTTCAGTGTTTGAAGCCATCACACAAACCCAAGAGGAGGACTTTACCCTTGCAAAGTGATTCGCTGCAGCCTCATTCTTATCCCTTAGCAAATCTATTCACTGTTTTACACTTTTTCTCCACTGATCTGACTGGAATAGCACTTGATTGACACCTCCAAGAGCATCTCTGGCTTGCAGCACCTTCCCAAGACACTGAAGTGTCATCATCCTCATTTCTGTTATGAAAATTGAGATGCTGAGTATCCCAAATCACAAGCCACTTCTGGACACCCTGAGTTCAGCATTTCATTACAACCCACCTCAGCTCTGAACCAATACACTGTTTAATCCAGGCACACTCACCATAAGCTCTGGGTATGTTGGCCGCTCTTTGGAATTTTTCTTCAAGCTTTAATGAAAAGAAAAAAAAGAAAATTGTTCAACGTTACACTCTGCATGAAAGTTAAGCAAGCCCATAAAATCATACTGTGACAAAAGCAAGGCTTCAAGTCCCTGTAGAGTAAGTTCAGCCACTTATCCAAACACTAAGCAAACAGCTTAGCCATTGAGCACACCTACAACAAATACAGCCACTGGCTACACCAGTGCTCTAGGTCCCGGGTCTACAGACACCCTGTACAACAGTTAATGCTCTGCCAGTTGCTGGGGTTCAGATACAATTGGTTTTTTGGGTAATATCCAGTAGGTCAGCTACTATGGGTAAGGCTGCAACCTTTGATTGGGAGTGGTGACCGAGTGGCTCCGAAGCACATGTACAACTATTTGTTTATCAGCCCGCTGTTATCAATGGGGACGGTTACATGGGACATCCTTTTTTCTCCTCTCCTACAACAGATGGCTCTGGAGAGTTGTAGCTGGAAGTTATTTTGGTTTCCCTCCTGCAGAAAATAGTTTTTAAAAGACAGGACGTAATCGCTACTCACTTCCTGACAGTGTATTTAGGGGAAAGACACTTGGAGCAACTTGAAAAGATCTTCACACACGTACACGTCGGTGGCGGGGAAAAGGTGTCACACTGAGCAAAACAAAAGTGAGAACCTCAGTGATGATAAGTTGCTCCTCTGCTGGGATTTGACGGAGCCCAGAGGAAGCAGAGTACACACACTGAATAGATATTTCCTGCTTGCTGTGTGTAGTGGGCTCGTGTTCAGTGTCATGTTGTGAATGAACAGAGGAACCTCGTAACGATACGTGCCAATATCGACGAACTGGAGGTACGGGATGTGTCACATCCTCTGGGCTGAAAAGCAACCCAAGCTGAGATGCTAAGGTGAATTTCAAGGTTGGGCGCGTTCAGAAGCAGGATTTGGGTATAGTCCTCTTAATTTAGACCCTCTACAAACAAAACCCTTATTCCCAGGTTACCAATACCAGGAAATTTGTTGACACTTTACTGATACCCATGTAAATCTTCAGGAACAAAGACCGTATTTGGATCTGATGCTAGCTCAGACGTCCCGGGAACTTCCCTGCTTTAGCTACGGGTCATGAGAGCTGCACCACCTCACACAGCAGATGGTGAAGTTCACCCTGCCACCTGTTGAACTGCAGATAGCCTTAAACTAGTCCTGATACACTGACTTGATGTGACACGGTCTGCTGTCAGAAGTTCTGACTCCGACAGCACAAAACCACTACAGTCCGCAACCAAAGTGCACTCCTGATTCCATGCAACTCTACTGGGCTTCAGTGATCCTAGATGGTAAGATTTGCAAAGAGAGAAAAAGCCATATGGCCCAGAAAGCACGAGCTTTCAAGTGCTGCTCAGCGGGGTCATTCCTCTCAATGCAACCACCATAAACAGCAGAGGACGTCTTGTTCCTATATCAGCCCAAGGCAATAGCTGCAAGAAACCATGCTTGCAGATGCAAAATATGCCTCCATTCAGTGGGGAAGAAAAGCCTGCCTGGCACAAACAGGCAACTTAGCAATAACAAGCAGTGAGCCAGCAGCACGGGAGATAGGCGGCTGGTCCAAAATCCCAGCGTGGGTCTTGCAAAAAATGGTGGGCATTCTGCAAGAGGGTTTTTCCAAACCAGCTCCCACCTTCCAGAGACACAGAGAGGTCCCACCTTCCAGAGAGCAGCGTGGGTGTGTGCAGGTATTCCCCAGTGCGGGTTGGTGCACACGAATACAGGGACCTTGAAAACATGTTTGGACAAGACTCCAAAGCATCCGAGTGTCAGTACTTAAAGTTCCCAGGCAGGAGTGGCTGATAATCCCCTTCCTGGGTCACAGCAGAGCCTGCTGGGCTCCAGGCCCTGACACTGGCAGCTCAGGAACAGGCTCACATTTCTGTATTTGTCGATCTGCCGTCCTTTCTTGGCTGCCCTGCAAACCACCATCCACCTGCCAACTTGGCAAGCAGCGGATGGCACTGCAGCGCCTGGAAAATACAAATGCCTCCCAAGCGGTTTCCAGGGAAGCTGGAGGGAGAAGCAGTCAGGAGCCGTGGGGCCGCTGCCAGCTCTCTGTGAACCATACGACGAGGGCAGCTGTGAGTCTCCTCGGGTGCTGGGAGAGCCTGAGCTTTCACGCAGCGCTCCCGGCCTCCAGACAGCGCTCATCTGCTCCAGCCCTTTTCCTACGACGCAGCCAAATTCTCCTGCTGCTTCCAGCTCTGAGTCCTGGGGAAAACAGAGCAGCAGCTGGAGGGCCCCGGTAGCGGAATGGCCGTGGATGGGGCCATCGTGGGGCAAGCTCTGTGCCGTGCCTGCCCTCAGTGCTGCTTCCCTCTGGAGCAGGGTGGCAGGAGGACACGGCCATTCCTGGGCTCTGCTCACCTTCTCTATTCTGCATTGCCAACCGTGTGTTGTTCATACAGAGACAACCAGCTGAGAAATCCTCCTTAATCCCTTCCTCCTGTGTCCTCTAAAAGGCTGAGCCTGGTCCTTAAGCCGGGAAGGCCATCGCAGCCACCATCACCACACCAAGGACGCGCAGTCCCAGCCCAGGGCCAAGGCTCAGTGCAGCTCAGCCCCCGTCCTGCAGGTGTGAAGGCTCAGCCCTTACCCTGAGCGGTTATGATTCACAACCATCAGGTTGTTCCCCTGATGTGGGGATGGGGACAGCACCTGCCTTCCTCAACCTCAGGTGGCTGGGGCCTGCAGGGCCAGGAGAGAGGGGTGAAGGATGGTTTGTTTACCATTGCGAGGTAAAATCGACGAATTCTGCTGAGAACTTGTCCGCTGGGAGCTGCGGCGACGGCTCCTCCACCACCTGCTTCAGCTGCTGGAAGGGCGTCCCCCAGGAGTCATAGGGAAAGCGCAGGATGGCCAGTTCGATCTGGGGAGACAGCACCCAACTTCAGCCCTGGAGAATACCCCACAGCCACCCCGTAGGATTTCAACAGCCTGTGACTCCCACCCTGCACCCACACCACCCGTGGGTTTTTTGGCTCTGCACAAACACGTGGCATCTCATCACCCCATCAGGCTACAAGGCATCACATCTTGCATTTTACATCCCCCAGTATATAAGGAAGTCCTGAGAAGACCCAGCAGCCTCCATATTCAGTCCTCCCCACTGCCATCCTGTTGCATGTCACCGAGGAGAGGTTTCAAGTTAAAAAAAAGGAACAAAGCCATATTGCAAAGGGTACCTGTGCTTTAAAAAGGCAAGCTGATGGCCTCCCCCTAAACACTGCCTCTCCTGGTGTGTAAAGCGTATCATCAACACCCAATGCCTCTTCCTCCAAGAAGACTTTACTAAGCACTCAGTGCTGGGAGTGCTGTTTCAGATTGGAATCCAACCTGCTGCACCGATGGACACCGTTGCCTTAGCCCATGCTGCCATCTCCCGGCTGCCTGCAGCCACCACAGCACAGCTGTCCCCATTAGGGTGGCATGCTGCAAGGACAGCCACAGGTTGGACACCCAGTGGTTGGCCAACGTTTGGACATCCCTGGGGGCCAGTCCTGCCATGCCAATGCATCCAAAGCAGCAAGGCTTTTGCAAAGCAGCTCCATCCCCCTTACCCTCGACCCTACCATGTATTTGCTGGTATCTTGTAGAGCTATGTACCCCTTCCCACCCTATCACATTCCCAGGGAACCACTGCCATCAGTGTCAGGGAGCTATGGGGAGGAAAACGAATACACGAAGCACAGCCAAGCCTCCAGCACTGTTGCAACCCCCAGACTGCCCTACCATTGTGATCCCCTACCATTGTGATCCCCAGGCTCCAGATATCAGATTTGACGCTGTACCCCTTCTGATTCAACTCCGGGTTAATTCTTTCAGGCTGCAAAGAGATGTAAAGCAGTTAAGAAAGAGGGATGGACCCAGTTCAATGCCTGCACCCAGGGCTCTCTGACCTCAGAGGGGTCTTTCAGAGATGTCAGGCCAGGGCCACGTAGCCCATGCTGCAGCTTACTCCCTTGGCCACGGTGGCACCAGATGCAGCCCTACATCCTTGTCAGTAGGGGCAGCAGTGAAATGGGTCACCAGAAACACATGGTACCTGCATCAGTGAATGGGGTGATGCAGCTGACGCAGCACATCTGGCACAAAAAGGAGTGACGAGCCTCAGTTCCTCAGGACTGTGCTCTCTGTGCATGCATTGCACAGAAAGCAAGTCCAAAGGAGTGTTTTCCTCCCAGGAGAGTACTGTTGTCCCCAAAGGGCAAACAGCAAAAGTGCAACAGGGAGTAATTACAGAGCCTTCCCAAGGTCATGGGGAGGCAATGCGGCAGCAGAAAGCTGTGCCTAGGAGACCTGATTTGACCTGTGAGATCCACCTCTATCTCTGCTCTTTTACAAGCAGTTTCAGGGATATGTCTTCCAAAACGAGGCCCCAGGACAGGCTGGTGGCTGATCCTTCCCCGTTTAGGACGACCTGACACCCAGGCTCATGTTCCTCTGGCTGTCCCACAGCAGCTTGCACATGCAGCTTTTCAGCATCTCAACTTACAGCCATGTAGGGTTTGCATCCTGCATCCATGGTTTTAGCAACCGAGTCAACGAGGTAACCGCTAATTCCAAAATCGCACATTTTCACCTGCCCCTGCGTATTGATCAACACGTTAGAGGGCTTTACATCTGCAAGAAGGAACACATACCACAGTCACTGTCACGCATGGGTGGCTGAGCCAAGCCAAAAAAAGCCAAAGAGCTTGCTTCGTATCAGCAGAGGGCACCAAAGGTGCCCACGCAAACCCCAGCACTGCACACATAGCAGAAGCCCAGCTGGCTGCAGGGACTGCACATCCAGGTGACTGCCCCACGGGCCTACTGCATGTCTTGCGTGTGTCCTTTCACTTGCATGCTCCTCTCACTGGTCTGGGAGGTGAGAAGAAACCCTGTACGTGGCCAATACATCCCAGCAAGCCAGGGCTGGCCACAGACATCAGAGCACTCACAGGGAACAGCTTTGCAGAGCTGAAGACATCTCCAGGGAATGTCTGTGCAAGGCTGGAGCACTGGTGAGCTTCCAGTGAGGCTGCTCTTATGTCAGGACAAGGAAAACCCACAGGGCAGGAATGACAGGCAGACAGGAGGGGGTGAAGAACAGTGGGGGTCGCAGTGGAAGAAGGAAGCAGTAAACTGAGATGAGGATCAAGATTTCAGAAGTGGCCTCTAAATTTAAAGATCCCAAGCTTGAAGGCAGTGTTAACAGCAGCAGGCGTGTGGGTGCTCCACACCTTATGGAAATCAGCAAGCGTCTCAGCTATTTATTACTGCCAATTTATCTGCTTCCCATCATGGCCTTGTAATCCTTGGTGCCTTCGTGTTTGCATAATTCTCATGAAGGTGGTTATAATCACCATCAGCAAGGGAAATTAAGGCACAGAAAGAACCCAAAAGTGATATCCAGTTTGGAGTACAGGGGCTTTCCTGCAAAAAATCGGGAATCCTCCCTGCCTGGGCTACTCCCAGGTGGAATTTCAGCACAAAGTCCATTTGCTGATCTGACTTATACGCCCAAAACAGACTTCTATCTTCTCTCATCCCAGGTCTGATCCTCAGAAGGGAGCAATCTTGACACCCAGAAAGAAGAGGTCACTTCTGCAACAAGGTCATCTACCTACAGGTGATAAACTATGAAAAAGAAGAGCTGAAAAGGAGACCAGAAGCTGCTTTGTGTCTTGCTCTTCAGAACTGAGTGGATTACAGATTATTAACAACCACTCTCTCATCAGTGTTTTGCCATCAAAAGCCTCAGGTAGCTGAGATTCTCACCCATCTGTTATTATCTCAAAATAAAATGGTTTTCAGTGGAAATCAAACAAGCAAACAGAAATCCAGAAGCTGAGCAGCATTTTTCCACCCACTGCAAACGACACAGAAGGCAGAACTCAACCTCCAGCCACACGCAGTATCTACAGAACACGACCACTTGTTGGAGCTGAACTGTTCCCTTTGGACACCCCTTGGCCCAGCAGTCACACTCCAGAGAGGGATTTTTCCTCCTCGTAACAAATTGAAAATGATCCTTTAGAAAGAAAGGGATCAAGCAGCAACACTGCAAATTTCTTTCTTTTGTGGCATCCATGAGATGCAAAAAGAGAAATGCTTAAAGAGCATTCTAGAGTTCATTTGAAGCTATGTTCTATGATTCTATGTTAAGTATGGAACACACTGCCCAGCTAGTGTTTGGGGAAGCCCACAGAAGGGGATGGGGATGGTTAGGTCACTGCCAGAATGGAGAGGTCTGCACAAAGCCTGATCCAGAGCACAGCAAAGTCAGAAGGAAAAGTCTGCTTTAACTTTGCAGAGGTGGTGAAGCACACCATGGATTCAGACCACGGATTAGGGAAATGTAATCCAGAGCAAACAGCTCTTTCTCTGCCAACACAATCAGGCTGGAGCCCACTTCACTCCAGCTCCAGCTCCAGCATGGAGTTTTTAAAGAGCAAATCAGCAGACATTTCTTCTGACGTGGCTTCTGCTAGTCATAAAAGAGAGCATCTGGGGTGCTTTGGGAGCCCTGCGCCTGGCTGCAGGAGGCTGATGGGACAGACAAACAGCAGCACAGCCTGGCTCTTACCTCTGTGGATCACGGAGAGCTTACTGTGTAGATGTTCTAGTGCTTTTACAATCTGAAAGAACAAATCTAGAGTGAATCACAGCTGGCAGCACTGCGGTGGGGAGGCAATGCTGACTGCCTTCCCCCCCATCCTCACTGGACCTGCCTGGAGGGAAGGAGCTACATCTCTCCTGTGTCCTGCACCCTGAGGTGACAGCAGGCACCCAGGGATCTCCCAGGGTGCCAGAATCCTGATGGGAAGGTAGAAGAATCTGTGGGGTCCTCGCCACACCCAACACTGTGCCGCCTCTTAGAGGCAGTGTGCACAGGCACATTTTGGGGGGGTATTTATGGCTTATAAATGACATCACCCAAGACCAAATACTGGAAGCCACCTAGAAACGTCCATATGGGCTGGCCTGTGGACCTTGCCCAGTGCAAACACTGCTGGGAGGCTGGTGATGCAGGACTTGGCTCAGAAAAGAAACATCCTTTTCCTTCCCTCCTCGCCCTGCTCATACTCACAGAGACAGCTATTTTCCCTAAGATATCCTCAGGAATCGTCAGGCCTTTGTCAATGACGTGCTTGTAGAATTTGTCCAGTGAGGTATCCATCAGCTCCATGCAAATCCACACGTCTCCCTGGAGGATAAAAAAAGCAAATAACTGCCTATGGAATGGATCACCTTTTCTTTCATGTGCAATCATCCTCTTTGGCACTCCTTTGCTGTTCTGTTTGGCTCTTTTTCTGTCATTTAAAAGTCATCCAGCAAAACTGAACTGGGCATTCCACTTCTTGTCTCCCCAGCTGGAATTAAGTGCCGTCCACCTTCCCTACCATTTAAGGTTCATTTTCTGCTGTCTCTTCTCAAAGCAGAGTCTCTGTAATTTAGGAGTCCTGAAAGCTATCAGGACTGAGGTTCCTACATGCTCAGGTCACTCTGCAAATGCCCAGTCAGGAAACGTTCAGCTCTGTAGAGCTACACTTAAACCTCTTCAATAAATCTTGTACTTCAAAGCTTTCAATATTTTAACTCCATGTGGAGGAAGTCAAGGACAATATTAACACTAACAGATCAAACTGTAGACCAGCATCGTTGGCACTTGGGCATCCCCACCACACAAAGCCAACACCAAGTCCCTCCCTGCTCACCAAGAAATAAGTGTAAATGAAAGACTTTCAGCTCAAGGTTGAGCAAATTTCAATCCTATCATACCTCATATCCAGTTTAAACCCTTGCATGTGGAGCAAACCCAGACAATTCAGAGCCTGGAAGAGGATCCAGCATGGTCAATTTGCAGGGTGCCATACCTCTCGGAAAAGTGCTCCATAGAAAGTGACGGTGAAGGGGCAATCTACTGTCCTCATGGAGATATCCAGATCCATCAATAACCTCTTCTGCTCTTGGCTGTTCACCGTGGCTCGGATGCGCTGGAACACAAAGCATTGGCTGGAAGCATCTCTGCACTATGCTGCTGCAGGTGATGGTTCCCAGGCTGGCCACCATGCCTTGACATTGTGCCTTTACCCTTTGTCACACCTCTGTCATTGGCACATCCCAAGCACAGCCACCCAAATGCCAGAGAAGGTGGATGAAGAGGTCTTCTCACCTCAGTTCAAAATGCAGGTGGTTTTGCTCTTGCCTACAAATGTCATCCATTTTTACAACAACCAAAAGACTTTACAACAACTGTGACTTAAGAGAGGAGAAGGGAGCAGGAAATCAAATTCTAGACTGGTGGAAAGCTGTGACTTTTGAAGCTGTAATGCACATCTATTCCATCACCAGACTTTGGGATAAGATGGTATCATTCCCAGAGCCCAGGGCCATGTGCTCCTCATGGTTTAACAAGTGGGCATTTCCCAGTCTTCCAGGGAAGAGATGACATCTATGTGGAACACCTGCAGCCCCTTAGCAGGGAAACACTACGAATGGGCTCAACACACATCACACATGCATTTAGGCTTCTTGGTTAAAGCCATTCAAGATCAGTAATGATGGAATTAAACATGGCTTAGTGGGCATGGTTGTTATGGGTTGACGGTTGAACTAGATGATCTCAGTTGTATTTCCTACCTTAAATGACTCTATAATTCTAAGATTCTATGATTCTATTCAGTTCTACAGATGCAAGCAAAAGCCTGAATGTCCCTGCCATATCTTCTTCACTTCTTCCATCATTCTCAAAGAGGTCTTTTGCAGTATGGTGAACAAGAAAAGAAAATGCAGAGCATGGCGGCCCTGAGACACATCCCAGCATCAACAGCAAGGTCTAGTCGCAACAGAGGAGCTAAGAATTTCCTTTCAGTTTGCTCATAGCTTCCAGTTCTGCATCTTTTTTTCGCCTTTTTTCTTATTCTGAAAGGAAATTTGAGCTAAAACTCAGTCCTGTAAAAATTGGCCTTTCCCAAGGTACAAATTTTCCCATGACTATTTCCTTAAGCTTGCAGGCTTATGAGTCAAAGCTGCTGTTATGAAAACTTTTCATAATAGCATCAACAAACCTGTCGTGAACCAAGACCCCACTGCAGCAGACAAAATGTGGAAGAAAAAAAAAGCCAACAAAAATTCCCCATTCTAAAGAAACTAAAACAGTACCAGCTGAAGAAAATGATCTTATGTAACTGAATTTACAGTACAGTCTTCTTTATTAGTACTGTGCGCAGAGGTCTGAATTGAGGTTTGCTAGAAAAATACATGCATACTTTAAAGAAATGATGGCAAATTGCTTCTAGAATCCTAGCAAAGACAGACATGTTGCTACCGAGATGAACCGTGATGCTTGAGCTACATTATGTATCATTCTTCTTCAACACACCTAATTTTTTATTAAACGGGGCCCGAATCTACTGAATGTATGAGTCAGCACTCTTTGTCCCTGAGAAGAAAGAAGATTCCAATTGGAAAGAAGTTGGTCCAGGTATCCACACAACACACCCACAAAGCATGGAGGCTCACTCTACCTTCACTGCCATGATCTGCCCGCTAGGCATGTGCCGCATCTTCTCCACCACCCCGTATGCACCTCGTCCCAGCTCGGAGATGGGCTCCAGGTCATCAGCTTTCACCTCAAAGTTCTGCAGGGAGAAAGCCATTAGCAAGAAAATGGCTGCAAGGAGCATCCTTCCCCTACAACCTAACCCTGAGCACGTAAATTCATCTCAATTGGGTACCTCCCCATCTGCTCCATGAGGCTATGAACAAAACCATGGCCCCCAGCAGCTGTATGGAGGATTAACTACTTCACAGTAATTAGCAGAGCTCTGGGGTGGATGCAGGAAGGAGCACTCCTTGGTGGGATGCCACCTGCATCCTCCCAACCCTCACCTGCAGCCTCCCCATCCTTTAGGACATGGGATGGAAAACCCCACAGCAGCCTCCCCCCAGGAATCACCTTCAGTTTTTCTATTTCTTTTTTTAAATTTCCTCCCTCCTCCTCCTCCCTCAAACACTCAAGGAAGCATCCCCGATTTGTTTCAAGGCTTATTTCTTCAGACCTGCAGATGGCCCAAAAGCTAGCCGAGTGTGCCCCAATTGTAAACCACAAAGGATTTATTTTGTCTAGCCTTGGAGGTCTCCTTCTGCTGGCCCTACACAAAGGATAACTTTGTTTGGAGCCTTGCATTTTAACCTGCCCTTCTCCCTTCTGCTGTGATATTGTGCAGCAGCCCTATTTCCTTTTTTTTTTTTTTTATTTTTTTTGCTTATTATTATTTTTGGATCTTTAAAATATGCTCTCGCTACTAAAACCAGCCATTCTGTTTGCTGAACGCACCACCACATCAGTCAATCATCCTACAGAAAGAAGCGGGTTATAATGAACTGATTCACAGCACATAATCCCACACCGCTTTTTGCCTGCGCAGCAGAAAAATCCTGCAGCCCGACCCGTGCCTGCACGGGCCCATACACTGTGTTACTGTGCTCAGGCTCCATCCCCTGCACAAGGAGCCCTCCTCAACATTTCTGCATGATTTAAGCATCGCCGACTGCCTGACACTGCTGCTACTGTTCCATGGGACCCTCTCCAGGAAAGCACTTTGACGTGCTCCGAGCTCTTCAAATTAGCAGGGAAGTTTAAAGGGAGAAGGGGAAAGTGGATTTCTCCAGGGATTGGGGTGAGTGTAGGAAGAGGGGAGCACATCCTAAAGGAACTGGCTGGACAAATAAGTGATGGGTCCATGGGAAATTCAAGCCATTGCACGTTGGCTTCCCTGAGATAGCCACACATCTGCATCCATAAGAAAGCCCAAGCGTTGTTTTTTAGAAGACTGCCTCTCTGCTTCCATGCACAGAGCACTGGGAGGGCTGGGATGGATGTCCCCCCTCCCTGGGATTGCAGGGAGCAGGGATTTTCCTGGAGCTCCAGCAGCAGCATTGCTCTGCCTCGGGCTGCACCGCTGTGCTCCAGAGGCATCTCACACTCCTGTCCACCTCCCAGCTCCTCCCCATGCCAGGGAAAATACCAGATTCAAAATGAAAGAAAAGCATGCAAAGATAGACAATATAAAACACCTCTGCGTTAGTATTTCACTTCATAAATTAACTCGCTGGCACTGAGGCCCATCTTTTGCACCTAAATAAATTTATTGCCCAGCTTTAAAGCCTTTTGCTGAATGCTGCTGGGCCATTTTCTCGTATCAAAATAGCTGTCCTTGGTTTGGGGTGTTTTTTTTCCTGTTGTGTTTTTATAGCATCAGGCAGACGGGTTTCCATGCTGTCAGGTTTCACTTCCAGGACAGGAAGATCTACCCTAAGTTAAGACTCTCGAGGAGAAGGCCTCTAGTATTTCCTCTAGGGAAATACTTTGGATGAAGGCTTTAAATCAGCAAAGCAGATGCAAAGGAGAGTAAAATCCGCTGCTAGCAGTCCCTTGGATTGTAATGGATATTTCCAGGGGATTAGCTGCACCTCATCTGGATCAAGGCAGGAATTTCCAAGATGGAAAACACAAATGGGACCCAGGAGTGATGGGTGAACACTTGGAGCATGGTCAGTAGCAAGGACCACTAGCAGGGCATTCTGCAGCTACTCCAGGGCTGCACATGTAAATTGCTGATGTGTGCCAACCTGCCCTATTTTGGCTGAGTTAAGTAGGAAGCAATGCCAGCAGCAGCCTGCCTGGAGCAGGAGGGTCACCTGTCCCCAAAGACTCCTCCTCACCATAACCCCCAGGCTTACCTCCTCGCCAATAGAGATGCAGGCTTTGGAGTCTAGATCCCTGGGTGGCCTGCAGGAGAGAAAAGAGAAAAGATGTGAAATGTTCCTTAAAGGGCCTATTTTCCCTCAACAAGTATTTACAACCCCCAGGCCATCCCCTTGCACAGCAAACCAGCAGCCCTCACATCTCTTAGCTTTGTTGGATCAATAGATACAACCAAGTTCCTCAAAGTCATCCCAAAAAGGTGTCAGGAAGGCAGCTGCTGGAGCTGGCATTCCTCACATCCATACCCCGTGTGGGATGTGCTCCTCCAGCAGGCTGGGACTGCAGCCTGGTCCTAGGAAAGGCAAGCGAGGTGACAAGCACCAAATCTCTGTCAGCCCATATGAAATATGGACTAAGTGGGTATAAAGGTCAAAAGCAAAAGCTGGTTTCCATTAATCCTTTCCAGAAATAGCAAAGGCAAGATGGGGAGGGCTCAGCTTCTCACCACATCTTTCACCTTCTCCCGGGGAAGGGAAGGTGTCAGCTCTGCACTGCCAGGGATGGGGCTCTCGGGGAGCACCTTGTTTCCAGCATGCAGAACTGACTGTCTTTGCCAAAAACATTGTCCATGCCATGAACACAGCGTGGGATCTGACCCACTCTAATGAACACAAAAATTAGGATCTCAGCTTTCTCATGGTGTGCATTCGCTGGCTGCTGCTCCAAAATGCCCAAGGATTGCCTAAGGAAAAAGGGATGGAGCTCTGAGCACCAGTACAAGGTAATGGGCTGACAGAAGGCAGTTCTCAAGGAGTCAAGAAAGCCAGGCAGCTTGGAGCTGGAAAAAATTGCCATAAAAACACAATGTTTTCTTTTGCAAGGCTGAATAGGTAGGGAAATACAGGTGGTTCTATGCCTCGACCAAATCAGTCTGGGTGGAAGAAGTGCCACACAGGTTAAGATCGGATGCCCATGATATTTTCCTTTCCCTGGGCACATCACGAAGCAGCAAATGAGACACAGAGCATGGCAGCAACAGGCAGGGTGCAATGGGGCTACACCAGAAATACAAGGGTTGCTAATTACAGTCTAACGGTGCCACAATGAACCCAGGCACTGTCCTTGGGCAGGGTCTTATTACCCAGACCTGCAGGGATGAGCCCCAGCAGCACTCCCACAAACACTGGAAGGCAGCTGGGGCCCATGGTTTGCTTTTTATTCCCTGTTACTCTTTGGTGACTTACGTGGAGCTCGTCTGTGGTTGCTCAAATGCTTCTTTAGGAATTTTCAGCCCAGGGTTTCTCTTCTTGCCTATGAAACAAGAAAGAGGCAGAATTAAAGAAAGCCCTTTTTTTTTTTTTTTTTTTTTG
The DNA here is from genome assembly GCA_037305975.1 of Chrysolophus pictus. NCBI lineage: Eukaryota > Metazoa > Chordata > Aves > Galliformes > Phasianidae > Chrysolophus > Chrysolophus pictus. Next base: position 3,937,151 of record CM074593.1, on the reverse strand, counting down.
GAGGGAGGGGGATGGTGGTTAATTTGCGAAATACAGCTTGCCTATATTTGTTGACCTTATTTAACATAAATGCCAGGCCAGGCTGGTGGTGTAGACTCAGGGCACAGAGTTCAAAACATAAAGTGCCTTTGTTCAGCAACGCTTCATTTAGACCTGCACGGTCTGGCTGCCAACTTGGTACAGAACACAGGCAAGAGCTCTGGCAAAGGCAGCCCATGTGAAAATGCAAAAAGAAAAGTATTTCTCCTCCATCGGCCCTACCCACGTAGAACCCCTTCAAATGTTTCTTCGACAGATTTTAAACCATTCCAGATATATAACTGTGAACGCCGGCAGGATTAAAAACCTTTTTCAAATTGAATCCGAACGTCCAGAGCTACATTCTGACTCTGTTCAAACTGACGTTTCACCTCTTGGTCTTTAAAGTTATGCAAACCCAGCAAAAATACAGCAGAATGAAGTTTGCAGGCTTCAAAGCCATTTGTTTCTGTTCACGCTGACCGGCCAAGCCGTTCTGAGCTGGATGCAGCTCAAGCTCTGAAGCAGTTCAAATGCAGCCTCTGCTGGAAAGGGAGTCCAGCAGGCAGACACGAGAGCCAGGCAGACAGAGAAACACAAGAAGCTTTTTATGACTAAACGTATACAGCCACACTTCAACACAGGGTTTTGAATTCATGGATAGAATGACCTGAAAACATAAGTCATGTCACCAAAACCCTAAGGTAAACCTCCGGCTGTTTGGGTGTGTAAGAAAACCCCAGGTGCCCCCCAGAAAGTCACAGGCATCTAATTTAGGCATCAAACATTTTCAACCCAACAATTTATATCAATTACTCTTTCTTTTAAGCATGAGTTTTACTCTTTATTCTCAACACTCTCCTTCATGTTTGAGTTTGTTTTTCCCCTTGACACAAGCCCGGGTCGACAGAAGTGTGTGCATCCCAGTGCTGGAGGGGTGTTAGATCAAAGTGCGAGCACCCAGCTCTGAAAATGACCTTTTTGAAGCAATTAGTCAATGCAGACTGCCAACTTTTTATTTGTTGTTGTTTGTCTGTTTGCTCCAAAAGACAAGACTACGCTCGCTCTGCTTGGCAAAGAGCAATTCCAGGATGGGACAGGCTGCTGCAGCCCAGCTGACACCTCGTGGGAAAAGCATTCATGGGAAACCGCCGTGCACACTTGCTATTGTTGCTAGAAATCTGCAGAGCAGCAAACTTACAAAGCAAAAAACCAACCGACCAACCAAACAACAACAACAACAAAACCAACAGGAGCTCCAGGGAGCTCCAGCTCCAACACAGAAAAGGCAAACTAAAAGAAGGAAGGTCGCTCAGAAACATGAGGAGTAGCTCTCCATTTTTCCAAGAGGTAGGAGCTGCTCTGAAAAGAAGTACAGATAAATGTGAAGACAAGTGCAGGAATCTCTACAGCTCGCAAAGCTGTTCTGTGATCCTTTTACTTCTCAGTTTCCCAGTTGCACATAGAAGGCACAACAGAGCACACCAACCCTGCTATGTCAGATCCCATTTCTCGCCCAAGCTGTGCACGTGGGATCCAACAGGATGCTAAATCCATAGCAGTGCTCTTGACGTTGTCATGTTTTAGCTTAAAAAGGAATCTCACAAACACAGGACTTGCAGTGCAAACAAACAACCCCTGTTCCCTGGAAATCACCCATTCTCCCATCCCATCTCTGCCTTCAAAACCTGCCCGCATCTTCTTACAGTTAAAGCAAACAACACAATCACATCCATAAGGAAGGCAGCATTTTCATCCTCATTCTGCACATGGGAATAAGACAGAACTTCTACAAACACTCAGCAGCCATCTCTTAGCACACCACTACTTCTGCACATCAGCCATCCATCCATCCACACTGCTGCAGTGATGTGCACGCAGCCACCAAAATAATAAGGGAAGCAAGTATATATTTGCTTTGTTTTTCCTCTGTTTTTTTCCTTGATGGATTTGCTTGCACAGCCTCAGGTGCTGCAGTCATACCTCACGAGCTGCTCTCAGGTGGCTCCAGGAGAGGATAAATGAACCGAATGGAAATTACCCTAATTTGAACATGAATCAGAACAGACTGTGCAGCATTCAATCCTACCATGGTTCACAAGTGGTGTCAGCAGAAGAACTAAGTAGCAAGATGACAAACCCAAATAAATATTAAAAGCCCTCCGCCTTCTGGTGAAATAAAATCTGCACTTTGGGGAGTTTATTTTCCTTGTCTCTTCTTCACAGAATACAATATTTTGAAACTTTGCCATTTTTTTGAAGTACAATCTGTTCACATGTTCGAGTTGCCAAGACGCAGACACAGCTTAGCAGTTCTTTGGGGTTTTCTTTTTGAGACAGAAGAAAGCAGTGGCAGCGGCACAGAGAACACATGGGTCAGGACTGAGCTGGGAAGGACTGCGAGTGGGAACTGCTGTGGGAGGACTTGAATTTTAGCCATCCTGCAATGAAGCATTAGCCATCTTGGCCATGAAGAGTTCGCCATCCTGACCATCAAGAGTTTGACATCTTGACCATGGAACGTGAGCCATTCTGACCATGAAGAGTTAGCCATCCTGACCATAAACATTAGACATGCAGACCATAAACCATTAGCCATCCTGACCATAAACCATCAGCCATCCTAAAATGAAGAGTTTGCCATGCTAACCATAAAATATCAGCCATCCTGACCATGAAATGTTAGCCATCCTAACCACGAAGAGTTAGTCATCCTGAAAGAAAGCATGAGCCATCCTGACCATGCAGCAGGGACCCCCTTGCTGGCTCTCCCAGATGCGTGAGGAGCTCATCTGCTCCAAGACAACGGCCCTGCCTAAGTAGCATGCTCTGCAAAGATGTGGGGACCTGGAGGGTGAGCAGCAGGGATGGGAACAGAGCACCCAGTGCCTAAACCATTCCTTGCATATGTGTTGGAAAAGAGGAAAAAAAAAAAAAGAAACTAACCCTGATTGCTTTGAATACGCACAATGGGGAGGGCATAAACAAGTGGTCTGAGCTGGTCAAGTGCTCAAATGAGCAATACATGGGGAAAACCAGCAAGAGACCCCAGGAAGGTAGGCAGTGCTGGGTCCCACGTGTCTGAGGCACTTATGTCTGAAGGGGTTTTTTTTAAAAGAAATGTTAGTCCCAAGATCAGTTCTTTTCAATCACAACTGCCAAACAAGCTGTCAGATAACAGCCTCCAGTTTGCCACAGCAGACACCAGCTTTGAACAACGACGCTGGATGAAACTGCAGCTTGCTGAGAGAAGTCATCTGTACAGAGCTCCAAACGTGGGGGCAGCTCAATCACACAGCAAATTGGATGTTACCTGTTCCATCCACTAGAAAAAAAAATGGTATTTTTCACAGCGTTTTTATGAATCATTATTATTTTTAGTTTTGCTTCCTAAAGAAAATCATCACATCTGTGCATCTGCCTGCGTCCCTCACGGGAAATTTAAATCCAGTGTGGCCAACTTCATCTAACAGAGAAATGGAGCTCTGGGAGACTGCAGATCTGGGCAGCAGGTGGCACAGGGCAGGTGTTCAGCATCAGTAGAAGGGTTTTCACTGCAGCTCTGAGCATGGAAAGCCCCAGCGAGGTACTGCACAAAGCACAGAGTGCAGAAGGCTCACGGTCTGACGTACAGATGTGACTGCACATCTGCTCCCCAGCATCCAAAAAGCTGTGAGTTTTCCATGTAAACAACCACCAGTGGCCCACCAGCCTCACAGCTTCCGTGCTAACGCTCATCTGAAAGCTCTCCCCTGCAATTTCCCGTGCAGAGGCTTTCACAAACGCCCACCTCAAAAGCCAAGTTTTAAGAGTAACTGAGAAAAATATATATTTTTTAATATATATATGTATGTATAAATATATATAATAAAACTGGTTTCAAGCAGTGCACAGAGACATCTCCAGACCCTTGTTCTGATCCAGCAGAACACCCAGGTGTGCATAACTTAAATCCACCTCCTTCTGCAAGCAGTTACAAACACGATGTACTGCAGTGGCCGTCTTTAAACCCTTTGGTTTCCAACCCCTCACCTTTAGCCCCTCTGTTTCCAACCCCTTCCCTTCAGCCCCACTGCAGCATCGCTGCTGGAGCCACGTCCGGAGGCAAAACTACAGCAGGAAAAAGAAAAACTGACTTAATGAAAACACATTAAATACTTCCCTGTGAAGGTCTTAAACCAATTCCTCCGGGAGGGGAGAAAAATACAGCCTCCAATCAGCTTGTTAACCTCTTCCCACCACTGCGCCGAGATTAATGGGGCTGGCCCCGTTCTATTAGAGCAATGTTAAATATCAATATTGAAAAATGAGACTTCAAAGCTTCATGGAGGAAGGGCAGGGAACATAATGGGGAATAATAAAGAGGAAGACAGAGGAATTTGCTGCCCACATATGCTGTAGCAGAAAACAAACCTTCGCTTCTGAAGGAAAATCCCATTCCCCATCTCCAGACTTTTCTTTGCAGTCAAAAACTTTTTATGATTTAATCCAAAGTAAATGGTTCCTTGCCACAAAAAGCTCCTATTTCCTTCAAAGGATATTAACCAGTTCTGTCTTCACCACAATTTATTATTAAAGCCATGTTCAATAGCCGTGCAGCAGCACTTTCTTTCACAAAACACTCTTTAGCACAGAGTTTGATGATAAAATTTCACAGGAGGGAAATGCCTCTTTCTGCTCCTTTTGAAGAGATCGTTACAACTCCTGAGTTTTTGTCTGGTTTTCTCAGAACTCACGAAAGCCAAACGATGCCCTTTCCCTACTGTGTGTCCTCACCTCTGCCAGCAACACCCCATCCAAAGTGAGGGCAGAATGGAGATGCCTGGTGCATTTCCATACAACAAGGGCAAATCAGCATCTCCTCTGCAAGACTGAGAGCTCATGACCATGGCTTGCTGCAAAACCTCAGGCTGAAACACCTCTTGAACAACCAAGAAATTAGAATTACTTTCTGAGCTCCCATACGCCCTGCAAATGCCCAGCTCTGCAGGCTTCCAGTGAAAATACCCAAAGTTTTGAGTTACTAAAGATCATTCCGTAGCTTTATTCTTTACGCTTGAAAATTATTGAAGGTTAATGCATGCAAAATGGTTGGAGCTGATGGAAGCCTCCTGGAAAGCTCTCCTCCCATCACTTCCATCTCCTCCCATCACATTTCCAGGGCTGTGTGATGCTCAGAGGCAGGAGCAGGCAGGGTAAGCAGCTGAGCTCCATACACCCCCAGTTTGTGGACACACAGTTTCAGACAAGCCCTTGTTTCTGGATGAAACCAAAAGCTCCACGTGGTGTCCGTGCAAGCACCATGAAAGTGGGCCTGAAAATGTGTTTTCTAGCTCCCTGTTAAAGGAATTAGCATGCAAGAGGCTCTTAAAGGCTCAACCAAAAGCCAAGGGAAGGGCTAAAGTGCTTGCTGTGCTTTATTTGCCTCTCTGAAAAATAATTCAGGTGCTCTCTCCTTGCTGATAAGCAGGCCTGGCCATTTGTGGCTGCTCCTCCATCACTGCACTGCTGGGATGAAGACTCTGCTTCTCCTTCATCCCCATCCTCCCTCATGTTGTTTGCAAGAACTCCTTGGAAACAGCCAGCTTGGAATCTGTTTCCTTAACAACTCAATGCAGGGCTGCTGGGAAGGGGGCTGCAGCAGCTCCCAGCTCCTACATCCTAGGTTCCAGATCCCAGCTCCTGGATCCCAGCTCCAGCCCCTGAGCTGCACTCCACAACCGTGCTGCAGCTCACACTTCTCTGTCTTTGTCTCTTTTTTCTTTTTTTTTTTTTCCCCTTAGAAACCACATTTGGGGACAGGAAGCAGGAAAAGCAAGGGAGCTTTTGTGATTGTCATGGATGTGGCAAGATCCGGAGTCAGGATGTGCCTGAAACACAGAGCCAGGCACAGAGACCAGGGCACAGCCCTGACTTCCTCTGACCTTCAGCCCTCCACTCCTCCCTTGCTTTTCTCCAAAACCAATCCATCAATTAGTCCCATTTAACAACACGGTGACGGCAAACCCTGCATCCCTATCTGGCCAGACAACATCTGGAAAGCTGTGCAGCTGGAAGCCTGCAAGCAGAGGATGCTGCATGCATCCCAGTACAATTCCCACTGACACAGCAGCACGCCACACTGACTCTCCTGCTGCCCCACACCACGATCCCATGGCTCCAGCTGACACTGTCAGCACCCACACCGCTGGGACTGCTGCAAGGCTCTGCTCACTCCTATGACTCAACCCTGCAACCTGTAATCAACCCTGCAGGAGAGGCCCCAAACCAAAATAGCAGGGTTTCTGCAAGGAGGTGCATGGTGCGAAGGTTGTGCAACGCCCTGCTGCTCGTTGCTGTGTTCCGATGCAAGAGAGCTGCGTTTCCAGCCTGTGTCAGCTCTGCCCAGGTGCAAACACAATGCAAAGATCTCTGGGTGTGCTGAAGGATGAGCTCAGCCTCCTGCAAGGGACGGGTCAGGAAAGCGGCACAAGAACCAAACACGTGAGGAAGGGCATGCAGAAAGCTTTGCACTCAGGGCTCCAGCAGGCTAATCTGTGTGCTCCTGCAGTGCTGAACCATACAGCAGCGACACCAAACTGTGCAAATATCAGAACCCATTTGCCTGCCTTTCAATAAGCTCTGTATTTCCGTAATTCAATTTGGAAGGTAATTTCCTGATTCAGGCTCAGCTCTTGTACTCTGCCCATTTTTCTCTTAACACATCCTGCAAACAGGCTGCAGGCTGTCGTGTTTATTTGTGTCAATACAGAAAGCAGAGGGCTGCCATTTCTCCCTGTATGCCTGTATATTTTGGTTGCAAGAGGTCATTGGACCCTCTCATATAGCTGCACCTCTGCATTTTGGAGGCATTAAGAGCTTTGGAATGGAAGGGATGCTTGACTGGGGTTTGACATGAGTCCTGCAATGATGTAGGATGAGAGGTGATAGCTGCACCAGGGGAGGTTCAGGTTGGATATTAGGAACAATTTAGTCTCCAGAAGCCATGGCACAGCTGCCCACGGAATGGAGGAGTTACTAACGCCAGAGGTGTTCCAGAACCATGGGGATGTGGCACTGAAGGATGTGGTTATGGGCACGATGGGGGTGGGCTGGGGTTGGATTTGGAGATCTTAGTGCACTTTTCCAACCTTAATGACTGTGATCCTAGTGAGCCAATTCTACGCCTCCCCAGGTCCCCACCAGCCAAAAGTGAACCGAGACCTTGGGTTTCACTTCCCAGCCAAAACAGATGCAATGCAAAACAGCCCGAAATCCATCACACTTCAGGTTCTAACGCAAGTGGGAGATGGTAGATAGGAGAGTTTTGCTTGCCTACGGCTTTCAGCACAGGTCACAGGAGGTTTTCATATTAAAAACTCTATTACAACACTTTGGCTGAAGGCATCCCACATGTGCATCCACCCAGTTCAGTGGCCAGGGGAAAGGGCACGGCTGGGTGCAACCAGCAGCAGCGATGTCCCAGCACAGAGAGGCACACAGCTGGGCACAGCTGGCAGCAATCCCCCCAGCACAGTGCAGCACATCCCTCCTGGGCACATCCCACACAGAGGGGAGGTGGCAGGTTGCAGGGATGTGCCCACTCCAGTTCCAGCTCCGATGACCCTGGCCCTGACCATGTTGCACAAGGTTTGTTTGCGTGTGCCAAGCACTCAGGTGTGCTGCAATAACGAGTTAAGGCACAAACACGCCTGGGCTCTGACTCACACCCACTGGAGTGAAGAGCCATGGGCAGCCGCTGGGGGATGCTGCCTGTGTTGCATGGAGTCTGTGGTCCCATTCTCCTTAGCACCATGCAAGTATACCTCCAAACCCATCTGCAATGGTTATGGGGATGCCTGCAGAAAAACATGTCACATGCAAGAAAAAAAAAAAGAAAAAAAGCAAAATTGGACAGTCCGCCTGGACATACAGCTTGCTTACAGTGAAAAACCTATTCCAGTCTGTTCCTGTCCCAAATGCCCCAAATCTCACAAATCACTCATGGCCACCCCAACATCCAGGTGGGCACCCGGCACTGGGGACAGCATCCCTGCAGGGCTCCTGCAATGAGCTCTGGGGAGGATGTGCCAGCAGTGGGGAGAAATCCCAGCATGGAAATTACACCAATATCTCCCCTCTGCCTTCACTACCTTTCCATCCTGGAGCCTGTGTGCCTTGCTGCTATCTCCAATTAGGAAACTCACTGCCACCCAGGGAAGCTGCTGCTGGGAGCCTGCAGCCCGCACAGGGCTTGGGGAGGGACTGCTGCAGTCATCACTCTGTTTCCAAACCATCGGCTGTCTGCTTCCAGTGGGAGTTTGCTGGAATCCAAACTGGAGAAAAGCTCCTGGAATCCACCCGTGGAACAAAAGGGCTTTTGTGCAGGAGGAGCTGGAGGATGAGGCTGCTCTCATTGCTGCTACCTTCATTTTTCTACTGCCAAAGGGCACCTGCCAGCAGCACAGGGATGGCTGGCACGTGTGGGTGGGCAGATGGACATAAGGACACACAGACACACGGACATGTGGACATACAGGCAAGGGGACACATGGATATGTGGGCATAAAGACACAGAAACGCACAGACACTTGGACACAGGAACACACAGACACACTGACACGTGGACACAAAGACACAAGGACATGCACACACACAGCCTTAGTCATGGTGGGAGCACATCAACCTTAAACCCCCCAACCACAGCCCAGCTACAAACACTTCCGTCCTTCCTAACATATCCACTCCCTGGAAAACTCAACAGAGGAACATAATTCCCCCACTGCTCGGCTGAGCCCCAGAGGAACAGCTTTCTTCTGTGGCTGGGACACCAACCCTGGTGCCACACCAACCCACGGCGTGGTGACATTCCCTCTGCTCCCTGCTCAGCAGCCACAAGAGGTTCATTTTGCTGAGATGGACTGAACTCCCTCAGCATACTGCAAACGTTGGACATTTACCCAGTGCCATGGAGCCATCTCCTGCTGCTGATTCACTGCATGTAAACCTGAGTTTATAATCTTCTGTTCACAAGAAAAGCCACCTTTGGATAAAACAGGCAATTCACGTTCCAAGCACAGTAGAGAGAGAAATGCCCATTGATCCTGTAATTCTGTTTGTTGGCAACACGATCGAGATTCTGACCAACATGACTGTGTTCTCCCCGTTAAGAACTCTCTTCTATTCATTTCTCATCTGTGAGCTTGCTTGCTTAATTTTGTACCAAGACAATTAAAGATGATACTTCGCTCTGAACGGCGCAGATGGCAGCTCACTCATGCTCCCTCTGCTGGCAGTGCCTCTCAGCAAACAGGTAGGGCCCCCCACTCACAGTGAGTTCGGGATACAGGATATAGGATGTAGGATGCGTGATGAAGGATGCGGGATGCAAGTTGGAGTAGAAACAATGGAGGATGCAAGATGCAGGATGCAAGATGTGAGATGCAAAGTGCAAGATATGGGATGCGAGATGTAGGATATGGGATGGAGGATGTGGGATGGAGGATACAAGATGGAAGATGCAGGATGTAGATGGGTGGTGTGGGATGCAGGATCCCAGATGCAGAATATGGGATGTAGGACCAAGGATACAGGATGCAGAATATGAGATGCATTGCTCAAGCTGGCAGGGAAGACTTGTGGTTCAAGTGGATTTAGGGAGAAGTCAGAGGGCAGGGACTTGCAACTCTTCTGCCAGGCACCTGCCAAGAGCGTGGACGTGCTTGCACCTCATCTAATAAAGCAAAGCAAGATTTTTATCATGCCATTTTATTTCAGTTTAGAACTCATTACAAAATGCATGACGGCATGGCACTCTGGCAGAAGACAGCACTCCCTGTCCTTTTTCCCATCCAGCCAAGCATCCCTGACACAAGTGAGCAGATGTTTTTCTACCCACGTAGGCCCAAATGGATCAAACCCCACCAGGCTGCACCTCTCCACCCAGCCTAAGCCAGGAGCTGTGACCACAGAACTCCCTTCAGGAGCCTTTCTGTCAAAGCCTCTGTAGAACTCCCTGTGCTGGTTTGTGACTGCACGTTCAGTTAGATGCACAAATGCTCTCAAGTACAGCACTGCTTTCTGACAGGGACACGGAGAAATAGGAAAAAAGGAACCAAGGGAGAGCAGCAGGGTGGTGTAAATCATCACACAGATCCCACATGTCCACCCCACTTAGCAACCAGGAGCAAATACATCCCCAGCCCTGTAAATTCTTATGTGTGTGCTCAGCTGCAAGCACATCCAGTACCACTGACTCTGCTCACGCACTCCAAGTTTAACACATGCATAAGGAGTTTCAAGATCAGAATATGAATTAAAAAAATCACGTTCAGCTTCACTTGTGTAGGGAAAGCAAACAAATCTCCAGACCCCTCCCAGCCCAGCTGCTCTGAATCTGCTCCCATTCATTGCTGCTTGGCATCAGCTGTGGCAATGCCTTTGAAAAGCAGGATCCTGGGGACAGATCCTGCAAGAGGTGCTCCTGGGGGTGGTGCTGGCATAGGACAGTCATAATGTGTGTGCTGCAAGGTAGAGTAATTGGGAGTGCTGGTATTGGGCTGGGAGAAGAGGAGGAATGCTCCCTGCTTGCAGGAAGCTGTTCCAGAACCTTATCTGACACAGAACTCCTGATTTCTTGCGGGGGAAGTGCCAAATGTTTTAGAGAGGGGAAAAAAGATAAATCACAGTTAGCTTCAAGGGAAGCTGCCTATGACATGAATGGAGCTGCCCTGGGTGGAAGCACGCTCCCTGCCCTGCTATGGGTGCTGCTGTGACCCCAGTGCCCCTTCTACAAGGGACCTCTGTGAATGCAATCACTCTGACCTCCAGAAAGTGATTTACAACCGATAACCTCTGAGTGCAACATCTGCCAGGGACGGGCTGGGATCTGCCTGCAGTTGGGATGCTGCTGTCCCGCCGTGTCCTCCCATGACACACACACTGCACTGCTCCTTTCCTTCATTTGTAAAACTGCTCCTTTGGCAGCGAGTCAAATCCTCTGCAGAGAGGTTCCAAGCTGTGCGAGCAATAAGCATATCAGTGCTGTCCTTGGGAAAGGTAAGGCAGCCAAGCTCTGTGTTAATTGCCTTTGGTTTTTTTTCTTCTAGAGGGTATCTCCCCAAGGATGGCCCTGTGCTGTGCAGAGCTATTAGGTAAGCGTCCCTATGGATGGATGTTGGCTGCTGTGGTTTCTTGCACAGGGACCTGGGGAGCTCCAGGCTGAGGGATGCTGACTGTTCTATCAGACTTTGTGCTGAGCATTCTTCATCTCCAGCCTGGCTCCTCCTGTAGGTTATTAAGGGATTATGGTTCCCAGCCCCATAGCTAAAAAGCAAAAAACACATTGGAACAGCTTGGGAAAACAGTATCTAGAGCACTGCTGTTCTCCTTTAATAGGTTACCCCGTCAACCCTGTGCTTGTTAAATAAGAGAAAAATCTGTGGGCATGCAGTGAAGGTCAATCTTGTGGTTTCTGAAAACATTTAATTAGTACAGTTAAGCGCTGAGGTCCACCTGGGAGCGAGCTGCTGCATCAACAGCTCTGAGCAGGGGGAAGGAATCCTACATCAGGAGTGCAGTAGGGGCTGCATCACTGTGCCCAAGCTCCAGAGGTTACCCAGCTTATAGGAAACCCACTGCAGCGTCCCTTAATGGCCTTAAGTTGCACCAGGGGACGTTCAGGTTGGTTCTAGGAAACTTTTCTTCTCTGAAAGAGCAGTGATGCAGTGGCACAGATGCCCAGGGAGTGGGGGGGAGGGTAAGGGGGGGGGTCACCATTTCCAGAGGTGTCCCAAAACCACAAAGATGTGGCACTGAGGGATGGGGTCAGTGGGCACAACGGGGGTGGGCTGGGGTTGGTGATCTTAGCAGTCCTTTCCAACCTTAATGATGCTATGATTGTACATCGCAAGCCACTTATATGGGCTCAAACCAGCGGGCACAGCGTGCACAACTGCTGTTCTCGTGGGCTGGCACTTCCCTTAGAAAAGGCCACAGTTTGGAAGACAAAATCAGCTCCAGCCCTCGCAAAGGCAAACTTGGTTTGCTTTCTTTCCCATTTTTGCAGCATGGGAGACCCTAATTGTAGGCAATTAAAACAACACTAGAAAGAAAGGGCTGTGTTGAAATCTAAGCTGGAAAGTGTGCCTCTAAATGGCTTCCAGTTGCCAGTACTGGAAAAGTGCCTGGGGAGTGTGGAGCCCATGCCAAGGGCAGCACAGTGCTCTGCTGGGACCTCAGCCCATGCACCCTCTGTTCAGGGCAGGGGTGCACAGCTCAGTGGGATGGGGCTGCTGGGTGACTGAGCCGGAGCAGAACGAGCCCAGGGCAGAGCCAGCAGTCAGTGCTGGAGCTCCTCAACTGAAAAAGGTTGAAAAACCTTTTTTTTTTCCTCCTTTTCCTCTCAACGCAGGGTTGTGCCAGAGGGAAATCCATTACTTTAGAGCTATCAGAGCAACAAAAGGCTTTTTTTTTTTTTTTTTTTGTCATTTTCTGTATCTGCCCTTGAACTACTGGAGAAGCAATAAACGCATTTAAGAGAAACAACTGCATGGAAGGAAGCAGTAATTTCCATAAAGCAACTGAGTGTCAGATGGGCCCTGCTGCAAGCACAGCAATGGGCAGAGCCAGGACCAGACCCACCGTGGGGTGAAACAGCACAACAACACAGATATTGGGATTTCCACCACACACAGTGCTCTGAGGCCACTGCGTGCTGATAAGCACTGCTTTATGAAGTGCAATTGCATATTTTTGTTTAGGAGAAGATTCTCCTTCAAAAGCAGCTACGACAGCTCTGCCCGTTCAGCCTTCCTGAAGGCCTCTCATTGCAGACAGAAGTGGTGACTCCTGTACTTATTTTCTATTGCTGCCTTATCTTTGGCATCTCAGCTGTGACTTTTACTGTTTTTTTCCACTGGTTTCATCAGAGTGCAGTAAAAGTGGATGTTTGTTGGGCTTCAGTTCTGCTAATGATTCTTGATCTGTGCGGTGCAGATGAGGAGAGCCCAGCCTTGATGAGAACATGGCAAGCTAAGTAGGCTAACAAAACAGCAGCAGCAGCAAGAAACTGGATCAGCTCCGCTCGGTGAAGTTTTCCTACTTCAACAGGGGAAAAAAAAAAAAAAAAAATCTTTCCCTGAAATCTTTCTTACAAATACCAAACTGCAAAGGCTGCTCCCTCCGGCTGCTTGCACAATGCTCCATGGGCTTCACTGCACTCAGCTTTTTGCAGCAGCCTAATGTGCAAAGGCCCTCGATGTGATGGTTTTGGGGCAGCAATGCAGCCTGAGCAGTTCCTGCCCCACACTCAGCTATTATGGGTTGCAGACCCTGAAGGATGCTCAGCACAGTGCTTCAGTGCTTCTCACTTGGGATGCGCCAGCAGCTTCCTGCAGCCCTCGTGGAGGATGTGCTGCATCTGTTTGCAACATCTCCAAAACCGAGATGACTCACGAGTGCTTTCGCACCCCAGAGACCTTAATGATGGGATGAACTCCCTGAAACATCAACCGAGTGTTTGGGATTTCCTGCTTCGGGGGAAGGAGAGCTTTCGTTTTGGCTTTGAGGCAGAAGAAAGCCCTATAAGCATGGCTCAGGCTTCCCCCTCCCAATGGCTTTTTACTGAGCCAGGATTACAGTGCACTTTTCCATTTGTATTCGTCAACGTGCAAAATAACATGGATTTGGAAGACAAAAAGCAAAAAACCCGAAACCTTTTTGCACTGTGTGTGGGTATGGAGTGGTACTGAATGGCCTTTCCTGCTCTGCTGCTGCAGAATATATCTGGCGTGGCAAAGCTCCAGGATCCTAGATCTGCTTTAGTGCTAACATTGCTCTAGCTGATAATGCTAATCTCTTAAACTATTCCCAGCCAGGCCCTAAGGAAGGGAGCTAAGCAACTCTGCAGCTAATGAAACAACTTTTGTAATTATAGCTCTGGCCGTGGCAGAAATGCACAGAGCAGCCCTGAGTTTTCTCCAATCTCCAGTGACCCCACAGCCAAACCATCACCCAGTGCACCTTACTGGCACAGGGCTGCCTTTAGGGCCGTCACCCATCAATGCCCCATTGGCCCAGGGTTGCTTCTGGAGCCAAACAAGCCAACCAAACCAACTTCTTAGTTATCTGATACATCTGCAACCACAGCATGCAATGGACAAGTCTGCTTTGTGACTTCCATGCTAATTGTGTTCCATGAACGCCAATATTCTTGGAAGAACGCAGAGTCTCAGCTCCCTAAATTACTCCTGTGGTTTTAATTGAGTATCAATTGTTTCACCTTAGCAGCTAATGTGTGTGTGTGTCACAGGAGGGAATTCACCCCAACGGAAGCTCTGATTTTTGGGAACTGAAGGAAACAAATGAGCACCACTTGGTGTGGCAGTGAGAAACCTAAAAAAAAAACCCATGCCGTGGCTTTACTCCTTTCCCCCTGCAACGTATCACTTTTATTGCTATAATTGCTCATATAGTTCAAGCTTTTTATATGCTGATGTTTTCCTGTCCCTGCTGAGCCCTGGGGAGCATTGCCCTCCTGCCACATTGCTGCAGGAGCATGGGTGCAGCACAGCCCAAGGTGCAGCTCCATCCTCAGGGCAATGCCATGGGAGCAGCACAGCAGCACCACGAGGTGCAGGGTGCACGATTCCCCCTCGCTCAGCTGCACAGTGCAGTTGTTTGGCTAACATCAAACACTGCTGCCTGCTGCTTTCTGCCCCAGCCATCTGCCTGTCCTTCATCCCATGCTACTTAACTCCTCCAGCAATGCACTGCACTTCCACACTTCCTTATATATATCTGCATGCTGCGTAACACAGAATGGCCTAGATTGAAAAGGACCACAATGATCATCTAGTTTCAACCCCCCTGCTATGTGCAGGGTTACCAACCACCATACCAGGCTGCCCAGAGCCACATCCAGCCTGGCCTTGAATGCCTCTAGGGATAGGGCATCCACAACCTCCTTGGGCAACCTGTTCCAGTGCATCACCACTCTCTGTGTCCTATCACTATCCACCCTCATAAACAGCCATTCCCCCTCCTATTTATATGCTTCCTTCAAGTCCTGGAAGGCCTCATTGAGGTTTCCAGGAGCTTTCTTTTCTCCAAGCTCAACAAGCTAAATTCCCTCAACGTTTTTTCATAGGAGAGGTGCTCCAGCCTTCAAAAGTGCTTAACGCAGGCACGCTCCATCACAAAAAAGTGGCACAGAGTAAACAAGTCAATGCAACGGGGTCAACGCAATTTGCACTGTCACATAGCAATTCAGCAAAAAAAAAAAAAATATTATAGGAAAAAAAATAAAATAAAATAAAATAAAATAAAGCAACACTGTAGAACTTGAGCTGAGATGGGTTGGTTTGCAGCCAGACCCGGCCCTTTTCCGCCCATGCCAAGTGCCTGTGTCATGGCAGCACGGAGAGCTGAGGTGGTGCTGACGAGGCAACCTGGCGTTGCACAACGCGGTGCTCGTGGGTCAATTTGCTACGAGCAAAGACCTGCTGCCTCCCCACGGCAGTTGTTTTGTTTTGTTTGGAAAAGAAAACGTCCACCATTTTGGATTCGCATTCGTCCCGTTGCAATTTCTGGGTGGAAAAAAGAGAGCTCTCCATGAAATGCAGCGCTGCGGAGAGGTGCAGAGCCTTTGATCAAAGTCCATAGGGAACGCGTTCAGCAGCGTCACGTGGGCCGTGGTTCTCACTATTGCTGTTCCCTTTGCAGCTGGAGTGCAGAAAGGAGAATCAATCTGAGGCAACAAACTGTGAGAACTGGGAATGAGATCGGTGCGCAGCCATATTTCGTGGTTAAGCGGAGCTCGTGCCCGTGAAGTATTTATAATTAGTGCTCTAATGACCATTGCTCCCCTTCATTTTCTTATTTCTGGGCAGAACACTGCGTGTTTGCAGGTGCTTCTCCAACGTGGGCTTCCCCAGGGAACACTTCCCCATCACAACAAATTTGGAAGGCTCCCAAGTGTATCCAATGCCACGAAGGTCCAGATTTACAGCATCAAACCGTGCTTAGCTTGCTGTGAACGCAACCTTCTGTGTAGTTGTTCTTCCAGAAGAACATCCCATTGGTGACAAAGGCCCCACTGCTCCCGCTGGGGCTCCAGACCAGGTCCCAGCAGTGCCACAGGTGGGAGCAAACTGCTGCAGTTCCTCCATGCAACCCAAAACACCACTTGTCAGCTTGAAAGAGGAACGGAGGTAGAAACGAGCAGGTGGTGGAACTCAGCAGTTGGTATGCAGTGATGGTACGTTTTGTTGACCACAAAATGTTGGGGAGCCCAGCGGGTACCACGGCTGTGTAACACAGGGATGATGATGCTGAAAGCATCACTGCTCTCTGCTGTAGGAAGGGCCAGAAGGAAGGAGCTGTTTCTGAGCTCCAGGCCGAGCCAGCTCCAGCAGCTCACGGCCATATAAAAGCAGATCCCACTGCACAGCACAGGTGTGGGGGCTGCAGAGTGCTCCTGCCTGGAGCCAGGCAAGATGCTCTGCAGGGAGAAGCCCTGTGGCAGAGCAGCCCCTCAGTTCCCACCCTGAGAGGGAGCACCGAAACGTCCATTGCTGCCAAACAACTTTGGAGCAGGTTCAAAGCCGGGTGAGGGCTGTGCAGCCCAGCAGCTTTCTGCAGCCCTGCGCAGCATTGCAGAGCGCTGATGAGGAACCTCCTGTGCAATGCAAAAAAAAAAACTGCTCCAAAATGCAGATTTGGGGTGGTTCAGTTCATCCCAAGGAGAGGAGCTGCACACAGAGTTCCAGCACCAGTGCTCCCATCACAGAGCACGAGATGGACAGGCAGCGGAGCGCAGAACGATGCCATTCACTGAGGCTACACTCTGTGGGTTGGCCACTCACTTTTTCCCATTTTCCTGGTACTGGGGCTGTGGGATATCCCTGTGGGTCCCCGCTGTCAGTGGCCCCATTTCCTCACCCCATTTTTGGGGGGACCCCCGGGATGCAGCCGTCCCCCACTCACCCCCTGCCATGCACTGGGACCCCCAGCGAGCAGCTCCGGGTCCCATCCTGCTCAATTCCGCCCTATCAAACTCCCTTGGCTTGTCCTATTGGAAACTTTTACAATTCCCTGCCTGCCTGGAAAAGATGACTGCAGCAAACCCAAATTAGGAATAAATTATACAACAACTTTACATTTTTCTTACAAAGGAAAACTCCTGCCATGTCCCCCAGCACTGAAAGGGCCACCAAAGGAGCACAGCCCAGAACGACCCGGAGTGAGCCCAGCGCCAACCCGGGGGCTGCAACCACCCCAGGCTGCAAAATGCATTGCAACAGCAAATCCACGCGTTTCCAAAAGCTGCATCTGCGTGGCCGCTCGCTGACATATGTGCATTATTTCCACAATGAATGGCCACAGCGGCAGCTCCCCCAGCGCCTCAATTACAGTCCCCCTGCAGGGACTATTTGCATTCCCTCCGCATTTCTGCAATATTTCACCCCCCCCCTTCCCCCCCGCCGCCCCCGTGCCCCTCGCAGAGGTTCTGCTGTACCCCCGCAGCCCCCCCGGAACCATCGCAGCGCTGCACCCCGCGGCCCCGCTGCACGCGTTGCTCCCTGCAAAAGTTACACATCTTATTGGGGGGGGGGGGGGGGGGGGGGGGAAGAGAGAGAGATCGGTGGAAAAATGATCTCAGCCCTGGCACCAGAACAATACTTTCCCATGGAAACATAGGTATATATTTAATTCCTGGTAACTCTGCTCGAGTTTCACCTTTCATCTCGTCCCCGGAGTTCTGCAAAAGTTTCATTTCATTTTGCGCTGCAAATCAGCTGCGGTTCTCCTGCACCGTGCCCATTTTGCATGCACACCACACGACAGCGAATGCATCTGCTCCTCCGCACCCTCTCCCTGTCCTGACTGTGCAAAAGGCAGAAAGGGCTCCGTAATGCCCGCAGAAGAATTCAAATAACGTCAATGCACAGCTGAAGTGCGAGCCCTGCCTTACAGGAACTGTGTGTGTGAGTGTGTGTGTGGCTGCAAAAAGGCACATACTAAACAGGAAATGCAACTGAGAGCCATTGAAAGCCTCAAACTTCAAAATGCAATTGCATCCCGAAAAATGCATGCATGCACTGCAAAATGCATGCACGGCTTTTTGCATATTTGCAACGAACAGAAGTAGGAGCCTTACCTCTCGACTGAGACATTTTCCCCTTTGCTTTGATGGGGGAGGGGAGCACAAAAGACTTTGCCTTGCCTCTCTTCTGGAGCTAGTTTTGCAACAAAGATGCAAACTGCAAGCGCTCAATCTTCATGCAACTGGAGTTTTCCTGACTCGCTGCAGCAGCTCTCCTTGCAGCGGGGGGCCGTGCAATTGCACACTTTGCAGGGCAGCTTGCAGCGCGGGGGGTTTCCTCCCCCCCTGCTTGCAGTGCTGGGGAAGGCTCTGCTGCACCTACATGATGGGCCAGGGCTGGCAGCTCGCAGCTCCAAACTTGGAGCTGGGGGGCGCAGTGCGCAGGCGCGCTGCCGACGGCCGCCGCACTGCCCTCTGGGAGCTGTAGTCCCGCAGCCTCCGGCGGCCGCCTGTAGGGGGCGCCGCTGCGCGGCGCGGCGCGGAGGCTGCGCGGTGGGGGGGGGGAAGCGGCGGGGGTCGCGCTCAGGGCGGTGCGTGGCTCCGCGCTTGCAGCGCAGTGGTGTAGGGAGGGGTTGTTTTTTTTGCACCTCCCCCCACCCCCCAGATTTTTGTGGGGTTCATCCTTGCATACATCAGGAATCTCTCCGTGCATCTCTTCCTTCACCCTTCCGTGCATTTCTGCATGCATCCTTGTGTGCAGCCCTGCTTGCATCCCTGCCTTCACCCCAGCGTGCATCCCTGTTCACATCCCGGCATGCATCCTTCAATGAGTCCTTCTTGCATCTCTTACTTCAGTCCTCAGGGCATTTCTACATGCATCCCTGCCTTCACCTCTGAGTGCATCCCTGCCTGCCATCCCTATGTGAATCCTTTTCTTTACCCCTCTGTGCATCTCTACATTCATCCCTGCCTGCATCCCTGCATATATCTCCTCCTCCCACCCGCAGCGCTTCCAAGCTGTGCAAAAAAAGGCCATTTGTCTCCTGAGATCTTTTAAGCAATTTTTTAAACAACGTGAGTGACTGGCTGATGGTTTGTTTACAGCGAAGCACCTCGCTTTGCTGTGCAGCAATTAATTCCAGAGAGCAAATGCTGAAGCAAAACATAGAGATCAGCTCTGGAATGGCAATGATCTGGGAGCTGCAGGAGGAGCCTGAGGTGCACCCTGTGCAAGAGTTGGATCACAGAATGGCCTAGGTTGGAAGGGACCTCAAGGAATATGAATCTCCAGCCCCTCTGCCACAGGCAGGGCCACCAACCTCCCCATTTAATACTAGACCAGGCTGCCCAGGGCCCCATCCAACCTGGCCTTGAACACCTCCAGGGACAGGGCATCCAGTTGTGTCAGTCAGCAGCGTCACACTTGGTGACTTTTTAGACAATGAATTGCTGCTTTGTCTGCAAGCCACAGGGATTGCACGCAGTGACAAACCCCAGCAGCAGTGCTGCTGTTTGCTCTGCTCATGCTCTACTGGCATGCATGGGATCTCAGTGCCTGTGCACCTCGGATGCTCACAGCAGTCGGTGCTGACCGCTGGTGCTCCCAGGGATGCTCACGCACTGCAGCAATGAGAACAAAAAGCCACCAAATGAAGTGAGGGAAAAAGTTCATTTTACAAAGAGTCCATGAGGCTGAAAGAAGAGCTCCGATCCCAAAATCTGTGCCTGCCCTTAATTTTGTCTGTGTCCACTGCCTCTGCGTAATCCTTCCCATTTTTTGCGTGATTATGGTTTGTTTATTCCTTCATTGCTAAGAGTGCAGAGAATAAAAGAAGAAAGAAAGAAAAAAACCTACTGGAGGAAAAAAAGAAAATTGATAACCATACCATAGATTTGCATTGAAGTGTGCATTTGTTTGCAGGCTGTGCTTTGCTTGGGGCACTGGGGAGCCTTCCTGCTTTCCCCTCTATGAGTCTCCTCTTGCAGCGGTTGTTTCCCACTGCATTTCCATTGCAGAGACCTCGAGGTCAGGTGAATGCATCACCTCCTACTGCTGGGCTGCATCCCACCCAGCAGAAGATGCAGAGCACTGGGACAGGCACAGGGAGGGCAAGAAATCCTCCCAGTGGGGCAAAGGGCTGTTCAGCAGGGAAGGAGCTGCAAGGAGAGCCAAACAGTGCTGCAGATGCCAAGGAGGAGAAAAACGCTTTTGGAGAAAGAGAGGAGGTGAGAAACAATGAGCATGAGCTCGGCCATCTGCTCCCCACGGCCTGAATGGTGCCGGGCGATACCCTGCGTTCCTTTGTTCCCTAAATTAAAGAGAACTGCAAGCTGTGAGCAAGCTGAAAGCCTCTGGGCTCAGCCACACTGTGCCTTTTGTCTGCTCTGCCTCTGCCACTTGCTTCTCCATCATTTTTGCTTGCGTGCTGAGAGTTTTCCCACCCCAGAGCTAACATGGCAGGGAGAAGCAGGGGGACACTGTCCCCAGTGCTGTGGCACCCAATGTGCAGAAGGGTCAGGGCCCCAGGACTACCTGCAGCACGTGGAAGTGTCCGAAGCCAATGTGCAAAACCTGCTCACAACTCAATAACCAAAGAAATAATTACAGAATCATCGAATCATGGAAGTTGGAAAAGACCTCTCAGATCCCCAGGCCCAACCCCAGCCCACCCTCACTGTGCCCACTGACCACATCCTTCAGTGTCACGTCTCTATGGTTCTGGAACACCTCCAGGGGTGGTGACCCCACCACTCCTTGTGCCAGTGCCTGACTGCTGCTTCTCAGCAGAAATGGTTCCTAATACACACCACCTCAGAGCTCTGAGCGCTGCTGGGTCAGAGGAATGGGCTGAGCACACTTTTCCAGCAAAGTAAGGGTGATGTTGCACTCCTAAAGAAAAGGGATAGTGATGGAGGTGCTCTAGTTCAGATTGATAAGGGCTATGATGTGTAAGAGCCCGGTATGGTGGCTGTCATTTGTTTTGACAGATGTGAGGCTAATGACAAACTGAACCATTCCACCATTCCACCATGGCCACCATTCCAGCCACTTGTTTTTGGAGCAGCTTTCTTCTGCTCCTGTCCTGATCAACCTAAGCTGGGGTGAGCTGCAGTTTGTGGCTCGTGCTGCACCCATGACCCTGCAATGCCCCGTGCACACGTAACCCACACACATGAGCACGCTCTGAGCATGAGAAACAGAACTGCACGTGAGCAAGGAGTGGGCCCTGAGACAGCTAACGAGCAGAGGTGAGTCCAAAGGAAAATGCAAAACACTGGGTTTCATCTGTATGATCTGATTCTCAGAGGGCTCCACAGGGCTGGGCTGAAAGAGGAGCAGTGAGGACAGCTGTGCACCTATAGCTCCTGCACCACAGGGCAAACCCATGGGAGCATTCCTGTTGGGTTATTTTTGCATATCTCTGCTGGATGTGAGGGGCCACCAGAGCCTGTGTGCTCCCCCTGTGACACAAACACCATCAAGGACAGAAGGGACGTGTCCACCAAACTGAAACTGGAGAACCTGCTCACTTCCAGTGCAGCCATTTGGCTCTGGTTCCGAATCTCTCCATCCTGCTGTGCATGGCATAGAGAGGGATGGGCAGAGCTCCCCTCTCTGGCTGCAGGATACAGGACAAGCAGGGATGCCAGCATACATCTGCAAGCAGCCCTCTGTGGTTGTACTTTTCTTTTTAGTGCTCTTTTGGCTTCACTCCTTTGCACAGATGCTGCAGCAGCACCCAATGGGTGGCTCAGCAAAATGCATTCCTTATTGCACGATGTTGTCTCCCGAGGTGACACAGCCCATTGCTTTGGAGCTCCTGCATCACTCCCATGCTGCATGGTTGCATTTCCTTGCACTGCACTGCACCGATGGCTGCAGCCCCTGCCCCAATCCCCAGACCCAATCCCTCACCTCAGTGCCTGAGCTGCAGTTCAGAGTTCTGCAGGTAGGACATAACCAGGAGCACTTAGAACTAAGTATAAAAAGAGACCACAGCAGACATCAAAGTGACCAGAAGAACTCAGATCCAGACTTCTGTGCTGTTTGATGCTTGTTGGATGATGATAAGAAGTTTGTTCTTCTTTCTTTTTCTTCATTGAAGCTCAAGTTACGATGCCCTTTATTTACTCACTCTTCATTAAACAAAACTAAAGGCATTATTTAATTAGAACACTTGTATTTCTCTTCTCTTCTCTTCTCTTCTCTTCTCTTCTCTTCTCTTCTCTTCTCTTCTCTTCTCTTCTCTTCTCTTCTCTTCTCTTCTCTTCTCTCTTCTCTCTTCTCTCCTCTCCTCTCCTCTCCCCCTTCCCTTCCCTTCCCTTCCCTTCCCTTCCCTTCCCTTCCCTTCCCTTCCCTTCCCTTCCCTTCCCTTCCCTTCCCTTCCCTTCCCTTCCCTTCCCTTCCCTTCCCTTCCCTTCCCTTCCCTTCCCTTCCCTTCTCTTCCCTCCCCTTCCCTTCCCTTCCCTTCCCTTCCCTTCCCTTCCCTTCCCTTCCCTTCCCTTCCCTTCCCTTCCCTTCCCTTCCCTTCCCTTCCCTTCCCTTCCCTTCCCTTCCCTTCCCTTCCCTTCCCTTCCCTTCCCTTCCCTTCCCTTCCCTTCCCTTCTTTTGCAAGACATATCATCTTAGATTATCACCAGTAAGGCATAGATGTACAGATATAGATATATAGAGATATGTCAATATGTCAATATGCAGATACAGAGATGTACAGATATACAGAGATACAGAGGTATGTAGTTACACTCTGTGCCTTGTGCTCAGTATCATACTGGCATACAAATAAAGGTACAGCGCTTGGAGCTCAGTGGCTGCTTCTCTGAGTGGCATTTTCAGTGTTTTTGTTCTGTTTCTGATAATGCAATAAAACGACAGAAAGTTCCAGAAGCAGATAGGGGGTGCAGCGCTGGGTCTGTCATGGGGGTTCCCACTCTGCCATGAAGCCCCATGGGGGAACCCCCACCCAGAACCTTCCATCTAGGATCCCCTCTCCAGGACTCTTCAAATCAGAACCCCCCCATTGAGAACTCCCTATCCAAACCCTTCCATCCAAGACCCCCCATACCGGTGCCTATCCAAAACACCTCCATCCAGAATACTCCTATCAAGAACCCTCCCACCCAGACCACCCCATCCCCAACCCCTCCACCTGAGATCCCTCCCCCAGCACCCCTCTACTCAGACCAACACCCCCCAGGCCCCCTCCCATCAAAACTCCCCCCACCTACAAACCCCACCCCCCATCCCGAAGTCCCCTCCCTCCTCCATCCCCAACTCCGTGGGGCGGCTCCGTTCCTCCCGCTCCGCCCCGGGGCGGTGGTTCCGGGCTGCCCGGCCCCGCTCTGCGTCCCCGCCGCCGCCACCACCGCGTCCCCTGGCCGGGTCGGATCGGACCGAACCGAACCGGGCCGCTGAGTACCGCAGGTGGGGGAACGGTTGTGATAACACCGGGGGAGCGGTCTCGACGTATGGAAGGGAAGGTAAAGCGGGATGGGGAGGGGAGGATGGTTGAGGGGGGGGAACGGGGAAAAAAAAAATAAAAAAAAAAAAAAAGGAAGGGGGGGGAAAAAAAAAAAGGAAGGAAGAGGAGGAGTTTTCTTGCACCTGTGTCCGTCGCCACTGTGTAGCAATGGATGTTTGTTGATGGTGGTGCGGTCGGTGTTTGCTGCGCGGAGGGGTTGAGGGGGATGCGGGGCTGAGCCGTGTGCGTGGACATCAGAGCACTGCCAGGCCGGTGTTTGGACTGCGGGAACACTTCCTGAGCTGCACTGCTGGTTATTTTCTCCCTCTAAGGAGCACTAGCGCTTCCTACGTGCAATTAATTAGAAAAGCAGCGATGACCCTGGGATTGTTTTGGCTGTGGTGCCCGCAAGGAGCCTTGTTCCAACCGCTTCTGTCAGTGCAGCGCCTGGGGATGTTTGAGGGCTGAGCCTTTTCCTTCTGTGCAGTGCTGTGCTCCAATAGAGATGCCCGTGTTTCTCCCTGCCCTGGGGGCTGTTCCTCCCCCCGGTTGTGCTCTCCCGCTCCTTAGCGCTGTGCAGCAATGCCGTCTCATCTGGGGATGGCAGATTGCAATGCCAAGAAATAAATGAGCGTTTTTCTCCTTCCAACCCAAACGGTGTGAATGGAAGCATGGAAGAATTCCAGCAAAGATGTGGAGTTACTGTTTTGTTGATTTTTTTTTTTTTCTTTTATTAGTGGATGAAATATAATTTAAAGGAGCAGTAAATGGCCTTAGCAATTGATTCTGATCAAATCAGCTTGCCATTAAAATAAGCAGAGTGAGAGCGAGGGCTGGGTTTGCTGCTTTGGTGCAGTGATTGTCAGTGGGGACCTCAGCAAAGCTTCTCCTGCAAACACTCAGCAGCCAGGGCTGTGCAATGCACTCACAGCACCGCATGCTCCAATAGAGCCATGCACGAGCACTGCTGCTCCCTTGGAGTGCTTCAAGCAGAGCTGATAGCAACAGTGCTGACATCCGAGCAACCTCTGTGTTTCTTCAGTTAGATGAGGACAGTGCTCCAAAAATAGGTTGCCATATTAAAATACAGCGGAGGGGGGAAGCTGAAAGCATGTGTTGTCTGAGAGATAGCAGAGAAAGCAGGGCCTGCTGCAGAGCTGCTCCCAGGGTGCAGGCGCCTGAGGCCCAGGGCTGCTTGCATAGGGGTATGGATAAATTCTTAAGGTCTTTCCTGATGGAAAGGTGAGTTGGGACAGTGAGTTGTGGTTGATGCGGCGCTCAGCCCAGATGCCTCTGCCAGCCCTGAGCTCCCATCCTATGCATGGGAATGGTGTTCTGATATGCTGTTGGTTTTAATTGATGTGCAGTAAGGTGAACGTAAGCCCAGTTTGCCTTGTGAGTGTGCCTGGGGCTGCCTCTGAGGTGCAGGATTGCTTCCCAGATTTCTCTTTGTTAACAAGTAGTAGCAATTTCCTGATGCAACAGGCACCCAGCACGCATATTGGAGGGCATTTTTAGAGATAGCAAGCAATGCAGCTGCCTGGCTTTTGCATTTCAAATTACTTTCTCATTTTTGTGTTGATTTAGTTCAGTTTTGTGGGGTTTGTTGTTTGTTTTTTTTCCCCTTAAGGCTTGAAAAATGGCACCAAATGCTCCGAGAGAAGCGGGAGTGTGGAGGCAAACCAAAGCTCTCCTGTTCAAGAACTGCCTCGTGAAATGCAGGACCAAGAAAAGCAGCGTCCAGGTGAGCAGAGCTTCTGCACATCGGTGTGGGGGGCAGTGCTCCGTTTTACAGCAGTACTTCTGAAGGCTCAGGGTCTCCTCTGAGTTCTGGTTTGAAAAAGGCTTTTTCCGAAGGCATTTCACAATCCTTAGGCTGGAAATTCATCCTAAGAACATATGGCATTATCCAGGAAATATTCTTGAATGAACATGGCAGCCTTAGTGCATTTTCCAGAACGTTTGCACCCTTCCTAGCGATCACAGCTGGCCACTTGAGCAGGACTGCACCTCTCCAAAAGGTTTTTCTGTTGTAAATGTTCAGCTCTATGCATAAGTGATGTGTGCAATGAGTTTTGAGGTGAACAAGATCATTGCAATGCTTGGCTAATTGTTCAGTGGTTCATGGTTTGTTTTGTTTCTTTCCAGCTAGCATAAGCTTGCAGATATTTGAAGCATGCATAATTACTTCTTTGTACCTTAAATTGGCTCCTCAAGTTACCAGTGCATGCCATTAAAATCCTGCTTCGGTGCCAGGGAAGGATTTGGCATTGAGATTGTTGTATCAAGAACATTCCGGGAACTTTATTGTAAAGTAGTTACATTCACAGTCCATTGTCTGAGCTCTGGGAGTGAGGGGGGATGGGTTGATGGTTGGACTTAGTCATCTTAGAGGTCTTTTCCAACATCAACTGGTTCTATGATTCTATATGTGAGCATGGGGGAGATAGGCTGATGGTGGGAATTCATCATCTTCGAGGTCTTTTCCAGCCTTAATGATTCTATATGTGAACGTGGGGTGGATGAGTTGATGGTTGGACTTGGACATGTTAGAGATCTTTTCCAACCTCAGTGATTCTATGAACCCGTTGTAAACTCTTGTATCTACAACTGCTCTTTGAAGTTTTCATTTTTCCTTTGTTTCTTCCCACAGGAGGTTCTTTTCCCTCTCTTCTTCTTGTTCTGGCTGATCCTGATGAGCATGATGCACCCGCATCGGTGGTACGACGAGGTCCCCAACTCCAACCTGGATGTGCTGGACCCCTCAGTGCTGGTGAACTTGGTGGTGGGCTACACACCACCCACCAGGATGGCCAGGGAGATCATGAGGAAGGTGGCTTACGATAACTTCGAAGACGGTACTCTGAGCTGAGCAGTTGGCTTTTCTGAGCTTATTTCCTGCTGTGGCTTGTGTTTAGTCAGGCAGCTCGCTCTTATTGCTAATGATAAGGAAAAAAAAAAAAAATTCCATCTCAGATAAAGAACAGAATGCGAGGGTGGTTTTTGCTTGATTAGAACGTGTTCTGGCACTGCCTCCTGAGTGTGCTTCCCGTGCTGCTGTGGCAGCAGCGAGTGGTTTATAGCTACAGGAAAGGTTCTCAGAGGGCCCAAAGAGCCCCTGAACCACTGCAGGGCAAACTGCAGCTGCCCACGGCATCTCTGTGCATGTTCAGAAGGTGCTGCTGCCCTGCAGACTGTTCGCATTGAGTTTTCTATCCCAGGGCTTCTATCCAAACAGCGTTTCTTTTTTAGTGATGATTCCAATTAACACTCTCACCTTTTCTTTTGACAAGCATACACAAATGTTTTTAAGTGCTTTGCCCAGCGGGCACCAATATATCCCAGACCATTCTGATGTATTTTTGGTTTGGTACCCTTGATTGTCTTCCTGATGGTGTTCATACTTCAAAGGTATCACTGAGAGCAGCACAGCCCCATGCCTGTGTTTTCATTACAGATATCCTCATCTGCTTTCTGCCTTTATGTTTCCCTTTGATTTAACTCACCTCAGTACCAAGCGACAGTTCTGCAGCTTCAGGAAAATGCTTCCTTTACTAGGACAAAAATATAGCTCTATGTGTGTCCCAAAGCAGATAAATCATTAATGATTAGCATGGCTTTTCTTTAAAATAAGCAGCATTGCACCCTTTTCCTTCCTGCAACTCCAGCATGTAAATCAACACGATAATTTCCTCCATCCAGCAGGCCTCATCACAGAGGAGTATTTAAGTGAAGAGGACCTGGAAAAGGCCAGTGCTTCCAAATCCTCCAACTTCGTGGGTGTTGTGTTCAAAGATGCCATGTCCTACCAGCTGAGGTTTCCTGACATGGTGGCTATGGCTTCTGTCTATACAGAGTCCAGAGGTAAATGTTGCATGCCCTTACGTGGGGGATAAACTGGAAAATGAGACCTTTTGTCTTCTATTGATCTGATGTTGTGTATGTGTGTGTATAAATGTGTGTATATTTATTTATTTTTGGAAGTTGTTTTCACCTCTTACGAGGCATGGCCTCATCTGTATGCTGGTGCTGTGGTTGCTCTGTGCCCACCTTCTTGCTTTTCACACTGCCTTGCTGTTCTGCAGCCAGCTGCTCCAGCTTGCGGATGAGTTGTGAGTCCATCACATACTGGACCTCAGGATTTGCAGCTCTTCAAGCATGCATCGATGCAGCCATTATACAGGTTAGTCCAAAGAAATAATGCAATACCACCACTGGGGTTCGGGCCATTGAACCATAGAATGTTTGGGGTTGGAGAGGTCCTTAAAGCCCAGCCAGTTTCGACCTCTGCCATGGGCTGGTTACCATCCTACATCATAGACTCATTAAGTGTTGGAAAAGACCTCCAAGATCCCCAACTCCAATGCCAGCACACCCCCACTGTGCCCATAACCATGTCCCTCAGTGCCACATCCCCATGGTTCTGAAGCACCTCCAGGGACAGTGACCCCTCACCCCCTGAGCAGCTGTCCTGGTGCATCACTTTTGGAGAAGAAATTGTTCCTAATATCCATCTTAACCTCCCCTGGCTCAACTTAAGGCCATTACCCCTCATGCTATCAAAGTTGCCCCAGGCCCCATCCATGGCCATGGGCACTTCTAGGGATGGGGCACCAACAGCTCTGAGCAGCAGTCCCAGGGCCTCACCACCCTCTGAATAGAAAACTTCCTTCTCACATCTAACCTAAATCTCCCTTCTCTTAGTCTTACACCATTCCACGTCATCCTATCTGCCCATGCAGATCCATGAGCTCCTGAGAGTTTCTGCATTGTTGTCTTCTAACCTGTACAAAGCCACACCAAAAACTAGCTTGACTCCAGTGAGCTGCCACACTGCTTAGTTTGTCCGCCACGCAGGAACGTTCTTGTCCAGCTGAATAATGCAAACAATTCCCTCTTGCATCCAAACGAGCCCAGTGCACACCAGCATTAAACAGAGCTGCCTTGTCCTTGGAGCAGGGCTGGGACGTGAGGCACAGTGTGAGCCCTGCTATTCCTTCCCTGGCAGCTGAAGACCAACCAGTCCGTGTGGGAGCAGCTCGAGCTGACGAGAGCCACGGCGATGGCAGAGGCAGCCGTGATGGAGATCGACAATTTTCCTCGTGCCATCATTTTGATTTACCTCGTCATTGCTTTCTCACCCTTTGGGTATTATTTGGCCATCCATATTGTGGCAGAAAAGGAGAGGAAGCTGAAGGAATTCTTAAAAATATTGGGACTTCATGATACTGCTTTTTGGTACGTATTCGCTATGGCCCTGGCATGTAATTAAACCAGTTTCACTCCGTAATTTTCATGTGACCCAGGGAGCAGCCCAAACAAGAGATTTTAATGTGCTTTCTTACTGGAGTGGAAGTTGTCCCATGTAGTGTAAGGCAGTTGGTTTTCGTGTGTTTTTTTTTTCCCAAATCAGAGGATGTGCTAATTCAAACACATTGATAATTGCAACAATAGAAAGAGCTGAGCTTTGCCTGCAGCTTCTTTGTTTTTCCTGCTGGTTTCTGCTCCGTTTCTGCCCCACACCACTCTCTGACATCAGTCCCCTCTGTTTGAGGTGCATCTTTGGTCCCAAACCTCATTCCTGACGAGTTAGATCCTTCATGGCTATGTTGCCCATTGCAGGTCTCCAGTAACATGCATTACGTTTCTGCTTTGGGAAGCTGTGGGATGCAATGGGGATGGTCCATTAACCTCAGAGAAGTATTCTTTACCACCAGTGCACAAACCACAGCTGTTGGCCTGAGGTCGGAGCTGTTTTTGTGAAGGAAAGGGTTTTATTACCCATTCGGCTACTGGAATGACCAGTGTGTTAAATTTTAAATAGAATTTCTTTAATTATTGAAACCTACTGCTCAGTTTCCCTCTGCTGGTGAAACGAGGAAATTAATTATGCAAGTTCAAAAATAAGGACAAAAATCATGAATCACCCAGCTGTCCATCTTTGGGGCGCAGTGGGTGTGCTGCAATGCTCAGAGCAGCTCCAGGGATGCTCACAAGTGTTCTTGTTTTGCCACAAGCCTGTCTGTGGTGCATCAGCCTGGAACGTGAAGGAATATAGGTTTGGCTTTTTCTGCATGCTTTGGGCTGGGGGTTCATTCAGTCTTTCAGCTTTTGTCCCATTTTTGCCCATAGGCTTTCCTGGGTGCTGCTGTACACCAGCCTGATCTTCGTCATGTCCATCCTGATGGCTGTGATCGCCACGGCCTCCTCACTCTTTCCCCAGAGCAGCGCCTTCGTGATATTCCTCCTTTTCTTCCTGTATGGCATCTCCTCCGTAAGTACTCTGGGTCCTGCTGAGTTTGGCAGTCCCACCTGCAGATGTGTTCCTTCCCACCTCATCCACTTCTCTCTGCTAAAACACGTCCTTAGGACAGAGCAGTGTCTTTCCAATTTAGATTTTTCTGTACCTGCTATTTCTTTGTTCATCTCTCTATTTGCTTTTCTGTATTATCCATCCTTAGGTATTCTTTGCCCTGATGCTGACGCCTCTCTTTAAGAAGTCAAAGCACGTGGGTATCGTTGAGTTCCTGGCCACGCTGGCTTTTGGGTTTGTGGGGCTGAACATCGTCCTGCTGGAAGACTTCCCCAAATCCTTTGTGTGGCTCTTCAGCCCTTTGTGCCAATGCAGCTTCCTGATCGGCATCGCACAGGTAGGGATCCTCCTGCCAGGAGCCATAGAGATCATTTTAAATCACTTAATTATTTTCTTTTTTAATTAAACTATTGGTGGGGAAAAGTATACCTATCCTCAGAACTCCCCGTGGTGCTTTTAATACCAAAGTAAAAAATAATGTCAAAATAAAAAGCATGGTAAAAGTGAAACACCGTGCAGCACCGTGCAGCTTTACCCCTTGTGTTTGTTGCTGTGTTGGTCGCTCTTTAATTTTGTTCTGCTGCATGCCTTGCCATGCTGGTACAATGCAGGTGTGCAGCACCTGTCTGTGTTTGTTGGCAGGTGATGCATTTAGAAGATTATGAAGACGGAGCAACGTTTTCAAATCTAAATCATGGTCCTTACCCACTTTTTATCTCCTTAATTCTACTGGTGCTGGACAGCATATTTTACCTGCTGGCAGCTGTCTACCTCGATCAGGTTATGCCAGGTATGTGCATGAGGGAAGCTGGGCTGTGCTAAGGGTGTGAATTGCTGCGGCCCCGTGCCCAGCTGAAGGCTGATAGAACCAAGTGATGCTCTCTTGCAGCTGGGAGAATTTGGGGTCTTTTGGTGATGGAAACGATGACTTATATGTGGATCTTCTGTGCATGGCCTGCAGAATCCATCCTCAATTAGGACTTGGGCTGGCTCCCAGACTTCCAGCAGGGCAGCTCCTAGCTTTTACAGCCCCAACCCATAGGCTGAGGTGTATTTAATCTTACTGTTAAGTTTTCTTTTTCCCTTTATTACCCAGGGGAGTTTGGACTGCGCCGCTCGTCGTTTTTCTTTATGAAGCCCTCATTTTGGTCAAAGCATAGGAAAAATTACGAGGAATTGTATGAGAGCAGCATCAATGGCAACCTCAGCTGCAGCGAGATGGTCGAGCCCGTGCCATCCGAGTTCCAGGGGAAGGAAGCCATCAGGTACAGTGCTTACCTGGATCACGTGAGCCCTCAGCATTTAATATAAAACATGACAGGTTTTCCTATTTATCTAATCCACTGATTCAAATGGCATATGGTATGCATTGCAACGACTTTCTGTGCTCAGTGAAGCCCCACCATCAGCTAGATGGAAGCTGTCCTAGGGCAAATCACTGGGCTTAAAGAGAGCGTTTGTTAGTTTGTGCTGTGCTCCTTCAGCTCCCAGCCCAGCTGGTTTTTTGTCCCACAGGAGCATTGCAGATGCCGAAATGCCCTCTCTGCTGGGAGGGGTTGTTATCTGCTAACGCTTGGGCTGAGCTCTGGGTTTGTGCAAGTGCTCTTTGCAGGCCAGAGGGGAGCTTTGTGGCTGTGTTACCCAGCTGTCTTATGCAGGGGGTTAAAACTGGAAAACAGAGGTGTGTGCTCATTGTTTGCTCTGTTTCGCCATTGCCCGCTGTCTTGCACGTGGATGTCGTGTGTTTTTAGTAGCATCTGCAGAATCTTTCACCTAGTCCTTGTTTTCAGCATTGTTCATCCACGTGGCCCCATGTGAGCTGAGGTCTCTCTTTGTTCCCCTTGGCTGACTGTGCTGTCTCAAATTGAGCGCTGTCTGTGCTGTCCACATCTCTTTGGGTGTCTGCCATAAGGTGGAAGGATCCGCTTCTAATCAAAACATTCCCAAAGGTCATTTTTTACCTTTCTCATCCTTGCTGGACTCTTTCCATCGTGTCCCTTTGCCAGCTCTCGTTTTCCCATTCTCTTGTCACTTTTGCACTTCGTTGTCTTTCACAACGTTTCTCACCTCATTCTATATGTCTGTGATTTCTTCCCTAGCCTCTTTGTCTAGGTGTCCATTTCTCACATCTTGCTTTCAGGTAAACTGAGGGGTTTTGTTGGTGTTTTGTTGTATTTTTTCTCTGTTTGAAAAGCAGCGGGGCTGGAAGGAATATTTTCACCTTTCTTGGCAAGAAAAATGCTTCTTTTTGGCTCATTTTGTTGGAGAGCCATCAGAAATCATGTCTTTGGAGCCTGTTGTACTAATACTTCTTTTCCACAAGTGTCTGTTGAACCTGCTGTCAGTTGTGAAGTCGCTGTGCAGTGCCCTTCTCTGGCCTCTGGTGCCTTGTTTTGCCATATTAAAGAAGCACAGATGGAAATAATTTGATCTTCCTTCATAGGAAATGCGTAAGGTGACAAGAAAAGCTTTCTGATAGCAGGGTGGAGAAGTTCTGGGACGAGATGCCCCATCCTTTGCCTTGCCTTTGTGGCTCTTAGGCCTGTTTTGTGCCACTTCTGTATGGCTGTTATGCAGTGTTGACCATTCACAGTGACGTGCAGAGATCTTAAACCAGCTTATACAATGCCGTGTCTTCTTTCAGAATCAGCTGTGTTCAGAAAACATTCAGGAAAAAAGGGGAAACTGTGGAGGCTCTCAGAAGTAAGAACCCTTTAGCTGTTAAGCTGCTTACCAGGTGCAGAACAGCAATAGCTGCATTGCTGAGTGCTCTTTTTGTCTTTCAGTTTGGGCTTTTTGGTTTCTTTCAGTGGGGTGGGACTTGGAGCATGATTGCCGGACGTGCTGTACGTGTCCTCTCTCACTGCTTGGTTGTTAACATGGCTCACCAAGGCCAACGTGGTGACCCCTCTGCCCTTGTTAGGGTTACAGCCACTCCTGCCCCCATCTCCCCATCCTCTCACCTTGTTTCCCTGTGGCAAAAAGCCATAACGAAGCCAGGAGATTCCACCCAACAGAGCATAAATGCATACCCCATATGGCAGTATTTGAATTCACCTGGCTCCAGGTGCCGTGGGCGCATCACCAACCTCTGCTCTCCATGTCCTCCTCCTGGCCAGACCTGTCCTTCGACATCTACGAGGGGCAGATCACAGCTCTGCTGGGGCACAGCGGCACTGGGAAGACGACACTGATGAACATCCTCTGTGGGCTGTGTCCCCCGACAGACGGTGAGCCAGGAGCTTTGTTCCTAAAACCATTCACCCCCGGTTATTTCTGTGAATAACATCTCAAAGTCCTCTCCTTGCCCCTGTTGGATTTCCCATGCCTGTTTTCTGGCTGACTGTTGAAAAAAAAAAAAAGAAACAACAACATCTTACCCTGGACTGCTGTGGGCTTTTTGTAGGGTTTGTCTCTGTCTATGGGCACAGAGTCTCCGAAATCGACGAGATGCTCGAAGTGCGGCGCATCGCAGGCGTGTGCCCACAGTCTGACATCCACTTCGATATATTGACGGTGGAGGAGAATCTCTCCCTCTTTGCTGCCATTAAAGGAATACCTCAGAATGACTTGATACAGGAGGTAGGCTGCTTGTACCCCAGTATTATGTTATATCACAGAACTGCAGAATCTTGAGGTTGAAAGAGAGTGCTTGGTACCATCTAGTCCAACACTGACCCATTTGTTTTTCCTAGCAACCTAAAGCACGCATAAAACATTTAGATCCTAGCATCAGTTTGAGCTAAACATTGTGAACTAGTTCTAAAAATCCTGTTTCTTGTTTTTTAACCAATAAATCTGTTTCCTGTGCGTGAAGGTGCAGAAGGTGCTGCTGGATTTGGATATGCAGCCCATCCGTGATAACCAAGCCAAGAAGCTCAGCGGGGGACAGAAGCGGCGGCTGTCGGTTGGCATTGCTGTTCTTGGGAACCCAAAGGTGAGGGTTTCCAGCAGTTCAGCCTTCGTGCACGAGGATGTCAAACCATTTGGTGGGGGCAGAAGCTGTGCGTTTGGTGTCTTTATGAAATACAGAGCTGGGAAGTGCTGCGATATTTGCTTTGGGCAGCTAACTAGCAGCTGCGGACCAAAGAGCCCATATCTGTTGCTGAGGCAGGACTTTCTGAGCCCAGCACCTTGCACGTGCTCATGGCTTTGCAAACACTTCTCCTTTTGCACAAAGGTTTTGCTGCTGGATGAGCCGACAGCAGGCATGGATCCGTGCTCACGGCACATTGTCTGGAACCTCCTGAAGAACAGAAAGACGAATTGTGTGACAGTCTTCAGCACTCACTTCATGGACGAGGCAGACATCCTTGCTGGTTAGTTGGGTTCTGGGGCCACTTGGCGGTCTTCTGGTTCAAAGGGCCTTCTTCATTCTTCTTCATTTATTATTATTGTTGATAACTTGCTCAGGGAAGTGGTGGAATCACCATCTCTGGAGGTTTTCAAGAAAAAGAGGGATGTGGCATTGAAGGACATGATTTAGGGGGCATGGTGGGGATGTATTGGGATTGGATTTGGTGGTCTGAGTGGTCTTTTCCAACCTTAATGATTCTGTGATTATTATTATCATTCTTATTTATTGATTTCTAGATCGTAAAGCTGTGATTTCTCAAGGGATGCTGAAATGCCTTGGATCTTCTCTCTTTCTGAAAAGCAAATGGGGAATTGGCTACCGATTGAGGTACTTCTGTGTGTTATCTGCTGCATGGTATCACCTATCAATAAGAGAGAACCCCACCCCAAAAAGCAGCCTTTTATCGTCTTCATTCTGAATGCTCAGTGTTCCTCAGGCTGCTATTCCTGATACAGGCATCAGGAGGAAAGCTAGCTTTTAAAAGCCAGTTTCTTGTGCATTTCTGTAGCATGCATATTGATGCCTACTGCAACACGGAAGCCACAACCTCATTGATCAGGCAGCACATCCCCACAGCCAGCCTGATTCAAGAGAACACCCAGCAGCTCGTCTACACGCTGCCACTCCGGGACATGGACAAGTTTGCAGGTATTGTGTTGGGTGGGGTGGCTGTAGAAGAGAAATCCAGCAGGGATGGGTTTAGCTTGCATTGCTGATCAAATTGCTGTTTCTGCATTTGTTTTTTTGGCTGAAGGTCAGGCAGTGAGGTTTTTCATAGAATCACAAAATGGCTGGGTTGGAAGGGACCTTAAAGCCCATCCAATTCTACCCTTGCTCAGGGTAGCAATGCCCCCACCAGCTCAGGCTGCCCAGAGCCCCATCCGTGACCATGGGCACCTCCACAGCTCTCATGTCTAACCTAAATCTTCCCTCTTTTAGTGTAAGACCATTCCCCCTTGTCCTGTCACTGTCTGCCTGTGTAAAAAGATGGTCTCCATCTCATTTATAAGCTCCCTTTCAATACTTAATTGCTTTAGTTCTCATATGTTTGTCAGCAGGTGAGGGCCCTCTTGCATTCTTTAAGGGGTTGTGGTGCGTTAGGAGGTACAGCTTGTAGCAGAAATGAGACTCCATTGTCGCAGAGCTCTGTGTCCAGCATTCTGCTGCTGCAGGACATTGCAGCGAAGCCAAAAAGTCCCACAACGACCCCCTTGTTGTGAGCCTCAAGGAGCATCCTGTCCTCACACTGACATTTGCTGCTGAGGGAGAGAGCAGGAAACAAATGTGTTGGTTTCACTAGATGGCAGCAATTATCTGATTTTAATTGCACACGGTGTTCCTTGTCCATCTCCCAGCAGGAGGTGGAAGAAACGACGTGTCCTTCTCATGCTATGAAATGCCAAGGGGGGATCAATACTGATGTGAACGCAGCTCATATTTCATAAATGCTCTTTTCCCATTGCACTTAACTAGTTAATTATTGATTATCTCTACCTTTAGCAGTCACTGTGTGTGCTTTTGAAAAACAGGCACCTTTGTGCACGACTGAACTGATTCCTGCAGTGTGGTTGAGGTCAGGCTTTGCAGCTGGGGAGGCTTGCTGAGCACTGGGAGGTGTCCAGGAGCTTTTCCCATCTCATGTGTTGGCTCCAGAACTTCTTGTTCTGTCAGTGCTTCATTTCATAGCACTGACAGGAACCTGATGATGGTTTCTACCGTGAGGAACTAATAAGCACACTCTCTGAATGTGATTTTTGGTCTCCAAGCTATGCATATCACCGAGGATCTCCTGTCCAATTAGGCTGGCTTCACACGCCTGGGTGATCTTTATTTCTTTTTGATTTGTTTCTCTATTTCTTTGTTTCTTTGTGCGGTTGCCCAGTGGTTCTATTTGTAAATTCTTTCCCTTCCTGACTGGGATGAGCTGTCCTGCAGCACTGTTCCCAGGATAAGAATCCAAAACCCTTCCAACTCAAGCCATTCCAAGCCAGCGCTGAGCTTTGGGATGCTGATGTGCTTCCCTTAGGCCACACGCTCTGTTTTCCATACCTGACCCTGCAGTTATGCCAAAATGAGCCTGTCCCACTGTGGTTCTCATGCCATGACCATTTCCTTTGAGGTGAAGCAGCCACATTTACACAGGGTGCCTTAGGTACGTAGAGCATCCTGGCTTGCTGGAGGACCTGTCAGGAGCACAAGGCCATTGGCACAAGGCAAGCAGTGTGCTCCCTCCTGCCTCCAGGCTTGTTCTCCGACCTTGACACCCATTCCCATCTGGGCGTGATTTCTTACGGCGTTTCCATGACGACGCTGGAGGATGTCTACCTGAAGCTGGAAGTTGAGGCAGAGATTGACCAAGCAGGTGGGACAGCCTATGGTACATTCCTGATTTCCCTTCTATTCGGTGTGCTCTGAGTTAGTGGAGCAGTGTCTGTGCCCCATAGCTGCTTGGAGGAGGTTTGCTGCAGAAGCAGGAGTTAAAAATCCCCCCTCAGATGGCTGTGTCCAGCAGCACAGGGCTGCTTGGGTCTCACGTTGTCCCACGTGTATGAAATATGCAACGAGAGAAACACAGAAAAGCAGTGAGCTGGGCATAGAGAGGTTCTGGGAGGATTGGGTATGAGTGCTCTACCAACTGTCTCTGCTGTGATGAATTTTTCATCCACTGTACTTACATCTAACTTCCCTGCTTCATAGTTGAGCTTTTTAGGCCTACTTTTTTTTGTTGTTGTTTTTTGAAGTGTTTTATTTACATAATGGAACTTTGGAGAAATTGTAAAGACACAACATAAAATCTATCTCCAGCCTTCTGCGTGGGTGTGAGAAGTTCAACAGCTGGGTGTGCTGAATAATGCAAGTGCACACCTAGGCTGATGGAATGAAACCAGGGCAAGTCTGCATCATCTGAGTGTTTGTAGGCTGCTCGTTTTATTCTTCCTAGGATGGTAATTTGCATCAGCTGCTTTTAGTGCCTGATTTATGTGCAGTTCAGAGCTTTGGGGTATATTGGTGTCATTGGGGTTCAGATCTTTGAGGTGTGTTGGTGTCACTGGGATCAGAGATTTGAGAAGTGCTGGTGTCATTGAGGTTCAGAGCTTTAAGGTGCGTAGTGTCTTGGTGCTACCCTGAGCCTGGGGTGGGAGCAGACAGTTTCTCAGTAGTGATGGCAAGGTGTGAATGGCCCATGAGCTTCCTCCAGCCCCACGGCCTGAAGCCATGCAGCTCTGTCCATCCTCCTGGTACCATGTCCCTCTCTTCCATCACAGATTACAGTGTGTTCAGCTCCCAGCAGGCGCAGGAGGAGGCAGACATGAGCTCACAGGATGACATGGAGCAGAGCCTGCTGATGCTGCCGGAGGCCAGGTCAGCCCCACAGAGCAACGCAGCCCTGTGGAAGAAGCAGGTTTCCACCATAGCCAGACTTCACTTCCTCAGCCTCAAGCGTGAGAACAAATGTGTCAGAGTGATGTGAGTATCAGGGCCTTGTGGTTTGTACACAGAATCCCCAAAACCAGTTTAAATCATGCCGGAGAAATGGCAGGATGCAATTTGTTTGTGTTCAGATATGATTGTATAAAATGTGAGGCTGTCCAGTGCCGTCGAGTAGCTGCATGTCGGGGTGATGCTGCTTTATCTAACGTGCACATATCCTTGGCACGCGTTTGCTGAGCTTTAATAAGGTCAGACCTTTTCTTTCTTGCAGGTTGTTGCTTTTTCTGATTTTTCTCGTCGTTCAAATTCTGTTTTTTCTCACACACCACTACATCAAACATTCGCTCGCTCCACTCAGGCTCTCCCCAGAGCTGTACCTGCTGAGGCCCGGGGAGGAGCACCACAAGTATAGGAGCCGGCTGCTGCTGCAGAACTCCACAGGTGGGAAGGCAGAGGAAGAATGCAGGATGGGGAGGAGGGTGTTGGAGGCAAATACCAAGTTCGGGATATTTTTCCTTAATATGAATTCAAATGAGGAGTTTCCGTGGCCAGATGTGGTAGAGGGAGAATCCTGAGCGGTATATAGGGTTGGCTTTGGAGATCCTCCTCTCACCCTTGGTAGTGCTGTGCTCATTGTGTCTGAGGGAATGGAGGTGACCTGTGTGAAGGAGTTGGGCAGGAGGACATTTGGATGCATTCAAGTCCTGCTACAAAGCACTTCGTAAAATTACTTTCTGTTTCAAGTTAAAATGCTTAACAGTGGGTAGCAGCAGTGTGGGCAGTAGAAATAAACACATCTTTGAGAATTTGGGGCTTTGCACTCAGTACAGTTCTTCAGTCCTCCAGATATCATATCCAAGTGCCACCAATTTCCATCTGCTAGCTCATTCTCTGAAGCACTGAGTATCCTGGTGATGCCCCTCAGCACGCTGCTTCCTGCTGTCACCTTCAGCTGGTACAACTGAATTGAAGAACCAAAATGTCTTTTGAGTTCCTGGGAGGACAGGAAGCACAAATAAAACCATTTGCGGTGCTCAGAACAGCAGAGACCTCTTTTTGGTCATCATATAAAAAGATGTCACTCTTTGGGTTGTGAAAATGCAGCGTTAATTCTGTGGAAAAGGCTGCAGTCTGACGATGTTTTCCCATCTCTTACAGACTCGGATATCGACGACGTTGTCCGCTCTCTTGGCAGCATGAACGTGCTGCTGGAGATGTTCAATGGCAGCGATTACATTTCAGCTGCTCCTCACAGTGCAGGATTGAACGTGTACGACCTCGAATCCCAGCAGGTGAGATGGACGGACAGACAGGCGGTCAGACGCACGGCCTTGCTCTGCCCAGCTCTGGCTTCCTGGCTCTGTACCTGATGGGGTGGATGCTGATAGCTCATTGGAGGTGATGGGGTTGAAATTTCATCTCTGCTCCTTGAGTATCCGGGGACAGCTCTGTGTATTGGAGCTGTGGGTTGCTGTCATCAAGGAGGTCAAATTTAAAACAAAAAAAATAGTCTCAAGTGTTGAATTATATAATCAAATAATGTCATATAATAGCACTTACGCAAGAGGACTGCAGAAAGGACTTGTGTTAACAGAATGGAAATAGGATCAAAATAAATGTGCTTTCATAATAATAATTATGGTAGATTAATAAAACTTCTATTCGCCCTTTTCCCTCACAAACACACAGAAAGCCAAGAGAAATATTTTACTTGATGATAGACTTGGCGTATGGGTTTATTTTTCACTCGCACTGGTTGAATTACACTGTCTGACAGAGTTATAATTCCATGGCACTCTCCTGTGTAAAGAAAAATGAGCATCTTGGGCTGTGCGTGTTCATTTCAGTACGGTCACTAAAGGAGCTGAGGGCAATTTTAACACTGGGGCTGTACTTCATCTCCAGCAAAGGAAATGCTTTGCAACGTGCCAGCTCTGTCTCACGTTCCCTTTATAATTCCTTGCAACTGTTAATAGTGCTGTCACTGTAGGCTTTAGCTAACAGAAATTGTTCCTTGTCTGTTTTTCAGATGCATTAGCAAGAAGTTATGAATGCAGATCCTTATGTGTTTTGTTTTTCAGACTGTAATTGGCTGGGACATCATTTGTCACGGTGTAACAGTTGCATAAAATGTTTTGGGAATTTATTCCAAATAATTTGTTCTCCGTGAGCATGACTGTTTTACTGAATTAGTTTGTGATATAACCACCCTGAGCAACGCACAGCTTCCTGCAAAGCATCCTCTGGCACACAGAGATTTTTATTGTTGTTCAGGTTTAATTAACCCCACAGGAGAGCTCTCTCAGGGTGTTG
The DNA here is from genome assembly GCA_037305975.1 of Chrysolophus pictus. NCBI lineage: Eukaryota > Metazoa > Chordata > Aves > Galliformes > Phasianidae > Chrysolophus > Chrysolophus pictus. Next base: position 3,897,231 of record CM074593.1, on the reverse strand, counting down.
TTACCCATCATGCAGAATAATGAATATAACAAATGCTTCTCTTTCCAGAACTACGTTTTTACAATCGTCTTTAACAGTACCATGGTGCACTCTGTGCCAGTTTTGATGAACATCATTAGCAACCTCCTTCTGCGTGCTCTGAATGTCACCGAGAGCATCCAGGTCTGGAGCCACCCCTTTGTCCAGGTGAGCCACCCAAATGCCTTCATCCAGGTGTGCATCAGCTGCAACAGGTCTGGTCCTAAAGCAGTGTTGGAATAATGCAGACTGTACGTTTCAGTGTTTGCTGTCATGTTCCAATCATAAATCCGTATGCTTTTTTGGAGTTTGTCTTTTTTTTTATTTTTACTTTTTGGCTCCAAAACATTCTAGTACTGAAGAAATCCCCTTTGTGTTTCAGGATCTCCCAGACACCGTTTTCAAACTAGAGATCTATTTCGAAGCTGTGCTGTTGGGAATCATTGTGACTGGCATGCCACCCTACTTTGCCATGGAGAATGCAGAAAACCGCAAGGTAAACTCTGTGTGAAGACCACGGGATCTCCACAGCCTTGGGGTTTCTTAGGAAAATCTTGGGAAGTGTTTTAGACAGTGCCTTGCAAGGCACAAGGAGCAGCGCAGCTCCGGGGCTGGTGGCATTGGGTAGATTTCAAAATGTCCCTTGGCTCTCCATAGGAATGGAATGATAAATGGGCAACAGGCTTTGATCTCATGTCCAAGTGATGCTTTGTAGCGAAAATTGGGATCCCACTCATGCACCAGAGGTGAACATTGTGGGTTTTCCTTTCCCCACCACAGCTCAGGGCGTACACACAGCTGCAGATAGCAGGGCTCTACCCATCGGCATACTGGGCTGGCCAGGCTCTCGTGGACCTCCCACTGTTCTTCTCCATCCTCGTCTTGATGCTGGGCAGCCTCTTTGCCTTCCACTACGGCATTTATTTCTACGCTGGCAAGTTCATGGCTGTGGTGAGTGTTGCAGGGCAGAGAACATGTGGGTGTGCTTTTAGTGTCCACAGAAAATCTATGATCGAGGCTCATGGTGCAGACGCATCAACATGCCTGCATCAAAACCATTGGAAAAAGAATTTAGTTTTAGGATATTTGAGGGATATGGGGTTTCATTCAGACCCAGAACAAAACTTTAGAATACAGAGCCTCCCATGGCAGTGCAGCATCACTGTTTGCTCTATCTGATGATTGCACCGCTGTCAGCGGCACCCGGCTGCCAACAAGGTTGCAGTGACTTTGAGCACAGAGCAGCTCTGCAATGAATTGCAGCGTGTGATTAAGTGGAGGGAGCTCCAAGTCTTCGTGTTGTTTGCATTCAGAGTGGGTTCGTCTGATATCTCAGCTGTAGCAGAAAGGAATTGTGTTCTCCCAGTTTCTTTCCCGGAATCTGTTTCTCTTCACTAATGGGGTCTGGGATGGGAGCATTGTGCTAACATATCTCTTCTCTTTGTAGCTTTTCTGCCTCATTGGCTATGTTCCATCGGTCGTGCTGTTCACCTATGTGGTCTCCTTCACATTTAAGAAAGTCCAAAACACAAAAGAGTTTTGGTCATTTATATACTCAGTGGTGAGTAACTCGGCTTTGGTAAAGTGGGAATTAAAAAAAAATAAATAAATGAGGCAGCATATCCCTCGAGACTTGGAATTGAATGAAAATACCCTTTTTTTCCCCCCTTTTTTTCTTCTTATACAGACAGCTTTGCTGTGTATGGTTGTCACTGAAGTGGCCTTTTTCCTGGACTTTGACACGGTGACCACTGCCCTGCATTGTGTCTTCTGCACCTTCGTTCCCATCTATCCCCTCATTGGCTGTCTGATCTGCTTCATTAAGGTAAGGGCACAGAGCATTTGTAAATGGCTGAGCTGAGAGCAAAGTGCAATGTGGGATGTGAGGTTTCTGGTGGGTAATTTCTTATTTAAGTGTGTTTTTTTTTTATCATTATCAGGTCTCATGGACAGGCAAACAGAAGAGAGGGGAATACTACGACCCATGGGATAGGCTCCTGGTAGCAGTTATAGCTGTAAGTATGGTTATTTGCCCTGTTTCCCATAGAGAATTGCAGACTCCCATTGAGATGCCCCTTCTTTTTGGGCTTTTGTACAAATAAAACTTAGATCTAATGCTGAGCATCACTGGAGCCTGCTGCTTTGTGACCTGCTGCAGCTGGAACAGTATCAGTAAGATGTGCTATGCCTACCAGCTCAACATATCCTCCTTCAGTAGTAGTATTAGCAGAGCTGTTATTAATCTTGATTATTGTGGGAGTCCATGCTAATGTAGCTCCAGAGCAGGGGAGAAAGTAAGCAGTTCCTCCTAGAAACCAGGTAGTTGCCATGAAACCAAAGCAATCTTTTCCTATCCAGGGAAGAAGGGATGTAATGATGTGGACATGGTGATAATGGGTCAACAGTTGGACTTGGTCAACTCATTGACTTAGTCATTGGTTGGATTTGGTGACAACAGAGGTCTTTTCCAACCTTAATTGTTCCATGGTTCTGTTTCATCATCTCAGAACCATCAGCATTTCTGTGGTGGTGAAGAGTTGTCCTTCATTGCATTGCTGGGGGTCACCTGTAGGGTCACCAATTGGGTCAGCTGTGGGATCTCCACCCTTGAAGGATTAGCAGTGCTCTGATGGGCTGGACCTGTGTGTTTCAGCCCTATTTACAGTGCATCGTGTGGCTCTTCCTGCTGCGGTGCTTCGAGTTGAAGAGTGGAGGGAGGACCATCAGAGAGGACCCATTCTTCAGGTGGGTTTCTCTGTTGAGTTGACTTTTAAGGAGTAGTCTGAAGGAGCAGTTCTTAAAAACAGCACTGGTTGTTGTTATAACTATAGGGGATATAGCAGGAGATGAAATGGCTGTGTTATATCCCATCCCAAATGTCTAAAGAATTTGTTACCGTAACATCATTTGTCTGAAACCCAGTTGGTAAAGTGCAGAAATACATTTTTTTAATTTCATTTTAAGTCATCTTTATGCAAAATTGGGAATCTTAATGGCAATCTATATAAAAATAAGAAGTTGTTGAATGCAGAATTTTTTTTCTCCCAGGTGCAGAATTTTACACCTGAATTCTGGTACCGCGGTGTTTTCTTCCCTTTAGGAAATGTTCTAAAAAAGCAAAGTCCTGGAAGCTGCCAGATGCTCCATGCAATGAGGACGAGGACGTGCGGGCAGAGAGGCTGCGAGTGAAGGAAGCATTGAGCAACCCCAACAGCGAGGAGGTAACACCATGCCCTGCCAAGGACTGCAGCCCAAATACCAAACCCATCATTCTACAGACCTGCTGGACTCTTCTATCCGTCCTCAGGTGCCAGCGATCCTGGTCAGCAGCCTGCACAAAGAGTATGATGAGAGGAGGGAGTTCCTTCTGGGGAGGAGAATAAAGAAAGTGGCCACAAAACACATCTCACTCTGCGTCAGGAAAGGTTTGAGTTGAATTGTTGAGGTTGTGGGTAGGGTTGGTTTTTTTTTGGTTTGTTTTTTTTTTTCCTCGTATGTTTTAATTAATTGATCTGACCTCACAGGCAACATTTTGTGTTGTTCCATCTTTAGGAGAAATCCTGGGGTTGTTGGGACCCAATGGAGCTGGGAAAAGCACGTTGATTAACATGCTTGTTGGAGAAGTCGAGCCAACTAGTGGGCAGGTAGAGCCTTTCTGCAGACATTAACAGAAAATAAATCCATTTTGCATTTGTTTTATTAGTACTGGTCATCTTGGATGTCTTTGGTAGCATGTTAACACACAAAAAAACAGTTCTAAAGCTTACAAAGTTGTCAATTTCTGTGTTTCTTGTGCAGGTCCTGATGGGAGGTTGCTCTCCTGGAGGGAACAGCGAAGATGATTCCATTCAATTTGTGGGGTACTGTCCTCAAACCAACCCGCTCTGGCCAGATATCACCCTGCAGGAGCACTTTGAAATTTATGGTGCTATCAAAGGAATGAGTCAGGCTGACGTTAAGCAAGCGATAAAATGGTGAGTGGTTTATTATAGACCCCTTGGAGGTTATAGCTGGTGAATGGGTTTTTTTCCACTTTCTCTAACGCTTTTTTTTTTTTTTTTTCCACTCAAATTTATGATGGAATCACTTTAGCCAATTTAGCGAGTATTAGTTTGTGGTTTAGGAGATGAAGATTCAGCCATACAAAATTAAATTGTTATTTGTGTTGTTGGGGTTTTTTTGTTTTTTGGGGTTTTTTTTTTTTGATTTCTGAAGTCCTGGGATCATCCTTGGCAGAGTCTGCAAGACAGCGAGCCCAGAGCTCAGAGCCGTGTCTGGTTCTCACCTCAGACTCCCCACTGACATGGAAGTGCCCAGCTCTCATGCTGCTCATTGCTTCTCTTTTTTTTTTTTTTTTTGTACAAATATGCATAACTGAGTTCGTTATGTGGATCTGTGGATGTATGCTGTGATGAGAGAAAAGCTGACCCGTCATACACCGCCTTCTGTGGGATTCTCATCTCCTCTTCTCCTTCCACAGCATCTCAAGTGCTCTGGATTTTAAGGACCACCTGCAGAAGACTACAAAGAAGTTGGGCATGGGGCTGAAACGCAAGGTATGGGAGAGTTCCCAGGGCTGCCTTGGGGCTGCGTGCAGGGGGTGCTGTGTCCTCACCCCTTCCTTTCCTCCTCCTCAGCTCTGCTTTGCCCTGAGCATGCTGGGCAGCCCCCGTGTCACACTGCTGGATGAACCCTCCACTGGCATGGACCCCAAGGCCAAGCAGCGCATGTGGTGAGTGCCCAGTGGGAAGGCAACCCTCATTCCAGCACCAGTATGTGCTGCATTGCTGCCAAGTGCTGACGTTCAGGTGCCTTTAACCACAATAGCAGAAGGACTGCAGAAACCAGCAGGAAGCAAGCGCGGAATGCATTTCTCTCTTACAGCAGCTCTATTTGCTGATTCCCTTGTAGCATCTTCCCAACATCTCACACAAAGTTCCGGAGATGGTTTTGCTGCTCCTTCAAGTCGAGTCCTGCTTTACCCTTTGCTGTTTTGCAGGAAGGCGATCCGAGCAGCCTTCAAAAACAAGGAGCGGGCAGCCATCCTGACCACACACTACATGGAGGAGGCAGATGCCGTGTGTGACCGTGTGGCCATCCTGGTGGCTGGGCAGCTCAGGTATTGCTCTACAGGGTGGGCTGCTGGGGGCTGAAGGATTCATCCCTTGAGAAATGCAGGCAGACAGCTTTCTGTTCTATTTTTCTTCCATCTGAATTTGTGTATGTTGCGATGTGTCTGTGCAATTGGCAGGTGTATAGGCACCGTTCAACACCTGAAGAGTAAATTTGGCAGAGGGTACTTCTTGGAAATGAAATTGAAGGACACAGCAGATGTACAGCAGGTGGAGTACCTGCAGAGACGGATCCTGCACATCTTCCCGAATGCAAACCGTCAGGAAAGGTAATGCTGAACAGATAGGCAAAGCACTCGCATTCATGCAAGCCTTTGATTTCACAACAGCTCCTTCCTATTGAGTAAGGAATGCCGTAGTACAGATGTTTGCAAAAAAAATACTCACACGTAGCTTTAAAAGCAAAGCAAGCATTTTGCAAGTCAGCAAAGCCGCAGTGCTGCACTGCTGGCTGGTGCTGGCACAGCAGATGCACACCCACATTTCTCATAACCTGACAGCTTCTTTCTCTGGAAACGGTAAATCCTGAGTCACTGAGTCCCTGCCCTTAGCTGGAAACTCATGGTGGGAGGGTGGAACACCCCTGTTGTCCTGTGTGGTGATGGCCCAACAAAAGGTGTGTGGAGTAGTCTTCAGAAAATGAATTTAAATCCATTCCCTTGGATATTCGTATTCTTGCTTTGTTTCACCTGAAGTTGATTTTGCTTTATTTGTTTCTTTCAGCTTTGCTTCTATCTTGGCATATAAAATCCCTAGAGAAGACGTACAGTCACTTTCACATTGTTTTTCCAAGCTGGAAGAAGGTAACTGAGCACTCACCACATCCTGCCTGGGTATCTTTCTGTCTCCCACAGCTGTTCATGTGTCTTCATTCACTGTGAAAAAGCACTTACACATTTTAAATCCATTGAATGTGTTTTATTTTCTCTGCTACTGTCGTTCCCATCTCTGTTTCTTGTGAAGCCAGAAGTAAGCGTGTAAAGCTTTAAAACACTTTAGATCCAATTTCCTCAGATAGCAAAGTGTTCCTAAATGTGTTTTCCCACACTCTTTTAACAGTGAAATACGCCTTTAACATCGAGGAGTACAGCTTTTCTCAGGCAACTCTGGAACAGGTATGTTGGAGCAGACAGTGTTCCATGGATGTGACCATGCCATGCTATGGCCCTGCTGGTTTTCTGGTTGGTTTTTCTGGGTCTGGAAAAAAGCACCAAATGTTAAAGATTCCCACTTGAATCTGCAGCAGTATGTTCTGTATTTGTACAGATTGTCTTGGGGCTGAGTTTGTTCAGGCATAGAATCAGGGGATCGTATGGGTTGACAGTTGGACTTTATGATCTAAGTGGTCTTTTCCAACATGAATAATTTTATGATTCTATGATCCTGTGATAGAATGAGAGGTAATGGCCTTGAGTTGCACCAGGGGAGGTTCAGGTAGGATATTAGGAACAATTTCTTCTCCAAAAGAGTGGTGGTGCAGTGACACAGCTGCCCAGGGAGTGGGGGAGTTGCTGTCCCTGGAGATGCATCTGAACTGTGGGGATGTGGCACTGAGGGACGTGGTCAGTGGGGTGGGCTTGGGGATCTTGGAGGTGTTTTCCAACCTTAATGATTCTGTAATTCCATGATTCTAATTCAAGGTCTTCGTGGAACTGGCCAAGGAGCAGGAGGAGGAGGAGGGCAGCTTTGGCACACTGAACAGCACACTGTGGTGGGACCGGACACAGGAGGACCGAGTGGTGTTCTGAACAGTGATCCCAACACGGCTGTGCTGGGGGAGCTGCGTGGGAACTTCAGTGCTGGGACAGAGCAGGAAGAGAATGGCATTCAGGAACGCTGATCATTGATACCTGAGGTGTGCTGCAACTGCGGAGCAGGCGGTGAGGATCCCTCTGCATCCTGGCTGCTGGGAAATTCCTGCTCTGCCGGTTGGTTCCCAGTTTGCACGGAGGGAGGAGATGCTACTGGGACGGCTGCTGGTCCTCTGGGACTGGTGGTTTAGCACGGCAGGTCGGGATGGCCTTGTGGAACCCTGCGTCAGGGCAGCACCATCCCCAGAGCATCCTTTCCTGCTGCGCCATGCTCCTGCTGCTGATGCATCCCCGCCCCTGCTTGGAAGGCACAAATGCCTAGAAGACAGGAGCATAAATCACTCCACTGTAGTCATATTCACTGCAAACGGGTTCTTGAAGTGCTCTGCAGGCTCAGCTTACTGTCCAATCAACCTGGAGCTGCTCGTTTGCAGATAGGACACAGCACTCATCAACTCTTGTGTTTCTTCCCTACTGCAAACTGGCAGATGTGACTGCTGCGTGCTGCCAGTCCTGGCAACACCAGTGTGTGTAATGCATGCGCTGCAGGGTTCAATAAGTCTGCAGAAGTGGATGCTTTTTCCCCCAGCTTGGTACAAGTACAGAGGCATAGCTGTGTAGTTATGGGATTTGCAGAAAAGTATTTCTTATCTTTGTTCTAATCCCTAGCAGTCTAATTCCTTTTTTTTTGGGAGTGTGATGACATGTACCCTGCCAGCTGTTCCTGGAGATGTGTTCCTTCTTGGCAGTAGATAAGCACATGCAGCACTGTTCCCTCATCTGTCTTTGTTGTGGTCACAGTGGGTAACACAGCAGTGTGCTCAGCATGCTGTGCTTCCTCCTGGTGCAGCAGCTTTGCAGTCACTCTAATAAACCCAAAAAATAAGATCCCAATTCACATCTTCACAAGTAAGAATAGTGCCTTTATTTTGCATCGAAGCACTACAAAGTGAATTACATTATCCTTTATCCTAAGATGCAACAAATATATGTTTAAAATACATTATTTTCTACACAAAGCTATCATCACTTTTTTAGTTTTGTAAGTGAAAATGAAGATTAGCAGTTCATTGTGTTCTGCAATGAGCAAACATAGTGATGTGTTTTTATCAAAGCATTGTCTTCATAACTCATATCACTTGTGTATCATCACTTTAAAGTTAGAAAACACCTTTTGTTTGTCTTGAATATTCAGAAATGTAGGGATTCAGGCAGATCGTTGCATCCCAGCTGTTGTATGAAGTCTGCCACAGTGGTTTATTACCACATTGAGATCTCAGATCAATTTTCCTTTGTCCCAATGGAAACGTTTCTAACCAACATGGGGAGTTGTGAACTCTGTGTACAACTTTTGCTTCCTCTTTCGTACCCATAGACTGCAAATAGGAGTGTAGAGTTTGCCTTGTGGTTGGGTCCCTGAAAGTGTTCCCACAGCTGCAGTGCAGATGGGTTCACCTTTGTGTTTCACAGCCCTTTGCCATCCGCGTATGTCCAAGATGAGTGTCCCCAAACCCGTATTTCCATCATCTCTTTGTACATGGTGTTTGCCAAGTGTCCTTCACACATCTGTCCTGCCTAGCGCACACTTCTTTCATGTAACAAAGGTGCAGTTCTGAGCTGTTAGCCTTGATGGCTTTGTTCCTTTTATTCCCTTTCAGTTATAGAGTTAATAGACTGTAAAATAGTTCTATATAATAATACTTCTGTCTGGGTAACATCACCTTATTTTGAATAATTCCATGTTGTCTGACCTCTAAAGTAGACCCTACACAAACTTAGCATCTAGGTTTCCTCAGCTTGGTGCTCCTCATCTTTACCTTGGTGTAACCTCGTTGGTTGTGGCGCCATGTTTGTGCAGCTCCACCTACAAAGGATTGGGCTCATTGAGTTAGCATTGGGGGATCTTCATGGTAGTGTTTTGTTGGTGCAGCTCCATGTGTTGGAATCGGGCTCGTTGAGTTACCCACGTGTTTGGGTGGGATCTTTGTGGTGGTGTTATGTTTCAAGGTGGCATATATTGTCATCCTCACTTCTCTGGAATCGTGGTGTACTGTTGTCAGAAGTCTTCCAACGTGTCATGTGGTGTCTGTAATTGCCAGAACAAGGAAAAATATGCAAAACTAAACCATAGAAGTAGAATTACACTGTAGGCTAGAACTTTACTCCTACGTATGCAAGTCCCTTTGAGCTGTTACTGGTGATATTCCAAATTCCAGCCCTTGTGTCCCTGCCCCATTGGTGCTATGGGAGGTGGAACAGCTGGGAGGTGACACAGAGCAGGATTCGGGCTCACCATGGGTCTTTGGGCAAATCAGTGGTGCCTCTTTCTCAGACATAATGGTCTTCAGCTTCTTTGCAGGGTTGTTGCAATGGTAATTAGCTCCAAAACTTTGGAGATGCCTTTACTTCGGGTGTTGTTATAAGAATGTATTTTTATATGGAGGGATTGAGTGCGTACCAAAAGAGTCCTTATTAAAAAATACCTGTACAGTGAGTGAAGTCTATAACATAGCCAACATTCAGTGTTCTGGCAGCAGAAAACAGAAGGTAACAGCTCTGCACATGCCATGTCTGTAATGCTCCTGATGTTGGAGTCGGGCATTTGAATCATTCATGGTTAATTTCATACTTTTTTTTTTTCTTCATTTAACCATTATGATTCTATTTGTAAAGCTGAGGGTTTCCCTTTTCCAGCAGAAAGTACTACCAAAATAAAGATGGATTGGATTAAGTGCCTGCATTTGTCTGATCCCACAGCCTGTGGCAGTGTTGTATCTCACATCCAGACCTATGCATTACCAACACGTGGAGTGGTGCACCCATCAAAAATTCACCTTGCCAAAAGGAGCACCTCACTGCTCTGCTTGGATCCTGAGACAGACTCGGTGGGTGGCTGCTGGAATGGGTGGGAGGAGGAGGAGATGATGGAAGTCGCCCATCACCGGTCCTGGGATCAGCTAAGGACATGATGGAATGAAAGGGGGCTGTGCGTGTGGCAAGTAACCCCATGTTTGTTGACGCAAATTTGGCCCAGGTTTCCACAGTTCTGTTTCCACACTAGTTTGTGTTCAGTAGTGCCTTGAGGGCAGCATGCCATTTTTTATTTCTCTTTTAAGCTGCAAAACAAGATCGTTTCCAAGTACTGTTTTCTTAAGAGCTCTTCCGAATGTCCGTGATTCAGCACATTGTATGTCTCGACGATCCGAGTTCTCTGGAGCTTTCAGTTCCCCTTTTTCCCTGCTATGAATTGCTTTGAGCCTCCCACTTGCAGCTCCCACCCCATCCCTGTGCCACAGGCACTGACACCAGCCTTGCAGTCCATCCAGTCGCTCCTGGGAGACTTGCAAGCAGCACTGGAGGTGCTGCTGCGTGCAGCTGTCGTGAGCCGGAGCCCAGCAGCAGCAGGATGGGGAACACAAAGGTGAGCTCACTTAAGGTCCTTTCAATATTAAAATGCATTTTCTGTTCCTGCAGGAATGCCTGGGCTCTGCTGCGCGCCGGGTAATGAAGTGGCCCTGCAGTAACCCTGTATAGGGGATGTCTCAGATGCATCACTATTATTTTGTCAGTGAATTCTCTAAGAACGAGCTGTGCATCTGTGCTGTCACACAGTTAAGAGCAGCCTCCCCTGCTGCAGTTTGCTGCAGTTTGCTGCCCGATGGGATGCAGGAGAGTGCTCTGCTCCTTGCAGTGAGCTCGTTCCTTGCAAATGAGCACAACAGCAGAAGAGCTGCAGCCTGGTGTCAAGCAACAGCCGGGCTGCTTCTGTGCTTCTGCTCAATTCTGCCAATCAGTTGCAGAGCTGCTGTTCTAAGATGGTCAAACTGCTTTCTTTTAACGTGATTAGTCATGTGACTCCGCGCCCTTCCAATGTGTTTGGACTTCCTGGCTTATCTGATTTCCTCACCATTTGGCATGCAGATCCATTAGAAAGCTATTTAAAAAATAATAAAAAATCTTGATCCCAACTTTGCAGTGGCTGCTGGGAAAGCAATAAAAAGGAGTGGAAGCAAACTATACGTATACTAAAAACAAAGGGGAAAAGAAAAGCAAGAAATAAAATCACATCTGGGGCACAGGGCTGACCCCGTAGAGGAGAGAGTGCTGTTGACTCCTTGTGATTGCACATGTTGCAAGCACCAGGAATGTACTCTGATATTACAACCCGTGCACATGTCTGAATGAAATAATACAATGCAAAATGCAGTGTTGATGCTTCCAGCTGCTGCGCTCATAGTGGGGTCAGCACTTACGCAGGCTGACATCAGGCTGCAGAGGGGCACAGCTGTCAGTGCTGCAGCATCCAACCCAGTCCATCCAGCACTGAAGGAGAGGACGAGCCCGGACATCCCCGAGCTGCAGAAGACACTGTTCTGATGGAAAGTCCATTGCCAGGTGAGGAGCTTCTTCGTATTGCTGTTTTGTAAGTGAAAAATTACATGCAGGGGGTTTTCATGGCTGAGTTTTTTCACGGTTATTTCAATAGTGTTATGCTAAAAGCATGAGATCGGTGCTTTCCAGCTCAATTCTCAACACTGAGCTTCGCACCAAGTTGTTTAAAAAGCAGAAGAACAATGATGTTCTGCATTTCTGGGTGCATGGATTTTGATTCTTGCCACTGATGCAGCGCTCCTCTCAGCTGAGCCCTGGCTCTATTCCCAATTAAGGCTTCTCCAGGGAGGACTCCCAAAGTTCACTTCTCTCGGGGAGGTTTTAAACGTTGAGCTTTGGGCTTACAGCCGTTTTTATGAGTTTTTTGGAGGAAAATAATTTCTTTCAAGAGCTGCGTGTAAAAGCAAAATCAGCACGAGTCTATCCCCTATTTTATCAGGCAGGGCGGTGCAGGGGTTGGCTGCAGGTTTCTGTTGGCAGATGTGTGTGCTGTGCCCTCCTGCTTGCAAACCTCTGCGCTCTTGTTGCACAAGCGTTCACCACTGGCGTGCAGGGAGCCAGCAGCACTGCAGCCCTTCCTCAAAACCCCTTCCTGCAGTCAGCTCTGATGTGGGATCCCAGAGAAAACTCCAGGCACAGCAATTCAAGATAAGCTGTGTGCCAATAGCCGGGGAGCAAACGGGATCCATTACCCCCCGGAGTCTGCAAATATTGAATTCTCCCATAAACAGTGAACAGAGTTGTAGAATTGTTTATGAACTCCAGCTGCCCAGTCCGTGAAATCAGGAAATGATGTCCAAGGGGAAAAGAGCACAATGCATTTGAAGTTGCTTTAATTTTTGGTTTCTGCTGTTTTGAAGGGTTTAAATGCAAAAACAATGTTTGAGGTTCCCTCCCAGCCGCTACAGCAGGGTTGCTTTGTGGAAAGTTTGCTATTTGGCCACGTGGCTGGAGCTGGATTTAATGTTCCCCAACTCCAAGAATTCCCTGCTCGGTATTTAGGAGGATACAAAAGCACAAACTGGTTTTTCTTAATGATATGTTCTAGCTATATTAGATTTACAATTTGCTACGTAGCATTTACCACTTAATCCTCTCCCCCTGACTTTTCTGTTGTCAGCCTTATGTAGATGCAGAACCAGCTCAAAGCCCCCTCCTACAGAGCATCTCAGGGATGGCATGGGATGCATCTGTGACTTCACAGAGGCAGCTCCATGTTCACCTGCATGCTCTCACACTCTTTCCTTTGAATCCCTTCTTGGTTGCCAACATAGGAAAGCTCTAGACCTTTGAGGTGTTATTGGATTTCTCCAAAGTGGAGCTTAGCCAAGTGAATGTATTAATTCTCAGTGGCCTGTTTTCATTCTGAACTATGTTCTTTTGTCTCTCATCCTAGCTGGGAAAATGCAGAGAGCATTCAAAAAAGCCTCAAAAATTAGTCAGCAAACCTGGGCTCTCTTTTGGAAAAACATTCTGCTGGTGTGGAGGAAGAAAACAGAAAGTTTCCAGGCAAGTGTCTGTTCTTCCAAAGAACATTTAGGATTTCCACTACCGAGTATTTTTGTATCACGTTGTTTTTATGTCAGATGATACGTGAGGAGCCTCAGCTGGCAACATGGCTCTCTGAAAAATGTCCTCAGTTACAGCTTTTCCTGTGACACTACAATAAGGGCTTGATACAAGGCCAGTTTGCTGCTTTGGTTGCTGATCCCATCTCCACAGTGACCAGAACACAATGTACAATGCACCACTGCTGGTGTAAGATTATAGGCAGACCTCGTTGGCTCCTGTGCGAGGACATGTTTTTCACTTGGAACAGTCCTCATATTTTAAAATTACGGCTCCTATGAAATAGCTTCTTTATAGAAAGACAGCATTTGTGTCTAAATGATTTGGACCATGCAGGTGGATCCGTGCACGATGAGAAGTCCTTGAGGCAGCACCAGGCACTTCCCATAGCACCCAAACTCCACATCACTGCACTGCCACTCACCTATATTCCCCTCCTTTCACCTAGGAATGGATTACCATTGCGATTCTTCTCTTAATAATACAAATATCATCAACTGTGATTTACAATTTTGAGCGACAAGAAATCCCTTACAAGTTCCTTGGGCGTTTGGATGACCCCGCCTTCGGGGTGAAGGAAGTGACACTCATCTACACGCCTGCAACCAGCACCACCAGGGAAATCATGAGAAGAGTGGCCTCAGACTCTGTGCTGAAGGGTAAAGCTGCTCGTGTCCTCGGTGCAGATGTGAGGCTGCACAGATCCCAACCACGGGCACATCAGCCTTCATTGTGGTGGGAGGGAAAGGGGTTTGAACACTGCTCTGTGAGTACACAACGTGGCTGATGTGTTGTCTTGTTGCAACTGCTGATCAGTGTTGTTTATTACCAGGTATAGCAATAGAAGAGGCAGTAAACGAGAAAAACCTGTCAGCAAGAGGACTTTTTAAGTATGGTGTGATCGGTGTTGTTTTTAAGGATGACTTCTCCTACCATCTCAGATTTCAGAGCCACAGTGTGATATCTCCTGTTGATGCCTTTGAACACATCGGTAAAAAGAATGAATGAAAGCAGAGGACGTGGTTTAGTGGTTGGTAACCCTGCCCGTGGCAGTCGGGTTGGAAGGAGATCATCTTTGAGGCCCCTTCCAACCCAAACCATTCAATGATTTTATATTGAAATGAGTTTAGATGGATCTCTGCTGCCATGCCACTCAGATGGGATCAGGTCTGCATGTGAAAAGTCTTTCAGGAAAGGTTTTAATTGGAGTTTAAGGACAATGTCAAAGTGTTTTTAAGAGCACATGCACATTATCTAAAGCCCTTGCTGTCTCCCTCCCTTCTGTGCTGGATCATGCAGTGGAAATGTACACTGTTTGTGCACTAATACACTTCTAACATGCATTTAATACATTAAAACATCAACCTGAACACACTTTTATCCAAATGACTTCTTTCTTTGACCAAATGCACTCACAGTTAGTGTCTAGAAGTAATAAAGCAAAACAAAAACTCAGCTTATTTTCAGATAAAACATCAAGTGAGTTCATTGGTTAACCAGCCAAAAAGAAAGAAAAAAATGTCTTGGAAAACAGATTGTGAGACTATTTCTGCCATGCCCAGCAGTCAGCAGCTCCCCACAGCTGTGCCCATGCTCTGGGTTTCCTAGAGGTGATGCCCTCCAGCTGGTGGCTTAAATTTGGGTTGATTGGCTCTTAGGTCAAACATATTTTCAACTACACATATGTATAAAAATATAAATACGAACATATATATGGGACTTAATTTTCTTTGTTTCTCATAGATACCTGCTATAATGTCTCATCACCCTACTGCAAGATTCCTTTGTACTGGTATGAGGGATTCCTGTCCATTCAGTCCAGCATTGATGCAGCAGTCATAGAGGTATGGGCATGATGGGAGACATGGTTGCTTTCTAAAGTTATCCATATACTTGGCTTAAAAACAAAACAAAACAAAAAAAACCACAAAACCAAACATGTGGAATAACTGTGAGCTGTTGCTGACTTAGAGATTGGAAGCCCATTTCTGGACTTAAAAGATGTGGAACTTATTTTGTTGCCAAACTTTTTTTTTTTTCCCCTTTTATATTTGCAAGTTTATAGAAAAATCTGTAGTTAAATGAATGAAAACACCATTGCCAGAATCTTTATCTTTGAGATTTCATTTTTATCACATTGGTCCATTTTGAAAAATAAATGTGAAGTGTTTAATATGGACCAAACTGTATTTTTCAGTGATAAACTCTTCCATCCATCATAAAAAGATAATCATCTCCAAATACGGTATTTACAGAGCAGTAAAGCTCCTGCCCTTTAGCTATGCTATAATTGCTTTACAACTTCTGCTCTGTTCCTCTTCCATCTGCTTTGTAGGTCATGCCTGTGCTCAAATGCAACGTTAGTGTTTATTACAAAAAATATTAAATTCTGATGGTAATTCAGTTTTAAATGTAACGTCATTACTGAAATACTAGTTATTGTCAAGCCTGTGAAAAGCTATTTATTGGCTGCTTCATTATGGGATATAAAATTAATGGCTGACTTCTTCTCTTCAGATGAAAACGAACCGTTCTGTCTGGGAAGAGATGAAATCAATCAGCGGCATCCGTCTGCAATCACCCTTGATCAAATCCATATATAAACTGGATTACATTTGGTTCACCATTTACAGCATGCTGTGTTTCTCCCCATATATGTATTTTCTATCAGTGAAAGTTATCAGAGAGAAAAAGAAGCTCAAGGTGTTGATGAGAGCGATGGGTTTACAGGACATCGCCTTCTGGTCAGTGTGCTGAGGTTGGGCTTGGTGACCTCAGAGGTCTTTTCCAACCTTTAGAGATTCTGTGCTTCAATGAAAAGGGAACTTCTTGTGACTTGTTGGCAGGTTGTCCTGGAGCCTGCTGTACACCATTTACATCGCGATAACGTCAAGTCTGCTGACAGCAATCACGATTGAAGAAGTCACCCAAGACTGCAGCTTTTCAGAAATATATTTCCTTTATTTTTTCTACGGCATTGCATCGGTAAGTCTGCTTTTCTGTTTTTAAAAGATGAGTGACTTTTTTCCATTTCCTAATTAAAACATCTAAAACTCAGACTCTAGGGCTGCAAGAATGTAACAGAAACTTCTCCATCACCTGACTTTCTTGTACGGCTTGCAGGCTGCTATATCGCTCCTGTAGATGACCCTAGATTTACCCACATTGTGGGTTCTTTTACCGTTTTTTGTTATTGTTGTTGGTTTATTTTTGCTTAATCACTAGCAGAAATGCATCCTGCTGACTCCTGGTTCTCTCTGCTGCAGATTCACTTCTGTTTCATGATCAGCTCCTTGTTAAAGCAGCCTCATATTACCAGTTTTGTGGGATTTTTCCTTCACATCGTCTTTGGTTCGCTGGGCTTCATGACACTGTTTGAACAAGTGCCACCATCTTTGGAATGGGTCTTTAACCTCTTCAGTCCTTACACCTTTACAGCTGGCATCTCAAAGGTATGCTCAAAACAAAGCCATTTCATCAGGAACGTTCAGCCTGCAGCACACACAGCTTCTGCCATCTGGCGTTGCATCTGCTCATCACTGTAGTGATGCAGTTGTGTCCCTACACCCTAAATGCTTTGCAGGAAGAAAACGTGACTCCAAAAAGTAGATGTTAGCTATTGGGCAGAACCTCAGCAGGAATTTT
This sequence comes from Chrysolophus pictus, assembly GCA_037305975.1. NCBI lineage: Eukaryota > Metazoa > Chordata > Aves > Galliformes > Phasianidae > Chrysolophus > Chrysolophus pictus. The sequence continues at coordinate 3,880,664 of CM074593.1, read as the reverse complement.
ACTAGCTGAACACACCATAAGTTTCCATCTCTGGAAAGCTGTTGCAGCAGTGAGATGTGGCTGGTGGGCACCCAGAGCTGCAGAGCAGCAATGTGTCCAGCTGCTGCCCCAGCCAACACCACAGGCATTGCACTGCTGCTGAGGAGATCTCTGCAAGAGTCCAAGTTCACTCTACTGAGACCCTACTGATGCTTCTGGTCTTTAAGTGACAGAAACAGTGCCACCATCACAAGTGGATGGGCTTCCTGGGAAGAAAAGGCCATGTGACACAGCTGTAGCTTGCATTCCGTATCTCCGGCTAAAGGAAGGGCTGCATCTGATTTGTGCTGTTTTGTTTTTGTTTTTTTTTCTGCCTAGATTGTAAAATTAGAAAAATATGGACCAACTGTTGCAGCGGAGTTGTACCCTTTCTTTAACCTATACAGCATGCTGATCCTGGACAGCATTCTGTATTTGCTGCTGGCCATCTACTTTGATAAGGTTTTGCCTGGTAAGTAGAAATATATGTGAAAAACAACATATTTCAATTTTCTTCTATCCTGTCCCCTCGTCGGGGGAGAGGTGCCAAAAGAGCAATGGGATAGAGCAGAGGAAGCCATTATCTGCATGGAAGAGAAGAAAGGCATTGCAGCATTGTGCAGGTCAGGTTGTGGTGCAGCATCTTAGCAGAAGTAGGCTGTGCCACGTTACACAAAGGGCTGCCAACTGGGTTTGCTGTCTTGCTCATGAAAAAAAAGATGTAGAAAGATCCTGTTTCCCAGCAGATGGCTGCATGCAGCTAACTAATTTGGCCTCCAAAGCAGACTCCAAAAGGAACCTGACAACTTCCACCATGGCTCTGTGCTGGTCTCTACGTCTGTTGCAGTGGGCTTGAAAGGATGTTCTGATGTTCAGGTGTTCTGGTAACCACTCAGGTTACTGTTGCCTACATGCATTTATAGATACAGATGAGTGAGCAGAAATAGCAAAAATTACCCATCCTTTTGCACTGTCCATATCCTCCTGCTGCTGCCCAAGAGCTGTTTGGACGTGGTGTTTACAGAAGCTGAGTTGTAGCAGTGTGGGGGCTGCATTTCACTCTGTTTGTTTCTATTTAGGCAAATATGGGGTGCCATACCCTCCCCTGTTCTTCCTGAGGCCATCGTATTGGCTGCAGCAGGGCAGCAAGTGCAGCATCCAGCCTGACTCCATCCCTGTCCCTGGCTGTGACACTGAGCCCATGCCTGAGGGCTTTGAGGGGAAGGAGGCCATCAGGTATGGAGAGCAGCAATGCACGGTGTGAGCACAGCCATAACGCTCTGGGGAAGGGCTTAGAACTTACCTGAAGTGATTCCTTCAGGTAGAGTTACAGAATCGTAGGGGTTGTAAGGGACCTCTGGGGATGCGCTCATCCAACCTTTGGTGCTGTTGGGCAAGTCCAGTGTGGGGAGGAGGCCAAAAAATGTTCTTCCCACCGTTTTCAAAGGTTACTTCCTTGCCAAAATGGTGTGACCCATTACTAATAGCTTGCTTACCTTTCATTTAGACTATACAACATTAGAAAAATGTACGAGAGGAAGGGCAAGAGAACCGAAGCTTTAAGAGGTAAGAGCTGGCTTAGTAATGGCTTTAATTTCATTTTTCACTGGCGATGAACCCAAGCTGTTTTGAAATGTATTGGATGTACCTGATTGTGCCTCCAGCACCGTTAAAATGCATTATGCAACAGTTATTCCTGCTGGGGTAAATTACTGGCAAATTTCTACAAGGTTGTTACCTTTTCCTTTTCACTCTGGGAAAATTACTGTTTATTGCTTTTTGCAATGGCAGAAATCTCCTTGAAAGCTGCGGGCTTGAGTCAAATCACCTCCCAACCTTCCCTGTGAAAATGTAAATTCATCCGGGCAAACACAAGTCATTTTTTGGGCCCTAGCTGGAAGCAGGGCTGTTGTCACTGGCTGGGCCTTGCTCCCCAAGCATTTGTGCATTTGCCAGCTGCAAGGTACACCAGTGGTTGGCAATGTCATAGCACAGCCATGAGATGTTTGCTAAATGCCTTTGTCTAACAAGAACTCCACGTCACACTGAAAACATCAGCGTGGTCTCAAAGGTTTATATTGAGTTAAGCACAAAACAAAAAGAAAACCCACAAAAAATCCCAAATGAGTCCTTTTTAAAAGGAAATGGGATGGCAAAGTCTCCCTAAACTGGAAAGGCTATGGGTTTTCCTCTTTCTGTGGGCTCTCTTTTGAGTCATGCTAAAATAAAAGGTTATGAACCTTGCAGAAAACAAGGTCAACGTTTTTCTTTAATTATTTACACGCAGCACATGTTTTCAGATCTGTGTCAGCAGCGATGGTGTCCCTCCATCAGACTCAGCAGTAAGCCACGGGCAGAAGTCTGTTAGCCTCGCACACTTCCACCCTAATAGTGCCATGTTTCTCTTTTAGGTTTGTCCTTCAACATTTATGAAGGTCAGATCACTGCATTACTTGGTCTCAGCGGGTCTGGAAAAACTGCCCTCTTGAACGTGCTCAGTGGATTTTCCAAGCTTTCAGCAGGTAATGAGTGGAGAAGAGGAGAAGCCCTCTTTTCAAGCATAAATATGCAAAAAACTAGTTTTTCCTTCAGTCCTTCAACCTGGCCTATTGTAAGAACAGATTGCTCCTTCAGCATGAACTTCATGGATTTTCTCCTGTGTGCAAGCACGTGTGGATGGTTATTTCTCCCTCTAGATGTTCTGATGTTTTCCATGAGCTGTGTATCTTTGGGAAATACATTTTATTTTGTTAGCTATACATTTCTATATATACTACGTATGACATTTGTTTCATTTATTCCTGTGTGTAGGTTCTGCAGTAATTTACAACTACAAGGTATCTGAAGTACAGGACATGGAAGGAATTCAGGCACTGGTTGGGATTTGCCCACAGTTAAATTTACATTTTGAAGCCTTAACAGTGAAGGAAAACTTGAGAATTTTTGCTCACATCAAAGGGATTCAGTGGAAAGAAGTAGAGCAAGAGGTAGGGATCACTGATCTCTATTGCACAGCATCTTGGACAACTTGGGCTACATTCATAGTACATTCTCACCAATAACCTGTTCTGCAGAAATTAGAACAGTTGTAATTTAGAGAAGTGTTTTTAATTCTTTCTTATCCTATTGTCCTGAGAGTCAGAATTCAGATTTGCAGTATTTTTCTCGCAGCAAATCCATTTAAAAACATGTAAGTATTAAATACAGAAGTTATGTTCTCCTGCACTGTGCACGAATTAGAATATGACCAGTTCCACATGTTCTTGTTTTCATGTGTTCCCAAGGCGCAGAAAGTCCTGGTACAGTTGGACCTCGCCAACCTTCAGGATGTCCACGCTGACTCTCTGAGTTGGGGACAAAAAAGAAAACTGTCTCTTGCAATTGCAATTTTAGGGGACCCCCAGGTAGGCACGAGTCCTACTGCACGCATACGACAGGCACGGTTTGGGTATGCAGACATTTGTATTCTTTTGCCCTTGTGCTCTGAAAGCCTGACTCACTCAGCTGCCAGAAGGAATGAGGAATCTAGGTGAATGAGAACCACGTTTTAAATGAAAATGGTAATCATATTCACATAGAAAGGGTAAAAATATTGAAAGGTCAATTAAAAATGACCAACATTTGAGGACGCATTGTGTTCTTTGGGTGAGAGGATGGAACATGGAACAAAGCATGGAACAAAGCCATGCCAACACAGTGGCTTGTATGCATGACGCCTGCTCTCACCTTGCAGGTGCTGCTCTTGGACGAGCCAATGGTGGGGCTGGATCCCTGCTCCAGGCACCACGTGTGGGAGCTGTTGGCGGAGCGCCGGGCTGGCCGTGTGACACTCATCTGTACACAGTCTGTGGAGGAGGCTGATGCTTGTGCTGGTGAGCCCAGACGTTCATTCTGCAGCGTGGAAACTGGGGATTCCCTACTTGGATCCCACCCTCGGGGTTCTGCTGTGATGCCATCTGCACTTGTTTGGGTTTTGTCCAAGAGCGACCACACAACTCTGCAGTTGAGCAAAGGGCTCAACCTCTCCCCAGCTGTCCTTCCAAGGCCTTGCTCATGCTCTGCATGAGGGTGAAGACTTCCATAGGCTTAGCACCCACCCCAATTAGTGACGTTTTTTGGGTTAATATCTTTCTCATTTCTTTATTTATCTTGAGCTGCATGGGGAATTTTCTGTAAACCTGTAAGAATGTATAAGCAGAAGACTAGTCTGGTTTTACTCCTCATGACTTCATTATAGAAGTATCTCTTGAGTTCTGAAGGAGCAGAGTTAAGGTCAGCCTACTGTGTTGTTGTAAATCCCCAGTAAATCTTTGTATTCCTACCTCCTCAGATCGGAAAGCTTTCCTTTCAAATGGGAGATTACAGTGTGTTGGCTCATCTCTGTACTTGAAGAGAAAATGGGGAATTGGCTATCACTTAAGGTAAAATCCTATCCTTTTTGGTCATCACTCTTTTTATGAAAAGCTTCTGGTTGATGTATTTTCCTCATAGAGTCTATGTCTCTATGGTGTTTCCATACAGAGAAATAAAAATCTTGACAATCCATTTTAGGAGTCTTTTGAGGCTGCCAAGTCTATCTTGCCTTGGATAGCAAGCTGCTTTTCTTTGGACCCAATCCTGAGAGCTCTGAGCATGCAGCTAAGATGACTTTGCAAACTCCTTCACAGCCAAAAGGGGACTAGAGTAGAATGAACAGCAGTTCCCACATGCTCTATGGTGCCAGAGTGACTTACGGTGGCTTTAATGTAAAGCTGCTTTTCATAGGATTTAAATTTCTGTGTTCTTGGTTAAGCAGTGCTGGCCAGGATCATTATTCTTAGCCTCAACTATTTATTGCATGCATGGTAAAACCAGGGGCACGGCAGATGCCTGTGGATAATTCCCACTGAAATGCTGCCTGGTTTTGGAGGTTTCCCTATGGCTTGAAGAATGACTGCTGGCTTTGTCTTTTTAATGGATGAAGCATGCATTGCTTTTTTTTACTTAATACTCTGGTAATCACTTTTTAATACAAACAGGATGTGCATAAATGATCAGTGTGACCCTGGGCTCGCATCGTCCCTGGTCAGGCGGTACATCCCCAATGCTGTGCTCAAAGGGCGGGACAGGGATGAGCTGTGTTACATGCTGCCTCTGGAAAACACCAAGAGTTTCCCAGGTAACAAAAGCCTGCTGTTGCATCGAGGTTGTAAGGGGATGCCAGATCAGAATGCGAAGGGAGCCCAGGTGTTGGGCTGAGCTGATTCACTTTGTCACGCAGATCTGCTCGGCCACCTCGACAACGGCCTCTTGCTGGGGGTTGTTCATTACGAGGTCAGCAGGACAACCCTGGCAGATGCTCTCCTGAAGCTGGAAGGCAAAGAAGACGCTGATCATAAAGGTAAGGCACTGATTCCTCTCTGCAAGATTAAGCATTTGCATTTTGTTTTCAGTTTAAAAAATATGCGTAAGTTTCTGCTGGATGTGATGTTTCATCGTTCCTGGCAGGTCAAGAGTTCCAGTTGTATAAAAGTTCAGATTTTCTTTGATAACAGCTAACTTCCCTGAGAAGTCTGAATGATTCAGACTTAATTTGCTACAGGCTTCTAAACACAAGGACTAAAGAACGATGTTGTAAAGGTTTTGCAGGAAATATCCTCCCCAGAGCAGGAGGTGGGAAGAGATAATCTAGTCAAGGGCAGTTCCCAAGGCCAGGGAAAAAGTACTGCATGTGTGGTCACACAAGCTCGGGTTCAGCTGCTCTCAATTCACCAACATAAATTAATTCTGATTACAGAATGGTCCTTTTCTCTGCCATATTGTCTTCTCTGACTAAAACAGAAGCACTCCTATTCAGAACAGAAAACCCTTGTTTATTGCTTGTGCTTAAAACACGTGCTTTGGAAGCTCATTGTGGATAATGGTGTTTGTCATGCAGAAAACCTGAAGGAGAGTGACCAGAACTTCCTGGGCTTTTCTGAACCAGCACACATAGCAGCAAGTGGCATGGAGCTCTGGAGGCAGCAGGTCCTTGCTGTGGCCAGAGTTCGTTTCTACAGACTGAGGCATGATGGAAAGCTTCTCCGGTCCTTGTAAGCACTGAGCCCTGCAGCCCCCATACTGACTTAGGGCTTTGCAGAGGTTTTGTCATTCCCTGGGTCGACTGAGGGAAAGCTTAAAAACTCCTATAGCGGTTTGGAAGCTGAGAAGTAGGTGTCGGTTGTGTAAAAAGTTGGAGTGATAAAAACAGAACTTCCTGATAGAGCTCTGAATTGTTTAAGTATATTCCCCAGCTTTAAATTTCTTCTTGATTTTGCTACATGAATCACACCAGTGCTTGATGGTGCAGTTCCCTGGAGCCACTCATGGTCTGTTTTTCCGTCTAGATTGCTGATCTTTGGAGTATTTATCAGCCAGATGCTCATGTTTTTCCTTGGTTTTAATCTATGGAACAAATCCATCTCAGAACTGACAGCCAGCAAGTATTTTCTTCCCGCTCAGCCTCCCACTCAAACTCAAAGCAAGTCAACAAATCTTCTCGTCTTCAACGACACAGGTGAAGAAGAAGACATGATGCTGATTGGTATTCTGCATTACTTTGAGTGCTCTTGGGGCTGATAGGGCGTCTCTGCCTTCTGTTTTCTGCATGGTCCTTTATACGTCCGTGGCTTTGGGGGGTGTTTTGTTTTGAGTGGACACAAATCCAATTTTAGTGGTGATTAATGAGTAGCTGATATGTAAAAGAACAATGGATCAGCTAATTTTTTTTAAAAAAGACAATATATGAACTAGGGAAACGTGCTGTCTTTAACAAGTTTCGTTCAAATAGGAAAGAAAAACAGAGGAAATAGAAATTGATTCAGATTCTAAATGAGTATTTTAGCATTACTCTGTTTTGCAAGCAGGAGTTTGTCTATAAAAAACTGACTGTATTAAAAACCTAATTCTAATTTGTGTTCTTGATGTTAATTCAGGATCAGAAATAGAGGATTTCATTGCTGCTTTGAAGATTCAAAATATAATGCCAGAAATAACTCTTGAGAAAAACATCACAAGCCTGCCACAACATAATGGAGCTATAAAGATATCCCTGGAAGGCAAGGTGAAGGATGTTATTTTCTTCTTTCATCCTGTATACGTCAATAGGATTCTCTGAAATATGTTTACATGGGATGCGGTGAAATAGACCAGCCAAAGGAGAAAATTTATGTGACACATTAAATATTATCAGTAATCCTGTTTGTGAGAAGCCAGGATCATGGCAATCTTTGGAGAAAAGTATTAATGCAAGTCATCTCTGCTTTTCTCCCCAGGTCGTTATTTTCATCCATTGCTTTGCTCGCGGTACCTGTAGTACACAGCCACGTCTCTAATAAAACTGATTGCACTTTTCATTGCTTTTCTCCAAAACTCTCCAGGCTCATGCAGGCACAAAGGTAACATCTTTTCCTCTCGTACTTTCAGCACCGCCACTACACGCTCATGTGCGGCGCAGAGCCCATCAACTGCTTCCCTGTGCTCATCAACACCCTCAGCAACACCTTCCTGAGGCTCTTCAATTCCACTGCACAGATCCGTATCTGGAGCCATCCCTTCTATAGAGTGAGCATCCTGCCAAATTAGTGTTCGAAATTGCTTGAAATGGCCAAAGTGATGAGAGTTAGAAGGGGAAAGACTAGCTGGGCCACAGTGTCTCCGGGGATTGGTTGGAGTCAGTGCTCCACTCAATGGGCACATTAAATATTGGGGCCATTTGCTGAGGATTTCTACCTTATAAGGTAGAAATTATAAGGTTTCTTATAAGGTTTCGGTACTGTATGACATTCAAGCTTGTGCTATGCGTCAGTAGGGTAGGAATACAGCAGCAGTATTTTCAGTTTCCTTCAGCATCAAAAATGTGTTCCTATCCTCAACAGTTTACAGCAATTCCAATACCTCCTGCAAATTTTAAGTTGGTAAATGCTTTGTTTATTGTTTTGTGTTCTTCAGCACAAAGGGATTACTGTAATTACATAATTGTCCTATGGCTCATTTGTGTATTTGGCCATACTATGAATGTCAACCTTGCTAATTTTCTCTGGACAGCTATTGATTATGATTTCTGAATTTCTCTTCCGTAGGCAGAAAACTCAGAACTAGGCCGTGGTATTTTTTTTCTCAGTGTTGCTTACATGCTGATCTGGGCTGCTGGTTTGCCTCCTCAATTTGCAGTGAGCAGCGTGGAGGATTACAAGGTAAAAGGCATGCACTGAAAGTCTATGGTCTTGCACAAGGAGAAATGAATGGAAACACAATGTCCCTGTAGAGACGAATAGTTGAACTATCTGGGTGTTTCATGAATAAAAAGACTTGGGAGTCAGAAAGATTTTTTTTCATTTTCCCTTGAGAATGATATGCTTTTTAGCAACAGTTGGACTAAGATGGAATTGAAGGAATTTGGAAGAGAGAGGAAGGCTCAGCTGGGAAGGAGGAGCAAAGGAGAAGGATGAGGAGGAGTGGGAATGGCATTTAGCACTCTGCTGAATCTCCTCCTTCTCCCCTTTCCATCACAGATAAAGGCTCGTGCCCAGCTGCAGGTCTCAGGGCTCTTTCCCTCGGCATACTGGTGTGGGCAGGCACTGGTGGACGTCCCACTCTTCTGGGCCCTGATGTGCCTCATGTTCATAGTCGTGCTGCTCTTCAACCGCGTCTGCCCCATGGAGGCTTTCATCATCCTGCCCATGGTGCGAAAATCCCCCTCCCTCATCCCACACCGTGTGACCACAGTTGGTTGATCCCGATGTATTCAGTAATTTAACCAAACAAAACTGCTGTAAGCAGGATTTGGTGTATCCACATCGATTTCCTTGTCAGTGACATCCTTTTCTCTTTAGATTCTTAGTGCCATTGGTTACGGAGTTTCTCTCATCTTCCTCGTCTATTTGATTGCCTTTATGTTTCGCAAGGGTCGAACCAATCGTTACCTGTGGTCTTTTGTCTTCATTCTGGTAAGAGGAGGGAATCTTCACTCTGTAACATTTGATGATACGTCTTGCCATTTGAGGTTTCACTTTGAATGTATTAAAATTCAACAGAATAACCCAAATCAGTAACAAGCAGCCTAGTTTTTAGTAAGGGGATGCATAAATATTGGAAACACTTTTTCTACTTTATTCCAGGTGAACTTCACTCTCTATATGTTCAGTAACAGCTATGTTTTCTTCTACATCTTCTCCACTTTGATGCCCCCATATCCGCTCTTGGGCTGGTTGATTTTCTCTACAAGAGTAAGTGCATGTGCCAGTAGAATCAAAAGTTGTTCCCAACTGCCCAGAAGATAAAGGCAAAGAAAATGGGATAAGAAAAGCTCTGGGCTAGGGAGTGGGGGAAGAGATCAAGAAAATTTGATTTATTGATCCTTTACTTGATTGGAAGGTCAGTCCCTACATCCCACACATCTGCACTGAGGTACACTGTGCTCTAACTGACTGATTTTTTTCTTTTTTTCTTGTAGCACCTAGCATTTTTTTCCAGTAGTAATCTTCATGATACATGGAGTAACATCTTGGTTGCTGTCTTTGCAGTAAGGAACAATTTGATGATAATTATTTTGGAATAGATGCTTGTTCTGACTTACGTTGAGTTTGCAAAGGTCTTGCTATTAATAGATTGTGGGTTATGTGGTGGAACTTTCACCCTGAATGTTGTTGGGGGGTACATCGAAGTAACCATGGGCTTGTCTCATGGGACTCCCACATGCTGCAACATGTGGGAAAATGGTAGGGAATTAAGTGGACTTCAGGAAATAAGTGAAAGATGTTATTAATTAATCAGCCTAATGCTGCATCTTCAAAAGAAAGATGTGATTTCAGATCCTGTAGGATGCCTCCAAGATTCTGTTAAGGTGCAGATTATCTGAACCAAAACTGCAGCAGTGTAAAGTCAGGGCTGTTGCAAATGATCTGCATTCAAGATGAAATCATATGGTTCTTTCCAATAGCTGAAGTAAACTGTGGGGCCACGCATCCCTTTATAAGTAAAACTAATTGTGTTGTTACCTTTCTCCATGCAAACCTAACTCACTATTATCTTCCAGCCTTACATCCACAGTGTGTTCTTTGGGTTTCTGCTGTGCTGCTTGGAGATACGACAGAGAGAAGCAGTTGCAGAACGTGATCCCATCTTCAGGTGCGTACTGGGTGCACTGGGAGCAGCTGGTATGCCACTCATAAGCAGGCTGTGCCAGATAGGACCCGCCTGCCTCACCCTGATGGCAGTGGAACGGGATGAGTAAGGTCCAAAGTATTTTGCAAAGTGTGTGCAAAGCCCACATTTTCAGTTTTAACCAGTTTAGGGGAGGAAATTGAGAATGGAGGGAGGAAATTTTTATTCCTTTAGGTCATTATGGGTCTGAGGCTTAATTTGCTCCGTTTCCTTGAGCGTGTCTCCAGACAAACACCCACCCAGTGTGTTGCAATAGAAGGTCAACTGAACCAGTGGCCTAGAAAGAATAGCAAATGTGATCTGAGCTCTTTTGGTTACGTTTAATTGCTGAGCTTTCAGGACATTTCACTGTAGCTGTCTACATTAATAGTTAAACATTGAAATCCAACATTTTACCTCCTTCCCAAAAGCATCTGTAGAGTTCTCTGCAGGACAGAGTTGTCCTAAAGTTCCATCAGACCAAGGTCTTCTGCTAACCACTTGCCTGTCACCAGAAGTGTGGGACAGACTTCCCAAGTCACATGGGAGAAGACTAGTAATAGTGTTTGGTTGTCAAATATAAACGAATGGGACTCAGGTAGTGGTTGGATGCTGAAATAGCTCCAAAATCCCGTCCAGTGTGTTTATTTGGCCAGGTAATTGGCATGTGTAGAGTGCGGGACTGGTCAATATTACTGGTGAAACACAAGCTGAAGTTGACCTTTATTTTCTCATGTGTGCTAGTGCAATTGTTTTTCTTCCCCTGCAAATAAATATTTGAACAATTGTAATCTGTGGCATAAATTCAAATAAACTGTGCCGAGTATTGCATTGGTGCTGCCCATGGAACAAACTTGTAAGACTCTGTAAACTTGAGCATTTCCAGAAGGGCTGCGTGGTGACCCCATCCCTGCCTGCAGGATCCAACGGAGCAGAGCCCTCCCACCCCAGAACAACGACCCACCAGGGCAGGAGCCCCCCGAGGTGCAGGCAGAACGGGAGCGGGCACGGAGTGCAGCGAGCTCCCTGCAGCCTGAGGTGAGCTGGGCACATGGTTTCTTCAAGCGGTAATACTTATTGGTGAGAGCACATGAGATGTTTCGTGAGAGTTTCTATTCCTGCTTGGTCTGTTTGCAGGAGTCAGTTGTCGTTGTCAATGGTCTGCGCAAGGAGTACGAAGACAAGAGAGCCTGTTCCATCTTTAAGAAAAGGAAGAAAGTCGCCGTCAAAAATCTTTCATTTTGCGTTAAAAAAGGTTTGAGTACCTTGCTGTGCCTTCCCACAAACAGAAAAGGTCAACTGGAAACTTTGTTTTTGTTAGAATTCCCTCATGCGCTGCTAAACCCAATGCAGGCAGCACTGCAGATGGAACTAGATGATCGTTAATGTTCCTTCCAACCCAAGCCATTCTATGATTCCATCGTCTGCCAATCAAGCAGAGTTTCAATTTACTGGAATAATTTAACGAATGCCATTTAATGAATACATTCTTATACTGTATTTTGAGGGATTGCGTGGCACCCAGAGGACAAGGTCTTAATAACAATTATCACCATTAATGTTTCTTGCACATTTGTTCCAGGAGAGGTGTTGGGTCTGTTAGGACCCAGTGGAGCTGGAAAGAGCACAACTATACGCATGATTTCTGGAGACGTAGCAGTGACTGCTGGGGAGGTAGGAGGCTCCTTTGGGGCAGCAGGGAGTAGCTTTGATGCTTTCCTAAGTGAAGGATGTTGTAAGAGAAGCTGGCATTGCAGCCCTTAATTCAGGGGATTTTTGTGCATGCAACTCTGCACATGGACAGAAGTAAGAAGGAAGAGTTGATGCATGCAGAGCACGTTCTACTTTCATCAAAATCAATGTTAAAGTCTTAAGGGTTTGAGCTACACAAAATCTTCAATCTCGATTTGAAATCCATCTTGATATTTCCCAAGCACTGCAAGAAATGTTGACATGTTAAAAAGGAATAATGCTCTATGAAAAGCCTTGCAAAACCAGGAAATTGAAAACGAATGTGAGCAGGGTTGAGCCAGTAACAGCCCATCACTTAATTATGCACACAATGATTAATGACATATGCTGGGGGGGAAATACCATTGCTATTACAGATTCGGGGTTGAGTATTTGAAAGAGAGAAGTGTTACTGGGAGATGATGGTTTCACATTGGTGCTATTCCCCACACTCTGATGGTAGTAAACACCATTTGGCTTTGCACAACCAGCACTCTGGGTGAGGAGAAGCTGTGGTAGATGGGGGTGGTCACAGGAATGATAGTCAGTTCCTTTTCCTTGAGGACCACATTGCTTCCCTGCAGTGCAGGGGAAAACACTGGCGTTTCCAAAGGGCTCGCTGCTTTCCCATAGCTGAGCACTGTCTCTGCAGGTGCTGCTGCAGGGCTGCAGGGCCGTGGTGCTGGGCTGCTGCCCACAGGAGGACCCGCTGTGGCCGGACCTCACCGTGCTCCAGCATCTGGAAGCCTATGCTGCCGTGCGAGGGGTGAGGGGAGAGGATGCAGCTGTGCTCATCAGCCGGTACGCAGCCAAAGGATTCTTGTTTCCTCTCTCTGGAGGTATTGGACAGGAAAAGGGCTTTCTGCTAACAGAGTTGGTTGGCACGAGGAAGAGAAAGCACCTTACTTCTTGCATTAGCTGCATTTACCGTCTTAAATTTCTGTAACAAATCTGTAAATTAGGATTAGAATCATTAAGTAACCCCCAGTGATGCACATCAGCCAAAGGCTGCTTGTCAGCCCCTGGTTCCTTGGCACCTCTGGCTGTAGCATCAGCACACAGGGATGGTCATGTCAACATTTTTCCTTTCTATCCCCACAGTGTAGCCAAGGCCTTGGACCTCCAGAAGTGTTTAAAAACCCCAGCAAGGAGGCTGTCTGCTGGAGAAGCCAGGAAGGTTTGTGTTAGGTTTCTGCTTGAGCAGAACCTGCTTTTCTTGCTTTGAGTGTGATGCACACGTTCTAGCTCAGGAGCACATTGGGCGAGAGCAGAACACACTCCTGGGTGTTGTAAAATTTCATTTTTGTTTGTTTCACAACGTAGCAATTTTCTTCTTGAATGAAATTCGATCTTGAATTACAATTTCTGGAAACCCAGTGTGCTGATGGCAGATCCCAAGGCTTTGGAGGGAGCGGGTGCCTGGCATGGCATGGTTCCATCAATAGCTTTTCAATTCTGGCAGATCCTCCACTCCCTCCTCTCTCCACATTGTGCACTAAATAAATGTGAACCACAATTAGATTGACGAAGGCGATCACCTCTTCATGCCCCATGGTTTGCATCTGCCTGTAGGCAGGATGGAGAATATCTTTCATTGGCAGATGTGTGTGTTTTGGTAAAGCTTATTTTGGGAGATTAAAATGTTAAGTCAGAACACCTGAGGTCTGTTTACTGAATCCCTGTTCCACTGCTTTTTGTAATCAAAAGCTTCAGCTTCTATAATATTGACATAGGTTAAAACATATGAGATGACTCACTATCTTCAGTGCATTAGTGCAGCTTAAACGCTGACCTGGCTATGTGTCTTTCCCATTCCAGCTGTGTTTTGCACTGAGCATCCTGGGAAGCCCAACGGTGATGCTTTGGGATGAGCCATCGGCGGGCATGGACGTGGCAGGGCAGCGCTGTCTGTGGTGAGCAGTCCCTGGTTGTAGGAATGGCTGGGCAAGGAAGGGCTCCTTGGTGGATGCAGTCATCTGCGTTACCCCAACGCACAGGGGTTGGATACCACTCACCAGATTCCTCACCAGGCAGGCAGTAAACCTTTGCCAACCTTTGTATTGAATCTTAACCAAAAAAACATCTGAGCAGACTCCATCTGAAACCGTGCATTTGGCAGAAAAGATAAAAATCTCCTTTCCTTCAGAGCATGAGATAAAAATAGAGGTAGTCCTTCCCCTCCATCATTCAGGCTTAGTGTTTTGCTGTCATTTTTCTATGACAGTTTTACCTGGAACTGTAAAATCTGAATGGTTCTTGATGCGACGAATTGCAGTTAGCTTCCACTTGTCATCTCCAAGCAGGACAGATGAAACCTTTTAAATAACGATGGACTTATTATTTCATAGGATCATGAAATCGGTAAGGTTGCAAAATCACAGACTGACATAATGGCCAGGGTTGGAAGGATCATGAATCTCCAACCCCCCTGCCACATGCAGAGCCACCAACCTCCCCATTTAATACTAGACCAAAAAAAAGATCGCTAAGATCACCAAGCCCAACCATCACCCCATCCCCACCATGCCCACTGACCGTGTCCCTCAAAATCTAGTTATTCCTTGGCCGTTCTGCGTTGATTTTATTATTCCTCTGGCTGTTCCATGAGGTAATCTTGATCTCTCTGTTCCCAGGAAAGCAATCCAGGCTGCTGTGAGGAGCAAGGAGTGTGCAGCCGTGCTCAGCACGCACTGCCTGGAGGAGGCAGCGATGTGCGACCGCGTGGCTGTGCTGGTGGCGGGGCAGCTGCGGTGAGCACTGGTGTAGCAACACGCAACATTGGTTCTCAGTCTTTATTTACATTTATTTATTAAGACAGAGGTCTCGTGGTTTGTCCCAGGCGTGTAATGGACACCGTTTTCTGAGGACACAGCCTTTATAGCAGCGTAGTGTAATTAGTAAGATGAATAAGAGGATGTATATCTGCTGCTTCTATTCTGTGATTGCTTTATTTGCTGCTTAGGATGGTTTGAGTGCTGTTTTTCCTCCTCTACAGGTACATCGGTTCCCCTGAGGAGCTGAGAAGGAAGTTTGGCACGAGTTACATCCTGGAAGTCAAACCAAAGGACGTGGGGCAAAGCGATGCTCTCCATAGTGAAATTCTGCACCTCTTCCCTGGTGCAGCTCGGCAAAAAAGGTCCTGGATACATGCTGGGATGCACTGACCCTGCCCAGTCATTCATCCAAGAATGCAGGAATCCTACAAGCACACCTAAACCATGGTGCTGAGTCTCACCATGATGATGGGTTTGCTTTCTATTACTTTTTCAGGATTTCTTCTTTGCTCACCTACAAGATACCAGTGGAAGACGTACTACCTCTGTCCCAGGCTTTCTCCAAGCTAGAAGCAGGTACGAGGAAATAAATAAATCAGTATGAAGATCACTTTCAAATTGTTTGTATGGATTTGTATTTAAGGATGTCTTCTCTATTGATCTGCAGCTAAACAGAATTTCAGGCTTGAGGAGTACAGCTTATCTTTGCACACTTTGCAACAGGTATGTTGGTTTAGAATGGAAACGTCAGGAATGTTCCTGAAAGCGAGATGATGTTCTATGGCCAGAAAGCTATCTCAAAAAAGTTCAAATCCTGCTGTTAATTTTGAAATAACTTCCAGAAATGACAAACTGATCAAACCCATACTGATCTCTTAGAGAAAAGTGTTGATTGAATCATTTGTGTGTGAGAAAGCTGCATGTGTAGGAAATGTATTTCACAGAGTAGTACAGGAAATGACATATGCCTTGTTGGGAAAAAATATATATAGGCAGGAAGTAAAAACGGTGTGTACAGAAAACAAAACCATCCCATGAGCAGCGTTAGTACCATCAGTCCTTGGCCATAATGGGGCTGTTTCCCCTGCGGTGCCTTGCAGGTGTTCATGGACTTCGGTGGGGACCTGGAGGAGCCCGACCTGGAGGCAGCAGCCGAAGGGGCTTCAGAGCAGTGGTTGCTCCAGCCCTGAGCCCTGGGAGACAGGAAGGAATATTTTCAGCGTCTTCAGTGTTACCAACGTGTTGGATTGGGGACTGGGACTCACATACCTGCATCGTATCACGTGGAGCTCAGCAGACGCCCTGCAAAGAAAAGAAAAGAGAATTATTATTGTAATAAATAAAGCCTTTATCCTTTAGCAATTGGTGCCTGCCATCCATCTATATGACTAGATGACTGAATCCATTGTGCTGAGCCATAATTTCGCTGGGCTGTATTGCTGATCTTAAGGCAAACCAGGGGTTTCCTTGAAGGAACTCCTCTACAACCTCAGGGAGGGCTCTTAAGCCTCCCCAGCTCATGGACACCAGAACTTTGGCTTCCTTGGGCCTGAGTCCTGTCTCTTGGCTGGTGTCACACAGCCAACAAGTGTGGTGCTTTCCATAGAGTTTTTGACCCAAAATCAGTGTCCCAGCCACCCTGATCCATCTCTGGCCTCTGCTGCATGGAGAGAGGAAAGGATGCCAGTGCTTGAGTGCTTCTGCAAGCTCCTGGTGCTTGGGATAACCTGGAGGCAGATGTGGGGAAAGCAGCTCTTCTAGCCAAAGCACCTGTGTCTGACAGTGTGTTGATGGGGAGGTGGGCTGGGCACCTGGATAGCACCCAGTTCTGCTGCTCAGTTAAGAGTAGGGGTAGGCAGCAGCAGATGCCTTCTCTTGATCACCTGCTTGTCAAGGCTGGCTCTAATGAGAAGATCATCATAACAGAAGTTTCCTCTTCATTCGAGTCATAGGGTGTTTCTCCATATTACCAATTGTTCTGTTTCCCTGCTCCACCAGCAGTTGGGACTGGAGATTTGGGTGATGAGGTAGCATTGTTATGAAAGACACATCTGTGAGACCCTCACCTATGCCATGAGCTCCCTGGGCCACTTGGATGCTGTGCAGTGAAATGGGTACAAGGGACATGGATGAAGCAGGTGCGGATGATGCAGGTGAGTTATGCAGACACAGGATGCAAATGACTGCCCTTACTCAGCCATGGGCTGCTCATGGTGGGGAAACTTCCCAGTTGGGCCACTTCACACTCTCCCAAGAGCTGCTTTCCATATGGATCTCCATCCACCTCAGAAGGAGATGAGCAGGGATGTCCTTGCTTGAGAGTCACTGAGACCTACTTCTCGTCATTTCCCCACTCTTTGCAAGGAGATGTAATGGCATACTCTGCGTCCTCCTTTACAACACCTCGAAGCGTATCTGGGTCCGGTTGTAAAACACGTGAATGTCATTTAAACACTAAAGCAGAGGGAGCATCCCTGCTTCTGTGCCATCCCAGCTCCTGCATCCCACCGCCGCCACGGGGCAGACGAGTTCCGCAGCTCAGCCCCAGCCAGGACAAAAGCAAAGCGTGCCCGCTGTCAGTCCCAGTTGATTTAGACGTTTGCAAGAGGCTTTATAATGCAAAGGGCTGTTCCCATCCAGGTGGCAGCACTTCGCTGCTCTTCCTACACCGGGACTCGGTGCGTTGAGTTTGCAAAGAAAACCGATGTCGGGAAACGGGCGACCTTCCCTCCTGCAGCAGTGTGCTGGGGTAGCTCAGTTGAATTCTCTGTGCTGAGAAGCATAAGGATTTGCCAGATAAAGGATATGCATACGGCTTATTGTTGGGCTGAATTTTCCTCTCTTGGCCGAGACTCAAGAATTTCCTGAGTAACCTTTTCTTTTTTTTTTCTTTTTTCTTTTTTTTTTTTTTTTTTCCAGTAAAATCTGCCTGGACAACTCCACAACAATATGCTCTGTTTGCTTTTTATAACGTAAATAAATCTGAAGCTCTGCCAAAGAGGAAGGGGGGGAAGTGAGGGATCGCATGAGGAATGCCTTTTGGCAGAAATATCCACGTGAAGGAGTGGTTGTGTGAAGAGAAGGGCTCCGAGCAGCACTGCAACCACTGGCCAGAATCTCCCCGGCAGCCCCACGTCCAGAGGTGCATTGCACAGAGTGAGCTTTGGATCCCTGTCAAACCCTCCCATTAAGGTAAGGCTCAAGCATTCTTCTTTAAACAAGAGAAAAACAGTATTTCAGAGAGATGAAAGCACTCAGTGATCAAGCATAAGTAATGTTGGGTGAACACGGATGTAGGAAGATGGGTCAATGGGTGTCTTGGAACAGGCTCAGTTAAGGTTGGGATTAAACTTATTGGCACTGTAAGCATAACAGAGGCATTTTAACCTCTGTTTGATATAGAGCAAATGGAGCTCTGTTTGCAGCAGAGGTGTATTTCTGGCAGTTCCTTTTGCTAGGAGAACGTGGTACAGTTCAGCTACGTTTAGTATTTTAAGGCATCCAACACACACAGGAGCAGAGTAAGCTAAAGATGGAACGAAAAAAAAGAAAATTGTCTTTCACTCTTACAAATTACCACTGAGGTTGACTGGGACGAGGCAGAGCTGGGGGTGGTGGGGAGGGGACACTTGGGACATCTGCAGCGGGACCTGGTGGCCAGCTCTTCTTCCCACTGCAATCTCCTGGGTGTGAAGCTGGAACTCTGGCTGTGGGTCAACTTGTCCAAGTGTTGGTTGGCTTCACCATCTCAAGGAAGCCCAGAGATCATCATAACAAGCTAAATTCATATTTTTATATGCTTTGTGAAGGCTTCTGAAGGACAAGAATCCATTCAGAGTGTGATGGTCAAATAGCAGATTCCCATCCCTACTCTCCCGTAGTGTCCCACAGAGGTAATACAGTTTGTTGCAGCTTTTTGAGTGTTTGGTGTCATTGTGTCACCCCAGCAGAGCGTGGCCATTCCTTGGGCTGGGCAATCACATCCCTGAAATTGGCTGATATCAAGCATCCATGTGCGTGAAGTGGAGAATAATAAGAGAGGTGATAATGTGAATATAAATATTTGAAGAAGATAAGCTGCACCTTGACTGTCAGCACTGTGAGGCATCATTCCCCAAAGTGTATTAGGAGCTTTGGAAGGGTTTGTTTTCTATGTGCTCTTGGAGCTCCACCTGAGAATTTGCATACAGAAGATCAAGAAACCATTGTCTGGAAGTATACTTGAGCAGCAGAGCAGTTTGGCTGTGGGAGTTTGGTTTCCCTTTCACATTTGGGTGCTTTGTCCTTTCGCTCACTTCAGTTACCCATGACTATTTTCCTGATGGTTGACATGGACACATCTTATCTGCAGTGCT
Source organism: Chrysolophus pictus (assembly GCA_037305975.1). Taxonomy (NCBI): domain Eukaryota; kingdom Metazoa; phylum Chordata; class Aves; order Galliformes; family Phasianidae; genus Chrysolophus; species Chrysolophus pictus. The sequence goes on along the minus strand of CM074593.1, from coordinate 3,861,625 downwards.
CCTCTGACAATGCACGCTACGCCTTGCTTCTTTAAGGCTCAACACGAGTGTTGGTTGTCATCCAGGAAACAATCACTGTTCTGCTTTGACCACAGATTTGAGGATGTTGCGAGATCTTATGGAGTAACCCACCACTGCACACTCATGGTTGCTTTTTCTCTCTTGCTCCCCATGAGGAGCTCTGACAACGCAGCTCTCTGAAAGCACTTCCAAGAATTTGTTCTCTCGTAGCTCCCAGTTGCCTTCAGTTGACTCTGTTTTCTGTCTGAGCTCAGCTTGTACCGTGGCCAAGAGTTTCTCAACACTTGGTGTGAAGCCTAGAGCACGCTAAAATCACATGTAACTAGAATCTGTTGATTTTACTTAACTATATTTTTGTCACTTCTTGGATATTCAGGCCACCCAAACCAATTAGGTCATGCAGTCTGATTTCCCTTTTGTATTATCGAGTTAACTCCTCCCAGCCTTACCATGCTAAAGCATGGAAGAAATCCAGATTATAATTGGTGTCACAGTGCTGAGCTGCAAGGATGAGGAACACACTGATGACAATGATGGCCTCTGGTGCAGGACAGAGTCAGGGACCGAATGGCTTCAGCCCCTTCTCAGAAAAAAGAAAGAGTGTTTCTGGCAGACAAGCATATGCCGTGCAAATAAAAACAGTCACTGATGTTTTAGCATTGCTGTATCTGAAAGCAATTAATTTATTCTTTTTCTCTAGGTAGAAAGATGAGGAGACTTCAGAGAAATCTGAGTGTGTTCCAGCAAACTAAAGTTCTCTTGTGGAAAAACGTGCTTATCAAATGGAGGATGAAAATGCAGAGTTTTCAGGTAGGTTAAAAAAAAAAAAACACAACATGAAGTGGCCTCTGAAGATGGTTTAATCGCTGCCTTCCTCTATACCTCCACCTCTTTCTGTAGTGGTAAAGTCCATTTCAAAAGCTCAGTTTGTACCACGGCCAAGAGTTGCTCCAACACTTGGTGTGAAGCCTGCAGCACATTAATATTACACGTATCTAGATTTTGGGGACTTTGGCTGATCATGTTGTCGTCGACTCTTGGATATTCAGGCCACCCAAGCCAATCGGGACTGACTGGGAATGAACACATTTACCTTTCCATCCAGTATAATTCTCTTTTGGATGACATGGAAGAGCACAGCTGGGTTCTCCATGAGGAGGTTTGCACAACACAACGACCCCGTTAGTCAGTCACAGACCAAGAAACCAATGCAACTCAGTGCCTCGTTTACCCTGATCAAACAGAGATGCTCCTCTACTGCTCTACCACTAAATCCCCTTTTCTACTCCCCTCACCTAGGAGTGGATGCTGTCTCTGCTCTTCCTGCCACTGATGTTCATAGTGAGCAGCTTCATGATGCACACCCCTTACCCCGAGGTGCCACACAGCCAGCTGGGGCAGCTGGATGATCCTGCCTACAATGCCACCGGAGTTACCATTGCTTTCACACCCGTCACTGCAGCCACCAGGCACATAATGAACACAGTGGCCTCAAAGTCTGTGATGACAGGTATGATTTATCTTTTAAATGCTTGGCTTTGGTGTTATTCAACCTTTTATACACACGTTTGTGTTTGAGATGGTTTGAGATTGGGCTTGAAGATCTTAGAGGTCTTTTCCAACCTTCACGATTCTATTATTCTGTGATTTTGTACCTTAAAACTCTACCTGGCCTGATGTTCACTGTGTAGTGAATAATACCAGAGTCACATCCGTTCACTTATTTCCAGGTACACTTCTCAGTGTGAAGTATGTAGAGAGGCCACAGGTGTGCCCTGTCCAGTAATGAGAACTTGAGAGGGCAGGTGCAACCTCAGTAAAGCAAGATCTACACCCACAGCTCGTGTCTTGCAGTGCAACAGAAACTCATTGCAATATTTCATCTTTTAAACCCCAGGGATAAAACTGGAGGCACTGGACACCGAGAGAGCCTTGGAGGAAGCCTGGATTTTGAATAAAGAGATCATAGGAGTTGTATTTAAAAACAACTTCTCCTATCACCTCCGGTTTTCTGCTGAGAACATGATTTTTCCAAATGAAAACCTGGAATACATAGGTACCCAGCTGTTTTCTGAAGCTGTTTGATGCTCTTATTAAAATGTTTTGGTTTTTTTTTTACGCTATTGGTTCCTGCAGAGGATCTTAATCTTGTTTTCCTCTTCTATTACATCAGTTGTGTATGTATGAGTGATGCCCTTTTTCTCCATCCCTGCAGATACCTGTTACAATTACTCAAATCACTACTGTGAGAGCCCCAAGTACTGGTACCAAGGTTTCCTGTCCCTGCAGTCCAGCATTGATGCTGCTATTATAGAGGTAAATCAGTTATGAACCACAGTACACGTCCTTTTAAAAGATACACATCTTTCTATCTAGGAAAGACAAATTTTTCTGTGACAATCACAAGGGATGAGCTTGTCAGAAAACCTCTCCAGAAAAAGCAAATACCGCCTGAGTATTATTGGCAGTGACAGCAGCGACTTGGATAGGATCAGCAGTTTCCTGCAGAAGAAGTTAGGTTTCGATTTCATTTTGAAGAGCTGTGCTAACTTTTGTTTCTCTTCAAAATTGCATTTGTTCCTGAAGGCTGGGAACCAAACGCAACACCATTGCTTGGTTTAGTGTATTTCCCAGGTGTCACGGAAAAGGCAATTCTTGGGTAGCACAAACAGCTGCTGGGTGTGTTGGCTTTGATAGATGATGGAGGGAGTCCAACTGAGCCCTTCGCATTAGACTTTATTGCATTACTCCCTGATGTCTATAAAGCTGCATTAAAAAGTAATATTAAAAAGGCATTCTATGTCAGATGAATTGGGAGATTCATTGGACAGCCACAACTCACTGTAGAAAATAAACTGAATGTTTATATTTTGACTTTGAATTCCTTTAGGTGGTGGCAAATCATTCTGTTTGGGAAGAAATGAGAACAATTGCTGGTGTGCGTGCGAAGTCCCGGAGTGTCATCTCCTCAATTACATTAGAGTACAGTTATTTCATGATTACTGTTGTGATGTGCTTCTCTTCATTCATGTACTTCTTATCTGTGAATGTTGTAAGAGAAAAGAAGAAGCTCAAAGTACTGATGAAGTTGATGGGGCTACACGATATGGCATTTTGGTGAGTTCTGGGCACTTTCGTAATATGTTAATAAATTAAATGGGTTTCTGACTACTCTAAGGACAAACCAAAAGGGCTGAACATGGCCATTCCTCTTTGGGAATTTCCTGAAGTGGGCCATGCTCTCTGCTCTGCATAAGATATGGTTGGGTTCGTCCTGGGAAACAGATGATGCTTTAATTAAAACTGGTTCTGCCATCTAAATGACTTTGCAACAACATTACACAGCCATATAACACTAGCTCTCCACTTCCAGGCTCTCCTGGAGCCTGCTGTATGCCATCTATGTGCTGATCCTGTCCTGCCTGCTGACTGCCCTGGTGGTGCAGGAAAGTTTCTACACCAGCAGCTTCTCTGCCATCCTACTGCTGTTTTTCCTGTATGGCCTCGCATGCGTAAGTCGGATTTGAGAGACAGATTTTCTCACTGCATGGTTTATTGATGTTTTGATGAGCATAACCATTGCTCCAGAGGCATGAGCACTGTGGTCAGGGTCGTATTTGTGTTTGGTCACACGAAGTGAAAAAACTGAGTGGGTTCCCTGCCTCAGTGAGTAGTTTCAGTTGTAGGCTGGCTATAACAGACCTGATTGAAACTCAGGTCTACCCACTGAGAAAGGACTTTTGTCATATTTTATTACACAGACCCAGCTCACCAGAGGTCTATTTGCCTGGCAAGAGGCATTATTGCTGGTTAAGGATACTTATCTCCTCCAGAGCTTGAAGGACATTTCTGTTCTTACAGATCCACCTGGTCTTCATGCTCTGCTCCCTCCTGAGAACATCCAAACTTGTGGGCTCCCTGGGGTTCCTCATCACCTTTCTCTTCGGCTGCCTGAGCCTCTCAGTGCTGATAGAAAACCTTCCAGGACCTTTGAAGTGGTTTCTCAGCCTCTTTTGTCCTTTTGCGTTCAATGTTGGCATTGCGAAGGTATGGGGCATCATCTCAACAGAGTCAGTGGGTCAATGGAATAGAAGGTTTGGGGATTAACAAAGTTAACAGCATCCATGATTTGATGTCACTTGCATAATTTTTCAGCATGAAAATCCTTCTACTTCACCCTTTGTTTCAGATTTTTAGTTTGGAAAGATATGGAATAGGTTTCTCTTTTTCTAACATCATGGAGGAATCATACTTTTTACTTTCAACCTACATTATCCTGACCTTTGACTCGGTCTTGTACATGCTGTTAGCTGTCTACTTCGACAAAGTTCTGCAGGGTAAGTGTGGCTTATACTTACAGCTGTACTTTCCTCCCTTTTACTTTTGAATTATATGTATTGTGTGTGATAGCTCCTCACAGAAATGATGGGCTTCTCCCTTGCCTGCATCAACCAAAATAGATTTTGGACTGAAAAAGAAAATATTACACTTCTGAGGGACTTTTCTACCCCTGACATGTTCTGGTAATTCCCAGATCAAAGGCAGTGAAGTATTTAGTATTTTGTTTTCCCTTCTGTTTTTACTTACACTGTCATTGAACTGTTCATGAGAAAAATAGGGTTATTTTATGATGGGAACTATATTAAATTATTATATAAATGATGAAATTCATTGGAAATTGCCTTGAAGCCACCTTCTTGTGCTACTTAACCCAACTCCTGTGCACACTGATGAAAATTCCCCAAGCTTTTAATGGGACAAAGCACCAATTTCGAGGCAGACAGGTAGTTTGCAGAAGTATTTACCATAGGATGGCATTCTGATGGTGCCTTCAGTTAACGACACACCATCTTTTACACTGTCATGCCAGGTAAATACGGCATCCCAGCCCCACCACTTTTCTGCCTGAAGCCCTCGTATTGGATGCGGAGCAGGAGGGGCTTTCCTGGGGAAGGACACAGAGGTGCTGGGAGCCTTGAGGAGCCCCCAGGGGACGACGTGGAGCCGGTGCCCCTCGAGTTCAGGGGGAAGGAGGCCATCAGGTTGGAACTGAGGATTGTGCTGTTTGGTAGCTTGGGTCAACGCTCCTGCTGGCACCATTCTGCCATCAGTTCTGTTTCCATCTTCACGTGGTTTTGTTTTGCAGAGAAACATTAGAGTAAAATGTTGATGAGATAAATAGATAATTCAGGTCACTAATGGTGAAATCCCCATAAACTCTCTGCTGTTTACTTTGCCACGGACTTTGGTAAATTGCCATTGCAGACAACAAGGAGAACCTGGAGGGCAGCCTGTTGCAAAGGGGCCGCCTGTTGCAATAGGGCTGACTTTGTCTTTGCAAGGCTTGGTGCCTCGTTAGCATGTGCCAGGTAGAAATGTCCACATCTGTATACAGGATACTCAAACTCACACTTCACATTCCATTTCTGTCATTTTGAATTCAGACCCATAAGAATAAGAAAGGACACCTAAGTGCACTTACAAGAATTCTGAAATAACATCTGCCTTTCCTTCCTTTTCAGACTCCACAATATTAAAAAAACATACAAAAAGAAAGACAAGAAGACAGAAGCCCTGAGAGGTATGAAAGCTGTGATATTAATTTCTGCTGAAGGTGAAGATTCACAGCTCTGCAAATATTTCAGATGATCAAAGAAAGAAAACAGTACTTGCACTGCTTGAAAAATTGTCTAAAATATTGATGCAACTGATTACTACTTTATTCAGTTTACATCCGTTGATTTTCCATTCCTCCAAAAAGTAAAGAGAATAAGAAAGCTTTTTTATGTCTTTTCAGCTAATTCCAGAGTGGCTTCTTCTGCCTTCAGTTTTAGTTTTGTAGAAGATTTCCTCAATTTTCCTTAATGGACTTCTGACTAATTACTGCTACTTAGTTCTTGTGCTTCTGGACCTGCCTTGCCTTTGACAATGAACAGAGTGAAGTAAAACCTCATTTTTTTGCCCCAGATTTGGTGTTGTTTGTGTTCTAGGTTTGTCTTTAGATATTTATGAGGGTCAAATCACTGCCTTGCTTGGTCACAGTGGAGCTGGAAAGACAACACTGTTAAATGTGCTCAGCGGGCTGACTTTGCCTTCTGAAGGTAGGATGGGACTGGTAAGGTGGGATGAGTGAGCTTCAAAGCTGCAAAGCCCAGCTTGTTCTCTGTCATCACATTTGTATTTGTACAAACAGGCTCTGCAACCATCTATGACTACAAGCTATCAGAGATAGGAGATAGGGAAGAGATCAGAGAGATGGTCGGTGTTTGCCCACAGTTCGATACACAGTTCGAAGTCCTAACAGTGAAAGAAAATTTGCAAACCTTTGCAGAGATCAAGGGCATCAAATCCAAAGAGGTAGAGCGGGAGGTAAGTGCAAGTTCCCCTGTAATGTGAGCCTGGGGCCTTGGTGCACCCAAAGCAAGCCAACATAGCCTTAGAAATCACTTATTTGGTCCCAGCCACACCTCTTTTGTGGTTCACAGAGGACAGACAGCTGGTTCTGGGAATGGGCTTTCTTGTGCTTTTTGTAGGTGCAAAACATTTTGGAACTGCTGGACATCAGTAGTGTGCAAGACACTCAAGCTGAGAAATTGAGTGGTGGGCAAAAAAGGAAGTTATCCATTGGGATAGCCATGCTTGGGAACCCACAGGTAAAGCAGCTCTGTAATATACAGAATATTCAGTAATTTTAATGTGGCCATCGTTATTCCAGAAAGATGGTAAATTCTTTACCTTAATTTTGCACATCTAGTTTAAAGCAGAGTGCCCTGAGCAGTGCCCAGAGTGGTTGCTCCTGCACACCAGATGGCCTTGTCTCCAGGACCTGAGGCTCTCAGGGAACACCAACCCCACAAGCCGTGCAACCATTCCTTCAGTGGGGAACATCTGCTCTCATCCCATGTGCAGGTGCTGCTCCTGGATGAGCCGACGGCGGGGCTGGATCCTCTTTCCCGGCACCAGGTGTGGAGTCTCCTTAAGGAGCACAGAGCTGGCCGGGTGATCCTCTTCAGTACCCAGTTCATGGATGAGGCTGACATCCTTGCGGGTAGGCAGAGGCTCAGCATCCCTGCAGAGCATCCCTGCATCTGGAAGTCCTTTTCTGGGCCAATGTACCTGTGATGAAAATCTGGATCATGGGATCTGCCCCCAGAAAAATACAAAATACCACTGAACTGCCCATGGGAGGTCCAGATGTAGGAAAAAAAGATTAAATCACTGCTCAACAGTTTATAATCTTCTTGTGCTTTTTTTTTCTCTTTAGACCGCAAGGCTTTTATCTCACGTGGGAGGCTGAAGTGTGTTGGCTCCTCTTTGTTCTTGAAGAATAAGTGGGGGATCGGCTATCACTTAAGGTATGCACTTCAGCTGTACCGACCAGTGTCTGGGAATAGGCATGAATCCACTAAGATGAGCTAAATTCACATTCAGTTAAAGTAGCCAAAGATGTAATTTACTCCAGAGTAAGCAATGAAATACAATTTGATGCATCCTAGCAAATACAGTCTTGCTTCCATTTCATTTGCTGTTTGTTTAGTTTTCAATATTGACCATTTGCTTTTTCCTTTCAATTGAACAGAATCCATGTCAGTGATTCTTGTGATGTAGAGAACGTGACATCTCTGGTTAAGCAGTACATCCCCGGAGTCATGCTCTCAGGACATGGTCAATACGAGCTGAGATATAAACTGCCATTAGAAAACGTGAATAAATTCCCAGGTAAAGTTTATGAAAATAATTCAGAATTGTCCATAGAAAAGGAAAACTGAAATATATGTGGGGAAAGAGAAATGAGGAACTTCTGCAAGGATCTCATGAAGACTACTAAATCGTTACATGCAATGTCCACTACCCCATACCTGCTGCAGCAGTTGTGGCCATCAGTCTGGCAGTTCCATAGCCTTGCTGCCTGAAATGTTGATGCTAAGCAGAAAAACCTGCCCATGGCAGGAGGTTGGCACTAGGTCCCTCCCAACCCAACCCGTTCTTTGATTCTGTGATTCATTCTATGAAATTTTCACTGAACTGCGAATCTGGCAGTTTGGGGTTCCCTCCAAACCCCCTGCTTGCTGGCAGTTATTGCTTTGCTGTTTTCCCCATGACTGGAGATACCCCCCTCTGGTTGACTTCACCTCTCCAAAGTCTGGTCCATAGTCATGCTTGCGTTTGACACCTTGGTGGCACTGACCATACCTCTGTCACACAGATCTGTTCAGGGGCCTCGACAGCTGCTCTGACCTGGGAATCATCAATTATGGAGTTAGTATGACAACCCTGGAGGATGTCTTCCTGAGACTGGAAGAAGATGCAGTGGACCACGAAGGTACAATTGTGGCTGTCAACACACAGCCCTCAGCCAAGACAACAGCTGCTTTACAACCACCCCAACATCGCAGTGTAGAAGCTGGTTTCAGACATAACAGCATGTGGAAAACTCTCTGCAGATAAGTGTGTCCCTGGGGAGCGGGCAGAAGGAGGAGCACGGAGCACAGAGGAGATGGAGTCAGGCTCCCTGCTGCTCTCAGACACTGGGAGGGTGACAGTCAGCTGCTGGGCACTCTGGAGGCAGCAGGTTTCTGCCGTGGCATGGGTGCGCTTGCTAAAGCTCAAGAGCTCAGTGAAGAACCTCCTCTCCATGTGAGTATAAAAGGGATGCTCTTGTGTAGACCTGGAGCTGGGGGCAGTCACAGGAGGGGGATGATCCTCACAGCCCTGTTCAGATGAGCATTTGGAGTAACTGGTATCAGGTCTTGGCTATGAATGATCTTGACAATCTGCACTCAGAGAAGAGAAAAGCAGCTTATTTTCCATTGCTGGTAAATATTAAATCTGCCTCAAACACAAATGCCTCTCCTCCCTTCCTCCCTTCTTCCCTTCCTCCCTTTTTCCCTTTTTCCCTTCCTCCCTTACTCTTCTTTACAATTTTGATACTCGATATCTTCTGTGCATTTTCATTCCTACACTGAGTAAATTACACAAAGGAAATCCATTTACTTTCTGAACGTTTAGGAACAATTTTATTTCAGATGTGGAAAGAAGTTTTAAAATGAATTAATACGTACAGTCCGAGGAAGGAAAATATTGCTTTCAGACTTCCATTTAAATTATTATTTTTTTAATACTTCTTTAATGTTGTTGGTATCTGAAGTCATTTGACCCCACTGGTCTTCAGTCTGCCATGCTGACATTTCCAGATGGGACACAAGAAATGGAGGGGACATGCTGAGATAGTCTATCATTCCCAATACGTACTCACAATCTGTAAAATTTCTCTTTTCAAAGTGTTCATTCATCTCTCTCTCCATGCAGTTTGCTGCTCTACGTGGTTTTCCTGCTCCCCCTGATTTTACAGCTGTCACTGATAACTGTCTGGGAGAGCATGAGTGCCTGGGAGCTGTGCACGTCGCGGTACTTCCTGCCCCTGCGGACCAGGGCTCATGCTGACACCACCAACCTGCTGGTGCTCAACAGCACGGGTGAGCTGGGCTCCTCATGATTTAATGGGCTGTAAATGAAGCCTGATGATGCTTCAGTAGATGATATCCTAATGCAATGACATGGAAAGAGATCGGAAGGTGGGATGGGAGGGGATCCCGTTCCTCCCCTGCCTCAAGACCTGTCCTCCACCCAAATGGTTTCTGCTCTTTCAGAATTAATCCTGATCAGATTAACAGTCTCCTTCCAGAAATCTACCTTTGACATTCCTTTGAGTGGATGCTGTTTCGTGTTATTTTGCCAGAGAATGATACTGTTGGCTTTGTCAGACCATCATCAGGAGAATACATTTGCAACTCAGTGAAGGAATAAAAGGGGGAGAAAAAGCAATGTTTCAGTCACTGAAACTGTCATCCATTAATATCACTAGAATTACTGTGCAGTGATCCAATCCATACGTGCTGTCTGGCTTTCACGGTCATTAGACTTTCTCTGGTTACGTTCAGTGGTCGTGGATTCAAAAAAAGAAACCATCAAAGCTTCTTTTGTTTCTCACTATTATGATTTCTCTGCTTTTGGCTTTCGCATCAGGCTCAGGCATTGAGGACTTTATCCACGCCCTTGAGAGCCAAGATCTCGCAGTGGAAATTACAAACAAGGAAAATATCACAGAGGAGCTGAAATACAATGGGGCCATTAAAGTATCTCGTGAAGGCCAGGTGAGGACTTTTGCTCCCATCCTCACATTTCTTCCTAACAATGCACTAATTAAACACGGTTCCTCCTTCAGCTATACTGAACCTTTATCGGACATACTGAACCTTTAGGGATAAAGATTAGTGTTTTAGCCAGTAACCCATGTGCTAGAGGAGACCTTACGATCATGTTCCTCCACTTGGATGATCCTTGAGGTCCCTCCCAACTCAAGCCATTCGATGATTCTATTTGTGCAGCACAATTATACAGATTTTCTCTGTGCTGTTTGCACAAAAGGCAAAAGCGACATGTATTATTTTAGGCCCGAATTCTCCTGGCCAAGAATTTTCATCCTGGTTTCTTGCTCTCTGAAGAGATACAGGTTTACCATCTTTTGCCACATGGAGGCCATCAACTGCTTCCCAGTGCTTGTGAACATCATCAGCAATGCTCTGCTGAGAGCTTTCAATTCCACCGCACACATCCGGATCTGGAGCCATCCTTTCTTCTCTGTAAGTGTCACAGTCTGAGAGACACTTCAAGTTCTTTTATACTGCAAGAAATGCTATGAACTTATGCTAAATGCTAAGAGCTGTAGCACCTAGCCATTGGACTGTAGATGTTTTCTACAAATGTTTTGTTCTTCTGTTTTCAGATAGATAATCCACAATACTGGGATTCCTTTGTCTCTTTCTACCTTATCTACATGCTGCTGCTATTCCCAGGTTTCCCTCCTCACTTTGCAATGGGCTATCTGCAGGACTACAAGGTAAATTCATTGAAATGCAGCAAATCCTATATGAGCAGAAGAGTCACAACTGTATTGCCATGAGGCCATGTGAGTGTGGCATCTTGAGGCTTTTCTCTGTACGGCCAGCTTTGCAGCCAGCATATACAGCTAAAAGACAAAAAACATTGGATTTTAATACCAATATTACAAATACTGCAATACTGAAATAGATTTTTATGAGCTTTATTAGCTTTTCACTTCCCAGAGCTGTTCCTATGGCCAACACATTCCTTCCCAGACAGGAGCTCATGCCCAGCTGCGGATCTCAGGGCTCTTCCCCTCGGCCTACTGGTGTGGGCAGGCACTGGTGGATGTCCCATTCTGCTGGCTCCTTCTCATCTCCATGTTTGGATTACAGTTTGCAATTAGCAACAGAGTGTCTGGAACCTTCAGCAATTTCTTCTTGCTGGTGAGTCCTGTTCTAGTGAATGCTGGTTTGCTAAAGGGGGATTTGGGTAATACTTTCAGCAAGAGGAGGGCTAGCTGAGACAGCAGCAATGTTTAGAGAGGCAGCATTTTGGAGAATATCCCCACAGAATCATGCAGGAGCACAACAGGACTTCAGCAGTTCATTGTAGCAGGCAGGAAGAAAATATGTGGGTACAGCCAATGCTGGCATATCTCCTGGTCCCCAGATCCTTACTGCTTTTCTCCTCGTTTCACCTCTTATAATGTGAGTTTTCCCAGCTGGAAAAGGAAGGCAATAAATCCTACCTTAATACACTGCTGTACACTAAGCAGTCAAATTGTGGTAATTTCTGAATGTCCTGATCTTAATGAATGACTACATAAACTGAACCACATTGTTGTATATAGGTTTCTGGTTGTTGACGTGACTCCATTTTCTCTAATAAAAGCACTTTTCTCTGCAGATCATGAATGTTTTTGGCTATGGAGTTTCTATCATTTTCTTAATCTATTTTATCTCCTTCTTCTTTCGGAAAGGATGGAACTGTGATTTTTGGTCTTTTATCCTAATAGTGGTAAGCATATAGCTTGATAATGCAATATGGGGTTTACAGAAATGTATTTTGAGTTCTTAAAGACAACCTAGAGGTCAAAACACCAATTATAGATCCAGGACATAGATAAGGGCATGTGTTTTATAACAAAAAATTCAATAGAAATCACTGTCACCTTGTTCCGCTCTCTGCCTCCCCCCCTCTGTTTTCCCCCAGCCCTTCACTCCCACAGTTCTGGAAATAAGGATGCTTTTCACAGTTTGGGTCAATCCTTACAAGCCCTGCCTTTCTTTCTCTCTTCCCCAAAGTCTTGCTCAAGTTAAAGTTTCAAAACACAAAACAATGGGGAATTTGTGCTCCATTCCCTTATTCTGTGTAGATCAGATGGGATAGTGTGAAGTGGGATGGGAACAGAACGGGATCCCATACTGCTTCTTTCTGACCAAAGCAGCACTGTGTGTGGGGAGGAGTTTCCCCATATGACCCAAACCAGCAGCAGAGATAGATGAGGACCTCCTGTACCCTCATCCTTTCTTGTCTTTATGTTTCTTGTCCATCTTGAACAGCTGAATAACCCTCCTGTTTCATTTGTAGGTATGCATTGTTACTTTTATTATCAGCAGAGTCATGGATTACGCACTAGAACTCGAAATCTCGCTCTATCTCCTGTCTCTGCTGATCCCCCTGTACCCGCCCTTGGGCCTCATGCTCAACATTGAGCAGGTAAATGGCTGTACTGGCATCTGTTGGGTAATCATTTCACACCAGGTGGAATTTCTCCATCCGTCCATTATTGCTATGGGCTGCTTCTTGTTCACATGGGCTGTGACTGTGGGTTAGGTAAGCAACCATAGTTCTTCCCATGCAAAGTCAAGCACTTGGCTTGAACAATCATATAAGATTGCACAGCTGACTTTGCATGAAAACTGAGTGAGAGTTATGGATACTCCCAAAGCGTTTTACTGCACATCAGCTGGGAGTGGGCATGGAAAGAGAGCAGGGAATGTAAAAAACCCTCCAGCTACATGCAAAGCCATTTATGTGCCAGAAGGGAATTAGGAGAGAAGTTCAACCAAAAAAGGACCCCTGCTCTGCCTCATCCCCCTCTCTCCAGCCTCTCCTCTATTGGGCCCCAGAGGAGAGAGATGTTTTCCTCTGACAAACCACCACCTCCAAAAAAGAGCCTGATGCATCTACTGAGTGCTACAGCATTTTCTGGAGTAGGACTGGAGTACCCAAAGTGAACAGCATATGGCAAATGTTTTGGATAAATTAGAAGCTTTTGTGCATACTTGATGTATTTGTTATTTGTATTTAAACCCTTTAACACTACCCAGCATTATATAAAAGAATTGCAGGTCTTCACTGTGTATTTTTTTTACTCCTATAGATTTTTATTCAAGACGCCGACTTCACTGAAGGCTTCCCAAAAAACAACGTAGTCATAGCTGTCTTTGCAGTAAGAAAACGTTTAAGAATAATTTTATTTAGGAACGTGTGCCTTCCAAGTTGTATTCTCAGTAAGCGAGTTCATCTTCCAGAGAAGGAGGATCTTGGGGACGTGGATGACAGATTACCCACCTGTGTAAAAATAGTTTTGTTCCTTTGAAATGGGGAAGGGAATAAGTCTAGGTAGCTTGATGCTTCTGCATTGGTGTTTTCTGCAGTTCTGGTGAATGATAGCAGAGTTCGCAGCCTTCAGGATTACCCTGCATTTAGATGGCAACTAACTTTAATTTCACACACTGTGTTTTCCCCCCCACGTAGTTTGTAACTCTGCCACCATCTTTTCAGCTTCAGCCACAGCAGAATGGAAGGCAAGTCTGTCAGTGTGGCAACCTCTTTTTTTCAGCCTTACATCCATTTTGTGGTTTTCGTTTTCCTCCTTCGTTATTTGGAGATAAAATATGGAAGGCCAGTTCTGAGAAAGGACCCAATATTTAGGTTCGTATAAACACACACACCACGGGCACTTCTAGCATACTGCTTTTCTTGGAAGACAACAACTTGACCAAATGCTAAGATTAACCTGTTGGATTTGTAGAATTTCCCCAAGAAAAGAGAACAGCCATCAGCATCCCGAGGAGCCCGAAGAGGAAGATGAGGATGTTAAAGCTGAAAGAGAAGCAGTGAAAAATGCCATAGCAGCTCCAAGCCAGGAGGAGGTAAGGCCGAGCATGGTTCTTCTTCCTTTGCTTTATATCAGTAATAAGATTGTTGGCTTAGAAAAAAATCACCAAGATTAATAAGGGCAAGTGAATGCTCTGGCTGCATTATTCATTCCTCAATGGAAAAACCCAGCTCTCAAGTGGACAGAGCGGGTCCCATCAGGATAAAGAAGAAACATTTTAAGTGGAAAATGGACAATGTTCCGTGGCATCTCAAATTCTCAAATCTTTTAAAGTTTTTTCCTTTTAAAATGCAAAAATATTACAGAAGGATGAATGCTATTCAGTATAATGACTGATCTTTCTTCCTCCTCCTTTTTTTCAGAAATCAGTTATTATTGTCAATAATCTCTACAAGGAATATAAAATTAAGAAAGCTGGTTCCGTTTTTAGGAAGAAGAAGAAAATAGCCACCAAAAATATTTCCTTCTGTGTTAAAAAAGGTGAGAACTGGAACTGTTTTACTCTGACCATACCCAGAGAGCTAATCCTCTGCAGGGTCTGAGCCGTGACACCAAGGTGGAATCCATTTCCTCCATGCTTAAGGCACATCCACTGTATGGTTGGTGAGATAATGAATACCACAGACACATCCAATCAGTTACCTTTGACTCTCCACCATCCAAAATTACATTACTTCCTCTACAGCAGTCACTTCAGCAGCAGCTTCTGGAAGCAATGCTCAGACTTACATCACTGCATCAGCTACAGAGTTGAAAAGTCATTTATGGCCTCTCTGATCATATATTCATACATGTGTATAATTGTATGTGATCTTTGATGTTAGCATACTTTCTTTTAAGGTTTTTTTTTTTTTTTATGAGACTGCCTGGTATCTCAGCTGAACGGTGGGCCTTACTAAGAAATGCTGTGTACTGATTTCAGGAGAAGTGTTAGGACTCCTGGGGCCCAACGGAGCTGGTAAAAGCACGGTCATCAATATGATAGCTGGGGAGACAACGCTGACAGCTGGGCAGGTAGGAGGCTGCTGGAGGGAAGGGATAGATATGTGCTAAAAATGCAGAGCTTCTGCTCAGCTAAGTTTTTCTTCAAAGTAATATTAGGGATTAACCAGACACATTGTCCTATTGAACTATGTATTAATAAAAATGATGGTGAGCTGCTGCTAACTCTAACCACCATGTGCATCTATGCTAACTCACCATGATTATATTCAGGAGCCATGTATCTGAGGGTTGCAAAACCAATCCCTCACCCTCAAGTTTCTTCCCCTAAAGCCCTGTGAAGCCCATAGTTTCCCTCCAAACCTTCCACCCTTGGCTGTGCACATGTGAAACACAGCGTGATCATGCAGGTGCTGCTGAGGAGCCGTGATGCCACACTGTGCTGGACACAAGACCATGCGTTTGCCTACCTGGGGCACTGCCCACAGGAGGACCCTCTATGGCCAGACCTCACCGTGCACGAGCATCTGAAGGTCTACGCTGCTGTAAAGGGTGTGCACAAGGAGGACATTGCCACTGCCATCAACAGGTATGGGGTGAGGGTGGTCCTGGGGTCAGTCAAGGGTTTATTCCACATCGTAGGGCGTAGCGAGGAGATGTGAATGTCAGAACCCTCTGTGAGCAAGAAGATGCCTTGGAATAAACTCAGGAAGCAAATCTGTAAAAGGGATTTTGTACTAAATGCTGTGATTGAGTGAGTGGGTTAAGGAAAGCTCCGGTTTGCCTAAGTGCATTTGGTGGGGATGGATTTACCACTAACATCCCTTAAAGTACATTACCCATAGGAAGCATTTCTAAAATCTCTGATTTTATTGTTTGGCATTGCAAGGAAGGTGCTTACATAGTACCTACTCAGCAGGCACAGAAGATGGAGTGGATCTATAATGCTGTTGTCACAAGTGACAGTTTTTAGAATAGATTTTGAGGTCTGTTCAGTACACTTTAGTTAAGTGGTGATGTGTTGGCATGGGCTGCCCAGGTTGTGGGGGGAATCAGCATTCCTGAAGGTGTTCAGAACTGTGGAAACATGGCATTTGAGGATATGGTCAGTGGGCATACTGGGGTGGGTTGGGGTTGGACTTGGGGATGTTAGAGGTCTTTTCCAGGCTGAATGGCTCCATAAGCATTCACTTATGTTTTTATAACACAATTTACTGAAATCAAACAGTAGCCGAGAGTCAGGGATAAGAAAGTTCCTTTTTCTTATTCTTTTGGGAACTTCTGATTAGAGTACTGTGTCAGAGAATAACAACTTCTTTTTCCCCCTTTCTTTCTCTTTCTCACAGAATAGTGAATGCTCTGGAGCTTCAAGACTATTTAAAAAAGCCAACCAGAAAACTACCTGCTGGGATAACCAGAAAGGTGCATTTTTTTTTCCTTCTTTTTCCTATAATGAGCACTATAATGTTCATAGCATGAATGAAAAATGTCCTCTGGGAGCAGTGGGACCTACCTGTGCTCCCAACCACCTGGGAGAGCATCACATTGCACCTTCCAAGTCCCTGTCTCCTATCAATCACAAGTTTGATGCGTTCATAAAGAATGCAGTGCTGCCTGCAGCTCCTTGAAGACACAGTGCTGAGGCTGTAGAAGGTCTGACCCCAACCTCTCTCCCTGCCATAGCTGTGCTTCGCTGTGTGCATGCTGGGCAACCCTTCGGTCCTGCTGCTGGATGAGCCATCGACTGGCATGGACCCCAAAGGACAGCGCTGCATTTGGTGAGCAGGACCCCAGGCTGCTGCGTGGTGAAGGGCTGGAAACCAGGAGTGGATGTGTAGGGTTGGTTAAAGAGCATTCTATCCTATCTGTAGTTGATGCCGCTCGCATAATTTTTAACAAAACCTGTTTTCTTGGTTCTCCTTACCCAAAGTGTTAAGAAGTCCTCCTTGTTGCAAACATTAATAATTTTAGGGGTTAGAGGGGCAAAGCTTCGATAAAAAGCGCCTGGTATTTCTAGGTAGTGTTGGCTCCTTTTTTTAACTTCTGTGTCCTCAGGAAAATGATTCGTGCTGCCCTGAAAACCCAGGAGACAGGTGCCGTGCTGACCACACACTACATGGAGGAGGCAGAGGCGGTGTGTGACCGCGTGGCCATGCTGGTGGCTGGGCAGCTACAGTGGGTATTAACGGGACTAGGATAGGGTTTATCCCCCAGCCTCACCCTGGGCTTTGTGAAGTGATCCCCGTAACAGTGGGATTTGGGAAGGAGCAGACATCAGTGGGTTCTCACTGACTTTATTCTTCTTGACTCACCTGCAGGTGCATTGGCTCCATTCAGTACCTAAAGAACAAGTTTGGCAAAGGCTATGTGCTGGAAATTAAAGTCAAAGACCCAGAGACCACTGATCTTCTCCATGCTGAGATTTTGAGGATTTTCCCAAGCGCTGCCCGTCAGGAGAGGTAACTACAAAATAAGGAATGAACAGTGGCTTCACTATTACATCATCTCTAAAAGCCTGACCAGTGGGATGGCCAAATACAGGATCTCTGCTACTGAGAGATCTACGTGCCATAGCCCCAGTGAGGTGATCTAACTCAGTAATGCCACCAAGTCCAGCCCTGCTGCTATCCCCACAGTAAAACATCCATAAGTCCAGCTCATACTGTAACAAACTTCTGAATGCTGAATTACAATCTAGAGTAAGAACCCCCTTTTCTTCTTGTTCTTCCAGGTTCCCCTCTCTGCTCGTCTACAAGGTCCCAATGGAAGATGCACTGCCCCTATCTCAGTCTTTCTCCAAGCTAGAGGAAGGTAAGAGCAAAGCAAGATGACTGTTTGAAAAGGTGAAACACCAGCACATAGTCTTCAACTCGATTTCCATTCCTCCACAGCCAAACAAAACTTCAACCTCGAGGAGTACAGCTTCTCTTTGAATACTTTGGCTCAGGTACGTGACCTCAAGGTGTGAGCAAAACCACAGTGAGGTCTGGGCCAGGAGCAGGAGGCAAGAAACTGCCCTGGGGGGCTGGTAAGGGATTCTCTGCCAGGAAAATGGTGGCAAATGGTGGAGTTTAATTTGCTTTGGTTTAGTTTTGCCACTGTTGAGAAGCAGCATGGTCAGGACAACCCAGGCAGTGTGTTGCCACCCAAGACAAGCACATTGCACATAGGGACAGATGGATGGCCCTGATGACACCCAGTCCCAGCCACTGCGGTCACTGTTTGTACAAGGCTGGTAGCAAAGCATTGCAGTGTGTGCCAATCCCTCCATGAGTACAAACCATCCCATGGATATACCTATGAGCAGAATTCTCAGCTACCATGCCTGTGTTCCCCTCATAGAGCTACTTCATGTACCTGTGAGAGGTGTTACAGAGCTGCACCTCCTGCAAAGGTGCATCACGGAATCTAGGGAGGGCCCAAAAAATAATCAGAACTTTACATTGTCCATTTAGGTCTTTTTGGAACTCTCCAGAGAGCAGGAGAAGGATAATTTTGATCTCACTTTGGATGGTCCTTTTGAATGGAAACAACTTCAGCAGGAGGATAGTTAAAGGTCTCTGATGCTCATTTACACATTACTCTGTATTAGCCTAAGTGATGTGATAACTGCACATATCTACTACCATTATCAGCGTACCAGGAATAGGATCAGGCTCTGCCCCTCTGGAGAGGATCAGTCAAGGGCTGCACGCTGATGCAGAAGGCATTTCACCAGGACTCCATGAGTGCCTACATTGAGCTTTGTCCCAAGAGAGTCTCCAACAACTGCTTGTAGAATCTGTACCTGCACCAGTGGGAGCCGCCATCAAGCAGAGCAGGTTGGAGCAGAGAGACCAGGAGGGATTGCAGAGAGGTGTGTCCTACCCCGTCTCCGAGGACAAGGCTTTGCTTGGTGGATCTGGGTGCATCAGCAAGTCTGGGCACACTGCTCATCTCCTCAGTTCATCTCCCACACACATGGAACTATGAGATGCCTTTAAACAATCTTATTAAAGTTTACCCTCTATTTTTATATCCTTCAATAAATGTCTGTGTAGAACACATGGTTATGCCCTCACGTTATACCTGTGCTTATTTACAACAGCAAAAACCCCTTCAGAAAACATGAAGCCTAACTTTCCTCTATAACATACACTGGTGGCTGTGTTGCAGTCTCTGCCCATAGACATCATGCAGTCAGCTCCAAAACATGCTCTGGCAGCCAGAGAAACACTCATTCAGAGATTATTTCCCTGCTGCTTGCACAATGGTTTTACTCCCACCTCTGGGAAATGAGATAGGAGAAGCCCCAGACACTTGAGTCACCTGCTTGTGCACTCAGTTCCAGAGAAAGTAAACTCAGGGAAAGAGAAGAGCTCCATTCAGTGTGCTGAGGATATCTGCAGCAGTCTGGAATTCAGGGCTGTGCAAGCCATGGCCACTTTGATATCACAGCCATTTATGCAATACATTAGGGATGTGGTTAGCAGGCACAGTGGGTGGATGGTTGGACTGGGTGATAGATATATTTCCCAACCTCAGTGATTCTATACACTGCTGCTCCTCTCTGTGTTCCTGCCCCTATATGCAGACCTTTGCTTCTTTAACAAGGTAAAGACCCCCAGAGTGCTCTGAGTCTGCCTGGCGGGAGCTGGAGACAGGGAAGGGTGATAGGGACAGTGCCATCACCAGCACGAGACTGAGATTCCCAGGACCTGGGCCACAGCCAGCGCTGGGAGAAAGGAGTTCTGTGCCCTGCACAAAAGAAGAATGGACAAAAGTGCTCAAAAAGTTCATGAGCACTTGGCTTTGCTGTTTAAGGGGGAAAAGAAAGAAAAAAAAAAAAAAAAAAAAAAAACCAAGAGTAAGATTTTCTGGAAGCTATCAGGCTTTGTGAACGTTCCCTGCAGAGGTCACCCTCCCACCATCCCTTCCCTGAGAGGCTGGGGGGGAAATGCCCCCTCATTGCTGCCATCGCTCTGCTGCTGCTGCAGTGCAGGTGGGGCGTTTCAGCATGCAACCTGCCTCCCTCCAGCAAGCAGTCCCCTGCTTGTGCACTGCCTGCTCCCTTGTGCAATGCAGATTCGCATTTATTTTTAGGTTTAATAATGCCTTCTTTATACTTCTTCCAATTTTCCCTGCTGACAGCTGGGTGGCCAGCATGCCCCCGTTGCACAAAGGGCCATTCACCACCAGTCCCAAAGCATCATGCCCCAAACAGGCGTCACGGAGCAGCAGCAAGGAGCAATATGCATCTTTCAGTTCAAGGGAGAACCATACAATCTCTGAGGTTGTAAAAGATCCCCAAGCTCAAGCCCAACCCACCCCATCATGCCCACCATCTCCACAGCTCTGGAGCACCTCCAGCAGTGATGACTCCCCCACCTCCTGGGCAGCTGTGCTAACAAAACACCACTCTTTCAGAGAAGAAATAGTTCCTAGTATTCAACCTGAACCTCCCCTGGCAGAACTTAAGGCCATTACCTCTCATCCTTGGAAAAAAAAAATAATTAAAAAAAAATCAGTACTAGTTGATGGTTTCCCAGTGTTGGGGACTGAGGTGTACGCGGGCTCAAAATCTGGGAGCCCAGGGATGGTGCTTTGCCATGGAAGGTCTAGGAGGATTGAGAATGTCTGGGTGGGAACTGCAGGGCTTCCAGGTGTCCTCACAGCTGCAGCACAGGCAGAAACAAAATTCTGCTGGGGTCAGATGTAAGTGAAGCAACTCTGCTTAAATACAAGCAAGCAACAACAAAAACTGGTATTTCTGAGAATTTCAAGGAACTTCAAGGAAAGAACTGATGCAAGCTCCAAAATATCTACAGGGCAAACTTTGGAGGAGGAGGATAAAGCAGAGTGATGCTGAACAAGGAGCTGGTGTCCTGCAGGCAGCTGGAGGCCGGGCTGCCATCAGTGCTTTATGCTGGGCAGAGCTCATGGCTCAACTCACCACCAAGTAACCTCCAGAGCATCTTTAGAAGGATGAAAACTAAAGATAGGATAGGACGGGTAAGGCAGAATAGATAATGAAATAAAACCATGGGAAATAGGTCCAGCCATAAACACAAGGCTGTGTGTGGCTGCACCAGAAAGGCACCACAGCCCCCATCCTCACATATCCCCATCATGGTGAGGGCAGTGCGGTCCCCTACCAGCCCTGCAGCCCATGCAGGGCTTTGTCACAGCTCCTTCCCACACAGCACTGCCCAGGCCAGATGTAGTTCAGGCACAACAAGCAAGGCAATGCAGATGTTGGCAACCTCACTGGCATGGGAGTCCAGTTCTCTTTTTCCATTCCCTGTAGACAAAAGAGGAAACCGGGGCTGGCTTGCAGCCCTACACGTGAGCACAGTGTGGGGAACTGGCTTCACTAGGACCATTGATGAACACAGCTCATGTGAGTACCAGGACATCCTCACAAGCATCTCTGCAAATATTTCATTTTTAAGGCAGTTGAGCTTGACTTAGTGCACAGGTGGAAGCCAAACAGAATATTTTTCTCTTGCACTGGTGTTCCTTAGTATCTCAACCCCTTCGGAGACTCTAGGCTGAAAATACTCTGAAGTCCTTCAGCAGCAGATGGATAAAATATCAGGCAGAGGACTATGTGTGGCTGTGACAGCAGCCAAACCCAACAAAATATTTACTTCAAAGAAGACAGAAGGCTCGCTTGTCCAGCTGGAAAAAGCAGGAAGTGCTTTTTAAATAGAGAGGAGAGAGGGAGATGGTTGTGTAAGGCATGATGTTTTAATTAAATCATACTTGAATGATAGCAGAAGTTCATGAACTTATGTTCTAGGCAAAATGGAAGCAGCCGTTTGTCGCTGTGCATCTTTGTTCTGGCGCAGACACCAGGAATAGATGGGCAAAGTAGGAGATGGGCTGTTGGGCACACACATGTGGCAGGTATAGGGCCAAGTCCTGCTGACCCTGCACTATTCTGAGTGAAGTCTGGCTATTTGAAAATATCAGCAGTCATCCACCAGCACACAGTGTGTCCCTGGACAAGGCTGCAGTCAGGTGAGGGCAGCTGATGGATTTCAGTGGAAAGTGAAGGCTCATCTCCTTGGGTTTGGGACAAGCTGGAGCAGCCCTTTCACTTGATTGGGTTCACCATCCCTGGAGGTGTTCTAGGAACGTGTAGATGTGGTACTAAAGGACATGGTTTATCTTGCAATATTGGTGATAGGGGAACAATTGGACTAGACAATCTTAGGTCTTTTCCTACCTTAGTCGTTCTATGAACTTCTGGCCATGAAATCCTTGAGTTTGTCCAAAGAATCATTACCACCACCCACCACCTCATCCTTCCCAGGAAACTGGATCCAGCTGTAACAACGTTTATGCCCATCAACAACAAGCCAGAGTCTCCAAACCCACCAGGGGAACCTGAGGTCATGTCAGATCCAGCTGTAGTGAGGGGGATAACTCTGCCTGCTGCCACCTGCCCTGAGATCCCAGCTGCCACCCATCAGCCTGGACATACGGAAATACTCAATAACAGCAACCAGATCACCATCAGGGTGGTCAGGATTGAGTCATAAATGACCCTTTTTTCATCTTTCTTCAGCTATTTAAGCCTCTCATCCACAGATGGGCTGAGAGGTGAGGTCTGCAATGGGTTCTGGAAACATCCCCTTGTGCTCCCTTTGTATTTATTAAAAAATGGTTTTTAAAACTAAAAGAAAGGGCTGTATGGCGCAAGAAGGACCCAAGGCAGAGCTCTGTTGTACAGATTCACCTGGCACAGCCCAGGCCATGCCCCCACTGCACTGCTGCTGCACCAGCACAATTCCTCCAGCCCCACACCGTGAGAAATTCATTGCATGTTCTAAATGCAAATCCTCTGAAGGGCTGTCAGGATGCTAAGTAGGAATTCAGAAGGCACAACAAAAAGAACGAAGAATAGATCTTTGTTTTTGCCACTGCGCTTTCCCCTGAGGGCAGGAGAGAAATCTCTCACCAGCGCTTTGAAGAGCTGCTCTACCACCTGCAGTCCCTCCATATCTCACACCAGGGTCTGTCACTGCCAGTCACAAGAGACTGAAAAGGAAGGAATGGGCTCCCATGAGCTCACACACCATCTTCTTCATCACAACCTGCGGCCACAGAGATGCTGAGAAAGCTAAAAGCATAGCTGGCTTTAAAGAGTGTCTGGGGAAAAACTGGTCAAGAAAAAGGCACCCATGGGAGCTGCTAAAGCTGGAGGGATCCTGAGCCCCCATTGCTAGGACACAGCACCCTGCACTGTCCTTGGGATCCTGCCCTCAAAGGGCCCTATTGAAGGGACAGAGGTTGGATGTCAGTCTCTTGGGACCTATGAAGCTGCTGCTGAGCGAGCGTTTTGGTTATGAAAACACAAAAAGGGAGAAAATCGGGAGAGAAAGAACTCTGTTTCTGGGAAATCACCTTTTATTCTGGTTACAAACTGGGCACGGGCTAAGTGGTGTAGCATGTTGGTTGCCAACAATATCAGTGCCTTTCTAAATCATCCATTCAAGTGAAATATAGATGATAATTTACTCAAAATACAACATTTGCAGCGGGGGCCCTGTAGCCAATGTTTTGTAGAAAACAACTCTTTGTTCTGGTCTCCAGATGCCTGATCTCCTGATTCTACCCTCTCTGTTCTGCCTTTCCTAGAAAGGGAACGCTGCCAGCGGTTAGAAAAGAACACTGCCTTGTCACTTCCAGCTGTATCACCTCAGATGCAGGTGCTCGAGAAGTGCTCCAAGAGGTGAAATTGGGCCAAACACAGGGAAATGTGGGCTGCTCTGGGAACCAGCAGCACCAGACCCACAGGTGGGAGGCTCAGAGGCCACGTGCTCAGCCACCAGCCTGCTCCTAAGGGAAAATCCCTGCAGTGTGTGGTGATGGGTTGGTAGAAGCTGTAACCAGGATGATGGGCAGCAGGTGAGGGCAGCAGATGGGGGGGCAGGAAAAAAAAAAAAAAAGAAATCGGGGTCATTTGGGACTGTGCTCAGCTGGGAAAGGCCACAGCAACCCATAGCACAGACTGTCCCAACAGCTGCATGCCTTCAAAGCATTTGGAAACACTCATATTTTCCCCCCTTCTCTCGATATTAAATGTGGGTTTTGTTGCTTTTTTTTTTTTTTCTCCCCCCTCCACCCCCGTCTACAAAGATTTCGCACAATAAGCTTCCGAGAAAGAAGACGCTAGCCCTTTTTTCTCCTTCCTGGAACTACCCCAATGACTCACACCGCTCCCATTTCGGGATGCGGCATCGCCCCGTACCCCGCAGCATCTCCGGGTGCGCTGTGCCACCTCCCGGCGGCACCGAGAGCTGCACGGACAGCCCCGCATCCACCCCCCCCCGCACCGCCAGAACCGAACAGTAATGCAGATTGAAAGCACTTTGTTAGCAGAGAAACGAGGAGCAAAACACAGCCGGACCCACGTGTTTGAGAATAGGTGCCTCATGCTTCGCTTTCAAACCCTATCTTGTTTTAATTCCAATTAAAAATAAAAGTTAGTAATAGAGGGCAATGCCGCCCTGCTCTCCAAGAAAAACTTAGGTAAGATCTGCAAGCTCTGTGAGGATCAGGAAAAATAAAGCCTGAAGGCAAATATCTCTATCTTGGATATCTCTAGGAGCAGCTGTCACGCTGGACATCAGAAGGTACAGCCAGGAGGGGCAGAGCAAGGGTCATCCAACAGCTTTGTTCCCCTGCTGCTCTGCAGTCACAGGAGAGCATAGAGATGCGTAACACAATGGAAAGCACAGCAATGACAGCAGAGTAGCAAGGTCCTAGGCTGCAGCAAGACTTACTCAAATACAACAGTTGTGAGCACAAAAATAAAGGAAATGATCTGCTTACCTTTAAAAAGCCTCAGGTACTCAAGGACCTCCAGATAAGATGCCCTCACCTCCACTGCCAACACTTAAACGAGGGCTGGGAAGGTGGATCTTGGCTGCTGCCCTTCTGGTCACTCAGGTTCATTGCATGCACCTGAGCTCCCCTGGGTTGGCCCTTCCTTTCCACCAGGTGCTCCATCACTGCTTCAGGCCCTGACATAATGTTTCTTCTACAAGATGGAGAAAGAAAAATTAAAAATAAAGAACTTCCATTTGGGTCCTGTGCACCCCATTTGTGCGTGGGGAGTCTGAGAGCAGAGGGTTCCTCCTGCGGTCCGAGCGAACCACGTGAGACAACAGAAATGCTTCACTCATGGTGTTTAAGCTCTCCTTGGTGCCACAGAACAAACTCAGCGAGCCCCTCTTCACCTGCAAAGGGAATGATGGCTGAAAGCCATGCCCCACAGAGCAGCTCTTGGTGCTGAGCCCCACAGCTGGTCCCTTCGGGGCAGGAGGTGCCCCATGCTGCCCTGCGCTGTTAGGAGATCCCCCAGCTGCTGCCTCATTCAGAAGCCATTTTAATCCCTGGGTGAAAGATGAAACACATTGTTGGTGCGTTATTCCACTACAAACAGTGTCTGTTGCTACGGACAAGGAACACACGTGGGGCTGCTCAGAGGTACCAGGAGGGCCTTTATCCACTGCTCCCTCCAACAGTGGCTGCAACAGTCGTACTTTGCAACCAGTCCTTCTGCAGGCAATGAGGAGGGAGTTCTCAGCAATTACTCTAAATCACAGGAGTGTCAAAATAAGGATGAATGCCCCTTGCAGAGCTCACCACAACAAAAATGGATAAATGCAACTCACCCACATGCCTATTTTCTCTCCAGAGCCAGCATAGCTAAGGGTCACTTTTTCTGCAGTGCTGGAAAATGGGTGCTTGGATGTTGTGCTCTTTCCATCCCTGCCCCTAATTCTGCTGGAAGACGGGTTTAAAAGGAAACTGATAGTAATTATGCTGAAATCTCTCTTTCACAACCCCATAAGAGGAGCCCTTTGCTAACACTATTTGCAAGAAGCGAGCTAGCAAGGGATCTCCGTGCACTCAGACCAAAGACAAACCCTGTCTTTTCCTCCTTCAGAAGACATCTTAATGCCCTGTAAGGAAGAATTTCTTACAGTGGGGTTTGCAGCACCCTCTGGGCACTGGGACCTGTGGCAGCCACTTGTTGTGACATCAGCTGCTCGCTGCCCAAATCACTGGAAAAAACACAGCTCCGGGTATGATGCCACAGCCTCTGCTGCCAGCCCAGTGCTGGGAGCCACAGGGAGAGAATGGCTCAATTCTGAGGGCTCATCCTGCAGTAAACAGGGAGGGTGAGGCTGCAGCAGGGTTTTCTGCCTGGGAAATGAGTCCTCACTGCCTTTAAACTTTCCACCTTTGCAGGTTCCAGGGTTTGTGGCTTGACTCCTCTCGCTTGGCCCCAGCACAGTGGTTGCTGTCATAGCTCAGGGATGGAAAAACATCTCCCAGGGGCTGGCAGAATGCCACCTGCTGCTTGGTTGTACTTGGAAACACCTGGAAAATTCAGCCAGTAAAACCAATGCAACCCAGCACAGCCCTGCACAGGGTGTGGAGCATCCAGAAGAGCCCAGCCCTGCTCTGTTCTCAATGCCCCAGGACCTCCCAGCAGACGTTTGGCTGCTCATCCAACAAGGGTGGAGACAGGGCAGTCTGGAATACAGGATTGCAGTCTCCATTTCTGCCTCCGAGAGGTGCATAGAGGTGCCATTAGGATGGCACTTATTCAATCACAGGCCATGGAGTTAGCAGGCTTGTTTTGTGCACTGCAGAGCAACCCGTGCTCCAGGTTCCAAGTTTTTTTCTCATATAACACACTTATCTTTGTTAGACCCTCAGTGTTGAATACGTCAGCATCTCAGCTGCACGTCAGTGTTTCTGCTTGTCTTCTGCATTATTGTTCATGTTCATGTAATGGGGGCTTCAGTGGGAAAAGACTCCCAAGATCCCCAAGTCCAACTCCAGCTCACCCCACTGCCCACATCCCTCAGTGCCACATCCCCACTGGTGTTCTGGGACACATCCAGGGATGGTGACTCCCCTGCTCCCAGGGCAGCTGTGCCACTGCATCACCACTGAATTCAGAGAAAAAATTGTTCCTAATATCCAACCTGAACCTCCAATGCCTTTACTCTTTCTCCTCTTGAGCGTGCAATATCACAGTTACAGATACTGCCACTAACAGCAGCCACGTGTAAGTCACTAACATAGCCACTAAAACAGCCATTCACAGACACTGAAAAGCTTCTGAACATTTTACAAGAGCAGCTTTAAAAACAGGATGTGCAAACCCTTGCTCATGGGATACGTTCCTCCCAGTGTTCAGATGTTCCACTTTGGTGTCCTCGTCAGGGCAATCAAAGCCCTACAAAACCTTTTTTTTAAAACCAAAGCACAAACTTTAAGTTGAGCCCAGGAAAAAATAAAGGAAATTGCTGTGCTGAAAGGGGAAAAAATGTGCACTTGGTGTAACTTCAGCACAAACAACAGAAGGGCACCGGGTCTGTGGGTGGGAATGGCTGCCCTTGGCTGGCATGAGGAGGAATCAGCAGTTTGGGGGCTGCATTTTGGGGCAACTGGGGGAAAAAAAAAGCACAGAAAGAATGTGGTATCCGGTGCTGTTTGCCACACACTGCTCACCAATGTTTCTGCTACCCGACAGCCCAGGAAGGCAGTGCTTAAAGCACACGTTGAAACACAGGGATAGAAAGTTCAGTGTTGCCCACAGAATGGAATAAAATCAGTTGAGCTCAGCCTCCCCTCTCTTATTGCTCGGGTAATAAAATCATTCTATGCAAATATCTAATTGGGGGTGGATAGGGAGGCACAAGTCATTGAGCTGATGGGTATAGAGAGAGCTCTGCCCAGTGCTGGGCCCTCCTGTCCATAACCATAACCACTATTTATACAAACCAGAGCACCAAGCACTTCTCCAAACAAATAAAACAATAAAAAAAAAAGTAAAAGTCCACCCAGGGATGTGCCACGATGCATGAGCCTGAATGCTAACGGGGGGAAAGCATCTAAGCATCTCCCCAGGTGATGAGCAAAGAGAGTGGGAATGCAGTGGGCGCTGAGGAGAGGGCTGGGAGCCAAGTTCATCTGCATTAATCTTGCACTCATTAAAATCAGTTGTTCCCTTCTTAATTCAGCCAGGGCTGCTGAGCTTAAGAATTAAAAATTCATGAACCCACGTCCCTAAAGATGAATTAAAAAATAATAAATTATCCGAAGTAGCACAGATTTTCAAAAGTCTCTTAAAAAAACTGTCCCGGTGCTCCTTTGTGCTCAGAGCTTTCAGCTCATGCTTCCATGAGGGATGGGGACACGAACCAACCCGGATTCTCACACACTGGTGTTACTCTGGAGCCTGGAGGCAGCCCCACAAATTCCATCCTTGAAGGCAGCCCCACAAATTCCATCCTTGAAGGCAGCCACACAAATTCCATCGCTTACGATGAAAACAGAGAGAGAAGCAGTGCAGGAGGAGCACTCAGATCCCCTCATCCCACCACAAAGTCCTTGAGAAGATGGACCTTCCTGCCCCCAAGGGGCACAGCAGCTCTGTGCAAGCAAGCAGTAAAAGTAAATAATTGCTTCTTAATTCCACACGCGTGAGCAACAAGCTAGATGTAGTTGTTAATGTGCTCTTAATTAAGGTCACCGCTGACAATAGCTGGAGAGTTGGAAACAAAGACAATAAACACCACTGATGTGAAGCAGATGGGAACTCAGAAAGGGTTTCCCAATATTCGGTGAACAATCTGGGATTTTTTTTTCAACTGCACATTGGGGACCTCCAGCCCATGGGAGAACCCAACCGAGCATCGCCTTCGCTGGCCCAGAGTGGGAAGATCATGTTGTGCCATCAGAAGGGCACTGTATTCACTGTGTGGAACACCAAAGCAGGACAGTGCAAAGCAGCCCAGGAACAGCATCAGCTCCTCCAGCTGAGTTGGTTTCCTGAAGGAGAAGCTGCATAAATAAGGACGGGCTGTGAGCGGGTGTCGTTTATTTATAGAAGGCATTCATTTCCTCCGTGATGGGGATAAATACCCATTAGCTTTCAAGGTGATGAATCATCTATTAATTAACCTACTGGGAAAAAAAAAAAAAAAAAAAATCATAATGCAGATATTCATATTTTCAAAGGAAAGCTTTCCAGTTGGGAAAGAAAGGAAGGGAGTTAATCTGATTGACGTCATCTGAAATGCTGAGATAAGACCACCAGAGCAGGGCTGGCAGGGATGGCTCTCCACATCCCCATCTCCGAGGAAGGACATCAGTGAGAGGAGCTGGCGTTGGTTATTTGACAAAAAGAGAGGTTCTCCCATAGCTGAGGAGGTGAGATGTGGTGAAGCACGAAGGATCCCACACCTGGCCTTCAGGATCCACCTCCACTGCCAAGCCTGGGCTCCATCCATCAGCTCCCCCAGTCTCCAACCAACAAGCCTAGGAAATAAATAAATAAATGAAACAAGAAGATTGTGCGTGCACTCATCCTGTTCCTGTGCTCCCTGACCATTTTTAGCTTTGGTTTATCCCCAGCTCTTTCCCCACACACACCCACACTCCAAACTATCCAAAAAGCCGAAAGATGTCTAAAACCCAACAACAACCCAGGGCTCCATCAGCTTCCAGGAATTCAAACCAGCTTAAGAAACCACAACTTTTTTGTAATGTGTTTGGTGGGTTTTTTTTTTTTTATGCATGGGTGTTGGTTTTTTTTTTCAGTCTTTTACAATCCATTTTAAACAACTGCTGGGAGTTTTCTTCCTTCCCACCCTCCCCAGCTATATTCAGCCTGTATCTCTCACCAGCCTCATGCAGCTCACGTTTCAGGGCAGAGCAAATGTGCATGCATGCATAGGGCAGGGATTAGGAGACAATGAGGCACCCAATACAAACCTGATTTCCAAAATTCCCCTTCCGCCTGCAAGCACGAGGAGCTGAGTGCAAACCTGCTAAGTTCCCTGCGGGCAGGGAATGATTCCACTCTGCATTACATATTGCACGTGATGAGGCATCTGCCACTCGATGTGAAAGACACCATCATAGTCCAATAAATCACATTGCCAGAAGGGTTTGCATGCTATCACCAATGCTTTTCCAGCTAAGCCACATTCCCCCTCTGCATGCTGCTGCTCATCACTGTACCTCATGTATCACAGCTGATTAAGACATCCCAGAATAGGCAGCCAGGCTGAACCCTTCAGACTCACTGCTCCTGAAGCCTCCTCTGTTGTTCCCATCACTCAGCTGCAGCTTGATGGGTCTGCAAAGGGAAGCCCTAGAGATGCCCCATTTATTACACAGCCAGTACCTCTTTCATAATGCAACTGTTCTGGCCACACATTGAGATACGGCCATTTCCCATACGTGCAGTGCAATCTGAGCGTTCCAAGTTAGATTTTGATTTCATGGAATTGGTCATATCCAGAGGAGAAAATGGAACAAGCTGTCCTGAGCTTTGACACATGAGAGCAGCAGTAAATTCATGTCGAACACACCACTGCAAAATTTATAGCAGCAAAAACCATTCTATATTAAGAAAAGCTGAATTTTAAGAACGTTCCCATAAAACCAGCCATTTCATGACCAATAACCCTGCAGGGTGCAACCAAGCAGGAAGAATGTCACCAAAGAGAGCAAGGCAGCTCTCCTCAAGGTTCACTGGCTGCCATTGGGACTGGGGCTGGTCAAGATCTGGGTTCCAGTGTAAGGAGAGGGGGAAAAGCGTGCATAGCTGGCAAAACTGCAAAGAGATGAACTCATCACTTCATCCATGCCTCAGCCTCCTGAGTTTGAGAAGCAAAGTGAAAAAGAAACCAAGTAAGTCTGGAACGTTTGTAGGGTATAGAGGAAGAGCAGCATCATCTCCCTCCCCTCTGCTCAGCCTGGGACTCACAGCAGCAGTGCCCACACAAACACATTTGTTCACCCTGCAGCCACGGGGTTGGATGTAAGGACACACAGCAGGTTCTTGGTCAAACAAAGCCCATTCCAGCTGTCTGGGAGGACAGCACACTGCCATTGCACTGCTTTGATGGGTTTACAGCTCACTGCAGCACTTCATATATGCAGTTGTTTCCATAATCAGATCCAAGAGAGTCTGTGAACAGGAAGGAATTAGGCACTTATGCAAAGACCATTAAAGTCAAAGGGAATCTTTCCATTGGCTGGAAAGTGTTTGGCTCTGAATGTCAGTGGCTGCTGTGGGGGATTTAGAGCAGGAAGCAGGAGTGGACTTTGCAGGTTTTCTCAGCATTTGTTACAGACTTCAGCACAGAAGCTCTCTGTGCCCATTCCCCTGCATGTAAATTAAGAGGTGTGCAGGCAGTGAGCGCTCGCCCTGGGTGCAGAGCCCTTAACAGCCTGCCTGTGCACGTCCTCCAGCCTCCTTGAGGCAAGCAGAGCAGAACCTGTAGCAAGCAGGAACAGTCCATTCCTATGGGCAACAGGAATTCTGCACGGGTCCCAACACATCGTTCCTGGTGCTTAACACATTTATGACGTGTCAGCCTGAGAGGCAAAAATACCAAAAACTTCAGCAGGTCTGAAAAGCTGGTTAACCCAAAGTTGGAATTCACCTCAGGCTGACCACACTGCTGGGATCCACTCAGCACTGCACGTCCTCCCAGGTACCCAAAGCCACCAGCATGGAAACAAGAGGTCCCAGTTATATTTGAGTGAGAGCAAAATGACACCTGTTGGGAGCTCAGCTCTGCAGGTTCCCTTTGCAGGAGCATCCCTCCAGCATCTCCCTCAGCCCAGAAGTACCCGGACACCAGGGGAGGCTTCTCACCATCAGCAAGATGTGGGTCAGGAGACGAGCTCTGCTCCCACCTGCTGCACGTTCACTGCTTTAGTGGAACCAGTTGCCAATCTTGGCAGGAACGGGGTCTCACTGGCGTGGCTGAGGCTCTGGCAGAGCGCAGGCTCCTGGGTTCCATTAATAGGAAGAGCTGAGAGATGCCATGGCAGCAGTTCAAGGCCGGGCGGTGCGTACCACTGCATTATGAAGTCTAGACAGAGCTGGATCTCAGCAAGCCTGAGGAATGCCTGTCCCTGCCCTCACACACTGCCTCATACCGAGCAGCATTCCTCAGCCAGGAACTGCGTGGGGAAGTCTTTCATCCCCTTGTT
The DNA here is from genome assembly GCA_037305975.1 of Chrysolophus pictus. Classification (NCBI taxonomy): domain Eukaryota; kingdom Metazoa; phylum Chordata; class Aves; order Galliformes; family Phasianidae; genus Chrysolophus; species Chrysolophus pictus. The sequence continues at coordinate 3,829,620 of CM074593.1, read as the reverse complement.
TAACCGGGTCCTCCTGCAAGCACCTCCGCCCCAAAGCTCTGCCTGGAATCCCAGAGCTTGCTGTTGCTGTAGCTTGCACAGAGCTTCACCTGGCCAAGAGCTACACTGAGGAAGGATGTGGGGAGAAAATATTTTAAAAACAGAGCTTTGTTTTATTCCTATCTGGAATGAAAATAGCACCTTTGGAGCAGCATCCTGCACCACAACCGGCTGCAGGCAGCTTCCCAAGAGGTGGTTTGAACACAAAGCAAAAAAACCAAACAGCAGCAGTTGTAATTTATTGGAATATTTCTACTGAGGCTCAGCTGTTACATGCGTTTTTCACCAGCTGAGGGGTAATTTGTACTGAGACAGTATTTCAGCAGCTCTGAAACAAATACAACCCTTGAATGGGGCCGGGGGAACGGAGCAGCACTTCCCAACCCATGGGCACAAGTGGGACGCAGCACCTGGCCAATGCCTCCCAGCAGTTCTGATGGCACCAGGGGCCACTGAGAGCCATTCAGCAGCAATTCAAAGGGAAAATGGGACCCAATGAGGACCCTTCAGAGCAGCTCTGCACATTGAGCACGTACATGCTTTCCTTAAGTGGATTGATAAGCACTTTGAATTGGTATTAACACACGCCAGATGCTGGGGAATCATCTCCCACTTACGGCAATTATGAGGATATCCCAGAAGCCAATAAAGCAACTGAGAAGATGAGCATCTGGTGATGGCTGTCAGGCCGCTGCCCAGCAAGATAAATCTCTGTAATGAAGAGGTGTGATTTCATTTATTTTTTGCTTCAGCCATATGGTATTTAGCTCCAGGTTCATGCAATTCCTCCTCCTTTGGGGAATTCTCCCTGGGAGGAGCAGGGCAGAGCAGTCCCTTGTCCTCACCATGCTTCCAGCCAAGTGCTGAAAGCTTGAGATGAGAGAACCCAGCTTGTTTTGAGGTTTGTTAAGAAACCTACAAGGTGACAAAGCAATGAAGGCTGCTTCATATATAAACAAACCAAAAAATCATACAATCATTAGGGCTGGAAAAGACCTCTAGGATTCCCAAGTCGAACCCCAACCCATCTCCTCCATGCCTTCTGGCCACGACCCCTCCTGGGCTAACAGCTGTTTCAGTTCCTTGGGATCCTTGACAACACAATGTTATGACTGCATTAACTGTATAAAAAACAGTTTTCATGTCCCCATTAGGCCTCAAAGAATGATTTTTACTTTTACCACAGAATGACCCCACAGTGATGCTTTGCTACCCCAAGTCCCATGCATGGGAAGGAGAGTGAAGAGTGTGCAGGCACCAAGCTGGATAGAAAGCACATCCATCACAGCGCCTCCGAGTGCATGTCTGCAAAGTGCTGAGCAACAGGAAATCGTTTGACTTCTATCAGGCCAAATCCAGGGAGCATCAACCCTGCAATTAGCTATAATTAGAAATCCACTCTGGCAGTGCACCCCCAGGCAGGATCCGTGCACACCCACATGATCCTGCATGCTAAAACGATGCCGTTAGAGGCACACACAGCGACAGTGTCTGCAAGGGGGGAGATTTCGCCATGAGCAAGAATAGGGTTTGAAGAACTGTAGCTTTTCTGGCTTTAATAAGAAAATAACTCACTGATTTGAGACCCCACGGTGAGCCAAAGCTCATCATCCCACTCCCACCAGTGTCAGCCCTTCCTTTCCACCACCACCTAAGTACCAGCAGGCTCCTCACCAGCAGCTGGATGTGGCTCTCTGCACTGCCATAGGTCCCTGTGGCTGGTGCCAGCTCTCAGAACATCCAGAAGACAATGGGAGAAGCTCATTCAGCTGTCACTTTATTTTCAAGGAGATTTCACACTTGCAGTGCCACAGCAGTTAAGATGCATTTCGACATCTTCCCACTTAATTGTGTCTGCAGCTAAAGCTAAACATGGTCACACAAGCAGAAAAACCCAGTGCTTATGAGTCTGTGATACTCAGGGATCTGGAGAAACCACAGCAATCCCAGCTATAACCCTTGCCCTGTAATCTGCACGTCATGAATCACCACGTAATTCGGCAATAGCTGCAATCACAGCGCACAGTTATTTGCTCCTTATGCTGAAATAAAATGGTGGGGAAGATGGACAGACACTCATAATTTTCAACCTTTTTCTCTCAACAGACCCTTAACGTTTTCTTATGGAGGAACAACACAGCAAAGATTCGACTTCTAAGCAAGCAGGAGCTGCAATCCCCACATGCTGGATAGACTAACTCTGAACCTCCCCACAAGTAAACCAATTCCACTGCCCTTCAGCAAAGCTCAAAGCTGCTGCCCAGACACCGCAGGCCTCCTACAACTGCAATTCCCACCAAAAGATCCCATCTGCAGAAACCTCCTCACTGCTGCTAACGTGGCTGCTGTGGGCGGGCGTCCTCAGCACGCGGCTTCAGTGCAACGACTGCAAAACAGAAAGGATGAGGCCAACGTTTGAATTTTTCCACTGCTACTCTCACATGATTCTGTTAGTTATAATGGATGCTTATTAAATTACGGTTTGAATCTTCCCTTTCAATGATGAAGGCTTGCACATGCCCCCGCGTGCTTATGAGCAGCAGAGATGGGCAAATGGGTGATCTGGTGATCTCATAGCTCCTTCTTTCCCCGCGCCAGTATCTCATTTATTCATAGAATGAAGAGGCATTGGCATTAATAATTAGCTATTTTAAGTTACATGCAAGTCTAGGGAGAGGGAGAAAAATCTTCCCAAGTACAGCAAATTCTTTTATGGTTGTCTAAAGGTTTTTCTGCTGTGGTTGGTGAGTATCACCACTGGGGAGCAATTTTAGTGTGTGTCCTAAAACACTCTGTTCCCATGAGAGGGAAGAGATGGCCTAAGAGGAGCCAAAGGAGAGAGCATGGGGAGGAAATGTGGGTACCCCCACCCCTGGAGGTACTCAAAGCCAGGTTGGATGGGGCTCTGGGCAGCTTGATTTGGTGGGTGGCAACCCTGTCTGAAGGTTTGGGCTTGGAACTGGATGATCACTGAGGTCACCATGCTGTGACTCTATGATGGGAGCAGCACGACGGATAACAAAGACCCAATGCCTTCTGCTCCCCTCTGCCCCACAAGACTAACTACCACATGCAGGAAGAAATATTCCCTGTGCTGTTATGGTGAAATGGTTACAGCCATTTCACAAGTGTTTACCTCCAGATGAGTACCAAAGCAAAAAAATGTGAACCCCAGAGCCAGCACAAAACCCCTGCAAGAGCTCTGTGGTAGCTCCTTGGAAAAATGTTGTGCTATAGATACACTTAGGCTGAACCCAATGTATGCACTGACTTTCACCACAGGCCTTAAGACTCGAATCCACGTTCTTTTCAAATGACTGTAATTTTTAGTCTATCTCCTGTGATGATGTACCTAGCCAGCCTGAAATTCCCCTGTGGCACTCTAATGAGTAGTTTAACCTGAGATATAATTTACAAAGATATAAGTGCGTGCTCAGGAAGATCTATTTCTGTTGCAGGAACTTGTACTAAAAGCAGCATCACCTCCCTCCATCACTGGTATCACCCTGTTCCCCCAGGGCAACCTTTCTCCTTTCAATAGGAACACACTTTCTGCTCTGCACAACACCCCTTGGTACTCACTAAGGGTTAATAAGGAATTCAAGGGCTGAGCTGAGTAACAGCTGAATTTACTGCTGATAAGAGACCTCTTCTTCTGAGCCTTGTTAAAGCCATCCCGGTTATTTTCTTGTTTCAATAAATATCTCCTTGCTGGCTCTCTGGCAAACAGTCCCTGTGGTGATGGACCGCTGGGGCAGTGCTAGCAAGCAGGGCAAGTCCAAGACATTATTTAGACACGAGTGTAAACGCCTGAAAGTCTGGAGGAATTTTATAGAGAGACATTTTGACCTATGAGAAGTCCCAGTGCCATAATTGCATCTCAGTTTGACCTGAACCCTTGATTGTACAGCGGTCAGACAGAAGTTCCCAAGCAAACGTGCAGCTCAGAGGCTCTTCAGCAGGATGTGTGTTTCTTTTTCTCCTTATTTTATATCCTGGTGGGAAAAAAAAAAAAGCACCAAAACATCCCAATGTGATTGTTGACTTCCAGCAACGTGAGAAAACAGGAAGCAAACCGATGTGCAGCTCAGGCCCAAATAGCTGATGCAGTTTTGATGCCAGAGGAGCCCACAGCGATGGATGGGAGTGCATTGCATGGATCCAGGAGGCACATCTGGTGCCTGGTTTGGTGGCTGGTATCCTGCCCATGGCAGGAGGTTGATCTCTGAGGTCCCTTCCAACCCAAGCCATTCCATGATTCTGTGTCTTCTGTCATTGTATGAATGGAGCAGCTGTTCTCTTGTGGTACCCCCCAGCTCCTCCACTTGTTCTGTTTTGCATTTGATTTACGATGCATGCTGCATTTCTCACAAAACAAGCTATTGAACAGATCCTTGTGGTGCAGTGCCCTGCATTGTGAGCCCTGCACTGTTACTTTTAGTGCAGCATGCCACGCTCACACAGTGCAAAGCCCACTGTCCTCAGCCACCCAATGCCAGCCCCTGAGCCAAGGTCAGGGTGACCACAGTCAGGTCAGGAGTGGGGAAAAAACAAACACAAACAAATGAAAACAAAGCTGAGCACAGCTGCAGTGCAGCAAAGACTGCCCGGGACACACAGACCTGGACTCTCTCCTTCATCCCTCCACCAATCCTTTGGCACTTCCAAGCCCATCCCAAGCAAAGGGCACAGAGTCCTTCCCAACCCCCCGACCTCTCCAGCACGAGCCAAGAGGAACCATTCTTACCTGGTTTAACAGCTTCACTTTGTCTTCCTCCTACAAAACAGCCGTGACTTTACAGCCTGTCTGCACGTGGTTTTCACTGGGACAAGATGTGCAATCATAACAGTGCACAGCAGCCAAGATTGTATAGTTTCCTCTAAATAATTTAAAGCACTGTTTTTGCAGACAAAGAGGACATCAGCCAGCAACCTCCATGGAGGACACTGTGCAAAAACCACACCTAACTCACAAGACAACTGATTTCCTCCTGATAAATTACTGCTTTTCCTTGGAAAACACATTTGCTTTGGAATGAAGGTTTCCCAGCTGCCACCACAGCCTGCCATGTCCAAAGAGCAGAGGCTGAAAGCTTTATTCTGTGCTCTGTATGAACCGGGACGAGGCTGGGAGTTGGGAGGTTTGTGATCCACCCATCAGTGGGGGAAAAAGCAAAGCCCTTCATTTTCTGCTTTGAAAACAACAGTTGTCCCATCTGCTGATGTGCTTTTAAATCCTGCTGTAAGAAGTCCCAGACCTCGGTGGTTTATGAAGATGGGTAGAGGAGCTATTGCTTGGGTCAGAGCCCACTGCCCTAGGTTCAGTCCCTTACCACTTTGCTCAGCCCCTGCTGTCTGCTTGATAGCATAGGGGAAAAAGTAACCAGAGTTCCTCTCTTTGAGAGCCATTACAGTTTTAAAAAATCCTCTGCAAACAATCTGCATTTTATCTTCTTAATGGCTCCAAAGCCTCCACTTGTATCCAAAAATAATTGCTTTCAGCGAGGGTTGAAGAATATTCCTCTGAAATCATGGACCAGATGTTCCACTGAGACCATTACACAGTTAACTACCAATAAAAGTAATTCAAGAAACCAAATACTGATTAAAGAATGCGCACGTCCAGCCCAGCTCTGTTTGCAGAGCAGGAATGTGATTGGCTCCGTGTGATTTAACCTTTACAGCACAGACCCACTCTTCCCTTCCTCCTTGGCAAGGGTGACATCGGCCAGCGAGCTCAGCCCAGCAGAGACTGTTTTGTTTTTCCTATCTGGGAAGCCAGATCTCGTCAGTTCAGTGCAAGCTGAGCCAGCGTCCAGGCGGCCAAAAGCCCAGGATTGCTTCAGAGGTCAGCACTGCTCTCCAGCCTGCGTCGGCACAGCCAAGAGAAACAGCCCCGCGTGGTCCCCACTGCAGGGACAGAGCAAAGGAGACTTCAGGCTTTGTTTCCACTTTGCACATCTCTGAACACCTCCTTTGATGTGATATAATTTACGTTTTTGTAGCAAAATCCCTGGAGTGAAGAGCCATCCTCCCTCCAAAGATGCAAGTGAAGAGGCATTAATTGTCCAAGTGGGGCCTCCAGGGCTTTTCTCTGCATTGTTAGCTAACAAAAACGTGTTCTTCATTTAAACACTTTGCCCCAGCGTTATGCTGCTCATTACAAGCCCAGGCAGAGCACGAGGCAATGCTCCCCCACCACCTGGCCCTGGGGTCCTCTTGTCACACAGGAGCACTCCAAGCCAACCCTTTCCCAGTGATCCTCATCAGCCTTATGGACACAATTTGGGGACTTTACCCCCAGTGTCCCACCAGGGCCGGGGGCAGAATGGAGCTCTGTCACACTGCTGGCATTGCTGCATTCCGATGTGCCCAGACACATTTCCATAGAGAAAAGCCAAATACTTGGCTCCTCTATTTTGTATTTCTATTTCCCTTCAAATGCTATGTGGCTGTCTTGGTGTTTAATCCCAGTAATTAATGGGACAGTGAGAAAAGAGCAGATCCACCTCTTTTTTCCCTATACAAACACAACCAGAGGGGCTGGGCTGGGTGGTTCCTGGAGCATTTCAAGCAGAGAAGGAAGAAAGAGAAGCAAACAGAGGCATTACCTATTGGCAAGCAGGGAGCAGCTCTAAGGAAGACCATTTTTAAATCAGAAATGCACGAGAGCACCCAAATTACATACATTTCCCAATGTTTGGGGAAAAACAAGAGGGAAATCTTGTTTGTTAAAAATGACTTTGAAAACAACCTGCTGGTTACCACCCGAAGCACAAAGGAAATCCTTAGCATGGGATGTCACTGCACGTTTATTTCAAGCTTTAATGATATGTTTGGGGACATCATCTACGCCTGAATATTCCTCCACTGTGACTGTCTGGGGGAAGGAGTTCAGTCTGAAAATAGTAAATGAGGCCAATTATCTGGCGGCAATTCCAAAGGGTAATTTGGTTCCTCTTGAGCTGTCCGTGTCCCATCCAAGCATCTCTGCAGGTTTGTTTTAGGAACACATCTCCACACTGCCTGGATGCACCCACAGCCTCCTGGGAAAGCCCGGATACATTCAATAGCAAGGAGAACCACGATGTGCTCAGAGCTGGAGGTCACGAAAGCTTCGCGAAGGACCGCAGTGTTTCAATTTGGTACAGATTGATGGGATGGCTTTATTTATTTATTTGTTTTTAATTAGCCTCATTAGCAACAAAACGATCTTCCCGCAGCGTGTGCAAATAGCACAGAGATGCCAGCCCTGCTGATGGCTTTTCTCCTCTTGCCGTTGTTCAGAATTGGCATTGCAAACCCGGAAAGATTTAATAGTGGTTTCTGGGAGAGATTAGCAGCGGGCAGCAGCTCAGAGGGGATTACGAATGCAGCAGCATCAGCCGGTTTTGATGGAGTGGTTGTCAAAGTTGTGCTTTAAGTTTAAAGTGAGGCGATGAGGGCTTTTGGAGGGCTCACATCCACAGAGCTGTGTTTGCTGGTGACTCATTCTGGCTCGTTGGAGCACGGATTTTGTTCACTTCAGCTGGATAATCTCGTCTTTAAAGAGAAAAAAAAGTAAATAAAAATGAAAAATCCTATTGTTAGCCACAGACCATTGCTTATTGTTGGGATTATTGAGAAAGCACCAAACCACCCGGTCCGGGAAGGGCTGAGGACGGCGGATCTGCTCGACCAGCAATACAGCACCACTGGGAACGAATCCCCCTGCAATGAGTGCTCCAGTTTTAGCTCCCAAATACATAACGTTCGGTATTACAACAGCGAGCCCCTCACACCCAAAACCCAAACTCTTCAAATAACAAAAGACGGAGCAGAGTCATTTTGCAGACGCAATTCGAAGTGAGAATATGAACCAGTGCTCATCTTCCGACGACCAGGAAACCGAAGGGAACGCAGGGGAGCGGGGTCAGCAGTTGCACGGGAACAGCGCTACTTTCGGAGGGACCGCGACGGGCGGGGGCAGCGCACCGGGACCCTCCTTCATCCCGGCATCCCCCCTCCCACCGGGACCCCCTTCCTCCCCGATCCCCCCGCGCCCCCCTCCCTCTCCACGCCCCGGTCTCTCCGCGCTGCCCCAGGCCGGCCCCCAGCGCCCTGCCCGCTCCCCGCCCCGAGGTGCCCGCACTCCCGGCTCCGCCGCTCGAGCTCCCCCGCGCGTTCTGCCCCGGGAGGCGGCGGCGGCGGCGGCGGCGGCGGGAGGGAGGGAGGTGCGGGCTGTCCGCACCCGGAGCTGTCGCCACCCTGCAACGGGGGCCATGCCGGGGCCCCGCCGGGACCGGCCGGCCGTGCTGCTGCTGCTCGGGGCGCTGCTGGCCGCCGACCTCTACTTCCACCTCTGGCCGCGGGCTCGGAGGGAGCTGGTCCCGAGCGCACCGAGCTGCCCGTGCCGCCGCCGCTCCGCTCCCTCCGCCGCTCCGCCGCCGCCGCCGCCGCCCCCCGCCCGCGCCGCCTCCTCCTCTTCCTCCTCCGCCTCCTCCTCCCCGCTGCGGCGCCTCTTCGCCCACCCGCTGTACCGCGCCGCCGCCCCGCCGGGCCCCGCCGAGCCGCTGCTGGGCGCCCGCGAAGCTCTGCGCTACTACCGGCGGAAGGCGGCCCGCTGGAACAGGTGCGTCCCGCCGCGCGGTACCCCGACACGGCACCGCTCCCTGGGCAGCCATCCCCGGGCACCCCAAACCCAGCATCCCATCCCCGGGCGTTTCATCCCTCTGCGCCTATCCTCACCCCCGGGCACCTGTCTCCAGGTATCCATCCCCGGTATCCCATCTCCAGACACTCATCCCCACATTCCAATCTCTGACCACCCCATACCCGGGCATCCCAAACCCAGCACCCCATCCACGGGCATCCCATTCCTAGGTTCCAATCTGCAAACACCCAAACCCAGCACCTACCCGTAGGTATCCATCTCCAGGCACACATCCCTGGTACTCCATCCCCGGGCACCCCATCCCCAGGTGCACATCCCCAGGTTCCAATCTCTGGGTACCCAGAGCACCCTCCCAGCACCCCCTGCATGGACACCCCCCAGATATCCCTTGCCCAGACACCCCGACCTGTGCACACAACCCTTGGCACCCCTTTGGTGGCCCGCTCTGTGCCCACCTCCTGGCTCTCTGCTGTCCTCCCCATTGCCCTTTTCTATGGCACCCCACAGGTCACAGGGCTGGAAGTTCTGCTGGGATGGGGCTTGCTGTGGTCCCTGATGGGGAGATGAGGAGGGGAAGGGTACAGGGATGCAGGGTGAGCCCCTGCTAGCTGTGCATAGCAGGGATAAGTGCCTTCTTCACTCTGCATCAGCACTGTGGGTGCAGAATGGTGTCAGCCCCTGGGTGCTGTACCCCAGAGCCATCTCCTTCCACCCACCAGCAGGAAAAGTTTCCCTGTTCCCAGTGTCCTGCAAGGCACTGTGGAGGAGGGGAGGGACCATGACCTGAGCATGGCTCAGATCCCTCCAGCTTCTTTTTCCTCTCCCTGCCTTGGGAATGCACGGGGAGAGGCTGAGCTGTGCATTGGCTGCATGTCAGCAGGGTGGGACAGAGCAATGATGAGCACACGGCTGGGAAATACGAGGTGAGAGGGCTTGGGATGCTGGCTGGATGCTTCCAAAGGAAAAGCACTGTGGGGAGGTGGGATGCGACCAGGATCAGTTCCATAGTGCACTACCTTACACACCACCGTAGAGCACGCAATGCCAAGTGCACCACTGTGATTTCCAGCCAAGCCCCTGCAACTTCACACCCATCATCTCCTCTCTTTGGCAATGCAAATTGAATGGGGGTTAGGAAGGTGCCTGCCATGGTGCTTTTCGCCAGCCCATCGGAGTGATCTGTGCCTTGAGGTCATACAGCCACAGCAGCTCATCTTCCTGGTATGGGGACATCCCTGGGCTGACAGTGGGATCCATGTAGGACCGAGCAGCCATGGCTTTCCCAGCCCATGGGTTTAGCAGAGCATGGTGTAGGTAAGGGCTGTCCACACATTCCCAGCTCTCCCCAAGGTGTGACACATCCTACAGGATAGAACAGGATCAGAGCTGACCCTATGGCCATCCCATGTGAGGCATGAACGGCGGGGCTGTCAGTGCAGCACCCATCTGCATGGCTTGAGTGGACCCAGCTGCAGCTCAGCCCTTCACCTACAGCACAGCGCAGTTTCTGCAGGCAGGTGGAAATAAATTGGTCTGGGGCTCTCTGCCTGGCTCTCACTGCCTGGCCCCAGGATATGGCACCTTTCGTTCATGGGCGGTAAGGAGAACAGTGCACTGTGCATCCTACCTGCACACAGAGCTCTGCCTTCTCATTCCCATTCTTAGCATTTTGGCTAGGGGAATCTGACTGCAGGGGTGGCTGATGGCATTGCAGGAAGAATAAAAAAGAAAAAAAGAACGAAACCAAACAAACCCAGAGCTTGTTTCTATCCATGAGGAAACAGTTCCATACTCCAAACTCTGTGACCTGCTCAGTGCCAAGCACTCAGCCCAGTGCCACGAGGACAGTGGCGCCCAGTGCCTGGTGCCTCCTGCAGCCCAGAGCTGAGCAGAGCCTGGGCAACCCCGAGGCTGTTCATAGCAAGTTATACGGACCTGCTTTTTACATTATTATGTCTTTTGCAGAGGGCTGTTCTTGAAGGGAAATATTTCAGACACCCTGGAGGGAGCGGCGTTTGGGGGTTGAAGGCTCGCAGGGTGGCTGGCCCCCAGCCCACTGCCTCCCCTTGCACAAAGACTGCATTTTTTTCCCCATCAGTAATGCACCGCTCACCGCCATCCGGGGCGGGGGGGGGACAGGCTGCATGCATGGAAAGTGGGAGAGCAAATATGGTAAAATATGTGGGCAGCTTCCCTCGGGAAAATTCCTGCGTCATTCTGCTGACACGCACTGGGGGCTTCGCCATCCCCGTCTGCATTTGTGGGACTGGTGGCATCCCCCACATTTCTCCCCAAATATCCCTGAAACGCATCCCTCGGACTGGACTGACCGCACTGTCCATGTGCACCATGGAGAAGGGATGGGAGCCCTACAGACCCCGCTGCCTGGGGCAGGGTTGGGGCACCCCAGGGCTCCACTGGTTAATGAACCACTCGCTATCAGCCCCGGCTCCTGTTTGCCTTCACCGAGGTATCTTGGCACTTTCAATGCAAACTGAACTCAGATTTCCCTTTGTTGTGAGCGCAGATGCTACGCACGGCTCTGCCGATGTTAATGAGAAACCAGTGCTGTCAGCCAGGGGATAAATGACCTTTTGATGGCAGTTCAGCAAAGCTTGGGTCCTACCAGAGAGAAAATGGCTTATGGTCCACCTGCCAGAATGGGACAGATTCACCCCAGTTTTACCAATTCCAGGGCAGCACAGTGCTGGGTGGCCCTCCTGCATTCCATTGCCTAGAACGAAGGCTGTAAAGGACATGGGACAACTTGGGGCTCCAGCAGTCGTGCTGCCTGGAACCTCTGGATTTGGCAAAAGTCTCTGGCACAGCAAAGGCTTTCTGTACCCATCCCATAACACAACAGCCCCCAGCTCTACTCCCAGCACCGAGAGTTTCCATCCTGCACCCATCCCCATCACCCCGTGCTCATTCCCTTCCAGGAGACACAAGCTCTACAGGCAGGAGCTCAACCTTACGGCTGCAGCCGCGCTGCTCCCGCTGCGTCCCGAAACCAGCTGGCTGCAGTTCCACCTGGGCATCAGTCAGGATGGGCTCTACCCCCGTTCCAGCCCTGCTGTCAGCAGGCTGCTGCAGGATATGCACGACTTTGCCACCGTCAGCGCTGGTGAGTGTTGCAGTGTGGGGACTCCGAGCTTCTCCATGGTTTTTGTGCTGCATGATCGTCATTGTGTTACCTGGAGATGGGAGAAGGGCTGCGGCCCTTCCTGTGTCTTTAGTGCATAAATGGAGCTTATACTCAGAAGGGAATCTGGCTTTTTAAATGGTTTGATAGCAAGCCCTGCACAGCTCCTTCCTCACGGCTCCTCCTGCTCTTGCAGATTACAGCCAGGATGAGAAAGCTCTGCTGGGAGCCTGTGACTGCAGCCAGAGTGAGTGCATCCTCCCAGGACTCTGTGCCATCTTTGCTTCACCCAAGTGGGGAGGGTGGCACTGGGTTCCCCTCAAGCTTCCAGCCCCACACTCTGCTCAGGGATAAACCCCACAGCCTCACAGAGGATGGGGTGGGGATGTCAAGACACTGATGTGCCAATGAGGGGAGGAAAAAGTCCCCAAGGGGACCTAACAAGTGGACTTTGAGAGACTTGCATGGTGCAGAGGTGCAGATCTGTGGCACACAGGCACCTAACATCCCCTTTCCCCCCAGTTGTGAAGCCCAGCGGCGTGCACCTGAAGCTGGTACTCAGGTTCCAGGACTTTGGCAAAGCCATGTTCAAGCCCATGAGGTAAGGCAAAGCCCCACTGCCCATGATGAGCAGCTGGGAGCACTGGAGTCGCTGCAGTGAGGGCTGCAGGCATCCTCGGGCAAGGAGGGGCACGTCACATTGCATCTCTTGTCCTTTGCTCAGCAAAGCCACCTTGAATTATTAAAGCTACCTTTAATTATTACTGGCTGCTTGCTCTCTCCCCGGTAACACGCAAACATCAGTGTTCCCACACTGCTTATTGACATTGGAAGGCTCTTTCTCTGTTGATGCCAGAGAATGGAGGACCTCAGGGCACTTTCCTACACGCTGCTGTTACCTCAGGGCCAGCACATCCTCAGCACTGCTTTGCCTTTGTCTCTCCCTGGATCCCCTGGGTGCAGCTGCACGCACACCCCAGGATTGACCCCTGGATCTCTTCCAGGCAGAAGCGTGAGGAGGAAACACCTGAGGACTTCTTCTACTTTGTGGACTTCCAGAGGCACAATGCTGAGATCGCAGCCTTCCACCTGGACAGGTACATGAGGAGCTGTGCTCAGCTCCATGGAGCGTTGGCCGCGGATCAGCAACTGCTCAGCAGCACTGTGGTGGGGAAAATTCTTACTGGGAGCTCAGTACTCACTTTGCTTTGCTCCATGCAGGCTGGGCTGTGATGCACAGGTTGTAGCTTTGCTGCATGCACTGGGTCCATCCTGGGCATTGACCCAATTGAGCTCTGGGTGCCTGGTTTGTTTTGTTTCAAGCTCACAGCTAACGAGCAATTAACCCAGGAGCCTTTTCCAGCAATCCCAGCTTCACCACCATTTGGGTGCAGCCATCAAGAAGGCAAACATTTTGCCAGCAGGAAGGGCACGGGCAGCATCTGCCACCCCATGCATTCAGGTCCCACCGCGTGTCACTGAGCTGCTTTCCTCGGGCAGGATCCTGGATTTCCGACGGGTGCCCCCCACTGTTGGGAGGCTGATCAACATCACCAAGGAGATCCTGGAAGTCACCAGGAATGAAGTCCTGCAGAGTGTCTTCTTTGTCTCTCCAGGTAGGAAAAGATTACGGGCTGTGCAGGAATGGGACTGAGGTCTGTTCACTTGTCCTGCTTCTTAACCTTTCCCCCAGCATGGGACTGAGGCTATCCATTGACCAAAACTCTGGTTCCCTCCATGATTTGGTAGTTCACATCCATTATGTGCTTAGATACATTGCATGGTGAGGCAGGGGTCAGTCCAAGCTCCACACCCCATAGCTTCTTTCCCCAGTTCTCTGTGTTCTCCTCCAGCCAGCAATGTGTGCTTCTTTGCCAAGTGCCCATACATGTGCAAGACAGAGTACGCAGTGTGTGGGAATCCTCACCTCCTGGAAGGATCCCTGTCTGCTTTCCTTCCATCCCTCAACCTGGCGCCGCGGCTCTCCATCCCAAACCCGTGGATCCGCTCCTACTCGTTTGATGGAAAAGAGGAGTAAGTGGGTAAATGCTGCTGCTTCATATATGTGCCTTACAGGGAGCGTGCGGGAAGGAGAACAAGTGGGATACAGACTGTGAGTGGACTGTGTGCCCCCTCCCCTGGTGTCCTGCAGGTGGGAGGTGAATCCGCTCTACTGTGACACCGTGAGGGAGATCTACCCCTACAGCAGTGGCAACCGGCTGCTTAACATCGTTGACATGGCCATATTTGACTTCCTAATAGGTACAATTAAAGCATTTCGTGCTGATGGGAAAGAAAACACGGGATAGGTCTGAAAATTACTCAGGCACTTGCAAGGGAAACCGCTGCTCTGTTCCTCCTTTACCAGGGAACATGGACCGTCACCACTATGAGATGTTCACCAAGTTTGGAGACGATGGCTTCCTCCTACACCTGGACAACGCCAGGGGGTGAGGCTGGGAGGCCGAGGGGATGTGGGCAGGCCATGGGCAGGTGATAATACTCCATGCTCTCTTCTTCCCCCAGGTTTGGGCGGCATTCTCACGATGAAATCTCCATCCTGGCCCCGCTCTCCCAGTGCTGTGTGTAAGTGTCAGCTTTGTTTTCCTTCCCAGACACATCAGTTCCCTCTGGCCTGGCAGCGCTGGCTGCTGGAATCCACCTGGGAACCCAACCAAACAGCACAGCATGGAAACCACCAGTTATCTCCAAAGCAGGAATTAAGCTTTTATGTCACTCACAGTATCAAGCTGCTCTGCTGTGTCACACAGCCATCATTCCTGCACTTCATACTTACTATTCCAATGAACCCTTTCCCATGAGAACGCCCTAAATAACCCTAATGCCCAGGTGAGCTTCCCAAATCCCCACAAACAGCTCCCTTGCTCAGCAGCAGGCAAATATCAGATGCTCGAATGCCCACCAAAGCATCAGTCTCACACAACAGAAAGGCTTCCACTGACTTTTCTGTTGGCCCAGACCCTTCCAGAAGCATCTCCTTGCATTTCCCAACACGAAGTGCTGCCAGCCCCACTTGTCTGCGTGTGCTAACATGAAACCTCCATCCACCAGCTCTGATAGTTAATCAGGTTTCTTCTCACGACATCAAGGAGAAGCTCATCAGTTTTACCATTTGAATCCTATCTTGGCCACCCCTTTATTAATCCACATAAATCAACAGCTGAAAGTTAAATTAAAGAGAAAGAGGAAGAAAAGCTGCTCCTCCCTGTGGTTTCTCTTTAGGAGATCCCTAATCTATTTCCTTGCTGTACCTGCTCCATGTAAGCCTTGGGGTGCTAATTGCACTCTCCCCATATATTCGTATTACCGGATCTAATTTTAAAAACTGCTGTTTGCACCAGGTGAGATTTTCCATTTATAATTGCTCACAGCGACTCCTTCTACCAAGCTCCTATTTTGTGCAGTTCACACGAACTCTTTGACCTAGCAGCACTATCTGCAGGTCACATCCTTCCTGCTCATTCAGATCC
The DNA here is from genome assembly GCA_037305975.1 of Chrysolophus pictus. Classification (NCBI taxonomy): domain Eukaryota; kingdom Metazoa; phylum Chordata; class Aves; order Galliformes; family Phasianidae; genus Chrysolophus; species Chrysolophus pictus. Next base: position 3,814,295 of record CM074593.1, on the reverse strand, counting down.
ACCTCCCAGAAGCTGTTCTTAATTTAGGTAGGATGAGCTGCAAATCACACCTTTAATGAGCCAGCTATGGGCAAGAACTGCAACTTGAAAATGACTTGTACTCACTACAGAGCCACCCAAAGCCTCATTTCCTACAGCAGTTCACCCATTTGGAGCTGGAGAGCATCCAGAAAGGCTTGGAAACCTCCAAGCTCGGCTTCCTGCAGCCTCCTAGTGTTCTGACCCACCTTTCACAGCTCCTGTTCCAGTCCTTGTCTCGTTTAGTGAAGATTGCTCCTCTCCTATCATACCTTTCTCCACATGGAAATTCTGGCTAAGTCAGCATGTTTCCACAAACACAGGCTGCCATCTTTCCAAAATTTAAAAGGCAGTGGTTAAGATCACTGGTCCATTTCAGTAATAGAGACTCTGAAATCAAAATACTTCTGCTGAGCATTAAACAAATCATTTTAGAATACCTAGTGTCATTCCCCAAAGCATGCCAAGATTATAGCTTTTCATCCTCCCTTCTGTCAAAGGGAAATACTTCATCTTCATTGCCTCTTCGGGCACAGTGTCAGATCAGCTCTGGGAAATGCTCTCTTTTTGCTCAGTTTAGAGAGATTTTTCCTCATTCATCACCAGATAAGATACGCCGCTTCATTTTATCTCTCCCTCTGCCCCATAAATGTCATTTCTGGTACCGTGGCACTGCCCTGCAATCATCTGGGGAACTAGGTCACATCTGACTCAGAGGAAGAATGCTCATTGCTGAGGATTTCTAACATTCTTTTCTCTGTGAAGACAAAAATCTGCTGTATGAGCACTCTGTAGCCTGAAAAATAGGTAAGAACCAGAGGTTTCTGCAGAGATTTCCATTTACTTCAGTAAGAGCTTTTTGTTCCAAACCTTGTTATCTGGAATTGCATCTTCCCTCCCTCCTCCCTCTCTCAGCAGAGGGCTCAGACAACTGCCCCTTGCTGGGGTGCTGTGAAGTGTTGGCACTGGGATGTCTGATCTCTTTCTCTTCCAGAATAAAGCGGACAACACTGCTGCGCCTGCAGCTGCTGGCTGAGCCTGAGTACCAGCTGAGTGCTGTGATGAGAGAATCCCTCCTGCAGGACCCCCTGGCACCTGTCCTCACCGAGCCCCATCTCCTGGCCTTGGACCGACGGTTACAGCTCATCCTGAAAGCCGTGAGGAAGTGCATAGACACACACGGAGAAGCCAAGGTGGTGGCCAATGACACCAGGCAGCCTGAGGCTCCCACATCCGACAGAGTGAAGCTGAGCACATAAACAACCCTCAGCTCCTGCTCAGAAGCAGGGGAGACCCCTGCGAGACCAGGGACAAATGTTAACAGTTGGTCATTTCTATCTACAAGTGCCCATGAGATGGAGAGGGGAAACTTTGGAAGACCTTCAGGGATCACAGCAGGTTCCCAGGCTGAGCACTCAAGCAAAGCTGCGGGGCTCAGTGTGGTGTGGCTGTAGCAGGTCTTTGCACCCCAAGCACCAGCTCTGTGGGAAAGCAGAGATCTGGTTTGCAGCTGAGCATGCCTTGTGGGTGACAGGAACACATACAGCCTGCAGCTTGCTCAGGAGCTTGGTCTTGCTATGATGGACACAAGCTAGATTCAAGGATGAGGCTTGAATAAAGAGATGCCACGAATATTCTCCTCTTACTAAGTCTGCGTTCTGTAATCAAGACTTCATGTGAGAAAGGAGCAACCTTACTGAGACAAGGTGACACACTGGTTCATGTGGTCAGACTGGAGCACCTCTGCACAGTACCCACCAGCAGACAGGACCCCTGCCCCTGGTTCTCTGCACAGAAAACAACAGGCCCAATCCACTTCAATCTGTGCACGCTGCCCAAAAGCCCATTGGCTTCCAGGGTAGTTAGATCACTTCTATTTTCACCTGCCTTGGGGGTGGAAGAACCAGGCTGGGTTATAACAGAAAAGCAGGAATATATATATATTTTAGATACAACTACTCAAAGACATAGGACTGTATTTACAATCCTAGAAGTCACCCACTTCTGGTCAAAATATTTTGCTGAGGTGGGGGGCTCCATCTTGCATCATCATCTTGCTTTAAAGTCACTCAAGCTATCAGAATTCCCTGGAAAACAGAAATGGCTCCTCCTCCTCCCCTTATCTCCGTGTACTTTGAGGAGAAGCAATAGGAACTGAAGACCAAAAAAGAGTAGAGAAGGAGTTATCAGAGATCTTTCAATTTGTAAGCTTTCCCTTGCCTCCCAAGGGCAAGGCTTAAGCATGGTTTGATTACTGCAGCTCTTTAATACCTTTTTGCTTCAGCTGTTCAGGAATGATTACACTGAGCTTCTTGGCAGCCTAGGGAAAGTAGTTGAGAATTTTGTTGATCATTTATCATCCTTAAAGAAAAAAAAACAATCAGTCTACTAGAAGTTCATTCTAAACTAACCTTCCAGTTAAACAAAAGCCATCAGCAGTGCTGTAGGCTGCTCAGGCTCACAGCAAGCTGCATCACCTACCACATTTTCTTTTTAGGTTGGAATTCTGCCCAGCCTAACGAGCACTGGGTGACGCTGGCCTGGACTGTGCAGGGAAGTAACAGAGCTGGTTTGGCCAGCACTGCTGTTTTTCACAGGGAACTGTAGTGAAGCTCAGTCCAACCCCAGAACAAGTGTTCAACTGGATGCCTGTCTTCACTCTGTAAAGCTACTGAAGAGATTGTAGGTGTAATTTTGTATGTCCCCATAGGTGCTGTTCTATTCGTGTTTGAGGAAGTTGGGAATGTTTCTGCTTAACACAGAGCGCCCAATATTTTGAGTCCACAAAGGTCAGGAAAAGAAAAGATCTAATGCACAAAACCAAAGAGCAGACATAAAACCCAGCCCAGCAGGCTCCTTCAGTCAGTCTTGATTCAGCCACGTCCTTCCACTTCCAGCTTTCACCAAAGCACATTTTAGATAGCCTCAATCAAACAGAATTCTCAACAGCAGCAGGCTTACAGGCCTTTTCTTTTTTTCCCCATGTACTCTTGTGAGCAGATAATAGATTAAAACGAAAGGATTTAACTCACTCTCTCAGCATGCACCACCTGCAGTTGTTCCAGTATGGGATGTTCTATTCCCAAAGTTGCATCTCCCTCTACTGGTGATTTTTTGTGCACATTACACACTCAGTCCCAGAGGGGAAGGCTCAGCTGTGCTGTGAGCACAGACTGGAACTCAAACGTCCACAGTTTGCAGAGAGCCATTAAGTTTCTTCATTTACCACCAGTTTATTGGCAATTGATCCTCTGAAGGTGAAGGAAAACATAAAACAAAGGAGTGGGAAAAAAAAGAGACTGATTGCATTTAAGAATTTAAATCATTTTATTGCTTTACCTGCCATTAGGACAATCTATAACAAAAGGAATATAATATAATATATTAGCACATACAGTAAATCAGACTTATATAGTCAGGTAACAATACAAAAATGGTCCTCTGGTTGACTATAGCTTTCTAGGGCAATAGACTTTATAAATTCGCTAAAGGTGGACTAGCAAAAATTACTTCTAAAGCCCCAAATGTTAACTAAGGCAAAACTATGCCAATTGTGGTTTCAAACATATTTAAATTGCACACAAAGGTAAAGCTACAACTGTGATTAATATTTAACTCAGACTTAGCTGATTTATCTTAAAATCTTGTAGGTAAAACTACAAAAGGGAGTAAACAGCAAGCTAAAAAGATGCAGTAGTGAAAGTTGATTAGAAAGCCTTATATAAAAAAATGTGCACTTTTGTGTGGAGCTCTAACTAGTTTACACAGTTTTTGGTGCTTTAAAGTAACATGAACACAGAATGAAGGAAAAACCTGGATAGATCCCAAACTGAAGAGTTTTACAAAAAAAATAATTAAAAAATAAAAGTAGCATTTGCTTACTCCTTAAGGACTCCGGCAGAAGCAGTCTTCTCAATTTCTTGTGAAGACAGAACTCAAACCATGAGCGTTTAAATCCCACCACTGGGATTTCAGGTTTGGAAATACCCTTTTGTAAAAGCCCGACACCCTCAAAATTACTCTGCATCAATTAGCAGGCTCTTCTTGACACGCCTGGGAGAAAGCCTGTTGGATTTGAATCCATATCATCTCGGAAAGGAAATTAAATGAGGGCTCCATCTTGAGAAGCAGTTGCCCCATAAACGCAAAACCGCTTGCTGTCACTCCCAAATACAAACCTACACTACTGGATATAAATTACAGGTTAAAGGAAACCTTAAAAATTGCCTACCATTATTGAACCGTGGAATTCAGTACAAACCTCTGGGAAGTATTGGTGCACACAGAACGATGCAACACAAAGCTGGAAAATACTGAAATACGTTTAAGACTCCACAACATATTGAACTTGGGAGGAAAAAAAAGTGTATGAAATGCGTCGTGTCAATTGGGTAAGTATGGAAAGAGAATAAGCCTTTTGTATTTAAACTAGACTCCTAATTATCCTTTTTTAAAATTATGAGTTGATTTAAAAGCAAACATAATTAAAATGAGTGTTGCAGGAAAGTAAAAACGTTAAAGCGAGGCACGTTTTCTGCCTTGCAGTCTCCACTAAGCATAATGGCATCTCTATGGGCCAGCACCCTGCAACTAATGCTGCTCATCAATACTTCAAAGTTTAAATTTCCCTGGAATCAAAGGGACAAGTGAACTGATGACCATTTAAAAAAAATAAGTCAACTGGGGAATACAAAGCACGCAAGGGAAATGAGAAGTTTGCTTCCAATTTCTGCACCAGTGTAGTACCTGTGCATGACTAACACCTGGCGGCTGCACCATCCCTATGTCCATGTACTTGAGCCCAAAGTTAGGCATTGTATGGAACATTTGGTTCTTGCCACTTTGAACAGGAAGTTCAGGGCAAATCTATCACTGAAGAAAGAACAAGGAAAGAATCAGTTGCGGCAAATCAGCAAATTAAGGAACAACTGCAGTAGTTCACCTGAACTATTAACCTTGAAAGCTTTGATTTACACTTGACAACATAAGCAACCTTAAACCAGCAAACACAGGAACAATTAAACTGTTAAATTCCAACTGTGGCTTTCTTAGCAGCTGATGCCTCACGATTGAACCCAGGATTACAGTACCCAGAAAATTATAAAGAAAACCCCAAGCCCCAAGAAGCTCAGTTACATGGGCAATTCTCATTTGGAAAGAAATACAGCAGGTTAGGACTACAGCCTTAAAGTCTGTCCAATGATTTAAGAAACACCTTGAAATTCCCCCCCACACCCTTTTACCTCCTTATTCTATGGCAATTGGCACAGTGCCTGGAGATCTCTCCTTCAGTAAAGCAAGGCTGTGTTTGCTGTATTTGCCCGAGTTGGACACAGTTGCACAGAGAGAAGCTGTAACAGCAAACATGTCCATAGAACTTTTTCCTATGTATTTAATGGGACAGAGAGCACAGAACTAATATGCTCTAAATTAAAAATAGTACTATGAAAAGCTTTTTTTTTTTTAAACAGACAGAAAGCTGCAAATGCCAGTGGCCATGTGGCTCTGCACAAGGGTAATAAAGCAGTCTGCGTTCGTGAAGCATGTTGCTGAGAGGGAGGAAGGCTTCAGACAGACAGCGATACAAAACTGTTGTACTGCTGGATGTTTCGCTTGAGAATATCTGAGCACGGACCCAGGACACGTTCAAATCGGGGTCGATCAAGCTTTACACATTTCAACAGGCCACGAGCAACAACTGTGGCAGCACGGGGACGGTTCATCAACAGAGCTATTTCACCTAGAGCAACGGGAGAACGGGAACAGCATTACAAATCAAGGTGCAAAGAGTCACACGTCACCCCGCTGTATTTCAAACCGCTGCAGGAATTGAACCAAAGTTAATTCAGGTCTTAACATTTATCAGAATGAATGTTTATACAGGTATATTACAAGCAATTGTATAGCCAGCATAAAAAAGAAAAACAGCTTTATGTGCTATTCTTTTTTTAATTATTCAGAAATCTGTTTCAGTATTTTCCCTATTTCAAAAAGGGTCGCATCTCAGTTAACTACGTAACTTTCCTTAGCAAGCAGCCATTTTTCTAATATGTAAGACATTTTGCTGATCAATTCAAACTTCTATGACGCTCGGGACAAGACCATGCTATTCAAATAATAACCTCAGTGCACAAGACAGAAGCTTTTGACCAATACCTAGCCAGAATTAAGAATCCTACCTTGCCATTGGGGGTAGAATGAGGATCTCAAGTCTGGGATTCCCATTTCATAAGTTACACACAAGCATGTCAAAACCTTTGTTTCAAATGCATGTTACAACTGCTGAACAACATATTTTGAAATTAAGTTTTCTTCAAGCCATTGTTCCCTTTGGTGGTAACAGCTATGCCTAACAATCCTAGCAATGAGCATGAAGTCACCGCATCAACTTTTGGGTTGATTTGTTCTTAAGCAGTTGAACAGGTTACGCTCATGTTCAGGACTCAGGAAAGAATGCAGGGATCCCCAGAGAATAAATCTGCCTGTATTACCAGAAGGGATGTTCAAAAGAAAGGAGAAAACTTCCTCGGTGCCAATTAAAACCTCAAACCTGTCAACCTCCAAAACACAGGCTTGCAAAAGAGTAAGTAGGTTCTAAGGGAGGCTTAAAGCCTCAGGGACAGCTCTGCAACACCTGAACACAACAACAGGATAACATTCAGTGTAGCAGTAGGAAATTCAAGGATATACATATCAAGGGAAAGACTGGAAGAGACCAACGTTTGACGTAGGTAGAACAAACATCTAGCACCAGGTACTGAGCTAAGCAAACCTCTGGCCAGGTTGAACACTACCAGGGCACTCCTGAGCACAGCCCCCTTCAGGCCTTGAAATAGAGTATTTGTTGATTACATCACCTACAAACACTGAACAGACACTGAACAGACAACCAGAAGACTTTTGCAAGAGGACAGCTCAAAAAAATGAGAGGACATTTTAAATCTGAAGGAAGAAAAAAATTAGCCTTTTTGTTTTCTGAAAGAGGGAAGTATTTAAATATTAAATAGTTGGTTCTGAACAGATTTGAAGGGGTGGGAAAAGATTAATTCTCTTTTGAAGAAGCTTTGCTTGAGAGCTTCAAGGCATTGTTCTTCTGAACCTAAAATGAGGCAGTCAGGAATATCCTGTTATACACCGTTACATTATTCGCCAAGAATGCCCTGTGAGCATACATGTCCAGTCCTAACCTGTGATCAAACAGATCAGTGTGCATTAGGAACTTAGCTTTTTTTTATTTTTTTGCTAGCACATATAGGCTTTTTCAAGCCAAAGCAGTTTTCTATCATGTAACTTTTAGCTTAATAAAAATACCTTCAACAGAAGGCAGAAGAGACCCTGATTTGCACTAAGTACTGCGCCCAGTCTTAAGCTTCCCAGTGCAGGATGCTGGCATGAAACAAGTCCAGCAATGCCACCCAGATGGTTATGGGACTGCAGCACAGGCTGTACAGAGAGTTGCTGGAGGAACTGGTCTGTTTGATCTTCACAGGGGAAGGCTTTAAGTGAGACTGTGGGATTTCCATCCCTGGACACAAATTGCTGTAGGGAGGTCAGACCAAATCATCATCCTTCCAAATAGCAACATTTTACAACTACCACTTTTCTATGACATTCAGGTGTGCATGCCTGTTAAGTGATTGACACTGAGTGAACCACATGAATCAGACAAAACAGTGATTAAGTAAATTCATCCCATCACTGTCATCCACAGCAGTCATCACCACAAGTTAAACACTGACAGTGGTATATGGCATCACTGTTGTCACTACAGAACTTACCAAAATAATCAGAAGGTGCCAGTCTTCCCACTTCAACAAATTCTTCATTTTCTGATCGACGTTGTAACACTGCAGCTGTGCCCTTTAATGAACCACAGCAATTAGACAACTGGAATTTCTGCTATCACTTCCATTACAGAATTCCAGAATCAGCTGCTTTGCAGAAATAACTGTTATGATGTCAGTCTTTAAAAAACACTTCACAGTTCATGCATAGTTCACAGACTGCTCCATAAGAACAACTGACCTTCCTTCTTCTTTAAGCTTAAATCATCTGGGGTATTTACTTTCTGCAGCACTGATCTCTTCCCATTTTTCTTACAGTACAGATTGCAAAAGGAGAAGATAACAATACTACTAGCAGGATATTACTAGCAATCTAGTAACATGTGTCTTTACTCTCCCAAACAGGATAAACAGTTTAAGCCAGAAACAGGTTTTTTTTTCCTGGAATTACCATTTATAAAAATAGCAAAACTAAATATAAGTTTTTGCATGCCCAGCAAGATTATATCTCATGAGGAATTCTCTAGAAGTACATTCCAACATTTCAGTACCTATTCAGGGGCAGAATAAACAATGTTAAAAACAGACAAACTTACATGGTTTTGATTTTAGTCCTGCTTACCTCCAAGATAATGAAGAACTCATCTCCTGGCTCTCCCTGGACCACAATCTTTTGCCCATCCTCAAACTGTACTGGTTCTAATGCATCAGCTACAGTAAGGCGCTCCCACTTGTCCAGAGATTCTAGAGAGTTAAGTGTTCATTAACAGGTTGTCTTTTCAAAGTACAAACCACACTCTTTCCTCCATCCTTACAGACAAGACAGCATATTTACAGCTGCAGTTGGGCACTGCATATCAAGACTTCAATTACAATTATTTTTGAATGATGCAGAACAGCAATTCAGACTTTGCAGTCTGTTTAACACATTACCACAATAGCCTGTAATCATAATAATGCTGAGTAACAGCTTAATTGTAATATGGCAATTTATTCCACTTTGGAACAACATCTTCCTACTTACCCAATATAGACACTTTACTAAGGAATTCCTCATACATCTTTCTCTTTCTTAAAGTACTCCCCTATGAAAAAAAAAGAAAAAGCACAAAATGAAACCACAAAAAATGGTGGTTTTTTTTGTCTAGTTCTCATTTGATATCAGACTTCAAATAGAATTCAATATAAAAATATACAGCTTCACCTGATATGTAACATCTCCCACACAGCCCAAGCCCACAAAAGTTTAAGTGACAATTTAACCAGGAGGTGGTATATTTTCAAACCAGAGAGCTACACCTCATAGGTAGCACAGGAATCGATTTCTTCACTAAAGCAAGATTCCCCCTTCCCCATTCCTGATAAGTACATCCTGAATGATAAGTTCTCTGATTGCACAAGACATAAAACAGGATTTTGTATAAACAACTCCAACAAAACACAAGCACAGACAGAAGGTCAAGTAACCAACAGAAGTTGACTGAAGGATAAAAACAAAAGCATAACTGCAGGTTAGTAGACAGCTACTTGAGTCACTGGTGTAAACCACACACCAGCTAGACAAATACTTGCCATCAAGATCCTTCTGTAGCTATCTCTGTCAATGCCCCACAACTTCACATTTGTCTTCGCTTTGACAGTTGCTGCACGAGGAGTTCCATATATAAGGGCAAGCTCTCCAAAGCTTCCACCTTCACCAACACTGGTTGCCCACTCATTGTTCACATAAACCTGGAAGCCAAAGCACACAGTGTCTGGAATGCTGGTCAAAGAAAGTGATGTGATGCTCCCACTACCCTGTATTTCCTTTATAATGTAGGGAAATTCTCACCTCTACATAGCCAAAGTGGATTATTTCAGGATTTTACTAACACTTCACACCCAACCCCAAACCCCATCACAAGCTTTATTTCCATTGACAAAGAGTCTGCTGCCCACATCATGTGCACAGAGATTAGAGATGCAGACCCAAAGGCCTTTGGGTAGGAAATAAAATCTCAACAAGCCTCAATGAAACACAAAGGACTTGAAAAGACTTTCAAGAAGCTGTCGTAAGAATTGCATAGAAAGCTATGGATGATTTGGATTAGAAAATAAAAAGGGCTGTCATTCTTAAAGCCTGTCCCACACCTTACCTAGATTCTAAACTTGTAAAGTATTAGTACTTTATTAACATCTGAATAATTCATCTTAAACACAATTCATAGTCTCTGCAGTCAGACTGAAGAATCAATAAAGAGCAAAACAGCTCCAAAGCAAAATTAGCTTCTACAAGTTCAAACTTCTTAAGAGAAAAGTTGATAAAGGAAAGACATGTAAGAGGGGCCTATGAACACCATGCTACTCTCGTGCTAGAAGTGAATGCATCATTAATAAACTACCAATAATGCTTACATCCATTTCTCCTTGATCAACAACGTAGAAGTTATCACCTTCATCACCTAAAAATAGAAAAAAAATCAAAAATTAAATACACAAAAAAAGGTAAAGCTAGGCAAGTATACTTCTACAAAACCAGCATGTCTGCCAGCTTTCATGTGCAGAATGTAATGAGGTTGGCAGAGACATTTTGCACAGCTGGGAGGGTGAAATACCGCATTTTGTTCATTTCACACTCTCAGTCCTGTGAAAAAGGACAGCTACTGGTATGCAGTACATCAGCCACATTTCCAAGAATGATGGAAAGGCATATTGGATCCAAAAATTGTCATGAAGTATTCTACAGAGTCATTAAATCACAATCTTTCCAACAGATAACATCTGATGAAACACAATATTCCCACAACTCCTCCACTCCTTACTTTAGAGCACGAGCTGTGCTTCAGTTAACATGACAAGAAAGGGTCACTGCATCCAGAGAGTGTTTTTTCTTCCAAAGCAGCACACTAACAAGAGCATTAGGTCACAGCCTGCCCACCATCTCAAACATTTATCAATGTAACCACTGCCACTTGCCTTGCTGTATGACAGTCTCGCCTGCAATGTAAGTGACGGGGAACATCGCATCAAAGATGTCACTGAAAGAAGGATACCAAAATTAGACAACTGCAACACACACAGCAACTTAATCTAGTGGAAGGTGCCCCTGCTGCAGTGTTGGAACTAAATGATCTTTAAAGGTCCCTTCCAACCCCAACTATTCTGTGATACTGTGTATGCATTCGTACATCTCCAACCTCAACCAACAAACTTTTCCAGACATCTCTTTATGGTTACACTGACTGTTGTAAACAGGCTGGGCAACTTTGTATTTTACTATAAAAATGCAAAGTTAAATGCAAGTTGTAACTTCTACCTTCGCATTTTACTATACTTTTAAGACTTCAACAAAGATTTACTCCTACCTTCTCTCATTATCATCAAGATGGGCAAACAGCACATTCTTCTCAATAGCTTTTGCCAATGCAGCCATAGTTTTATAATCTTTTGGAATAACCTAGGATAAAAAAAAAAAAAAATCAGAAAAAGTAACTGACTCGATTTCAAAAGAAAATCTTCTGCACTATCCAGGACTAACAAATGACTCAAACTGCTACAGATCTCAAGTCTTTCCAGATTCTTTCAAGCACTCTAGTTCTAAGAAACAAATACAGTCAACATTTACAGCTACTTTATACAGAAGGTAAATAAAACACTGATTTTATGTAACTGTAAGAACATAATTCCATGTTAAGTTTGTAGTTTCTTTTCACAATTGCAAGTATGTGTTCAACTTATTTCCCTAAGAATAGCAGCTCTGCCTTTGGGCTAAACCTAATACTGCTGCAGCTGCTAGAAGCATTCTGTGTGCATGTATTAAAAATACATATAAATATATGTGTGTGAATATATACACACACACACACACACACTACGTCAGAGGAAAAGATCAAAACTGTGTAAAAATGGTTTGTCTGCATGACAAACTGAAGAGCTATACACACAAGTCTGAATTTTCCTGTTATCACACTACATAACAGGCTACAGGCTTAGTGTTACCTAATATACTGGATATTAAGTAGTCTTAGGTAGTAGTCTGATCATATGTGCAACTCTTGGCAACATTAAAGGAAAAAAATTAGAGCACCTTTCTAACGTAAGATGCAGCATCCTCCTCTGTATAGACTTCTGCACTGATGGCCCCACGTCTTCTTCGACCCTTGACCACAGGGTTCATAGGAGGAGGAGGAGAGATTTCATCCTCCCGTGAGTCTGAGCGTGAACCAGACTTCTGTTGGTTTAACAACTGTTTTGTTTCCTCCTAAACAGGAAAGAAGAGATATTTGTGTGACATAATCCAGTAAAGGAAAAAAGCAGTTACATATCATATTTCAATTTAGCCTGCCAGTGCAAGAGAGCTTCCTGTGTCCTATTACTCTCACATTAAGGCTAGCATGATCAAATGCCTTACTGAAGTAGACAGAAGATATGCCTTTCCTAACATTCACATCACAATGGTGTTTATTTTAATAAATTACACTCACAGTTAATTAACTTGAGAAGCACAAACAATTTGACTCTACTTTCCACTAACATATTCAATAAGCAATGAAAAAAACCTGCAAAAGAAAAAGCCATTTTCCCAAGAGTGCACACAGCAGTTCCTTCCCTGAGCTGCAGGGTGTTAAGCCTTTTATTCCTTTGAAGGACAGAAAAACAACTCCTCTGAAATCCCTGTTACAAGAGAAGCTTTTGAAACAAGGTGAAGTCATGGACCAACTCGATGCTTCGTAACCATGGGTTATTTTAGGAGAAAGAAACACAAATGCAGCTTACAGAAGAGGCGCAGAAAGGATGCTAAAGGCCAAACAGTATCTTCCCTCAAACCACAGATCTGTCAGCTGTGTACAATGCTAGACATGTTCCTTATTTCCCACAGCTGTTTCCTGGATTGTGGTGTACTCATACTGGGGAAAGCCAGCACACTTGGAATAAAGTGAATTCTAGCCACATAAATGCACAGGGATTTGATCCTTTCACATACCAGAAAATTCACCTTACTTAACTAAGATACGTATTTAAAAAAAAAGCCAACCTCACTGCCAAAACATTTGAGTCATAATAGCTCAAATGACTTTCTCCCTGCCATAAGGAAAGAGGGTTTGGGGACATGTTTTAACAGAACAAGGAGTCATCTGTTCTCTGAGGACTCCAGGCACATAAAAGCCAGGCTTGTCCCCATGCCCTTGATAAAGCCGTCCACCCCAGCTCAGTCAGGCAGCTTGGCTGCCACAATCCACTCCGGAGTTACACAGAGGCTACGTGTAACTCCACCACTTTGAGGAAAGGGACCTCAGCTAAACATTACAGTGAGTTTACATTTTATACTTCTCAGATAACCAAAGAGCACCGATCCGTCAAATCGCCCCGCGCTTCCTGCTTTGTGTTCATTAACAAAATAGTGCCACATTTCCAACTGCTGGGGCAAGGAATATTTAAAGCCTTGGCACTTATTTAGAAAGCAAACATCAGCTGCTGTGACTTTTTCAGTATCGCACAGGATACACAGACACTGAAACCCTGCAAATGCCAGAGGCAGAAGCACTTCAGCAGCACTGAGCAAGGAAGCTGCACATCACAGTACTGCACTCAGAGAGAAAATGTAACTGCTGACTTCTGCCTGCTCTGAGACCTAATGCTGTTACATTAAAAACAAGGACACGTGGACATGAAAAGGTTACACATGGCTGAGATAAAATATTCAAGTGTTTCAGCTAGTCTGGACATTCTGCTGAAACACCTACGGAGAGGATTGCCCCTAATGAGACAAATCACCACATCCACATTACTGCAAGACAGCTCTATGCCATAGTAAGGGACACACTGGAATCTCACTGGTTCCATTACAGAAGCTTTCCATGCATTCACGTTTTTAAAATATACCTTATATCATTTCTGATACTGAACTGTGTTATATTACACCACTAGATTGGAGATAAATTACACCAGGCCCTGATCAAAAAGTCACAGCTGCTCCTTTCCGGTACCTTAGAACCTAACCAGAGGGAGGTAATGTATTTGTTCAAGTTTAGAAGCTCTTAAAATTAAAGCAAATATTGAAGAAAATCATCTATAACCACAACGTGGATTCTTAAAAGGTTTATTACTAAAGCCAGCCTACTTATTGCATCCAAATGTTCAACCTGACCTCTCAGCTGACAGAGCAGCTCACACAAAGATTTTATTGTCAGTGACCACAACTGTACATTCCATTGTTCCTGACAGATAAGAAATCATTTTCAAGTCCATTTGCATTATTACTTATGAGAAAAAAACCATTAAGATAATGAGCTTATCATCATGTTTGAATTCTTTCAGCTACTGAAGACCGCTGTGATTTCAGAATTATTTTGTGCACTATACACTCTAGTATCTGGTAGTTGTCATTAGAATCATTGAATGACCTGAGTTGAAAAGGACCACAATGATCACGCAGTTTCAACCCCCTGCTATATGCAGGGTTGCCAACCACCAGACCAGGCTGCCCAGAGCCACATCCAGCCTGGCCTTGAATGCCTCCAGGGATGGGGCATCCACATTACACCAGAAATAGTTGATTTCTTCTGCTTAATTTGTATTTAATTTATATCAGCTCTTCACCACCTTTTTTTCCCCCCAAAACAAGTCACTTAAACTTGAAGGATATTTAGGTATGCATTTGTGGAGGCAGGCCAGATGATGGGGAACAGGTACAGTACTTAGACAACAATCTTCAACTTCCTAATTTCAGTTTTGCACAAAGCCCAACACACGTGCAGCAAATCCACCTGGCAGGCTGCAATACCAGTCTCTGTATTAAGTTTCCACAGCTTCAACGACAGAACCCAGCCAAGCTCAGTACCAGGTAGCTATCAGCTGTCAGCATGCACTTGTGTTATCAGCCCTGTTTGCAAAGCAAAACCAACAGAAGCCATAGTGCACCACAAACTGATTGTATAAATGTTATTTTATCTGAGTGTAGTGATAAAATCCACATGAAAGCTTTCATAGCTGAGAAGGACACGTGAATTCCTATTGTAACTACTTCAGAGGCAGTAATTTTAATATTTCTGAGCAATAATTCAACAGCAAGTTTAAACATCTTCAATGTATGTGAGTAACATGACAGTGAATCAGCTCGGTGGAAGAGATGACTTGTCAGGAGAGAAAATAGAACCCACACTTCATTTTTAAATGATGTTCCTCCAGAACTCAGTCTCAATCAAAGCTTAAAAAAAAACCTCTGTCTCAACCTCAGTTTCATTCAATGTAACATTTTAAAATTAGACGGGAAAGTTGCTCTGTTTTCATAAGGATAGAACAGATGTCACTCCTGGAAGACATGTTGTTTCAAACATTTTTGATGGATTGGAGCTAAGTACCAGGTTAGAGCTAGTTAGTAACAGTAGCACAGCTAATGTTATCGGACTGAACTATGAAACTACCCCAAGAAAGACATAGCAATTTTTATATTCAATAATATAAGAAGGCTGGCAGCTATAGCTGCATGAGTTGGCACATATAACGCATGCCAAAACTATTTGTAACAAAAGGCCTTAAACAAAACTCTAAGAGTAATCTTAGGGGAAAAGCATTATCTAACCAGTTTTATTTTCAGCCTCCTTGTAGGCTGATGGAGTGCACGGACAGCCTATTTGCACCAGAAAAAAAAAGTTGTTCATCTCCAAAATACACATGATGAGAGAAATGGCAAGCTCTGACCTTAAAGTCAAGCTATCTTTAAAACTAATTATTGCACACTGAACATCAGTCCGCTGCAGAAGAGAATTGAAATGCTTGTTTTATGTCCCTTCATGTCTTTGCTTATGGCTTATTCTAAGTTCTACCTCTTAACTGCAGTAGAACAGTTTTCTTTGATAGTTTTTAAAGCAATGTTACCACAAGCATTGATACACCAAACTGTACAATGTATCAGTATTAGAAACCCAAGAATACAAGGCAGGAAAACTGGCATGATAAAAGGTGGGGCCTAAGGATTTTTAGGAACCTGATTGCAATCTGGGCTGCCGCTGGGATTTTGAAAGAGAATATGCTCAAGATGATACCACACAATAAGAAGAAATACTACAGAGTTCTTGCGCATTTAACAAGCAAATTGCTCCTCAAGCACACAGCAAGCTACAGGAGGTACATCTGCAACATACAAGCACCTTCTAGTATCTACCACAAGCACTTCCATTAGAAGACTATTTCTACTACACATACCTACACTTTCTATAGCATTATTATTTATTTCAGCAATTAATAACTACCTAGAATTAAAAAAGGACAAAGGTACAGTTCCCATGTAAGATGGATTGCAGCACCTGCAAGTGACTGCTGTCCAAGGTCACAGCTACATTAATTACTAACAAACTGTGTTGAGTACAGTGGTTATAGCAAATCTTTCTTCTGCGTTAGCCTTTAAAAACTCAGGTTTTCATGCCATATAATAATATCTTAAGCTGATAGAAAATAATATTCAACAAACTGTTCAAATTAATGTTAAACTGATTCAAATACGAGCACTGAAAACTCTACATTCCCAAGATCACAGAAAGAGACCTTCAGGACAAATGAGAGGCACAACAAAGCAAAATGGTAACACTCAGTTCAAAACATAATGGAGAAACAGGCTTGCTCTCTTAGAAATCAGGAAAACAAGAGCTTTCATTTGATTTCAGCTAGGCTTGGATAACTACCTCTGGCCTGCTGCTGTTCTATACCTGAATCTTTGTAGCCAATTTGCCTCAACAGAAGAAACCAAATGTGTATCGCCAGGAGCTACCAGGGTCACACAGCACAGTTACCATCTGACCACAGACAGAATCGTGTGTCCTATCTATCAGCTTCTATGAGTAAGCACTAGATTGGGATTCCATGTGCATCCCAGGTGGATGAGTCTCCCTGCCAGTTTACTTCTGTCTTAACAAGGTAAGTAAGGCAAGAGGTGCTTTCATACCACAAGCCACTAGCAAAAACTACAGAAAATGCCATTTGTTCTCCAAAAGCATCAGGCCCACTTCCAAACAGCCAACACAAACATGGGCCAAACTGGAAGCTCAGCCACTAAATCAAGTTGAGCGGTACAAATTTCAGCTGTTCCACTCTCCTTCTCTCCCACTGCTTATTTTTACCTTCTCCAATCTTTCGAAATATTCTCTGAGGAATCCCATGGGTCGGTCAGGCCTCACTGTGCACAGCTGCACAATGCAATCCTTCAGAAGCTGCTGGATGTTGTGTTTTTGGACGTAAAGTTCACATTCCCGAAGACTGCGCTCCTCCTCACTGCTGCTGCTACTGGAAGTTGCCATAGCTGAAAATAAGAGAAAGAAAAGGTTAAAGAACTAGTGGAAAAGAAGTTGGTGCTGCTCAGTATAGTCAGACATGTTATATTGCCTCAAGGAAAATCATGCTGCATTATCATCTTACTGACATCACTGGATAAAGTCATCTTCATATCTAAGATCAGTAACAAAGCTAAAGTGTGAAAGAAAAAACTATGAACTTAGCACCTGTGAAGAAATAAGAACTGAGTGTTCCATACACACAGGCAGAAGAAGTGTATTTGATTGAGCTGAAAAAACCTCAACATTTCAAGTCCCGTGAGCACTCAACGTCAGGGAAGATTTTCATCTAAACTTTCTGATGATTAAACCTACTATTTGTTTTCCAGATTGAAGAATCACTTCACAAACAGAATTGTATGGTCTGTATGGGGTGCTTTGGTTTAAGCTGAAGCACCACACAGCTACTTGTTCCCCCCTTCTCCATTGGGATGGGGGAAGAGGAACGTGGGGGGAAGTAAAACTCATGGCTTGAGATAAAGACAGTTTAATGCGACAGAAATGAAGGGGGAGAACAACAAAGCAAACAAAAAACACAAAACAAGTGATGCACAATGCAACTGCTCACCACCTGCTGCACAATGTCCAGTCTGTCCCCAAGCAGCAACTGCCCCTCCAGCCAACTCCCCCAGTTTTATTGCTAAGCATGACACCACGTGGTACAGAACATCACTTCAGCAAGGTGAGGCAGCTGTCCTGGTTCTGTCCCCTCCCAGCTCCTCAGTGGCCTGGTAGCATGAGAAGCTGAAACAGCCTTTGCTCAGCGTAAGCACTGCTCAGTAACAGCTATAACACTGGTGTGCTATCAACACTGGTTTCCTCCCAAACCCAAAACATAACACCATATCAGCTACTGTGAAAATTAGCTCTATCCCAGTTGAAACCAGGGGTCAGGTGGTGATGATCAGTAGATCAGTGGGCAGAAAGTGGGAACCTGAGAGGCAAGCACTGCAAGTATTCGGAAGTGAAATGTGTTAAGGTCAAACTAAAGCCAGCTCACCAAATGCCCATCAATGACAACTAGGGAATTAGAAGCATTTCTTTTAAAAAGCTCCTCATTTAAGTTGTTTTATAACTACCTTCATGAATACACTGCAATCCCCCAAATATTTCTTCTGTGGATTATCAGGAGGGCGCCCTGAGGCATACCTGTCACACTGTCAGGCTTTAAGGAGACTTTGAAATCACAGTGCCAGCTGCAAGGCTTTGAAAAAATAGCTTTAAGTCCGTCCTCTTTTATCTTTCATGTTATAAAATTACATTAGTATATTTATACATATATTCATGTGTTTATAAAAACAACGTTGAGTCTTTTTTTTTTTTTAATAAAACAGCCAAAGAAACAGGAAATAAATGATTTCTCAGGGCATTTTTGGTGAAATATAAAGAAAGTTACCTGGCACAGAGACAGCTACAACAGCTTAGGACTATTGAGTGAGAAGCGTCGATCTCAGGATCAGCTTTAGAAAGAGAAGGGGGGGGGGGAAGGAAAAAAAGGATTCAGACAAAGCAATGTTGAGATGCCATGTCACCGAGCTGCCACATCGTGTGCTTCACAGGCAGCAACAGGCGATGTAACACCGCACCCCTTGGAATTGCGCTGGGATTACAGGAGGCACGGAGTGAACACAGAGCCGCAAACGCTTCCAACAGGTTCCAGCCCCGGGCAGACGCGTTACACACCGCACAAACACTGAGCACGGCCTCAAAACGACTGAAGGAAGCCTTTCCTTCCTCCCGCCGCTCCTTTCGCTCCCTTTCGCTGAAGGTCAGCGCTAATGAGGAGCCCCAGGGAAACCGTGGCCGTGGGGTGGGGGGGCCGCTCGTTGCTCATACAGCCCTGCAGCCGCCGCCCCCCCCAGGCCCCACCCCGCAGGTTTGGGAGCAAACCCACGGCCGCGTGGATTTCCTTTTCTTCCCTTTTATCGTCTGAACGCTGCCGTTCCCAGTGCGGAGCCCCGCGCGGCCCCTCACAGCGCAGCCTCAACAGCGGGGCCTACAGCCCGCGGGAACAGCCGGGCTTCGGTACCGGCCGCAGGGCCGCTCCCTACGGCCGGGCCCGCCCCCAAGGCCACGAGCCTCCCCCGCTCGGCCCCACCGCCCCGCGGCCGTTCCCGCCGTGTCCCTCACGGGCCGCACCCGGCGCTCACCTGGCGCGGGCGGCTCCGCCGGGCCCTCAGCGCCCCCGCCCCGCCTCGGCCTCACAGACGGCAGCGGCTCCCACCGGAAACCGACGGGTCCGACCAATCAGCGCGCGGCGTGACGTAAATGCGCCTCGCTCTCACCCAGAGCCGTCGCCGCGGTAACCTTAAAGGGACAGCGCTGTTCTGTGCTACGCTCGGAGATACGGCGTTCGCTGCTGCTGCGCCTTTAAGACGCCCCGCGGAGGGGAGCGGGCCTGGCGTCGGGCTGGGGCCGCCCCGTGGGCGGGAAGCGCTGTGTCAGTGCGGGCGGAGCTGCGAGCGCGGCCTGGCGCTGGGGTGGAGTCGCGCGGGAGAAGAGCTCGCGTTGAGCGAAATCCCGCTCGGAACGGCGTGGGGAGACGCGCTCTGTCCTGCACCACGGGGGTTAATGGGATAATGGGGCAGCCGGGGTGCTGGGTGTTACGGCACTAAGCCGAAAGCCTTACGACAAACGCTGAGTTTAACAATAAACGCTGAGTTGATCGCGGGCTGAATGGCGAGAGCCGGTTAATGCGCAGTGCTGTTCCGACAGGTCCTGCTGCCTGCCTGGGGTGGGTCCCGTCTGGAACACGGATCTCTCCGTGTGTGAAACCCGTTCTGCAGCGTGAGGAAACGAGTTTGCTGTACGGCTTAACCTTGGTGCGATCCTCTGCCGAGCCGGAGTTCACCTGGCAGTGCGGCAGTGTGATGAAGGGAGCAGGACGGGCTTTAAAAGGAGCCAATCTGAGGTTCCTCTTGTTAATCGTGTGCAAATCCTTCGCTGTGAGCCTGCACAGCGAAGTTAAATCGTGCTTCTCATAAGCATGTGTTTGTATGCATCCGTGTGTTAATTCTTAATGCTTCAAAGACGGGAGAAATTAAAAGCAAAAGGCTTTGCCGTTTAGTCTGGTCTGAATTGCAGTGAAACCCTAGCGTTAACTGTCTAATTAAATAGTGAACGCTCCTGAGTAAATAACTTGCATTACCATCAGCACTGTTCCCACAGCTTTCAGTTCACACTATTTCATGCATTAGAGTTTCTCATGAAACAACTGTGGGAGGCTGTGGCTGCTGAAGAGCAGAGGAGAGCTGCCCAGACTGCTAAGAGAGAGTGTGACGGAGCCAGCAAGCCATGGGGCGGAGGGGGAAGGTGAGCCTGTGCTTTCACAGAGCTGCACTCATTGTGTCTCGCTGCATTTAATAAGAATCCCATTGAATCGTTTTTCTGATTCAGTTTCATCTCCTATCCTGTAAGAGACGCTGTCCTAATGCACCATTTTATGATCTAGAAGTCAGTCCCGGTTCAAACCCCAGCAGCAAGAACCACGGGTTAGCACAGCAGTGACTTCAGTGATGGTGACCATCACATGTCCTCCTGGTGGGACACTCATTTTCCTAGACTGGTAAACACAGTCGGAGTCTGAGAATGGATGAGGGGAGACGACTCCCCAGGCAGGGCTGTGAATCATCAAGTGCCACTGCACAGACTTGCAGAAAGCTGCAGATAGGACTTACTGGATTTTAGGAGTCTGATTACTGTCATTTTTAAACCAAGAAACACTTGCCCGAAGTTTATTCTTTTTGGAAGGAAATAGCAAAGGCAAGTGCCACAGGCCAAGTTCATCATTCACAGGATTCATTAGTTATGTCAAATCTACATCTGGCTTCAAACAGCAGTTATTATTTTACATGCTCTCCCAAGCCAAGAGTTAAAAGGACAGACAATGTGGATGTGTGGGAATCCATGGCCCAGAATATACAAAGATATTGAGGGCCCTGCAAATTTAGAGGAGTTGGCTACCCAGTACCTTGGAGGACCTGGAGCTGTAAGACCACTCCTCTGCTCTTCAGCTCATGTAGTTAGCCACTTCTGCTTCATCTTCATAATGAAGATGTCAGCTGCCCCATTTTCATGATTAAAACCAGCAGCCCTCTTCAAGGTCATCACACTTCCTTCAGTGATGGAGTGAGAATGGCACATCGTCATTCTTAGGCATTTTGTTTACCTCCATTCTGCGTTAAGGCATGTAGGATTACATATTCCTGGTCTCATAAAAGACCAATAAATTTGTCTGTGAAAAGCATCTGAACTATCCCTAGAGATAATTTGTTTGCTTTTTAACAAAGCTTCCCAGAAGTTCTTACAAAGACTAAATTTATGACTTTAATTTTTATGGTGCTGTTTATCAACATGGTGTTCAACAGTAATAGAAGCTGAGAATGGTCACTGGGAAGGAAAAAAGGCAAGGCTTTCTACACTTTTTACCACCATGCAATCCTGTAAACCCCACAGAGATACTGACTCAGTATTATCCTGTGAACATAAAGCATTGCAGCATTCACCAAGGAAGCAGACGAGCAGACCAGCACAACAGACCAGCCAAAGGGAAGGAAGGCTGGGCCAAGGCTGCTGGGTAAGAAAACTGCAGATGGAACAGGATGGCACAGGGAGAGGCTATGAAAAGTGCTAGAGGAGCATCAGAGCAGCTTGAAGGTGAAGTGGCTGAAGAGTCACTGGGTCACTAGGCAAGGAAAAATATCTCCATGAAGAAATGCAGTCTGACAGTGGGGCAGTGAGCAGGGAGGTTGGGGAAGGGAAGATAAGCCACAATGAGAAATAAGGGCACAGAAGTCGTCTATCCCTGCTGCGTGTGTAGAAGAAGAAAAAAGGTTCCTGATAGCTTCTTCAGTGGCAGCAGAATTGACAAGGCCTGTGGGTATGTGGAATGTCACACAGTAGTTGTAACAGCAGGGATTTCCGCTAATGATACCATCCCAACTTAGTGTCATTTCTGCCCATGAGGTACCACCATCTCAGATAAGCCACTGGGACTGAAAGCAAATGAATCAAACAACTCTCTGATTGGAGCAGCCTAAGTTTATTCCTCAACATCACCCACCTCCCACGTCTACATGTTAAATCACACAAGTGATGTAAATGTGTCATCCTTAATGTACAAGCAGGATCCAAAGAAGCACAGCCCAACATACAACACTTGGTCCCAGTGACTGCTGTGTGCACTACCTTGGTGCAGGGACGATAGGGAATGAAAAAGCTTTGGTGATACAGGAAGGTTTCTTCTATCAAGAGTAACAGCCATCAGTCCCAACAGCCCTAAAACTCACATCTAGCAGAAATCAAATTCAGCAGAAGGAAAACTTGTGAGCTCACTGTGGACCCTGGCAATGTCAGAGGTAGAGTTTGTGCTGTGTACTTTGGACATATCTTCTGGTAATTTTGTTCAAGTTTTAATGAGCACAGAAAGTAACTGTCTATTGCTGCTGCACACCGTGTCCCACTCAGATGATGCAGTGTGATTAATAGCAAGACCCATAGATTAGAAAGGCAGAAAAAAATATAATCCTGCTTAACAAGAGACTATTTGGGGGCTCCTACATCCCAGGCCAAACTCTGGAGTTGACTGTATACATGAACTTGTCAGTGTGACACTTCAATTTACTGGTATACAAGGAGAGAAAATTGGTGCTCACCACAGTGCACAGCAATGTGCTGTGTTTGCCAGGCAGTCTGAGCCTCTGGATAAGTAAGTAGGTCTGGTATCAACATCTGTAACTTTGCCACATGAAAGAGAAATCATGTAGGTCATAAAAGAACAAATGATCAAAATCCATGCCATCTGACAGCTACCACCTGAGCTTCCTGCTCTGACCCTGTCGTGTCCTGTGCTGTGGGATAAAGACCTCCTGGACCCTGGAAGATGGTGCATGGAACCCTTCTTTGCTCCTGCCACACAACAACTGGGCAGACAGCTGTGTGAAATGGTTCCCATTGCAAAACAAGTTTGCTCTGAGCAGCAGTTCTCAAATCATTTCCATATGTTACTTTGAAGAAGAAAATGACTGGTAAGTCTCAAAACACAGCAAGCAAGAGCCAAGAAAAAAAAAAAAAATGCCCTGAAGTGCCCAGATCTTAAAGATAGGCCAGTCAAGGAATCTGTTTCCATTTGCAAGACGTGCCTGCTACAGCACAGCCTGTAGCACGCTCAGCGTGGCTCCAGCTGGAAGGCTTCCAGCACCCAAGAGGCAATGCTGGGAACGTTTTACCTCCTGAGTGAATGCTGAGCAGCTCAGCAGCACGAGGAAGGCAATGCAGCTGGGATGGCATGATTGATTAGCTGAGGTGTGTCACGTAGTGCTTATTGAAGGATGAGTTCAATTCCACTGAAAAAGCTGTGAAACCTCGATTAAATTCGAACCTAGATTATTGTGTCCTACTTACCACTCAACCACGTTCAACTAGAACTTCACTTTCCTGACCTGTGGAGTTGCATCTAGGAGAGGAATTAAACTGCACCTCAACAGTGGGGCAAGAATTCCTAGATTAACTCCTAAAGGCACGTCCTGACAGCATTTACTGGAAACTCCTTGCCTAGGTGTCTGAAGGACGTCAGGGACCCTCAGCTGTCAGTGAGGATGGGGAAACAGAGCCTGCTCAGAGTGCTGTGCTGCCTTATGAGAACTGGGAGATAAAAAACCAGACTGAAATGCTGCAAAAAAAAAAAAAAAAAAAAAAGACCTTGTGAGGGTCAGTCCTCCAGGGAGAGCGGAGGAGATGGGAAAGAGGAGCAGCAGTTTGTATGCAATCCTCCTTTCATTTGTATTGTTAACTTTCTACAACATCTGGGCACCTTCAGTAGTTCATGAACTGCCCAAGCAGCTGGCAGATGTGATTCCCAACTCGGACGGTCTCTCTGACGCACACTGAATCAAAGAGCAATGAGATACTGTGTGGCTGCAGTTGACTTCTTTTCCGGGAATGCACGTCAAACAGTAACCCCCTGTTTGTTTTGCAGCAAAATGCAAATAGTTCTGTTGAGACGAATCCTCAGATCCCTTGCTTCTAATGTATAAGCTGTCTGGGGCAGCTCCCTCTTGGAGCATCGTCTGAGACACTGTTCTGTTGCAAGCTAAATACACACCAAAAGATTCAAAACAGCCCTTTACTTATGGACTTTTCTCTGAAAGCAGGTGGCAAAGCAAACACATTGTGCTGTCGGTCACATCCACTATTCTTGGTCTGGACTGACATCTGAACAATGCTGGACTGACATCTAACAAACCAGCTACAGAGCTGAGCGACTGCTGATGTAAGTTTGTGCCTCCCTCCTCTGCCCTACATGGTGCTCTCTCCCCACAAGATAATAAAAAAGTTTCCCAGATGGACAGAACCCACTTTAAAAACAATAGGGCTTTGAAATATCAGTGAAGGCTTGCTTGGCATGTGCTGTGCACCCCAGCAATGTGATAGAGCCTCCTTGGTTTTATAATTGTAGCCCTTCAATCTAAAGCAATGTGATGCACTGTAGCAACAAAACATCCTGCATGCACCTGGCAGCCACACTTCCACTGGGTGACCCCTTCCCAGCTCCAGGTTAGAATCTGACCAGCCATATTTGCAGAAGATCCATTCTGTTTGATCACTGTTGCAAAGATGTGCTGCCCATTGCTTCTTCTTCTCTCTGCACTGCCCATTTTTACATTTGATACAACATCAAACAAAGGATTTGAATCAATCAAGAAGAGAAAAAACACATAGATGTCCTGACATTAATTCATCAAGGCAACAGGAGGATGCAAGGTGTGCTTTCCATATTCCTACATGCAAGGTCTTACTAGCAGGGCTACTTGATTCTGTGAAGTCAGTGGCTTTTCCTGGAATAAATACTAAAAGCTAATGGAGGTGCAGGCAGATCGTTAGATAATCCAAATATTAAGCAAATGCTGTTCTCTCCATTTAACAAACACACAGATTGCCATGTGCTGACATGTGCCCAGCACCAACAAGTGTGCGGCTGGACACGGGGCACCAGATGGCAGCATTTATTGCCTGCAGATCGCAGAGCAGCCCGGGCTGTTGCTTTGCTGCTACACAGCTCATGCTGATTACACCTCTGAAGGCTGCACTGCAATGTCTTCTTCATCCTTTGCATTGATGAACATCGTATCACTCGGTAAGGCTGATCACCTAATGCAAGATCCCCTGCCAAGATCTCTTTTGTGCAGCAGATTTCACACAAAGATTAGGCATACCATCAGTAGCTGGCTTTTATCTGTCTGACAGGGGAGAGCTTGACTGGAATTTAAACACTAAGCTAGGGGAAAGCCTGAAAATACCAAAGGTACCTAACCCTCCTTGTGTCAAATGCAGCGTGCAGAATGCCTTGGCTGGGAGTGGTCCTTCTGGAAGCTGGTTTCCATGCTTCTTTACCAGCATCTCATCTTTAAAGCTTAAATACATACATGTAGGGTGCAGAATGCAAACCAACATCTGTCATACAAAGTTTTCTTCATTGAAAATCAAGCAGAATTCATTAGCTGCACTCTGGACTGGTTTTAGAGATAATGAGTTGAGATTGTTAGTGTCAAAAATTACTGCACATGAAACAGAGCTACTGCAGTCTCAGGCCCATGAGGAAAGGAAAGCCAGCTCCTGATGTATTCTTCCCAGAAAAGCATGCATCAGAGTGAGGGCTGTCCTGCTGGTGGCTGGCATTACACTGCTGTCTCTGCTCAACCATTTTCCCCAGGTGTGACATATCACCAGATCACAGGAAGAAATTCAGCCCCTCGTCCCTACCTGCAGCCTCCTTCTAAATCTGCACTTAAAAACCAGAGATGAGCTATTTTTTCACATTTGAGATATGGGAGACACTTCATCTCTTTCCCAGAAAGACCCACAGTTTCCTCAGTTAGCACCTCAATTTCTATTCCATGCCTACAGCCCCGGTCTGTTGGATATCCTGGAGATCCTGGAAGATTTGGCTTCACCAACACACAGAAACTATTCCAGCCAGAGAAGCAGCTCCTCACAGCCACCACCACTGCTGTCACAGCAGTGCTCAGGAACACCCAAAGGCCACCTGAAGTTTTTGCACTGCAGCAGAGGACAAGAGCAGTTTCTCTCCCAGCCCTGCTGATTAAATAGCTGATTAAATTGAAGGCAGCTAACTGAAAGGAAGATTGACCAACGTGGTTGCATCAGTCAAGCTGCAAAACTAATGGTGTTGCCCAAGTCTCAGATGCTTCTGTGGCTCTGCTTTATCTAAGCTTCATTTAAAACCAGCTCATGGTAGTTTGCCTGATTACCCAAGCAGCAAACATCCAACTACAGCAATAGCTCAGAAACTGGTTTTGAAGCACCCTGTTTAACTTCTTCCTAATCCCCAACCCTGCTTTCACTTTGACATCGCTATTTCAAAATCAAACTATGCTGAACTCACAGGGACAGACTAAGCACATTCAAAAACAGGTTTTTTGTTTCATTTGTAGCTTTTATTAGTGCTCCCCACAAGATCCCTATGAATAGGAGATGTTTTTTCCCCAAAACGTTGTAAATTGAAAATCATTGCCCTGCTGACTTTGCAGTGCAGTTCTTATGCTCCATGGCCTAGGGACGGTTTGCTGTCAGCCTCTACAGGCTAATGCTGTCTCAAAGCTGTTTGTTTTCATACTTCTTCCTGAAATCAATCATCTTCACAGTTGCAGGTCTTAAATTTCAAAACAGGGGAATATTATGAACACTTAAAGGCCCCAGTGATGCAAAGGGGGATTAATCTAGGCAGATGTATGTGTCCACATGGAATCTGCCTCATTTAGATGGTATTGCATGTAGATCTTTTTTTCCAAAAGTCCTGTGGTGTACACCAAGTGATCTAGGGCCAATGACTTCAGCACTCACATGAGGATTACTCATCTAATTAGGGGGTTTGCAGGCTCTGCCCCTGTGTTTCTGTGCACTGTTAATGTCATTGTACTGACTTCTGGAACATTTGTCATTTAGAGACTGGCTTTACTTTTTTTTTTTTTTTGTACTTTTACTGGCAGATTTGACCTCACAAGGTAGCATCAGTCCCCTGAATAAAGCTGTCATCTCTGCACAAACGCAGTAAGTTTAGACCACAGATTTTGAGAAGATCTAAAAGCCTCTTCAAAGCCCTATTTAATTACAGAGGCTGAAATGCGGGGAGAAAGAATCTCTCTGAAAGGAGGACTGTCTTATTTTGCAATCAGCGAGAACAAGCACAATCACAAGCTTTTTTCTTTTCGCTTACTCCTCGCGTGCTTCGGCACCTCGTCCATCC
Source organism: Chrysolophus pictus (assembly GCA_037305975.1). Lineage (NCBI taxonomy): Eukaryota > Metazoa > Chordata > Aves > Galliformes > Phasianidae > Chrysolophus > Chrysolophus pictus. The sequence goes on along the minus strand of CM074593.1, from coordinate 3,786,924 downwards.
AGCACAGCACCTCCTTTGTCTTATTTATCGCAGCACTCCGGGCACAGCCTCCGGGACGAGGAGGATTACCGCCCAGGTCAGGTCAACCTCGGCTTTGCTCAGCTGAGAGCCGGAAAGCTCCGGAGCCCGATCCTGCGATCCTGCCCTGCCCCCCCAGTGACCGATCTTCCCAGCACCCGACGCGAGTCCCCCAGGCTCCCCACGCTGCCACGGCCGTCCCTGCACCATCCCCATCTACCCACAGAACGGCGGCTTGGAAGGGATCTCGCAGCCCACCCACTTCCAACGCCCGCCCTGGGCTGCGTTCCCCCAGCAGCTCACACTGCCCAGTGCCCCTCCAGGCATGGAGCACCCACACTTCTCTGGGCAGCGGCGCCAGCGCCTCATCGCTCTGCCGGTGAGGAATTTCGGGAGACCTAAATCACCCTTTTTGAGCTCAGAGCCGCTCCCCTCCCAGCACGGACGGCAGCGGTGCCGCTCCTCCAGCTGCGCCCCCCCGGCAGCAGCCGGGCCCCGTCTGATGCAACCATAACACCACCGCGTGGTCACGCACAGCTGTTCCCTCCGCCGGCCAATAGCAGGCGGCCTTTCTCCCCCTGTGGGCGGAGCCTCCCCGTCTTCCCAACGGCGATAGGTCGAAATCCAAGCCAATCAATCGATAGGGCGGTCCTTCGGTAAGACCGCGGACCAATGGGAAGCGGCACCGCCCCGAACCGCCAGCACCGCGGAACCGGGGCCGGCGCGGGGGAGGCGGCGGCGGCGCGGCGGGGGCCGGAGCGGGCCGAGCCGCCGCGCCCGCTCCATGGAGGCCGCGGCCGAAGCCCCGGGGGGGCCGGCGGCGCTCAGCTGCTTCTCCTACAACCAGGACTGCACGTAAGCGGGGCGGAGGGGCGACGGAGATCGACGGCGGGTGGGAGGGGGGGCAGCCAGGAGCGGGTCCGCTCCCCTCAGGAGGGCCGGGCCTGACAGGGAGCCGCGCCGGGCCCGGTGCCTCCCGGTCAGACCCGGGCAGCTGGAGAGCGGCGTCCAGCGGGGCTCGATCTGCCGGCCGCCCTCGGCTGAGAGAGAACGGAGCTTCCCCGGCTCTGAATTGCGGCCTGCCCCTCCGCAGCCCGGCGCTGAGAGCCGTTTTCTCGGTGGCACAGCGAGCACCGCTGGGCTGGAAGCTCCGGTCAGGTTTGCGGACGTTCCTGTGGAGGTGCTGTCAGCCTCCCATGCCCAAACAAAGAGCTGCTGACGTGAGCCCGCAGCTGCCAGCACGGGGGATTCCCGGGCAGCTGCTCGCTGAAGGCTGGGACGTCAATGCTTGGCGTCTGAGCAGAGCCAGCCCTTGGCACGGCTGTGCCGTGTGCCTGCAGCCCTCGGTGCACGCAGAGCCACTCCTGGCTCCAGAAAGCCCCTGTGTAATGCAGCAGGTGTGCCCGGAGGCCCCATCTGCAGGCAGAGAGATGACTGTCCTCCCAGCAGCCACAGAATCCCAGTGGGTGACACAGTTGCACATGGATGCTCTGCTCAGCATCCTCAGATGGAAAGCAGGATGCTTAGGTTTGTTACACGTAGTTGGCTGAGGGGACACTGAAGTTGTGCCTTCTTAGACCACCGTATGATGAATTACCCATTCCTTTTATCTGCAGGGACTCCTTGCTGTGAATGCACTACTGGATCTAAACCAGTGGGCTTTTGTCTTATCTTTGCAGCTCCCTGGCAATTGGAACCACAACTGGATACAGGCTTTTCTCCTTAAGTTCTGTGGAGCAACTGGACCAGGTCCATGAAAGCAGTAAGTCTCCTCTCCCTGGGCGTTGGCACAGGCTTTAGCTATATTACTGCAATCTGGTTTGTTTTGAGGGAGTGATCCTTCTTACTGCTCTTGCAGCAATGGCATCTATTTCTGCTGCTCACTTATCAGGACAGAAACAGCTCTGGTTAATGCCCTTGCATGGCAGCCTTTAAAGCCAACTATGGCTGTGGAAAAACTCCTGAGCCACCATCAGTACTGTAACAGAGTTGGAGGAGTCCCACAAGTTTAGAATCCAGCTTATTCCTCACTGCTTCTCAGACTGACAGCAGCAGTTTGTTCTGGAAACCAGTATTTAGAGCTAGTTTGTGGGTTGAATGTTTCACATGAGAGGCTGCAGGTCACTAGCATGGACTCTGGATAACTCACAGGCTTTTAGTCCAATATGTTATTTACTTGTAAGGTGTTTTTAATGGGCTTCCAGTCTAAATAGGTCATTCAACAGCAGGCTTTCAGCCATTAGCTATGCTCAGACCAGCATGCAGTGCACTCAACAACCCAAGACAAGGCAGACCTTAAGCACATATTCCGGTGTAGTTCAGGCCAGAACCAGAAGTGCTTCAGCTGAGATAACACCACACAAGATACAACCCACTCCTGTCTGCAGTGGGAACTTCAGCAACCAGGCATAGCAGCTTCATCTGGCACAAAGTTAAAGCTCCTTCTTTGCCTTACAGAGTCAGTGAGCTGCTGTAAGGCAGCATGCCACAGCCATATTTCAAAGTTGTTTAGGAGTTTGGATTGTCCACACAGTCAGGTACAAAGATCAATGAGAAACAGATCCCTGTGGGTGTTACATGCATGGTAAGGGGCTGAGATGCATAGTCATACATCATGATTGTGTATCAGTCTTTATACCTCCAATGCAGGACAGCCCAAGCACTGGTTCAGGACTATCTAATTAGAAGTCACAGTTCCCAGTTATTTAAATAAATGTCCAAAAGTGTCATTGTAATGGTGCCTTTCCAACATAAGAGCCCAAATGTGGTCACTGCAAGACATACCACACCACTGTTCACCTCAGCAATGGGAAGAGTACACGTGTCAGCCTTCCCATGTCCTGAGAAGGCTAGGAGAAATCAGACACCATACAGAATGGACAGTGAGTTACAACAGCTGTGCCTTACCTTGGTAAGTCCTGGCCATTCACTACCTCTAGGAAGGTCCATGACCAAACTGGCTCTCATTTCCTTTCACAGGCACGAGCTCTTCCTTTTTTATATCCCGCCCAAAGATTGATTACAGCTGGAGGGCTCTGCCCAGGAGGGCATGACAGCATTCTGCTTTTAGGAGAGGCTTCGTTAACCCCTTCCTGCTTTGTGCCTACTATGAGAAATTTTTAATAGAAGCTGATGTTGAACTTCTTAGCTCTGAGCCTAACCCCATTTCTTCCCGAGTTGAGCTTCACTTGTCACTGCAAACAAACCAACCATAAACCAAGCTAAAGACTGTCTTGCTTTCCTTCTATGCCCAGATGAAATCCCAGATGTTTACATCGTGGAGCGTCTGTTCTCCAGCAGCCTTGTGGTTGTGGTCAGTCATGCCAAGCCACAGCAAATGAATGTCTACCACTTCAAGAAAGGGACAGAGATCTGCAACTATAGCTATTCCAGTAACATCCTGTCTATCCGGCTGAATCGTCAGGTAAGAAGTTGGGGAAATGGGTTAGCCAGAGTTGTCCCACTCTGGCTCTTTACTGGTGCTGACTCTACACAGACCAGAGTCCATCTGGCACCCTGCTGCTCAGCAGAGCAGCAGCAGCCTGGGTTTGTACTGTGTTTCTGCAGAGGGCTTGGAGGTATAGGTCCATGTTCTCTTCTACCAGCTCCACCTCAGTCCTGGTTACCTTTGGAAAAGGAGGCGGATGGCTATGGGTATCATCTGCCATAACCACTTCAGAGTCCTTGTTTTCTTAGCAGTTATACAAAGGCTTTTTGTTGTTTGCCTTCTGGCCTACTCAGTGTCCAGTTGTGCAAAAAAAACCAACACCTTTTCTTCATCTTTCTCCCTTTCCTGGATTCCACATCCTGAATCCAGGACCACCTCTGCCATCCTTATGCAGATGAGACTGTCAAAGTTGGTAACAAAACCCAGGAGTAATGTGAACCCCATGATGGAGGCAAAAGGCTGCTTCTCAAGTACTGCTAGGCACTGTGTTTTATTTTTAAAGGAGTAGAAAACGTTCAGGCCATTTGGAAGGAGGCTTTTATACTGTTAGCCTCTGGACTGATGTAGCCTTATGCAGCTCTGAGTCCTATTGGAAGATTTAAAATCATCTTTCTTTTATCCATATTTATATTCAAAGTATGTGCCATAAGAAGCTAAGGACATTTTACAATGAAGAAATAAGCAGTCTGGGTAATTGTATATAATCAACTTCTCCTCACTTAGCAACAGTGGGACCTGCAGTAAGGCTCTCCCATAAGGAAACGCAGGGTTGAGTTTCCAGTAAGGCTGTGTTTGACCAGAAGTTCCTGTACTACAATTAAATCTGTCCTAAATGGATTTTTTTCACTTAAGCTTATGGTGAAACCAGCAAAATAAGAACTTTCTGTGAATTGCAGATAGATGTATACGTATAAAAAGAAACTGGGAGGTTCTGCTTAGCATTTCTAGGACGTAAGTATGTGAGTAAAATAAGTCCAGGATTTTTCCCATGTGGTGCTCCAGCGACTGCCTGAAGATGATGTTAAAAGTCCATATAAAGCCAAATCTCACATAAGCTGTTAACACAGGAAAATGGTAGTAAATAAAACAGGAACAGAATTCAAACAGCGCATGTTTTTACTTGATCTGTCTGTGAAAAATCCTTGTGCAAACAAAAGAGCCCCTTGGATGTTGCTGATCCACTGGAATTCTTTGTTTCAGTCTCCACTATAACTCACATACACATGAAGCTAGGTCATGGTGTGTCTCAAAGCAGAGAGTAAGGCTGTACCATGAGATCAGTTAGAATCTCCCCTGCAGCCTCCCTGGATTCTCAGTTACTGTGCTAAAACCCTGCTGAATTTTTTTGAGACATTTGATAGTTTTTTTCTGGCTGTATCCATATCTAACACATCTCAAGTCCTCAACATACAACTCAACCACCCCACTTGATTTGTGTCAGACTTCAGTTCTGAAGAGAAACGTGAGATGCAGTGCCTTGAATGGTGTGCAGCAATTGCAGCACTAGGCACCTTCTGTGAGGCTGTCTTTGCACAGTGAGGATAAAACTCATTCCTCATCTCAGCAGGTTTTGCACTGATGTCAGCTGGGGCTGTGCAGGAGGCAGAGAACCAGCCTTCTCCAACTCTCACTGAGCTTAGTCAGGCCTCTTTTACCTCTTCACCTCTTCACCTCCCACCCCTCTTATGTTTTCCTGGATTTTGTCCTATCAGTGCCAACATCTCTTGCTACAGCTCTGGCTTGCTGCTTTACTATCATTTGGAGTATTTCCCTTCACCTGTACATCAATAGCAGTGCGTTTTGCAGTTCTGGGAAAGTACATGGTGGCTTTGCTGAAATCAGCTGTATAAATATGACTCTGACAGTCCCTGCTAGCAAGTTGATGGCTTTTACTGTAGAAAAGGCAAAGTCTTCCTGGAAATGCAAAATGGCTGTGACACAGCCCCAGATGCTGTGGTTAGCAGGAATAGAAGTGGGAAAGAGTTTGATCTGAGAATAATGGTGGAGCAAGGCAAAGATTTTCTAATGTGGGTGTTTTCAAGTTAGTAACTAAACTCCACATTTAGATACTAAATAAGTGGCCTCATTTCTAAAGAGGTGGAGGCTCTGTACATCCTGTACATGGATTTGGGTGCTTCATCTTCAGGAGCTTGGGCACAGTCTGGCCTCACACTTTTATTGGGATATTTTCAGAGCTTCTGGACACATGGCACTAATATAGGTGGAGCTGTGCATACCCAGGCGTCAGAAAGCACAGCCCTCCAGCCAAATCCAAAGCCTGGTCCCAAAAAAGCCTCTATGTAAAATGCCTCTGCAGAAACTCATAGAGATCTGGACCATGCTGAGACACAGAGCAGAGCAATCACAGAAATGATGGCCCAGCGCTAAAGTTACAATATTAGGCTTCCTTTTTCCTTTCTGCCTTTCCTGCCTGTGGTTTGGCAGCTCCTCACTCCGCAGCTGCCTCCTGCCGGGTGGGTGTTTGTTACTGATGAGTTCAACAGAAGAGGTGCAAGCATTTAAGCTTGGAAATACCCTGTCTGTCTGCCAAGATGTGCAAACACTAGGTGTGAAGCACCAACCTCTGTGACTGTCCCTGAACAAACTGTTCTTAGCCCAGTTTTATGCAATTCTGCCTCACAACTTTGGGCACATAAAGCACAGTCTTGCCTGCTTATGCTGACACATTAGGTTTAGCAATAGTGGGAGGCTCACCACTTGCTTGCTTGCTTCCAGTTTGGGAAAAAGTCAGGGCAAGGGCAGGAAATCCCATCTGCAGGCAGGCTAACAAGCAGGACTGGCAGCCTTTCTGTTCCCTGGTCTTCATGATCAAAATGTAGTTTGCTGTGAAAAGAACTGCAAAGAGAAGTTGGGGTAGAAATAGATGCTAACCAAGACCCATGGCAAGGGTATAACCAAGGTCTGTCTTTGTGTTCTTAGGGCCTCAGGATGTGGAAGATCAGTTTGTAGAGTAACAGAGAAGTTGTTACCGTGTTCTATCTGCTTTCTAAGGCAAAACCAGATGTAGTCAGTTCTCAGAAGCAGAGCCATCCAAAATCAAAGGGTGTCCAGTGGGAGGGGATGTAGAAGCAGAAGAGGTCATGTTTCTGCAGCATTACAGCAAAATCCCTGCTGAGTTTTTCCAGCAGCAATATTTGAGTGTGCCAAGTATGGGAGCAGTGCTGATGAGGCTCTGTACCTGTGTCCTTGCAGAGGCTGATTGTTTGCCTGGAGGAGTCAATTTACATCCATAACATAAAGGACATGAAGCTCTTGAAGACTATCCTGGATACGCCTCCAAATACAACAGGTAAGCAAAGGAATCTGTATGTAAGGGAGAGGTGAGCCCTGCAGGAGCCTTCCGTAGCCACAGTATTTGTTTTAGAATTCAAACCAGCCTGTGGTGTGTGTATTCTTAGCAGCATGATTAATTCAGCATTGGGGAACCAGAAAAGGAGGCAGTCAGTCAGGCTTAAGAGAGAAGAAACCCTGCTCTGTCCTGAGTAAATGCTTCAAAGACAGCAGCATGGTTTGAGTTAAGTTCAGTCCCTTCCCATTCTAGAAGGGATACCCTGGCTTCCTGGAGCACACCTTTGTTCCCTGTTACAAGACCAAAGCTGTAAGGCAGGCCAGGACTTCAAACTCCCCTTCACATACAGGGCAACTTCATATTCTCCCTGTGGGGCTCCCAACCCCTCTCTTTAGCGTGCCCTGTGTCAGAGTCCCACAGTGCTTTCCCTCAGGACAAAGGGGCCCTGCTTCCCTGCTGCCAGCGTGAGTCAGCTGTGGAGGCACACCTTGGCACTCCCTGCAGACCTGCTTCACACCACAGGGACGCGGCGGCTCCTGTGATCAATTAGGTGCTCAGAGTCAGCTCCCAGAGTGAGTAGTGCTGCAAAGAGCACCTGGGACAGAAAACACAGCCAGGCACAGTGCTGATTCCACCGTGCCTCTGAGCCAGCCCTGCCAGGGGAGTTCCCCGAGCTTGGGCTGCCACCTGGTATTGTTCCACACACAGGAGAAACCCACAGGGCAGGGCAGGTGGCTGCACAACAGATTTTCCCTGCCTAGTGCAGGGTGAATCCTGCTGATGGAGAGGAGGAGTTTTTAGCAGTGAGCAGGGAAGCCTGGCTCAGCGCCCACGGCAGCGCTGCCGGATGGAGCTGTGACATCCCGGTCGCAGACCGCAGCAGCTTTCCAAGGGCGGTTGGTTGTGAAGTTATTGATGTGCTCATGCCTGGCTTCTGGGCTTTCAAGGGATGCTGTTCTGGCTTCTCCCCTGACCTACTTCAGGTCTTAACAGATGGCCTCCTCATGTAGATTAAACATACTAAATACTGCAAATATAATTAAAGTTTAAAACCTTCCTGAGAAAAGCCCAGCAGCAGCATGCGAGAAGGGGATATTCTGGGCCTGAAGCTGTTCTGATCAGGTCACGCTTTAAAAGCAACAGCAATCAGCAGTCACTGGGACAGGACTAGGCTGCTGCAGATCATAGGACTTCATGCAGGCTTAATTTTCTAAAACCCTTTCACCACAGCAGCTGTCATTGAAATGAGCTGAGTGACAAGTGCTGTGACACGTGTGCTCCCTTTGTCCCCCAGCATCTGCTTTGCTCCCAAGCCTGACCCCAAAGACAGCGTGTCCAGGAGGCCAATAGAGGCCCAGCTTACTGCTCCTTTTCAGAGCAGAGATCTGGGGATTTGCTGCACTCCCGTGGGGCAGTCACTGTGGGATCATTGCCTGGCGCTGTGCAGGACCCAGCTCCCAACCCATTTCTTTCCTTCAGCTTGGGCCGCACACAAGGGACTGCAGGTCGAGCAGCCCGTGCTGCTGTCACACGGCTGAGGGAAGTGCAGTGACCTCGGGCTCCCCTCACACACACATGCCAGGAGAAGCGATGCTTCCTGCGGGGCGATGTGCACAGCCTTTCCAGGATGATCGCACGCGCCGCGGGCTGCCGCTCGGTAATGTCTGGCCAGCCTCCTCCACGCAGGAGAGGAAAATGCCCGGGGTGGGCGAGTCTGTTGTTTTTCATGCATGCTCAAATAAGGAGTGAATTTCTCTCCTGAGAGAAAACCACACTGCTTAGTTGTGAGCTTTCAACTCCAGGCGAGCACACGAGCCAGGCTGATTGCTCGTGCATGAAGCAAAGCCTCCAGGGAGTACAGCTCTGCAGAGCGGGGCTGTCTGTCACCATCAGCATGCTTGCTGTTCAGGAGAGCACTGGTGGCTCTTGTCCCCTGAGAGTCCCAGCCCAAACTGCTCCAGGGAGGGCAGGAAAGCCTCAGGGAGGCTGTGTGGTGACTCATGTCAGAGGCAGGATTTGCGCTGAGGTTGTTGTGCTCAGTGCTCATGCTGACATGCACACCGTGAGGGCTGATCTGTGGAAACAACTGCAGCTTTGGAAACTACTTCAAGTGGTTCCCTTGAACCTCGAGACCCCTCTGGACTTGCTGCCCTGGCAGCAAAGCCAAGCTTCTCCCATGCTGTAGGTGTTTCTCCACGCTGCCAGAGGAAGCCCCCAGTGATGTGGCAGCTACAGAGATGTTGTACTGAGCCATGCCCACTCCTGTGCCCACTGATTCTTGCTAGGCTGCCAGGTGCCAGGACCAGAAGAGCATTTTCAAAGGCTGCCGTATGGCTTGTGCTCTGTGTTCTTCGTACGTCCCTGAGGTCAGCTCAGTACACTCACATCTGTGTTTTCCCCTGGCCTGGTTTCCCATTTGCTTCTCCCAGACAGGCGCATAGCAGAGGAAGAGGGTGACTCACACCGGCCGGCTCAGAGCTTGCTTTGTTGAGCTTCAGCCTTCCATAGGCCCGCACTAGAAGGGGCTACACTGACTCCCGGTGCTGTCTGGGCTGGGGAAGACCCTCCTCAGACACACAATTGCTCTGTACAGCAGTCTCAGAGCTGTCTGCATTCCCCTAGCCTGCCTTTCTTGGGTGCCATCACCTCTGCTGCCTCTGTTCCACTTCCCTGCAGCGCACACAGTCCTTGGCATGATGTAAGTGCTTCTCACTGATAGGGAGTGGACCTCAGGGGCCTCTGGCCCATCCTGAAGCTCCTGGCTGTGCTGCGGTCTCTTTGTTTAGTTATAAACAATGACCTAAAACAAGAGCTTCAGCTGATTCTTCTCTACTGCTGGGCCAGGGCCAGAGCAGTGTCCTGATATGACAGCTTGCACAGTGTCTGTGCGCGTGTCAGTGCGCATATGTGCCCGTGTGCGTGTGTCCTGTTTGGGCAGTGAGGAGCACAGCCCCGCAGCCTTTAACCCTGCAGCTTCCTCCCCACGTGGGGGACGTGGGACCCCTGGGTGGCAGCCAGGAAGCTGGGGTCATGCTGAGCCCCTGGCTGAGTGCTGGGATGACTGGGAGCACGCAGACATGGGGCAGGAAGCAAGTGAGATCCATTGCTGCGTGTGACATGATCCACTGCGATGGTCCTCAGCCAGCGGCAGAAATGAGAGGCAGGAAGAGGTGCTCTGTTCCTGGGTCAGCGGGGGGACAGGCGGATGGACAGCCCTACACACACATTCATCCATCCCTGTCGTTTCCTGCAATTCCAGCTCACTTGAAAGGGGATGTTTGGTAGATTTTATCCTCATGTTGGCATAAAAACAGATGGTTATTAAAGGAAAGAAATCCTCGTACGGGTAAAATTCAGCTCAGCTCAAGTTCCTCATCTGCCAGAACTTCCCTGCACAACTGTGGCATTTGCTTTATCTCCCTCTGCTTCCCTTTTCCTATCAGGGAAGGAAGTGGCAGTGCCTGGCCCCATGGCTGCAGCTCAGAGCTCCAGCTGTACACTTAGCCCTGCTTACATCTGCAACTGTCCAGATGTGCGGGGACAGGAGCCCTGTTAGCCCTGAGACCAAGGGTCCTTTGGTCCCTACATTCTTGCCTTCTCAAAGGAGATGTTTAAGGACGAGAAGGAAAGAGCTTCAGCAGGACAGGGGCTCTCTTAGAGCAGAGTTTGGGGAGGCCGTGGCGGGGTGCAGGAGCCATACTGTCCCGTACCAGCAGGTGTCCCCACGGCTGAGGCGTTGCCAGCATCCAGCTGGCGCACACCCGGTACCGGACACCATCCCAAAATGTGACAGCACCCGAACCCCTGCGGTGTCCATGGCCACGTTTCTGCTTTCTTTGCTCCACCAGCAAACAACCTCAGCTGTGTCCTTCTTGCCCTGCCAGGTCTGTGCGCTCTCTCGATCAACCACGCCAACTCCTACTTGGCTTATCCCGGCAGTGCAACCAGCGGAGAGATCGCACTTTACGACGGAAATACTTTGGTAAGTGTGAAGCTCGCCCATTTGGATACGGGCAGGGACTGAAAACAAACAGAACCACAGCAGAGCCAACAGGGCCTTGGGGAAAGATGAATAAATGCACTCTGCTGCACTGCAAGGAATATTTGCCTGGGGCAGACACATTCCCTATCCCCTTTGCCTGGATGTCGCACAAAGCAGACAGCCTCTTTGAGATCAGAACATCCATTTCCCAGTACTGGATAGTGAGAGGAATGTGACCCATGCTCGAGGGCAGCTGCCAGGTTGGCACAGACAGGGCTCAGCAAGCTTCAGCCTCACACCCAGAGGGAGTGATGTGAGCGGGGTGGCTCACAGAGCTTGGAGCTGCTCCACGCATAGGATGCGGACAGCTGCTTTGCTGTGCCACAGGCTGCAAGGGATGCTGAACCCCGAGCCCTGAGGAGGATGAGGTGCTCACATCCTCCTCAGAAAATTTGCCCCTGGCTAGGAGCAGGGTTGCAGTTATCTGCAGTTTATGCCAGGGATTTGGATTACATAAGGCTGCTGCTCTGTACATGCAGCAGGAGCTGAAGATCTACAGCAGAGGAGAGCAGAGCACATATGGGGAAAACACACTGCTGCTGTGGAGAGATGCTAGTAGGAGCCAGGGCTCCCCACAGGCAGTGGGGCCACAGCAGTACTTGCTGTACAGCCAGAGTGTGTAGAGCCAAGGCACAAAGAAATGCCAGGCTTTGGGGGCACGGCTGCGAGCCTGCAGCCTGCTTGAGGGGCAAGGAGCTGAGGACATCTGTGTCCAGGAGGAACTTTTGATAAGCACAGTGCCTGTAGCAGGTGGAGAGTGAGCTCGAGGCAGGGCAGGGACTTCTGAAGGGATACCAGAAATGCAATACGGTCCCTTGAATACACATGGGCAGTTCTGCATAGGGCATGAGGCAAGAACGCCCTGTGCTTACGCAGTTTGAGAAGCAGTGTGTCTCTTTACTCTCACATCACCTTCTGTCCTACAGAAAACAGCCTGCACGATTGCTGCCCACGATGGGCCTCTAGCTGCCCTAACCTTCAACTCCACCGGGTCAAAGCTGGCGAGTGCTTCTGAAAAAGTGAGTGAGCACTGCTGGGAGCAACCTCCTTGCCACTAACAGCCCATGGCTGGCAGAGGGGCACAGCCAGCCTTGGAACATGGAATGCAGGGACAGGGGATGTTGGGGCAGCCCGTTTTTAAACACAGCTTCCCAGGGAGGGGCACTCAGGTAACTGACTTGTAGGAGGCCAGCATATTGTGCCCATACTGAACCAGGCTGACAGAGCCTCTACATGTTCTGAGTTTCCTTGGTGTGTCAGGTCTCGTGCTCTTTGCCCTGCTCCTGTGTGATCTTTCCATCTGCATTTTTTGCAGGGCACAGTCATTCGTGTATTTTCCATTCCTGGTGGGCAAAAGCTTTATGAATTCCGTCGAGGGATGAAAAGGTCAGTTCATGCTTCTATCAGTGACAAATACACAGAGGGTTCCTGGAGCAGAAATGTAAACATGGGGACAGAGCACCGTCAGATCCTGGCAGCTTTGGCATCTTTTGCAGAAAGAAAACAAGAGTGAGCATATCAGATAGAAATGTCATTGTGCCAGACAGCCGCGCTGCGCCCAGCTGCCTCCAGCAAGCTTAGCAATTCCATTCAGTGTGTCACAGAACAGGGCAATCGCAGAGAACAGAGGTAGATTCAGTCCATCTTCTCTGTCCATTTTTTGTTTCTTACTTGAAATAATGAAGTCTTCAGAGTTATCATCCTAAGTCTTCTCAAAGGAGGTGTTTTGAAACTGCTAAGCCACTTGCACAGAGCCCAAGTCTTGATGGCAGGGGTGGGCTGAGTCTTCTCTCTCCTTTTCTTCTGTGAGCAAAACCTTGCAGTTCCCATGCAGCGGGACGCCAAGCAGTGAATGGTCTGTGCTTGGCCCTAGGTATGTGAATATCAGCTCTCTGGTGTTCAGCATGGATTCCCAGTTCCTGTGTGCTTCGAGTAACACAGAGACAGTGCACATCTTTAAACTGGAGCATCTCACTGACAGGTGAGGGAGTAACCTGAGCTAACCTGCTCCAGGGGTGTCCACTGTGGACATCTGCCTGTACAGCTCTGTTTGTCCCCCCTCAGCCGGCCAGAAGAGCCACCAACCTGGAGTGGGTACATGGGAAAAATGTTCCAGGCTGCCACCAACTACCTCCCTGCCCAGGTGTCGGGCATGATGAACCAAGATCGAGCCTTTGCCACTGTCCGCCTCAACATCTCTGGACAAAGGAACATCTGTGCCCTCTCTACGTATGTATTGATATCTGTGTCCCACTGCCACACCAGATTCAAGCAGACACAACTATAGATGCTTACCTCCACTGCTGTGCCTGTTACCTTGCACCCTGCAGAGCACACAGTGTATGCTGTCAGTGTGCGCATGCAGCTGTTGTGTTTGAACTCATGATGCTTTTCTACTTAGGATTCAGAAGCTGCCTCGACTGCTGGTGACTACATCTGATGGACATCTCTACATCTACAACTTGGACCCGCAAGATGGAGGAGAGTGTGTCTTAATTCAGAAACACAGGTAAATGCCCCTCCAGTGCATTGATGTTCCCTACACATTTGAGATAAATGCTGATCCTTAAAAACTAAGAAAGGGAAATTTTACCTGCAAGCACAAAATGGAATTGTAGGAGCAAGAACATTGGAACTGAGTTTTGATTTTAGTTGCTTGATCTAGCAGACATCAGTGAGGACCATGTCAGCAGCATCGTGCAGAAGAAAGCAGGGACATCTCAGGCAGCTGTGGGACATAGCCTAGATGGCAGAGGTGGGCTTGAGGAGATGCCTACATCAGCAGCGCACAGACCTGAGGGTGGCAGAGAGCAGAGCACCTCTCCCAGGCATCAGCGGGTGCTGAGAGCCAATTGTGGGGCTGCGATCGTGTGGAGCAGCTCTGGGACTTCCGTCAACAAAACCTCACACACACGCATGCCTGCAGGCACGCAGTGCCTCAGCAGAGCCTTCCGTGCTGCCGTTCCGTTTGTATGCCAATTTGATTAAGCACGTAACCCCACATCTGGGCTACTTGGCTCCAGATGTGAAGCCTTTGGGGTGGGGTGCGATGTAACATGTGCTGTAAGCCAGGACGTGGCCGGCAGCCAGGAAAATGCCAACAGATTTTTAAAAGCCACAAAACAAAAGCGCTTCAAAGCTGCGCTGTCCAGCGTGCTCCGGCCGCCGGCCTCCCACCTCCTTCAGACACTGCTGACCCCCCTCCCGTGCTCCCATTGTGCTGTGGCTGTCCAGAGCTGGCAGCCCTGCATTGTATGTGGGTTCCTCTTTTAGCATCAGAGGACTGAAAAGGGCCCTTGGGTCATGAGTTACATTACATCATACTATATCTCTGCTCAGGCTCCGTCCGAAACTAGCCAGCACTGCTTTTCCCATCTAGTCCACTCCTGTTGGAAGCCCTTTAGAGCCCCCTCCATGATTAGAAACACTGTTTGCCTTTGTAACCTAAAGCTTTTGTGGTCAATCTGTTCCCTTCTATTCTCATGCCAGCATTGTCCTCTAACTGAAGTACTGCTTTCCCTATCTTCTGCATCCCCCCTGCTTCATTTGGAGAGCACAATGATCTCCTCTTCTGCAGCACTGTTAGGGCTGCAGTCAAAGTTTTGATGCAGTGTTACAAATCATAGAACTGTAGGATGGTTTGGGATAGAAGGGACCTTTACAGACCATCTAGTTCCAGACCCTACCTGGCATTGGCCTAGGCACCTTCCAGCTGTTCAGTTGGGTGATGTGCCTCAAGGAGACACGAGTTAGTGCTGGGGGAGGAATGAATGGGATCAGAACTAATTCTTCTTTCCTCTTTTCTCCTGTACAATCAGTCTGCTTGGCTCAGGAAAAATGGAGGAGAACAAAGAAAATGACCTTCAGCCTCCATTACCTCAATCTTATGCAGCAACTGTAGCCAGACAAAGTACAGTGCCTTCAACTTCAACCATGCCAGGTAAGCACCACACCTGCCCTTTCTTGGAGCAAAGAAAGCAAGACAGCTCCTGGAGCAAAGCGGGAAGTCTCTGAACAATCAGATGTTCACTCTAACCATAAACAGCCCATGTGCAAGGCACACTGGGGCAGGTGGGCCTTCTGCAGCTCATCCAGTTCATTCTATTGGGAATGGGTCAGTTATTTTCTGCTCTGCTTGCCTGGACCCCTTGCCAGGCAGCTGCAGTCCATTCCTGATAGGTAGTGTTGATTGTGATACCTTTCCCTTCTGCTGCCCCCAAATGCTCTGCCAAATGCCAGAGAAATCAGGATGTGTTAAAACACTGATAACAGCGTTGCAGCTGTTTGTTTCCAGCCTTATAGCACCCATTTATCAGCAGTACTTTGCATTTCCACTTCTGCAGGTTATTCGGAGGATGGTGGTGCCCTGCGAGGAGAGGTTATCCCAGAGCATGAGTTTGCAACTGGACCAGTGTGTCTCGATGACGAGAATGAGTTTCCTCCTGTGAGCATTCAGGACCCCTAAAACAGCAATTCAACCCCAATGCTAAGAAGAAAGTACTAACCTCTTACAGAAGAAATTCTGTTGCCCTGACCTTGTCCCAGTTAGCTGTGAAGCTTAAAATAACTAATTCAGGTATAGGGAGAGCGCCAGGAACATCACACCCCTACTACATGGCAGCTGGGATGGGGCAAGGATGATCAGCCTCATAATTAGAGAGAGACCTGAACAAATGAGCAGAATGAAGTTCAGATGCAGAACGGAGTTCAGACCCAAATCTGACCTTTGTGCCTTGCTCAAATTTCTAGTATTATCAGGAATAGCTTTAATTTGAACAATGCCATCATTTAGAAATAAAAACTTAGTTTTCCCTGTTGCATTTTCAATCAGTTGTATTAGCTTATGGAAAACAACTGGAACATACCTGAACCTCATCAGCCCTCTGGAAATATCTCATTTCCAGAAAAAGAAACAAAGCAAAACAGATTTTTAAGCCATTGTTTTGGTTTTTTTTTAAGTGGCACTTTCTCAGTTACTGTTGGAAGAACATACTGGCTTTATAAAATCTAACTTAAGCCTGGCAGTGTCTCTCCCGCTCTTCTTCCTGTTATATAAGCATTTATTGTGTTAAATACTTGACCCCTAATTGGACAGATATTGCTTACAGTGCTGTGATCTGGCTGTAATCAGCAGCATCTTCATGATAGTAATGCATTAATACAGCAGAATATTGTAATGGATTTCAAGCTGTAGACTTGGCAGACTTTGGAATTCCTTATTCCACTTTCACATATCCTGCTGTTGGAGATTTGCCTGAAGAAGGAGGAAGTAAGAATTTCATTGGGATCCCAGGATTTGTTCCATATGCTGGGGCTGACCTCCTCTGTAAGGCACTTTCAAATTAAGTGATGCAAAGAGTTATTTATATAAAAGATGACTAATTCGTGCCTCCCTTTGAAACTCTGCCTGAACGCAGCTCTTCAAGTCACATAAATCTTAGACCGATTCTCTTTACCTGTACCACAGCTTGTTGGAGACAGAGAACAAGAGTTTTCTATTTCTCCTACTCCATCCCCTAAGGAGGACATTTCAGTGTCTCCCATCTGGTCAAAGCCCTTTGGGCTGCAGAGCAGCTGGAAGGAATGTTTGAGGAGCAGCACAGCCAGAGAGAAATCCTTTGCTTCCTTCTGACGAACCTGCTCTTTGAGCATGTGGTTTGGGGCCATGCAAATGCCAGCAAGCAGGAACCACGCTGCTCCTGAATGAGCCTGCCTGCTGGGACTGCGCTGTAAAAACCAGCCCCAAACCCCTGCTGTACAGGCAGGGGTTTTATTAAATGGACTTTGATCTGTCCAAATCCTGTGCTGTAATTAACCTAACGGAGCAACTTACATGTGTAATGTTAGGGAGGAGGTGGTGTGAGAGGGAAGGAGCTTTCCAAAAATACTCCCTGATACGGCAGCTTAGCATTTGGAGCTTCCAGATAAAGTGTGTACAGTCAGGACTTCAGCTTTGCCCTCCATTGCTGACGGTGATGTGTTTTGCATCTGCTCTGCTCGCTGGTGCAGTGCTGGCTCCCGCTGTGTGCTGCACAGGGAGACTCAGTTGGGATGTTTTGATGTTCTGAATTTCACTCAGCTTTGCTGTTTTCTCAGCGCTGAGCAGTTTGGTGACTTGTCCAAGAGGGGTTTCAGGGATCGGTCACTTCTGTGTGGAGAAGGAGGGAGAAGAAAACTGACCTTATCCAACAAAAATGTTTTGACAGCATTCTGTTTTGTGGAAACATGGGAAGGGTTTTGTTTGTTTTCCAATGTGCAACAAAAAGACATTTAAAAACCTCAAAACTTGTGACAAAATGGAATATTTACCCACAGCCCACGAGCACGGCTTTGAACTCAGACGTACTTCTGGAGGAACAGCAGTGCTGAGACCCAGCGGATCCTCTCCATTTTGAAATGGTTTGCCTTCCCCTGACCCCAAGTGCTGGTGAGCAAGACTTCAGAGGCTCAGCTGTTAATAACAAGGAAATGCAGCATCGGTCTGATGCACAATCTGTGGCTGATGGTAGAAAACTGCCTCTTCATTAAATGGAAGGAGGGACAGGTCAGAGAAGAGATAAGCACAAGGATGGCTTGTAAAAACACCTCAGTAAGAATGAATGTAGCTATTGCTATTGATGATGCCAGCACTGCTGAAGTATCCTGTAGCAAGAGGTTAAGCTCCAAGTTCAATTACGTGTCTTGCTTACACTGATGGGCTGGATTAAATGCTCTCAGGTCTCCTAGGCGCTCTGGAGTAACTGTGATCTTCTGCAGAAGGTACTCAGGCATTTTTCAGATGGACAGCAGGCTGGAGGAGAAGGTGAAGAGAAGATGCTGTGCCTCAGATGGGCTCAAGGAAGCAGCACTGCACCTGAACTGAGCAATTGGACGGCGCCGTGGGAAGAGCGAGCCCAGCTCTGGCTGCAAGCAGTTAGGATGGTCCCTGCCATTCTCACCAAGCAGTTGTCACCTCCCTGCAGGTTCATTGATGTCACTGAAGCTTCTAGCAGTGTCAGAAACGTTGGTGTGTGTTCACAGCTGGCTGCTCAGCCTCAGCAGGCACCGCAGGGTAGGGCTGTGAGGTTCCACAAAAGAAATTCCATAGGATTCAGTAGGAGTGAAGCCAGATGGTGCATGTGGCATGTGTTTATACATGAGTAGCTCATGTGAAGTGTTTCAGAGTCTTTGCTGCTCCCACTTTGCTCTCTCTGGCTGCTTTATCACTAAATGGTTTTGGTAATACTTAGGATCGGTTTTGCCTTGCCTTGTTCAGGTTGGATATTAGGAACAACTTCTTATCTGAAAGCATAGTCAGATGTTGGCACAGCTGCCCAGGGAGGTGGGGGAGTCCCCATCCCTGCAGGTGTTCCAGAACAGTGCAGATGTGGCACTGAGGGACGTGGTCAGTGGGCACAGTGGGGGCAGGTTGGGCTTGGGGATCTTAGTGCTCCTTTCCAACCTTAATGACTCAATCATCCTCTAATTCTATAATTCAGTCTGCGTTTCATCTGCAGTCCCCAGTGATGAACATTGCGCTCCGTTCTCCTACTGTGCCAAAGCTGAATTTCTAGGGGACTTAGTGGGACAAACACAGCTCACCCAGAGTGACCCCAGTCCTGCAAGCAGGGCTGCACTCAGTGCCATGCCCACCCCAGGCAGGACGCAGCACCAAGGCAGCTGGTTCCAGTTCCCAAGGCTTTAAATTTGGGGAGGGGGAGAGTAAATAAATAAACCTCTGACAAATCTGCCTTTGAATGGAAAGTAAAACACTGCAGGACATCCCTCCCCTTCTCCTCCCATGTACGTAAAACCAACTTGAAACACACCCCGTTGCTGGGAAAAGTAAGGCTGTTCTGTTTTGATTTTGGTAGATAATCTTGTGCCGTGGAGGTCAGCCGGGCAAAGCGAAGAGGTCATGATGGAAGCAAACATCCGTGTGTAGGACAGCTGCTGGGAAGTGCTTTGGAGCAGCCAGGAATCTCGAAGAACAGATTTGTGAGTCTTCAAGAAGACTAAAAAATCCAAGGTGGGCCACTGCTTTTAACTAGAGTACGTGTAAGTGAATAGCTGGTCCTGCTCACCCCTTGTTTTTAATCCTTGTCTGGGTGGGGTGTCCATGTACTGTATGCACGTCGCTATATTTAACAAACCATATGTTAGAACCACATTGTAAATGCTAATTTAATCAGACCTGTATGTAACCAGGATTTTATATACCTGTTTTACCCATTTCTAATTTATGCTGTTTTATGTGTATAAATGTACTTATAGGAAGATATATTAAACTTATGTCTTTGTACAGTACATACTATTTTACCCAAGCAAAGTATTTTTGCAGTGACACAAGAAAAGATGCGATTTGCTACGGCTAAAGACAGAATAAAGTCACAGTCCGTCCCTGGCAGCTCGCTGCCCGTGCTCCTGCTGTTCTTTGTGGGG
Organism: Chrysolophus pictus; assembly: GCA_037305975.1. Lineage (NCBI taxonomy): Eukaryota > Metazoa > Chordata > Aves > Galliformes > Phasianidae > Chrysolophus > Chrysolophus pictus. The sequence goes on along the minus strand of CM074593.1, from coordinate 3,767,685 downwards.
CCCTAAAGATGTCAGTCTTGATTAAGCTTTAGCAAGTGGGTTTGGGGCGCTGCTGAGAGGTTGGTGGCTCCGGCACCATCCGGACCCAGCCCAGCCAAAGCCACACTGCGCTGCTGTGGGAGGCTGTGGGCCAGTGCTAATTGCAAACGGTTGGGCAGCCCCTCTAATTTCAGCAGCACTGCCCGTAATTACAACTCCCAGTTTGCTGTGGCTCATGTAACACCTTGCTTTGCTTGAAACAAGCCACTTACGGCTTGTCCAAAGAAAGACCCGGGTGCGTAATTTGGAGTCCAAATGTGTTTCAGAAAACCCTCACTCAGCTGCTGGGAAATCCTGGTGGTTTCTGAGTTTCAGCTGCAACTTCAGTTTTGCCTCTGCAGCTCCTCAGGCTTTTGCATGTGCCCACAAATGTCCCACAAGAGCCTCGCCCAGCCCTGCAGCATCGCATCAGGGTTGGCAGAAGCTGAGTCTGCCTGCAGCGCTGGGCTGCCTGGAGACCTTGGGACCCTCTCCCTGAGCTCCCTAAAAGCTGCAGATACAGAGTTGACAGGGAGTAGTTCCCCCAGTTCTGCATTGCACACTTGTTTACACAAAGCCTTTCAAAATATCAGGACTCAGATACTTCTCCCAAGACAATCTCTGACCTCTGCTATGCTGTGCACAGCAGCTGCAGGACACACCAAACATCCCATCTAACAAGATGTCAGGGACGTGTAGCCCTACAAAAAGCTCAGAGCCACCAGGTGCTGCAGTGACTGCTCCAGCCAGCAGACAGTGCTGCTCTGCATGAGCTGCAGCAAAGGGGACCCTCTGTCTGCTCCCTCAGACACAGCTGAGGAAAGGCTCTGTGCAAGGCACAGAGCACGGGGAGCTGCAGCCTCCATCCCTGCCCTCTGGGCCAACCTCAAGCCTGCAGCCAGCACAAACAGCAGTCCCATTCACAGAAACCAGGACTGGAAAAGAAGCAGCTTGAGCAATGATTTGCTTACAGACAAAGCCGCGTTGCTCTTCTGTCCGTGTGCTGGTCCAGCGAGGCTGTGTGAGACGTGGGTGCGTGGCACCGGCAGGCCACGTGCTGTGTGCTGCAGCAGGGCACCGCTGCTGGGTCCTTGGAGTAGTCTGCAACCGTGATGTTGTCTGTTGCAATATCCTCCAGGGCCTGGGCATAAGCCCTGCTGATTGCAGGCAGCACTGCCTGATACTCCCTGGATGCCACGTCCAAAGGCTCCTGCTCCTGGATATCGCGATCCAAGTTGAAAATGAGCGGTGGCCAGTGATGCTCTTCTAGCCCAATGCTTCCATCACAAGCCTTTGCCCCTCCTAGGGGGGAAAAGAGAAACACAGTGCAGTGCCAGGCTGCTCACCCCTGCCCAGGTATCACCTCCGTGATGGCCCTTTGCCACCTTTGGGAGCCCTTTGCTAGGCTGAGTGCTTCTGAAGCACCAGCACTACGACACGCACACGCTCCTTGCTGGGCTTGTTCTTGTTGGTGTTAATCTGATTTGGTTTTCACCCATCCCTGCAGGGAACTGAAAACTCCAGAAGCTGTTGTTCTCACTTTAGGCTCTGTAAAACAGCTGCCCTACCTGTGGTGTAGAACGCCTTGTACTGAGCCAGCCGCAGCGCCTCGACCGCCCCGTCCTTCCCCGCTGCCCCGCTGTTGGGGTGAAGCAGAATCTGAAGAAAGAACACAACACAGCCCACTGCAGAGAAAACCTGCTCTGTCCCAAGATCTCCCAACATGGGGTCACCTTCCCAATAAAAGCACACATTTAGAGGCACTGCTCAGCCCAGGAGTTGCAGCATCAACATGAGTTCTGCCTGCTGTGCCCACAAAGGGAGTCAGGGTGAGGAGGAAGGGAAGGAGAAAGGGGTGGGTCGAGTCTCTGCTCTTTGGTATTTAGGACACTTGATGCCTTGGCACATGGCAGTGAGGAGACAAGTGAGCTGGACGGTGCGGCGTGCGCGTCCCTCTGATCAGATCTGCTGCAGAGCCAATGGCTTGGCTGAGTGATGAGTCACCAGAGGTTTCCTCCCTGGGAATTGAATTTAAAAGTGATTCAAGAAATTTCCACTGTGCTAAAAATTAGAAACATCTGCCGAAGTTGTAGGCAGCTGCGGTGCCAAGTTTAGTAACAGTGTTCACAGCTGATCAGCACTGTAATGACCTAGCAGGTGTCCGGCGCAGGGCCCCGCAGCACTGATTGCTCTGCCTGGCACCCCCAGCAGAGCCACGATTCGGGGGGAACTTCCCATGGCTCTCAGTTTCCTCTATTGCCCTCAGGTGCAAGGCAAGAGAGGCAAAAACGCCATCTGAAAATCAGTTTTAAAATGGTATTTTATGGGAAAAAAAATGAAAATCTGAGCTGAGGAGGTGGTGTGGTGTACGTCTGCTGCAAGGAGGAAATCCATACTGCCATCCGCTCGTGTTGGCAGCCCTCTGGAAGAAGCAGGTGGCTCCAAGGCAGAAACCAGCAATTATTTTAGGGTGCTTGAAGCCCAACTATCAAGAACTGAACCTGTCTGCTTCCAGCTTTACAGCTCAGCTTTGCTTGTCTCCTTTAACTTGAGCAGCATGGGCTGGATGGTGCTGTATGGCTGCAAAGCACCGAAACAAACAGCAAGTTTGCTCTTGAGCTGCCTCCTGGAGCCCCAGCGCTAAGAAACTGCACACATAAAGACTTTGCTTCAGCTGAGCCCTTTCAGGAAACATTCCCAAGGTTTGCAGCCAGTGACTTTGTTATTAAAAACAAGAAGAAATAGGAAGAAGAAAGACGAACCCAGAAAACCCTCCATCCGCACGTAGAGCTCCGGGCTGTTTTCACAAGTGAGCCATGCATGGGGAGGAGGAGCACAGCCCTCTGACATTATGCTAATGGAAAGAGCATATTTGTTTGACACTCGTACCCTTGATACATTTCGTGTGATGTGTTTATTTTTACTGTAAATAGCCTTTGCTCAAAACAGGGCCTTGGCTGCTGCCCAGTTCCGTCACAGGTTGTGCCGGCGCTGAGCCGGGCTGGGACACAAGCAAGGTTACGGCCGCACCGTGAGCTCAGCCCCCACCCGCCTGAGTGGGAAAGCAGCTGTCAGCAGCGTGCGTGGATCCAGCGGCCGGGCGAGAAGAGGAACTGCTCTGGGAGGATTTGTGTCAAGGAAAACCCTGCAACATCAAAGGTGGTTTTGCCATTAAGGGATGAAAGCGCCGCGCTCCCGCTGCTGAGCCGGGAGGGGATGAGTGCAGATGAGCGGAGCACGGGGAGATGCTCATTGCACTCGTCTGCAGGGCTGCAGGGATGGGCAGGGACAAACCCTCCTGGGACAAAGCAGCTAGGACAGGCAGGGCCCTGACAGCAGCACAACACCCCTGAGAGCACCGGGGCGGCAGCAGCTGGGGGCTCAGCCCCAGTTTGGGGATTCGCCTCCTGGTCCCAAGCACGTAGTAAGGGCTGGTGAGGGCGGCCCCACGCTGCTGTGCCTCTGCAAGAAGAGGGTTAATCCCTGAGCCACGTCCCATCCGCTCCCACGGTTTATCTCACAGTTCAGTAGAGGGTTCCATAAATACGAACTAAATACCAAAACCCTGATGGACGCAGCTAGCAGATCCAAGATTCCTGCTGGGAGTAGGCTCGTGGTGCTCACAGGAGAGCCGAGTTGAAAAGCAAAACCAGGCTCTGTCTGTGGGTCTGCTTTAAAGCCAAACTTCTTTTTATTCGGTTCAGTGAAAAACTTGTAAAATTCTGAGAAAAATATATTGCCGTACTTCTCGCTCTGGTAGCTGCGTTTCTCATGCCTAAAGGAGCCGTCAGCAGCTCCTATTGTTGGAGGGGCAGAGAGCTGTAGGACACGAGGCTGCCTGCCCCACTCAAACATCAATAACAGGCACGTTTCCGAGCCAAGGAGCTCAGAGGAGGAGTGCTTAATTACATCTCTATCTGTCAAGATCAATAAAGTAGATAGAAGGAGGCCTGAGCCCCAGGGATCCTTTGTTTCCCATGGCTGTGCACCTCTCGTGACCAGGAAGGAGCAGTGCCATGCTGTGCCTGTGGGGCCGCAGGAGGGACGATGCTCCGGTTTGAAACCATTTCCCCTTGTCTTATCACAACAGTCTCCACTAAAGATTCTGACCCTTTCCTTCTTACAGCCCCCCTTTAGATCCGAGGACGTCCCCAGGATGGGGCTCTCCTTACCTTGTGTCCCACGTCTGACAGCCCGAAGAGAACCGGGGACACGTCCGTGCCATCAAAGCGCCTGTTTGGGGGAAGCGTGGCTCCAGCCAGGGCCACCAGCGTGGGGAAGATGTCCAGGGTGCTGGGAAAAGAAGCAGGTTCCATCAGAGTACAGAGCAAAGCCTCCGCCCCACCTGCACCCGCTACCCCTTGCTTGGGGGACCCTGGATGCTTCTCTACAGCAGAGCAGGGTGCAGCCCCCGCCACGTCGTCCCCCCGGGCACATGGGGAAGGCCCCGGGTCACCCAGCACAGAAAATGCTAGCACAGGGACTTTTTACGCCAATCCCAGCAGATCCCGCAGCCCCAGGAAAATGTGGTCTCGCTTTTGCCTCGCACAGCACGAGCCATAGCAGCCAGAATGGAAAATGAGAGCGGTGCTATTTTGTGCACTTATACCAAAATGCCTGTCAGCATTTCCACCATAATCCTCTCTTTTCAGGGGCCTCCGCCACAAACAATCTCTCAGGGCTGGGTCTTGGTTGCATGGGTGACCCGGTGCCCTCTCACTGCCAGTGCTGACACGGAGGGCAAGCAAGTCGAGCAAAGGCACGTCCTGCTGCAAGGTACACCTCGCTCCTGGGCAAGTGACACACGGCAGTGCTGTGCTCCCTCAGCAGTTGGCTCGGCTGGGGTGATGCTTGCACCGTGCACCCTGCACCCAAGAGCTCTGGGTCCCAGCATCCCCCAGCTGAGCACCCCAGGGCGCAGCAGCAGTCAGACTGGAGGAGCAGGGCCCCTCGCCCGGCGCACACAGGCTGTTGCGTGAGCAGAGAGAGCAAACAGCCCAGGACTTTAGGGCCCCTGTTTCTCCCATTCAATGAGTTTTAATTTAGCTGCTAAGAGACGGAGAGGACAAATAAGAACAAACAATGCTGAGGAGAGCTGAAAGGCAGCCCCGGCTATGCAGCTCTCGTGGAGACGGCCGGAGCAGCCAGGAGGCACCAAAATCCTCGGCTCCCCACTGTGCAGAGCTGGAGTGCATCCCTGCAGGATCACACTGAGCTCTGCACGGGGCTGCCCCACATCGCTGCTGCAGTGCTCAGCACCCACTGGGTGCATCCCCGGCACTGTGATGTGTCTGTACCCATCCCATGTGTAATTACCCTAAAACAGCAGCTGGACCCCCCTGGAAACCATCACAGCTCACAAAAAGGGCAAAGCAAGAAGAACTGGGACAGTGTCAGACAGGTGCAAGCAAAACACTGGGATGAAAGAAGGCATTTTTCAGCACTTAGCAAGAGCTCCATGGGTACGGACAAGGCTCCCAGATCCCCAGCTTGAGCTCAGCACTCGCAGCAGCAGCCCTGTCCCTCCCAGTGCCGAGCACTGCGCTCTGCTCACTTCTTGGCCACTCCACTGACCCACTTCCTCAGCACCCTGCAGGGTGCGGGGCATGGCAAGAGGCTCCCACAATTAGCTATAATCAAGAAGAGCCGATGAAGCAGCTTGGTGCAGGGCGCGGTGCACAGGTACAAGTCCATGCAGCTCCAGCTGCTGCCTCCCCAGCCGCTGGCCACGCTCACCTCCTCTCACCCAGCAGGGAGGTAACGAAGAGAGGTGATGCCACATAGCCCCGGGCAGAAGGAGGGCCGGGTGGGGAGCTTTCTCCCAAGTCAGGCTGTAATCATTGCCAGCATTTCTTAACCCTAAGGCAGGAGGACGCAGGTAATGCCTGCCCTTGCCCAGCCCCACGTGCAGCCTAGCAGAGGTCACCTCTCTCCAGGACGGGATGAACCAACCTGCACAACTCAGAAGCATTAGGATGGGACCCCTGCTGAGGTCCCCAGGAGCCCCGTGTCCCATTGCAGTGACCCCCACAGCCCCGCTGTGCCACACAGCTCCAACTGCACAGCTGGGTCGGGCTGGGTGCCAGCACAGCTCCAGCCCACAGCTGGCAGCTCCCTGCCCTGGGATGGTTTGTATCACACGCCTGAACTTTACGAAACCTCCCTGGGCTTTGGCTTTGAATTTCCACGGTGGAGGCAGGCTCCCCTGTAGGCATTTCTGAATAAGCAAAGATGTGCAGCTGGGTCAGCAGTGGTGAAAAGCAGGATGGGCTGTGCTTCCTGGAGGAGCCCCAAGGTGCGATGGGGCTCAGCAGGAACATCAGCACCGAGGTGACCACAGCCAACCGGCACGGCGACCACACGTGGCTGGAACTGCGCAGCTCTGCAGCCAATGTGTGGGCATAATCGGGCCCAGCGTCGCAGCTTTGTCTTCAGAAGAGTACAAAATAATAATGATAAAGAGCTGAGGAAACCCCTGGGGAATGGTGGAGCCCCTGGGTGAGCAGGCAGTGTGTGCAGCATAGCCCAGTGCTGGCAGCTGTCTGCATTTACAGCCACCCAACCTGCTGGACTGGATCTGGGAAATGCAGGAGATAAGGGCTGGGAGATAACCGGGTCCCCTGGGGCTGCTTGGTGCAGGGGGACACAGGCTGGAGTTCCCTAACCAGGGAGGGATTTGCGGGTGGAACCCCAGGCATGTCTGGTACTGCACTCATCAATCAGCAAGCATCAGAACTCCCGTGCACGCCTGGAACCATCAGCCTTACAGAAATCCCAGAGCTGTTTGCTGCAAGGAGGGATGCAAGTGCTGCAAGAATTGCAAAGAGAGCTGCCAGGAGAGCGGCAGCATTGCTGGAATATGGCTTTCTCTGTGCCAGTCCCTGCAGTGCCACCATCCCCAGCATGTCCTGTCCCCTCTGCTCTCACCCATGTGCAGGAGCAGCTCAGGACTACCTCGGAGCGGGGCTGCTCTGACTGCCAGCACTGTCCCTCCGGACAGCCTTTCCCACAACCGCACCCTCCTTCACATTAAGCCATTTGCAAACCACAAAGCCTAAGCCTGCTTCTTGGTGGAGAGAGAGAACATCGTCATCTTTTAATTATCGGGAGGCACTCAGCCACCGAGGGGAAGAGAAGCACGGAGCCCTGCAGCTGCTAACGCGGATCCACCAGCCGCACAAAAAGAGCTTTCAACTCCTATTTGCTGAAGCATTAAAGTCTTCGGGGAAAGGACAAAAGTGCGGCGTCATTCACAACGCAGGCAATGCCCAACCAGGGCCCCGTGCTGCCAGGCCCCAGATCACCACATGGCTCTGGGGCTGTCAGCACGTGTGGCAGTGTGACCTTGCAGACCCACAGCTTGAAGCACAGTGAGCTGTGGCACAGGCACAGCCCAGTCCATTTCCCAAACCATCCCTACCTCAGCATGGCGCGGCTGCTCCGCTCGGCAGGGACGTGGCCAGGCCAGTACACCAGTGCTGGCACCCGGTGCCCTCCTTCCCAGGTGGTCTGCTTGGCAGGGCTGCCTCCTGCAAGAGAGAGCAGAGTGCTCAGCATCACCTGCATGGGAGCTGTGAAGCGGTGGGGACCTCTGACCCAAAGCTGCTCCAGGAACAGGAGTGCCCTGGGACACAGAGCACGCAAAGGGAGGAAGGTGGCAGTGGTTGGAGCTGGGTCAGGGGAGGGAGAAGAGCTGAAGGAGTTATTACAAGAAATAGGGAGAGGGTGGGAAAATGGCTCAGCTTGGCATTGCCTTTGGTTTCACATCTACTCCAGCAGTAAGTGATGAGAAATGGAACTGAATACTTCCATCCACCTCCATGGCTTGGGGCAGGTAGTGAATGCAGGGATTAGTTCTGGGGGCTCCCAGCCGTGCCCACGTGTGTGTGCACAGAGTGCAATACCTGACAGCACATCAATGGTCCCCAGTCTCATTAAAAACACATCCCTCATAAAAACACATGCTGACCCTGCAGCAATCCCACCTGCTGACCAATTAACCCTTTTCCTTGCTTCCTTGACACAAAGTTTGGGAAGCACAGAGGTGGGAGAGTCACCAGGCCCTGCCTGCAGCTAAGGGCGGAGCACCACAGAGAGGGGCTGAGGATATAAGTGGGGATGCTGAACAATAAAAAAATGTGCTGAGCAGCATGATGGGGTTGCTGGTGGATGTCACGGAGCTGCTGCCTCTGCTGCAGCACCAAGGGCCTCAAGCAGCCGTAGGGAAGGGGTTGGGCATGGGGTGAAGGGAACATCCCAACCCCATTCACTGCACGGAGCTCCCAAGTGGGCACTGCCCTTTGTCTGCCTGGCTTTCAGTGTGCACATGGCAACGGCGCGTGCCCGCAGACATTTCCTTTGGCAGAGGCAGCAGCCAGGGGATGTTCCTGCTGTAGGACCCCACAGCCAGGCACGGTGCTTTGGGATGCACCGCACCTCCTGCGTGTTCAGCTCCCATAGGAAATGGTATTGATTACAACAAGCATTAAATAATCCTTGCAGTATTGCACCTACATTTCAAGGGATTTGCTGCAGAGCGAGCAGTCTGAGGGCAGCAGGAGCAGGGCAGCAAGCCTGTCCATATGTCCATCAGTCCACAGCCAGAGCAGCCCTGGGACAGACGCTGTGCCCCTGCTCCCCTGCAGCCTGCCTGGGACGGCTGTGGAGCAGGCTGGGAACCCACACTGCCCATGTATGAGCTCATGTTCCACATTCAGCACTGAATTGGGCTGCAGCACCTCAGACCCAAGCAAGTATTTTTCTCCGGAGCAGTGATAATGCAACCATGCTGAGGCCGCTTTCCAGGAACGCAGAGCTGAGCATTCCCATGCAGGGACAAAAATCACTGCGTCCCCACTCCTCAGTGGGATTGCAGATCTCCAAACCTGGCTCCGTATATACCCGCATCCCCAGACACGTGTCCCTTCCTGGGCACTTGGGAACAAGGGATGGGGGTTGGGTTTTCTGGGTGGGCAGGGGGTTTCTGGGAAGGAAAGGGAAGCTCTGCCCTCAACTTGGAGCTGGGGGGCCAGCACTTGTGTTTGCTGTGCTCTGCGTGCAACGGCCAACTGTACCGAAGCAAGTGGAAAACATTCCTGGAATTTGGGTTGGACACTAAAAGGAAACGCCAAGCTCTGCGAAATGTATATAACCCTGAGCAACAGTTCCTCCCCTTCCTCTCTGTCCTCCCCAGCGTGGGGAGGGGGAGATGCCCAGGAGGAGGCTATCTGACCACCAGCTGGTGGCTATGGGCAGCCCACCCTCCTCCAGCATCCCGTGCTCCCCAGGGCAGGGTTGTTTTGGCAGAGCTGCATGTGGGCAGCGAGATGCTGGAAAGGGGCTGTGTTTTTGTAGGTTTGTTCCCGAACGCCGCACTGCCCGTACCATCTGCTCCAGCTTGTGACCATTGGTTGCTCAAGAGAAACCCAGGTCGTCGGCAGGGCTTGTTTACTAAGAAAATGAAGGTTACGATTTCTTCCCAGGGTTGGAGCACCCGAAGGAAGGACCCTGGGAACCGGAAAAGGGAGCGGGGGGAGCCAGCGGCTGCCAGCCTCACGGCCGTGCTCACACAGCACCGGCAGCGGCTTCCTCCCCCGGGTAGGTGTCAGGAAGCAGATGAGGAAAGAAAGCGGAGCTGCCTCCGTGTCCCCCCCGCTGCGCCCCTCCCGCACTGACCCCGAGCGAACGGGGAAACATAACCCGCCACACATTTACAGTGCGTAATACAAGCAGAAGTGGGAAATGCCTGACTCATGCATGTTTCTGGCCGCTCCGGCTGAAAGAAACCCACCAACCAGATGGCTTGGCCGGAAAAGGAGGAAATAATAATAATAATAAAAACAAAACAAAACAAGAAGTTAGAAAGAAAATACAACTCCCGCTAGGCTGGGCTTCAGGGAGCCGGGCAGGGGGTGCAGGGGCACTGAGACCCGAGTGGATGAAGGGCAGGAACTGAATGCCTCATCACCTGCAGATCCCAGGAGCTGCTGCATCAAAGGGATGAAAGAAGCAGCCACTGATCATCAGCTTGCCAAAGGTTTGGGGTAACAGGAACCTGGAGGGTTCCAGTCCCACCTGGTTGTAGTTTTAGGGGAAAACTGAGAAATAGAGGGATCACCACATCTGTTTTGAAATACAAGAAACTGCTGGGAAGGCTGAGGAGAGAGA